>JAWDJD010000007.1:22022500-23390000 GCA_035047305.1 Bradypodion pumilum
GAAATCTACAGATTGGAATATGACCTAAGCTTTACTAACTTAATCTAGATCTGTTGCCCCTGTGTTTAAAAATGCAGGTTTTATGACATAGATATTGGAGGAGAACTTCATTTATGTGTTGCAATACAGAGGACTTTAGTATTTTTTTATTAAATAATGTTTGAAAGGTTTGCAGTGGCTTAGTGGGTAAGATGTTGAACTTGATGACTAAAGGTTGGTAGGTCAGCAGTTCGAGGCCTGAGTGCTGCATGAGCTCCCATGTCTGTCCTGGCTCCTGCCAACCTAGCAGTTTGAAAGCAAGAACAACTTGCAAGTAGATAAATAGGTAACACTTTGGTGGGAAAGGTAACAGCATTCTGTGTACTCCAGTGTCTAGTCATTCCTGCCACATGACTATGGGAAAGTCTGCAAATGGGATCGGATATGACTGGCTTTCGAGCAAAGGAGACCCTTTACCTAATGCTTGAGAAAGTTGAGTGTGTATGAGCCCATATAGGTACCAAAGTGCTTTTGAAATTCTTGAGTGTGATCTTTGAACCTCAGTATAATTTTTATATGTCACAATGGAATTATGTTGATAATGTGGAAAGACTAGATCTTGAAGTTGGTCATGTTGAGCCCACATGTAGAAATAACAAATGATGTAGATAGGGAGAATGGCAGAAAAGCACATACATAAATCTTTGTTTTTCAGCAGTTGATAGTTTCCGGATGATTTGAGGCATGTTTACATTAAAACTTTGTTAATGAGAGGAAATGTGGTATAGTACATTGTAAGTCTCCTTGAGTGGTGCTTGCACCAAAAGGGTGGGGTATAAATAAATCAATAAAGTACATAGAGTATCAGAGTACCAGTGATACCTTACTTTACGAAATTAATGCATTCCTCAGGACATTTTGTATTATGGAAAATTTGTAAAGTGAGTTTCCCATCGGAATGCATTGAAAACCAGTTAACCCGTTCTGAAAAAAAAAACCCAAAAAACAAACGAGTCATTGTTTTCAATGGATTTTCATTATAAAGCAAAAATTATGTTAATTGAAGCATTTGTAAAGCAAGGTACTCAAAAGACTTGGGATCAAATTTCTGCGCAACCAAAAACTCATTTATGGATTTGATTTAAATTACAGTTTAAATCACTTGTCAGTAAGATAAGATTTAAATCACAGTTTCCTACACAAAGACTCTTTCTTGCTGATATAATCTTAATATCTACAACCAGATGAAGGTTTCCTTTTTAAAATAACTTTTAAGATGGACTTTAAAATTATATCAAAAGATTACTGACTTGATTATACTGTTAGAAACACACCATAAGAACATAAGAACAGCCTTGCTGGAACAGGCCACAGCCCATCCAGTCCAGCATTCTGTCTCACACAGTGGCTCACCATTTCCTTCAGGGTATTCACCAGCTTAGGATTCCCTGGAAATGGTATTGAGAGATATCCTACCTATCTCTCCAACCCGGAGGTTGTCCTTAAGTATCCATAATTATAGCCATTGATATCCTTGTCCTCCATGAACTTGTCTAATCCTTTCTTAAAGCTGTCAAGACTGACAGCTGTCACCACTTCTTCTGGCAGGGAGTTCCATAGACCAGTAATCCTCTGGGTAAAAAAGTACTTATCTGTTTGAGAACTAGTACCCAAAAGTTTCATGGAGTGTCCCCTAGTTCTAGTGTTATGCGATAGGGAAAACAGTTTTTCCTTATCTACTTTGTCCACACCGTGCATGATTTTATAAACTTCAATCAGGTCACCTCTTAGACGCCGTCGTTCAAGAGTGAAAAGGCCCAACCGTTGCAGCCTCAGGTGGTAAGGAAGGTGTTTCAGTCCCCTAATCATTTTGGTTGCCCTCCTCTGCACTTTTTCCAACTCCATAATATCCTTCTGGAGGTATGGCGACCAGAACTGTACACAGTATTCCAGATGGGGCCTCACCATAGATTTATAAAGAGGCAAAATGACACTTGCTGACTTATTTTCTATACCCTTCCTAATGAGTTTGCTTTTTTCACTGCTGAGGCACACTGGGTTGACACCTTCATTGAGTTGTCCACCAGGACACCAAGGTCCCTTTCCTGGTTTGTCGCAGAGAGTTCAGACCCCATCAGTTTATAAATGTAATTGGGGTTCTTTGCCCCAACGTGCATCACTCTGCACTTACTAATGTTGAAGCTCATTTGCCACTGTTTTGCCCACTCCCCCAGTGTCAAGAGATCCTTCTGGAGCTCCTCACAATCTCTCACAGTTTTCACTACCCTGTATAATTTAGTGTCGCCAGCAAATTTGGCTACCTTGCTTTTTACTCCTACCTCTAGATCATTTATGGAGAGGTTGAAAAGCAGGGGTCCCAGTACTGAACCTTGGGGGACCCCACTCTTTACTTCCCTCCACTTGGAGAAGTGTCCATTTAGTGCTACCCTCTGTTTCCTGTCCCTTAGCCAGTTGCTGATCCAGAACAAGACCTGTCCCTTTATTCCATGACTGGTAAGTTTATTCAAAAGCCTTTGGTGTGGGACCTTGTCAAAAGCCTTCTGAAAGTCCAGATAAACAATGTCAACTGGATCCCCCTTATCCACATGCTTTGTGGCTCTCTCAAAAAATTCCAACAGATTAGTGAGGCGTGATTTGCCCTTGTAAAAGCCATGTTGGCTCTCCTTTAGCCTTCTCTTCTATGTGCCTATTAATTCTATCTTTTAGGATGGTTTCCATCACTTTACCTGGGACGCATGTCAAACTGACGGGTCGGTAATTTCCTGGATCACCCCTGGATCCTTTTTTGAAAATTGGTGTTACATTCGCTACCTTCCAGTCATTAGGCACAAAGCCTGATTTGAGGGAAATGTTATATATTTTGGCTAGGAGATCAGCAATTTCATCTTTAAGTTCCCTGAGAACTCGTGGATGGATGCCATCTGATCCTGGTGATTTGTTAGTGTTTAGTTTAACAAGACATGCAAGGACCTCCTCCCTGGTTATTTCTATCTGGCTTAATTCTTCGGTTTCCCTCCCTAAGAAGATAGGCTCTGTTTTGGGCATGTGGTCTCTGTCTTCTTCAGTGAATACTGAAGCAAAGAATTCATTGAGTCTCTCTGCAACCATAGATAGTTCACCTTGTAATAATTTCATAATTATCTCTAGTGTAACAGGTTAATGATTCATATTTGGGCAATTTTTCTGTACTTTATTGGAGGGGGGGAAATCATCTTAAAAATGTAAATAGTTTTATTTTTGGATGTGAGACTAATCTGGCCGTGACATCTGTCTCCCCATTGATGTCCAGGGTTGATTCGGCTGAATTGGCTGGCTATGCAGGTGTCCCCTCCCTCACTGCTTCATGTGCGTCCCTCCTGAAGCTGCACGCTTGGTGGAGGAGGATGACTGTCCTAGTTTTATTTAACCCAAACAACAGCAGTATAGCACTCATAGTCTTGTATTTCCTTAAACGTCCATATTTGTTAATGGATGTGGTTAAACAAAATAGATATTTTTAAAAATTAGACTATCAGCATATCATGAAAAACTTAAAATACCGTCCTCTGTAGCTCATCTCCCCCTTCTTGTTTGTTTCATAATCTAGTAAAGAAAAAACAAGTTTTCCTGGTTTATCATAAATTTAGGATGAATGAGTCCAAAGAAAGAGAGTACTGTATTCCCATGTCAACTGAAGAAGCTACTGCTGTCAGAAGTGAGGTCATTACTTCCAAAAGTCTAAATCCAAGTGCTTAAGAGACTTTACAACATCGTAAGCCAGTGTATATTTCTTAAGTGATTCCCTCTTTTCCTCTGAAGTGTACAGTCAAACCCCGACTTACAAATGCCTCAAGTTACATAATATTTGACTTGCATAATGATTTTGTGCTAAATTTCCTATGGGTTTGCTTTGAGTTATAAAGATTCTTTTTCTTATGGGTTTGCTTTGAGTTACGGAACGGACTTTTTTTCGTAAGTAGTGGTTTTACTGTATTATAGTTGACATTGTAGATGGATGAACCAGAGCGGACCGGAGGGGCTCTCTAATAGTGCCATCGGCCAGGGGGGCTCGCCTCTCTGGTACAAGGAGGCGAGCCTTCTCTGTGTCCGCACCTGCCCTCCAAGGGACGCTTCCCTGGCGAGAGCAGGGAAGGGAAGCGAGACTGGCTTCAGTTGTGAGGCGGGCAGCGTGGCACATAAGACCAGCCACGCCGGAGTCTTGATCGCTTCCCCGCTCTCGCTAGGGAAGCGTCCCTTGGTTGAGAGCAGGGAAGGGAAGCGAGACTCCGGCGTGGCTGGTCTTATGCGCCACGCTGCCTCTCGCTTCCCTTCCCCGCTCTCGCCAGGGAAGCGACCCTTGGTTGAGAGTGGGTAGGTGGGAGCGAGACTCGCCGGCGGGAGCAAGAGAAGCAACCAGTGCCTGAAGAGGAGGAGACTCGTCGGGTCTCCCGCCACCGCCCCGGAAGCGCCATTCCTCCTCCTCGCCCCATTCCTCCTGTCCTTGGGCGAGGGTGCTCGGGTCCGCTTGGATATTTTGGGGGATTCCCCCACGGTCGCTTCTCTGGCTGCCTCACAGCTGGAGCCAGTTTCGCTCCCACCCGGCTCCTAATGCCTCATACAACGTCCGGCGACGGTATATGAGGCATCTTTTTCCCCAGAATTGGGCGACGTTGTATGAAGCGGACGTTGTATGAGGTATTACTGTATATGTTATTAGCTTTATATTCCCTCCCTGCTCTTCTACATATCTTCACATATCTGCAACATTGTCTATGACCAAACTTTGAATTTTTAATTTTTGTTCATATTATTATAGCGTTGGCTGCCACTTGTAAGTATTCTGCTGTGTGTCTCCTGACATATCAATTCTTTCTGCAAGGAAGCACATGCAAATCTATCAAGATTTAGGTTTTCAATTTTCCTCTGTAGAGCTGTTGCACATTGATTGCACCATTTCTCTGTTATATACTTTATCCAGCAGTTTCCCTACAACATTTGTAAATATATAAATGAAATGCTTGAAACACACAGACTAACACTGCCACCATTTCAAACATTTCAAAAATATTAATGAAAAATGTGTGTTTTCAGTCAGACAGAAAGAAGAATTTGTTGCATAAGTAGCCTAATCTGCTGATTATTATCACAAACCTATCTATGGTAGTCAGCTTTTTTACTTTTATGTGATATACTGTTAATGTATGATTTAGATATGATTAAAACACTACCTTGAACAGATAACTCTGAAACTGGAATAGAAAGATGGTGATCTTGAAGTTGGGCACTATTTTATAGCATTCACGGTTTGTGACACTGAGTGGCCTGCCAGAACTTCTCTTCAATTCACTGTAGCACAAAACGTGGCAGTATTACCGGTAAAAGTGGGACTTTCGTCTGATAGTAGCCAGTGAGTGTAAGTTCTGTTTGATCAACCAAGATATTTGCAGATCAGTGAGGATATGAGTTTATCTCCGATTTCCCTATAGAAAGGACAGATGCATAAAACATTTTCTGTAGTTTCAGTTTCTCCTGTATCACATGGACACAGTCTCTGTCATAGGTATCATTTGAAACTTTCCCTCTAAAACTGCCAAAGAAAGGGTATGGCAGCAGGCCAACGTGAATGCCCTCTGATGGCTGGGCATCTCAATTTTGAGAACTGTAAAAACTAAGTGTCTGATAATAATCTTTAATTTGCTCAGTAATCTTACAGAAACCTCTGGAAGAGCATGGCATTGTGAACGATTAATGGAATCAATCTACCATTTTTTTAAAAAAAATGATTGCATTGATATACAACCTCATGCTACATAATTAAAAACTAATCCTTATTTAATTCTGAATAACATTTGGATTATAATATATCTTAAATCGAAAACTATCTTTAGATTTTCCCTTTAAAAAGCATTTTATTTAAAAATCCAATTGAAAAATTTAAAACCTGATTTAATTCTAAAAAGTTCTATTTTTAGTGTTTTTCAAATCACTTATCCATCTTTATCTTGTAGCTGTATATATACAATAAACAGTGTTATGTATCAGTCTTTTATGTCTGCCCTTGGCTACTAAATAAGTACTGTACTCATGTATGCTTGCTGATACAGTCAATCCTCACATAACAACGCGTTCAGATAGCATCATTTTTGCTTAACAACGCGTTGTTATGCATCACGTGTTCCCCCGCATAATGTTTTTAGTGTCATTGTCCGGACAACGGCGCTAAAATAACTGTCATTATCTGGACAACGTTGCTAAAAATGTTATGTGGGAAACTCCATAGAAACCCACATAACAACAAAAATTGCTTAGCAACGCTACTTGGGAATCCAAGTAAAGTCGTTATGCGAGGGTCTACTGTAATTCTAAATACTGAGACATCTTTAAATTAAACAACACTGTTTGACCTCTTGTGCTAGACATGTTTCTAATAGCCTTTTGTTCACACAGTTGCAGGAAGATTGTAAGTTTTCTCCTTATTTATTAAAGCTCCAGCATTTCAGTTTAGTTGATATATATATATATTTAATGAAAAATTATTTCACTCATTTGTGATTCACATGATACTGCTGTAACTTTTCCTAGAAGAAAGTAGCACAGTACCATTCGAAGATTTTGCACTTAAAGAGTACCTCATTTTGAAGAACAGTGCTTACATCCCTAAATGTACTGCAATAATTTGTGACACCTGTCAACACTTAGGGCTAAGGATAGAGAAGTACTATAGGATTTTGGCCAACGTAGCTCAAAATTTAAAGCTGCATTCCATTTAGTTTTAAGTACATGGTCTTTTTTTGCCACCAATCAAGGAGACTACTCAGGCTGAAGGGTATAGTTTTGAGAAGACTATGAGAGACTCAAATCATTTTTTAAAAGCTATATCTTTCTGACTTTCCAAAAATAAAGTTTTATATCAGGGTTGCCCAAACTTTTTGCCACGGACCAGACCACGCCCCCTCAGTTAGCTGACCATGCTGGAGGCGTGGTTCCTCACGCAGCAGCAGTGGTGGCGCGTGCATTCACGATGCATTTTTGCTGCCTGCTACTTCCTGTGGTGGTGGTGGTATCAATGGTGGTACATTTTGGCCACATTTTTGGAATTTTTGCTGCATGTTTGGCACTTCCAGCAGAGACAATCCAGCCCATGGGCCAGATGGATTGGCACCATGGACCAGACCTGGCCCACAGACCGTAGTTTGGGCACCCTTGTTTTAAATGATACTGAGCTGGTTCAATGCTGAACTAGATGTTATTTTGGAGATGTGTGAAAAATCTTCAAGCCTTTTTCAAACAAAAGGTAACAGTTGTGGGAGTAATAGCACTGAGGAGGAAGGGCTACTAACCATCTGTCACTAGCTTTGCCCTGTTAATTAGAAGTTACATAGGAGATAGTTGGGTTGTATTTTCACATTTGGAAAATAGCCATGGGAGAAAATCAGCCTGAGATTGATGACTTGAGTGGTAAGGCAATTAACTATCCCATTGGACTGGTCCTCTGCTGTTGTGAGTGCTTCCTATTTTTAAGCCAATGGAATGTTTACTCCATCTTTTCTCGGCTTTGAACAGGAAAACCTTTTTCAAAGGAACAACAAAGCTACTTTACAAAAACCTAAGATATCCAGTGTAATAGAATGGGTGAAACAGGCAGGAAACTGGTTCTCAAGATGGGAGACTACAGCTTCTAACATCCCTTATCTTTGGGCTATGCTGATTGGGACTACAGGAAGCCGCAAGGCTACCTGGGAGTTCACAGTTACTGTATCTTGGGCCAGACCTGGCCCACAGTGCCATTTCATGTGGCCCGAGCCGCTGCACCAGAAGTGGATGTGGACAAATTTACAACAGCCATAAATGTGCCTGCAGCTGTCATGAAAGCAGAAGCGGGCACATTTATGGCTGTGGTAAAATGCATTTACAACAGTTGTAAATGTGTCTGCTTTCGGAGAGTGTGGTCCGGCCAACCCAGCTGTCCAGAGGGTGTGGTCTAGCCCACAGCATTAAAAGGTTGGGAACCCCTGGTATATAGCTCTAAGTAGAAAATGTTTATGTTACTTTTCAGAACACAGTGCTTTCCTTGAGCAAGTTACAATGAAATTGAAACAAATAATACAGTCAGCATTATCAGTAGAAAAATTATTCCTTAAAAATGAATAGTGTAAAAAAGCAGTATAAAAGAAACTAGCATAGACTTACCATATCTCAAACTATTGTAAAAAAAATTGAAACAAAACTAATAGTGAATTTAACCCATACCAGTTTACTTTCTAAAAATGTAGAAAAGGACAATGTGATACAGCTTATGAGATCACTAGGGTAAAATTGAGACATTACCTTGAAGTGACTCTTCTTTGGCACCACCCAGGGGACACAAGTGGTTTAAAGAATGTCAGGGTTGGGGACAGTCATTGTCTTTCTGTAATAAAGCAAATAAACTATACAAAATGTTAAGACCTTACCAGGAAGAAGAATGGGAATGAATGTCAAAAAGCGGTTCATCTGGTGGCTTAGTAGTTAAGGTGCTAAGGTGGAGACTGGAAGGTCAGGTTTCGATACCAGAGAGCTGCATTTGGGGACATGAAAGGAGCCTCATTCGGGCATACCCTGAGCAGAGTTTCTCCAGCAAAAATCATTTTAACCCAGAGTAATCTGTGACATGAAAATGAATGACTGTAAAAAGTCTGGAGAAAATGAGACATAACATTTCTGTCATCTCTCTGTTTGAATTTTAAGACCCAGGTTGGTTCAGAGGGGTGCAGGTAACCTGGTTCCAAATTATTCATGCTATTAAAATCAATAGCAGTGCTATAAATTGGGCTTGAAGGTGAATAGGCAACCAGCATACCTGCAATAAAATGTATGTGATAAGCTCTATTGACTTTGATACAAAGACACAGATATCAATTATATTTTTTGTATTTGACCCAATTTGAACCTGAATTTCTACAGATTCTCTAATTTCTACTAATATGTCTGACCAAGATCTGTATATTTTTAAACCCAATATATAATTAAAATGGTATGAATAGAAAAATGCTTTGAAGCTAACAGTTCTGAAACATTTAAAAAGTATCACTTTAAATATCATTTTAAATATTTGTATTTTTTTGATTACAGCTTCCTAAGAGGTTCAGGTGCCATTCTAGCTAGATGTTAAGTTAGAATTAAATGTTCTACACTTGATTAATTGATTGATTGTATTTATACCCCACCCTTTTGTTGCAGGCACCACTCAGGGCAGCTTACAAATATATAAAACATCACAATAATCACAAATAAAACCAGAAAATAAAGCATAATCAATAACATGGAAATGTCACAGAAAGCTAAACACATTAAAGAAGATCTTGGAGATTTATACAGTGGGACCTCAGTTAACGAACGGCTTGGCATAACGAAAGGAAATCCATAGAAAATTGTGGCTCGTTTTATGGAATTTCCCCCCGAAATGGATTAATTGGTTTTCAATGCATTCCTATGGAAAACCGCATTTCAGTTAATTTATTTTGGTTTCCAATGCATTCCTATGGGAAATTGCATTTAATGTATTCCTATGAGAAATTTGGTTTAAGTAATTTTCGTTGTACGAAACATCCCAAAGAACTCATTAATTCCGTTAACCGAGGTTCTATTATATAACAAATCATAAATCCATGGCATCAGAGATACAAAACAATTAATAAAAAAACACAATCTCCATTTAATCAGAAAACCCACAATTGGGAAACTAAAGCAACAGATTACCCAATTTGCAGCCCGAGAGAGCTTAATAGCTGGGGAAAGCCTACTGAAATAAGTAAGCCTTCAGAGACTTACAAAATGTTAGCAGTGATGGAGCTGATCTTATCTTCACTGGCAAACTACGGCCTGTGGGCTAGATCTGGCCCCCGGCGCCAATTCATTTGGCCCATGCTTCCCTCATCGCCTCCGGAAGCGGAAGTAAAACGCGGTGTACAGGCATGTTTTAATTCCACTTCTGGGAGTGATCAGGGCAGCATGGGCTGGATGAATTGGCGTCAGGGCCAGATCTGGCCCACAGGCTGTAGTTTGGGCACCTCTGGTTTAAGCAGAGAAAATGGCAGCTTAAAATCTCATTCTGTTGCGAAACAGATTGCAAGGTTCTTTTTGCTTCCGCTGAACCAAGTGACCCGCCCCCTGAACCACCTGACCAGCCCATGGCCCTAAATGTTTGGACACCCCGGTTTAGAGGTTTTCTTTCAGCAGTCACAAAAAGAACACAAATTACTCAAAAGATACTTGTGCGCTTTGATTAGGCATGAAAGGCCCATTCCTGTTTTTGTTTTAAAGATTATTTCTATTCTCCAATTTTATGTGAGGAATAAGATTTACTATTCAGTAATACTGTATGTAAAATCAGTTGGCTAAACAGAATCTTGTAGCTTGGAAGGAAGAGATTGGGAAAAAAAGTTTTTTTCTCAGACTTAATATACAAGTCCTGTATAGTGTAGTAAATTGCACCATTGAATCAGTGGAATTGACAGAAGAGTTGACTCATCCAAACCCCACTTGGCTTAGGTAAAGGTATTCCTTGCTCAAAAAGCCAGTTATATCCAACTCTAGGGTACAGTACTCATCTCTGTTTACAGCCAAAGAGCCAGCACTGTTTGCATATGCAGACATTTCCGTGATCATGTGGCAGGCATGACTAGAACCCAGACTGTATGGAAGGCAGTTACCTTTCCTGCAGAAGCGGTACCTATTTAATTTCTTGCTTTCCAACTGCTAGGTTGGCAGGAGCTGGGACAGATGATGGGAGCTCACTCTGTCATGCAGCACTGAGGTCTCAAACTGCTGACCTGCCGACCTTCCAGTCATCAAGTTCAGTGTCTTAACCACTAAACTCTTTTTGTGTACTCCATCTGACTGATACTGAAAATAATACATTTTAAAATGTTACATTAACTATTTTAATTTTCCTCTTTTATGTAGGAACGCCAAGGCCGTGCCAAGTAAAGTGCTGGGCTCGCCCAAAGAGACTGAAGTAGAGATGTCACATCTTGGATATTATTCAGCAAGGAAGAAAATATACTCTGGAGAGAATTGGGACTTGTTTCATTGACTTTATACAAACTCTTATAAACTTACAGTTCAAAAGTGTATTGCAATTTCACAAGAGACATAGGACTTTAAAAAAACTTCTAGGTAGAGTAGAGATAAAAATGTCCCTTTTCTTTTGGCTTTGGTTGTGATTTCAGAGCAAATGCTTTGTTTTTGGTTTTTGTCTTTTTACTATGTTACTGGATTCTAAAGTCCGCAAGTGGCATATGCCTTTTTTTCCCTCTTGATTTTTAAACCTGCAGCTTTCCTAGTTTCCTGGCCTTCCAAATCCCTCTTCCCTTGGGTTTTTTTGACATTTGCACTTGGAACACCCAGTTGAGACCTTTTTATTTTGGACATCCTCCATGGAAAGTAGAATGGATACATTTCTCCCCATGGATTATAAAGAGAAATTGAGGGGTTTTATGCCTAGAAGATCTGAATGGAATTTGTCTACAAGGTCGTGTCTGAGGGGTAGTTCATTTTCTCTCTCAAAAGTCAAATGCAAAGAGTCCTAAGAAATGTTCTGTTCTTGTGCATTATATGGATTACAGATTAAGTCGGCTTGATTTGATTTGAAGGCTGAGAACAGTGGTAAAAACATGTTTGTTTACAGGAAAATTGATTTTGGAAGAAAGATATTGTAAACCGTGTAGTGAATGTTTCTTCAGTTTTCTTGTTAAGCCAATGAGGAATGGGCGCTGCCTTTCTTTCACCATTAATCACTTCTCAGTAATAAACATGAGATCCTGTTGAGCATCACTTTGTGACCTCTTAGTTCTTAATAGTATGTAAGATACTGCTTTAGGCTTGTATATAGCAATGAGGAGGCTGAATATGAAGAATAAATTTAGGCATAACGAGTTATAATAAATTCATGGATTAGTTCTAATTTCACCCTTGCCTCTATAACTGGCATCTTTGTGAGTTGTTGCCCTATTACTAATCTGAACACCAAAGCTGTTTATTGGTATCAAACAAGTGGCAATAATTAGGCTTCTGTTTCTGTACATACATGCCTGGTAATTATGATAACAGACACGGTTTATTCTGCAGTAGTGGTCTCTTGATACGAAGAACTGGTTTTGCTTATGCCTGTTTACATGGCAGGGGCTTCTCATTTGCTGATAAAGCCCAAACCCAGGGTTGCCCAAACTTTTTACACCAAAGGCCTGACCAAGCCCCCAGAACAGTTGAGTGGGCCTGACCACGTCCCGACGCGGGCATATTTGCGCATGCGCATCTGGAACCACTTCCGGAAGTAGTGTAGGGGCATTTGCCCATGTGCGAACCCCTCTGCATCACTCCCAGAAGTGGTTCCAGATGCCCCTGTGCATGCGCAAATGCCCCCACACCACTCCCAGAAGTGGCGTGGACACTTTTGTGCATGTGCGGGGACGTCCCCATCCACTTCCAGGTATTGCACAGATGGATATGCGCAAATGCCCTTGCACCACTCCTGGAGGTGGTACGAGACACGTGCAGTGGTGGGCACGTCCCCCATCCACTTCCGGGAGTGGCAAGGGTGCCATGGGCCTGATGAATTGTGGGTCATATCTAGCCCACAGGACATAGTTTGGCACCCCTGCCTACACCCAAGCATTATCTGGCATGCCTGAAGTTCATAGCAATTCACATCTTGACAGAATTGACACATGGAAAAATACTGGTCTTTTGAGACTGCAAAGTTTAGATTAATGCTGATATGTTGAAATAGAGGATCAAAGATAAAGAGAACTTGATCAGAATTTAGGTGGTATGACAGCTACATAACTATTATAACCAAGATATGATTTCAGCTGCAGCTTTATAAATTGATGAATGATTTGATGTTTGTACCACATGCTTAAAATGTTTTCTAGGCTCCTATCCAGATAGAATACTTCATTTCTCCCAGATTTCCAGAGTTTGTTTCACATGCATCAGTGTGGCATGCACTCAAGTTATGTGAAATAAAAGATCTTTCAGATAATGAAGGCAAAGTTAGTAATGTACAACATGGTTTCTGACAGTTCAGTTTGCTCAAAGTGCTACGTAAATTTTATAACAAGTCTTAATAATGGATTGTCTTCCAGTATTGTTCTTTGACAATGTTGCACTTTCATTCCTCTTGCAATAAAAACCTAAAGACAACAAAATAAATACGGGATACCACATGGAACCCTGCACCGCTTTCCCTTGGTATGATGTGGACCCCCAAATAATTATTTCTTTGTGGTCAGTAGTGCACTAATAACTAATATATGTGATTTTTTAGAATAAAAGAAGCAGAGGCTGTCTTATCATTTTTCTTTTGATCCTATACAGTTTTTCTGCTCTGATGACAACAAAAAGGATTTTATGGTGAACTATTCAATTAGACAAGAATAATCTTCTCTAATTCAGATGTGAAATACTTTATTCTATTCTAGTTATTTATATTAAGATTGATATGGATGTCAAGAACCTTTTCCAGCTAACCCAGATAGCCCTACTAACACCACTTTTGGCTTCCAAGGCTAAGAGAAATATCCTGAGCACCGTGCAGTAGTGCTGTTCCTTGGGTGTGTAGATCATTCTGTGTTGAAAAACTTTGTCAGTTTTGGATAGCTTATCTTCAGAGCGGGGGTGTCCAAACTACGGCCTGTGGGCCAGATCAGTCCCCTGATGCCAATTCATCCAGCCTGTGCCACATTTTACTTCCACTTCCAGGAGCAATGAGGGTGGTGTGTGCCAGATCTGGCCTGCGGGCCATAGTTTGGACACCCCCTGGTTTAAGCAGAGAAAATGGCAGCTTAAAATCTATCTCATCCTGTTGCAAAATAGAAGGTAAGGTGCGTTTTACTTCTACTTCTGGTGGGAGGAACCATGTAACTGGCCAGATGAACCACATGAACGGCCAAATGAACCACATGAACAGCCCATGGCCTGAAAGGTTTGGGTACCCCTGCTTCAGAGGATTCTATCCATCTTTGTAGTGATAAACTTACAAAACATTTGTAACAAACGGAAAGGTTTGTAAAATATTACCATATATACTCGAGTATAAGCTGAGTTTTTAGCGCCAAAAATGAGCCCCAAAAAGGGAACCTGCTTATATTCAGGTCAATGACCATGAGGGTCCCAAGACCGTGCTGTATTGAGATGCACCAACAATTTAATTTTACCATATTTTCATTTTCATGTATTTTGATTATTGAATCTCGCTAGCAGCTGCTGCATTTCCCACCCTCAGCTTATATTGGGGTCAATCTATTTTCTTGGGTTTCAGGTCAGAATTAGGTACCTTGGCTTATGTTCGGGTCAGCTTATACTCTAGTATATATGGTAAATCATGTTTTGAGATTTCGGGGGCTTTCTTATTCTTATTTGCCTTTTGCATAATTAATTTCAGAAAATATTCTTTTCTATTAGAAGTCAGGATGGACAGTCAAGTACTAGTCAGATGCAGGCATATTTAATTTCAATAAGTTTGGGTCGTGGATGTTTATTAGCCTGTAGCCCTCTATGATATTTGTTGAACTTTTTTATTTTCTATACTCATGACAGTGATGTGAGAGAGAAAAGACATTCATATAAGCTTAAATTCTTCAATTCTTGATTAATTTGAATTGTGGATTCAGAGGCTGGAGTCATATTGTGTATTCCCTTTGCCATAATGCCAGTGGTGTAACATTCAATGACAAATTGCTACATGCTAAGTCAGGATAGACAATTCCTGTCACACACTATGTCATATGATTAGTGTATGATAGGAAATACCTGTGCCAGCTTTTTAACCTGTGGCAATATGCCACTCAAACGCTGTTGGCATTATGCTAGTGTTTGTAACTCAATAGGGTTCAGAATCAGCCACTGCCAAGAATGATGAGCCCGTGGTGAGACGTCCATATGCAGAATCCCTTTTTATACAAAAATTCATTTGGGAAATAGCATAGAAATAAAACAAAATTTGTTCAAAAATGTTATTTGAATGGTTTATACAAAGGGTGTTCCTTGCAGTGAAATCCTTAATATGTTAAAGAGGATTTCATTTGATATGCTTTCCATTTTATTGGCAAGCAATGTACCTACGCTTAATTGAACTCCTAGCACAGTGGTGCCCACACTTTTTTCGCGGGCTGGTCCCGCCTCTGACACACAGATGTGGGGGCCGGAGGCAGGCTGCTCCCACTGCTGACAGTTTTGGCGGCAGCCGCAATCGTGATCGTGCTTTGTCTGGGCTGCTCTGAGCAGCCTCTGGGTCGGTCCCATCCCCTCTGCAGCCTTTGCCAAAGCCGATGGCCGCATTTGGGAAATCTTCGGAGCCTCCTCTTTCAAAATCTGCGGCGCTGGAAAGGTAAACCTGGTGTGCTGCGGTGACGTCATCCCGGGTGTGCTAGGGCTCTCTCCTCGCGCCCTGGATTTTGAAACGGGAGGCTCCGAAGATTTCCCCAACGCAGATTTCCCGAAGATTTCCCCTTCGGCTTTGCCAAAGGCTGCAGGGGGTTGGGACTCGGAGCAGCCCAGACAAAGCACGATCGCCACCACTGCTGCTGACATCAGGCGGTGGGGGCGGGCTGCGGTGAGCCCAAGTGCTCACCGCTGGCCGCATTAATGATATGCAGGGGCTTAATTGGGCCCACGGGCTGTAGTTTGGGCGCCCCTGTCCTAACAGAAGCAGGTTCTAGCCAGAGTATGACAGGACTATTGACAAATTCAAAGGTTTTTTAAATGTGTGTTCTTTGCAAATATATATCTGATTAGAACATATGTACAGGATGCTACTTAAGTATGCATAATCTCTACAGTTTTAAAAAATCCTTTTAAATATCTATGTATCCTGACTTGTGGATATTTATTACAGTGGTACCCCACATTACATACATACATACTGTATTTTCTGGCGTATAAGACTACTTTTTAACCCCGAAAAATCTGTGCCAAAGTTGGGGGTCGTCTTATAGGACAGGTACTTAACTGCAGCTTGTTTCCCCTTGCTTCATATGTCCGGCGCATATGGTGGGGGGTGCCGCGGCCGAGTCCCTGCTCTGTGCAGGGAGTATGAAGCAAGGGGAAGCAAGCTGCACACATCTTCCTGTACCTTGAGGAGAACGTGAGTGTGGATTGGCTCTCCACCAGAACCTGCCCATTTGACTCGGAGGGCTGCGCGTCTTCGGGTTGAGTGTGGGTTAATTTTTATTTGGTGTGCATTGGAAGAAGGGGTAGTCTTATACGACAAGTATATTCCAAACTCTATATTTTAACTGGTAAAGTTGGGGGTCGTCTTATACGCACAGTCGTCTTATACGCACAGTCGTCTTATACGCCGTAAAATACAGTACATATCTTTATTCGACCGTCAGGTATAACAAACACTTTGTATAACAAAAAATCTGTACAATGAAGCGTTCGCTAGGCAATTGCGATACCCTGCATAATGACTTTTTTTCCGTTATACAGGGTTTTCGTTAACCGGATACCCTGCCATATTCTGCCATGCCCATTTCTTTTAATATACAGTGGAACCACATACAACAATTGCCCTGTATAGTAACCAAATCGCCCCCGTATAGTAACGAAATTGCATAACAATTAGGGGTATTTTTCGGGGGGGGGGGAATGGTGTCCAGCATAACAATTTTCCCTATGGAAAAAAATCCGTACAGCAATTTTTCAATGGGAAAAACCACTTAGCAAAAAAAAAACGTCGTACGATGCATGCATCGTATAGCAATTGTTTCGTACAACAATGAGCCCTGTGGACTGGATTAAAATCGTTGTATGAGGTACCACTGTACTGTAATTAATAACTTTTGATTATTCACACAGTTAATGGCTTTACTATAATCATAAAGCATAAACTGGTCTTTTGAAATCCTTTGGTTTACTTCTGTAGCCAATTTATACTTGCAGTGTGGTTTTAAGTACTTCTTTGATTTCTGAATCCAGCCTTAACAGGCATTTCTCACATTATAAATGACAAGTCTTAGTTGCAAAATCTAGAACATCACTTAGCTTGCATGGAAAATTAATGTCAGTATCCTATACCGTTAGTTAGTGCAATCTTTGATAACTCCTTCCTTTGAGAATGGAAGTACTGTACAGTATATTGAATATTCTGAGTCTGGGACTAAGCTTGTTTCTCATATTTGTTAACTTATTGTTATGATTATAGTCATTATAGTTTGAAGTAGCTCTACTTAAGTTTGTTTCTTCAAGTGTTTTGAGAGCAACTTTCAGTTTGTTTTCTGCAACTGGACTTTCTTCCTCAAAGGATTCTTCTTTGAAGGAATCTGTTATCTTTGCCTCTCTTCTGCATTGATATTGTACATACAGTACCTTTATTTTATTCTGACCAGATAATATATTTTTCTGTTTGATCTTTGATATCAATCTTGACTTGATTAGGCATATAAATTCCTTTGAATTCTTGGATCTTATTTTTTTAAAAAAATCATATTTTTGCTCTCCCCCCCTTTCTTTTTTCTTTTGGTCTGTTCCATTTTTTTGGTTTTTTTGTAATAGTTTTCTTTATCCCTACATGTGAATTACTAAAAAGTTGAATTCAGGAATCTGACTGCAATTCTCTCATTTTTTTTAGTTTTGCTTCTTGTCAGTCTCAATTTTAAGCATTTCATCAGTCATCCATCAAGGCTTTTCTTTCTTTTGATTATAGAGAGCAGTCATTTGCATTCTTCCCTGGTAATACCTTTCATTTCAGTCTAGGTTTTCTGGTGCATTGTTACTTAATAATTCAAATCTGTTTTTGTTTCCATAGTCTTTAAACCAGGGCTTCTCAACCTATGGCCCCCCATGAGCCCGCCCCCCCGCCTCTGCCACACCCAGAAGTGCCATGTGTGGCAGGCAGGGCAAAAGGGCCGTCCGGCCCCGAAGCTGTGTGAGGGAGTGTGAGGGAGTGTGACCCTTGGCTTAAAAAGGTTGAGAACCCCTGCTTTTATCTCTTCAAGAATCTTGTTTAAATTATATTTTGACACTTATTATGTTACTGTTTTTAAGCTTTATTTTGATTTTTGTTTCATTTTAGGTTTACTCATCATAGGATTTTCAAGCTATAAAATGTTCAGAAATGGTTTACCATTGCCCAGTACCATCAAGAACCAACTTGGTTGTTATTGCCATTGTATACTAAAGATCCTCTGCCATTTTAATCTTCAATTACTACTGCTGCTAGTAAATGCTCTTCAAAAATGTCTCTTGAAACTCAATTCTCACTGAAACTCAATTGTCTTCTGCTGATATAACCTTTAGTTTTAGGAAACAATGGGTGCATCTTTAGTTTGGAGTCTCAAATTAAATCAATCAAATCAGATTTATTACAACCCAAGGCCAGTGTTACAATATCACAAAATCTCATCTTTGATAATTCTGCTCTGCACAGAATCTAGGCTCATGACATATTCTAGCCTCCTTATGACATTGGTTTCAGCTTCACTAAAACAGTTGACCCACCTTGTCAGGTTGAGAAAGGAATCCAAGAGGGAGCAAATACAGCTGTAAATGCACTAAAATGTTGGACAATTCCACAGAAATTGTACCCACAGTCTTTTCTTTGGGGAGAGCATTCTGATGTTTGTGAGCAAGGAGGTGCACATAGAATATTCCCTAGCCTTTGTTCACTGCTTCCCCTAATGCAGTGATGGTGAATCTTTTAGAGACCGAGTGCCCAAACTGCAACCCAAAACCCACTTATTTATCGCAAAGTGCCAACACGGCAACAGGAGAGGGAGGAAGCACTCCCATTGGGCTGCTGGGCAGACGAGCAGGACAAGCTCTTTGCTGGGGGAGGGAGGAAGTGCTCCCACCACAGTAAAACTGTACACATACCTGTACATAAAAATGAACAGCCAGAATTAGATTGTTGTTCATGTAAAGTTTATGTGATTCTCTGTGGCTACTTATGGCTAATTGATGAGGTCCTGAGACATATCTCAGTTGCATGTCCAATTGAACACTGCAGCACCTGATCAGTGGCAAACTTTATTCAAACCCCAGTACAACTCTGATAAATAAAAGCATAGAAAAATTAAAACACAATTTAAAATTTACACCAGTAACAGAAAGAAAGAGCATCTAGTCAGAAATCAACGATGTATCAGAATATAATGGCCATTGCCATAGGCTGTAATGGTGAACCTTGGCACCCCAGCTGATTTTTGGACGTTAATTCTCAGAAGCCCAAGTCTCTGTGAATCCACAAAAAAGGGTTTACTGCATGTACAGTAAACCCATTCATGTGGATTCACAGGGACTTGGGCTTCTGGGAATTGAAGTCCAAGAACAGCTGGAGTGCCAAGGTTCGCCATCACAGCCATAGGGTTTTCTTCTTCCATGTCTAGGCCAGACATGAAACTGCCAAAACTAAGCCACCTCAGTTCATTCTGCATTCCTTTCTCCTGGCCTAGTGTGAGAAAGATCAGCTGGCAACACAAGGTTGGCGTTACCAGGGTACACCCAGTTGTGGTTCAAAAATACTACAATCTTTGAGGAGGCTCTTTCTGTGTACCCCAACAGTAGGGTGGGAGCCAAGCACATTTGGATGGTGACTTTCATAAATCTTATAGAACAGTATGTTCTTGTTTTTCCAGTTCTCAGGTAATGTTTATGGGATCCAAACCACGAATGCAAATGAAGGCATGTCAGCCTGTGGTGATCCCAGTGATGCAGTGGAAGAACTATCCAGGTGTCTGGAGGCTGTTAGGGTCTGGATGGGGGACATCGGGTTACAGCTGAATCCCGGCAAGACCTGAGTGGATGTGGGTTGGGGGTCCCATGTTATCTCGGGAGTTACCATCTTTGGTTTTGGATGGGGCTTCCTTGCCTCAGACAGACCTAGTTCGTAACTTGGGGGCCCTCCTGGACTCACAACTCCTGCTCGATGAGCAGGTGGCAGTCGTGGCCAGGAGGGCTTTTGCTCAACTTCACGTAATCCGCCAGTTATATCCAATCCTGGACCGGGACTTCCTGCTCATGGTCACACACAACCTGGCATACCTGTGTCAAGTATCCCGGATTGGCTCGGAAATCCCGTAATCTAGCGCTCCTTCCCCCTCCTTCCCGCCATTATCCCGTAATTTGACCGGTCAGGAAAGGGGTTACTGCACATGCGTGCCGCTGCTTCTAACGGCCACACATGCGCAGTAACCCCTTTCCTGATCGGCGCTTGGAAATTTACTGCGCATACGTGCCTGGCTCCCGGATTTTGAAAACCGCGGCTTGACAGGTATGCACCCTGGTCACCTCCAGACTAGACTATTGTAATGTGCTTTACATGGGACTGCCCTTGATAAGAACATAAGAACATAAGAACAGCCTTGCTGGAACAGGCCACAGCCCATCCAGTCCAGCATTCTGTCTCCCACAGTGGCTCACCATTTCCTTCAGGGTATTCCCAAGGAGATGCCTTCACCTGCTTAGGATTCCCTGGAAATGGCATTGAGAGATATCCTGCCTATCTCTCCAACCCGGAGGTTGTCCTTAGGTAGCCATAATTATAGCCATTGATAGCCTTGTCCTCCATGAACTTGTCTAATCCTTTCTTAAAGCTGTCAAGACTGACAGCTGTCACCACTTCTTCTGGCAGGGAGTTCCATAGACCAGTAATCCTCTGGGTGAAAAAGTACTTTCTCTTATTTGTTTGAGAACTAGTACCCAAAAGTTTCATGGAGTGTCCCCTAGTTCTAGTGTTGTGCGATAGGGAAAACAGTTTTTCCTTATCCACTTTGTCCACACCGTGCATGATTTTATAAAATTCAATTGATGACTATTCGGAGGCTGCAACTGGTGCAGAATGCAGCTGCCCGTGTAGTGATGGGGTGTGGGTGTTATGCCCACACCTCTCCACTACTGTGGGAGCTGCATTGGCTGCCAGTGTGCCTCCGGGTGCAATTCAAAATGCTGGTTGAAGATTCCCCGTGCCCGGTTGGGCATCAGTGGCTTCTGGCAGAGGTTAAACCAGTGAGCAAACTCCTGGCCTCTGGCCCTTGTCAGGGCGTAAGGGGGGTGAATTAATGATAGGGATTAATTCGGCCGCTTGTAGCCTGACCGACGATTCTGCCGAGCAAGCATCTCGCAGACCCCAGTTATCCATTAGAGTAATCACTCATCCTCTGGCCAAGGTAATCCCCGGTGTAAATATCAGCCATATTTACCCTTGCTTAAACCCTAAACAATGGTCTTCCTTGCCCCGTGTTTGTCCAAGTTAATTAACTTCCCTTTGAGAGGTTCCCCATTAACCCGGGTACGTGGGTGAGGTAATTTTCCTGTCCGATGACAGTTTCGCCACCGTTGCGCTTTTTTCCCTATAAATGATGTTGCCTTTTTCCAATAAAGTACTGATCTGATCTCGCTCCATTTGCCTCGTGTCGTCACTTGATCAGTCTCCTCCGGGACCTTAAGGCCACCCCAGTGGCCCTGATTCCTACATCTGGTGACCCCGACGTGATTTACTCGTGAGTAAAGCGACCCAGGAGAGGTCTACTCACGAGTAACGAGCCACGCGGTCCGGTTCTACGCTTGAACCGCGACCCGTCCGCCCGGAGGACAGCGCGGCGCTCTGGCCGGCAGCCAGTCGGTCAGAAGGACGGCCAGCGGCGAGGCATTCCAAGAGAGGCATTCCTGCACCTTGCTCCCGGCTTTCGGGGAGACTTGCGCCAAAGGGAAAAACGCGTTCCGCTCAGGGCAGCTGTGAGCCCCTGACAGCGCAGAGGCCGCCGAGGGCCCGTGGCAGGAGGCCACGCTCCGAGCTCCACCCAGACAATCGTCGCCAAAACCAGTTACCTTGCCCCCAGACGCGTCAACCCGTCCCGAGGAGGAAACTTCAGAGGACAACTCGCAGGTAATATGGGGACTTGTTCTCAGGGACAGAGTCCGTCCGCTAGCCAAAAAACTCGTGAGGAAGAGTTTAGAATCCTGGCCAGGGTATTTAAGTTACACTTTCACAGCAGGGAACTAGCGAGACTTTTGGCGTACCTTAGGGAACACTGCCTGCTTTACCCAGAAGTAGGTACGTTAACCCTACAGCTCTGGGATCGGATAGGAGACTGCATTCAGCAACCCCCGAAGGCCCCAGGAGGGATAGTTAGCACATGGAGGAAGTGTAGGAAACTCTTAGCTGAGATCGAACCAGTCCGGATAGAAGCGGAAGAACCCCCGTTAGAGAAGTCATCAGTTCAGCCAGTCGAGCCGACTGCGCCCACCGCACTCTATCCGACATTCAAGTACCAGCAGAGTAGCGCAAGGAGCCTTCCCGCGGTGACAGCTGCAGACGTCACCGAGGGAATGCAGGGCATGAGAAGCGCAGGCGCTCCTCTGACAGCTTCGGGTTCCCGAGTTACCAAGAGTCCCCTTCAGCGCACAATTGAAGAGGAGATTAGGAAGGGGGAATTGCCAGTAGAAGAGCTAGCTGAGCTCAGACAGATATGTCCAATCCGCATGGAAATGGACGCGCTCACGGGCGCACAGCAGATTGTTCATTCCCCAGTCCCGTATAAGCTGCTCATGGCTATGCGGAAGGCAATTGCAGAAACAGGGCTCCAAAGTCGTTTTACTAGGGGCACGCTTCAGCAAGTGTGCGAAACCACCATGTGGATCCCCCATGATTGGAAAGCCGTCATGAGGATGATGCTGACCCCTAGCCAGTACATGATCTGGGACAGCGAGTTCCGCCTAGAGGCGCAAACTCGGGCTGCCAGGATGGGAGGCGCGGTGCTTCCTGAGCAGCTGTATGGCTCGGGTAATTTCGAGTCAATCAATGCTCAGATCAACCTGCCTCTCGCCACTCTCGAGATGTCAGCCAAGGCAGCCTTTAGGGCTTACTTTAAGATCCCAGCCACTGGCAAAGCGGCTAAGAATTACACCTCCATTAAGCAGGGAGCCCAGGAGCCCTACATGGACTTCATCAATCGCCTGGAAGAAGCCATTAGCAGGCAGATTGATAATGAGCAAGCCCAGGAAGAGCTCATGATTAAGTTAGCCAAGGACAATGCCAACTTGGACTGCCGTAGAATCTTGCAGTCCCTAGGCAATCGCCCTGACTTGACCCTATCGGACATGATTAGAGCTTGCGCCGACGTTGGCACGGAATCCTATAAGATGGGTCTGCTAGCGGCAGCGGTGCAAGGAGGGAAAAGACCTAATGGTAAGAGCAAAGGGGCATGCCACAATTGTGGCAAGATCGGTCACTTCGCTAGGGAGTGCCGATCCAAGGGAGGCGGACAAAAGTCCGGCCGTTCCAAGGCTCCGAACACCCTCTGTCCGAAGTGCAAGAAAGGCTATCATTGGGCCAGGTATTGCCAGAATTCGGGAAACCGGAACACGGGCATGTCTCTGGCCCCAGTCCAAACAGAGGCGTCCTTCACCCAGAACTCCCCAGAGCCAGAGTAGAGTCCAACCCCATCCCAGACATTGCGAGGGCGCAGGCCAGCCCCAGGGGCAGCGCGGGACTAGAATTGACTTGCCAGGCGGACGTCACATGCGACCTGCCAGGCACAGTCTATCTGGTCGATTCCCAGTACATGGGACCCCTGCCCAGAGGCTTTATAGGTTTAGTTTTGCCCCTTGGTGTAGCTGGTGCACGCGGAATTTTTATAATTCCAGGAGTCATTGACTCAAATTTTTCAGGTGTTCTCCAAGTTCAGCTTTGGACACACCTGCCCCAAACCATCCCTAAAGGAGACACCTTAGCGCAACTGATCATGGTTCCTTGTCGCTCGCCAGCAGAGAGCCAGGGAGGGCTCAGTGACAGCTTCGAGTCCAGGTCAGAGGACCGCTCGAGCGCCAGTGAGGCAGCGCAAGGATACCAGGTCTTAGCGACAGTGGAGACCAACATTGAGTGGAAACAGCGCCCGGTTATTGAGGTATTTCTGAATAATTGATCATTCTCAGGCCTGTTAGATACCGGAGCAGATGTCAGCGTGATAAGCAGAAGCCAGTGGCCAAGGGAGTGGGCCATTGAGCCGGTCTCCGATGTGTGGGGGTAGGCGGTGTTCAGGAAGCGTTTAGGAGCCGAGAGTGGGTAGAAGTCACAATCCCAAGGGCTGAGGGCACAGCGGTGATCCGACCGCACATTCTTGACGTGCACATCAACCTTTGGGGGCGAGACATTCTGCAGCAGTACGGTGCTACGCTTACCTTTGGGTAATGGCGTTGCCACTTAAATGGCTCACCGATACTCTGGTCTGGGTAGAACAATGGCCGGTAGTAGGGGAGAAATTGGTTGCTCTCAAGCAGCTAGTTAAGGAACAGCTAGACGCAGGACATATAGAACAGTCCACAAGTCCTTGGAATTCGCCAATTTTTGTTATTAAGAAGAAGTCGGGGAAGTGGCGACTCCTCCACGATCTCAGGGAGATCAATAAATGCATACAGCCAATGGGTCCGCTTCAATGCGGCATCCCGAATCCGAACATGATTCCCGAGGGGTGGGAGATCCTAGTCGTAGATCTCAAGGATTGCTTTTATACAATCCCCTTAGACCCCAGGGACCGGGAGAGGTTTGCCTTTACCGTGCCGGTCGTGAACCACAGTGAGCCTACGCAGCGTTACGCGTGGAAATTTTTGCCACAGGGCATGCTCAATTCGCCCACTTTGTGCCAAATTTACGTTCACGACGCACTGGCAAAGTTTCGAAACCTCTACCCACAAGCCTTAGTTTGTCACTTTATGGATGATATTTTGGTAGCGTTGCCAAAACTTGGCAGCGAAGTGTTTTCAGACCTCCAGGCCAGCCTGGGGGACAAAGGGTTGCTCATTGCCCCGGAGAAAGTGCAGAGAACCGAGCCCTTCTCATACTTGGGCCATCGGCTTCTCCGCTCTTTCGCAGCACCAGTTTTGCCTCAGATTAATTTACAGGACTCAGTCACCTTGGTAGAATTACAGCAGGTTTTAGGAAACATTAATTGGGCCAGACCGTATTTTCGATTGGATACGGATCTTCTGAAACCGCTCTTCTCGCTGCTAACACTAGGTAAGCAGCCGGCAGACCGGATAAAAATTTCTCGAGACGCGCGCTTGGCGCTCGAGAAAGTCAACCAAGCTCTCAGCCAAAGATGGGTAGATAGGATCGCCCAGGGGCCCTATGCCCCAATCCTGAATCTGTACATCGTGCGATCGGGATCCATGTTCACTGGGGCGCTAGGAGTAGACTCAGAGAAGGGAGCGAAAATTGTGGAGTGGGTGTACTTGCCTAACACCTCATCTCGGAACATTGTTCCGCCCCAAGAACTGGTCTCCGCGGTGATCTACCGCGGCAGGCTGAGAGCTAGGGACATTTCTGGGCACGATTTAGCCAAAATCGTGGTCCCGTTTACCAAGGAACAAATTCAGCAGTTGATGCAGCTAGGTGACTCGCTCCCGATAGCTTTGGAAGGGTTCACTGGAAGCTTGGCATACCACTTGCCTAAAGACCCCAGACTCGTCTCGCTTCAAACAGGAACAGTCAGCTTGTTCGAATTGCTCTCGCTGGTCCCGCTTCAGGGGGCCAGAACAGTTTTTTCTGATGGCGGATGCACTTATGGTGTCCTGACCTGGCAGGAGGGCGAAGCTTGGCACACGCTGCTAACTCTTCCACAGAGGTCCGCACAGCGGGCGGAGTTGGCAGCCGTGAATTTTGCCTTGCGCACCTTCGCCAAGGAACGTTTAAATATCATAACCGACAGTCTGTATGTTAGGAATTTGCTTCACAGTCTACCGGGAGCTTACATCACTCCCGCGATAGACAAGAATCTGCTTAGCCTGTTTCTCACGGCTCAATTTCATTTGCGAAACCGCACGGAGCCGCTCTATATTGCCCACATCCGCAGTCATCAAGACCTACCGGGTCCGATTTCCGCGGGCAATAGCAGAGCGGACGCGGCGGCAAAGGAAGTTCAGCAACGTTCAGTTTTGGGAGTTTTCACTACTCCAATTCAAAGTCATGCCTTTTTTCACCAAAACGCCAAGGCACTCGCCAGACAGTTCAATTTGCCACTTTCTCAAGCCCAGGGTATAGTACGCTCTTGCCAGCATTGTGCAGGGGCGCTGGGGGGGCCCTCGTGGGGGGTTAACCCGCGGGGGACAGAGGCCAATCAGGTGTGGCAAATGGACGTCACGCATGTGCCGCAGTTTGGCAGATGGCAGTACATGCACGTCTGCATAGACACTTTTCCCAGTTCGTTTGGGCGACGGCGCAGAAGGGGGAGACTGCCTCCCATGTGGAGCAGCATCTCCTGTCCTGCATTGCGGCAATGGGCAAGCCGCGGCACGTGAAAACGGACAACGCCCCGTCCTACTGCTCTAGGCAGTTGGCCGCCTTCATGGCCACCTGGGACATCAAGCATACATTTGGCATTCCCTACAATCCGCAAGGGCAGGCGATTGTAGAACGGGTCAATCGGACGCTAAAGTCCTATATTGACAAACAAACAGAAAGGGGGGAGCCACCAGCCCTCCCCAATTCACAGGGACAAGCACAGTTTTGTCTGAATAAGGTATTGTTCACATACAATCACCTCAATGTTTTTTCGGACTGTACGCCGCAGGAGAAGCACTTCCGCCGTTCGGAAGCTCTCCCGCGACCTATGGTCCGGTACCGAGTGCCACCGGACCCATCCTGGAGGGGCCCGGTGCCGCTCATAACCTGGGGGAGAGGGTATGCTGCAATTATGTCTCCAACAGGTGTCGTTTGGATTCCGGCCCGGTGCGTCAAGCCTCATTTGGAAGCTCATGGTGTGGACCCAGACCGACCCGAGTCTGATCCCGGAGATGGAGGACCTCACTTTGACCGAGGAGACCCACCAGGAGAAGCGGCGGCTGCGGACCCAAGCGCAGAGGATCACCTGGGGGATGGTCAAGACCCTTTGCAGAGAGGCCGAGGACGCCCTCCAACGCGAGGAGAAGGAGCCGACACCAGAGCACTTCGTTGCAGCAGTCTTTGCCCAGATTAATGCCAACTCCGTGGTCTTCACCATCATCCTGGCCCTCGCCCTGCTTTTGGGGGGAGGCGTTCAGGCCGCTTCACTTCAGGCCAACGGCCTGCTGCCCGGTGAAGACCTTTCAGCACGGATGCACTACAACTTGTGGGCAAGGTTGGCGGGTCTCGTCAACCAGTCCGATTTTTGCCTGAAGCAGGACATTGGTTCTGCCTCAATCCTCAGCACCTGTCTCATCCCCGTGTGCCACACTCTCGACGCACGCGCCAGGGATGGGGACTGGCTGCTAAAGAAGGTTTTCGGACCGCACCTCCCTGCGACTTTTGCAGCCTACGCTCGCTGGGGGGGATTGCGGCTCACCATGACTTTGCCGGCTGATGCAGCCACTCTTCACACCCCGCGGGTGGCGGCCAGCCCGAACTCTACTTGTGCGCAAATAATCGGCTGCGCCACAGGCGGCCGGACCCAGCGCAGCTGCCTCGATACCGGCAGCAGCAACTGGACTTGTGCAAACCCAGAGACAATCGGTTTGTTACCTGCCCATATCACCCTACCCTCAGGGTGGTTCTTCACATGTAATCAGTATACCTTCAACTATATTCCTGCAAATGTATCAGATTCCACATGTTGCCTTAGCCGGTTGACACTGTTGCTCCCCACTAGGGATATGGTTACCCCAAGCACAAATGTTTCAAATGTTTCAAATGTTTCAAATGTTCCAAATGTTTCCAATGTTTCTGTACCCATCAGGCACACTCGCACCACCCAGCTAGACAGCTCATGTGACAGCAGCTTTAGAGTCCTAAGTCCAGCCGAATACGTCTCACTATCAGTCAGTATAGTTGGCGTGCCAGGCTTAGCCGTCGGCAACGCACGGAGAATTGGTCGCTTGGCTTGCGGTTTGGCAAAAGCCATCAACCATACCTCCACAGCGATAGCGCTCCTCAATCAGGAGCAGGCGGAACTTCGCCATGCCATTCTCGACAATCGAGCGGCTATCGACTACCTCTTATTGTTGCACCACCTGGGTTGCGAATCCCTTCACGGTATGTGCTGTTTCAACCTTACTGACAACTCCCGGAAAATCCAAAGTCAGCTCACTGATCTCCACACCATAGTCCAGGGCATCACTGAGGGTTCCGCATGGGGGGCTTGGTGGAGTTCATTGTGGAGCTGGATGTGGTCATGGATCCCCTGGGGGTGGCTTCAGACGGTACTCAAGGTGGTAGTGGGGGTGACTATACTAGGCATAGCGTTATGCTGCTTTGCGCAATGTATTCCCTTACTGATCTCGAAGTGCCGCCCCGAGAAGAAACCCCGTGACGTCATTCCCGATCAACAGCTGATGCTGCTTCTGCGCAGAGTCGCCAGTCAGGCTCTTAATATTAAAAAGTAAGGGGAGATGAAGATTCCCCGTGCCCAGTTGGGCATCAGTGGCTTCTGGCAGAGGTTAAACCAGTGAGCAAACTCCTGGCCTCTGGCCCTTGTCAGGGCGTAAGGGGGGTGAATTAATGATAGGGATTAATTCGGCCGCTTGTAGCCTGACCGACGATTCTGCCGAGCAAGCATCTCGCAGACCCCAGTTATCCATTAGAGTAATCACTCATCCTCTGGCCAAGGTAATCCCCGGTGTAAATATCAGCCATATTTACCCTTGCTTAAACCCTAAACAATGGTCTTCCTTGCCCCGTGTTTGTCCAAGTTAATTAACTTGCCTCGTGTCGTCACTTGATCAGTCTCCTCCGGGACCTTAAGGCCACCCCAGTGGCCCTGATTCCTACAGCTGGTAATGACCTTTAAAGCCCTACATGGTACTTAAGAGACCGCATCACCCGAAGGACATCGTCCCGTCCCACCAGAACATATCGGAGGGACTCCCTAAGAGTTCCATCTGCCAGAGAGGCTCGTCTCTCTGGCACTAGGAGAGCCTTCTCCATATCTGTTCCGGCCCTGTGGAACCTCTTACCAATCGAGTTGTGCCTCCAGACAGAGGTATTGCCTTTTAGAAAGGGACTAAAAACATGGCTAGCTCACTAGGTGTGGGATGCTGCCAGTGTGGCAGCGCCCCACCCCCCCTCAGTTGATTGGTATAAGGGCCGTCCGGGGTGGTTTTTTTTAGCTTCCTTACCCTAGTTCTAGCTAGCTTTAATGGGGAACTGGAGGTAGAGGACTTTTAAAGGACTTTTTAAGGTTTTAGTGATTTTAACCTGAGACTTTTTATGATTATTTCTATGGGGTTGTTTTTATGTTGGGTTTCTAATGTGTTTTAAGCCACCCAGAGTCGCCCCGGCGAATGAGGCGGCGTTACAAATCTAAGAAATAAAATAAATAAAATAAAATCCAGTGCCTCAAACAATTATGATGGAACAATAGAAGTCAATTTGAATATGGAAGTTGAAAGAGTCACACCCACTGTGGCTTTACAGCCAAAATCTGAGAGTCGGTCCCAAACTCATGTGTCTGTGGAATCTGAGTCAGCTTATCTCATTATTTTGGAAGGGTCAAACACGAAAGTCCAACATCACCTGGAAGTGATCTTGTTCTCCTAACTGTAGCTGCAGCTTTGATGTTGCTGATACTGGCAATCGTAAAATTTTGGTGGACCACCATAATGGGTCGTCAACACTCTCTTTCTCTTGGCCTAATATGATTTTATTTTAGAGCTAAACAATGCTTGCTTTAAGTCATGTTCTTTCTAACAATTCCTAGTGTCCTGTACTCTTTCTTTATAGAAAAGATGGGGAAATGAAGTCTCTTACAGGCCAAGAAGAAGGTTTTGGAAGAGGAAAACCTTGATGAGGTAGCTCTAGAACACATCTGTTCAAATTCCAGACCAGTTTATGCCTATGCTTCTTGAAATGAAAATCCCAAAGTATAGAGTTGTGTTTCAACACACACTATCATTTGACATAGGAATATTGTATATAAAAAATTGAGTGATGAAGCTGAATGAATTATACCAGGAAAGATCCCTGCCAAAGATGTTTAAATTCAAAACTATTTTCAGTTGTTTGGTTCAAATGGGGAAGAGGTGGTAAAAAAAAACATTACAACCTACGGGCCTCTCATCCGGGCTTTGTTAGATGCAACATTTATTCCTCTCTGCTCTCTGCTGCTTGAATGTGGATGAAAGAAGTTCTTACTAGGGAATTTGTCCACATTTATTTTTTAAAGTTGGGTCTGTCTTCCTAATATGATTGCTTAGGATTTCTACCAAATATCCTTTACAGCTTTATTTTTCATACCTATCGTCCTTTTTTATTTTTCCTTCCTAGGGATTGTATCTAGATGAATGCTCTAAGTATGAGGATATCTCACTGGGCTCCAAGCTACTTAACAGGACATAGGCAGTGTCAAAGTAATTGATCTACAGCTGGAACAGCCAGAGAAACCATGATAAACAGGACTTTGCTTTACATGAATTTTTCAGTATCAGAGACGTAGGGGGAGGAAAATGCCTCACAGGGGCTTCATTGGGCTCCCAGAACTTCTTAGGAACACCCGGCAGGGCGGACCAGAGATCCTGCGACCTGCTGCCTCTATGAGCATACTTCCCCCTAGCCCGATTCGCTGGGGAACAGAGTAAGAGAAGCCGTCTGCATATGGCAGGTAATTATATACCGTGGCTGAAGCTAAGCTTCCAAATACTGCTTACTCTTCCCTTCCCTTAGACAGAGCAACCCCCTCTCACCTCTTCCTTCTGGCTAGGGGATGAGGACCGTTGAAGTTCCTTCTGGTTGCTCTGGTTGGTTTCCAAGCTGCTTTTTCATATAAAAGGCAGTCACTCAAACTACAGGTTTTTGTAGTTTTATTGTTAGAAACACAGTTACAAATCTTACTTACATAAAAACATAAAACAAAGAAATAAACATAAAAATATATCTTCCTAACTTTTCTAGCAGGTACCTTCTTAATTGGTAGGAGCTGAAGAGCCCCGCATGGCTTTCTTCTAATCCCGAAGAGACATCTTGCCTATGAAGTGGCTGAGAGCCGAAGTGTGCTTGCTTCACTGCTCAAACAGTGCTCTTTTTATAATAAAAAGAGAGCTTAGGAATGTTAGGCCTAATAATGATCTCATTCCCATGCACCTGTGTTCCCTTGAGAAATTAGACAAGTGTACAGTGTGACATCTAGCCCCCCACCTGTGCATTCTTGAGATGACTCAATCTGCAGGTGTCAGGAGGTAATTAGTTTGACTGCTTCTAAGATGAAATGCTGGACTCACATTTTGTCATACACAGACTAGACCACTGGAATCAAAAGACTACAAATTACTAATTATTTCTAATGTCATACTCTAAGTGTTATGTTTTATGCAAACCATCCACACCATTTCCTATGCACCTGAATTTGTTTTCAGAAACATTATGAGATGGATTCAGATAACACAGGTTGCATTTTTTACACAGTGTTAAATACTATATTCTGAACTCTTTCAGAACTGCTTTATGTATCCTGTAATATAAATGGTAAAATTAGTATTCCAATGTCAGACTGCAGTCAGAACATACTTGTGGGAGAAAATTCCCATTTTTCCTTTCCACAATAAATGCACTTTTAAAAAGGCATCAGACTCTAACTTTCTACCTTTTGATGATTCCAATCTAGATTTCCACTTGATGCCAAGCTCCTTTCCATATTCTTCTCCAAACCAGAAGCTCAGAATGAGGGAAGTTTGTCTTACATGTTCTATAATAAATTTTCTCTTGATATTGGAAGGCAACAAAGTTTTGTTCTTCCTCATTCCTAGCACAGTTTACATACCTAGAAGTTCAATTACAAAGGATAACCAATTACAGTATACCCAATTCAGAAAACAGGAAACCAGAAAAGCATTAGTTATAGCATATAACAGGACCCCTTTCTTTCAGATGAGCCTCTGAGATAGTTTACATGCAACATTCATTAAAGCTGCCACCTGGCTCACAACTGCATTTTGCAAAAAACAGCAAATAGACAGCATGCACTTGGATTCAGGCTCCCTCACAATCAGTCAGCCAGTTGCCTTGAAGTCAAGTAATTTAGCTCAACTGGCTTGCAAACTGACTAGTATAAATCATTCTGTACTATATATAAAAATAATTTCCTCATTTATCCTTATCAAAGATTTTACCTCATCCAGTTGGAATGAGTTTCATCCTTTCCATCAGTGTAAACATAGTAGTTTTGCCCTCTATTAATCTGCAATTAAAATAAACATGGGTTATACATACCAGTATGGTAATGGCACCACAATATATAAAATAGAGCTCTTCTAGTACACCATTTTCAGTTCTATGAGAAGCCTAACATACTATAAATGATCTGTTAAAACTGTTTTATTTTAGGTAATACTGGGGGCCCATTCTGGGAACATAACATAAGAACAGCCTTGCTGGAACAGGCAACAGCCCATCCAGTCCAGCATTCTGTCTCACACAGTGGCTCACCATTTGCTTCAGGGGATCCCAAGCAGATGCCTTCACCTGCTTAGGATTCCCTGGAAATGGCATTGAGAGATATCCTGCCTATCTCTCCAACCCAGAGGTTGTCCTTAGGTATCCATAATTATAGCCATTGATACCCTTGTCCTCCATGAACATGTCTAATACTTTCTAAAAGCTGTCAAGTTTGACAGCTGTCACCACTTCTTCTTGCAGGGAGTTCCATCGACCAATGATCCTATGGGTGAAAAAGTACTTTCTCTTATTTGTTTGAGAACTAGTACCCAAAAGTTTCATGGAGTGCCCCCTAGTTCTAGTGTTGTGCGATAGGGTAAACAGTTTTTCCTTATCTACTTTGTCCACGCCATGCATGATTTTATAAACTTCTATTAGGTCACCTCTTTGACGCCGTCGTTCAAGAGTGAAGAGGCCCAACCGTTGCAGAAGGAAGAGAATTGTTATCTCTGTACACTACGTTGTTAATATAGCACCTTGAGGTATCATTTTATTAGAGAGAAATGAGGTGAGATAAAACTGACATGGAAATGTTGTAAGACAAACGCCTCTAAATTAAACATACCAGCCAAGAGTAGCCACTGTTAGCTGCTTCTGCTTCTTCTGTCACTTTCCCTTCATAGGGTCCAAACACTTTCCCTTCAAAGGGTCCAAAATGAACTCTTGGAGACAGAACTTTCCCTTCATTCCAGACTCCAATCCCTGCTCTGGGGATGCTTGAAAGGTCAATTCTCAAACCTGGAGGTAAAGTGATCAAGGACCTTTCTAATGTGGCATAAAATTGCAATTTATATGCCTCTTTAGTACCATATACTCATATTTTCTAAAGAAACCCTGAGAGTGCCAAGCTAAACAGAATGATGACTCAGAGAGTAAAAACTGAACTAATCTAACAGCACCTGCCCCTAAACCTGAGAACTGCAATCTAACAAGACAGGGCACATCACTCTCCTCTAGTTACAATGAAAGCATACTGTTATTGTGAAGGAGTTGCCTGTAGCAATGCAAATAGCTATACAGTTAAACCCCTACTTACGGGGGGAAAGTCCGTTACGTAGGCTTTTGCTTAAATCATTTTTTTTACGTAACTCGAAGCAAATCCATAGGAAAAATGAATTTTTTATGTAAATCAAAGCAAACCCATAGAGAAATGAATTTTTACGTAACTCGAAGCAAACCCATAGGAAAAAGAATCTTTATGTAACTTGAAGCAAACCCATAGGAAATCGTGTAAATCGGGACATGGTTTTAGCACAAAATCATTATGTAAGTCGAATTTTATGTAACTCGAGGCATTTGTAAGTCGGGTTTTACTGTATTATTTACTGTATTATTGACATGCTTGAATAGAATTTACTATTTTTGGAATTTTTTATATTAGTGGAAACAAGGAATCACATTTTACTCCAAAGTAAATGATTGTAACCTAGGAATATCCTTTGGAAAAGACTGATGTGCTTTCTTACACCGTTAATTAATAGTGCAAAAACCAGGATGATTTAATAAAGCCAATGGTAGATTATTAGCTATCTCAAGCTGCCCTCCCCCATTATGAATAGTTATTGAAAGTCTAATACTGGCAGAGTATTTAAATGAATTTATTTGACTTAAAAATCTTTAAAATGTAGAAATAACCAGTTTAAATAGCACAGGTTTAAGAGCCTTGTGAATAATTTACTGGGAAACATTCTATACAGTGCTAAAGAAACATGCAGATGCCTATGGCTTACAGTTTATGAAAACCCCAACCCCCCAATCTCATGTACCCCATAATCATCACATAATCTCATGTACGCTGTACGCCATGATCATCACAATTATAATGAATTAAGGCATGACATACCATATCTCGCTTTGCATGTAGTGAGTCTATCTTTACCTATAAGGAGGGACGTTAACCGTTGGACTCCAGCATAAACGCCGAAACCTGTCCATAGTATCCTGTACCGAGCCGCCTGCATTCGCCTTAACCTGGCCCACAGAGCACCGCAATAGTCCCGCAGTCGGCAGTGGGGCAATAGCCCCACGAACGCAAACAAAGCAAAAAAACTTCAATTCCCAACGTCCTCCGCGCCGCCCCGCCCCTCAGCCAATCAGGCTGACAGGCAAGAGCAAAGAGAACGTTGGGAAACGCGGCGTGACCAATAGAAACCAAGCCGCAGAAAAAAAGCCACTGCACAAACGCAAACAAAATAAACTAAACTCCAAGCCCCAGCGTCCTCCACGCCGTAACCACTTCAGCCAATCAGGCTGAAGGGTGCGAGCGCACAGAACGCTAAAAAAGCCGACATGCAAAAAATGAAATAAAAAACGCATTACGCAATGGGGGCGCAAGGCCGCCGCAGGCGGACACAGCACCTCACGGCCTTGCAAACAAAAAAAAAAATCCCCACAAAAAAACATGACGAGACAAACACCGCCCTTCTTTCCTGGAGCAACGGGGAGAAGAGGGACTCCCTCTCCTCCCCGAAACCCTGCTGAATTCACAGTGAGACCACCGCTGGCCTCAAGGTAAGTTGAGCCAGGGTGGGGAAAAAACAACAGGCAGCAATTTGTCAGGGGAAGCACCCTCTCTGGCGGATGACAGGATTCTGCCTTTCTACTACCCACACTACTATTTCGAGAACTAGCACAAAACAGCAGTGGAGGTAATAGAAAAGCAGCAGCCGGCAATCTGCAAGGAGGAGCACAACCCCTTACAGATTGTTGCCTGCCGATTTCCCCGTTAGGTAAGCCATGGAAAAAAGGAGGCCCAGAGAAGAGAACTATCATGAAGCAGATAGCTCTTCTCTGCCTCCTTTTCACCTGACCTACCTAATGAACATTACCGGTCGAAGAGCGAGCTGACTGCTGGCTCCTCCTTTTCCCCATCGCTGCAGCAGCAATGGGAAAAAAGAAGAAATGACAGACACAACAAAACACAACAACAAAACCAAACAGTAAACCAAAACGCAAAGCACCAAAATTAATAAAACACAAATAAATAAACAAATAATTAAAATAAAGCCATTAAACAACAAAACAATAAACAACAAAATCAACAACACCCGAAATACCAAAGGCTAACCAAAACCATAAAAACACACTAAAAACACCTATCTACAATACGAAAATACCTAACTCAACAAACAATAATCTCACAAATTAAAGAAATAAATACAGAATATTTTTTTAAAAAAATAACCATAAATACCAAAAATAAATAAACACATCTAAAATCTTCAATAAAAACCAACAAACAAGCCAAAACACTTTGGGTGGTTTAAGTAGAAACTCTCTACTTAAACCACCCAACCCAACACCACAAAATCAAAACAATAAATAAATAAACAATCAAGAGAATTTACCAGACAAGTCCTCCCTCCATGGGGCCCGGAACTAAACTGAACAAAGAGAAAGGAAAGTCGCAAAAAACTTAATAACAGCCCCACCTAGAGGCCAGAAAAGTAAAAACAGTCATAAAAACGAAAATAATCAAAATTAAAATGACAAATATAAAAATAATAAATCAAATAAAGTCACAAACCACAAATGCAAAACACCCCCAACCAAACCACCCCTAACAAAAAAAACACACAAATAAAAACTGCCCGGCAAGGCCAGGCAAACTATACTCATATATTTGTTTCACCTTTTAAGTGAAATGAATGAACATTTGCACGATATTTTAATTTTCCAAGTTTCACCCGTATGTACTATCATGTATCTTCTTTAGAAAGTGGCCAATTTAAAATATTAGTAGCAAAGCATGTCTCTCAGTAATGGGTATCCCTGTTTAAACAGAATCTCAATTTCAGAGGCAGTAAGAAGAGGAGATTGTTTTACTGAAATGAGATTGTGAAAGGTGGAAATACTATAATGAAATTTTTCAGTCTTTTTTTAAAAAACCAGTTCCACCTAGGTAAAGCCTGTATAGTTGATTTATATTGTTTTCTGTTGCAAGACATCATCTGAATAAACATTCAGCTATACTGTAGTAAATAATCAAAAAATAAAAATAATTGATACATGCTTTCAGTTAAGTAAGTGCACTGAATGATCTACATTGATAACATCTAGGTACGTTTTAATTTGGTGTGGAATCTTCTTCACAGAGACTGTCCCTAAGATTCATATAATTGCAGACTATTATTGAATTGAATTGAATTTCCTCGTCCAGCAGACAACCCAAAGCGGTTCACTATGCATAACGTACAGAAATACAATATATATTACAGGATCACTATTTTAATAGTTTGCCACTATGTTTTGGTTTCTTTTCCTCATCTGACTCAGAAGATTCACTTGCGGTCTTGTGGTGCTGCCGTGCATAACTCATAATTGCTGGTTTAGTTGCAGCAAGACCTAATAAAAATATCAGTAACAAATGATTGTCTGATATTGCTTTGTTGTACTGTATTATGACACAGTCTTAACTAACCAAGATACTAGAGGGCTAACTAAACAGAATCCAAATCCTTTCCACACCAAATTGCTGCATATTAATTTGGAATGACTCTGGCCTAACCCTGTGACTATGAATCTGGGCCTGACCCACCCATACCCGTCAAGCGCCGTTCCGGAAAATACGGAAACTGCTCCAGCCCGGGTGCACATACACAGGAAAAACTCCATTGTGCATGCACAGAACCCCTTTGCGCATGAGCAGAACATGTTTGCACATGCGCAGATGGGTTCTGCATGTGCGCGCGTGCACAGTAACCCATTTCTCCGCCGTTCTAAATACGGGACGGCGCCAGGAAAGGGGAGGATCGTGCGCCAAAATACAGGATTTCCCGGCCAATCCGGGATACTTGACAGGCATGGACCCACCCCAGACCGACCTACTGGTCTGGAGGCCCCAGTGCAATGGAAGGAGCAAATTGAGGCAAAAAGGCAGTGAAGCCATGGAGTGGTTGGAGGCCTTAGCCTATGGAACAGTAGAATTGGGCATGTAGCATAGAAAAAGAAGACCAGGCTCTCCCAGAAAAAGGCCCAGCAAGGGAGAAATTTAGTTTTTCCCTTGCTGATTCAAAGAGGCCGGATCCACTTGGGGCCCTTTGGCAACCCAACATTTAATGAGCAGTGTGCTTAGATTGAACCACTACTCACCAGGCCAGGGCCATGAGGCAGCACCACCAAAGGAACAAGGCCTTCAGGCCCATGTGAGGAGGGCTGCTAGAGGGAGAAAGACTTGTTTCTCCAAGGCCGAGCAGTAAAAGAGGGCGAGGCAGGAAGGAGCCACCACCTAGAAAGGCTTCTTAATGGCTCCTCCCTAGCACACCATGTAGGCAAGAGCACGAGGCTCATCTCTTGGGGGGTGGGGGGGTGGCAGGCAAAACCTTTTGGCTAACCTTAGAATCAGATATGACTGCCTTTCAAGCAAGGGCAACATTTACTTTTGTTTTAAGGATATATCCAAGGTACTCACTGTTGCCTTCAAAATAGGAATTTATGATTTTATTGTAGAGCAAAATATTTTTTGTTTTAAGACATGCCATCCAATCCACCAGTTCTTTCTAACAATTCCTAGTGTCTTATATTCTTTTCTTTATAGAAAAAGATGGGGAAATGAGCACCACTTACAGGCCAAGAAGAAGGCTTTGGAAGAGGAAAACCTTGGAAGATGAGGAAGCTCTAGAACACATCTGTTCAAATTCCAGACCAGGGGAACAGGAAGTAGGAGTATGTGCTTCTGCTTCTGGAAATGAAAATCCCAAACTATAGAATAATGTTTCAACACTATCATTTGACATAGGACTGTATTAAAACTTGTATTTATTTATTTATTTTCTAATTTGTATTGCCACCCAACGCTGAAGGCTCTAGACGGCTCACAGAAAATAAAACCAATCACAGTTTAAAAAGCAATAAAACCCATTAAAAATGACTGACAAAAGTTTAAAAAGATTAAAAGAAGGAGAGTGTTCTACTAAATCAGCCAGCAGGCAGGGGTCACAACATCGCTGGTGCCCCACGTCAGCCAGGTTTTTAACCCTTTCCTGAAGGGCAGCAACTCTGTCTGGAGGCAGGAGCCCCCCGGACACAAACAAAAAAAGGGAACTTCAATTCCCAATGTTCCTTGCACCACACCAGAGCCAATCAGGCTGAGTGGCACGAGCAAAAGGAACGTTTGGAAACGCGCTGTGGCCAATCAAAAATAAGCCGCAGGAAAAAAACCGCTGCACTAACTAAAATCGCACACGCCAAACTACAAGCCTCAGCGTCCTGCGCGCCATGAGCGCGCAGAACGCTGAGGCAGCCGGCATGCGAAAAATAAAAATAAAAAAGGCAGGCCGCGAAACCCACACACACACACCGCCACATACAGTGGCAATGGGATTCCCGTGGTCCGGCCACCCAGGCCGGCCCACGGAGATACCCCCACCCCAATGCCGCATCAAACGGCAATGGGAATTCCCGTGTTCCAGCCACCCAGGCCGGCTCACGGAAATACCCCCCACCCCAACGCCGCATGTAAGCGGCGATACAATTTCCGTGGTCCGGCCACCCAGGCCGGCCCACGAAAATACCTCCCCCCACGCCGCATCAAGCGGCGATGGGATTCCTGTGGTCCGGCCACCCAGGCTGGACCACAGAAATACAACCACCCCAATGCTGCATCAAGACGCGAGGGTATTTCCACGGTCCAGCCCCCGAGACCAGCCCACGGAAATACCCCCACCCCAACACAAAACAACACCATCCAAAAAAAGTCAAAAGTAATCACAATCAAAATAAAAACAGAAAAAGTAAACACAAAAACATCCAAAAACACAATCCAAAAATATTCAAAAATATTCAAAACCAAAAATAAAAAACAGAAAAAGGAAACACAAAAACATCCAAAAACAAAGAAGACAAAACACACAGAACCCCCCCCCACACAAAAAACAAACCCCCCCACAAAAAAAATAAACCAGGGAGCTTACCAGGAGACGTCTTCACTCCATGACGACCGGAACTAAACTGAGGAAAGAAAGAGACAACTTACCGGAAGAAGAAGCGACACCCAGAGGACAGTAGAGAAAAATAGTAAAATACAAGAAAAGCTCACCAGCCCCACCCAGAGGCCACAAGAGAAAAAACATTCAAAAATATTCAAAATAATAAAAGTAATTCCCAAATTAATGGAATAAGTTATCAAAACATTCAAAAATATTCACAAAAATCACAAATAATTCCAAAAAAAAATAAGTTTTCACTCAAAAAAACAAAAAAACCCCATCTAAACACAGTATAGAAACATTGATTTAAAAAAAACATATTCTTACACATTCTAAAAATTATTATCCAAGGTACAACTATTTAAAAAAATTCACATAGTAAGACATTATTTGGTAAAATACAATAATTATAAAAAATTATATCATCCTTTCCTCTTTTAAAAAACAAAAATAAAAAATCACAGTTTATAACAGCCCATGTGTAAAAATAAAAATTAAAAAAACCACAATTAAAAACTAACCTCATTTGCATAAACATAAAACAAAAACCTTCCAACTCAATTTAAAACAGCCTGGCACCGCCGGGCAAAATCTGCTAGTATTAAATAAGAGAGGCGAGAGCACCGAGTCCTGAGGCACCACATATTGGAGGGGCCTAAGGCTGGACCTCTCACTCTCCAACCACACCGTCTGGGTCCGGCCCTTCAGAAATGAGGCAAACCAGGACTACACAGTGCCCTGGATCCCCAGTCCTCAGAGCCATTCCAGAAGGATATCATGGTTGATGATATCGAAGGCTGCTGAGAGGTCAAGAAGAGCAAGGACAGGGATGACCTCCATCCAGCTCCCGCCAGAGATAATCCAACAGTCTTGGTACCATATCCGGGCCTTAGTCCTGACTGAAAAGGGTCCAGATAATCCGCTTCATCCTGGACCTCCTGTAACTACTGTGCCACTGTCTTCTCCCAAACCTTCCTCAAAAAGGGAAGGTTGGACACAGGCCGATAGTTGGCGAGTACTGTAGGATCAAGTGATGACTTTTTCAGGATGGGGTGCACCAAGACATGTTTCAGTGCTGCCAGGAACACCCCTCCCGCAAAGAAGAGTTCACAATCGATCTGACCCAACCGCCTGTCAGCGCCCTGGTAGTTTTAACTAACCAGGTGGGGCATGGATCTAATGTACAAGCAGTGGCACGAACAGATCTGAGGAGCCTGTCCACTGCCTCAGAGACAACTGGATTGAACTGATCCCAAATAACATGGCTACACTGCGATCCAGGCACCCCCAGCCCTATATTTTCCACACTAGGATTAAACTTTGAGCAAATCTGAGTGATTTTCTCAATTAGATAATCAGCAAAGACCTCAGAAGACCCCTGCCAATCAGGGCTCGGGCCCCCTCTACTGAGGAGGGACCTAGTCACCTGGACCTAGTCACCTAGTAATTCAGTGATAAAGCTGAATTAATTATACCAGGAAAGATTCCTGCGAAAGATGTTTGAATTCAAACTATTTTCAGTTGTTTAGTTCAGATGGGGAAGAGGTGGTGAAAAAACATTACAACCTACGTGCTTCTCATCAGGGCTTGGTTAGATGCGACATTTATTGCTCTCTGCTCTCTGCTGCTTGTTTGTGGATGAGAGTAGTTCTTACTAGGGAATTTGTCCACATTTATTTTTTAAAATTGGGTCTGTCTTCCTAATAAGATTGCTTAGGGTTTCTTTCAAATATCCTTCACACCTTTATTTTTCATACCTGCCACCCTTTTTTACTTTTTCTTCCTAGGGATTGAATCTAGATGGATGCTCTAAGTATGAGGATATCTCAAAGGGGTTTCAAGCTACTTACCAGGACATAGGCAGTGTCAAAGTAATTGATCTGCAGCTGGAACAGCCAGAGAAACCATGATAAACAGGACTTTGTTTATACAAACGTTTCAGGAGACTATTGTTGAATTACTGATTTTGTTTTCAAGACAACGTTGGTGGAAATCTGTATTCTGCTGCACTTTGGATGCTGGTACATAGTACTGTATAACCCTATAAGCATACCATAAAGAAACTGAAAACTGAGTGTTTTATGCACTTGTTCAAAGATCTCATCTTAAAAGGTAATACATAAATTTTCAGAGGTGCTTCTTTTGCTTATTAACTCATTTTCTCTTTACATATAGCATACGCTTTTTCTCTCTCTGTACCTTACCCAGTACATTGGAAAGGAATTCCCTCCACTTGGGGGCATGGGTACAGAGATTCTGAGATATAATTATGCTAAAATTCACAATGTAAGAATAATTTTGACAGTTTGTGCTTGGATCATTTTTTCCTTATCAAATTGAGTGAAATGCTCAGGAAAAAAATGAATATCGTTAGTATAGGAGGAAATAGTTGTTTCCAGCAATGTATGATACTGATTACATAACACATGAGACCTATTTTTAAATTTAATTTAAGTTTTTTTAATTTAATAGTCATATTTATATATGCCGCCCACTCAGGCAGAACCCGACTCAGGGCGGCATTACAACAAGTTCTAAAAACACATAAAAACACTTTAAAAGATCCATATCCCACCCACTTTAAAAGACCTATATCCCACCCACTCATCCCACCCACCATAAAAAGAAGAAGAGAGAGTTATTAATTGTTTACATAAACCAGCAGGCGGGGACCGTGTTCCCATTAGGGCCCCATACCTGCCCTGCCAGCCAGGTCTTCAATCCTTTCCTGAAGGGCAGCAATTCTCTTTGAAGTCTGTTGGCAGGAGGTTCCAGAAGGTTGGTGCGGACACGGAGAAGGCCCTCCTTCAGGTACTGGATAGGTTTGCACCCCTAGCTGATGGCACTATTAGAGAGCCCCTCCGATCCGCTCTGGCTGGACGGGCAGACACTCTTGGGATGATGCGGTCTCTAAGGTATCCTGGCCCACTGCCATATAGGGCTTTAAAGGTCAAAACCAGCACCTTGAATTGCACCCGGAGACAACTGGTAACCAGTGCAGCTCCTGAAGTAGCAGTGAGGCATGGGCATATCGTCCGCATCCTATCACCACCCGGGCTGCCGCATTCTGGACCAGCTGCAGCCTCCGAATGGTCATCAAGGGCAGCCCACGTAGAGCGTATTACAATAATCTAGTCGGCAAGTGACCAGAGGGTGGGTGACCATAAGCAAGATGCCCCGGTCCAGGAGCGTGCGCAACTGGCGAATCACCCGAAGTTGGGCAAAAGCCCTCCTGGCCACAGCCGCTACCTGTTCTTCTAGCAGCAGCCGTGAGTCCAAAAGGACCCCCAAGTTGCGCATTGGGTCTGTCAAAGAAATTGAATTTTGCAAAGAAATTGAATTTTATGTCCCAACACTTCAATTTTCTTAATTTTTTTTTAAAAAATCTCCTCTGCTACAGGCAAAAAAAATAAGCATGCAAATATTTAAATCTATTTCTTTGTGTGAAAAAAAAAGAAATTAAGCTGGAGCAATATTTTTTCCTGCAATTACCTTAAGGAATGTATATCTAGGAAAAATAGATTGAACTTCCAGTTGTAGGCTTTCTTTTCCTTTCTTGAACAGGAAGATGTGAGATTGTTTTCAAATAAAAATGTAGCCACATGATAAGTAAAACTGAATAGCAGACTTATGCTGTATCTTTATTGAATCATCAACATACAGGATTGTTAATAGGGTGGGGGGAACTGGTTTTGAAAGTCTCCAGTGCTCATCTTTTCCTTTAAAAACATTTTACACTCAACTCTGCCTTTTCATTGTTAGTACAACTGAGGTAAATGCTAATGATGGATCAAAGAATTATATGAAGTAATATACGGAAAAAGGAAAATATTAATGAAATATTAATAATAATATTAACTATGCTAACAGATATAGTCAAAGTAATTGAGCAAAGATGAAAAGGCTATTTGTACTAGTTAAGACTAATAACAAAAGATAGAAAAATGACAGGAAATAAAAATATGTCAATAGAACATGGTGGACAGCTCAATGAAGGTGTCAACCCAGTGTGCCTCAGCAGTGAAAAAAGCAAACTCAATGCTAGGGATCATTAGGAAGGGTATAGAAAATAAGTCAGCAAGTATAATTTTGCCTCTTTATAAATCTATGGTGAGGCTCCATCTGGTATACTGTGTACAGTTCTGGACACCATACCTCCAGAAGGATATTATGGAGCTGGAAAAAGTGCAGAGGAGGGCAACCAGAATGATTAGGGGACTGGAACACCTTCCTTACCATCTGAGGCTGAAACGGTTGGGCCTCTTCACTCTTGAATGACGGCGTCTAAGAGGTGACCTGATTGAAGTTTATAAAATCATGCGCGGTGTGGACAAAGTAGATAAGGAAAAACTGTTTTCCCTATCGCACAACACTAGAACTAGGGGGCACTCCATGAAACTTTAGGGTACTAGTTCTCAAACAAATAAGAGAAAGTACTTTTTCACCCAGAGGATCACTGGTCTGTGGAACTCCCTGCCAGAAGAAGTGGTGACAGCTGTCAGTCTTGACAGCTTTAAGAAAGGATTAGACAAGTTCATGGAGGACAAGGATATCAATGGCTATAATTATGGATACCTAAGGACAACCTCGGGGTTGGAGAGATAGGCAGGATATCTCTCAATGCCATTTCCATGGAATCCTAAGCAGGTGAAGGCATCTGCTTGGGAATACCCTGAAGCAAATGGTGATCCACTGTGTGAGAGAGAATGCTGGACTGGATGGGCTGTGGCCTGTTCCAGCAAGGCTGTTCTTATGAAATTATTTATATAAAATGGGGAAAGAATTAGAATGCGAATATGGAACCTATGTTCCTGAAACACAGTAGCAGAGGGCTCCTTTAGACTACTTTTTATGAAATAAATAAAGAGAATTATTTTTAGGTTAGAAGTGATGAAACTATGGCCATCTAACTGTCACACTCCAGATCCTATTAGTTATCTAACTGTCACACTCCAGATCCTATTAGTTACCAATGGCATGGCTAGTGGTTAAGGTAACAGAAGCAAGAATCCAGCAGCATTTGAAAGGGCAGAAGTTTCCCTCTACTGCTCTGAATTGTAAGGGCATGCAATATTATTTAGTAGCAAATTGTTCCTTTGTTTCTAGAAGTTTTAGGCACGAAGATTTAAATGCAACTTTCAACCTTCTCACATATTTAGATGTTTTGCCTTAATAACTGATTGCCATGGCTCTCCGAGCCACAAGATGGCAGTAAAACTGTGTTGTTTTAGTTCTGATTACATTTTTGTGACCTATTAAAGATCCTTCACAAATGTTGCTCTGCCCCTTTAATCTTGAAAGCTGTGCTCTGAATCCCTGGAAGATCTTTCATACCTAAAGAAATGGGGAACAAGGTAAATTGCTTCCCAGAGGATTTCTAACAAGTTGTGAGGACTGAGGCATGTTGGGCCATTCTGGAAAACCAGAAGGATTGTGCTGGCCTGCATGTTGATTTTGCCTACCCTTTTGATATGGGTCTAGTCCAGGAGTGCCCAAAATACGGCATACAGGCACCTTTTACTTCAGCTTCCGGGAGTGACGTGGTGGTAAGGACTGAGTGAATTAGTGTTGAGGGCTGCATCTGGCCCATGGGCCGTAGTTTGGGCACCCTCAGTTTAATCAGAGAAAATGGTAGCTTAATTGTATGCGTTCTGCCTTTTATACTGCCCAGGCACAATGCAACCTGGGAAAAACCCAATGCCTCATACAAAGACTTTGTATGAGGCAACTTTTCCCAAGGAATTAGGCGATGTTGTATGAATTCGATGTTGTACGAAGCGGACTTTGTATGAGGTATTACTCTATTACTATTATTATTACTATTACTATTAGAGTAATTGATTTCCAAATGGTTTGACCAAAGGTTTGTCATGTTTGGAGACAATTGTCAGCTTTACTCCATTCAGCAAGGTGTATTATTTTTGTTCTCTATTGTTTAGCCTCTTCAGGTTTAATATTTAGAGTTTGAGAGGTGTACAGAAAACCTTTCCTCAATTTTAGCTGTCAGCTAGGGGTTTAGTGTCCATGAGGTGGATGGATTTGTTGCTGTATTACATTACAGTATTTTTTTGTTTGCAAAGTAGCAGTGGACACTGAGAGAATTAAGCAAGAGAAGGACCCTCAACATCATATGAACGGATATGAGTCTCAGGTCCAGTGGCTCAGATCTAGGAAGAGCTTTATGGCAAGAACAAACATTCTTGAGGGTACGCAAGAGAAAAACCAAATTAGAAGATGGAGGAAGGAGCTCACTGGACAAGGAACAACATTAAAGTAGGTTATGGCTGAGGAACTCAACCTCCCCTATGTCACTTGGAGGACTCTGAATAGGCTGAGGGTTGGAGTGCCTAAATGCAAGACCAACATGCTCAATTGGGGGCTGCTTGCAGACAACAACATACTGTGTGAATATGGAGAGATACAGAATCTGGCTCATATACCAGTCTGCCGATTACTGCCAGAAACATGACCAATGAGGACTTAAGTTGGGCCAATGACAATGTCAAGAAAGTGGCTTCATTTTGGCAGTCCAGAGTTTGATCGGGACACAAACAAAAAATAATTGTTTGCTAGTATCTCCTGGAATATTTCCAGAGGGCCAATGACAGCCAAATAATAGTCTTTTTAAAAATGGGAGTAGATTTCTGGCAGCCAGTAATAGCGCTACATGATCCATCTACTTGTTTAGTATCTGTTTATTTATGACATACAATGCCAGCATATTCTACTGTGGAAAAGCACAGGGACAAAGTTGTTCCTTTTGTTTCTGAGTATGCATTCTAGTCTAAACCACCAGTTTCCTAAGTATGCTTGTTCTGATGGTAACTCTTTCCTGGTCTCTGTGGTTCCTTCTGTCAGCAATCTCTTAGTCTTATTCTCCATATGAGCATTTTGACCATTCTGAGTGCTTTACTGGCCAACAGTGCTCAGATACTTGTGACACTGACATTTTTTCATTGACCTCTGAATATTTATTTTTTATCTAAATCAGTAGGTTAATATGTTTTGATTTAAGATGTCCTCTTTGGGCATTGGGCACGCAAATTTATCCTCTCATGTCAAGGTTGAGGACCAATACCATAGGGCCACGATGGTGAACCTTGGCACTCCAGCTGTTCTTGAACTTCAATTCCCAGAAGCCCGTATCTCTGTGAATCCACATGAATGGGTTTATTGTGCAGAGATTTGGGCTTCTGGGAAGTGAAGTTCAAGAACAGCTGGAGTACCAAGGTTCACCATGACTGCCCTATTCCTCTTTAAGTGGTTCAGACAACTCTTTTACTTGTTTCCTCATCTCCCACCTCTCCACAAAGTGGTGGTAAAAATCAGGCAGGACAAAGCCCACACAATAAACATAGCATCCTGATGTCCTAAACAGCCCTGGTTTCCTGTACTTAATTGTCTATCTACAGAACACATCAGACTTCTGTCCCTTTCAGATCTGCTATGCAAGGACAATGGAAGGGTTTACCACCCAAACATATAGATACTTACATTGACAGCCTGGTGGATTCTCCCAAACTGTTGTGTATGTACAATGTTGCTTTAAGAAATGTATGAATGTAACCTGACCACAATTACAATGTAGCTCAGCTGTTAAGGAACGCGAGTAAGCTGCCTATAGAGGGCAGCTGCGAGCGTTCAGCTCACATGGTTCACATTCCCCAAATCACCGGCAGCCACGGGAACCTTTCCCGTGCGAGGATCACCTGGAGAAGATGGGCGTGACTCAGAATGACGTCACGCCGGTAGCAGCCAATAAGCTACCGTGCAACGAGATTCAAATGTATGTACTGCAGTATATAATGAGCTGTACCTCCGCCATTACCACATGTTCATCCTGATCATCACCCAATAAACCTGCGTTTAGCCTTCACTGCGGCTCCTTCTTTGTCTTCCGTGCAAGACACTAAACAAACTGAGGTACATTCTTTGGCCACGAAAAGTCACTGTGTTTTCTAAAGGCAAGCACTGGCAGCAATATTTTTTACATATTTAAAAAACTACTTTGGTTGAAGCTATAAAAATAACAAATTATATAAAATCTTGCCCACTTCAATCCAGATGATTTAAAATCTTTTGGGACAAAATGGGTACCGAACATACTGCACTTTTCTTATATACTGAAGTAAGGTGGCTATCCAGAGGAAGAGCATTGTTGAAACTTTTTGATCTTTGCAGTGAGTTATTACTTTTCTTTTCATCAAATAATCTGGGACAAAGTTTTATTGAATTTTTAACAAATGCTTCATGGTTGATTTGTACAGTATTGTGTATTTAGCAGATTTTTTTTTACTAAGTGCAAGGAAATTGACTTATCATTACATAGAAAGAATATTATTATTTTTAACATAAAAGATAAAATTACATCTTTTAGTGGAAAGTTACAGTTCTGGATTTCTGAAGTTGAACAAAAATCTGTACAGTCAAAGCAATGGTATTCCCGGTGGTAATGTATGGGTGTGAGAGCTGGACCATTAGGAAAGCTTTGCCGTCCAGGGGACTCTCAACACTCTCCTCCAACACCACATCTCAAAGTAATCTATTCTTCTACGCACAGTTTGCATATGCGCCTCTTTAGAAAACCCACGGACAGGAACGCCTATCTAGATTATCGTTCCTTCCACCCGGGCCACCTAAAAAGGAATATACCTTTTAGTCTTCTAGGCAGGGCCAAGCAGAACTCCACCAGGGAGGGTGACTTTATAAAATAAGCGGCCACGATTAAAAACTTCTTAGAAGAAAAAGGGTATCCCAACCATATCATTAACAATCAATTTCAGCGTGTCTGTAACACCCCCAGGGAAGCTTTTTTGACTCCCAAAAGCAGGGAACAATCTCACTTTATTCATTGTGCCTTTGAATATTCGCCTTTGGCATTTAAAATCAAGAATATTATTTCAAAATATTTGTCATATCATTGAGGATATCCCAGGTTGCTCCCAGAAGCCCTTTATAGGCTTCAAAAAGACGCAAAACATAGGCAATATGGTGGTTCATGCAGACGCTCTATGTGCCACTCCCTCGTCTATAATTCAAGTGCACTTTCGATGTGGGGGCTGTGCAGCATGTCGCTTCACTATCGAAGCCAAAACCTTGAGGATTCCTGGGGAACAACGTGAACATTTACTTACCGGGTGTACTAATTGCAACTCCCAGAATGTGGTGTATGCTATCATCTGCCCATGTGCTAAGTTTTATATCGGTTGCACTGGACGCCCCCTGAAGGTCCGGATCCTTGAGCATCGCTCTCGGATCCGGAGCCACTTACTCACTGCACCTCTTGTGTCGCATTTTCTCGACAACAATCATAGTGAAGACGACATTAAATTTATTGCCTTAGAAAAGATACTTCCCAACCTATATGATAAAATGGACATTAACAACAAATTATTATGGAGGGAAGCACATTTCATTCATTTATTCAATTCATTAGCACCATTTGGATTAAACTCTGATCAGGATCTCGGCTGTTTCTTATAATATTGTTAACTGTCGGCTTAGGTTACATCTTATATGTAATATCCTCATTGTATCTTTAAGAACTTTCAGTGTTCTCTAGCATGATTGCACCTGGGTATGGTGGAGTAAGAATATAAGCAGTCATTTTGACTACTTTAAGTAACGTCTAGGGCGAATAAGACTCTACCATAAAAGCCTGACGCGAATAAAATTAAGAATATTTACACTTCTTGAAAAAAACTATATCATAGGTAAGCACATCCATTGATTGTAACATGCTGTACGATTTTTGAGTGTAACATGCTTGTAAATATGTATATATTATTAGTCCTTATATCAGTGTAAAATATTACTTATTGTATCATTGTAGAAAACCAGTGGAAGATTTTCGAAAAGCTGTAACCCGGAGAGCTTCGTTTTCTCTCAGCCTGTGAGGCACTATTTTCCTGCAGTAAAGGACTTTTTGTTGGATGGATTTTTGTCTCTCCATGGATTCAGACAGGACCGTTTCCCTGGCAGGATCCTGTTCAGTGAACATGAAGTGGAAGGGCCATGACATAAATGTTCACTACCCTTTGGCCAGCTCCAAATCATGTGACCATTGTTGCAACTAGTGCAAGATCAGGTGTGTGATGGAGAACTTGCTAAAGCAAAGGGAACACTTACATAATTGTATTTTTATTATGTGTTAATAATAACTTTGTGCCAGAAATTATTCTGGGTTGAAAGGACTTTTGCTGGAGGAACTCCACTCAGAGGATGCCCAAATGAGACTCCTTTCATATCCCCAAGATCTTTTCACACCGGTGGTCCCTATTCATCTACTTGCAATATCTTGCTTTTGATCTGCTTGGTTGGCAGGATCTGAGACAGAGACAGTTTAGTGTAAGGGACCAAAGACAATGAAACAGCCGAAGGGTTGGCTTAACACAGGTTTATTGCATGATGATCCGGAGGAACATGTGGTAATGGCGGATGGGTAGCTCAATATATACAGCTGGCTATACATTTGAAAGTGGCTCGTCGACAGACTATTGGTTGCTGCCTGCGTGACGTCGTAGAAGGTCACACCCTTTTTGTCCAGGTGAAGAGGTGGCGGGAATCTTCCCGCGCTGCTGATCCAGGTGAATCTGAGCCATGAGAGCTGGACGCTCGCTATTGCCATCTAGTGGTCACTAGCTCGCATCCCCTTATCAGGTTTACATTGATACAGCTGAAGGTTATACTGTTGCACACAGAAAGGTTACATTGTTACCACATGGCTAGGTACATTGTTAAAGGCACAGCTTTACAAAACACAACATCCCTCCCCCCTAGGATGAGACGAAGTCTCTCAGCCAAGATGGCTTATTGCATGTGCGTTTGGGCAGTGATGAGGGCTGACCCCCCACGGGGGCGCTACTGCTTCTTTGTTCCCTGGTCCCTTGTCCTGTAATGGGAGAGGGAGACTCGTTAGTGGCTTGCCGCGGTTTGGCGGCCTTAGGGGAAGGGAAAAACTCCATTGTGGGCAGACCGGGGGCGATCGGGGCTAACGAAAAACCCCTCTTCTCGCTTGGACGGGTGGGGGACCACTCCGAAAAACTCCCCCGGTTCTGAAAATCAAATTCTAACTCAGTTGGGGTATCCACATTTGTGGGGGAATTCCGCGAGATATGTATGGGGTCGGGTTCCTCCTCCTCAGAAAAATCCCCCAGGATATCTACGAGAACATCCCCCCTTTCCTCCTCCCCCCTTGGTGGGGGCCCGCGGCTCCCTTTTCCTCCCCCTTGGGCTGAACGGGTGGGGGAGAACCCTAACGCTGATTTTTTCTCTGTTTGGTCTGCGCCCTGCTCATCGGGGACCCTGCGTCGGAGCTGGTCCGCGTGCCGCCTCCACAGTAGCCCTGTGCTGGTTTCCACGCGGTACGACACGGGGCCGGTTTGCTCCACAACTACGCCCGGTACCCAGGCTGGGCCCGTGCTGGCGTAATTCCTGCAATGCACGGGGGCGCCTACACTGAAACTCTTTGTGGCCTCTAGCCCAATGTTCCTTCCCTTGTCCTCTACCCTCGTGGGGTCTAGCCTAGTAAGGATGGTGGTCAGTTTCCTACGCATTAAGAGCTCTGCGGGGGAGTATCCTGATGCCAACGGGGTCACCCTGTACCCTAGCAGAAACTGACACACTTGTAGGTTCAGATCCCCGGGGCCCATGCGCCGCAACGCGTCCTTCGTGGTGCGGACGAGGCGCTCCACTTGACCATTGGTGGCTGGGTGAAACGGGGCGGAGGTGATATGCCGAACGGCGTTAATCTCCATGAATGCCCTAAACTCGGAGGATGTGAAACAACTAGCGTTGTCGCTAATTAATGTGTCGGGTATGCCGAACGTGGAAAAGAGCCTCCGCAAATGCTTAATGGTCTGGGCCGAGGAGGTGCTCGTGACTGGGATAACCTCCAACCACTTGGAGAAGGCGTCCACGACAAGAAGGAACAGGGTGCCTCTGAACGGGCCCGCGAAATCAATGTGCACCCGGGACCACGGCCCCTTAGCCGTGTCCCACTCCCTGTGGGGAAGGCGGGCCTCCTCTGGTCTGGAGCATTGGCAACTTTCACAAGTGCTGACCATGTGCTCGATGTCGGCGTCCAACTGGGGCCACCAGAAGTAACTCCGGGCCAGCGCTTTGGATCGCACGATGCCGGGGTGGCTGACGTGCAGCAGTTTAAGCACCCGCGGCCGAAGGGAAGTGGGAATCACCACCCGCTGCCCCCACAAGAGGCACCCCCTCTCTAGGGACAGCTCTAACTTTTTCCTGAAAAATGGGGCGAACTCCTCCGCTGGGGAGGACGCCGGCCACCCTTTCTGCACCCAGGAGCTAACTGCCGCTAACGTCTTGTCCTTCTCTGTCGCTTTGGCAATGTCGGCGGGCATTACGGGGGGCGAATCCAGCACCTCTATCATAAGAACCTGATGGTCTCGCTCACCCTTGCTCACCTGGCTGGGCGTCAGGGGGAGGGGAGACCTTGATAGAGCGTCCGCATGGCTGATCTCCTTCCCGGGCCGGTAGACCAACGCGTGCTGGTACGCGTTGAGAAAAATAGCCCACCTGAGCATCCTCGGGGACAGGATCTGTGATGTGGGCTTATCTGCGGTAAAAATGCCTAGCAGGGGCTTGTGGTCCGTTACAATGGTGAAGGGGCGGCCATACAGCAAATCGTGAAATTTTTTCGTCCCCGCAACTATCGCTAGTGCCTCCCTGTCTGTCTGTGCGTAATTTCTCTCCGCATGGGACAGGGACCTGGAGTAAAATGCTATCGGGGCCTCCCTTCCGTCTTCCAGCACGTGGCACAGCACCGCCCCCACCCCCACCGGGGATGCATCACAGGTCAGGACTACCGGGCGTTTGGGGTTGAAATGGGTCAGTATGGCATCAGACGCTAGGAGACTTTTTAGTTCACTAAATGCCCTTTCTTGGTCATCGCCCCACTTCCATGTCTGGTCTTTTTTTAGCAGTTTGTGTAGCGGTTCAGCCACTGCTGCCTTCCGGGGGAGGAAGGAGTGGTAAAAGTTGAGCAGCCCTAGGAACGACTGCAGCTCGGGCTTGGAGGTGGGGCGGGGGGCTTTCTTAATGGCGGTCACCTTGGATTTGGATGGTTTTATCCCCTCAGGAGTCACACAAAACCCTAGGAACTCAACCTTGGTTGCGAAGAAGACGCATTTGTCCTTTCGCAGTCTCAACCCCGCTTTTTCGAATATTGTCAGGACCTTCCCCAACCTCTTGGCCAATTCGACCCGACTCCCCCCCGTTATTAACACGTCATCAAAATAAGGCAACACCCCCTCTAGCCCCTTCAGGAGGCGTTCCACGAGTGACTGGAAAATTCCAGGCGCCGAATTTACGCCGAACTGAAGGCGCATCACCTGGAACGCCCCCTTATGGGTGACTATGGTCTGCGCAGCAGCTGCGGCAGGGGACACCGTAAGCTGCTGGTAGGCCTGTGCTAAGTCGAGCTTAGCGAAACACTTTCCCCCGTGTAACCTGGCCAGCAGATGGCTGACTACCGGCACCGGATACGCATTCGGGCGGATCGCCTTGTTGATGGTGCACTTGTAATCGGCGCATATGCGGACCTCCCCATTGGCCTTTAGTGCGGTTACAATTGGAGTTTCCCACTCCGCAGAATCAACAGGCACAAGGATTCCCTGGCCCACCAATTTGTCCAGTTCCGCCTCTATCTTGTCCTTAAGTGCGAACGGCACCCGGCGTGGTTTGAGTTGAATTGGGCGGACCTCCGGGTCCAGGTCGAATGTCACTGGGGGCCCCTTGAATTTCCCCAGTCCTTTTTTGAAAACTTCGGGGTGCGCCTCGCACACCTCCTGAATCGGGTCAGTCCCAACGGCGTGCATCCCAACGGCGTGCACCCCCCCAATAAACAAACCCAGGGGCTGAAACCATTGAGTCCCGAGGAGGCTGCAATCTCCCCCTTTAAGCACGACTAGAGGGAGAGACGCGGCGTGCTTCTTGAATTTAACCTGAAATTCTCCAACCCCCAACACTGGAATGCTGTTCCCTTGCACGTCCCGTAGTGTGGACCTCAACGCTTTGAGCTTGGGTCGCCTGTGGGGGGCAATTCTCAAAAACTCCCTCTGGGAAATGATTGAATATGAGGACCCCGAGTCAATTTCCATTCTAATGGGAACCCCTTGAACTAGTACCTCAACAAAGTAGCGGGGGTGTCCTACGGACATGCTGAATACTGGGGCGTCGTCCTCGCTGCCGTCGGAGATGCGGCCCACGCCGTCCTGCTTCCGCGTGGCCTGAGCGCCGTCCTTGGGTCTCGTTGAGCGGTCTTGTCCCGCGGAACGGTCTGCCGAGCTTCTCCGGGTCTCGCTCCTCTTCCTGCACACCTTGGCGATGTGCCCGCGGCCGCCGCAGTTGTGACACTCGGCCTTCCGAAACGGGCATTTTATGCGGTCGTGGGCCGCTCCACAGCCGTCGCACCGCCGGCTCTCTTTCCGGACCCTCCGGACGTCCTCATCGTCGCTGCTCTCTGCGGACGACCTCGAAACTCGCCGGGCTGCCTGCACCGGAGTCTCTGCCTTGCTCGACCTCGACCGCCAGTCCTGGAGTTCTTGTACCCCAGCCTTTGTAGCTTCCGCGGCCTGTGCCGCTCTGATGACCTCCTGCAACGTGGGAGGCGGCTCTTGGTTCATTAATGTGCGCTGGGTTTCGGCGTCGTTCAGGCCGCACAGCACACAGTCCCGGAGGGTGATTTCGACATTCTCCCATTTACACGGGCCGGCCGCCAGCCGCAGGGCCGCCACGAATGCGGCGACCGTCTCCCCGGGCGCTTGGACTCACCTCCAGAACGCACTCTGAGCGGGAAACATCACCGTGGCGGGCCGGACGTGCTCACGCAGCATCTGCATGAGTTCTTTGGCCTTGAATTCGCTCACCCTCCTCGGTGCGATCAGGTCCACCAAGGTCCTTTTGGTCTCTTGTCCGAGCATCCTGGTGAAGATGGCCCTTTTCTTTGCCTCTTCCGTGACTTCGGACTCAATCAGTGCTGCCTGGAAGTCCATTTCGAAGATCTCCCAGTTGCCCGGTTTCCTGATCTCGAAACCGGCGCATGTCTTGGTCCCGTGGGCTGCCATGATCCCACCTTCGTCGCCAATTTAGTGTAAGGGACCAAAGACAATGAAACAGCCGAAGGGTTGGCTTAACACAGGTTTATTGCATGATGATCCGGAGGAACATGTGGTAATGGCGGATGGGTAGCTCAATATATACAGCTGGCTATACATTTGAAAGTGGCTCGTCGACAGACTATTGGTTGCTGCCTGCGTGACGTCGTAGAAGGTCACGCCCTTCTTGTCCAGGTGAAGAGGTGGCGGGAATCTTCCCGCGCTGCTGATCCAGGTGAATCTGAGCCATGAGAGCTGGACGCTCGCTATTGCCATCTAGTGGTCACTAGCTCGCGTCCCCTTATCAGATTTACATTGATACAGCTGAAGGTTATACTGTTGCACACAGAAAGGTTACATTGTTACCACATGGCTAGGTACATTGTTAAAGGCACAGCTTTACAGAACACAACAGACAGGCACTCAGACTGTCATGCAGTTCCCTGGCCTCAAACTGCTGACTTGCCGGCCTTCCAGCTAACAAGGTGAGCTTCTTAACCACTGAACCATCTGCAGCCCCTACATTATGTGTTCATTGAGCATTTAGTATCCAATGACATTTTATTTGTTAAATGTCACTGTTTCCAAATCTGCTACTTCCTGTGCTATAGTATGATAGCTGTAATTATGCTCACCATGTTTCAGTAGCAGTGTTTCAAAGGCAGTTGGAAGAAGGGGTGGAAGAGGAGGAAGAGGAGGGGTAGGGAGGCTTTGGGGCATCTCTCCCAGTCTCCCCCCCTCATCTGTCTCCTAGCAACATTATCTGTTGCCATGGAGAATGCAATATACACCATCCCCAATCAGCATACAGAGAGCTAGGGCATCATTCCATAGCAGAGGGTCTTGGTACATGTTCAGAATGTAAACAGAAATGACAATCTCTTGGGAGAAACAGCTGGAAAATCAGCAAACAGTTATAGTTGTAGACTGCAACTTGTATCCAAGAATGCATTTTTTTCTGAAGCAGGAAAAATGCCAATGGTGTTAATTTGCTTAAGGTGGATCCCAGCTTGTCATGAAATAACCCACACACTATGAGCTCGGAGCCACCTCCTGTGGCACATATGAAATGAGACATGCAGGATTTAACACCAGGACTGCAATGGACTGCCACAACTTTGAGGATATTATCAAGGTGTGTCTTCACTGCCAATCCATTTGGCATGGCCTCTTCTGCCTCCATGACCGTTGGGAATCAGAGTTCCTCTCCACTCATTTTGCTGTTGGGCCTAATATGATCGTTTCTAGTGGCATTTCCTCCACTGAGGGGACCATCACCCCACCTGAAGGGACTCATCTGCCTGTAGCCATTGGCCCCTTTAGGGAGTCATGTTATTTACCTCTGCTCAACACTCGATGTTGAGTCGCTGGCTGTACAGTCTACTCCATTACCATAGCGAAATGCCCCATCAGACAGTACCCTCTCCCAACTACATCCAACTCTCCTTGCAAATAGAGGGTTGTCTTCACGCACACAAGGGTAGAGTATGCTCATACCGACACCTGATGGCCACTGAAGCTGACTCTACATTAACATATACAGTGGTACCTCATACAACAATTTTAATCTGTTCCACAGGGCTCATTGTTGTACGAAACAATTGCTGTACGATACATGCATCATATAGCAATTTTTCCTATGGGATGCATCGTACAACAATTTTTTTTACTAAGTTGTTTTTCCCATTGAAAAATTGTTGTATGATGCATCCATAGGGATGCAATTTTCTATAGGGAAAATTGTTATGCGGGACGCCATTTCCCCCCAAAACCTAATTGTTATGAGATTTCATCACTATACGGGGAGATTGTTGTATAAGGTTCTACTGTATCTTCTTTAAAGTTTGCTGTGCTTATAAGGTGAATGATGTACCTTTGCCTATCTTAACACACCCATTCTAGATGCTCCACTAATACAGCAGCAGAGAATTTTTTTAAAAATGTAACACAAAAATTTCTTCAGTTGCTTCAGTTCAGTCTCTATTTTGGGACCCATGGTAAAAGAAAAAAAATCTTCTGCAGACCCCCTCTACCGTTTTGGGGCTGCCAGCTTCATAACTTCACAAGGCACACTGTGTTCTCAACTTCAGTCTGAAAACAAGGAAAAAAATCAGAGCTACTGTAGCCGGGAGTTCGAATACTGACACCATGTAAGGATAACAAAGCTCATTAGTAGTCGGCATTATCTGACTACTATAGGACTTGTTACACCTGAGAGAGACTTGCACGCTTTCAGGAAGCCAGCATAAAACTTTTGGCTGCTTTAGAGTATATGAGGTCCTGCTCCAGGCTAGAGAAATATATGATAAGTTTAAATCACTAGCTTTTTATGCTTACAAACCAGCCAGATGAGGTAGGAAATAGCAATGTAGATTAGGTACCAATATGTAGCGTTGCCAATAAAAGATCTGGAATTCTCCCAGCAGCTGATGCTCTATATAAAAGTATAATCGTCTTCTGTAAAAGGACAGCTTTATTATATGTAGAAAAAGGTACAACAATAAAAAGCAACATTTTTACCTTTCCCCCTTTCCCTGGTAAAACAGCCAGCTAACATAACCAGAATTATATAGAGAGGGGAGACAAAAATATCTATGGATGCAGACTTTATAGATATGAACATCCCTACTTGAGCTTATTTTAGTCACTTGGTCCTAGAATATAATAGCAAAGAGAAGCTAGAAGAGTTGAAACCATATATAGCAATAAGGAGCAGAAGCCATTTTTGATAATAGCTTTCTGTGAAACTATATTTAATGTATATTGAAAAAATATTCAAACATAACTAAAGTGAAAAATAAGATACTGTAACTTGTTCTCTAGCATCCTAGAAAGCGAGATTAGATTTAAATGGTTTATGTTACAATAGCTTTATGCCATGGTTTAAGATATGGAGACATGTCTTAGTGGTATGGGTGGTTTATTGATAGGACCAATTACCTGGAGTTCTGTAGCTGAAGTCACTAAGAATTCTACACAGCCAAATATGCATGTAAAAGGTGCTGGCATACGAATACACTCTAAAATGGTTTGGGATCAGGTTATCTCAAGAGCCATCTATTGTCTGCATGAAGCAAACCAAGTCTTCACATTGGCTTTTTGCAACCTGCTCTTGGCTTCAATGAGGGCAATAAGTACAAGTAAGTGATGGTTCCCTACTGAAAATCTTACTTTCCTCAAATTTGCCAACCTCCATCTCTCATGATTTTTAAATACTTTTTGAAGACCTTTCTGTTTGAGAAATATTTGTTAATATTTTTGGTTTATGGTAAGAAATTATTTGTTTGCTGCTTTGTTGCATTACTTATTATATTGCTTTTCTATTGAAATAAGCAATCTCTCTCTTTTTCTCTCTCTAAACAGATACAGTATTGTGCAAAGGTCTTCAGCCACCACCAGCAGTTTTTTTGGGAAATTCAATGAGTGAGTGTTGTTGTTGTTTTTTGGGGGGGAAGGCGTTCCATGCGCTCCGGTGTCTAGTCATGCCTGCCACATGACCACGGAAACGTCTGCAGAAGCAGACAGCGCTGGCTCTTCGGCTTAGAAACAGAGATGAGCACTGCACCCTAGAGTCGGATACGACTGGCTTTCTAGCAAGGGAAACCTTTACCTTTACCTTTAGGAATAATTTCGTCCCCAAGCCACCTAGACACAACGCAATTTGTGACAGTCTTCTTCTGACTCTCCTCAAAACCTTCTCCTAGTTTGGTGAAACGTGAGCTTAAGATGTACAAGTTATGCCCCACCCACAAATCACTTGTTGAATTTCCCCAAAATCAGCTGATGGTGGCCTAAAACTTTTGCACACTACTGTATATATAAATCAGTCTGTCTAGCTATGTATATGGAGAGAGAGTGAAAGTCAGTGTGTTTACAGAAATCAAGAGATGAGAGAAAGAGAATTTGCTAGTGTGGATAGCATATTCCTTTTTATTTTTGTTGTGTTAACAGAAAGCACATATGCCCTCTTTCGCTTTCTAATTCTCCCCTGTGGTTTTCAAAGTGGTAGTCATGTTAGTCTGTGAAGGTCTATCAGATTTTTGTTTTAAAATTTCCTTTTGTTTTCTATCTATCTATCTATCTATCTATCTATCTATCTATCTATCTACCTACCTACCTACCTACCTACCAATGAACATTGCAAGCATAAACATCACGCATGCATCCACACCCTTGCAGGAGCTTGTCTTTGATTGTTCCTTGCTGGGTCACATGAGAGGGGAAGAAGATACTGGCACACAGGTTCAACATCATTAGGAAACTCCCAAACTTCAAAAGGGGAACTCAACCATCTGTGTACATCAGATTTGGCCCTGAGCTTTATGGCAAGAACAAACATCCTTGAGGGTACACAAGAGCAAAACCAAATTAAAAGATGGAGGAAGGAATTCACTGGGCAAGGAACCTCATTAAAAGAGGATAGAGCTGAGGAACTCAACCTCCCCTTCATTACTTGGAGGACCCTGAATATGCTGAGGGTTGGAGTGTAAGACCAATATGCTCAAGTGGGGGCTGTTGGTGGACAACAATACGCTGTGTGAATGTGGAGAGATACAAAATCTGACTCATTTACTGGTCTGCTGAATACTGTCGGAAACATGCACAGTGAGGACTCAAACTCAGCCAACCTCAAAGCCAAGAAAGTGGCTTCATTTTGGCAGTCCAGGGTTTGATCCAGACACAAAAGAAGAAGACAGTTCCAGCAGGTGGGGTTCACATAGGCATCTGGTTGGCAACATCTTTGCATTTCTTCAGAAGAATCTCTATGACAAGCTGTACTTCATAGATCATTATTTTGCAACAATCACTAAATTAAAACAAGTTGCAAATTGTTGGAAAGTGCATAGAGAGAAGGGACGGGTGGCGGCGCTGATTCGCTGCTGCGTGCTTTGCCAGTCCCGCCCCATGAGAGACGGGACGAGGCCGGAAGGGGCGGGGGCCGGGCCTTCCCTTAAGGGAGAGGCCCAGACCGCCCTTCCTCCTTTTCGCCGATTGGGCCAGGCAGCGTTTGCCCTCCACCCCCGCCCTCGGTCACAGTGTGATTGTTTTGGTCACTTTGGGGCCAGATGGGAATTTTTGCTTGAACCTGTTGGTTCTTGTCGTTTTCGCCCATCCCACACTGTCGCTGTTGGGTGCGCTACGGGGTAGTTTTTTTCGTATTTTTTGATGTTCGGCGGCTAGCACTGGTAAGGAGGCACTGGGTGACCCCTACGAGTCTGGCAGGAGCACACTCTGTTGGCCACAGGCAGGTCTAGATAGAGGGATAATCGCGTGGCCAATCGGGTGTGCTCAGGAACAAGGCGATGCCATGCTAGACACAGTGTGCAAAGCCTTCTAGTTCACCGGACACACGTCAGAAGCAGAGGTTTGGTCATTTGTGCTTCTGTTGGGGTCGATATAATTGGTTATAACCATCGCTCCTTACCAGTGCTATGTCGGCCCGCTTGCATTAGTGAATTATTATTAATAAAGTGGCCCAGTTTCAATCCCAGCACTGTGTCCATCTCTTTATTGGGGAGTGGGTCTGGCAAAGCATTTCTTTTAAAAACCCTTCTTTAGCAGGATTGTACTGTACCTACATTTTCAGGATATCAGTATAGAAATAACATTTTGTTTCCTCAACATGAATAACCTGAAAACAAAGGTGTAATAATACCAGGAGAAGGAGCAGGCAGATCAAAATTAATACATGTAGAGAGCCCTGAATCATGTCAAGTTTTGGAACCTCCCTATCATTACTGAGAACTACGGTGGCTTAGTGGTTAAGATGCTGAACTTGACGACTGGAAAGTCAGTAGGTCAGCAGTTTGAGACCTGAGAGCTGTATGGTGGAACGAGCTTCTGTCTTTGTCCCAACTCCTGCCAACCTACCAGTTTGAAAGCAAGAAATTGCAAGTAGATAAATAGGGACCACTTTGGTGGGAAGGTAAACAGCGTTCTGTGCACTCTGGTTTTGAGGCATGCCTGCCACATGTACACGGACATTTCTGCAGATGCAAACAGTGCTTGCTCTGGCTATAAATAAAGATGAGCACTGAACCCTAGAGTCGGATATGACTGGCTTTCGAGCAAGGATGACCCTTACCTATCATTACTGGTGTTGACTGTCAATCAGTTAGCTATTTAGGTGCAGAGCTAGAGATTGGCAGTTCAGTTCCCCACTGAGCCTAAAAAACTGGAAAGAATTGGCTTGATGACACTTATTATTATTATTATTATTATTATTATTATTATTATTATTATTATTATTATTATTATTATTATTATTATTATTATTATTATTATTATTATTATTATTATTATTATTATTATTATTATTATAACTGTTGTTGTTGTTGTTGTTGTTGTTGTTGTTGTTGTTGTGTCTTCTAACTATTTAAATTTAAGGTCATTTCCACCTTTGTCAGCAGCAAAATAGTTCCAAAGGGTCTTAGAGGCACAAGGGAGCTTCCTGAGAAAAAATATATCCAAATATTTCATGGGGGAGGGGCTCAAGGTGCTAAAGGGTGTAAATATAATCCTGGATTCACATGGGGACCATAGATACTATTTTGAATGCACCTGTTCTTGTTTGCCTATTTTAAAATATAGCCTTAGTTAGGTGCCATCAGGTTACTAATAAGTTTACAATGCGAGAGGAGCAGTATTTCTTCCCCTTTCCCAATTTTTATTTGGTTTTGTGGTTTTTCTTTGTGTGTGTGTGTTTTGCACTTCATTTGGTTTTGTTTGGTTTTTGCCTGTATTGTTATGATTCTTATGATTCTTTATTCTTATTATTCTTTATTGCTATAGTTCTTCTCATCAATTGCAGTGAAATGGAGACTATGCATGCTAACTTCAGGGATGGAATGCATTATTCCTACTTCTGAAAGTATGTCAGGACAACGGGAAGGCTTTGGGAAGGTCTGTCTGTTTCCATCTTCTCCCAGTCTGATCTGGTATCTTCATGAAATGTGTGCATTTTTTACCTTTACTGATAACAAAGCAGTTGGGGACGCCAATAGCTTCACAATATAGCCATTGGGAAGGAGTTTACAGGACTCAAATACTCCATCAAGGTTGAAGATCTTTCTCCATCTTCATAGAAACATCCTATGGCAGTGATGGCAAACCTTGGCACTCCAGGTGTTCTTTGATTTCAGTTCCCAGAAGTCCAAGTCCCTGTGAATCCACACATATGCACAGTAAACCCATTTGTGTGGATTCACAGAGACTTGGGTTCTGGGAATTGAAGTCTAAGTACACCTGGAATTGCAAGGTTTGCCATCACGGTCCTATGGCCTCAGGTTACTTGGTTTTAGGCCTGCAGCCTACGCCCCTGCTTTTTAAAAAGCCATGTTTAAACAAAGTGTTTATTTCTGAAATGCAACTTTGGGCTTTTAAAGTGTTTTTAAAACTGATATGTATAATCTTTTTGTCAACCAACAAAAAATACCCATAATAATCCCCTTACCTTTCAGGAAATACCATCCTCCTGTCTTAGGCTGAGCCAGGAATCATATCTTTCTTGTAAACAGATCAAAATTTCAGCAGAATCTTAGATTTTCTTTCTATTCTGTGTTGGTCTACCTTCTGTCACTTTTATTTATTTATTTATTTGCATGCGATGACAGAAAATGTTTTTAGCATTTTGTTACAAAAGGGTTAAATTTGCACAGAGGGACACAGACACATGCTCCTGGCCTCTTTCTGGTTGGAAAGGCGACATTGACACCCTGGGTGTCATCCATCAGTTCATTGCGACATTCTCTCACTTGGGTTTTATTTGTCTGTTTGCCAGCAGTCTACTCGCTCCCTCCCTCCTTCTCTCTCTCCCCCTCTCTGTCTTTCTACCTTGCTCCCTTTTCACCAAGAAGAAACAGCCTGGTATGTTCTGCAGTTCAAACATTAAGGTAATTATCATTCAGCCGGTGTTGGGAGTGGAGGAAGAGGAAGGAAGTTAAAGATGTTGGTGTGGTGTGGTGAGATTGTTATACACTGTCCTGTGATAAATGCTGTATTGTTCTAAGCACAAAAAGAGAATTTGGACAGGACGCTTAGAAACATGTCTTGCTACCTTGTGGGAATGGGTGTGCGTGCGCTCACATGTATGCATATTAGTATGGGACACAGGATCAGGAATGTCTCTCAATTTGCATATGTGGTCCATTTTGCATACAGCAAGAGATGTGACCATCAGCTGCTGAAGCAATGTTATTGTTGTCTAAGAAATTGATCCCTCACTACTAAGTGTGTGTAGCTATACTCTTTCATGTCATGCTGTCCCTCTCCCCATCTTCCACGTCTGTGTGTCAAAATCAGTATTTATTTGGCGGCGGTAACTGCAACTCATATCCGAGAATGCATTTTTCCTGAAGCAGGAAGGATCTCAGATTACCATGAATAAGAAAGGCTAGAAGGAAATATTTTTCTCTTGTCTTTGCTATGACTATACAGTTTTTACCACCACGTAGCTCTTTCTGTAGCCCATTGTCTTCTCTGGTTTTTCCTAGGCATACCTTCCCATAGATCCATCTTCTGTTCTCATCCACATGAATCAAGTTTGCGGCTTACAGTGCAGGAACGGTCTTCCTACTTTCTTTTATCGTGTCCCATAGCAAGACCTGGAAACTCTGCATCAGGGCACTGCACTTGACCCTAAGGGTGCTAAATGTTCAAAATTGATCATTTAATGCAGGGCTCCCCAAACTATGGTCCGTGGGCTAGATCCAGGCCCCTGATGCCAATTCATCCAGCTTGCGCTGCCCTTGTGGCTCCCGGAAGCGGAAGTAAAATGCCTTTACATTCCTTTACATTCCTGGAGTGTTTTAATTCCAGCAAATAAAAGTGTAGTTGAAGTTTCCATTAATGCTTTCTCTCTTTTTTTAATGTTTGTTTATCTCAAGAGAGCATGATTCAAGTACAGTAAAACCCTGACTTACATATGCCTCGTGTTACATAAAATTTGACTTACATAATGATTTTGTGCTAAAACCATGTGCAGATTTACACGATTTCCTATGGGTTTGCTTTGAGTTACATAAAGAATATTTTCCCTATGGGTTTGCTTCGAGATACATAAAAATTTATTTCTCTATGGGTTTGCTTTGATTTACTGTATTTTCTGGCGTATAAGACTACTTTTTAACCCTGAAAAATCTGTGCCAAAGTCGGGGGTCGTCTTATAGGACAGGTACTTAACTGCAGCTTGTTTCCCCTTGCTTCATATGTCCGGCGCATATGGTGGGGGGTGCCGCGGCCGAGTCCCTGCTCTGTGCGGGGAGTATGAAGCAAGGGGAAGCAAGCTGCACACATCTTCCTGTACCTCGAGGAGGAGAACATGAGCGTGGATTGGCTCTCCACCAGAACCTGCCCACTCGGGTTGAGTGTGGGTTAATTTTTATTTGGTGTGCATTGGAAGAGAGGTAGTTTTATACGGCAAGTATATTCCAAACTCTATATTTTAACTGGAAAAGTTGGGGGTCATCTTATACGCCCAGTCGTCTTATACGCCGGAAAATACGGTACATAAAAATCCGATTTAAGCAAAAGCCTACGGAACAGACTTTTTTTTCGTAAGTAGGAGTTTTACTGTAGTCCCTTTTCCCTAATATATTTCTCTTGTTTTCTTCTTTGATTTTTACTCAAATGCTGTCTACCAACCTTCTGGGGGTTCAAATTATGGATTTTCTTGCAAAAATGTAGACTGTTCCCTATCCCCCCCTATATTTAGTAAATTCTGTCCTTCAGTTATTATATTTTTGTTATGTTAGTCCACCAGGTTTATTAAATAATATTTGCTTTTCTAACAGTTCCAGCTCATCATGTTTGTTTCCCAGTTCTGTAATATACAGTATACTGAATTGGCTTGCGAAATCATTCAGCTATTGCTACTACTGGATTAAACAACTAGAAATCAAGGATGCCTATGGATCTACTGTCGGTCATCGAGAGATTTATTGGTAGATTTAGAACAACATGTTCCTACTTTATAATCATGGAAATAACTAATTAGAACTATCTGGTTATTATAGTAATTTCCTTTTTCAAGCAACACCATTTAAGTAGAATGCCTTTTATTTTACAGTTACAGATATGTGGCCTTGCTAAATGATGGAGGTAAAATATTGTTTGCTTTAAGTGTTGGCTTGTGCATTTCATTTTGAGAAATGTTAGGAAAGACTGTAGCAATAATGGTCTAAGTCTGTTCAGGCTATCCTGCTATAGTAATAGAATAGACCATACTGCCAGCAACTGAACGACAAGTGTCAGGTGGCAGTTAACTAACCTGACAAACTTGAGGATTAACAGCCTTGGGTAGCAAAGTCCATTTGAATCCACTTGATTAAATCCCACTTGAATCCATCTTGCTGGAAGGCAGCAGCTTCATCCATACTGGCCTCTGGCTGAAGAGGACTTTGTGTGCCAAAATGGCTCAGGTCAAGAAACTGACTCTCAGAACTGGATCAGTGGTATGGGTATCATGCTGCGATGTGGAAGGCAGGTGAAAGGCTACTGCATTATATTCTCAGGACAGTCTTTATGGCTGATCACTATGATGTTCACCAACATTCAGAATCAGATAAGACACAAGAAGGCGCTGCCGCCGCTATAATGGTGTGACTCCCATGCTTGAAAGCCAATCATGTCCAACTCTAGGGGACTGTTCTCATCTCCATTTACAGCCAAATATTCAGCAATGTCTGCATCTGCAGATGTTTCTGTCGTCATGTAGCAGGCATGACTAGACACCAAAGCACATGGAACATGGTTACCTTTCCTACTGATCTACTTGCAATTTCTTGCTTTCGAACTGCTGGGTTGGCAGGAGAGCTATAATGGTAATTATTTTTTATAGGGCCCTTTGAACTTCAACACCAACACCAACACCAATAAAGTAACTTTATGTTTTTGAATTACAGCTCTCAGAATCATCAAACTGCTAGAGTAGTGTTGTACTCCAAAGAACAAACTTTTCCAAGTCCTGAACTTGGGCCTTGAACATTGTATATGGAAGATAAAAATGAGCTGAAGTAGCAAAGAGACTGTTCAGTGCTGGTTGCTAATCTAAGCTGCATGTAAACTAAATGGAGAATATAAGTGGGGCCATGACATCACTAGCAGTCATTTTGTTAATAGCCCAAGCCTCCCTGGAGCATTTTTTCTCTCCAGCTGTTCTATTAAATCTTGTAGACCAAAATGGTATTCTGGTGCATGTAGGAGAAAAGGATCCCCGATCAGCAAAGAATAAAACATAAAGCCATTCCTTGTAATGTCTCCCTATTTTTAGTGTGCCCCTATCCCAGGACATATATCAACTTTCTTTCCAACCTGACCATAAAATTATCTGGGGTTTACCAAAGTTCTCAGCATTAGAAGGCATAGAATGGATGATTACTTTTATTGACAAAACAGATGGTTAGGAACAAACTGTGGAGAGTACAGTATATGATCTTCTGGTGCAACAAATTTCTATTCTTCTGAATGTCAGCTGAGCTGGCATTTGTAGCCCACTTTTTTGCAAATCTATAGCTTCCCCATCCCAGATATCTTCAGTAGAGAGTGATAGCTTTTCCACTGGACCCTTTGGCATGGAGGGTCCTATGGACATAGCTTCTAAACAGGAAATAACACAGTTTTCTATTTCTCAAATCATACTTAAAGGCATCAACTGCAATTCGTATCACAGAATGGATTTTTCCCTGAAGCAGGAAAAATGTCATTGGCGTGAATTTGTTTAAGATGGATCCCATCTTGCTATGAAGTGACCCACATGCTATGATCTCAGAGCCACCAACCACGGCACACATGAAGTGCGACATGCAGGATTTAAAGGGACAGTAATGGTAAAGGTAAAGGTCACCCATGCTCAAAAGCCAGTCGTAGCTGACTCTAGGGTTCAGTGCTCATCTCTGTTTATAGCCAAAGAGCCAGCGCTGTCTGTGTCTGCAGACATTTCCATGGACATGTGGCAGGCATGACTAGACACTGGAGTGCACGGAAGGCTGTTTACCTTCCAACTTGCAATTTCTTGCTTTCGAACTGCTACTTTGGCAGAAGCTGAGACAGAGACGAGAGCTCACTTCATCGTGTAGTACTCCGGTCTCAAGCTGCCGACCTGTTGGCCTTCCAGTAATCAAGTTCAGCATCTTAACCACTAAGCCACCACAGTCCTTCATAAAGGCACAGTAGCAAGGGCCTATTAATAACATGGCATCACAATGTATAACTCACTTTCACATAGAAACAATTTATATCAGCAGAAAGAAAATTATTTGAATGATCTGCCTAGGGGCTTTGGAGAAGTCAAGAGCATTCCTGTTTTTAACTTATTGTTGACATGGTGGATTGTATGTGTATGCTGAAGTACTTTGCAGCTAGTACTGTGCAACATGCTCGTGTACCAGTGCACAATCATAGGCATTACTATTCAGTTATGCTGGCCAATTATTGTGTGCCAGTGTACCTGATGTGTGTATAAATTGTTGCCATAAGCTCTCACTCTTATGTCTGACTGGCTGATTACCCGGCCTTGCCCGGGTTTACATCACGATGATGTCACAACTGGGTTACCTACCTGGGGCTATGACATTAGCATCACTATGGATACTACCACTTGGACACACACACACACACACACACACACACACACACACACACACACACACACACACACACACACACACACACACACACACTCCTGTTGAGTATACTTTCCTTTGCAGATCAATTTAGGGTCATACACCCCAACATGGGACTCATGACCCCCGCAATGACCATCCAGCATGCCCAAGGTACGTGTGTACCACGTTACAGCACGATCGGTGCAGGGGTGTAAATTTGTATTCAGCACATACAAGAGGACACCTCAGCTTTATATATAGATGAAGTATACTTTGTCCACAAAAGCTCACAGTTAAATACAGGAGTTAGTCTTTAAGGTGCCACAACATGTTTGTCTTTTTTTTGCTGTTCTATTTTATTTACTCTCAGATATTTTGTTGTTGTAATTCATGACAGTTCACATATCCCTTTGCCAAGTTGGAGAATATTCAGGATCCATTTAAGTTTATTCAATCGTGTTGAAAATGTTTTATCTATATTCTGATTTGGTCTTTGACTGTAATAATAAATTGGTAATACAGGATGTACTATTCATTAAGTAATATTTAGGATCTATTCAAGCAGCAACTATGGAGTAATGTGGTTTGAAGAGGGGCAGTGTGCATGGAATAAACCATTTGCTTTGCTCCACTTTTCATTTAGAGCAACATTTGTTCCCAGAATCAAATACAGGAGTTTGACCTAAATCAGGAGCAGCAGGAAGCAAGTTAAAGAAACAGTAGCAATTTAATTTTCCCTTCTTCCTTTTCTTTCATTTCTTATTGCTGCTTTGAAAAAAACCATCTGGAATATTATAATTTGAGTTGTATGCAAAGCTTCATTTTCATTTTATTTCCATTCATTTCTATAGACTATAGAAATGATTTAGTGTCTGGCCAGGTTATCCTGCTATGGTAATATGATTATCCTGCTATGATCCAGCGACTCAACACCAAGTATTAGGCGGTGGTTAACTAACCTGACAATCCTGAGGACTAACAGCTTGGGTGCCAAAGTACATAGGGAAGGGTGATGGTCCCCAAGTGGATTAAATCCCACTTGAACCAATTTTAATGGAGGGCAGCAGCTTCATGAAACCTGGCCTGGGGCTGATGAGGACTGTGTGCCAAAAGGGCTCAGAACCAGAAAGTGATTGGCAGAACTGGATCAGTGGTATAGGTGTCATGATGCAATGTGGAAGGCAGATGAGAGGAGGAGGAGGAGGAAAAAGAAGAAGAAGAAAATAAAGAAATGATTAAGTTAGAATGCAGAATTCCATATCATTCTTGTACACTTCCCCCCTAAAAAAGACAAGATAGCTGGGAGGCTTTGAAGGCAGAGAAGGCATCCTCTTTTCTACAATAGGGCATCAAAAATGCAAAGATCAAGTTAAATACAATGTCAGATGAAGATTATGTTGTAATGAGTAACTGATTCTAAAATCCATGCTTTTGATAATTGTTACCACCACCCTTTCAGTAATCTACAATATTTTCTCATACATATTCAACAAAAACTATTATACCATTAACCATAGTTTTCCATATGTGTCTTGCAAACTATCATTCCTGTGTTCTGCAAGGCCACGTTCTCTTCAGAAATGTTAAGTACTAACACCTATTTTGTGCAGTCTAGCACCAGTATAAACACATGGGATAAATCTGGAATGAAAATGTGTAGTCCTCTGAATGTTATAATTCACAACAGTGAGCATTGATAGGTACAATAGGAGTTGTAGACATGGAAAGTCACATGAAGCTGGGGAGTCGATCCTCTTAGCAAGACTAGGAGAAGTCCCATCCACTCCAACATTTCTCTATTTCTCCCACCACCTTTCTCCCCAAACCTGGCCTAAAGCCCCTGTTGGTAAATGTGAAAGGTTACTTATTTAGACACACCAAGCCTTGTAACTAAAACAACCCCCAACAACACCTGGGTAAAATATTTAAAAATATTGTTGTTCAGTCGCACAGTCAAGTCCGACCCTTTGCAACACCATGGACCACTGCACGCCAGGCTCCTCTGTCATCTGCCATTGTCTGTAGCCCACCCAGATCTATGCCCACTGCTTCAAAGATGCCATCCAGCCACCTCATCCCCTGCCGCCCCTTCTCCTTTTTCCTTCAATCTTTCCTAGCATCAAGGCCTTCTCGAGTGAGTCCTTTCTTCTCATTTGGTGGCCAAAGTACTTGAGCTTCATCTTCACTATTTGTCCTTCCAAGGAACAGTCAGGGTTGATTTCCTTCAGGATTGACTGATTTCATTTCCTTGCAGTCCAGGGGACTCTCAGGAGTCTCCTCCAACACCACAGCCAGGGGTGTGCAGGGCACCATGGGAAAGCGCTGGACAGGGAGTGGTTGGGGCGCCTATTTGGGTGTTGGGTTGGGTTGGAGGGGAATCCCATACATTACTATTGGCACCCCAGGGTGGCAAGGGCTGGGTGGGGACAAAGCCCGATTGCCCGATATACCAGCACACTCCTGACCACAACTCAAAGGATCTAAAACAGCTTAAAAAGACAGTTGCAGTACAAAAGCAAAACAGCAATCCAAAGCAAAGGATTAAAAATAGGATACTGTACTCAGAAATTTCTCATATCCCAAAGAAAATAAAAAGGTCTGTCTAAGCCCTAGTTCTGTAAACATAACACAAAGCTATCCTGAGCATATTAGCTGGCCCTCAGAGCTTATTCCAAGGAAAACTACATGCCAAAGCTTGCCAAAACAACAAATAAGAACTAGTTAGAAATAACTACTTTCCCATCTGGAATCAATTAATTATTCTTCTCCTTGCCTCTTATCCTAGAATTAACCAACCAGGTAACATTACATCATATCAAGTAACATTACATGATATCAATCAATTTCCATCCTTCCAAATCCTGGGATAATAGATGTGACAGTACTTCCTGATCTAGAACTGTAGAGACTGAAATAACATATTGATATTTCAGAAATGGAAAGTGTGTACTGCTTGCCAAAGTATATTTAAGTGTGATTTTAACAGTGCAATCATAAACATGTCTACGTGGAATGAAATCATTCTGAGTTCATTGCAGCTACCCACTTAGAACAGAGATTATCAATTTTTGATCCTCCATGTTTTTGATTTTCAATTCCCAGAAGTCCCAGCTCTGACTAAATATCAGAGATTATAGTTGAAGTCTAAGACATAGCCCCAATGGCTGAAACATTTTTATTTTGCATCCACCATCATGGGGCCACTTAAGGCTGCATGCCCCTATAAACTCACATGAAATGAAGTCGCATTAAACAGAGCAGTCCTTATTTCTGCATGGACAGGCAATGGATTGTGCTGTAAAGGAAGGGAGTCAACAAAAGCTAAATTGAACCATAGGACCTTACAAAGCCTTTCCCTACTTGACATCATCCTAATTTATGGGACTGTGTTGTTGTCAGTCGTTTAGTGGTTAAGATGCTGAGCTCGAAAACCAGGTCAGCAGATAAGCAGTTTGAGACCTGAGTGTTGCGTGACATAGCTCATCCCATCGTCCATTCCAGCTCCTTCCGACCTACCAGTTCAAAAATCAAGAAAACGCAAGTAGATAAATAGGTACCACTTTGGCAGGAAAGGTAATAGCATTCCATGTGCTTTGGTGTCTAGTCATACCTGCCACATGACCAAAGAAACATCTGCAGTTGCATTCAGCACTGCCTCTTTGGTTGTAAATGGAGAGTAGCATGGCTCCCTAGAGTTGGACATGACTGGATTTCAAGGGAAGGAAACCTTTAACTTTACCTCAGGAGTTGCCAGCCTTTTAAAGTCAGGGGCCGAGTCATGCTCCCTCAGACAGTTGAGGGGCCCAGAATGGTGCTGCCCATTTATGGTGTTGTAAATGCATTTATGACAGTCGTAAATGAGTCCAAAGCCAATTCCAATGGCAACTGTGGCAGCTGGAGCAAGGGCGGGGTCCGGATTATTTGGTGCTGCGGGCCGTAGATTGCATATCCATGTGTTAGATGGAAGATTCCAGTGGTTCTTGTCCAGAAATGTAACTTTCTCAAACTGTGTACAAGTCGTTGTCTACAACTTGTATGCACGAATGCATTTTTCCTGAAGCAGGCAAATTTATTGGCGTCAATTTGTTTAAGGTGGATCCCAGCTTGTCATGAAGTGACCCACACGTCATGATCATGGAGCCATCTCCTGAGACACACAGGAAATGAGACATGCAGGATTTAACACCGGGACTGCAATGGACTGCCACAGCCTTGAGGATATTATCAAGGTGTGCCTTCACAGCTAGTCCATCTGGCATGGCCTCTTCCGTCTCCATGACCATTGGGAATCAGAGTTCCTCCTCTGCTCATTTTGCCATTGGGCCCAATATGATGGTTTCCAGTGGCATTTCCTCCACTGAGGGGACCAAAACCCCAAACCAAAGAGGCTCATCCGCCCGTAGCCATTGGCTCCTTTAGGGAGTCAGGTTATTTACCACCGCCCAACATTGAGTCGCTGGCTGTATGGTCTACTCCATTACCGTAGTGGGATGTCCAGCCAGACATAAGAGTAAAACTAATTATTTGTGCCTTGGCCTGATTGACTCATTCAACACATGGGTAAAGTGCCTTTTAGACAGCAAGGAGTCTAATGCATTTCAGTTGATGTACTGTTTTATATGATGCTTCAGGCTTCTATTCTGCTGCCACTAAGTGGTATCCAACATTGCTGAGTAAAGTTGACTTTGATTTTCGACTGGTATAAGCAAAAACTGCCCAAGTGAGCAGATTTGAAAATGCATCACTTTCTGTAATGGGCTATTTTCCCCTACCTTTCTTTTCCCTTTGAACTGAACAACAGCACCAACAAAAGAATATATGGAAACCTAAAATAAAACATTTACTCTAACTCTTGTGCTTTGTAGTCTAGGAGACAAGGAGTTGGATGACTGGAAGAAATAGAGAACTGCAGAATGACTGAGTGAAGCTACAGAATTTGCCATCTTCCATTAAAAGCCTGGCAATTTATGTCAAGCCTCTTTGCAAATGCAGGTGAAAGGTTTGAAACAGTGGAACAATGAAAAGTTTGCTGACCCATTAGAGAGGTGGAAGAGTTAGTTTGGAATCTGCCAAACAGAAAGAATAAGGGTGTACTCAGATCAAGAAATAGCTTGCATTTTGGACTGCTTGTGGCATAGTTCAATGCAAGCTGTTTCACGCAACATATAGAAACAATGCCCAACCCCAATCCATGCTCAAGTTAAACCTCTTTTGACTCATGGTAAGGCTACTTTTTTTGGGGGGGGGGGGCCGGGGGGAGGAAGACTTTTCTCAGATTCTTTCTTTCTCCCCCCCCCCCATCTCCTGATCAGAACCTGGATTGCCAAAGTGAAGCCACTTTCTTTGCTTTGTCGTTGCCCAGATGAAAGTCCTCATCTGTGCATGTCTCTAGCAGCAATTAGCAGACCAGCAAATGGGCTGGACTCTGTGTCTCTCCACATTCACACCGTGTGTTGTTTTCTGCCAGCAGTCCCCACTTGAGCATATTGGTCTTGTGTTTAGGGACTCCAACCCTCAGCTTATTCAGGGCTCTCTAGGTGACGTAGGGGAGATTGAGTTCTTCAGTTATATCCACCTTTATTGATGTTCACTTCCCACTGAGCTCCTTCCTCCATTTTATAATTTGGTTTTGCTCTTGTGTACCCTCACGAATGTTTGTTCTTGACATAAAGCTCTTCCTGGATCTAAGCCAGTGAACTTGAGGCTCATATTCATTCAGAGGGTGTCAAGGGTCATTCTCTTGCTTAGTTCTCCCAGCATCTGCTGCTACCTCTCTCCTGATCTTAGGTGGTGCAATACCAACAAGAGGGTATATCTTCTCAACTAGTGTAGGTTTAAGGTATCCTGTCACTATCCACATGGGTTCATTAACAACAATGTCAACTTCTTTTGCATGTGTGGATGCATTCCATACTGGAGCAGCATACTCTACTATTCCCAGATGGAGAGAAGCATTGCTTTGAGTGAGATACCTCCTAGCAAAGCAATTATTTCCAGTGCAATCAGATAAAATCCTTTCTTGCTGCCTGCTCACAATCAAAGAGTGAACCATGCTCAGTAAAGTGTGGCTGCCTCAACATATGTTTTCGTTAGGCTTAACCAAATAGAGCCCAGCAGAGGTGGCATGATATCTCCCTGCATTCCTGGTCATTCTAGGCAATGGTGAGGGTTGAAGGGAGCCTACAACATCTGGGTGTGCTGTGTTTGGCCAGTCCCTAGCTTGGGTCTTGGTACAGTGGCCACATCTTAACCTATAAGGAAGAGATGTAAGGTACGTGTCCGGGAAAGACTCCCACACCCCTGGAGCCTATCCTGTAATACTTTGTACACACCTACCTAATGCCACTGAGATCGGCCCTGTGAGTGTCTGGAGGCCGAGAGTGGGGCCTGTGCCCCACAAAATGGGAAAATGAATGTGAACTACAACTCCCACAGTGCCTTGGGAGAAAAAATGGCAGTTTAACAAAAAGGCCTGGAAATATAATGTTGGAAAGAGCTGATTTGCATGTTGGATTGTGATTGGTTGTGAGTGAATGACTGATAGGGAAAGGTTCTGGAATTCCTGAGATAATCTTCTTCTTAACCTATAGAAAGAGATGTAACGTACATGTCCGGCAGGCCTTCAAACATCCCTGGAGCCGATCCTATAAGTCCCACTTCCCTCTGTGTGTGTGTGTGTGTGTGTGTGTGTGTGTGTGTGTGTGTGTGTGTGTGCGCGCGCGCGCGTGTGTGTGTGTGTGACTGACAGAGAGAGAAAAAAACACAGATAGAGTGAGACAGAAAGAGAAAGACAGACAGAGACACACAGAGAGGAAGGGATGCATGCACCGCCCCAGCTCCAGCCCAAACCACACTGGCCACAACCATGTTCAGGCCCACAGGGAAACCACCCACATCCGGCTATAGGGGTGGTGAAAGGCATGCATGACACCAGAAGCGGAGTGGGGTGTAGGCCACTAACACCCAACACCCCCACCAGACTGCCCGGGACGAAGTCCAGAAGGCCGAAGTTCACCCAACACATACACACCACGACCAACCGGGACGAAGTCCGGGTACCCTTGCTAGTGAAAAATAAGAAAGGACCACTAGTCCTGTAATAAATATATGGAGAAGATATCATTGAATGATACCTCATTCTGGGTGGGAAAATGTTTCTCCAAGATGATGGTCATGCATGTAACAGAACAAGCCTGTATTTGAAGTGCTGCTACATTCAAGTCCAGTTTAAGGAAAAAGTCAGATCATCACATCATTCACATCAGGAGATTAGGATTGGCTTGTCTTTCTACTTAGATCCACTGTTTTCTTTAACTACACAACTGCATGTATAAATTAGCAAAAGCTATTTTTTAAAATTGCCTTTTTGGCAATGCATTCACTGAAGAAGCAAATAAATAAATAACCACCCAAAACCTTGAGCAGTAGCATAAAATGATTAGTGGACATAAAAAGATTGCCATAACACAATCCTTTGCAAATCTTTTCAGAAAAATGTTTTCAATGGAATTGACTTTTTGGGACTTTCCTTTATAATTTTCCTATCCTATCCACAAGAAATTGATTAAAGTGATCCTATAAAGGTATCACCTTCCTCCTTTATAAAGGTAATTGAAGTCACAATCTTGTTCGCAGTTGGCTGGGTAGAGGGAGGTTAGTCCCATTGAACATAGTGTTACATTAATAAGGTAGGGGTAAACCACCAAAGAAGAGACTGAAATCAAGTCACAGTTTCCTCAAAACATCTGCCCCCCCCCCCCCCAACCAGCCTCCACAGGCTACCAGATAACTTGCTACCAGATAACTGGGCACAACTACATGACTCTCTACCGCCTGGCCAAGAACAACCATAGCCTGTGTGGAAAGCTTCAAACATACTGCATGCCAGAGTAGGAAGATCAAGGGCTAGTGTGAGAAACTGGGGTTTCCCTGTAGATGATAGCCTGTGTGAATGTGGAGAAGTACAAACTATCTCCCATATGATTCAATGTACACAATGCCCCTCAACATGCACTGAGGAGGACCTTATATTAGCAAGAGAAAATGCTGTTGATGTGGCCCAATATTGGGCAGATGTCATCTAGTCCTTTTAATTCCTTTTTGTTTCAGATATGTTAATTTTAACTTTGTAAGTTATTATATGCTGGTGGTGCTTCTGACATGAATAAAGAACATTAATATGCTTGACCATCACAAGTGTAGGCTGTGAGATTTATGGGCATCTGTTTCAGACACAGCTTGTTCCTTTTGTGAAGTGAATGTTGGTCCCAGGGTCCCTCTTGAGGTCACAAAGGTTGTTTTTTGTTTTTTTTAAATCTGCAGTTCATACAGACTTGTGTGTTTCCTCCAGCACCATAGACAGCTCCATTATACACTGAGAGGCAGTATTATATGCCCTTGAGTTGGCACTGTTGGCGAGTGAGTGAGTGAGTGAGTGAATTGGTAGATCCCAGTGACATAAAGATGGTCTTTCCCTCTCCTCCCCCACAACCATTCATTTTCAACTTTTTAAAATGACCACTGCTGTCCTTTATTTGCATTATCTTTATTTTTTTTCTTCCTCTGGGTGCTTCTAGTGTTCTAGACTGGGTGCTAGGCTAAATTTCATTTAGACTACCAGGCTACTGATCAAGGCCATTTTCCCAACAGAATTTTCTCACCTCTACTTGTACTGCTGATTAGGTGGAGCAATCCCCGAAAGAATGCCCATAAGAAGCTTCTGCATTATTGTAACTTCCGTTGCTGTTCCATGTGGTAAGGGACATTTTTTCCTAACAAAATGTGTGTTTTCTGTGCCATGGGTGACATAAAGTTCTAAACCTTATTTGGTTATTACTTTTCTGGAAAGGTTCTCAATATCTAGAAGGGAATGACAAGCTCTTGACTAGCTGGTAGTTAGCAACAATACCTCAAATTTCTTAATTATCTGTGATTTCATGAGTATAGTAGTTCCTCCACTGGTACACCTTGCAGCTGTCCATGTGCAGCTGCTATGGTCAATTTGCCCCCTTGTGGTTATTCTTCTAGTGCCATGATGGTGAACCTTGGCACTCCAGGCGTTCTTGGACTTCAATTCCCAGAAGCCCAAGTCCCTGTGAATCCACACAAATGAGTTTACTGCACATACATGCAATAAACCCTTTCATGTGGATTCACAGAGACTTCACCATCACTGTTCTAGTGGAAAGCCCCTCCATAATCATTTAGGTTGGTCTTCAGGTGGCAGACAATGGAGACTTCTTTGGGATTCAACTCCTTAAGAAAGCATCATCTCTAAGAGATACATGGTCTTTCTTTGGAGCTCTACTTAATGTTAGTGAACTTGCAGTCCACTAAATTAGCCTTAGAATGATCAAGTTATTAAAATTAGGAACAGCAAAAGGCCAGATACAATGAATAGCAAGATAAAATAAAGGCAAAGAGGCATCCAGCATTATTAGCACAGATGGACAGAGTTGCATCAAATTAGGACTAGCCACATGGAAAAGATGTTATTTCTTGTCTCTAATTTTTCCTGTGAGCACATTTTTCTTCTTCCTAATAGGAAAACAAAAGAGCATGTGATTTGTGCATCTTAAGATATAAGAGCATAAAGATTTGTGGAAATTATTGCTGCTGCACACCCTCTACTCCTTCTCTGTTTGCCTTTCTGGGGGGGGGGGGGGAATCTACAGTGTTGACCACGACAGCTACTGTCTTAGGTGAATTATGAAGGGTAATGCTGTTTGTGCATGTGTATGCATATACTTGTCTCCATGAGTGTAAGTGTGTAGAGTATTCTTTGCAAAACCAAATTCCAGAGCTTCAATCAGTTTGTTTTGAGGGGCATACCCAGCACCTCCAGATAATTGTGTTCAGTGGAAGTTGTTCCCTGAGTAGTTAAGGTCATACATAACCTTAAAGAGCAATACTAGACACACAAACTCAAAGGGGGCGGGGGGCTTGCTGAATTCGATGGGATTTTCTCGAAATTAAGTATCCTCATTAAGGCTGGGCTATGCATGACCCTGTTGCTGCTTGTGGCCCTTCCTTAGCTTTTTTAAAATTTGCAGTTCTGGTCCCACCATCACCAAATTCACTGCCAGATTTCATGTAAACAAGGTGAGTGAAAGGCACGCACCTTATTTTAAAGAGAATCACATTTTTGGAGAATTCCAAAGCCGATAGTATTTCTCTGAGGTCCCTATGAGCCTTTTTTATGTCTACAAAACAGTGATATTGCTGCCACCCCATAACAATAGAGAATGTATCTGAAGTGTAAATGTAATGTGGGTCTAGGTCTTGTCTGCCTCTCTAGCAACCAAAGACTGCCCATTCCAGGTATATAGAGTTGTAGGATTAGTAAGGTATAAACTCCCCTTCTGGGTACTACACTATCAGATGCATGAAATATTATGTTCTGTTGGAAAGATAATGTGTAGGCAAAAGAAAGAAAGAAACATAGGCAAAAGTGTCTCAAATGCAAGACATGGACTTAACTTTCTGATATTTCTATGTATAAGCCTTTGTACAACAATTTAAAGGGTTGCAAGAAGATTACAGTATACAATTCTTTTTGTCCTATTTTAAACTGGCCCCTTGAAAATGGGCCACATGCATTAATACTAACAAAAGTTCAGAAGTACCTTTGCTTTCAGGGGGTCTAGTACAGGGGTAGGCAACCTACAGCCTGTGGGCTGGATCTGGCCCATGGTGCCAAATAACCCAGCCTTGCCCTCGCTCCAGCTGCCACCACCACCACCACGACCACCACCACCACCAGAATTGGCCATGGACTCATTTATGCTTGTCACATACACATTTACAACAGCTGTAAATGAGTCTACGGCTGTCACAAATGTGTCTACGACAGCCGTAAATTGTGGGGTAGGGGTGGGGATCCACCATACTGGCCCCCTCAACTGTCTGAGGGAGGGTGACCCGGGCCCTGACTGAAAAAGGTTGGCAACCCCTCGTCTAGTATAATAAATCTAATAAAGTTTGCATGCTATCAAGTTGATTCAGAATTATGGTGACTCTTTCCAGGGCTTTGTAGGTAGAGAATACACAGAAGGGAATGTGCAGCTTGCCCATAACTACATAGTCTGGCTCTTCTCCCTGAAGGCTCAGTGGGGAATTGAACTCCAAACCTGAAGTTCTTAAGACAGATGTGTAAACTACTAAGCAATTCAGCCAGCTGGGTCTCTTTTAGCTTGGATTACAATTGGATTTAGCATTTTGATTCTATAGTTTCATTGCTTTAAGAGAATTTGTGAGATTGCTCAATTCTTTCTGTTGCATATGTTTTCATCAAATGTTTGCTCACATTTGATTCCCAATCCAATATTTGAATTATGCAGAGGAGAGTTTGGTTAAATCCACAATTCTCATTACCCTCACTGTAACTAGGCATTCCTTCTGAATCTAAAGGCAGAGAGGGGAGGCATTACAAGAATAAGGCATCTAACATACTTTTAAAGTTTACATTACCTGAAGGTATCTGTCTGGCCGGACATCCCTCTATGGTAATGGAGCAGACCATACAGCCAGCGACTCAACACTGAGTGTTGTGTGATGGTAAATAACCTGACTCCCCAAAGGGGCCAATGGCTATGGGCAGATGATCCCCTTTGGGTGGGGTGATAGCCCCCTCAGTGAAGGAAATGCCATCAGAAACCATCATATTGGGCCCAACAGCAAAATGAGTGGAGGAGGAACGACTTCACTATTTTGATTCCCAACGGTCATAGAGGCAAAAGAGGCCATGCCAGATGGACTGGTTGTGAAGCCACGCCTTGCAAGGATCCACCTTAGCAAGGATCTACCTTAAACAAATTCACAAACATATGGAACAGAAAGAATGAAGCCATCTTACAAATTCTCTTAAAGTAATCTTTACCTATAAGGAGGGACATTAACTGTTGGAATCCGGTATACACGCCCGCACCCATCCCTACTATCCCATACTGAGCCGCCCACACTTACCTTATTATTTATTTATTTATTTATTTATTTATTTATTTATTTATTTATTTATTTATTTATTTATTTTTCACGCTTATATACCGCCCACTCAGGTACAACCCAACTCAGGGCGGTTTACATAGCGGACAATAAATACATAAAAGACACATAATAAAACAAAGTTAAAAGTTAAAAAACCCACCCCTAAAAGGTGCGCAAGAACCGAAGGGACCTTGGGGGAAGGCACACTTCTCTATACCAACCACCCAACAGTACCCCCATCCCCACCTGCACCCCAAACTTGGCCCGCCAGCCAGGTCTTTAGTTCCTTCCTAAAGGGCAACAACTCTGTCTGGAGACGCAGTTCCACAGGCAGGAGGTTCCAAAGGGCCGGTGCGGACACGGAGAAGGCCCTCCTCCTTGTGCCAGATAGGCGAGCTCCCCTGGCTGATGGCACAATTATAGAGCCCCTCCGGTCCGCTCTGGTTGGATGGACAGACGGCCTTAGGGCAATGCAGTCTCTAAGATACCCTGGCCCACTACCATGTAGGGCTTTAAAGGTCAAAACCAGCACCTTGAATTGCACCCGGAGACAAACTGGTAACCAGTGCAGCCCCCGAAGCAGTGGTGAGGCATGGGCATAACGTCCACACCCCATCACCACCCGGGCCGCGGCATTCTGGACCAGCTGCAGCCTCCGAATGGTCATCAAGGGCAGCCCCATGTAGAGCGCACTACAGTAGTCTAGTCTGGAGGTCACCAGAGCGTGAGTGACCATGAGCAAAGAGTCCCGGTCCAGGAGCGGGCGCAACTGGCGAATCTCCCGAAGTTGGGCGAAGGCCCTCCTGGCCACAGCCGCCACCTGTTCTTCTAGCAGCAGCCGCGAATCCAGGAGGACCCCCAAGTTGCGCACCGGGTTGGTCTGGGGCAAAACAGCCCCATCCAAAACCAAAGATGATAGCTCCCGGGATAACACAGGACCCCCTATCCATAGCCACTCAGTCTTGCTAGGATTCAGCTGTAGCCCATTTGCCCCCATCCAGACCCCAACAGCCTCCAGACAGCCTGAAAGGACTTTGACTGCATCACTGGGGTCCCCACGGGCCGAGATGTACAACTGTGTGTCATCCGCGTACTGGTGGTACTGCACCCCGTGGGAACGGATGATCTCACCCAGCGGCTTCATGTAGATGTTAAATAGGAGAGGAGAGAGTACCGAGCCCTGAGGCACCCCATATTTTAGGGGCCTAGGACTCGACCTCTCACTCTCTAACCACACCGACTGTGTCCGGCCCCTCAGAAATGAGGAAAACCAGGACCACACCGTGCCCTGGATCCCCAATCCTCGGAGCCGTTCCAGAAGGATACCGTGGTCAACGGTATAGAAGGCCGCTGAGAGGTCAAGAAGAGCAAGTACAGATGGATGACCGCCATCCCGCTCTCGCCAGAGATCATCCATCAGCGCGACCAATGCAGTCTCAGTACCATATCCAGGTCTGAATCCTGACTGGAATGGGTCCAGATATTCCGCTTCATCCAGTACCCCCTGCAGCTGACGTGCCACTGCCTTCTCCAGAACCTTCCCCAAAAAAGGAAGGTTGGAGACAGGTCTGTAGTTGGTTAGGATTGCTGGATCGAGGGAAGGCTTCTTCAGGAGGGGGCGCACAAGAGCATGTTTCAGCAGTGCAGGAAACATCCCCTCTCGAAAAGACACGTTAATTATAGCTCCGACCCAGCCACCTGTCACCGTCTTAGAGGCTTTTACCAGCCAGGCAGGACAGGGATCCAATGGACAATTAGTGGCACGGACTGCCGCAAGGAGCCTGTCCACTTCATCCGGGACAACTGGATCAAACCGATCCCAGGTAACACTGCAAGACTGCGCACTGGCTCCCCCCGGACCCTCCCCGTCCACGCCAAGTTTGAACCCCGAGCGAATCCGATCGATTTTCTCCACCAGATGGTCAGCAAAGTCCTCAGCCGATCCCTGCCAACCAGGCACAGGCCCTGCCCTACGCATGAGGGACCTGGTCACCCAAAACAGGGTGGCTGGGCGATTATCAGTGGAGGCAATAAGGGAGGTGAAGTACTGCCTCCTCACCACCCCCATCGCCACTAGGTAGGCCCTAATAGCGGCTCTAGCTAGTGTCCAATCGGAATCGCTCTGGGTCTTCACCCAGCGGCGCTCCAAGGCGTCTCTTTCCCCGTTTGAGCTCCCATAGTTCTTCCGTGAACCACGGGGATGACCTAGCTCCACAGGCTCTGAGAGGCCGTAGTGGAGCGATTACATCCAAGGCAGATGTCGTCGACCCGTACCACAGGTCAACAAGTGCCTCAGGTGAATCGTGTCGCCGATCCAGAGGAAATTCCCCCAGTTCCCTCTGGAATCCATCCGGATCCATCAGTTGCCGGGGGCGGGCCACTTTAATCGACCCTGCCTCCTTACGATGAAGTGTCACTCCTAGAAAGTCTAGAGCCACCAGATAGTGATCTGACCATGGCACAGGTGTTATGTCTAGCTTCTGTAAACTCAGATCACTCTGCCACCGCCCTGACAAAAAGACTAAATCTGGCGTGTGGCCACTGCCCCTGGTTGGGCCCTGAATTACCTGAGCCAGGTCCATAGCTGCCATAGAAGCCATGAACTCCTGTGCCACCTCAGAACCAGACACCAGCGAAGGCAAATTTAAGTCCCCCAAAACCATCAATCTAGGGAACTCCAAAGCTGTTATGTATGCATGTTCATTATACTGTAAAGGCAAGAATGTAACCACTCCAGATACAAACGATACCAGCTGTAAAGGAACGCGAGCAGACAGCCCATAGAGGGCAGCTGCGAGCGTTCAGCCTCACATGGTTCACATTGCTCAATCACGGACAGCCGCGGGAAAACCTTCCCCGCATTCAGCAGCTGAAGAAAGAGGCGTGCCTGGGCGAGGCCACGCCGGTAGCAGCCAATGAGCTACCGTGCTACAAGATTCAAATGTAGAGAGCTACTGTATATATTGAGTTGTATCACCGCCATTACCTCATGCTTCACTGGAACCTCATGCAATGCAATAAACCTGTGTTAAACCAACCTTTCGGTTGTCCGGTTGTCTTTGGTCCCATACACCAAAAAAGCCAACGCCGATATGGCTTCAAGGAGCCTAGGCAGGGAGTCCCTTACCCTGCAAGGAGGCAGGTACAGGAGTAGGACCCCCAACTGAGTGTTAGGGCCCAACCGCAGGAGCAGGGCCTCACACCCCGAAATTTGTGGAGCAGTGGCCCTGGCGACTCCCAATGACTCCCTGGCTATAATGGCAACACCACTGCCCTTACCCACATCCCTAGGCTTGTGCCAAACACCGAACCCGGCCGGACACATCTCTGATAGAGGCACTCCATCCTCAGGTCTCAGCCAGGTCTCAGTGATGCATGCCAGGTCGGCCCGCTCCCCAAAAATAGAGTCTTGTATTAGGGGAGCCTTATTACAGACCGACCTGGCATTCATCAGCAGCAGCCTAAGAGTGGGGTCACCCTGGATCAGCTGCTCAGGACCTAGAGGTGAAACCGGGGGGCCAGAATGTGGGACAGATACTAAGCATCGGTCCTGCCTTCCCCGAGTGCGGCCCGCCCCACGGTTCCCGCTATAACGCCCCATGCCCGTCACAACCTCTAAATGAGCCCCTGGAACCTCCACCATTAACCCAGACAGAGTGTCATCCTCTCTTCCAAAGGACAAGCCGGTGCGCCTCCCATCTCAGAAAGCCACGCCGGGAGGGAAAGACCCAGCCGGCAAAAGGTAAGTGCAGTCGGTGGGGGTTAGGGAGTGCGGGGGGAGCATGGCCCCGGTAACTACGCTGCACACCCGCCCCACTACCTAGGGCCCCCCCACTCCCTAACCCCCACCGCACTTACCTTTTGCCGGCTGGCCCTTTCCCCCCGGCATGGCCTTCTGGGAGTCATCACCAAGGATTGGGAGGGGGTAGACTGAGATCCCCTCTCCCCCAACTTCGGCAAGATTGTGTGTGTGTGTGTGGTCACCGAGGCTTCCGGGGGTGGTGGAGGGGAGCCCCTCCTCTCCCCGCAGAGCAACGGCATGTGTATGTGCATTGTGTGTGTGTGCATGTGTATTGTGTGTGTGCATGGTTGTATTGTGTGTGTGTGTGTTGTGTGTGTTGTGTGTGTGTGTTGTGTGTGTGTGTAACCCCTACCACCAAAACACACACACACACACAAAAAGCCCGGCAGTGCCAGGTAAAAATAAGCTAGTGAAACTATAGAATCAAGGCTGAGGCAGTCCATTGCAGTCCTGATGTTAAATCCTGCACGTCTCATTTCGTATGTGCCGCAGGAGATGGCTCTGTGATCATAGTGTGTGGGTCACTTCATTGCGAGCTTGGATCCACCTTAAACAAATTCATGCCAATGGCATTTCCCCTGAAAATGATTTCCAGGAAAAATTTATACTTGGATATGAGTAGCAGCCAATGACGGTGATGATCTGAAGGACCATTTACTTATTCAATCTCCTCATAGGACAGCTATTAAGTACTGTAGCTTCCCAACTGCTTGTTTAATCTGCTTTAGGAGAAAGGACATAATGCACAAGGGGTAAAACAAAATCTGAACATAAAAAACCCTGAAGAGTTCCTGGCAATAGATTTCTGCTTCGTGTTATTACTTCTCGCATTCTGCTGTTGTTCAGCACATAGTTAGGATTGTTTAAAAAGCTCATTTTGAAGCAAGGTTTTGTGGCTTTGCTTGGCTCCCTGAGTCTCAGGGCTTGCTTTAACATATTTTGTGGCAGTTGAGTGGCTGATGTCGGTTGTTTGCAACAGAATTTTGTTTACTGTTGTTTTATGAATTATATTTCCCAGAAGCCTCTATCCATCAGAGCTGCTGTACTTGTGGGATGTAGGGTTTCTGGGAGCTGTAATCGTAAAAAGAAAAAGAAAGAAAGCTAATTTCTCAAGTTTTACATTGCAAGAATGTTATATTCTGCCACAGAGTTTTCCATTGATTTATTTTATGACATAGATACTGCCGGATTATTCTGTGCAAATAGCAGAAGGATACTGTTGGCAGGATACCACCAAGCTTTGCCACTTTGTCCTCACCCATAATTATTTCAGATTTGGGGACAGCTTGCAATCTTCAGGTCAGTAGCACTGCAGTCAGTACCCAGATGGCTCCACAGTGAGCCAATTATGAGACCTGGATTTGTTTCACATCTGAATCATGGAAAGGAAGCCTTTGAAGTTTCCTGCCAGTACTTCAACACCTACATACCACTATTAAACTGACCACTTATCACAGAAGATTTATTTTCTATAAACTATGGTGCAACTGTATGATTGGCACATACACATGTAAACCAGCATGGTTTACTGGTCAGTGTGGGACCAGAGAGAGTTCAAATCCCATCTTGGTTTATTTATTTATTTATTTTCAGCATTTGTATCCCGCCTTCCTCATCCCAAGACGACCCAAGGCGGCTTCCAACATAGTCTAAAAACTTCAATTAAAACATCAGTTAAAACATCAAATTAAAAACCCAGATTAAAACAATTTAAAAAGCTCATTCATAAAAACTATCAGAAAACCCTCCCAGACCCTCCCTAACCCATTAAGAAAAAAGACAGGAGGAAAAGAAACAGGCACGCAAAAATTATACACAGACCCCCTGAGGCAACTACACAAGCCAGCAGGGTTGGGCAGTTACACGTGTCATACCCCACACCCACTGGCATAACCAGGTCTTCAGTGCCTTCCTAAAGGGGAGCAGCTCTGTCTGGAGGTGCAGTTCATGTGGCAGGAGGTTCCACAGGGCCGGGGCAGACACTGAGAAGGCTCTCCTTCTGGTCCCAGTCAGGTGTGCTTCTCTTGTCAATGGGACCACTATTGAGCCTCTCCGGTCTGCCCTCGTAGGACAGGCTGAATACCTTGGGGTGACACAGTCTCTTAAGTATCCTGGTCCACTGCCATGAAGGGCTTTAAAGGTCAACACCAGCACCTTGAATTGCACCTGGAGGCACACTGGCAACCAGTGCAGCTCCCAAAGCAGTGGCGAGGCATGGGCATAACGCCCCCACCCCATCACCACCCGGGCAGCCACATTCTGGACCAGCTGCAGCCTCCGGATGGTCATCAAGGGCAGCCCCATGTACAGCGTGTTACAGTAATCCAATCTGGAAGTGACCAGAGCATGAATGACCGTGAGCAAGGAGTCCTGGTCCAGGAGCGGGCGTAATTGGTAGATGACACAAAGTTTAGCTTTGTAATTTACCAGGTACTTTGGGCCAATGTGGATATTTTATGAGGGCAAAGTGAGGAGGCAAGTGTCAGGGTCTGGGTCAGTGATGGTAAACCTTGGCACTCCAGCTGTTCTTGGACTTCAGTTCCCAGAAGCCCAAGTCTCTATGAATCCACACAAATGAGTTTATTGCACATAGACCTGGGCTTCTGGGAATTGAAGTCCAAGAACAGCTGGAGTGCCAAGTTTCAACATCAAGGGTCTAGGATGTAGGTGGCTGGAAGGTGACACAAATGCGAGGATGGAGGGAAACCAGTAATAGGCAAAACAATGACTATATCTTAGTCCCGACAACAAAATCATAGTCCAAATGAGCAAGGCATCACCTGACCAGGAGGACAGACATGGCAGAGTACCCCCAGGGATACCGGAAGCAAGAATCCAAGCACAGCACAATAGTCCACAGGAACCAAGAACTGGGCAGAAGCCTTCAGGCACAAGGTAGAGATCCTCAACAGCAGAAACCTGAAACAAGACAAGAGATTCAGAAACCAAGCAACTGAGTCTACAGACCACAGGAACAAGAGAGGGAGATTAAAGCTCTCAGGTGGGGTTTAGCAGCTGCAGCAGGATGCAGGTACAATCCTGCAGGATTTAGAACAGTTGCTTCCAGCCTGAGGGCTGTAGTCCTATAGGTCTGCAGCTGCAAATCCTTACAGTAGGAGAGCCTGGCATGCTGCCTTTAATTCATAGGAAGAAAGGATGAATAGAAATGTGAAATGATGATGATAAATCATGATGAAGATGGTTCACATCTGAAGCATTTACAACCTTTTTAAAATTACTTATTAGTTTTATTACCAACTGACACTAAACAGAAAAAAAGAAGAAAAACTATTTCAAGAAACAAAATATTACATAAACAAAAATTTAAGGACAATACAAATTATGCAAAATCAGATTACAGCGAAATGAAAAATTAGAAAGTAAGATATTACGATTCATCAATTTAAATTAATTTCTGTTACAAAAACTATATATAATGTCTACTCTTATCACTGCCCTTATCATTTAACTGTATCATCTTTTGCTGTATGTAGCGACAGTTACATTCATCCAGTGATATTTACATTGCTTCCGGAGAATGAGTTTGCTATTTATTACTATTTTGCATCCAAAATGTGTGGAATTCAGGCGCCGGTGTACAGCCTTGGTTCCTAACTAACACGTGCTCAATAAAGCATTTCCAAATCTCATGAAATTTATTTTCCTTTATTATACCCTTTCTTATGTTTAACTCCCATGTTAATTTATCGTTCACTGCTAATGTCCACATTTCCTTGTACCAATCCTCTATTTTTATAATTTCACTTTTCCAATTTTTAGCTATGCATTGTCTTGCTATAGTTAACATGATTAATAATAAATCTTTTCTGTATTTATCCAATTTCAAGTTATCTGTCAGATAATATTGCCATGCTTGCATCCAATTTGAAATCAGTATCCAATATTTCATTAATTTCCCTATTAATTTTTGTCCAAAAGGGTTTCAGTTTCTTAAAATCTTATAATATGAGGTCATCTTACCTAGCTTGTGTAAATTAGGCACCAAATGTGACAATCTTGGACATGATGTGCCATGTGCTGTTTTGCTGTCTAATTGAGCAAACATGTCCTCCATCCACCCACCCCAGACAAGGCAGGAGATTAAGAGAAATCAGATTTTAAAGTTATAACATTTAGTAGCTAGGAGAACAAAATGTTCACTTAAAAGCTGGTGGCATTTGATCTAAAAGACTTCAAAATTACCATTCTTACACAGAAAGATCCTCCTCAAAGATTGGGGTATTTTTGAACCACAATCGGGTGTACACTGGTAATGGCAACCTTGTGTTGCTGGTTAATCTTTCTCACACTGGGTCAGGCGAAAAGAACCATGGAAATGAATTCACCAAAGGTGGCTTCATTTTGGCAGTTTCACATCTGGCCTAGACATGGAAGAAGATCATTTGTAATAGAAATCATTCAGGGTGAAAGTAGAATTAATTGGCAGATTTAGAAAAACAGTGCCATGATCATCATTTATTGGACTTATTAATACTGTAGCTTACTTTGTTTTTCTGCTAGGTTTGGGCATTTTAAAATAGAAATATAGATGAGCTACTCTTGCTTGACTTTTACAAAACTTGCCATGGTTAGTTGTGTCTGACAAGCTGTCTCAGCTGGAGAGTTGGACACACGGCTATGTATAAAATTGGAAATACATGCCATGGTTTGTGTAATCTGCTGGCCAAGGCAAGTTACACAAACTTTATGCAAATACTAATAGGATTCTAGCCAATCTCCCTCTCTCTTCTTTGTGACATTAGCTATAGTATAGCATAGCTGTTATATGTATACCATAGCTGTTACATCCCACTACGGTAATGGAGTAGACTGTACAACCAGCGACTCAACGCCAAGTGTTGGGCGACAGTAAATAACCTGACTCCCTAAAGGGGCCAATGACTATGGGTGGAGGAAATGCCACTGGAAACCATCATATTTGGCCCAACGGCAAAATGAGCGGAGGAGGAACTCTGATTTCCAATAGTCATGGAGGCGGAAGAGGCCATACCAGATGGACTGGCTGTGAAGGCACACCTTGATAATATCCTCAAGGCTGCGACAGTCCATTGCAGTCCCGGTGTTAAATCCTGCATGTCTCATTTCATATGTGCCGCAGGAGATGGCTCCGTGATCATAGTGTTTGGGTCACTTCATGGCAAGCTGGGATCCATGTTAAACAAATTCATGCCAATTGCATTTTTCCTGCTTCAGAAAACAATGCATTCTTGGATAAAAGTTGCAGCCAACAACAATGAGCATAGCTGCTATGCTAATCAAGGTAAATATTCTTTAAGACCCATAATCAGTGATGTAAAGTACTTTGTCCAAAATATTTGGAGTATGAAAGGTTGGGCACCATGGAACTAAATCACTGTATGGCCAACTTGCAGGGTGTTCTTTATTGGAGTCTGGTGCCAAAGGCACAGAGAAAGAATTCTGAACCCAGGAGCTTGTGCTAAATTAAGCAACTGAGCTTAATACAACTCCCAGTCTGTCTGCATAAAATTCCAGGTCCGCTTTTGGTTGCTGCCATTAGTTAGCAATAAATAGAAACACATGCTGACCTAAGAAATATCACTCAATAATCTACCGATAGATCAAGATCTACCTTCTGTTCACCCCTGCTCAGGACTGTGTGTGTGGCAATCAAAATTTTAGAAAGGCAAACAATCGGGGGAAAAAATGAAATGAAGCATCAGGCAGAGAGCACCAAGGCAAAGTCATGTAAAACAAAGCAGCAACATGATGTGAGGCTGCAGTGAATGCACTTCCATTTCCATTCATTAGACATGAGTAAGCGGGGGGCATGGTTAAGATGACGATGAGTTAACACACTTTTTTTGTGGGCTCGCGCTTTTCAATGAGGAATTAAATGAGCAATTAAATCTGAATACAAATAATTTCAAAAGATTCTACATGAGGAAAGTGTAAAGATCCGGCAAGTAAAAATCTGAACTGAAGATCGAAGTTCGAGCACGGATTTGGCTGGGGAGGCAAGCGGCGAAAGCCGCAACTCTCCCAGCGGTTCCCCGGCGAACGGGATCGAGGAGATTGGAGTAAGAAGCTGTAAGTTTACTGAAAATATAAAGGCTGAAACTAAGATTGCCGGCTGCATTACGGACAGGGGTGGATTGGAAAACGGAATGAAGGAAGGCAAGTGATTGAAGGATCGAGGATGTGAAAGAAAGTAAGATGGTGGGAAAGGAGGGATAATGGTGGCGGTGGTGGCAGAAAGCGAAACTTAAAGAGGGGAAACAACGGTAGAAGCTTTTGGAGTTTTACGGACGGAAGGGAGAGAAAGGAAGGAAGGGGGACAAGAAGGTGAAGATTTTGGAGTGTGTGTGTTGTTGAAGGGACGGAAATTAACGGGGCGATTGGAGATTTTGGAGGTTTTGGAGCCTTTGGAGAAGAAGGGAGGAGGGACACCCCACAAAGCCGCAGCCGGTGCAGAAGATGTGGCTGGCGTTCACGCCAGAGGACTAAATAGATATGTGCTGGATCTCCTTTTTTTTAAAATACAATTTAAGTATTCCTTTTTCTTGACTTTTGCCTGGGTCCCTGTTTTGCCCCTCCTTCTCCGTCTTCTTCTTTCTTCCTTGCAAGAGTTTGGATACTAGTCCCTGGATAGCACTGGGGGATTTGCTTATTGGAACATTGTTATAAGGTGGATTACAATAAACCATTGCCAATTTTTGGAGAAAGCCTTCAATCAAGCTACTGGATTACCAGGTGGAATATAAATTTGTCTTATATCAGCAAGATCCCTTTTGTATTTTTGGATTGTATTGGCTTGGAATCATTTGGCCTCAGTATTGAAAGTTTGGCTGTTGGAGTACCTCTTCTTTGTTACTGGATTACAGTCACGTTATCTTGCTTGGTCTGGCTTTTGCTTTTTATTTGACCTTCACACGGGAGACATAATACCAACAAACACTTCCTTGTCTGTGGTGGATATATTAACTCTTTTACGGTTTGATTCTTGGCTTGTTGAGTGATTTAACATAATTGGATTATAACTTTGGAGCAGCATCAAGTTGAGAGGCAAGAGGGTGTAAGAAAAGTTGCTGGGTTGAAGTTGCTATTTGATATTACAATGGATAAAGTTGCAAGGGAAAAGAGCAAGGAAGAAGAAGTTGTGAAGCCAAAAAAAAAAGGTAACCTTTTATCAGAAGACCCATCTCCTCCGACATCATCTCCGGAACCACCGCCACTTGATCAAACACAGATAATGGTAGAATTTGGGAAGTTATTCAAGAAAATGGAAAAGATGGAGGAGTCAAGAGCGAAAGACAAAAGTGAAATTATGGGAAAACAGGACAAATTGGCTACAATGTTTACAGATTTTTCAAAGAAAGTAGATCTTAATTTTCAAAGAATGGATGCTAATGTAAAATTAATGCAGAATGATATGAAATTGATGCAGGGGGATATTAAAGGGTTACATGAGGAGGAAAAGGAAATTAAGATGAAAGTGGATGTGCAGGAAAAAAGAATCGATGCTATGGAAGAGATGATGAGAAAACAGAATATTTTGATACGCAAAATGGTGGAACAAATGCCAGATAAGCTAAAAGATAGAATAATTGTTTGGTTAAATAATTTGAATATGGGAAAAGTTTTTGTTCATGAGGATATTGCAAGTGTGTACAGAGTGGGACCGAGGAAGGGAAGGGTGGTACAGAGGAATAATGTTGGTTAAATTTGCAAACTGGGGAGACAAATTGAAGGTGATGGCCTTTTTAAAACAAGCTGGATCTGGCGCTTTAAAAATGGGTGGAAATATGCAATGATATTTCAATGAAGGAAAGTGGTTGGAGGTATAAGATGAAGCCAGTAACAAGATTTCTGATGGAAAAAGGGAAAAAATACAACTGGCAATATCCACAACAGTTGAGGTTCTTTCATGAAAGGAGGTTGCATGTGATTGATGCAGAGATGGATGCATTGGAATATATGTGTATGAATGACTTGGTTAAGGCATCTTCAAGGGAATGGTTGGCATTGAGGAAGGCCTTGTTGGAATCTGGGGCGATAAAAAGGGATTACGGTGGAGCAAGGGAGGAGGGGGCAGCGGGAGGAGAGGACACAGAAGAGCCGGAGTTGCAAGTGTTGATGGTAACTGAAATGGGGGGGAGTGAGGGTCAGCAGGCTGGAAAATAGGTGTGATGTTTGTAGGGAAGATGAGTTGAAGTAAGATTGTGAATTAAATCAGATTTTGTATAAGAGGTATATTAGCGCTTGAGCTTTCATTGTAATGTCGTCTTTCATGTCCCCCCCTCCCCTTTTCGGATGACGGAGGTGTTCTTTTTGGCTCAAGAAGCGGGGAGGGTATTAGTGAATGTTTTTGTGTTTTTTGGGTTTTTTTAGTTATTGTGGGTTAGATGGCATCACGTCCAAGGGAGAAATCAGAGGTGGTAGAAGAAGGTGGGTAATTATATTATGAGGTCTATTAAAATATTATCGTGCAATGTGAAAGGTACAGGCTCACAGATTAAGAGGAGAAGAATTCAATCAGCGTTGAAGAGGGATAGGTCAGATATAGTTTTTCTTCAGGAGACTCATCAAAAAGCTCAGGATATAATTTTTTTTAGGCTGGATGCAGCATTATGAGAGTTCATACAGCACATCAAAGTCAAGAGGGGTGGCAATTTTGATAGCGACTAGACTGGGGTTTGAGATAGTTAATAGGATATCGGACCCCGAGGGTAGATATTTGATTGTGAAAGGGAAGATAGATGAGGAGGAAATAACATTGGTGAATGTATATGCCCCAAACAATCATCAGACTCAATTCTTAGAAAAAATTCATAAAATATTGGTAAGAGAGAAAACAACGAGGATGATTGTGGCTGGGGATTTTAATCTGATAAAATCTAATTTAGATTGTACAAATATATTAAGATGTGGAAAAGGAATTAAAGGACAAACATTGGATAATTGGATGACATCCTTGGGACTGAAAGATACTTGGAGGGAACTTAAGGGAACAGAAAGGGTCTATACTTATTTCTCACAGGTCCATAATTCATATTCCAGAATTGACTATATATTTGTAACAGAGGATATGATTAGAAATCTGGAGGAAATAGAAGTTGGGATTTTTAAGGAGTCAGATCATTCGAAAGTTGTGATGGAAATTAGGATGGATGGTAAAAAGAGGATGAGAAGGGCGTGGAGATATGATGACAAACTATTTAGGGATCAAAAATGTAAGGAGCAAATTAGCGAGAGGTGGGAAGAAAACTGGCAGTGGAATGATAATGATGAGGTAATGTGGTCTGGGATACCATTAAGTCGGTTTTTAGAGGTGAAAGTATTAGATTAGCTAGTATTAAATACAAAAAGTTTAAGACTTTGCAAGACAAAAATGAAAAGGATATAAAGAAATTGCAGGAGGAACACGCAAGGACAAAGGATAGGAAGGTTTTTGAGGATTTGCAAAGATTAAAGGCGGAATTGGTTCGTAAGGATATAGAAAAAGTGAAGGAGGATTTGGTGTATTTAAAAAGAGAATATTTTGAATTTAGTAACAAAAATTAAAGGTTATAAGCAAGAGCAGCTAAAAAAAAGAGGGAAAAGAGAGAAATTGGAGTCTTGATAAATGAACAAGGGGTGAGATGTAATAAAACTAGAGATAAGTGTAAAATTGTGAAAGAATTTTATCAGGCCTTATATGCAAAAAAAGAGATAGATATAGACAAACTCAAAACTCAATTAGAGAGACAAAAATATACTAGTATAAAACAGGAACATAAGGAAAAAATGGAAGAACGAATAACAGAAAAAGAGATAAAAGAGGTAATAGCTGGATTGAAAATGGGTAAAGCACCAGGGGAAGATGGGTTACTGGCTAACCTTTATAAGGAATTCAAGGATATAGTGGTTCCGAAGTTGGTAAAATTGTACAATTATATTCTGGATGGGGGACAAATTCCGACCTCATGGTATAGGACCACGATTGTATTGCTGCCAAAACCTGGAAAAGATCTAGAAAAAGTGGAATCTTATAGACCTATTTCATTGATCAACCAAGATGCCAAAATTTTTACGGCAATATTGGCAAATAGGTTAAATAAATTTATGGGCAATTATATAGAAGTAGACCAAGGTGGTTTCTTGAAAGGAAGACATATGGCGGATCTGACAAGAAGAACATTAGATTTATTGGATATAGTGAGGCAAACAAAGGAAAAAGTAGGTTTGATATCCTTGGATGTATTTAAAGCATTTGATTCTTTGCAGTTTGTGGCAATAAAGGAAATAATTAAAAGTTATGGTTTTGGCGACAAATTTAGAATAATAATTGATCAGTTATATCAACAAGGCATAGCTACTGTTAGAGTGAACGATGAGGTTACAGACGAGGTAAAATTAGAAGCAGGAACGAGACAGGGCTGTCCGTTATCTCCAATTTTGTTTATTATGGCCATGGAGTTGTTAGCTAAGGCTATCAGGGACGATAAAGGAATAGAAGGAGTCATGGGAACTAAGATAGGTTTGTATGCCGATGACACTCTGATAATTGCTAAGCATCCAGAGAGGGCTTTAGACAGGATTCAAACTCAATTAAAAAAATTTGAAGACATTACAGGCTTCAGGATAAACTGGGATAAATCGGAAATGATGTTCTGTAATATAAGTAAGGAAGATCAGAAGAGGATGAAAGGGATGGGTAATATTCAAATTAAGGATAAACTGAAATATTTAGGGGTAAATATTTCATATAATTTTGAAGATTTGAAGAGATTGAATTACAATAATTTGAAAGTAGAAATTAAAGCTAGAATTAAGAATCTTCAAAAACTAAAATTGTCATGGTTTGGAAGAATAGCTATCACTAAAATGATGCTTTTGCCTACGTTAAACTTTTTATTTGATGCTCTGGCAATTCAAATGAAAGAGAAGGAAATTAAGGAATTTCAAAAATTATTTAATGATTTTTGTAATGGTGGAAAGAGATCAAGATTGTAAAAAAAATGGTATTTATCTCAGAAAGAAGGTGGACTAGGGATGCCGAATTTGTTGTCTTACTATCGAGCGTTTCAAATCAAGAATGTGGTAAAGATTTTGGTTGAGGGAAAAGCTCTATGGGAAGACATTGAAATGAAAGATTATAAACACATAGGCAAAATCCTTTTTTTAGGGGTTAGTTCGGGAAAATTAATAACTAAAAATACTATGATGAAGGGACTGGTAAACACTTGGAAAAAAGTAAAGAAGGTTTTGGCTCCAAATACCTCACCAATCATAGAATTGGAAGATATAGCAGACTTTCCGGTAAAAATAAATAAAAGGATAAAAGAGATATTGGTAAAAAATGGTGTAACCCTTCTTAAAGATTGGATACAGACCTGTAAAGTTAATGATAGAAGAAATGATTTGTTTGCTGAAATGAACTTGAACTGGTTTCAGACTGTGATGGTAAATAAATGGAATGGTAAATACTGGAGAAAACCGGAATTGTATAGAGAAATGACAGAATTTGAGGTGTTGATTTCAAAATTAAGAAAAGGAGATGGAGCTATTAAGGGTGTAGTTAGTAAATTGTATAAAATGCTGAATATCGAGGGTGATCCACATGAGGCCTTAATGTCAAGTTGGGAACAGGAATTGAATATAAAGATTGAAAAAGATATGTGGAAGCATAAATGGAAAAAGAGGATAATGAGAACGTTATCAGTTAGAATTAAGGAGCATAACTTTAAAATGTTGTGGAGGTGGTACCTGACCCCGGTGAGGTTGCATCAAATGGATAATAAAAAAGATAAATTGTGTTGGAGATGTAAAAAGGAAATTGGAACATACGAACATATGTGGTGGAGTTGTACTGTGGTCAAAGAATTTTGGAGAAAGGTGGAGAAGGAGATTAAAGATATAATGGGTAAGAGAATTAAACTGGGGTCGGGTTCCACCATGTTAATAGATTTAGAAGGTTTTAACCTAAACAAGGATGAAAAAGAATTGTTGGAAATAATTCTTACAACGGCTAGACAATGCATAGCTAGAAATTGGAAAAATGACATAAATATAAAGATAGAAGAGTGGTATAAGGAGATGTGGAATTTAGCATTGAATGATAAATTAACTTGGGAAATAAATAAGAAAAAGGGTATTATTAAAGAAAATAGATTTTGGAATATTTGGCGTGCTTTTGTGGATCACTCTCTTAGAGGGGGAGAAGTAAGCAAACCTGTACCTGATCAAATTGCCTTCTGGATGGAAAGTATTAAGAATCTCTGATTTCTCTGGACATTGTAAATATCACGGGGTGAGCATGCCCATATAATTTTATATGGGTATGCATGTATGTAGGTTTGTATGTGTGCGTATATGTGCGCAGGTGCATGTATGCGCTGGTGCACATATATGCATACTGTAATGTTTTATTATAAATAATAAATTTGTGAAATAAAGGGTATATCATGCACATTACTTGAGATTTAAAGTTTAAATCACCAGCTATAAAGATTGTTTAATAATGCACTAATGTATTAGTTTTAAAATATATTGGTGCCAGAAGGTAAAATTGTGTATTGTGTATGTATTGGCAAAATGTATTTTCTATTTTCCTATATGTATATGTGTGTTATATTATTTGTTGAAATTTTGTTTGAAAACCAATAAAAATTAATTAAAAAAAGACATGAGTAAGCATGGTATATTTCACAGCTGTGCCTTGCCTGACCCCTGTGAGTTATGGGTGACCCCATAGGTTATGAAATCATTTTATGGTAGTGAATTTTATTCCACACAACAACAACTACAACAACTACAACTACAACAACTACAACAACTACAACAACTACAACTACAACTACAACTACAACTACAACTACAACTACAACTACAACTACAACTACAACAACTACAACTACAACAAAGACTTCTTTAAGTAGATTAGAAGTAAGAACCCAACTAGGAAGAAGTGTGCGCTGCGGGCACACTTCCAGCTGAAGGTGTCCGTGTTCCCGGCACGGCTGGCCTTCCACCGGTGCAACCAGCGGTCAGGAGAGAGCGTGGCGGAGTAGGTCGCCGCGCTGAGACTGGCGGCCGTCCCTTGCCACTGGGGCACCTTCCTGAGTGAGGCGCTGCGAGACCGCCGCCTCCTTGGCATGCGGGATGAGGTGGCCCAACGGAGACTGTTGGCCCAGGATGAGGACATCACCTTTGAGCAGGTACTCAGGGCTGCCCAGGCTGCAGAGGTGGTAAAAGACGGGGTGCAGGCATGTCGGGCAAGAACCAGCACCTCAGAGAACCCGTCGCCTGCCGTGCAGGCCCACAGATGCTCACCTTGCAGGGAGCAAGAGCCGAGAGCCGCGGCAGCCGCCGCCGCGTCCTCATCCGACCTCAGCGAGAATGAAAGTGAACCCGAGGTCCAGAAGGTGAGGAAACGACCTTTCTAGAGGAGAGACACTGCTGAAGCAAGCAGACGCTGCGAGGAGTGTGGGGGCACACACGACCGGAGGAAGTGCCCCTTCAGGGAAGCCGAGTGCCACAACTGTGGGTGTTTCGGCCACATCGCCAAGGTGTGCAGACAATGCTGAGACCCTGGCCAGACCAGCTGCTGGAAGGACCAGGACGTGGGGAAGCACGTGGAGGACACAGAAGTGAGACGTGTGTCGGACCGGCGCACCTGTTTTTTGTTAAGGTACTGTTGCAGGGGGTCCAGGTGAAGATGGAGGTGGACTCAGGGACTGCCTACTCCATTATCTCACAGACTGAGTTTGATGTTCGAAGATTGATACGCGGTAGGCAGCATTCAGGGGGCCAAACACATCTTTATTGCAGGGTATGCAATCTGAACATGAGGTAATGGTGGAGGTGCAGCTCCTTATATACGCTTACAGTACATTTGAATTTCACCCTATGGGCGCCTATTGGTTGCGGTATCAGTGATGTCATTGGGACGTACTTAATAACTTACAAGATTTACCTGTGGCAGGAATGTTTCCCACGGTACTCGGTGATTGGGTGATCTGAACCATGTGGGCTGAGCTACATTGTAATCACTGGGACTCAGTCACAGTTAGAACATAAGAACAGCCTTGCTGGAACAGGCCACAGCCCATCCAGTCCAGCATTCTGTCTCACACAGTGGCTCACCATTTCCTTCAGGGTATTCCCAAGCAGATGCCTTCACCTGTTTAGGATTCCCTGGAAATGATATTGAGAGATATCCTGCCTATCTCTCCAACCCGGAGGTTGTCCTTAAGTATCCATAATTATAGCCATTGATACTCTTCTCCTCCATGAACTTGTCTAATCCTTTCTTAAAGCTGTCAAGACTGACAGCTGTCACCACTTCTTCTGGCAGGGAGTTCCATAGACCAGTAATCCTCTGGGTGAAAAAGTACTTTCTCTTATTTGTTTGAGAACTAGTACCCAAAAGTTTCATGGAGTGTCCCCTAGTTCTAGTATTATGCGATAGGGAAAACAGTTTTTCCTTATCTACTTTGTCCACACCGTGCATGATTTTATAAACTTCAATCAGGTCACCTCTTAGACGTCGTCGTTCAAGAGTGAAGAGGCCCAACCGTTGCAGCCTCAGATGGTAAGGAAGGTGTTCCAGTCCCCTAATCATTCTGGTTGCCCTCCTCTGCACTTTTTCCAGCTCCATAATATCCTTCTGGAGGTATGGCAACCAGAACTGTACACAGTATTCCAGATGGGGCCTCACCATAGATTTATAAAGAGGCAAAATGACACTTGCTGACTTATTTTCTATACCCTTCCTAATGATCCCTAGCATTGAGTTTGCTTTTTTCACTGCTGAGGCACACTGGGTTGACACCTTCATTGAGTTGTCCACCAGGACACCAAGGTCCCTTTCCTGGTTTGTCTCAGAGAGTTCAGACCCCATCAGTTTATAAATGTAATTGGGGTTCTTTGCCCCAACATGCATCACTCTGCACTTACTAATGTTGAAACTCATTTGCCACTGTTTTGCCCACTCCCCCAGTGTCGAGAGATCCCTCTGGAGCTCCTCACAATCTCTCACAGTTTTCACTACCCTGTATAATTTAGTGTCGTCAGCAAATTTGACTACCTTGCTTTTTACTCCTACCTCTAGATCATTTATGAAGAGGTTGAAAAGCAGGGGTCCCAGTACTGAACCTTGGGGAACCCCACTCTTTACTTCCCTCCACTTGGAGAAGTGTCCATTTAGTGCTACCCTCTGTTTCCTGTCCCTTAGCCAGTTGCTGATCCAGGACAAGACCTGTCCCTTTATTCCATGACTGGTAAGTTTATTCAAGAGCCTTTGGTGTGGGACCTTGTCAAAAGCCTTCTGAAAGTCCAGATAAACAATGTCAACTGGATCCCCCTTATCCACATGCTTGTTGACACTCTCAAAAAATTCCAACAGATTAGTGAGGCATGATTTGCCCTTGCAAAAGCCATGTTGGCTCTCCTTTAGCAGCGCCTTCTCTTCTATGTGCCTATTAATTCTATCTTTTGGGATGGTTTCCATCACTTTACCTGGGACACATGTCAAACTGACAGGTCGGTAATTTCCTGGATCACCCCTGGATCCTTTTTTGAAAATTGGTGTTACATTCGCTACCTTCCAGTCATCAGGCACAAAGCCTGATTTGAGGGAAAGATTATATATTTTGGCTAGGAGATCAGCAATTTCATCTTTAAGTTCCCTGAGAACTCGTGGATGGATGCCATCTGGTCCTGGTGATTTGTTAGTGTTTAGTTTAACAAGACATGCAAGGACCTCCTCCCTGGTTATTTCTATCTGGCTTAATTCTTCGGTTTCCCTCCCTACGAAGATAGGCTCTGTTTTGGGCATGTGGCCTCTGTCTTCTTCAGTGAATACTGAAGCAAAGAATTCATTGAGTCTCTCTGCAATCTCTGTTTCCTCTTTAATAACCCCTTGCCTTCCATTGTCATCTAATGGTCCAATGGCCTTCCTAGTTGGGTTCTTACTTCTAATGTACTTAAAGAAGTCTTTGTTATTTCTCTGAGTATTTTTAGCTATACGCTCCTCAAAGTCTTGCTTTGCTTTCCTGATTGTTGCCTTGCATTTGTTCTGCCAGAATTTATGTTTCTGCCTGCTGTCCTCATTCGGACAAGCCTTCCATCTTCTAAATGAGCTTTTCTTGCTCTTGATCACTTCCCGAACAGCTCCTGTAAGCCACATCGGAGTCCTCTTGGACCTGGCAGTGCCCTTTTTCCTTTTGGGTATGCATTCCAATTGGGCCTCCGTTATTGTTTTTGTAAACAGCCTCCATGCCTCTTGGAGTGTTTGGACTCTCTCAATTTTCCCTTTCAGCTTCTTTTTTACTAGTTTCCTCAACTTTGGGAAATTTCCTTTTTGAAAATTTAAGGTCTCTGTGTTAGATTTTATCAGTGACTTGCGGTCTATGATCAAGTTAAACATAATTGAGTTGTGGTCACTGTTCCCTATTGGATCAGTCACATTAACATCTTGCACCAGATCCTGAGTATTACTCAGGATCAAGTCAAGGATTCTTGTACCTCTAGTTGGGTCTTCAACCATCTGTCCCAGGGAACAATCATTTAGCATATCTAGGAACTTTATCTCTTTATCATTTGGATACAAGGTTACTTAGGAGACAAGGTTACATTTCTTAAAGGCACAAGTTCCATACACAACACTGAGTTTCTGCCCATACCCCCTAAGGATCGCCCCAAACTTAGAGCCCTCCAAATGAACGTGCGGGATGTCCAGGGAAGCTACATCCCAGTTCTGGGGGTGGGGGACTTCACCGTACGGTTTAAGAACTTTACCAGGAAGTTGCCCTTAGTAGTCCTTAAAGGGGGTTCCAGTTGCCTTTTGGGGACCCAGTGGTTTGAACCGCTGGGAATTGCATTGACTGGAATCAACGCCATCCGAGGCAACCCCATCCATGACATGTGCAATGCACACCCGGCAGTTTTCAGGAAAGGACTTGGGGAATACAAGGGGCCTCCTGTGGACTTTGGTATGGACCCTTCCGTCCGCTCCGTGCGCCTCAAGCCGCGCAGAGTGCCTTTCGCACTAAAGGACAAAATAGAGGCGGAGTTGGACAAACTGGTGGGTCAGGGAATTTTGGTACCAGTGGACTCCGCAGAGTGGGAAACTCCGATTGTAACTGCCATGAAATCTAACGGGGAGGTTAGGATTTGTGCTGATTACAAGTGTACTATCAATAAGGTAATCCGCCCCAATGCCTACCCGGTGCCGGTAGTTAGCCACTTGCTGGCCATGTTACATGGGGGGAGGTGTTTTGTGAAGCTGGACCTAGCACAGGCTTACCAGCAGTTAACAGTCACACCTGCGGCCACAGCTGCCCAGACGATAGTGATGCACAAGGGTGCCTTTAAAGTGACATGCCTCCAGTTCGACGTAAACTCAGCTCCCGGTATTTTTCAGGCACTTGTGGAACGCCTTTTTAAGGGACTCCCCGGGGTGTCACCATACTTCGACGATGTGTTGATAACTGCTGAGGGGGAGTCAGAGCTAGCACAAAGGTTAGACCGGGTTCTGTCCATATTTGAGAGGGCTGGGTTATGCCTGAGAAGGGACAAGTGCGTTTTTTACACAACCGAGGTAGAGTTCCTGGGGTTTCGGATCACTCCCGATGGGGTAAAGCCATCCAAGTCAAAGGTTGCAGCTGTTCAGGACGCCCCCACACCAGCTACTAAGGCTGAGCTGCAGTCATTCTTGGGGCTCCTGAATTTCTACCACTCCTTCCTCCCACGGAAGGCATCTGTGGCAGAGCCGCTGCACTGCCTACTGAAAAAGGACGCAGTCTGGCGATGGGGGGAGGCTCAGGAACGAGCATTCAGTGAGTTGAAGAGGCTCCTCTCTTCCGAGGCGGTACTAACTCATTTCGACCCCAAGAAACCCATAGTGTTAGTATGTGATGCCTCACCGGTGGCGGTCGGGGCTGTCTTATACCATGTGTTTGAGAACGGGAGGGAGGCACTAATTGCATTCTATTCGAGATCCCTCTCGAAAGCAGAGCACAATTACACCCAGACAGACAGGGAGGCCCTCACGATCATCGCAGGGACAAAGAAATTCCATGACTTCCTGTACGGGAGGGAGTTCACCCTTGTCATGGATTGCATACCAGCTCATGCTGGTGCATCGCCCAGGGAAAGACATCACACATGCGGATGCACTTTCCAGGTCTCCCCTACCCGAGCTGGGGGAGCCCGAGTGCGAGGTTGAGCAAGAGCACCAGGTGCTGCTCATCGAATCACTCGAATCGCCCCTGATTGTGCTGCGGATATCGCCAATGCAACCGCCAAAGACAGGGTCTTGTCCCAAGCATTGGTGTGGGTTAAGAAGGGCTGGCCCTTAACGTCTCCTTCCAAAGAATTCGATCTGTTCTTCAGGAAGCGTTTTGAGCTTTCGCTCGAGAGAGGATGTCTCCTCTTGGGGCAGAGAGTAGTAATTCCCGAGGTTTTGCGAGCCAAGGTGCTCCGCCTGCTCCATATGAGCCACTCGGGAATCGTGAAGTCAAAAGCTCTAGCAAGGAGCTACTTCTGGTGGCCCAAGATAGATGAGGACATAGAGAAACTGGTGGGCCGGTGCGAGAGTTGCCAGCAATCATGGCCTGAGGAGCATAGGCTACCCCCCAGGGAGTGGGACACAGCACGCGGTCCATGGTTCAGACTCCACGTGGACTTCGCGGGGGCCTTCAGGGGCACAATGTTCCTACTCGTGGTCGACGCATTCTCGAAATGGCTCAAGGTCATTCCAATGCGTAACACGTCTTCCGCGGCCACAATCAAACATCTACAAAGGGTGTTCATTTGTTTTGGCATCCCCGACGTGCTAAATTCGGATAACGCATCCATTTTCATGTCAACGGAATTCCAAGCGTTCCTCAAGCAGAACGCAGTCAGGCACATCACCTCTGCCCCTTTTCACCTGGCCACAAACGGCCAAATGGAGTGCATGGTACGCACCACAAAGGAGGCGTTAAGAAGAATGGGTCCAGGTGACCTGGAGCTACAGCTCTGTCAATTCCTCATATGCTATAGGGTCACCCGACTAGCCTCGGGGCAATCCCCCTCGGAGCTCCTAATGCGGAGAAGAATCCCAATGTTACTCGACCGCCTGGATCCTTCCAGGGTGGAGGATAGGGGTACAAATATGTCAGTACAGCAGGAAAAGGTGTTTGGGATAGGTGACCCGGTTTATTGCAGGAATTATGTGAGTTCAGGGCCAACGTGGGTACCTGGGGAGGTAGTAGAGCAAACCGGACCTGTATCATACAAAGTCATGACTGAGTCGGGGTTACTGTGGTGCAGACACACTGACCAACTTAGGAGAAGGGTCACGGAAGCCACAAGGGGAATTGATCCAGAGGAACCCCCTGAGAGGAGAGAGAGGGGAGAGTCAGCATTAGGATCACCCCCCACCCGTTTAAGCCAAGGGGGGAATACAGGATTCAGTATGACTGGCTGCATAGAGCCACGGGAGTCCGTCTTTCAGCCCGAGGAAGCAGACCCCCAGTTTGATTTTTTGTTTCAGGATGAGGGGAGTTTTCGCGAGTGTTCCCTCACTCGTCCCAGTGAGCAGCGGGGCCTTGAGTTCTCTCAATGGTCCCCTCATCCTCCCTGAACTAGGGATACCCCATCCTCTCCCCTGCCAGAATTCGATGGGACCCTTCAGTTTTCCAGGGGGAGAAACCCAGGCACCCCAGTCACCCCAGGGAGAGCCTCAGAGCCAGTGGGCTGGCCACAGCGAAACTGCCACCCCCCCAATGGTTAAGGGACTTCTTCCCATCCTAGGGGGGAGGAATATTGTGTATGCAAGTAACTCCCCCAATCCTGCACGCAACTCAGCTGCTAAAGTAGCGCAGCTGAGGAAGCTCAGCCCATGCGACTCCAATCACCCAATTAATAGCTAGCGTAGAAAACTCCCCGCCTCCAGGTGTTCATGGTTGGGAATACAACACAATAAGTAGTCATGGTCAGGAATACAGTGACGTCAGCCAATGGGTATTGTTGGTGGGGGATTCAAATGATGTGGGTAGCCCAGGTCACTGATTGGTCAGCAACCTTTCGCGATTGGGTCGTCTAGCTCGCACACGAGCAGAAAACCAACCGGCCTTTACAGGAGAGGAAATTGGTATGGGCTAATAGTGCATTAGCAGAAGTGACTCCATATTTCCTTGGCTGGGAGCACTGAGTGGATATAGGTTAAGTGTCACCCAAATGTCGCAGTGACTAGTAAACAGCACATAGAAGATTATTCACATCCTAGGAGACACCAAACCACAGTTAGACCAAACAACTAGAGCAAAGATGCCTAATGTTTACAAGAACTCCAGATAGGCAAGAACAGTCAGTTCCACTGTTCCTGTTGATTAGCATACCCATGGCTAACCTAGGCACGCAGTAACTTCTTAGACTGGCAAATGTACTTAGCCAATAATATGCTAGGAAAACAAGCCTTCTGTCACGGCGTCTCACACAGGCTGTGCGTGTGAGATCCAGGAATAGAATAAATACAGACCACCCGAGGATTCGGGACTGGCTTTTTCCACCATACACTCGCCTCTCCTCGCCTTCCTTGAATTCAGCACCTTTACTCCCACGGATCATTACAACAAAATGCATTATAAAAGGAGCTGTGTCTCCTACATGTGCCCATGTACAGATCGACCATGCTGAAATAAAGAAGTGTTTGGCCCGCCTGCCAGCTCCATGTGCAATCAATCTGCCTCCATCAAACCCACTGACTCAATGCTGAGTGTTGGACAGCGGTAAATAACCTAACTCCCCACAGGAGCCAATGGCTAAGGCAGATGAGCCCCTTTAGGTGGGGTGATTGCCCCCTCATAAGAACATAAGAACAGCCTTGCTGTAATAGGCCACAGCCCATCCAGTCCAGCATTCTGTCTCACACAGTGGCTCACCATTTGCTTCAGGGTATTCCCAAGCAGATGCCTTCACCTGCTTAGGATTCCATGGAAATGGCATGGAGAGATATCCTGCCTATCTCTCCAACCCGGAGGTTGTCCTTAGGATCCATAATTTTAGCCATTGATACCCTTGTCCTCCATGAACTTATCTAATCCTTTCTTAAAGCTGGCAAGACTGACAGCTGTCACCACTTCTTCTGGCAGGGAGTTCCATAGACCAGTGATCCTCTGGGTGAAAAAGTACTTTCTCTTATTTGTTTGAGAACTAGTACCCAAAGGTTTCATGAAGTGCCCCCTAGTTCTAGTCTTGTGCGATAAGAAAAACAGTTTTTCCTTATCTAATTTGTCCACACCATGCATGATTTTATACACTTCAATCAGGTCACCTCTTAGACGCCACCGTTCAAGAGTGAAGAGGCCCAACCGTTGCAGCCTCAGATGGTAAGGAAGGTGTTCCAGTCCCCTAATCATTCTGGTTGCCCTCCTCTGCACTTTTTCCAGCTCCATAATATCCTTCTGGAGGTATGGCGACCAGAACTGTACACAGTATTCCAGATGGGACCTCACCATAGATTTATAAAGAGGCAAAATGACACTTGCTGACTTATTATCTATACCCTTCCTAATGATCCCTAGCATTGAGTTTGCTCTTTTCACTGCTGAGGCACACTTGGTTGACACCTTCATTGAGCTGTCCACCAGGACACCAAGGTCCCTTTCCTGGTTTGTCGCAGAGAGTTCAGACCCCATCAGTTTATAAATGTAATTGGTTTTTTTTGCCCCAACGTGCATCACTCTGCACTTACTAGTGTTGAAGCTCATTTGCCACTGGTTTGCCCACTCTCCCAGTGTTAAGAGATCCCTCTGGAGCTCCTCACAATGTCTCACAGTTTTCACTACCCTGTATAATTTAGTGTCATCAGCAAATTTGGCTACCTTGCTATTTACTCCTACTTCTAGATCATTTATGAAGAGTTTGAAAAGCAGGGGTCCCAGTACTGAAGCTTGGGGACCCCACTCTTTACTTCCCTCCACTTGGAGAAGTGTCCATTTACTGCTACCCTCTGTTTCCTGTCCCTTAGCCAGTTGCTGATCCAGGACAAGACCTGTCCCTTTATTCCATGACTGGTAAGTTTATTCAAGAGCCTTTGGTGCGGGACCTTGTCAAAAGCCTTCTGAAAGTCTAGATAAACAATGACAACTGGATTCCTCTTATCCACATGCTTGTTGACACTCTAAAAAAATTCCAACAGATTAGTGAGGCATGATTTGCCCTTGCAGAAGCCATGTTGGCTCTCCTTTAGCAGCGCCTTCTCTTCTATGTGCCTATTAATTCTATTTTTTAGGATGGTCTCCATCACTTTACCTGGGACACATGTCAAACTGACTGGTCGGTAATTTCCTGGATCACCCCTGGATCCTTTTTTGAAAATTGGTGTTACATTTGCTACCTTCCAGTCATCAGGCACAAAGCCTGATTTGAGGGAAATATTATATATTTTGGCTAGGAGATCAGCAATTTCATCTTTAAGTTCCCTGAGAACTCGTGGATAGATGCCATCTGGTCCTGGTGATTTGTTAGTGTTTAGCTTAACAAGACATGCAAGGACCTCCTCCCTGGTTATTTCTATCTGGCTTAATTCTTCGGTTTCCCTCCCTACGAAGATAGGCTCTGTTTTGGGCATGTGGCCTCTGTCTTCTTCACTGAATACTGAAGCAAAGAATTCATTGAGTCTCTCTGCAATCTCTGTTTCCTCTTTAATAACCCCTTGCCTTCCATTGTCATCTAATGGTCCAATGGCCTTCCTAGTTGGGTTCTTACTTCTAATGTACTTAAAGAAGTCTTTGTTATTTCTCTGAGTATTTTTAGCTATACTCTCCTCAAAGTCTTGCTTTGCTTTCCTGCTTGTTGCCTTGCATTTGTTCTGCCAGAATTTATGTTTCTGCCTGCTGTCCTCATTCGGACAAGCCTTCCATCTTCTAAATGAGCTTTTCTTGCTCTTGATCACTTCCCGAACAGCTCCTGTAAGCCACATCGGAGTTCACTTGGACCTGGCAGTGCCCCTTTTCCTTTTGGGTATGCATTCCAATTGGGCCTCTGTTATTGTTTTTGTAAACAGCCTCCATGCCTCTTGGAGTGTTTGGACTCTCTCAATTTTCCCTTTCAGCTTCTTTTTTACTAGTTTCCTCATCTTTGGAAAATTTCCTTTTTGAAATTTTAAGGTCTCTGTGTTAGAGAGACCTCTATGATCAAGTTAAACATAACCCCTTTCTGTCTCTCACTCCTTCCTACCTCCCCCCTTCCCTCCCTCCCTTACTTCTTTACCTTCTTTCTTTGTGGCGCAAGGTTCGAGAGCCCTGCCGAGACAGGCCAGTGGTGACAATGCCAATGCGCCGGAGGGCTACTATATTTCTTTAATCCTTTTATAGGCTAAATTTACATCCATCTCACCTTTGTCTGACAAATTAGACATAACACAATACCATCTCTTGATAAAGACAATGTCTATAAGCCATTGACTTTAGGAGCCACATCTTCATGCATGTTTGATTTCAAAAACAATGTGTGTATTAGAGCTGCCACTAATGTGGGGAGTTCAGAATTATAATCCAGAATGTCTAGATGGCACTAATGCTGCTAGTAGTAAATCATATCAAACTCAGTATTGCTTACTGCATTACTGCAGAAGAAGGACCTACTTCTGTTTTCAAGAAAGAGATGGGGTGGGATACCTTTCTGGAAGGCAATGCTTGCTTTCTCCAGATTTTAGAAGTTCTGTTTACGTACCCACATGAACATGGATAATTGGATATCTGTACAGTGGAACCTCAGTTAACATAATTAATGCATTCCCCAAGATGTTTCTTACAGCAAAAATTACTTTCACTGAATTTCCCATAGGAATGCATTGAATGCAATTTCCCATAGGAGTGCATTGAAAACCAAAATACTTTAACTGAAATGCAGTTTCCCATCGGAATGCATTGAAAATCAATTAATCAGTTCAAAGATATATATCTGTAAACTGAGCCACTATTTTCTATGGATTTCCTTTTGTTATGCAATTTTTATGTTAACCAAGCCATTTGTTAATGGAGGTTCCACTGTATCTATATTTTTTTAGATACAGGTCAGGTAAAGGTAAAGGTTTCCCTTGCTCGAAAGCAAGTTGCTGTCTGCTTCTGCAGATGTTTCCGTGGTCATGTGGCAGGCATGACTAGACACGGAATGCTGTTACCTTCCCATCGAAGTGGTCCCTATTTATCTACTTGCAATTTCTTGTTTTCAAACTGCTAGGTTGGCAGGTACAAATGAATCATATATAGGCATATATAATTCAATAGGACTGGTCTGTTTTTAAATATTGTCATTATGTCAATTAATTGTTTTTATTGGCTCATTGTAGAGGAATGTGTGCTTTTTACAATAAAAGTTAATAATTGCATGACTTCCAGTCAATTCTGACTCACAGCGAGCCTTTCCAAGGTGTTCTAGGTAGAAAATACAGAGAAGTGGCTTACCATTCCCTTCCTCTAAGGCAGTGGTGAGATAAGAAATAAATCTTTATTGTCATTGTCCCCTTGCGGGAACAACGAAATTTCTCGGTTGCTATATATCAACTCGAATAAGGCATACTCCTTAATTTAAAACAGCTACAGAAACATCAATTAAGATAGTACCATACAGTACAATTTAAAAAAATTTAAAAATTTAAAATTTTTTAAAAATTAAAATTTAAAAATTCTAAAATCCTAAAAATTAAAAAATTAAAAATAAGATAAGATGACTTCAGAGTCCAGAGTTTCCATTTAAGGCCAAAATTGCTCTGGAGAAGAAACTGTTCTTGAGATGGCTAGTTTTTATCTTCATTGTTCTATATCTCCGTCCCGATGGCAGAAGCTCAAAGAAGCAGTGGATCTCGCTGAGGGGGACCGACCCTAAGCCCCTCAGCATCAGGAGGTTCCTCGCCAGCTCCAGGGTCGGCAACCCGCACTGAGCCAGGAGGCAGGCTCGTTTCTGAGCTTCGTCTTCGATGCCCTCGGCGTCCATGGCGTACAGGTCCCATGACTCGGGCTTCAAGGTGTCGAATGGTGCGAGGGTTACTCTGTGGGAAGCCATTATCCCATCCTCATCGCTGTTGTGTTCTAATAGTGTAACCTTCCACATGTGATATCAATGTATCTAAACCAATGTAACCTTGCCTATGAGTAACAATGTAACCTTCAGCTGTATCACATAAACCCTGTAATAGGACGCGAGCTAATGACCACCAGCTGGCAGCAGCGAGCGTCCAAGCTCTCTTGGTTCAAACCCATCAAAGACCGCAGCGCGGGAAGTTTCCCGCCGCTACCTACACCTGGACAAGAAGGGCGTGACCAGCCATGACGTCACGCGGACCAGTAGCCAACGGGCTACCGTGGAGCCACATTCAAAATACGTTACTACCATATATATAGAGCTGTTCGTCCGCCATTACCTCATGTTCCCTCTGTCCACCATGCAATAAACCTGAGTTAACCCAGCCTTTGGCTGTGCCTTGTGTCTTGACTCTCATACACTAAATTGGCGACGAAGGTGGGATAATGGATCCCCATGGAGCCAGGACACAGAGCGGGTTCAACATCACCAAACCGCAAGACTGGGAGCTTTTTGAGATGGACTTCCAGGCGGCACTGGTGGAACTCAAAGTCAAAGAAGACGACGAGGAAAGGAAGAGGGCCATCCTCACCCGCATGCTTGGGATGGAAACCAAGCGGACGCTGGTGGGCATTCTTGCACCGAAGAAGATGAGCGATTTCAAAGCCGGTGACATCATGAGACTGCTGCGTGAGCGTTTCCGACCCTCGAGGGCAATGTTTCCCGCTCGGAGCGCGTTTTGGAGGCGAGTTCAAGCGCCGGACGAGTCGGTGGAAGCCTTCGTAACGGCTATGAGGGTAGCCGCCGCCCCCTGCAGATGGGACCACTTCCTAGAGATGGCCCTCAGGGACGGAGTGCTGTGTGGCCTGAAGGACAAGGAAGTACAGCGCAGCCTGATGAACAAGGAGCCACCACCCACACTGGAAGAGGTTGTAGAGGCCGCGGAAGCCGCGGAATCCACGAATGCTGGAGTAGATGAGATGCACAAGTGGCGTGAGTGGCGTCCGAGGGCCGGCAAAGCGAAAAACTCGTTGCACGGGAAGTCCGGTCAGTCGGTGCATGCAACCCGACCGACCTCGAAATCGTCTTCAGAAAGCAGCGATGGCGAGGAGGTCCAGAAGGTCCGGAGAGGCGGGCGCCGCTGCGATGGTTGCGGAGCGGCCCATGAGCGCGTGAAGTGCCCATTCAGAAAAGCCGAGTGTTTCAACTGTGGACGTCGGGGGCACATCGCCAAGGCGTGCAGGAAATGGAAAGAGGGCCGGAGACAGTCGCAAGACCGTTCAGCCAGACCGGACCGTCCAGCGAGGTCCAAAGATGGCGCCCGGGCCACGAAGAAGCAGGACGGCGTGGGCCGCATCTCGGACGACAGCGAGGGCGACGCTCCTGTGTTCAGCGTGTCTGCGGGACAGCCCCATTACTTTGTTGAGGTACTAGTACAAGGGACCCCCATTAGGATGGAAGTTGACTCGGGGTCCTCCTATTCTATAATTCCCCAGAGAGAGTTCTTGAAAATCGACCCCCACGTGCGGCCCAAACTTAAGGCGTTGAGGGCCACACTACGGGACGTACAGGGGAACAGCATTCCAGTGTTGGGGGTCGGGACATTCCGGGTTCGGTTTAAGAGACATTCTGCGGAACTTCCCCTAGTGGTGCTAAAAGGGGGGAGTTGTAGCCTCCTCGGAACCCAGTGGTTTCAGCCCTTAGGTCTGTTCATAGGGGGGGTGCATGCCGTAGGCGAGGACCCAATACAAGCGGTGTGTGACGCACACCCCGCTGTTTTTAAAAGTGGACTGGGAAAGTTCAAGGGACCCCCTGTAGCCTTCGACTTAGACCCGGAGGTCCGCCCGATAAGACTTAAACCGCGCAGGGTACCGTTCGCGCTAAAGGACAAAATAGAGGCGGAACTGGACAAACTGGTGGGTCAAGGGATTCTTGTTCCTGTGGATTCCGCGGAGTGGGAGACTCCAATTGTAACAGCACTGAAGGCTAACGGGGAGGTGCGCATTTGCGCTGATTATAAGTGTACCATTAATAAGGCAATCCGCCCTAATGCATACCCGGTGCCAGTGGTCAGCCACCTTCTGGCCAGGCTAAATGGGGGAAAGTGTTTCGCTAAACTCGATTTAGCACAGGCCTACCAGCAACTCCCGGTAACCCCCGCCACAGCGGCGGCACAAACAATAGTCACACATAAGGGGGCGTTCCAGGTGTCGAGGTTACAGTTCGGCGTGAACTCGGCACCTGGCATTTTTCAGTCGCTAGTGGAACGCCTCCTGAAGGGGCTGGAGGGGGTGTTGCCATATTTTGATGACGTGTTGATAACGGGGGGGAGTAAGGCCGAGCTGGCTCGCAGATTGGATAAGGTCCTGACCGTGTTCGAAAAAGCGGGGCTGCGACTGAGAAAAGACAAATGTGTATTTTTCGAAACAGAGGTTGAGTTTTTAGGGTTCCGTGTCACACCTGAGGGAATTAGGCCGTCCAAATCTAAGGTAGCCGCCATTAAGAAAGCCCCTCGCCCCACTTCCAAAACCGAGCTACAGTCGTTTCTGGGGCTTCTCAATTTCTACCATACCTTCCTTCCACGGAAGGCGTCTGTTGCCGAGCCGCTCCATCGGTTACTTAAAAAAGAGGAAAAATGGCTGTGGGGTGACGAGCAAGAAAGAGCGTTCACAGAGTTAAAGCAACTCCTCACATCCGAGGCAATCCTGACTCATTTCGACCCCAAACGGCCCATAGTTTTAGTCTGCGATGCATCCCCGGTGGGGGTGGGGGCGGTGCTTTGCCACGTGTTAAACGACGGAAGGGAGGCCCCGATAGCGTTTTATTCAAGGTCCCTGTCCCAAGCAGAGCGGAATTACGCACAGACCGATAGGGAGGCACTAGCGATAGTAGCGGGAACCAAGAAATTTCACGATTTTCTGTATGGGCGGCCGTTCAAGGTTGTTACTGATCACAAGCCCCTGTTAGGAATATTCACTGCAAATAAGCCCACGCCACAGATCCTGTCCCCGAGGATGCTGCGGTGGGCTATTTTTCTTAACGCATATCAACATGAGTTAGAATACCGGCCAGGGAAGGAAATCAGCCATGCAGACGCGCTCTCACGGTCGCCGTTACCCTTGTCGGACGACCAGAAGGCAGGGGTAAGAAGAGACCGCCAGGTATTATTAATAGAGGTTTTGGAGTCACCCCCGATAGTACCGGCCGACGTTGCCAGGGCGACCGGAAAGGATAGAACTCTAGAGAAAGTATGCTCGTGGGTGCAGAAGGGGTGGCCGGCGTCATCCCCAGGCGCGGAATTCGACCCATTTTTCCGAAAGCGAGTAGAGTTGTCTTTAGAGAGGGGGTGCCTTTTGTGGGGCCAACGGGTGGTGGTTCCTACGTCCCTGCGGCCGAAGGTGCTAAAGCTGTTGCACGTCAGCCACCCGGGAATCGTCCGTTCCAAGGCGTTGGCCCGGAGTTACTTCTGGTGGCCCCAGCTGGACGCCGACATAGAGCATATGGTTGGCACTTGTGAGGCATGTCAGTGCTCCCGACCGGAGGTGGCCCGCCTCCCGCATAGGGAATGGGACGCAGCAAGGGGACCGTGGTCCAGGGTACACGTAGATTTTGCTGGCCCGTTCCGAGGAACCATGTTTCTCCTGGTGGTGGATGCATACTCAAAGTGGCTGGAGGTCATTCCGGTAAAGAGCACATCCTCCGCCACTACCATTCGCCAGCTAAGGAGGGTCTTTTCCACGTTCGGTTTACCCGACACTTTGGTCAGCGATAACGCCAGTTGCTTCACGTCCGCTGAGTTCGCAGCATTCATGGAGGCAAATGCAATTCAGCATGTCACATCCGCGCCGTTTCACCCGGCCACGAATGGCCAAGTGGAACGGTTGGTGCGCACCACAAAGGATGCGCTGCGGCGCATGGGCTCGGGAGATCTAAATCACCAAGTTTGTCAATTCCTATTAGCGTACAGAGTGACCCCCTTAGCGTCTGGATACTCGCCGGCCGAGCTGCTGATGCGGAGGAAACTGACGACGCTTTTGTCCAGGTTGGACCCGTCGAGGGTCGAGGACAAAGGGAAGAACATAGGTTTAGCGGTCTCGAAAGGTTTCGGCGTAGGCGATCCTGTACACTGCAGGAACTATGCCAACGCAGGCCCAGCCTGGGTGCCAGGGACGATAATAGAACAGACGGGGCCAGTGTCATATCGGGTGGAAACTAGCACCGGCCTCCTCTGGAGGAGGCACGCAGACCAACTGAGGCACCGAGTGAGTGAGGGGCCGATCAGTGGGGCTCAGCGACAGGATTCAGCGATAGGGTTCTCCCCCACCCGTTTAGCCCAAGGGGGAGACAGAGAGGGACACCAGTCCGAAGCCAGGAGGGAAAGCAGTGAGCCCGACTCATATCCTTTTGATACCCCAGTTCTATCCGAGCCCGGGGGGGGGGGGAAAGGAGTGTGCGGCCGCCGCTGCCGCTTCCCCCGAAGCCGATTTTGATTTTGATTTTGCTAGCTGGGGGGGGGGGTTTTGGAGTGTTCCCCCACCCATCCAAGCGAGAAGAGGGGTTTTTCGTTAGCCCCCAGTGCCCCCGGTTCTTCCCAAACAAAGCACACACCTTCCAACAAAGCCGCAGAGCCGCGGCAAACCACTAACAAGTCATCCTCTCCCGTTACAGGGCAGGCAGCCAGGGAGCAAGGAGGAGGGAGCGAAGCCAGGGCAGGGCAGCCCGCGCCGAGACCCCAGCGTGTTCGAAATAAGCCACCTTGGCTGAGAGACTTCGTCTCATCCTAGGGGGGAGGAGTGTTGTGTTCTAATAGTGTAACCTTCCACATGTGATATCAATGTATCTAAACCAATGTAACCTTGCCTATGAGTAACAATGTAACCTTCAGCTGTATCACATAAACCCTGTAATAGGACGCGAGCTAATGACCACCAGCTGGCAGCAGCGAGCGTCCAAGCTCTCTTGGTTCAAACCCATCAAAGACCGCAGCGCGGGAAGTTTCCCGCCGCTACCTACACCTGGACAAGAAGGGCGTGACCAGCCATGACGTCACGCGGACCAGTAGCCAACGGGCTACCGTGGAGCCACATTCAAAATACGTTACTACCATATATATAGAGCTGTTCGTCCGCCATTACCTCATGTTCCCTCTGTCCACCATGCAATAAACCTGAGTTAACCCAGCCTTTGGCTGTGCCTTGTGTCTTGACTCTCATACACTAAAATCGCCAATTTGATGTAGGCAGATTGATTGCACAGGGAGCCAGCAGGCGGGCCAAACACTTCTTTATTTCAGCATGATCAATCTGTACATGGGCACATGTAGGAGACGCAGCTCCTTTTATAATGCATTTGAGTCCCCCACCAACAATACCCATTGGCTGACGTCACTGTATTCTTGACCATGACTACCTATTGTGTTGTATTCCTGACCATGAACACCATGATTACCTATTGTATTGTATTCCTGACCATGAACACCTGGAGGCGGGGAATTTCCCGCACTAGCTATTAATTGGGTGATTGGAGTTGCATGGGCTGAGCTTCCTCAGCTGCGCTACTTTGGCTGCTGAGTTGCGTGCGGGATCGAGGGAGTTACTTGCATACACAATAGTGGCTGTACGGGCTACTCATTACTGTAGTAGGCCAGACACCTTTTTTTCCTGACTACACCTTTTTTCTGACTACTGCTCCTGGAATCATCCAGCCATCACTGGGTCACTGACTATTGTGGGAAATTCTTGGTTACAGTTTTTTTTTAAAAGTAACATCTCTCTGCTTTGAACTACACCATTTTTAACACTGGGCATAAGTAGCAAGCAAAATGAAACCAGTTTTCTCTGCTGTCCTGAATGTTTTGAGCTGCAGCTGTATCATCCCATAGCCAGCAGAGCAGAAAATACCAAACATAAACTATAACATCTCTTTCTGTCATAATCACCCATCTTTTTTGCAGTTCTGCTGTCTTTTTAATTCCCAGCCATATTTATATTTGTTCTGAACTCCTTGTTTCCAGCCTAGAAGCGGTAGGTTAAAAATCAGTGCAGAAATGGAGCCTGCTTTATTATCTTAACCTCATTTTTAAAATCTGCCACCCTCATCCCAGTACAGTATCTTCAAGATCTCTTTGATCTCATCCTCAATATGAATGATACCAGTGTGGGAAAGGCAGATTTATCATCTTTCCTGGTGGGGGGGGGGGGAGGTAGGGGGTGGAATCTTAGCGCCTCCTATGTATTTCATGCTTATTTTATCTTCTGGAATAAATGGCTGCTGGATATCTAGTGTAGCTGCCAGGTGACATACTTCTGCCCACCTCGGTGGTGGTGGTGGTGGTGACATCCCCACCATGGCTGGTTGGTGCATGCTAGGTATGGCAGTGCACCAACCAATTCGACTCAGCACTGCTGCTGCTGTCACCACCGCTGCAAGCTGCGAAGAAGCCCAGTGGGTCTTTCCCATCTGCTAAGGTCATGGGGACTGGGGCTGGTTGGTGCACAGAGGTATCTACCATGCACCAAACATCCTTGCCCCCTCATGGCCTCGGTGGATGGGAAAGGCCCACTGGGTTTCTTTGTGGCTTGTGGCAGTGGCGACAGCAGCGGCAGCAGCAGGTTAGATTCTGAGGGAGAAGGCAGGGGACAGGAGTCGGAGGCCTCACCCCAGCAGCCATCTAGCAGCCAGGGTCCACCACACCCAAACCAAAGCACCGGGGAGAGAGGGGGTTGGTGGGAGAGAGCCAAAGTGGATGAAAGGTCTTTCCACCCCTCCCCATTGTCCGGTGGAGGTGGGGGAAGAGGAAGGCGAGGGAAGCACCTTTCTTTCCGGTTCCCCTCCATCCATTATTCTCCCCCTCTGCGAGGAGGGCGAATGAGGTTCCTTTCATTTCCCCAGGATCTTTTCCCACTGAAGTGGTCCCTATTGATCTACTTGTAATGTCTTGCTTTTGAACTGCTAGGTTGGCAGGAACTGGGACTTAAGATGGGCACTCAATCCATGACATCATGCAGCACTCCCCATAGGCGCCTCCCTCTCTCTCCCTGTCGAGCGCCCTTTTAGTGTAGCCAGCATACCCCTGGCAGTGAACCCATTCGTGTGGATTCACAGAGACTTTGGCCTCTCAGAATTGAAGGCCAAGAACAGCTGGCATGCCAAGGTTTGCCATCACAGCTCTAGGCGTTTGAGCCTTGGCTTTTATCCCTTCATACATGGTGTTACTTTTCTTCCAGCTGCTGCTACTTTCTCCTCCTCAGATTAGTCACAATAATCCAGACTTGACTATTGCAATGCGTTCTACATGGGGCTGCCCTTGATGACCATTCGGAGGCTGCAGCTGGTCCAGAATGCAGCTGCTTGGGTGGTGATGGGGTGCGGGTGTTTTGCCCGTGCCTCACCACTGCTTCGGGAGCTGCATTGGTTACCAGTGTGCCTCCTGGTGCAACTCAAGGTGCTGGTGATTACCTTTAAAGCCCTACATGGTAGTGGGCCAGGATACTTAAGAGACCACATCACCCCAAGGACACCTGCCCATCCCACTAGAGCAGACTGGAGGGGCTCCCTGATAGTTCCATCTGCTAGAGAGGTTTGCCTCTCTAGCACGAGAAGAAGGGCCTTCTCTGTGTTTGCTCCAGCCCTGTGGAACCTCCTGCCAACTGAAATTCACCTCTAGGCAGAGCTTTATCCTTTCGCAAGAGTCTTAAGACCTGGCTGGCGCAACGGGTTTGGGGGGTGGCTGGGGAGATAGCCATCATGGGTTGTCTTGTTTAACAACTGCCCGGGCTGTCAGTTTTAGTAATCTTGTGATGCAACATTGAAAGGGCATTTAATTTTTTTAATTTTCTTTTTAAAATTTAAACAACCCAATGTTAATGTTATTTTAAAATGTTTTTGTAAGTTTTTATTTGTTATGTTTTATGTGTAAGCCTCCCGGAGTTGCCTTGGTGATGGGGCGGCGGTAGAAATGTGAGTAATAAATAAATAAATAAATTGTGATTTTGACCAATGAGAGAAAGCAAAGAAAGGCAGGCATGGTGTTATTAATAGTCCAGGGATTTTCAGCCTGCAGCCCACAGCCCGGATGCGGTCCATGGCACCATTTCACATGACCCCCACCTCCTCCACCACACCAGGAAGTGCCATGTGCTGGAGGAGGGGAAAATGGCCGTCTGGCCCCCGAAGCTGTCTGAGGCTGTGTGACCCAGCCCCTGGCTTTAAAAGGTTGAGAACTTCTGCTATAGTCATCACATTTGGCATGTTGATCTGTCTGAAAGTGAGTGGGAGGTATTGGGCGGAGAATTGAGTCAACAAATAAACAAAGTTGTCCACTGCAAGTGCCGGGACATTGTTTCATGCCTGATGGACAGAAGGACAGACCGAAAGGCTCAGCAGTGGAGAAAAAAAATCTGCTAGAAGAATAAAAGGGGAAGTTGATAGTTATGTCTGCCAGAGGACAGTGTGATCTATCCCTTTGTCACGCTGTTGTTAAATTGACAGCCCTTTCCAACAGCCTTACTTCGCCCTCCACCCCCACCCCCCCCTTTGCCCTAATTCTTCTTCTTTCCATCATAGGGGGAGGGCCTTTTCATCATGACAGAGTGATTGATAGCTTTGTGCTCCAAAGAAATGAATTACAAATATTGATTAGATTCTCATCTGCCAGGGCCAAACCTGGTGCGGAGAGGCCATCCCAGGGTGCTGGAGGGGCAGAGGGGTGGGGGCGGGTGGGGTGGAGAAAGGGGGCCGTGACCACAGGAGAAAGGAAGCAGTTAATTCCAAAAATTAATTGCTGTCAAATGGATTTGGATCCCAATCAATCAAGGTCAGGCAAGATGTGATTCTCTGCTGATAGATGCTTGCAGTGGTGCAGTGCAGAGGCCTGATGCCGCCTAGGCTAATTGGCTGGAGGTAAGGAGGCCCATCTCACTGCTTACACATCCAGAGTCAGGAAGCAAAAGAAGAAAGTATAGAATAGATAATTCTACTTTTTGCAAGCACACATACATTTTAAACACCTGTATCTAGCCATATGCAGCTATAGACTGACATGCACATATATATCTTTACCAATGTGCTGTACAAATTCTGATGTGCTGTAACAGGATATTTTGGCCTCTACTAGGCAGGGCATCTATATTTTTAAAAATATGCTGCACCCAAGGTGACAGCCAGAGAACAAAGAAGAGAATATGTTCCCAAAGGTTCTGCATTATTTCATTCTCTGTAGGTCTATAACTGTGATGGTGAACTTTGGCACTCCAGATGTTCTTGGATTTCAATTTCCATAACTGTAAATCCACACGAATGGGTTTGCTGTGATTCATCTGGCTCGCGCCGTCCTCGTCGCTCCTGGAAACGGAAGTAAAACACGCCCGTACGGAGGAAGGGTTAACCTGGAAGAGTCTTAACCGTACGGGCGCATTTTACTTCCGCTTCCAGGAGCGACAAGGGTAGTGCGGGCCGGATGAATCACAGCAAACCTATTCGTGTGGATTCACAGAGTGCTTGGCCTTGTGGGAATTGAAGTCCAAGAACATCTGGAGTGCTAAGGTTCACCATCACGGGTCTATAATTTCCAGTTTAGCAAAGCTTTATTCGGGACTCTTGAAGGAAGTGAAAGCAAATGTGTCTTACTTTAATATTGAAATATTTCTGTGTCATTAGTCACTAACTAACAAATCTGTTTACATGATTAGCTACATTCTTATGAGATTGGAAGTGCTGTTTGACATTTTCAAATTTGTGTGTGTGTGTGTGACTTGCTGAAGGTGAATTGTAATAAAAAATATTACAATTCAAATGTAAATTAAATGTAAAGATTTCACATTCAAATGTAAAGTGTGCCACTAACTTTCTTCTGCATTTGAATTTTTAGGGTGTTTTTGTAAATATGAATAAATCTGTCATTTTTGGTAAATTTTCTAAATATAATAGAAAATTATGTCTCATTTAAGGTAAGAAACAACCTACATCAATTATGCAAGAACAATAAAGGATATTAATTTAATTTTCACTGAAATGTTCTCTTGAGGGACTGTGGTTACAATTCTTTAAAAATGAAGCTAACAAAATCTTTTCCATGAGTACCAACCTCTGGAAGAGATAATTCTTCCAAGCACAGAGTAGAGGACAAGGTTGCAATACCTGGCTGCCATCTAAGTACTGAAGATGAGGAGCTTTTCAGTAATAAAGAGATGTAAGTCCTAATCCAGCAGTAACACAGCTGAGCTACACAAGAAATCCAAATGCTAGTTTTTGACAGGAGCAATCAAAGTTTTGGGATAAGTGGTTCTGATAGTGTCAGCTTTTCCTGCTTACAATTAAAAAGCAACCCTAACATTATCTCCATCTTGTTTAAGAATATATTTTCTGAAGTATCAGTACACACTGTTCAATGTGTACAGAGTGTAGACATTTCTCTCTCTTTTTTGGACATCTCAGAGACACTCATTATGGTGCTGTGGACAGAGCAATGGAGTAGGGCACAGAAATCCTGGATTCAAATCCTCACTCATTCAAAAACTCACTAGAAAACCACTCCTTAAATATCTCATTTACATTGAAAAACCTATTGGGGTCATTGTAAGTTGATTCCAACCTGATGGCATGTAATAACAACAGAAACACCCATACCAGTGAGGCATTTCAGGAACTATGGCCCAAAGGAATGTTTCTAAGCCCTGTCTTGGTCAGCTACAACTCGTATCCGAGAATGCATTGTTTCCCCTGAAACAGGAAAAATGTCACTGGTGTGAATTTGCTTAAGGTGGATGGATCCCAGCTTGCCATGAAGTGACCCACATGCTATGATCATGGGAGCCATCTCCTGCAGCACATATGAAATGAGACATACAGGATTTAACACCCGGACTGCAATAGACTGCTGCAGCCTTGAGAATATTATCAAGATGTGCCTTCACAGCCAGTCCATCTGGCATGGCCCCTTCCACTTCCATGACCATTGGGAATCAGAGTTCCTCCTCCGCTCATTTTGCCATTGGGCCCAATATGATGGTTTCCAGTGGCATTTCCTCCACTGAGGGGACCAACACCCCACCTAAAGGGGCTTATCCGCCCGTAGCCAGTGGCCCCTTTTGGGAGTCAGGTTATTTACTGCTGCCAATCACAGCATTGAGTCACTGGCTGTAAAATCTGCTCCATTATCGTAGCCGGATGTCTGGCCAGACATTTTGATGGCATGTTATAGCAAACAGAAACACCCATACCAGTTGAGGCACTCGAGGAACTATGGTCCAAAAGGAATGTTTGTAAGCCCTGTACCCACTTTTTAAATATAAAAACTGTTTTGTAAATTGTAGGCCACTACAGATTTCCATTTCATTTTTATTGAATCATCTCCTTCTTTGCCAAATGAGGGTTCAGGAGGCTAATAAAACTCAACAGATAGATAATAAAAATAAAAGATCCATCAGAGAAGTGCTGCCATTTCTTGAACATCAGCATATTTTCTTTTCTCATTAAAACGTACCTAGTAAAAGTAAGTTGCAGTTGTGGGAACACAAAATAAAAAGAGAGCTAAGTCCAGATGGATCCTTTTAAATGCTGTGGGACAAGGGAAAGACAAAGAGCAAAAAAATCACAGCTTTTTCATCCCCAAGCATCATTTGGCTAGCAAAAGCTGAATGGGCTGGGACTCCAGGGAATCATCTCTCAGAAACAGCTGCTTTGTTATACAAAGACCGGATCCGTTAAGTGTCCACAAATCAATCCATCTATACTTTTGCTCTTGGAAGCTGGTTGTGTCTTCCTCTGCACAAACCCATATATCACTTATTCACATTTATTTTTAAAGTTCCACCGAACTTAACACTTCGAAGATTAAACAAAAACAAACAAACAAACAAAAGACAAAAAACGTTGTGGTACCTAGTTGATAGCCAATTAATGTGTATCTCTGTACCTGATATGTATAAAATAATGCCATGAAGTTGCACTTCTGTGTCTGACAAAGTGGACTTGATCCACGAAAGCCAACATTAAAATACAGGAGTTTGTCTTTAAGGTTTTTGTTGTTCAGTCGCACAGTCAATTCCAACCCTTTGTGACCCCATGGACCATTGATCTCCAGGCACCCCTGTCCTCTACCATCTTCCTCAGCCTGCTCAGATTGGTGCCTGCTGCATCCACAATGCCATCTAGCCATCTCATCCTTGGTCGTCCCCTTTTTCTTTTGCCTTCCACCTTTCCCAGCATCAAGGCTTTCTCAAGTGAATCCTCCCTTCTTATCTGGTGTCCAAAGTACTTCATCTTCATCTTTACTATTTGACCTTCTAAGGAGCTGTTGTGTTCTGTAAAGCTGTGCCTTTAACAATGTACCTTTGCCATGTGTTACCAATGTAACCTTTCTGTGTGCAACATTACAACCATCAGCTGTATCAATGTAACCTAATAAGGGGACGCGAGCTAGTGACCACCAGAGGGCAGTAGCGAGCGTCCAGCTCCCATGGATCATAGTCACCTGGTTCAGCAGCGCGGGAAGATTCCCCGCGACCTCCTCACCTGGTCAAGAAGGGCGTGACCTCCTACGACGTCACGCAGGCAGCAACCAATAGGCTGTCGACGAGCCACATTCAAATGTATAGCCAGCTGTATATATTGAGCTACTCATCCGCCATTACCACATGTTCCTCCAGATCATCATGCAATAAACCTGTGTTAAGCCAACCCTTCGGCTGTTTCATTGTCTTTGGTCCCTTACACTAAATTGGCGACGAAGGTGGGATATGGCAGCCCACGGGACCAAGACATGCGCCGGTTTCGAAATCAGGAAACCGGGCGACTGGGAGATCTTCGAGATGGACTTCCAGGCTGCACTGATCGAGTCCGAAGTCACGGAAGAGGCGAAGAAAAGAGCCATCTTCACCAGAATGCTCGGACAAGAAACAAAAAGGACCTTGGTGGACCTGATTGCACCGAGGAGGGTGAGTGAATTCAAGGCCAAGGAACTCATGCAGATGCTGCGTGAGCACGTCCGGCCCGCCACGGCGATGTTTCCCGCTCGGAGTGCGTTTTGGAGGCGAGTCCAAGCGCCCGGGGAGACGGTCGCCGCATTCGTGGCGGCCCTGTGGCTGGCTGCCGGCCCGTGCAAATGGGAGAATGCCGAAATCACCCTCCGGGACTGTGTGCTGTGCGGCCTGAACGACGCCGAGACCCAGCGCACATTAATGAACCAAGAGCCGCCTCCCACGTTGCAGAAGGTCGTCAGAGCGGCCCAGGCCGCAGAAGCTACGAAGGCCGGGGTCCAAGAACTTCAGGACTGGCGGCCAAATTCGAGCAAGGCAGAGGCTCCGGTACAGGCGGCCCGCCGAACTTCGAGGTCGTCCGCAGAGAGCAGCGACGACGAGGACATCCAGAGGGTCCGGAAGGAGAGCCGGCGATGCGACGGCTGTGGAGCGGCCCACGACCGCGTGAAATGCCCCTTCTGGAAGGCCGAGTGCCACAACTGCGGCCGCCGCGGACACATTGCCAAGGTGTGCAGGAAGAAGCGCGAAACCCGGAGGAGCTCCGCAGACCGTTCCGCCGGACAAGACCGCCCAACGAAACCCAAGGATGGCGCCCAGGCCACGCGGAAACAGGACGGCGTGGGCCGCATCGCCGACGGCAGCGAGGACGACGCCCCAGTGTTCAGCGTGTCTACTAGACACCCCCGCTACTTTGTTGAGGTACTAGTCCAAGGGGTCCCCATTAGGATGGAAATTGACTCGGGGTCCTCATATTCAATCATTTCCCAGAGGGAGTTTTTGGGAATTGCCCCCCACAAGCGACCCAAGCTCAAAGCATTGAGGTCCACACTACGGGACGTGCAAGGGAACAGTATTCCAGTGTTGGGGGTTGGAGAATTTCAGGTCAAATTCAAGGAGCACGCCGCGTCCCTTCCCCTAGTCGTGCTCAAGGGAGGAAATTGCAGCCTCCTCGGGACTCAATGGTTCCAGCCCCTGGGGTTGTTTATTGGGGGGGTGCATGCCGTTGGGATGCACGCCGTTGGGACTGATCCAATTCAGGAGGTGTGCGAGGCACACACCGAAGTTTTCAAAAAAGGACTGGGGAAATTCAAGGGGCCCCCAGTGACTTTCGACCTGGACCCGGGGGTCCGCCCAATTCGCCTTAAACCACGCAGGGTGCCGTTCGCACTCAAGGACAAGATAGAGGCGGAACTGGACAAGTTGGTGGGCCAGGGGATCCTTGTGCCTGTAGATTCTGCGGAGTGGGAAACTCCAATTGTAACCGCTCTAAAGGCCAACGGGGAGGTCCGCATATGCGCTGACTACAAGTGCACCATCAACAAGGCGATCCGCCCGAATGCATATCCGGTGCCGGTAGTCAGCCATCTGCTGGCCAGGTTACACGGGGGAAAGTGTTTCGCTAAGCTCGACTTAGCACAGGCCTACCAGCAGCTCACGGTGTCCCCTGCCGCAGCTGCTGCGCAGACCATAGTCACCCACAAGGGGGCGTTCCAGGTGACGCGCCTCCAGTTCGGCGTGAATTCGGCGCCTGGAATTTTCCAATCACTCGTGGAACGCCTCCTGAAGGGATTGGAGGGGGTGTTGCCTTATTTTGATGACGTGTTAATAACGGGGGGGAGTCGGGCTGAATTGGCCAAAAGGTTGGGGAAGGTCCTGACGATATTCGAAAAGGCGGGGCTGAGGCTGCGAAAGGACAAATGCGTCTTCTTCGCAACAGAGGTTGAGTTCCTAGGGTTTTGTGTGACTCCTGAGGGAATAAAACCATCCAAGTCCAAGGTGGCAGCCATTAAGAATGCCCCCCGCCCCACCTCCAAGCCCGAGTTGCAGTCGTTCCTAGGGCTGCTCAACTTTTACCACTCCTTCCTCCCCCAAAAGGCTGCGGTGGCTGAGCCGCTACACAAATTGCTAAAGAAAGACCAGGCATGGAAGTGGGGCGAGGACCAAGAAAGGGCATTTAGCGAGCTGAAAAGCCTCCTGGCGTCCGACGCTATACTGACCCATTTCAACCCCAAGCGCCCAGTAGTTCTGATCTGTGATGCATCTCCAGTGGGGGTGGGGGCGGTGCTGTGCCACGTGCTGGAAAACGGAAGGGAGGCCCCGATAGCATTTTATTCCAGGTCCCTGTCCCAAGCAGAGAGGAACTACGCACAGACGGACAGGGAGGCACTAGCAATAGTCGCGGGGACGAAAAAATTTCACGATTTTCTGTACGGCCGCCCCTTCACAATTGTAACGGACCACAAGCCCCTGCTAGGCATTTTTACCGCAGATAAGCCCACCCCACAGATCCTGTCCCCGAGGATGCTCAGGTGGGCCATTTTTCTCAACGCGTATCAGCACGCGTTGGTCTACCGGCCCGGAAAGGAGATCAGCCATGCGGACGCTCTATCTAGGTCTCCCCTTCCCCTAACGCCCAGCCAGGTGAGCATGGGGGAGCGGGACCATCAGGTTCTCATGATAGAGGTGCTGGATTCGCCCCCCGTAGTGCCCGCCGACATTGCCAAAGCGACAGAGAAGGACAAAACGTTAGCGGCAGTCAGCTCCTGGCTACAGAAAGGGTGGCCCGCGTCCTCCCCAGCGGAGGAGTTCGTTCCATTTTTCAGAAAAAAGCTAGAACTGTCCCTAGAGAGGGGGTGTCTCTTGTGGGGGCAGCGGGTGGTGATTCCCACTTCCCTTCGGCCGCGGGTGCTCAAACTGCTTCATGTCAGCCACCCCTGCATCGTGCGATCCAAGGCGCTGGCCCGGAGTTACTTCTGGTGGCCCCAGCTAGACGCCGACATCGAGCACATGGTCGGCACTTGTGAAAGTTGCCAATGCTCCAGACCAGAGGAGGCCCGCCTTCCCCACAGGGAATGGGACGCGGCTAAGGGGCCGTGGTCCCGGGTGCACGTAGATTTCGCGGGCCCTTTCAGAGGCACCCTGTTCCTCCTTGTAGTGGACGCTTTCTCCAAATGGTTGGAGGTTATCCCAGTCACGAGCACCTCCTCGGCCCAGACCATTAGGCATTTGCGGAGGCTCTTTTCCACGTTCGGCATACCCGACACATTAATTAGCGACAACGCTAGTTGTTTCACGTCCTCCGAGTTTAGGGCGTTCATGGAGATTAACGCCGTTCGGCATATCACCTCCGCCCCTTTTCACCCGGCCACCAACGGCCAAGTAGAGCGCCTCGTACGCACCACGAAGGACGCGTTGCGGCGCATGGGCCCAGGGGATCTGAATCTGCAAGTGTGTCAGTTTCTGCTAGGGTACAGGGTAACCCCATTGGCGTCAGGATACTCCCCCGCAGAGCTCTTAATGCGCAGGAAGCTGACCACCATCCTTACTAGGCTAGACCCCACGAGGGTAGAGGACAAGGGAAGGAACATCGGGCTGGAGGTTACAAAGAGTTTCAGCATAGGCGCCCCCGTGCATTGCAGGAATTACGCCAGCATGGGCCCAGCCTGGGTGCCGGGCGTAGTCGTGGAACAAACCGGCCCCGTGTCGTACCGCGTGGAAACCAGCACAGGGCTCCTATGGAGGCGGCACGCAGACCAGCTCCGACGCAGGGTCTCCGATGAGCAGGACACGGATCACGCAGGAAATAAGTCAGCGTTAGGGTTCTCCCCCACCCGTTTAGCCCAAGGGGGAGGGGAAGGGGACCGTGGGCCCCCACCAAGGGGGGAGGAGGATATCCTCGTAGATACCCTGGGGGATCTTTCCGAGGAGGAGGAACCCGACCCCATACATATCTCGCGGAAAGTCCCCACAAATGCGGGTACCCCTACCAACTTAGATTTTGATTTTCAGAACCGGGGGGGGGGGGTTCGGAGTGGTCCCCCACCCGTCCAAGCGAGAAGAGGGGTTTTTCGTTAGCCCCGACGGCCCCCGGTCTGCCCACAATGGAGTTTTTCCCTTCCCCTAAGGCTGCCAGACAGCGGCAAGCCACTAACAAGTCTCCCTCTCCCTTTTCAGGACAAGGGACCAGGGAGCAAAGAAGCAATAACGCCCCCGGGGGGGGCAGCCCTCTTCACGGCCCAAACGCACATGCAACAAGCCATCTTGGCTGAGAGACTTCGTCTCATCCTAGGGGGGAGGGATGTTGTGTTCTGTAAAGCTGTGCCTTTAACAATGTACCTTTGCCATGTGTTACCAATGTAACCTTTCTGTGTGCAACATTATAACCATCAGCTGTATCAATGTAACCTAATAAGGGGACGCGAGCTAGTGACCACCAGAGGGCAGTAGCGAGCGTCCAGCTCCCATGGATCATAGTCACCTGGTTCAGCAGCGCGGGAAGATTCCCCGCGACCTCCTCACCTGGTCAAGAAGGGCGTGACCTCCTACGACGTCACGCAGGCAGCAACCAATAGTCTGTCGACGAGCCACATTCAAATGTATAGCCAGCTGTATATATTGAGCTACTCATCCGCCATTACCACATGTTCCTCCGGATCATCATGCAATAAACCTGTGTTAAGCCAACCCTTCGGCTGTTTCATTGTCTTTGGTCCCTTACACTAAAGGAGCAGTCAGGACTGATTTCTTTCAAGATCGACTTATTTGTTCTCCTCGTTGTTCAGGGGATTCTCAAAACTCTCCTCCAACACCACATCTCAAAGGCGTGTATTCTTCTGCGCTCATCCTTCCTAATAGTCCAGCTCTCGCAACCATACATCACCACCAGGAATACCATTGCTTTGACATATGGATTTTTGTTTGCAAGGTGATGTCTCTACTTCTCACTATGTTCTCCAGGTTTCTCATGGCTTGTCTCCCTAGAATCAGTCGCCTCTTTATTTCATGGCTGCAATCCCCATCTGCAGTGATCTTAGATCCCAAGAAAGTAAAATCTGTCACTGCTTCTACTTCTTCCCCGTCTACTTTCCAGGTGCTGATAGGGCCTGTTGCCATTATCTTAGTTTTCTTGATGTTAAGTCTCAGGCCAGCTTTTGCACTCTCTTCTTTCAACCTATTCAGGAGCTTCTTTAAATCTTCCTCACTTTCTGCCATTAGGGTGGTATCGTCTGCATATCTCAAATTGTTGATGTTTCTCCCAGCAATTTTTATCTCATATTGTGATTCCTCCATCCCTGCATTGCGCATTATGTGCTCTGTGTATAGGTTGAAAAGGTAGGGTGATAAAATGCTGCCTTGTCTTACTCCTTTTCCTATTCCAAACCACTCTGTCATTCCGTGTTCTGTCCTAACTGTTGCCTCTTGACTCCTGTACAGATTTCTCATGAGGCATATGAGGTGTTCTGGTATTCCCATTTCTTTAAGTACTTGCCACATTTTATCATGGTCCATACAGTCAAAGCCCTTGGTGTAGTCAATAAAGCAGAGGTATATTTGTTTCTGATATTCCTTTGTTTTCTCCATGATCCACCGTATATTAGCAATGTGGTCTCTAGTCTCCCTGCCTCTTCTGAAACCCGCCTGCACCTCTGGCAATTCTCTCTCCACGTGCTGCTGAAGTCTATCCTGTATTATCTTGAGCATCACCTTGCTAGCGTGTGGGATGAGTGCAATTGTTCGATAATTTGAACATTCATTGGCACTACCTTTCTTTGGGATTGGTACGTATACTGATCTTTTCCAATCCTGTGGCCACTGTTTTGATTTCCAGATCTGCTGGCATATCAAATGCAGTAATTTGATTCCGTCATCTTTTAGAGCTTTGAAAAATTCAGCTGAGATACCGTCCTCTCCACTAGCTTTGTTGTTTGCAGTGCTTTTAAGGGCCTTTTTGACTTCACTCTCTAGGATGTCTGGCTCAAGTTCAATGTTCTCATCATTGTGATTATCAATGGTGTTGAGGTCCTTTTTGTAAAGTTCCTCTGTGTATTCTTTCCATCTTTTCTTAATCTCTTCTGCATCAGCTACCTCCTTGCCATCTTTATCCCTTATCATGGTCATTTTAGCTTTGAATGTTCCCTTGATTTCCCCATTTTTTTTGAAAAGATCTCTAGTCCTGCCTCTTGTGTTGTTTTCCTCTATTTCTTTGCACTGTTCATTTAGATAGATTTCCTTGTCTCTCCTTGCTTTTCTTTGAAATTCTGTATTCAAGTGATTGTATTTTTTCCTTTCTCCCTTGACTTTTGCATTCCTTCTTTCCTCTGCTATTTTAAGAGCCTCATCAGACAACTACTTTGCTTTCTTGCGCTTCTTTTCTTTTGGTATGGTTTTCCTTGCTGCCTCCTGCATGATGTCCCGCACATCTGTCCATAATTCTTCTGGCACTCTGTCTATCAATTCCAAACCATTAAATCTGTTCCTCACCTCCACCGTGTATTCCTTAGGGATGTTGTCTTGGTCATATCTTTCTGGCCTGATTGTTTTCCCTACTTTCTTTAGTCTAAGTCTGAATTTTGCTATTAGTAGGTTGTGATCTGAACCACAGTCTGCTCCAGGTCTTGTTTTTGCTGACTGTATGGAGGTTCTCCATCTTTGGCTGCAGAGTATGTAATCAATCTGGTTTTGATGTTGGCCATCTGGTGATGTCCATGTATAAAGTCGCCTCTTGTGTTGCTGGAAAAAGGTGTTTGCTATGACCAGTGTGTTATCTTGACAGAACTCTATCAATCTTTGCCCTGCTTCATTCTGCGTTCCAAGACCAAACTTGCCTGTTATTCCATCTACTTTTTGATTTCCTACTTTGGCATTCCAATCTCCCAAGATAATGTGGACATCATTTCTTGGTGTTTGTTCTATGAGGTCTTGTAGGTCCTTGTAGAACTGGTCCACTGTGGCTTCATCTGCGCCCGTGGTTGGTGCGTATATTTGGATTACAGTGATATTAAAAGGTTTGCCTTGTATTCTGACTGACATCATTCTGTCATTTTTGAGATTGTATCCCATTACTGCTTTTCTCACTCTTTTGTTGACAATTATGGCTACTCCATTTTTTCTGAGGTTTTCTTGACCACAGTAGTAGATGTGATGGTTTCCCAAGTTGAATTCACCCATCCCTGTCTATTTTAGCCCGCTGATTCCCAAGATGTCAATGTTTATTTATTTCCATCTCACTTTTCACCACTTCCAATTTTCCTTGGTTCATCGACCTCACATTCCATGTTCCTATGCAGTATTGTTCTTTGCAACACTGTATTTCTCCTCCCACTCTCCTGTCCCTCCCCTTCTTTTGATCTGTGTTGAGCATCCTGTTTCATCTAACTTGCCTCTTTTGTTTTGCCTTTTGTTCTAGTCCATAGGGTTCTCTTGGCAAAATTTCTGGTGTGGTTTGCCGGTTTCTACACATTGCATATTATCAGTTTAAAATTAAAAATACACAGTTAAGGAAAATTCAATATATCAAGTCTCTTCTTGTAGGTTCGCTATCTACATCAGTTGCTATATGACTTACTATATTAGTTCAAATATTAGTCTTTAAGGTGCTACAATGTTTTTTTTGTCTTTTTTCGCCTAGTTATCCTGCTATGGTAATAGAGTAGACCATACTGCCAGTAACTCAATGCCGAGTGTCAGGTGGCGGTTAACTAGCCTAACAACCCTGAGGACTAACAGCCTTGGGTGCTCAAGTCCACAGGGAAGGGTGATGGTCCCCAAGTGGATTAAATCCCACTTGAATCCATCTTGATGGAAGACAGCTGTAGGAATCGGGGCCGCAGAGGGCCGGAGGTCCCGGAGGAGACTGATCAAGAAACGATACGAGGCAGTATGGAGGAGGATAAGATCAGTGGTTTATTGGGAAAAAGGCATCATCATATATAGGAGTAAAAGCGCAACGGTGGCAAAAACAGTCATCTGACAGAAATCACATCACCTGTTTGCTCGGGTTAATTGGGAATCTCTCAGAGGGAAGTTGATTAACTTGGCCAAACACAGACTGGGGAAAACACCATTGTTTGGGGATTAGGCAGGGGTAAACATGGCCTCTGTTTACACCCGGGGTAAAGTTGAGCTTGGAGATGAGTGATCATTCTAATGGGTAACTGGGTTAGCTATTCGCTCTCTCAGCAGATCCGCTGGTCAGGTCAGGAAATTGGGTGAATCAAACCCTATCATTTATCCACCCCCCTAAATTTCTCTGCCCACAGAGCCCACGGCTCAAGGAGCGTTCCCCCGAAGTGGCCTCTGTGCGGGCCGTTCCATGCCACTGGGGCATGGGGAAACCACATCTCCCCTTTTAATTTCATTTAAGGACCTGACTGGCGACTCTGCGTAGGAGAGGCATCAGCTGCTGAGCGAGAATGACGCTTCGGGGTTCCTTCTTGGGGCGGCACTTCCATATCAGTGAGGGGATACATTGCGCCAAGCAACAGACTGCTATGCCTAGCAGGACCACCCCCACGACCACCTTAAGTACCGTCTGAAGCCACCCCCATGGAATCCATGACCACATCCAGCTCCACAATGAGCTCCACCAGTCTCCCCATGCAGAGCCCTCTCTGATGCCCTGGACTATGGTGTGGAGGTTTGTGAGCTGATTCTGCACTCTGCGGGAATTATCAGTAAGGTTGAAACAACACATACCATGGAAAGACTCGCAACCCAAATGATGCAGCATTAAGAGGTAGTCTATAGCCGCCCTATTGTCAAGTATGGCATGGCGAAGCTCCGCCTGCTCCTGGTTGAGCAGCGCGATCGCCGAGGAGGTGTGGTTGATGGCTTTGGCTAATCCGCAAGCCAATCGACTAATCCTCCGAGCGTTGCCGACGGCTAAGGCTGGCACGCCGACTATGCTGACTGCCAGCGAGACATACTCGGCTGGACTCAAAACTCTAAAGCTGCTATCACATGAGCTGTCTAACTGGGTGGTACGAGTGTGCCTTATGGGTGCTGAAACATTTGAAACAATTGTGCTTGGGGTGATCATATCCTTAGTAGGGAGTAACAGTGTCAAACGACTTAGGCAACATGTGGAGTCTGATACATTTGCGGGAATGTAGTTAAAAGTATACTGATTACATGTAAAGAACCAACCAGATGGTAACGTAACATGGGCATACATTGAACCAAGTGTCTCTGGTTTATCACAAGTCCAGTTGCTGCTGCCGGTATCGAAGCAGCGGCGCTGAGTTCGGCCGACTGCAGCGCAGCCGACCATTCGAGCACAAGTAGAGTTCGGGCTGGCCGCCACTCGCGGAGTGTGAAGAGTGGCTGCGTCAGCCGGCAAAGTCATGGTGAACCACAATCCCCCCCAGCGAGCGTAGGCTGCAAAACTCGCAGGGAGGTGCGGTCCGAAAATCCTCTTCAGCAGCCAGTCGCCATCCCTGGCGTGCACATCTAGAGTGTGGCACACTGGGATGAGACAGGTGCTCAAAATTGAGGCAGAACCAATGTCCTGCTTCAGGCAAAAATCGGACTGGTTGACGAGGCCCGCCAACCTTTCCCATAGGTTATAATGCATCCGGGCGGAAAGGTCTCCGTCTGGTATCAAGCCACTGGCCCCAAGTGGGGCGGCCTGAACGCCTCCCCCCACAAGTAGGGAGAGGGTCAGGATGATGATGGCTACCATGGTGTTGGCGTGAATTCGGGCGAAGATTGCAGCCGTGAGGTTCTCCGGTGTCGGCTCCTTCTCCTCGCGTTGGAGGGCGTCCTCGGCCTCACTGCAAAGGGCCTTGATCATTCCCCAGGTGATCTTCGGCGCTGTCGGTGACCGTCTCCTCCGACGGGTCTTGTCGGTCAGGGTGAGGTCCTCCATCTCCGGGACCGGACTCGGGTCGGCCTGGGTCCACGCCATGTGGTTCCAAGTGAGGCTTGACACACCGAGCTGGAATCCAAACGACACCTGTAGGAGACATAACTGCAGCATACCCTCTCCCCCAGGTTATGAGCGGCGCCGGGCCCCTCCAGGAAGGGTCCGGTGGCACTCGGTATCGGACCATCGGTCGCGGGAGAGCTTCCGAACGGCGGAAGTGCTTCTCCTGCGGCGTGCAATCCGAAAAAACATTAAGGTGATTGTAGGTGAACAATACCTTATTCAGACAATGCTGTGCCTGAGCCTGTGACTTGGGAAGGGCTGGTGGCTCCCCCTTTCTGTTTGTTTGTCAATATAGGACTTGAGCGTCCGATTGACCCGTTCCACAATCGCTTGCCCCTGCGGATTGTAAGGAACGCCAAAAGTATGCTGAATATCCCAAGTGGCCATGAAGGTGGCCAGCTGCCTAGAGCTGTAGGACGGGGCGTTATCGGTTTTCACGTGCCGAGGTTTGCCCATGGCTGCAATGCAGGAAAGGAGGTGCTGCTCCACATGGGAAGCAGTCTCCCCTTTCTGCGCCGTAGCCCAAACGAATTGTGAAAAAGTGTCTATGCAAATGTGCATGTACTGCCATCTGCCAAACTGCGGAACATGCGTGACGTCCATTTGCCACACTTGGTTAGCCTCTGTCCCTCGTGGGTTGACCCCCCACGAGGGCCCTCCCGGTGCCCCTGCACAATGCTGGCACGAGCGAACTATGCCTTGGGCTTGAGAAAGTGGCAAATTAAACTGTCTGGCAAGTGCTTTGGCATTTTGGTGAAAGAAAGCATGGCTCTGGATTGGCGTAGTAAAAACACCCAAAACTGAACGTTGCTGAATTTCCTTTGCCGCCGCGTCCGCTCTGCTATTGCCCGCGGAAATCAGACCCGGGAGGTCCTGATGACTGCGAATGTGGGCAATATAGAGCGGCTCCGTGCGGTTGCGCAAATGAAATTGAGCAGTGAGAAACAAACTAAGCAAATTCTTGTCTATCGTGGGAGTGATGTATGCTCCCGGTAGACTGTGAAGCAAATTCCTAACGTACATGCTGTCAGTAATGATGTTTAAGCTTCCTTGGCGAAGGTGCGCAAGGCGAGGTTCACCGCTGCCAACTCTGCCCGCTGCGCGGACTTTTGTGGAAGAGTTAACAGCGTACGCCAAGCTTGGCCCTCCTGCCAGGTCAAGACACCATATGTGCGACCACCATCAGTGAAAACTGTCCTGGCTCCCTGAAGTGGAACCAGCGAAAGCAACTCAAATAAGCTAACTGTCTGCGTCTGAAGTGAGACGAGTCTGGGGTCCTTTGGCAAGTGGTATGCCAAGCATCCGGTGAATCCCTCCAACGCAATTGGAAGCGAGTCACCGAGCTGCATTAATTGCTGAACTTGTTCCTTGGTGAACGGGACTACGATTTTGGCTAAATCATGCCCTGAAATGTCCCTAGCTCTCAACCGTCCGCGGTAAACCACCGCGGAGACCAGTTCTTGGGGAGGAACGATGTTTCGTGAAGAGGTGTTCGGGAGGTACACCCACTCCACGATACTCGCCCCTTTCTTGGCATCTACGCCGGGCGCTCCAGTGAACATGGATCCTGACCGTACGATGTACAAATTCAAGATCGGAGCATATGGCCCTGGGGTGATCCTATCTACCCATCGCTGGCTGAGAGCTTGGTTGACCTTCTCGAGAGCCAAGCATGCTTCTCGAGAGATTTTTATCCGGTCTGCCGGCTGCTTACCTAATGTTAGCAGCGAGAAGAGCGGCTTCAAAAGATCCGTATCCAAACGAAAATACGGTCTGGCCCAATTGATGTTCCCTAAAACCTGCTGCAATTCTACCAGGGTGACTGAGTCCTGTAAATTGATCTGAGGCAAAACTGGTGCGGCGAAAGAGCGGAGAAGCCGATGACCCAAGTATGAGAAGGGCTCGGTTCTCTGCACTTTCTCTGGGGCAATGAGTAAACCTTTGTCCCCCAGGCTGGCGTGGAGGTCAGAAAATATTTCGCTGCCGAGTTGCGGCATCGCGACCAAGATGTCGTCCATGAAGTGACAAACTATGGCTTTAGGGTAAAGGCTTCGGAACTTTGCCAGTGCATTGTGAACATAAATTTGGCACAGGGTGGGCGAATTGAGCATGCCCTGTGGCAAAAATTTCCACGCGTAACGCTGCGTGGGCTCACTGTGGTTCACAACTGGCACCGTAAAGGCGAACCTTTCCCGGTCCCGGGGTCTAAGGGGATTGTATAAAAGCAATCCTTGAGATCTACAACCAGGATCTCCCACCCCTCGGGAATCATGTTCGGATTCGGGATGCCGCATTGGAGCGGACCCATTGGCTGAATGCATTTATTGATCTCTCTGAGATCGTGGAGGAGTCGCCACTTCCCCGACTTCTTCTTAATCACAAAAATTGGCGAATTCCATGGACTTGTGGACTGCTCTATGTGTCCTGTGTCTAGCTGTTCTTTAACTAGCTGCTTAAGGGCGACTAATTTCTCCCCCACTACCGGCCATTGTTCTACCCAGACCGGCGTGTCGGTGAGCCACTTAAGTGGCAACGCCATTACCCAAAGGTAAGCGTAGCACCGTACTGCTGTAAAATGTCTCGCCCCCAAAGGTTGATGTGCACGTCAAGAATGTGCGGCCGAATTACCGCCGTGCTGTCAGCCTTTGGAATCGTGACTGTCAACCACTCTCGGTTTCTAAACGCTTCCTGAATGCCGCCTACCCCCCACACATCGGAGACCGGCTCAATGGCCCACTCCCTTGGCCACTGGCCTCTGCTTATCACGCTCACATCTGCTCCGGTATCTAATAAGCCTGAGAATATTCTATTATTCAGAAATACCTCGATGACCGGGCGCTGTTTCCACTCAATGTTGGTCTCCACTGTCGCTAAGACCTGGTATCCTTGTACTGCCTCACTGGTGCTCGAGCGGTCCTCTGACCGGGACTCGGAGCTGTCACTGAGCCTTCCCTAGCTATCTGCTGGCGAGTGACAAGGAACCATGATCAGTTGCGCTAAGGTGTCTCCTTTGTGAATTGTCTGGGGCAGGTGAGTCCAAAGCTGAACTTGGAGAATGCCTGAAAAATTGGAGTCAACGACTCCTGGAATTATGAAAATTCCGCGTGCTCCAGCTACGCTGCGGGGCAAAACTAAACCTATAAAGCCCTTGGGCAGTGGACCCATGTACTGGGAGTCCACCAGATAGACCGTGCCTGGCAGGTCGCATGTAACATCCGCCTGACAAGTCAAGTCTAACCCTGTACTACCCTTGGGGCTGGCCTGTGCCCTCGCGATGCCTGGAGTGGGACTGGGGTCTAGTCTAGCTCTGGTGAGCTGAGGGAAGCCTCTGTTTGGACCGGGGCCAGAGACATGCCCGCATTCCGGATTCCCGAATCCGGACAGTCTCGGGCCCAGTGGTAGCCTCTTTTACACTTCGGACACTGGGTTTTCGGAGCCTTGGAACGGCCGGACTTTTGTCCGCCTCCCTTGGATCGGCACTCCCTAGCGAAGTGACCAACCTTGCCACAATTGTGACATGCTCCTTGGGTCTTTGCTTTTGGTCTCTTACCTCCTTGCACCGCTGCCGCTAGCAATCCCATCTTGTAGGATTCTGTGCCAACGTCGGCGCAAGCTCTAATCATGTCCGTGAGTGTCAAGTCGGGACGATTGCCTAGCGACTGCAGGATTTTACGGCAGTCTAGATTGGCATTGTCCTTGGCTAGCTTCATCATGAGCTCTTGCTGGGCTTGCTCATTGTCAATCTGCCTGCTAATTGCTTCTTCCAGGCGATTGATGAAGTCCATATAGGGCTCTTGGGCTCCCTGCTTGATAGCGGTGTAATTTTTAGCCGCTTTGCCAGTTGCTGGGACTTTGAAAAACGCCCTGAAGGCGGCCTCGGCCGACATCTGGAGAGTGGCAAGAGGCAAGTTGATTTGGGCATCGATGGGCTCGAAGGCACCTGAACCATATAACTGGTCAGGAAGTACTGCGCCTCCCATCCTGGCAGCCCTCGTCTGCGCCTCTAGGCGAAACTCGCTGTCCCGAAATAAATACTGGCTAGGGTTGAGCATCATCCGCATGACGGCTTTCCAGTCATGGGGAATCCACATGGTGTTCTCGCACACTTGCTGAAGCGTGCCCCTTGTAAAACGACTTTGGAGCCCTGTTTCTGAGATGGCTTTCCGTATGGCCATGAGAAGCTTATACGGAACTGGGGAATGAATTATCTGTTGGGCGCCTGTGAGCGCGTCTATTTCCATGCGGATGGGACATATCTGACTAAGCTCAGCTAGTTCTTCTGCTGGCAACTCCCCCTTCCAAATCTCCTCTTCAATTGTACGCTGAAGGGGACTTTTGGTAACTCGGGAACCCGTTGCTGTCAGAGAAGCGCCTGCGCTCCTCATTCCTTGCATTCCACCGGTGACGTCTGCAGCTGTCACCGGGGGAAAGCTCCCTACGCTACCCTGCCTAAATTGGAGTGACGGATAGAGCGCCGTAGGCGCCGTTGGCTCGGCTGGTGCTTCTGGCAGATTTGGGGGTTCTTTGGCCTCTACCCGGACTGGCTCTATCTCCGCTAAGAGCTTCCTACACTTTCTCCATGTGCGAATTACGCCTCCTGGAGCTTTCGGGGGTTGCTGAATGCAGTCTCCTATCTGATCCCAGAGCTCGAGGGTTAACGTACCTACTTCTGGGTAAAGCAGGCAGTGTTCCCCTAGGTACACCAAAAGTCTCGCTAGCTCCCCGCTGTGAAAACGCAAATTAAATATCCTGGCCAGGATCTTGAACTCTCCCTCACAAGTTTTTGGCTAGCGGATGGACGCTGTCGCTGAGGACAGGTCCCCATATTACCTGCGATTGGGTCCTCTCGGGACGAGTCGACGCGTCTTTGGCAGGCAACAGGTTCTGGCGACGTCGCTTTCTGGGTAGAGCTCGGAGCGTGGGCTGCGGCCACGGGCCCTCGGTGGTCACTGCGCTGTCAGGGATTCACAGCTGTCCCTGCGGAACGCGTTTTTCCGTAACCTGCAAGCCGCCGCGAAAGCCGGGAGCACGCTGTAGGATGCCTCTTTGGACTGCCTCACCGCAGGCCGTCCCTCCGCTCGACTGGCTGCCGGACGGAGTGCCGCGCTGTCCTCCGGGACGATTCGGACACGGTTCAAGCGCAGAAACGGACCGTGTGATCGCTACTCTGAGGAAGACCGCTTGCTTACTCAGAGTAGATCACGTCGGGGTCACCAGATGTAGGAATCGGGGCCGCAGAGGGCCGGAGGTCCCGGAGGAGACTGATCAAGAAACGATACGAGGCAGTATGGAGGAGGATAAGATCAGTGGTTTATTGGGAAAAAGGCATCATCATATATAGGAGTAAAAGCGCAACGGTGGCAAAAACAGTCATCTGACAGAAATCACATCACCTGTTTGCTCGGGTTAATTGGGAATCTCTCAGAGGGAAGTTGATTAACTTGGCCAAACACAGACTGGGGAAAACACCATTGTTTGGGGATTAGGCAGGGGTAAACATGGCCTCTGTTTACACCCGGGGTAAAGTTGAGCTTGGAGATGAGTGATCATTCTAATGGGTAACTGGGTTAGCTATTCGCTCTCTCAGCAGATCCGCTGGTCAGGTCAGGAAATTGGGTGAATCAAACCCTATCATTTATCCACCCCCCTAAATTTCTCTGCCCGCAGAGCCCACGGCTCAAGGAGCGTTCCCCCGAAGTGGCCTCTGCGCGGGCCGTTCCATGCCACTGGGGCATGGGGAAACCACAGACAGCAGCTCCATCAGCCTGGGGCTGATAAGGACTGTGTGTGCCAAAAGGGCTCAGAACCAGAAAGTGATTAGCGGAACTGGATCAGTGGTATGGGTATCATACCTGTCAAGTTTCGGGAAATTTCTGTCAACCCCCTGTATTTTACACTCTTTCCTGCCATCATCCTGTATTAGTTAGACTGCAATTAGACTGGAGTTAGACTGGAGGCCAGCACAGGATAAGCATAGCTGTTCAGTTTCCCATTTTGGCTGGGAAATTTCCCTTATTTGGCAGAAATTTCCCGAAACTTGACAGGTATGATGGGTGTCACACTTCTATAAGGAAGGCAGATGAAAGGCCACTGCATTATATTCTCAGGATAGTCATCATGGCTGATCACCATGATGATTGTCTACATTCGGAAGAAGAAGAAGAGGAAGAAGACTAAGAATAAGAATTAATCAGCTGTTAGTTGCCTGCTCTTCCTCTGTGACTTATGTTTTTTAATTACTGTTTTAATTTATATTATGCATTTTCTGTGGCATTGCATAACTTTCAAAATCAAAAGGCAGGATTCTATATAAACAAACTAAAGAAAATTACATATTCATTCAAGCAGATATAATTTGGAATGGTTCCTATCTGTAATTTTGAATATAATTCTTTCTTTTTTCTTGTATATTTTAATTTTGCAATTTTCAGTAGTGAAACCCACATGCATATGAGGAATAGGTTTTACATATGAATATTTGTATGTTTCTAAGCCTGATGACCGATAGTTAGCAGTATAGATGAGCATAGATTTGAATCGGCTAGTGGTTACTTGCCAGCTTACTTTGGCTGTACTCCAGAAATTGGATAATTTTAACAAAGCATTCTCACGGCAGATGAGAAGTAGACTGGATAGTTTAGTAGTGTAGTTATCTGGCTGTAGAGTCAGACATTGGGAGTTCAATTCTCCACTGTGTCTCCAGGGAGAAGAGCCAGCCTGTGTAGCTTTGGCAAAGCCGTACAGTCCTAGGGTACCCCCAGAAGACATGAACGGTAAAATACTTTTGAGTATTCTCTATCTAGAAAATGCTGGAAGGGGTTGACAAAAGTTGGAATATACCTGATGGCACATCATCGTCGTCGTCATCATCATCATCATCATCATCATCATCATCATCATCTAGGGCAGTGATGGTGAACCTTGGTACTCCAGCTGTTCTTGAACTTCAATTCCCAGAAGCCCTGATTAGCAGGAGTATTGACTTGGGCTTCTGGTAATTGAAGTCCAAGAACACCTAGAGTGCCAAGGTTCACCATCACTGATCTAGGGTGTACACAGTCTACCAAATGTTCAGACCAGAGTTTTGGAACCCACTGCTGGTGGCCTAGCCCTGGCTCTAAGAATCAATGAGGTATTGCCTGATAATATACTTGGTAACTAATAGTACTGTACTACTTTTTGCAACTGTTCTATGGTGATCTTATCAATGCCGATCCTGAATGGAAAATCCTGAACGAGGTCATGGCTGGCTAGCAGGTCCTTCTTGTTCAAAGATGAGAGAACAATGCAATTTATTGCTCCAGGCTTCACCACAAGCCTTTAAAATACAGTAATACCTCATACAACGTCCAAAACTTGATTCCACAAGTTAGGACGTTGTATGAATTCCGACTTTGTATGAGGCATGCAAAGTCCTAGCTGCGATGCCTCATACAACGTCCAAATTATTGCCACCAATGCTTTGTATAACATCGTTCCCATAGGTGAGAGCGGGGAGGCTTTTGCAGACGTTTCCGTGGTCTGGAGCACACGGAACGCTGTTACCTTTCCACTGAAGTGGTCCCCGCTCTCACCAAAGGAAGAGAGAGAGAGAGAAAGCAAGCGCTACTTAGCAGGCCAGCCAGCCATGGCCTTTCCTTGCAGCTCTTCGCAGGGACAGCTCCTCAAGCGAGGTGGCGCTGCTATCGTCATGGCCAAAGAGGAGGAGACTGGTCGGGTCTCCTGCCGCCGCATTCTCCAACTTCCTTCTACTCCAGAACTTGCTTCAATTCCTCCTCCTCGCCCGTTCCTTCTGTCCTGTTTGCCACCGGGCGAGGGAGGTCGGGGCCGCTTGGCTCTGTCGGTAGCAGCCATGGGGAGGCAACAAGCAGCGGACCAAGGGTGAGTCGGTGGTCGGCATTGGATATTTTGGGGGGTTCCCCCACGCTCACGCCGGCCGCCTCACAGCTGGGGGCAGTCTGCTCACAACCAAGGGTCGCTTCCCCTGGTTAGAGCGGGGAGGTGGGGGTGAGACTCCGGCGTGGCAAGTCTTCTTATGGGCCACGCCAGCTGCCTTACAGCTGGGGCCAGCCTCTAGCCCCCGCCTCCCCGCTCACAACCAAGGGAAGCGTAAAAACCCTAATGCCTCATACAACGTCTGGCGACGGTGTATGAGGCATCTTTTTTCCAGAAATTGGGCGACGTTGTATGGATCCGACATTCTCTGAAGCGGACATTGTATGAGGTATTACTGTACCAAAAATTGGTTTCTACCTCACCAGTTTAATTCCTCTTCACTCTTCAGATAAACCCCATTGCTTGCCATTTAGGACAGTTCTAAGCTTTGTTCTGACTGCTTCTGGAAGGCGGGGTGGGGAGAACTAGTCTTGATTGAGGTGTATCTTTGACTGAAGCTGGAAAGGTAGGGTGAGTGGGGATTTCTGTTTTGTTTGTTACATGGGACACTCCTCTCTGTATATAGACTATCTATACCTATAAGGAAGGGATGTGGCCATACATGTGCGGAATTCATACCCACACCCCTGGAGCCTATCCCGTAATGCTCCGCACATACCTACCTTTTGTCCCCAAGATCAGCACCGCAAGGGTCCAGGGGCTGAGAGTGGGGCCTATGCCCCACGAACGCGAAACAACACATGGACTATGAGTCCCAGCATCCTCAAAGGCATGCCTCAGCCAATCAAGCAGAAGGACCTGAGTGTGGAGGAGGTGGGACAGCCAGCGCTTGCAGGCACGAACCAACGCCAACCGCCCTGTGCATGCGCGAGTAACGACAAGGGGCCGCGTGCCCAGAGTGTGAGCCTCAATGCACATGCACCCCTCACCATTCGTGCACCATGCAAACCGCCGCCACTGCCGAGCCAGGATGCCCAGGACGGGTTGGGAAAACACACAGACACTGAAACCACGACACCACGCTGGAGGACAGGACAACACCTTGGGCAGAAGCGGCAACGGCGCAGGTGACCCTCTTTCTTTCACTTCCCTTCTTTCCCTCCCTCCCTCTTTCCCTTCCTCCTTCCTTCCCCCCTTGCCTCCTTCCTTCCCTCCCTCTTCCGTTCCCTCCTTTCCTCTGTCCCCCCTTCATTCCTGCCTTTCTTCCCACCTTCTATCCCTCCCTTCTCCCTGTCCCTCCATCCTTCCCTCCATTCCCCCTTCCCGCCTTACATAAGAACAGCCTTGCTGGAACAGGCCACAGCCCATCCAGACCAGCATTCTGTCTCACACAGTGGCTCACCATTTGCTTCAGGGTATTCCCAAGCAGATGCCTTCACCTGCTTAGGATTCCCTGGAAATGGCATTGAGAGATATCCTGCCTATCTCTCCAACCCGGAGGTTGTCCTTAAGTATCCATAATTATAGCCATTGATACCCTTGTCCTCCATGAACTTGTCTAATCCTTTCTTCTTTTTTTATTTTTTATTAAGTTTTAAAGATACAAAATAAGTATATAAAGAAAAATTACATATAAAAATACAAGAATAAGAAATATAAAAAAGAATATAAGGATAAGATAGCCATATATAAACTGAGGATATTAGAATACAAATAATATACCTTGATTATACTATTCCACATTACATTCTATCCTAATTCAACTAATAATTATCAGTAGAGTAATAGGTTTCATTAATCAATCTGATTTCAGTCTCCCTTGTCTTACTTATCATTTTATTAATTTTTCTTTCTAGAATCCAAATAATATAAAAGAAATACTTAAGTTCCTATATGCCCTATTTGTTCTTTTCTTGACCATCTTCATAGAATATATAAACAAGTCATTCATTTATTTACTGTTTCCAAAAACTATAGTGTTGGCTTGCTTCGGTCACCTCTATTGCCAGGGGAGTCCACAAATAGATGTCAAATTTGCCAAAATCTATTCTCTTTTACTATACCCTTCTTCTTGTTCAGCTCCCAGGTTAATTTATCGTTCAGAGCTACCACTTCTTCTGGCAGGGAGTTCCATAGACCAGTGATCCTCTGGGTGAAAAAGTACTTTCTTTTATATGTTTGAGAACTAGTACCCAAGTTTCATGGAGTGCCCCCTAGTTCTAGTGTGTGATAAGGAAAACAGTTTTTCCTTATCTACTTTGTCCACACCATGCATGATTTTATAAACTTCAATCAGGTCACCTCTTAGACACGTAGTTCAAGAGTGAAGAGGCCCAACCATTGCAGCCTTAGATGGTAAGGAAGGTGTTCCAGTCCCCTAATCATTCTGGTTTCCCTCCTCTGCACTTTTTCCATCTCCATAATATCCTTCTGGAGGTATGGTGACCAGAACTGTACACAGTATTCCAGATGGGACCTCACCATAGATTTATAAAGAGGCAAAATGACACTTGCTGACTTATTTTCTACTAGCAGATTTTGCCCGTCGGTGCCGGGCTGTTTTAAATTGTTTTGGAAGGTTTTTTTCTTAATGTGTATTGTTATATGAAAAGACATTAAATTGTGTTGGATAGTAAAGGGTTTGGTTTTTTTTTTCTTGAAGAAATGGTGCCGAGCAGTTTTAAATGGTGTTGAAAGGTTTTGTGATTTTTAAAATGTTTATTTATACTCACGGGCTGTTATAAACTGTGATCAGCTTTTTTTTGGTTTGTTTTTTTATTAACAAAAGGAGGAAAGGATGATATAATTTTTTACAATTTTTAAAAAACCAAATAATGTTTTACTATGTGTTTTTTTTAAATAGTTGTACCTTTTAAAAATGTGTAAGTATGTGTATTTTTAAATTCAATGTTTTTAAACTGTGTTTAGATGTTGTTGTTTTTTGAGTGAAAACTACACAGGATTTAAGAAATGTTTTAGAAATTTTAGATTTTTTTGTGAATATTTTTGACTGTTTTTTCTCCTGTGGCCTCTGGGTGGTGCTGTTGAGGTTTTCTTTTACTTTGACTGTTTTTCTCTACTGGCCTCTGGGTGTCGCTTCTTCCAGTAAGTAGTCTCTTTCTTTCCTCATTTCAGTTCTGGACGTCGTGGGGGAAGGTTGTTTGGGTGAGTTCTCTGCTTTAATTTCTTTTGGGGGTTTGTAGTGTAAAATTTTTTTTGGGGGGAGGGCTCTGCGTGTTTCTTCTTGGTGTTATTTTTGGGTTTGATTTTGGATGTTTTTGGATGTTTTTGTTTGTGATTTTTGTGTATTTTTGGGGTAAGTAAAGTCAGCAGGCATAGCACCGTCCGCTGGCTTTGCTTACCTGGGAATGGGTTCACTTTCAAGGGGGGCGGGGCAAGGCACCATTGCCTTTGCCACTGCTTGAAAACGAAAAACCTTTGGGGTAAGTAAAGTCAGCAGGCAGAGCACCATCCGCTGGCTTTGCTTAACCGGGAATGGGTTCACTTCCAAGGGTTGGCGAAGGCAATGATGCCTTCGCCCTCCCTTGAAAGCGAAACACTTACTCGGAAAATAAAGGCACCGGGCAGAGCGCCGCCCGGTTCCTTTGCTTTCCGGAGGAATTGTTTTGCTTTCAAGGGGGGGGGGCAAAGGCATCAATATCTCCCCCCCCGAACTCCCTCTGTTGTTGTGGCTTTTTTCCACCCCAGCTCAACTTTTCTTGAGGCCGGTGGTGGTCTCACCGTGTCTTTGGTGGGGTAGCGTGGAGGAGAGGGAGTCCCTGTCCTCCCCGTAGCTTTGTGCAAGAAGGCCGGCAGGTGTTTGCGTAGCTTTGAGGCACAGCGTCTGCCTGCGGCGGACTTGCGCTCCCAGTGTGTTTTTTATTTTTATTTTTCGCGCGCCGGCTTCCTCAGCTGGGGCTTGTAGTTTTGGGTTTGTTTTTACTGTTTGTGCAGCGTTTTTTTTCTGCGGCTTCATTTTGATTGGCTGCGGCGCATTTCCGAATGTTCCTTTTGCTCGCGCCTCTCAGCCTGATTGGCTGTGTTGCGGCGCGGCCCAAGGAATGTTGGGAAATGGAGACCTTTTTTTGTGTTTGCATTCAGGGGGCTCCTGCCCAATTGGCAAAAAATTCAACCCGACAGTTACCTGTGAACCCCAGTCGGGCGAGTGCACGGAGGCTCGGTCGGGGCTAGTGGGGCCTGGTGCAACATCCTTTGTCACATTCCAACGGTTAACACACAGATTTATAGGTATAGATACTCTTCCTAATGATCTTTAGCACTGAATTTGCTTTTTTCACTGCTGAGGCACACTGGGTTAACACCTTCATTGAGCTGTCCACCAGGACACCAAGGTCCCTTTCCTGGTTTGTCGCAGAGAGTTCAGACCCCATCAGTTTATAAATGTAATTGGGGTTTTTTGCCCCAACGTGCATCACTCTGCACTTACTAGTGTTGAAGCTCATTTGCCACTGGTTTGCCCACTCCCCCAGTGTCAAGATATCCCTCTGGAGCTCCTCACAATCTCTCACAGTTTTCACTACCCTGTATAATTTAGTGTCGTCAGCAAATTTGGCTACCTTGCTATTTACTCCTACTTCTAGATTTTATGAAGAGGTTGAAAAGCAGGGGTCCCAGTACTGAACCTTGGGGGACCCCACTCTTTACTTCCCTCCACTTGGAGAAGTGTCCATTTAGTGCTACCCTCTGTTTCCTGTCCCTTAGCCAGTTGCTGATCCAGGACAAGACCTGTCCCTTTATTCCATTTCCCTTTCAGCTTCTTTTTTACTAGTTTCCTCACCTTTGGAAAATTTCCTTTTTGAAATTTTAAGGTCTCTGTGTTAGAGAGACCTCTATGATCAAGTTAAACATAATTCCTTTCTGTCTCTCACTCCTTCCTACCTCCCCCCCTTCCCTCCCTCTCTTACTTTTCCTTCTTTCTTTGTGGCGCAAGGTTCGAGAGCCCTGCCGAGACAGGCCAGTGGTGACAAAGCCAATGTGCCGGAGGGCTACTATATTTCTTTAATCCTTTTATAGGCTAAATTTACATCCATCTCACCTTTGTCTGACAAATTAGACATAACACAATACCATCTCTTGATAAAGACAATGTCTGTAAACCATTGACTTTAGGAGCCACATCTTCATGCATGTTTGATTTCAAAAACAATGTGTGTATTAGAGCTGCCACTAATGTGGGGAGTTCAGAATTATAATCCAGAATGTCTAGATGACACTAATGCTGCTAGTGGTAAATCATATCAAACTCAGTATGGCTTACTGCATTACTGCAGAAGAAGGACCTACATCTGTTTTAAAGAAAGAGATGGAGTGGGATACCTTTCTGGAAGGCAATGCTTGCTTTCTCCAGATTTTAGAAGTTCTGTTTACGTACCCACATGAACATGGATAATTGGATATCTGTACAGTGGAACCTCGGTTAACATAATTAATGCATTCCCCAAGATGTTTCTTACAGCAAAAATTACTTTCACTGAATTTCCCATAGGAATGCATTGAATGCAATTTCCCATAGGAGTGCATTGAAAACCAAAATACTTTAACTGAAATGCAGTTTCCCATAGGAATGCATTGAAAATCAATTAATCCGTTCAAAAATATATATCTGTAAACTGAGCCACTATTTTCTATGGATTTCCTTTTGTTATACAATTTTTATGTTAACCAAGCCATTTGTTAATGGAGGTTCCACTGTATCTATATTTTTTTAGATACAGGTCAGGTAAAGGTAAAGGTTTCCCTTGCTCGAAAGCAAGTTGCTGTCTGCTTCTGCAGATGTTTCCGTGGTCATGTGGCAGGCATGACTAGACACGGAATGCTGTTACCTTCCCATCGAAGTGGTCCCTATTTATCTACTTGCAATTTCTTGTTTTCAAACTGCTAGGTTGGCAGGTACAAATGAGTTATATATAGGCATATCTAATTCAATGGGATTGGTCTGTTTTTAAATATTGTCATTATGTCAATTAATTGTTTTTATTGGCTCATTGTAGAGGAATGTGTGCTTTTTATAATAAAAGCTAATAATTGCATGACTTCCAGTCAATTCTGACTCACAGTGAGCCTTTCCGAGGTGTTCTAGGTAGAAAATACAGAGAAGTGGCTTACCATTCCCTTCCTCTAAGTCAGTGGTGAGATAAGAAATAAATTTTTATTGTCATTGTCCCCTTGCGGGAACAACAAAATTTCTCGGTTGCTATATATCAACCCCAATAAGGCATACCCCTTAATTTAAAACAGCTACAGAAACACCAATTAAGATAGGAGCATACAGTACAATTTAAAAATTTAAAAACTTCAAAACGTTAAAATTTAAAAATTTTAAAAATTTCAAAATTCTAAAATCCTAAAAATTAAAAAAAATAAGATAAGATGACTTCATAGTCCAGAGTTTCCATTTAAGGCCAAAATTGCTCTGGAGAAGAAACTGTTCTTGAGATGGCTAGTTTTTATCTTCATTGTTCTATATCTCCGTCCCGATGGCAGAAGCTCAAAGAAGCAGTGGCCAGGATGCGATCGGTCTCCTACTATATCTAATGCTTTTCTGTGGCACCTGATGGTGTAAATTTGTTCTAAAGTGGAGAGTGGACAGCCGATGATACTCTCCGCTGTTTTAATAATTCTGTGCAATATTATCCTATCCCAATGAGTACTACTCCCATACCACACACATAAGCCATAAGTGAGCACACTCTCAATAGCGCAGCGATAGAAGGCAAGCAGCAGCTTTTGTGGAAGATGGTTTTTCCTTAGAGTTCTCAAAAAATACAGTCTCTGCTGCGCCTTTTTAGTGTCTTTTCCAGGAGACATAGAAGGAGTCGCAGTAAGGACTAACACAGGTTTATTGGTTGATGATCAGAACGAACATGTGGTAATGGCGGAGATACCTCACATTATATACAGTAGTAAAATACATTTGAATCTGGCTGCATGGTAGCTCATTGGCCGCTACCGGCATGACGTCATCCGGGTCACGCCCATCTTCGGTGGTGGATCGGTAGTAGTTTGCTGTTGCGGGGAGTTCCCGCGGCTGCAGGTGATTTGAGGAATGATAACCATGTGAGTTGAACACTCGCAGCTGCCCTCTATAGGCAGCTTGCTCGCATTCCTTTAACAGCTGGGTTACATTGTGATTGTGGCCAGGTTACATTCATACATTTCTTAAAGCGACAATGTACATACATATCAAGCAACATTGTACATACACAACATCCCTCCCCCCTAGGATGGGACGAAGTCCCTCAACCATTGTGGCTTGCCGCACGTGCGCCTGGGGCGAGCGGCCCCTTGGCTTAACACAGGGGAGCCTGGCTCTGCGGAGTCCTGCCCTGCAACGGAAAGGGGGGGACTCGTTAGTGGCTCGGTGTGGGCTCTGTGGTAACCTTGCATTGGGGGATGGGAATGGAATGAACAGTTGGGAAGTGAACTCCTGTCTACCGTTTGAGGAGCTAGGGGTCCCCCCAGCACGAATCTCGGGACCGACGAAGAGACCCTCGTGGTCTCGCCGCCCCCCGTTCCCTGCCTGGGAGTTCCGGGGACTGTGGTGGTTGGACTCCCCCCCGATGCCTGCCTTGGGGGTGTTGGTTTCCGGGGAGCTGGAGCTATGGTATATTCTAACACAAAAGGACTGGGGGGACTGGAGGGACCAGGGGCTGAACTGAAACCCCTCTTTTCGCTAGGACGGGTGGGGGACCACCCCGCTACACCCCCCTGGTACCGCAACTCATAATCGTCATCAAACTGATCCCTCTCTTCCAAAGTATCCTCCTCTGTGGTTGAGAACCGAGGATATGCATTTGTATCCCCGGGTTCCGCCGTGTCTCCCCCTTGGGTAATGCGGGTGGGGGAGGACCCTAACGCTGAATCCCCTTCACTAGTGACCCGCCTTCTGAGTTGGTCGGCGTGCCTCCTCCAGAGTAGACCCGAGCTAGTCTCGACCCTGTAGGACACTGGCCCCATCTGCTCGATGACTGTCCCTGGGACCCACGCTGGCCCTGACGCTGCGTAGTTCCTGCAGTGAACCGGGTCCCCTGCCGAAAAACCTTTGGAGCTCCCTCCCCCTATATTTATGTTTCTCCCTTCATCCTCCACCCTGGATGGATCCATCCAGTCAAAAAGTGTTACCGGACGCCTCCTCATGAGGAGTTCGGCTGGGGAAAATCCTGAGGCTAGGGGGTTGTCCTGTAGCAGATGAGGAACTGGCACAAATGAAGGTTCAACTCACCGGGACCCATGCGCCGCAGTGCGTCTTTCGTAGTGCGCACTTGGCGCTCTACCTGACCGTTTGTGGCGGGGTGAAACGGGGCAGCGGTGATGTGCCTGATGGCGTTCCGCTCCATAAACGTCTTGAACTCTGCAGACATGAAGGTACTAGTGTTATCGCTAACAAGGACGTATGGCAGGCCGAAACAGGCAAAAAGCTTGCACAACTGCTTGATGGTTGCGGCGGAGGAGGTGCTGTTCATAGGGATTACCTCCAACCACTTGGAATAGGAGCCGACTACCAGTAGAAACATGGACCCGCGGAAAGGGCCAGCGAAGTCGACATGGATCCGGGACCATGGCCCGCGGGCCGTATCCCATTCCCTATGGGGTAACCGGGACTCCTCGGGCCGAGAGCTCTGGCAGCTCTCACACGTGCCCACTAAACGCTCTATGTCCCCGTCTATCTGGGGCCACCAAAAGAAACTCCTGGCCAGAGCCTTGGAGCGCATGATCCCGGGGTGACTGGTGTGCAGTAGTCTCAGTACCTTGGCCCTCAGCTTCTCTGGGATAACTACCCGCTGGCCCCAGAGTAAGCAGCCCCTTTCCAGCGACAGCTCTACTCTGCGCCTAAAAAATGGCCTGAACTCCTCATCGGGGGGAGTCGTGGGCCAGCCCTTCCTAACCCAGGAACTAACTTGGGCCAGCATCTTGTCGGCCGCCGTGGCCTTGGCGAGGTCGGCCGGGACAATGGGGGGTGAGTCGAGGGACTCGATCAGTAGGACTTGGTGATCCTGCTCTACCTCGCATGTGGGGTCCCCTACACTTGGGAGGGGAGATCGGGACAGTGCGTCCGCATGGGAGATCTCCTTCCCTGGGCGATAGACCAGCTCATACTGGTAGGCGTTGAGGAAGATGGCCCAACGCAGCATTCTGGGGGATAGAATTTGCGGTGTGGGTTTGCCGGTAGTGAAGATCCCCAAAAGTGGTTTGTGATCGGTCACTACCGTAAACTCGCGGCCGTATAAAAAGTCATGGAACTTTTTCGTTCTGGCGATGATGGCTAGGGCCTCCCTATCAGTTTGCGCGTAATTGCGCTCGGCCTTTGAGAGGGACCTAGAGTAGTACGCTACCGGGGCTTCCCTCCCGCTCTCCAACACGTGGCACAGGACCGCCCCCACCCCCACTGGGGACGCATCACAGACTAAAACCAATGGTTTTTTCGGGTCGAAATGGGTCAGGACAGCGTCCGAAGACAGGAGTGACTTAAGCTCCTTGAATGCTCTCTCCTGCCTGTCCCCCCACCGCCAAGCCGCGTCATTTTTGAGCAGCGCGTGCAGTGGCTCCGCGACCGATGCCTTCCGGGGAAGGAAGGTATGATAAAAATTTAGGAGCCCTAGAAATGATTGTAGCTCCGGTTTTGCGGTGGGGCGAGGGGCGTTTTTTACGGCCACAACCTTTGACTCAGAGGGCTTGATCCCGTCCGGGGTTACCTTAAAACCTAGAAACTCGACCTCCCTCGCAAAGAATACGCATTTGTCCCTCCTCAGTCGAAGACCTGCCCTCTCGAACACTGAAAGGACCCCATCTAGCCTCTTTGCTAACTCTAATTCGCTCCCCGCCGTTATCAACACGTCGTCGAAGTATGGGAGGACGCCTGGAAGCCCCTTTAAAAGGCGTCCCACGAGGGACTGGAAAATTCCGTGGGCCGAATTCACGCCAAACTGAAGGTGCGTTACCTTAAACGCCCCCTTGTGTGTCACTATCGTTTGCGCGGCGGCAGCAGCCGGGGTTACAGAGAGCTGCTGGTATGCCTGAGCCAGGTCTAACTTGGCAAAACACTTCCCCCCATGTAACGTGGCCAGCAAGTGGCTGACCACGGGCACTGGATATGCATTTGGCCGAATGGCCTTGTTAATGGTACATTTATAGTCTGCACAAATCCTGACTTCCCCGTTCGACTTAAGGGCTGTAACAATCGGCATTTCCCACTCCGCCGAGTCAACTGGAACCAAAATCCCCTGCCCCACCAATTTGTCCAGTTCCACCTCGATCTTGTCCTTGAGTGCGAAGGGCACCCTCCTTGGTTTGAGGCGGATGGGCCGGATTTCTGGGTCCAGCTCGAAGGAAACCGGGGGCCCCTTGTATTTCCCGAGCCCCTTCTTGAAAACGTCCGGGTGCGCGTTGCACACGTCCCGCATTGGGTCAGTCTCGATGGCGTTAATGCCGGACAGTTCGATTCCCAGGGGAGCAAACCACTGCGTTCCCAAAAGGCAGCACCTCCCCCCTTTGAGGACCACTAAGGGCAGTTTCTCGGAGTAGTTCTTAAACTTCACCTTGAAGTTTCCCACCCCCAACACCGGGATCCCATTTCCCTGCACGTCCCGTAGGTGTGACCTCATGGCCCGGAGCTTGGGCCGCTTATCTGGGGGAATACGCATAAACTCCCTTTGGGACAGGATGGAATAAGATGACCCCGAGTCTATCTCCATCCTCACTGGGACCCCTTGCAACAGTACTTCTACGAAAAACCGCCGGTGCTCCAGGCCCACGCGGTTCACACCTTCCTCGCTGTAGTTGGCTGCAACCTTCCTGGTGCCGGCCGCCTTCCGTTGGTGAGTTTGGGGATGGCTGGAACTCCCCTTGTCCTCGACTCGCCCGCGCCTGCATACTCGGGCGATGTGCCCCTTTCGGCCGCAGTTGTGACACTCGGCCTTTCGGAACGGGCACCTCGTGCGGTCGTGGGACGCCCCACAACCGTCGCAACGGCGGTCCTGCCGTTCTTGGGTCTGCCGCTTTTCACCACACTTCTTGATCCTCTGGACGTCGTCGTCCTCGCTGGAGTAGGGGTCCGCTGTGGTGGACGACTCCTCGGACGACGTTGGTGTGCCGGCGGGCGGCTTGGGGGCCCGCCAGGCCGTCTTCGCTGGTGTCCGCCGGGCCGCCTGTACTGGTGACTTGGCCCTCTCAGACGTGGCCCCTCGGGACTTGAACAGCCTCACCCCGCTCCTGGCCTCCTCGGCTGCTTGGGCCTCCCGCAGTACCTCGTTGAACGTGAGGCGTTGGTCGCGGGTCATCAGCCTCCTCTGCAGCTCCTCGTCCCTCAGACCACACAACATGCGGTCACGGAGGGCCTGGTCCAGGTCATCCCACTGGCAGTGGACCGCCGCAAGCCTGAGGGCCGCCGCGTAGGCGGACACGGATTCGCCCGGTCGCCGGTCTCGCCTGTGAAACGCGACCCGTGCTGGGAAGATCGAGACGGGCGGCTGGAAATGCTCACCCAGTCTCTCCAGGATACGGTCGATGGGGACCTCGTCTACCTTCCGGGGGGCCACCAGGGTCATCAGGATCCGCAGCGTGGCCGGCCCCACTTGGGCCAGGAAGTGGGAGCGCATCTTCGCGTCGTCGTCGATGCCCGCGGCCTCCATCGCGTGCCGAAACTGGCACTCGTAGAGCTCCCATTGTTCGGGCTCGCTCACATCGAACTGGTACGCCTTGACCTTGGGATTCGCCATCGATCCCATCCTCGTCGCCAATTTAGTGTCTTTTCCAGGAGACATAGAAGGAGTCGCAGTAAGGACTAACACAGGTTTATTGGTTGATGATCAGAACGAACATGTGGTAATGGCGGAGATACCTCACATTATATACAGTAGTACAATACATTTGAATCTGGCTGCATGGTAGCTCATTGGCCGCTACCGGCGTGACGTCATCCGGGTCACGCCCATCTTCGGTGGTGGATCGGTAGTAGTTTGCTGTTGCGGGGAGTTCCCGCGGCTGCAGGTGATTTGAGGAATGATAACCATGTGAGTTGAACACTCGCAGCTGCCCTCAATAGGCAGCTTGCTCGCGTTCCTTTAACAGCTGGGTTACATTGTGATTGTGGCCAGGTTACATTCATACATTTCTTAAAGCGACAATGTACATACATATCAAGCAACATTGTACATACACAACAGCCTTCTTTGCAAGCCCCCTTGTGTTGGCACTCCAGGACAGATCCTCCTGTATCTCAATGCCCAGAAATCTGAACGTTGCTACCCTCTCCACACAGGTTCCATCAATCAAAAGTGGCTGGACATCGGTTCTCTGCCTCCTAAAATCCACCACAAGCTCCTTTGTTTTCTTTATGTTGAGGAGCAGATTATTAGTTCTACACCACTTTGTCAACCGCTCCACCTCATCTCTATAGGCCGTCTTGCCCTCCTTATCAGAGATGAGCCCGATCTCAGTTTTGTCATCTGCAAATTTGACAATCCTATTGCTAGGGTGGACAGAGACACAGTCAAATGTATAGAGAATATAAAGTAGCAGGCTAAGCACACATCCCTGTGGTGTTCCTGTATTTGTACTGAGCATATTAGAGGTATAAGGGCCCAACCGGACCCTCTGAGAGCGTTCTGACAGAAAATCCAATATCCACCCTCAAAGTGATGGCAGGAACCCCAGATCTCTCAACTTAGATATCAAACGCTGTGGTAGAATGGTGTTGAATGCCGAGCTGAAATCCACAAAGAGCAATCTGGCATAACCCCTCCGCTGCTCCAAATGTGCAAGAACAGCAGGAAGGGCAATCACCACAGCATCCTCTGCTGATCTTTTCATTTTATAGGCAAATTGGAATGTATCCAGTCCCTCTGGTAAGCAAGGTAGTGGGCTGGGTTACCTAAGAGACTGCATCGCCCTGAGGACATCTATCAGTCCAACCAGAGCGGACCAGAGGGGCTCTCTAATCATTCCACCAGCCAGAGGGGCTCGCCTCTCTGGCACAAGGAGGAGAGCCTTCTCCGTGTCTGCACCGGCCCTTTGGAACCTCCTGCCAACAGAGCTACATCTCCGGATGGAATTGCTGCCTTTCAGAAAAGAACTTAAAATCTGGTTGGCGGGTCAAGTGTGGGGTGCACGTGGAAGGGTAACCTCCATTGGGTGGCTGGTGTAGAAGAACTCCTCCTCATGGTGCCTTTGGATCCTGCAGCCCTTGTTTTAGGGGGTGGGTAGTTTTAACTGTTTTTAACATGTTTTTTAAATTATCATTGTGAACCGCCCTGAGTCGGCTTTGGCCAAGTGGGCAGTATATAAATTTGACAATTAAATTAAATTAAGCGATAACATAATTTCGTACCAGCTTTTCAAAACAGTTCATGATTACAGGTGTGAGTGCCACTAGATGAAAATCATTCAAATTTTCCGGGTTAGATTTTTTCGGTATTGGAACAATAATAGAAGACTTTAGCGAGGATGGAACAATTAACCTGACATAGGGATCGATTCAATATCCCCGTAAAAACTCCTGCTAGTTGATCTGCACAGTCTTTCAATATCCTTCCGGCTACTCCATTCGGCCCTGTGGCTTTTCTTGGGTTAATTCCCTTCAACACCTTCCTCATCTCTCCTTCTTCCACACTGAATACTACATTCCTTTGTACCGATGATGGTGACGGTAGTGATGGTGATGAAGCTTCTGAAGATATCACTGCTGATGTTATTTCAAAACGGGCAAAAACAAAATTCAACTTCTCTGCCAGTGATGCCCCTCCCTCACCTGCCAGGGAGCCTTTAGGTTTATACCCAGTCAATTCCTGTACACCTCACCACACCTGCCTGGTGTCGTTACTTTGTAAATGATTTCCCAGCTGCTGTCTATATGCCTCCTTGGCCACACCGATGCCTCTCTTTAGATCTGCTCTGGCTAGGCTATACAGCGACCTATCTCCACTTCTAAAAGCAGTATTCCTTTGCCTTTAGCAACCCCTGGACCTTCCTTGTCACCTTGGTGGTGAACCTATGTCATGCATACCAGAGGTGGCACGCAGAGGCCTCTCTGTTGGCATGCATGCTGTCAAAGGGAAGCCCGTCCCACTCATCTGGCACCAATGGCAGTGTCACTTCCCCATCACCCCTCTTCCTCAGCCATTGGGGAGGAGAGTGGAGGCTGAAATCTCACCCAGGAAGTGGTGGCAGGGTAAGTCAGGCACCCCCGTGGGGGTGTCAGGTGCACCCACGGGGGAAGCAACCATAAGGGGGTGGGAGCACCCGTGGGGGGTAGTACACCCACGTAACTTCCCAGGAGGTGCACTGGCAATGTCACATGGGTGTATGGGCATGCACAGTGCTTGCCTGTGCGCCGCCTCCTCCTTCTTGGGCACTAGGTCTCTAAAAGGTTCACCATCACTGCTCTAAGGGGTGCCTCTCGGACTGTGCTGCTTGCCCACAGTTACACAGGATGGCTCTTTCTCCCAAGAGGTGTAGACTGCCAACCTGTGGCTCCACAGCCAGATACCTAAAACACCTACCAGCCAGCCAGCTGTGGGTTTTATATAGTTTGTAAATGCTTTCTATATTTTTGTTTTGAAATCTTGATAATTTCATTTGTTATTAAATGAAAAGACCATGGGGTTTCTTTAATTTTTTTCTTTAAAAGATGAATATAAGTTTTAGTAACCCTTGTCTATCAACTCAATGATCAATAAATTTTTATCAATTTCTACCTCTCAGTTAATGAGAGGCACCTTTTCACTCAACTGAAATTTTACAAATATAATTAACCAATCCAATTAATGTTGTCAATTATGCAAAACATGACATTGGAGGAGACCTTTATTGATACAGTTGTATGAAAGACTAAACTCTCACTAGAAGCTACAATGTCCAAGACCAGGTGATTGTACATTAGATTTAACATGATGAGACAAATTTTACTGAAAAGATAATAATATTAATAAAAATGGACAGAAATAGGAAAAGAGGATGACCTATCAATAAAGGAACTACAGCTTTGAGTTTGTCTGATGGATCTAAAGCAGGGGTGGCCAAACTATGGCCTGGGGACTGGATCCAGCTCCCCCCATGCCAATTCATCTGGCCCACGACGCCCTCATCACTGTGAAAGTAAAACGCACTCATACGGGCACGTTTTACTTCTACTTCCGGGAGTGATGAGAGCATTGTGGGCCGGATGAATTGGCATCGGGGGCTGGATCCGGCCCCTGGGCCATAGTTTGGCCACCTTTGAACCATGTGACTGGCCTGGGGCCCGAAAAGTTTGGGCACCCTTGATCTAAAGCCGTGAGTTTGAATAGTTATGTTAACATCAATTACATACTCGTCCCTCATAAGAACATAAGAACAGCCTTGCTGGAACAGGCCACAGCCCATCCAGTCCAGCATGGAGTGTCCCCTAGTTCTAGTGTTGTGCGATAGGGAAAACAGTTTTTCCTTATCTACTTTGTCCACACCGTGCATGATTTTATAAACTTCAATCAGGTCACCTCTTAGACGCCGTCGTTCAAGAGTGAAAAGGCCCAACCTTTGCAGCCTCAGATGGTAAGGAAGGTGTTCCAGTCCCCTAATCATTCTGGTTGCCCTCCTCTGCACTTTCTCCAACTCCATAATATCCTTCTGGAAGTATGGCGACCAGAACTGTACACAGTATTCCAGATGGGGCCTCACCATAGATTTATAAAGAGGCAAAATGACACTTGCTGACTTATTTTCTATACCCTTCCTAATGATCCCTAGCATTGAGTTTGCTTTTTTCACAGCTGAGGCACACTGGGTTGACACCTTCATTGAGTTGTCCAGCAGGACACCAAGGTCCCTTTCCTGGTTTGTCGCAGAAAGTTCAGACCCCATCAGTTTATAAATGTAATTGGTTTTTTTTTGCCCCAACATGCATCACTCTGCACTTACTAGTGTTGAAGCTCATTTGCCACTGTTCTGCCCACTCCCCCAGTGTCAAGAGATCCCTCTGGAGCTCCTCACAATCTCTCACAGTTACATAAGAACATAAGAACAGCCTTGCTGGAACAGGCCACAGCCCATCCAGTCCAGCATTCTGTCTCACACAGTGGCTCACCATTTCCTTCAGGGTATTCCCAAGCAGATGCCTTCACCAACTTAGGATTCCCTGGAAATGATATTAAGAGATATCCTGCCTATCTCTCCAACCCGGAGCTTGTCCTTAAGTATCCATAATTATAGCCATTGATACTCTTGTCCTCCATGAACTTGTCTAATCCTTTCTTAAAGCTGTCAAGACTGACAGCTGTCACCACTTCTTCTGGCAGGGAGTTCCATAGACCAGTAATCCTCTGGGTGAAAAAGTACTTTCTCTTATTTGTTTGAGAACTAGTACCCAAAAGTTTCATGGAGTGTCCCATAGTTCTAGTGTTATGCGATAGGGAAAACAGTTTTTCCTTATCTACTTTGTCCACACCGTGCATGATTTTATAAACTTCAATCAGGTCACCTCTTAGACGTCGTCGTTCAAGAGTGAAGAGGCCCAACCGTTGCAGCCTCAGATGGTAAGGAAGGTGTTCCAGTCCCCTAATCATTCTGGTTGCCCTCCTCTGCACTTTTTCCAGCTCCATAATATCCTTCTGGAGGTATGGCGACCAGAACTGTACACAGTATTCCAGATGGGGCCTCACCATAGATTTATAAAGAGGCAAAATGACACTTGCTGACTTATTTTCTATACCCTTCCTAATGATCCCTAGCATTGAGTTTGCTTTTTTCACTGCTGAGAGGGAGGAAAAACACCCCAAAAGAATCAAAAGCAGGAAAAGTGATATAAATTGAATAAGGTGTACAAAAAATACTTAATAATATACAAACGGACCAACCAGAAAAAGATGTAAAGTAAACATAGAATCTGGAGAGAAAAAGACAAAGTCACTGAAAGTGTAACAAAATATAGAGTCCTAATAAAGGTAGCAACAATCTGGAAGGTAGGTTTCTAAGAGGCATATACAATATGTATCAAAAATCCGTAAAAAGGTACAAGTATACAATCATGTACAAAAATATGCAATACAATTAGTATGGCCAGGAGGGCTGAAAATACATAGAGGAAGGGAACGTGGAAACGAATCCAAAGTGGTAATCAAGGGTCCGATGAAAAACCATATCATGTGGCAAGGAGGTAACAATTCGAGCAGCCAGGAGGGCTATGCTGATAGAAGTAAGTGGTCATCAAAGGTCCGATGAAAAACCAAAACATGTAACAAGGACAATGGGAGGAAGTAACAGTTCAAGCAGCCAGGAGGGCTATACAGGTAGAAGTAACAACACGAGCAGCCAGGAGGGCTAAGCAGTCGTCACAGAGGAGAAACGTGGTGATGGCAGAAACAGGTCGATATTCTTCCGGTACAAAATATTTCGTACTCTTTATCAAGATCTGCGAAGAAACCAATACTTCAAGTAACAACTATATGAAACAAAAATAAGTACAAAGCACGAAACACCAATATACAGAGGTATAAAACCTAGCAAACCCTTTTTGACTCTGCATGTGCTCTTAAGCAGAGCTGCTGCTGAGGAGAGCCAAACAAAGGAAGTGAGCACTGGTAAGTTTTGCAGTTGGAGTAGAGCTGCTTTAGAGGCCTCCACTAATTTAAATTGATAATTTAAACTGCTGAGAGCCACCTCTGTTCAAACAGAGAAAGCAGTTAGAAGATTCCAGAAGCAGGGGGCAGAGCCACACCAGGCCCTTCCCTGAACTGTGACTCATAGGGGCGGAGCCACACTAGCCTTTAAAAGCTCTGAGCTCTTTCAGGGTCAGCCCTTTTGACTCTGCATGTGCTCTTAAGCAGAGCTGCTGCTGAGGAGAGCCAAACAAAGGAAGTGAGCACTGGTAAGTTTTGCAGTTGGAGTAGAGCTGCTTTAGAGGCCCGCGCGCCTAATTGCGCGCGAGATTGCAAACTAGTAACAAAGGAAGAATATAGTCTTACTAGGTAGAAAGGTATTAAACTTGTACATTTTTGAGGCCCAGTATACTGCACTTGTTAAAATGGATTCTGAGGGAACAGTTGTAGTTACCTGCAATACATGTGCCATGTTTGTGTTCTTGCCAAAGCATATGGAGAACTACACTTGCAGCAAGTGCAAGCTGGTTGCACTACTAGAAGAGAAGGTCCAGCAGCTAGAGGCCCGCATATCTAACCATCAACAAATTAAGGAGCTTGAGCTGTTCTTGGACAGAGCGGAGCAGACTATGCTGGACAAAGAAGAGACAGGGCACAGTTCTGAGGGAGAAGGCCCTTCACTAACTCAGGAGGGAGATGGTTGGAGGAATGTGACTCAAAGGAGGAGAAAAGTAGGGGATCACTCTGAGAGTCTGAAATTACAGAATAAATTTGAGGCTCTTTCCCTCATCACACCTGATGAGGAACACACAGAGGAACAACTGGTTCCACCTGATGATCTCTCCCTCATCACACTTGATGAGATCCAGGAAGATAAACAACAGGAACAAACTGAGGTTCTCTCCCTTAATATGGTTAATGAGGTGCATGTAGATGAACAGATTGCAGGAGAGAGGCTCCTTGTACTAGGCGATTCAATAATTAGAAATACAGAAAAATGGATTTGTGATGCACATGATAACCGTATGGTGACTTGCCTGCCAGGTGCAAAAGTTGCAGACATCACAAGAAATCTAGATAGATTGTTAGAGAGAACTGGGAACGAACCAGTTGTCATGGTACACGTTGGTACCAATGATGTTGGGAAGGCCAAGCGGTTTGTCCTGGAAGCCAAATTCAGGTTGTTAGGAAGAAGATTGAAGTCCCGGACTTCCAAGGTAGCATTTTCAGAAGTGCTGCCTGTCCCTCGTGCAGGACCTACCAGGCAGGCAGAGCTCAGACGCCTCAATGCGTGGATGAGGCGGTGGTGTCGAGAGGAGGGTTTCAGATTTGTCAGGAACTGGAGAACATTTTGGGACAAGCCAAATCTGTTCAGGAGGGATGGGTTGCATTTGAACCATGATGGGACCAGATTGCTGGCACTCAACATCAAAAAGGCTGCAGAGCAGCTTTTAAACTGATAACTGGGGGAAAGCCGACAGGAGCTGGGCAGCATCCGGTTCGGGAAAGTGTGTATTTGAGTAGTGAGGAGGATGCAAAAATTACAGAGCAGAGCGAGGAGCTAGTCACTAGCATTCTAGCAGAAGGATGCAAGAGGCAGTCTAACAATGCAACTGGACACAAAAGACTGTGTCAGAAAAGCATATATAAATGCTTGTATACAAATGCCAGAAGCCTCCGGAACAAAATAGGGGAGCTGGAATACTTAGCAATAGATAAGAATATTGATATTATTGGTATCACTGAAACCTGGTGGACGGATGATAACCAATGGGATACAGTTATCCCAGGCTACAAACTGTACAGGAAGGATAGGAAGGGGCAAACAGGAGGTGGTGTGGCCTTGTATGTCAAAGAAGTGATAAAATCGTATGAATTGGAATATCTAGGTGATCTGGAGTCACCATTAGAAGCTCTGTGGGTAAGAGTACCAGGCCACAAGGATGGTCTAACAGTAGGCATATACTATCGGCCTCCGACCCAAACTCTTGAGGGAGACTGGCAGTTGGAGAATGTTGTAAAGGAGGCATCCAAGAAGGGAAGCCTGGTTATAATGGGGGACTTCAATTACTCTCACATAGACTGGGTGAACTGTTGTTCAGCACACGATAAAGAGATAAAGTTCCTAGATATGCTAAATGATTGTTCCCTGGGACAGATGGTTGAAGACCCAACTAGAGGTACAAGAATCCTTGACTTGATCCTGAGTAATACTCAGGATCTGGTGCAAGATGTTAATGTGACTGATCCAATAGGGAACAGTGACCACAACTCAATTATGTTTAACTTGATCATAGACCGCAAGTCACTGATAAAATCTAACACAGAGACCTTAAATTTTCAAAAAGAAATTTCCCAAAGTTGAGGAAATTAGTAAAAAAGAAGCTGAAAGGGAAAATTGAGAGAGTCCAAACACTCCAAGAGGCATGGAGGCTGTTTACAAAAACAATAACAGAGGCTCAATTGGAATGCATACCCAAAAGGAAAAAGGGCACTGCCAGGTCCAAGAGGACTCCGATGTGGCTTACAGGAGCTGTTCGGGAAGTGATCAAGAGCAAGAAAAGCTCATTTAGAAGATGGAAGGCTTGTCCGAATGAGGACAGCAGGCAGAAACATAAATTCTGGCAGAACAAATGCAAGGCAACAATCAGGAAAGCAAAGCAAGACTTTGAGGAGCGTATAGCTAAAAATACTCAGAGAAATAACAAAGACTTCTTTAAGTACATTAGAAGTAAGAACCCAACTCGGAAGGCCATTGGACCATTAGATGACAATGGAAGCCAAGGGGTTATTAAAGAGGAAACAGAGATTGCAGAGAGACTCAATGAATTCTTTGCTTCAGTATTCACTGAAGAAGACAGAGGCCACATGCCCAAAACAGAGCCTATCTTCGTAGGGAGGGAAACCGAAGAATTAAGCCAGATAGAAATAACCAGGGAGGAGGTCCTTGCATGTCTTGTTAAGCTAAACACTAACAAATCACCAGGACCAGATGGCATCCATCCACGAGTTCTCAGGGAACTTAAAGATGAAATTGCTGATCTCCTAGCCAAAATATATAACCTTGCCCTCAAATCAGGCTTTGTGCCTGATGACTGGAAGGTAGCGAATGTAACACCAATTTTCAAAAAAGGATCCAGGGGTGATCCAGGAAATTACCGACCTGTCAGTTTGACATGTGTCCCAGGTAAAGTGATGGAAACCATCCTAAAAGATAGAATTAATAGGCACATAGAAGAGAAGGCGCTGCTAAAGGAGAGCCAACATGGCTTTTGCAAGGGCAAATCATGCCTCACTAATCTGTTGGAATTTTTTGAGAGTGTCAACAAGCATGTGGATAAGGGGGATCCAGTTGACATTGTTTATCTGGACTTTCAGAAGGCTTTTGACAAGGTCCCACACCAAAGGCTCTTGAATAAACTTACCAGTCATGGAATAAAGGGACAGGTCTTGTCCTGGATCAGCAACTGGCTAAGGGACAGGAAACAGAGGGTAGCAGTAAATGGACACTTCTCCAAGTGGAGGGAAGTTAAGAGTGGGGTCCCCCAAGGTTCAGTACTGGGACCCCTGCTTTTCAACCTCTTCATAAATGATCTAGAGGTAGGAGTAAAAAGCAAGGTAGCCAAATTTGCTGACGACACTAAATTATACAGGGTAGTGAAAACTGTGAGAGATTGTGAGGAGCTCCAGAGGGATCTCTTGACACTGGGGGAGTGGGCAAAACAGTGGCAAATGAGTTTCAACATTAGTAAGTGCAGAGTGATGCATGTTGGGGCAAAGAACCCCAATTACATAAATTACATTTATAAACTGATGGGGTTTGAACTCTCTGCGACAAACCAGGAAAGGGACCTTGGTGTCCTGGTGGACAACTCAATGAAGGTGTCAACCCAGTGTGCCTCAGCAGTGAAAAAAGCAAACTCAATGTTAGGGATCATTAGGAAGGGTATAGAAAATAAGTCAGCAAGTGTCATTTTGCCTCTTTATAAATCTATGGTGAGGCCCCATCTGGAATACTGTGTACAGTTCTGGTCGCCATACCTCCAGAAGGATATTATGGAGCTGGAAAAAGTGCAGAGGAGGGCAACCAGAATGATTAGGGGACTGGAACACCTTCCTTACCAACTGAGGCTGCAACGGTTGGGCCTCTTCACTCTTGAACGACGACGTCTAAGAGGTGACCTGATTGAAGTTTATAAAATCATGCACGGTGTGGACAAAGTAGATAAGGAAAAACTGTTTTCCCTATCGCATAACACTAGAACTAGGGGACACTCGATGAAACTTTTGGATACTAGTTCTCAAACAAATAAGAGAAAGTACTTTTTCACCCAGAGGATTACTGGCCTATGGAACTCCCTGCCAGAAGAAGTGGTGACAGCTGTCAGTCTTGACAGCTTTAAGAAAGGATTAGACAAGTTCATGGAGGACAAGAGTATCAATGGCTATAATTATGGATACCTAAGGACAACCTCCGGGTTGGAGAGATAGGAAGATTATCTCTCAATATCATTTCCAGGGAATCCTAAGCAGGTGAAGGCATCTCTTTGGGAATAATGCCCTGAAGGAAATGGTGAGCCACTGTGTGAGACAGAATGCTGGACTAGATGGGCTGTGGCCTGTTCCAGCAAGGCTGTTCTTATGTTCTTATGTTCTTATGTTCTTAATAGTACCTGTAATAGGGCGCTGCAATTCACCTCAAAGAGAAGATTCATAGAGGGTGAGAGCGTTGGAGAGGTAGAAAATACAACAGCTATATATAATACCGAGGAAAAGTCATGTGCAAATAATCATGGTAAACGAGAAATATTCATTAAAGAGACAGGAGGCAATTGAAATGAAAGCTTAAAGAAAAACAGAGTAGTCTTGTTCTGTATTCAAACCCCTGGGATGTAAAGTAGAAAAACGGTGAATATAAAATGCCTCCCGTTGTAACAGGAAGCGTTCTTTATTAATGGAATGAAATCGACGAGGGGAAAATGATTCAAGTACAGCTGCTTTCAGATCAGTGGGGGCATGCTTCTTGTCAACATAATGGGAGACAAGAGGTGCTGTAAGAACCTTATTACGAATACGCGAAATGTGTTCCCCCAGTCTAGTTTTAAGTGGTCTAGATGATTGTCCCACATAGGACAAACCACAAGGGCAGATTAAAATATATACGATGTCACATGAATTACAGTTGGAGAACCGGGAAAGTTGTAATCTGAAAGTATAGCCCGGAATGGAAATAACATCCGTTTTCCACATGTAACAACAAAACTTACAGTGTCCGCAGGGATGGTGCCCGAGAGGAAATGTAGAAGTCGTTGTAGAAGGTAGTAGACAGTCAGTTTTAGATAAAATGCCAGCGATGGTCCTAGTTTTGCGGTACCCAATCATGGGTTTATCTTTGCACCCAGACACAGAATCTAATATGTGCCAATGCCGAAATACAATCCTTTTAATTTGTTGCACAAGGGGAGTGAAGTCAACAGACCAAAAAATATTGTTCTGTGTTTTCTTAGCTCTGCGTTGGAATATAGAGCACCTAGATCTGTGAGTCACCTTCTGGTATGCGTTGTTGATCACCTGGATGGGATACCCCCTAATGAGTAATGATTGGCGAATATTGGTAGCAGCTGATTGAAAATCAGCATCAAATGTCGAATTTCTTTTGGCCCGAAGAAATAAGCTGTAGGGTATGTTGTTTTTTAAAGATAATGGATGGAAAGAGTGAAACTGTAAGTAGGCATGCCTATCTGTGGGTTTATTAAACGTTTGTAAATTAAAATATCGGCAAAAAAAGGGTTAACAGAAGAATTGAGAATGAAAGTATGGTCAAAATTATTCATAAAAATATTAGCAACTGAAGGGGCAAAATTTGAGCCCATGGCTACACCTTGTATCTGTAAATAAAATGTGTCCATAAACCGGAAAAAATTGTGCTCAAAAGCTATGTCAAGAAGGTCTAAAAGAAAATGTGTAGGAGGATCGGGATTAATGCGAGATAATAAAAGTTGTTCAACAAGCATCCGGGCTTCTTGGAGAGGTATGTTGGTGTAAAGGGAGGCGACATCCATGGTAACCAGAACACAATCATCAGGAACAGAAGTATGTTCTAAAAGTGTGATGAAATGAGAAGAATCCTTGACATAGGACGGAGTGTTAGAGGCAAAGGGGCATATAAAATGATCAATGAAAATGGCAATAGGTTCCAAAAGGCCATCATTGGCAGCTATAATAGGTCTGCAGGGTACAAGAGTGGAACCAGGTTGAAGTTTATGGATTTTAGGCAATAAGTGAAAGATGGGGACCCGCGGTTTCATTGATTATTTTATATGCCCCTTTGCCTCTAACACTCCGTCCTATGTCAAGGATTCTTCTCATTTCATCAACCCTTTTTTTGCCGATATTTTAATTTACAAACGTTACATTGATGATTTGTTTTTTGTTCTCTCCAATCCGGCTTCTCTTTCTGGTCTTTTCACTTGGATTAACTCTTTACATGCTAACTTATCTTTTACTTACACTGCTAGTTCCGTTTCTGTGTCTTGTTTAGATTTAGAAATTTTTGTTGTCAACAAACAACTCAATATGCGCCTCTTTAATAAACCCACAGATAGGCATGCCTACTTACAGTTTCACTCTTTCCATCCATTATCTTTAAAAAACAACATACCCTACAGCTTATTTCTTCGGGCCAAAAGAAATTCGACATTTGATGCTGATTTTCAATCAGCTGCTACCAATATTCGCCAATCATTACTCATTAGGGGGTATCCCATCCAGGTGATCAACAACGCATACCAGAAGGTGACTCACAGATCTAGGTGCTCTATGTTCCAACGCAGAGCTAAGAAAACACAGAACAATATTTTTTGGTCTGTTGACTTCACTCCCCTTGCGCAACAAATTAAAAGGATTGTATTTCGGCATTGGCACATATTAGATTCTGTGTCTGGGTGCAAAGATAAACCCATGATTGGGTACCGCAAAACTAGGACCATCGCTGGCATTTTATCTAAAACTGACTGTCTACTACCTTCTACAACCACTTCTACATTTCCTCTCGGGCACCATCCCTGCGGACACTGTAAGTTTTGTTGTTACATGTGGAAAACGGATGTTATTTCCATTCTGGGCTATACTTTCAGATTACAACTTTCCCGGTTCTCCAACTGTAATTCACGTGACATCGTATATATTTTAATCTGCCCTTGTGGTTTGTCCTATGTGGGACAATCATCTAGACCACTTAAAACTAGACTGGGGGAACACATTTCGCGTATTCGTAATAAGGTTCTTACAGCACCTCTTGTCTCCCATTATGTTGACAAGAAGCATGCTCCCACTGATCTGAAAGCAGCTGTACTTGAATCGTTTTCCCCTCGTCGATTTCATTCCATTAATAAAGAACGCTTCCTGTTACAACGGGAGGCATTTTATATTCACCGTTTTTCTACTTTACATCCCAGGGGTTTGAATACAGAACAAGACTACTCTGTTTTTCTTTAAGCTTTCATTTCGATTGCCTCCTGTCTCTTTAATGAATATTTCTCTTTTACCATGATTATTTGCACATGACTTTTCCTCGGTATTATATATAGCTGTTGTATTTTCTACCTCTCCAACGCTCTCACCCTCTATGAATCTTCTCTTTGAGGTGAATTGCAGCGCCCTATTACAGGTACTATTGCTAGGTTTTATACCTCTGTATATTGGTGTTTCGTGCTTTGTACTTATTTTTGTTTCATATAGTTGTTACTTGAAGTATTGGTTTCTTCGCAGATCTTGATAAAGAGTACGAAATATTCTGTACCGGAAGAATATCGACCTGTTTCTGCCATCACCACGTTTCTCCTCTGTGACGACTGCTTAGCCCTCCTGGCTGCTCGTGTTGTTACTTCTACCTGTATAGCCCTCCTGGCTGCTTGAACTGTTACTTCCTCCCATTGTCCTTGTTACATGTTTTGGTTTTTCATCGGACCTTTGATGACCACTTACTTCTATCAGCATAGCCCTCCTGGCTGCTCGAATTGTTACCTCCTTGCCACATGATATGGTTTTTCATCGGACCCTTGATTACCACTTTGGATTCGTTTCCACGTTCCCTTCCTCTATGTATTTTCAGCCCTCCTGGCCATACTAATTGTATTGCATATTTTTGTACATGATTGTATACTTGTACCTTTTTACGGATTTTTGATACATATTGTATATGCCTCTTAGAAACCTACCTTCCAGATTGTTGCTACCTTTATTAGGACTCTATATTTTGTTACACTTTCAGTGACTTTGTCTTTTTCTCTCCAGATTCTATGTTTACTTTACATCTTTTTCTGGTTGGTCCGTTTGTATATTATTAAGTATTTTTTGTACACCTTATTAAATTTATTTCACTTTTCCTGCTTTTGATTCTTTTGGGGTGTTTTTCCTCCCTCCCTGCGTTTACTTTACACCCCCGCCGCCTTTCTCCCTCCTTTGCTTTTTCACTGCTGAGGCACACTGGGTTAACACCTTCATTGAGTTGTCCACCAGGACACCAAGGTCCCTTTCCTGGTTTGTCGCAGAGAGTTCAGACCCCATCAGTTTATAAATATAATTGGGGTTCTTTGCCCCAACATGCATCACTCTGCACTTACTAATGTTGAAACTCATTTGCCACTGTTTTGCCCACTCCCCCAGTGTCAAGAGATCCCTCTGGAGCTCCTCACAATCTCTCACAGTTTTCACTACCCTGTATAATTTAGTGTCGTCAGCAAATTTGGCTACCTTGCTTTTTACTCCTACTTCTAGATCATTTATGAAGAGGTTGAAAAGCAGGGGTCCCAGTACTGAACCTTGGGGGACCCCACTCTTTACTTCCCTCCACTTGGAGAAGTGTCCATTTAGTGCTACCCTCTGTTTCATGTCCCTTAGCCAGTTGCTGATCCAGGACAAGACCTGTCCCTTTATTCCATGACTGGTAAGTTTATTCAAGTGCCTTTGGTGTGGGACCTTGTCAAATCCTTCTGAAAGTCCAGATAAACAATGTCAACTGGATCCCCCTTATCCACATGCTTGTTGATACTCTCAAAAAATTCCAACAGATTAGTGAGGCATGATTTGCCCTTGCAAAAGCCATGTTGGCTCTCCTTTAGCAGCGCCTTCTCTTCTATGTGCCTATTAATTCTATCTTTTAGGATGGTTTCCATCACTTTACCTGGGACACATGTCAAACTGACAGGTCGGTAATTTCCTGGATCACCCCTGGATCCCTTTTTGAAAATTGGTGTAACATTCGCTACCTTCCAGTCATCAGGCACAAAGCCTGATTTGAGGGAAATATTATATATTTTGGCTAGCAGATCAGCAATTTCATCTTTAAGTTCCCTGAGAACTCGTGGATGGATGCCATCTGGTCTTGGTGATTTGTTACTGTTTAGCTTAACAAGACATGCAAGGACCTCCTCCCTGGTTATTTCTATCTGGCTTAATTCTTCGGTTTCCCACCCTACGAAGATAGGCTCTGTTTTGGGGATGTGGTCTCTGTCTTCTTCAGTGAATACTGAAGCAAAGAATTCATTGAGTCTCTCTACAATCTCTGTTTCCTCTTTAATAACCCCTTGCCTTCCATTGTCATCTAATGGTCCAATGACCTTCCTATCTGGGTTCTTACTTCTAATGTACTTAAAGAAGTCTTTGTTATTTCTCTGAGTATTTTTAGCTATATGCTCCTCAAAGTCTTGCTTTGCTTTCCTGATTGTTGCCTTGCATTTGTTCTGCCAGAATTTATGATTCTGCCTGCTGTCCTCATTCGGACAAGCCTTCCATCTTCTAAATGAGCTTTTCTTGCTCTTGATCACTTCCCGAACAGCTCCTGTAAGCCACATCGGAGTCCTCTTGGACCTGGCAGTGCCCTTTTTCCTTTTGGGTATGCATTCCAATTGGGCCTCTGTTATTGTTTTTGTAAACAGCCTCCATGCCTCTTGGAGTGTTTGGACTCTCTCAATTTTCCCTTTCAGCTTCTTTTTTACTAGTTTCCTCATCTTTGGGAAATTTCCTTTTTGAAAATTTAAGGTCTCTGTGTTAGATTTTATCAGTGACTTGCGGTCTATGATCAAGTTAAACATAATTGAGTTGTGGTCACTGTTCCCTATTGGATCAGTCACATTAACATCTTGCACCAGATCCTGAGTATTACTCAGGATCAAGTCAAGGATTCTTGTACCTCTAGTTGGGTCTTCAACCATCTGTCCCAGGGAACAATCATTTAGCATATCTAGGAACTTTATCTCTTTATCATGTGCTGAACAACAGTTCACCCAGTCTATGTGAGGGTAATTGAAGTCCCCCATTATAACCAGGCTTCCCTTCTTGGATGCCTCCTTTACAACATTCTCCAACTGCCAGTTTCCCTCAAGAGTTTGGGTCGGAGGCCGATAGTATATGCCTACTGTTAGACCATCCTTGTGGCCTGGTACTCTTACCCACAGAGCTTCTAATGGTGACTCCAAATCACCTAGATATTCCAATTTATACGATTTTATCACTTCTTTGACATACAAGGCTACACCACCTCCTGTTTGCCCCTTCCTATTCTTCCTGTACAGTTTGTAGCCTGGGATAACTGTATCCCATTGGTTATCATCCATCCACCAGGTTTCAGTGATGCCAATAATATCAATATTCTTATCTATTGCTAAGTATTCCAGCTCCCCTATTTTGTTCCGGAGGCTTCTGGCATTTGTATACAAGCATTTATATATGCTTTCCTGATACAGTCTTTTGAGTCCAGTTGCATTGTTAGACTGCCTCTTGCATCCTTCTGCTAGAGTGCTGGTGACTAGCTCCTTGCTCTGCTCAGTAATTTTTGCATCCTCCTCACTACTCAAGTACACACTTTCCCAAACCGGATGCTGCCCAGCTCCTGTCGGGTTTCCCCCAGTTATCAGTCTAAAAGCTGCTCTGCAGCCTTTTTGATGTTGAGTGCCAGCAATCTGGTCCCATCATGGTTCAAATGCAACCCTTCCCTCCTGAACAGATTTGGCTTGTCCCAAAATGTTCTCCAGTTCCTGAGAAATCTGAAGACCTCCTCTTGACACCACCGCCTCATCCACGCATTGAGGCTTCTGAGCTCTGCCTGCCTGGTAGGTCCTACGTGAGGGACAGGCAGCACCTCTCCTTGCAGGACTCTAACACGTGGGAGACAGAACACCCCAAACACCATGAAAGGCATTTTGCACACGGGGGAAGCACCCATGTGACAGTGGGGATCACCCATGGGTGGGAGCACGTGTGGAAGCTTTTGTTTCAAAGAGGCTTCGGTGATTCCCTACCAAAACAAACCCTGGCGCAATGAGGTAGGCACTGGACTTTAAGCTGGGGTGTGTGGGTGGGTGGGGAATGGACTAGCTCAGTCATGGTGAACCTTGGCACCACAAGTGTTCATGGACTTCAATTCCCAGAAGCTCAAGTCACAGAAGCTTGGCACCACAAGTGTTCATGGATTCACAGAGACTTGGGCTTCTGAGAATTGAAGTCCAAGAACACCTGGAGTGCCAAGGTTCACCATCATGTGACTAGCCTACTGAAGGATGAGAAGGACCACTTTCCTGTTTAAAAAGGTCTGCTCCCCATCTCTCTCCCCCCCACCCCCGGGACAGTTTCTCTGCTCCATTCACAAAACTTCCTATTTTGCTGGTGGTGGTGGCGGCGGCAGGAATCCTGGTGAAAACGCAGTTTTTGTCGTGGGAGACTTGGGATGCCCTCAATGTTTATTGAAGAAAAGAGGAACCTAGATAGACTTCTGGAGGCTGTAGTCCGCAACAATAACTTTTCCAACCACCGATCCGATTTCCAGAGAGATGCATTGCAACTCCTCTGGTACCTTCCGCCAAGGTGAAAACGTTACATAATAGATTTGGCTGTGCTTTTCATCAGCTTAGTCCCATAATATTACTGAATGTGACTGCCAGAAAATGAAATTTCGAGATGATTGCTAAATCAAAACAGCAATGGTATAAAAAAATCTTAGTCATCTGTATAAGATATTGTTTCTGCGGTGGCTTAGTGGTTAAGAAGCTCGCCTTGTTAGCTGGAAGGCCAGCAAGTCGGCAGTTCGAGACCCAGGTACTGCATGGCAGTTTGAGAGCCCGTCTCTATCCCAGCCCCTGCCAACTTAGCAGTTCGAAAGCAAGAAATGGCAAGTAGATAAATAGGGACCACTTCAGTGGAAAAAGATCTTGGGGACATAAAAGAAACCCCTCCCATGAGCGAAGTTTCTTCAGAAAAAAATCCTTTCAACCCAGAATAATTTCTGACATATTATTATTATCATCATCGTTGTTGTTGTTGTTGTTGTTGTTGTTGTTGTTGTTGTTGTTGTTGTAATAACTGTTATTGTGAAAAAAGCAAACTCAATGCTAGGGATCATTAGGAAGGGTATAAAAAATAAGTCAAAAAAGGATTCAGGGGTGATCCAGGAAATTACCGACCAGTCAATTTGACATGTGTCCCAGGTAAAGTGATGGAAACCATCTTAAAAAATAGAATTAATAGGCAGATAGAAGAAAAGGCGCTGCTAAAGGAGAGCCAACATGGCTTCTGCAAGGGCAAATCATGCCTCACTAATCTTGGAATTTTTTGAGAGTGTCAACAAGCATGTGGATAAGGGGGATCCAGTTGACATTGTTTATCTGGACTTTCAGAAGGCTTTTGACAAGGTCCCGCACCAAAGGCACTTGAATAAATTTGCCAGTCATGGAATAAAGGGACAGGTCTTGTCCTGGATCAGCAACTGGCTAAGGGACAGGAAACAGAGGGTAGCACTAAATGGACACTTCTCCAAGTGGAGGGAAGTAAAGAGTGGGGTCCCCCAAGGTTCAGTACTGGGACACCTGCTTTTCAACCTCTTCATAAATGATCTAGAAGTAGGAGTAAATAGCAAGGTAGCCAAATTTGCTGACGACACTAAATTATACAGGGTAGTGAAAACTGTGAGAGAATGTGAGGAGCTCCAGAGGGATCTCTTGACACTGGGAGAGTGGGCAAACCAGTGACAAATGAGCTTCAACAGTAGTAAGCACAGACTGATGCATGTTGGGGCAAAAAACCCCAATTACATTTATAAACAGATGGGGTCTGAACTCTCTGCAACAAACCAGGAAAGGGACCTTGGTGTCCTGGTGGACAGCTCAATGAAGGTGTCAACCAAGTGTGCCTCAGCAGTAAAAAGAGCAAACTTAATGCTAGGGATCATCTGAGGCTGCAATGGTTGAGCCTCTTCACTCTTAAACTACGGCGTCTAAGAGGTGACCTGATTGAAATTTATAAAATCATGCACGGTGTAGACAAAGTAGATAAGGAAAAACTGTTTTCCTTATCGCACAACACTAGAACTAGGGGGCACTCCATGAAACATTTGGGTACTAGTTCTCAAACAAATAAGAGAAAGTACTTTTTCACCCAGAGGATCACTGGTCTATGGAACTCCCTGCCAGAAGAAGTGGTGACAGCTGTCAGTCTTGCCAGCTTTAAGAAAATATTAGATAAGTTCATGGAGGATAAGGGTATCAATGGCTATAATTATGGATACCTAAGGACAACCTTCAAGTTGGAGAGATAGGCAGGATATCTCTCCATGCCATTTCCAGGGAATCCTAAGCAGGTGAAGGCATCTGCTTGGGAATAACACCCTGAAGCAAATGGTGAGCCATTGTGTGAGATGGAATGCTGGACTGGATGGGCTGTGGCCTGTTCCAGCAAGGCTGTTCTTATGAAATTACTAGCAAATTTTGCCCGGTGGTGCCGAGCTGTTTTAAATTGTGTTAGAAGGTTTTTGTTTTGTTAATGTTTGTACAAATGAGGTAAGTCTGTAGTTGTGATTTTTAAAATGTTTATTTATACACACGGGCTGTTATAAACTGTGATCAGCTTTTTTGGATTTGTTTTGGTGGATTAAAAAAAGAGGAAAGGATGATATAATTTTTTACAATTATTTTATTTAACCAAATAATGTTTTCGTATGTGAATATTTTTTAATAGTTGTACCTTGGATAATAATTTTAAAAATGTGAAAGTACATGTTTTTTTTACATTCAATGTTTTTAAATTGTGTTTAGATGTTTTGGGGGTTTTTTGAGTGAAAACTCTACACAGGATTTTAGAAATGTTTTTATTTTATTATTTTGTGATTTGTTTGTGATTTGTGTGAATGTGTGATGTAATGTTATGTTTTTGACTGTTTTATCTCTTGTGGCCTCTGGGTGGGGCTGTTGAGTATTTCTTTTACTTTGACTGTTTTTTCTCTACTGGCCGCTGGGTGACGCTTCTTCCGGTAAGTAGTCTCTTTCTTTCCTCATTTCAGTTCTGGCCATCATAGAGGTAGGACATGCTGGTAAGTTGGCTGGTTTAATTTCTTTTATGGGTTTGTTTTGTTTTTCTTTTTAGGTGTTTTTCTGTGTGTTTTTTCTGTTCGTTATTTTTGGTTTTGGTTAATTTTGGATGTTTTTTTGTGTTTTTTAAAATTAATGGTTTATTTATTTTAATTATTTTGGTGTTTTTTGTGTTTTTTAGTTTTGTTTCTCTTTCAAGGGGGGGAGGCACTGGTGCCTTGGCCCCCTCTTGAAAGCAAAACACTTTTTCCATATGTAAAGTCAGCGGGCAGAGCACCATCTGCTGGCTTTGCTTCCCTGGGAATGGGTTCACTTTCAAGGGGGGGGGCAAGGCACCAGTGCCTCCCCCCCTTGAAAGAGAAACAAAACTAAAAAACACAAACAAACACCAAAATAATTAAAATAAATAAACCTCCCCTCCCCGTTTCTCCATGAAAGCAGGACGGCAGGTGTTTGCGTGGCTGTAAGGCACTGTGTCCGCCTGTGGCGGACTTGCCCTCACTTTGTGTTTTTTATTTTTATTTTTCACGCGGCGGCCTTCTCAGCATTCTGCACGCTCATGGCGCGCAGGACTCTGGGGCTTGTAGTTATGGGTTTGTGCATTCCGTTTGTGCAGTGATTTTTTTTCTGCGGCTCCATTTTTCTGCAACTAACTTTTATAAACATGTTTTTTTGAAATTTTGGTAAGTACAACTTGTTTAACTTTTATATTTCTTAACATTTTTCTTAAACTTTGTTTTACATTTTTACATTTGTTTTACAGTTTGGTGTTATGTAATGTTAGTCCACATTTTCTGTTAGTTTAATTTTTTCATAAACTTTGTTTTAAATTTTTACATTTGTTTTACAGTTTTGTTTTAACGAATGTTAGCCCACATTTTCTGTTAGTTTAATTTTTAAATTGCTAGATCCAACTTTTCTTTTTTTTTCTTTGTCAATTTTTGGGTTCACTTTTTGCAATGTAAAGTTGTTGTTGTGGTGTCTTTTGTTGATTGTAGTTCTTTGATCTGTTAAAAAAATATAGCTATAGATATACATATTTATATATTTCTGTCTTATATTTGAAAGGTACTTTTTGTTTTCTTTTCTTGTTTTGGTTTTCTTCTATGGAGAAAAATTATAAATATATTTTAGTTATTTGTTTCATATGCTTTTTTGTGTTGTTATTTATGATTTATTATGTTGTGTGTTACTTGATAATTGTTTCTTACCTTTAATATTGTTTTTGGTTGTTTTGCTCTGGGCTGTTGTTACTTTCATTCTCCATTGTGGAATTTGTTGAATCTGTAAAATAGAAATAATATTTTGAATTTTTGTGTTACCTTAATTGATTATTGTTTTCTTTGGTTTATTGGAAGAGTTTCGTTGTTGTGTTGTGTGATTAGATGATTTAACATGAGGAGAGCCAATGGCAGGTTGAGTTGCATTGATGGGTTTAGCATCACAAGTATATGCCTTTGGATGATGAATTGCATTGGAATGATTGAATTTCGCCTGTTTGGTATGTTGTCTTCTGTATCTTTGGTTTTCTTGTATTCTTCCTCTTGTTTTATGAGTGTCCTGTAATTTATTTCTCCATGTTCTTGGATTTGTTTGTTGTTTATTTTATCAATTATTTGTTGTAATTGTTCATTTGAGTTGTTTGTATTTGTCTCTTTGTCACCTCTTGTTTTTGTTTGTGTTACCTTTCTTCTCACCACAGGATTATCTTCCAAGTTCATGTTCATGATTTCTTTTGTTGGTATGTTGTCTTCTGTTTGTTTGTTTTTGTTTTCTTCTTTTTCCTGATATATTTGTTTCTGTTTGTCATTTTCCCCTTGTCTGGGATTTGTTTGTTGTTTATTTTTTCTATTATTTGTTGTAAGTGTTCATTTTGGGTATTTGTATTTTTCTGTTTGTCATCTATGGATTTCTGTTTGTCACCTATGGGTTTGGTTTGTGTCACTTTTCTTCTTACCACAAGTTCGTTTTCCATGTTTATGTTGGGTCTTTGTCATCTTTCATTTTCTCCTTTGTAATTTCGTTGTCCTGGTCACTTATTTTTATTCTTGTGTAACTGTGGTCCATTGGTGTATTAGTTTTCTTTTTAATTTTGTCAATTATTTCTTGCATTTCCTTGTTCTGTTTCTGATCTTGTTTTTTCTCATTCTCATTTATTTTTTGGGGTGTTCCAATTATGGTATTTGTCTCTTTTGTGCTTATTTTCCAGGGCAAGATTTCTTTTTTGTATTGTTTGGATTTTTGGAGAAATAACCCATAGTTGGTTAGTATCTGTTTCTGCTCTAATTTGGTACCTTGCTCTGTGTGCTCCATTATATATTTTTGAATCATTTGGGGGTGCTGTCTCTCTTGTGTCTGTTCCATTAGTTTCTTTCCTCTTCCGGTTGGTGTTCTGTTTATTTTTTCCATTTTCTAATTTTATTTTTCTCTTCGTAATGGTTTTTGGGATTTCTTGGGCTCCCTAATCTTGGGTTTCGTTCCCTCCGTTTCTTTACCACGCTCTCCTCAGTGCTTCTGGCTCTTACTCTTTCCTTATTTGGTCTGCTTTTCTTCCTTTCGTTCTCGCGTGATTTGTGAAGTTTAGGCTTTTTCGTTAGTGTCTGCTCTTTGCGGAGTAGTTTGGTTTCGAAGCCTGTCTTTTGCTTTCGGATCTTTCTGCAGCTCCGGGATTCCTACTTCTTTTTCGCTCTTTTGGGCTATTGGAGAAGGCTCCTGATGGTTTCTGTGTTCGTCATTCGGTAAGCTTGAATGTTCTTAAGCATTTTTTTCTTTTTTGTGTGCAATCATTCTGTGCTTGTATGGATAATTATGTATGTGAAAGTTTTGTGCTTGCACGAGTTTTTCAGCATTGGGTTTGTGTCTTTGTGTGTGGTATTTTCATCTTATTTTTGGGGTCGCTTGTAGTAATTTTCATCGGTGTTTCCTATTATTCGTATTTTACGTTATCTTTCTTTTCTTAGCTGCTGTGCTGGAATAGTTTACGTAGTGTTTTCCGTTTTTCCCTCATGCGCTATTTTGGCTATTTTGGTTGTATATTTATTTTGTTTGTTAATAATGGTGAGATCTAATTTGGTTTTCTGTGTATTACTTCTAATTTGTTTCCCTTTCAAAGTTGTTTATTGGTTCTAGTTTATTTTCTACAATAGAACATAGACTGTGTTCCGTAAGCGTTGCGTATTTATCTGTATCAAACTGTGAGGGGTTTGTGTTGTCGCTCCTTTTATGGGGTTTCGTTTTTCGCGGCTTGGCCAACGTGTGATGCGTGTGTCACTCCCCCCCCCCGGGCGCTGTGATTGGCTGCTGTTGTTTTTTCGCTTTGGAGGCTGGGATTTGTAGTTTCTTTTTTTGTGTTATTATTTATGTGGTGATTTGTTTATTTTGTTTAATTCCATGGTGTTATGTGTTCAGAGTACATGTATTTCGTCAGTTGCTGTGCGCCATCGCCTTTTTTCTGTCTTGCACTTTCATTGAGTGTACGGTTTTGTGTGGTGCGGCGCAGACAGGTTTTTTTTAAAACTGTTGTTTCTTCATTCTCATTGCACGTGCCGTTCCACTCTCTTAGCTGTCCTTGTAGAGGTGCAAAGGATGCTGGAACATGAAGTTCTACGTCTGCTTTTTGCCAACCCACAGTGAATATTTTTATGCGGCTCCTTTTTGATTGGCTGCGCCGCGTTTGCGAACGTTCCTTTTGCCCACGCCGCTCTGCCTAATTGGCTCTGGTGCGGCGCGGTGCCCAGAACGTTGGGATTTGAAGTTCCCTTTTTCTGTTTGCATCCTGGGAACTCCTGCTCCCTGGCCAAAATTTTCAACCCGACAGTTACCTGCTAACCGGGTTCGGGCGAGTGAACGGAGGCCCATTACGGGCTAGTGGGGCCTGGTGCAACATCCTTTGTCACGTTCCAACAGTTAACGCACCATTTTATAGGTATATATAAAATGGGGAAATAATTAGAATGCGAATATGGAACCTATGTTCCTGAAACACAGTAGCAGAGGGCTCCTTTAGACTACTTTTTATGAAATAAATAAAGAGAATTATTTTTAGGTTCAACGTGATGAAACTATGGCCATCTAACTGTCACATGAATACCCTGAAGCAAATGGTGAATCACTTTGTGAGACAGAATGCTGGACTGGATGGGCTGTGGCCTGTTCCAGCATGGCTGTTCTTATGTTCTTATATTGTACAAATAATATCTTCCTGCATTTTTCAAAGCCTAAAAATCTTATTTAATTCTCTCAATCTTTTCTTCTTTCGAAAACAACTTAAACTTTTTGAAAATATCTGAGAGTAAACAAAACAGAACATCAAAAAAGACAAAAAATGTTGTGGCACCTTAAAGACTGGCTCCTGTATACAACTGTGAGCTTTCGTGGACCAAGTCCACTTCATCAGACATAAAAGTGAGGCCTTATGGCATAAATTTATACACACATCAGAGACTTAGACACACAATAATTGGCTAGTCTAACAGAATAGTACCATTGTACCCCTTTTCAACTGACAAAATCCCCTATTATTATTCAAATCTGCTGCAAAGCCTGGCCTCCTATTGCAAATGGTTGCAAAACAAACTTCTCTTGCAAGCTGATGCATCACATCCAAAGGGTAACAACGATCTTATCATCACTTACCTGCTATTGTTTAAAACAATAAGATTTTCTTCTGTGCAGGCTAATCAGTGTAGAAATAGGCTGGTGGTAAAACAAAATCAAAACGGAGCCTGTACTCACTGTCCCACAACAGATACTGGCTGGGGCTGAGCATCATCTGCATAATGACTTTCCAGTCATATGGGATGAGCATCATTGCCTAACACATCTGCTGGAACATGCCTCTGGTGAAGCGGCTCTGGAGCCCTGTTTCTGAGATTGCTTTGCGGATCTCTGCAAGTAGCTTGTATGGGATCACGGTGTGAACCGCTGCCTGGTTGCCTGTGAGGGCGTCCAGCTCAATGTGGACTGGACATAACTGCTGAAGTTCAGCTAGATCTTGGGCTTTCAAATCCCCTTTACATGCTTCCTCCTCTACCATGCGCTGAAAGGAACTTTTGGCTGTCTGGGGAGCTCCTGTGCTCCCTAGGCTTTTGTCCCCTCCTGTGGCATCTGCAATTACCACAGAAGGGAAGTTCCCTATGCCTGCTTGTCGAAACTGAATTGTCGGATAGAGACCTGCTGGGGCAGATGATTCTATATGCGCTGGGGATTTCTCTGCCTCTATCCGGACTGGGTTCACCTCTGAGATAACTTTCCTACACTTGCTCCATGTGTTTATGATCTTTGCCGGTGCTCTCGGCTCTTGTTTAATGCAGTCCCCTACTCTGTCCCAAATTCTGAGATCTAACATGCCTGCTTCTGGATAAAACAAACAGTGATCTCTAATGTACACCATGATGTCCGCTAAGTTCTCGCTATGAATGTGGGTATGGTTTAGCCTGGCCAGGCGCTTGAGCTCCCCTGCATGAGCCCTTCGCTTGGCGGATGAGCCTTGCCCCTGCTGACAAGCCCTCATTACCTGATGAAGATTCCTCCGAAGTTGCCTTCTCGGGATGAGTTGACGCGTCTGGATTCAGGCAACGGTTGAGATGTTACTTGGTGTGCGGTCCTTCGGGACGGAGTCTGGGTCGCGGACTGCTGCCGCGGGCCCTCTGTAGCCTCTGCGATGTTGGAGTCAGGGTTCACAGCTCACCCTGACCTGGAACGCGTTTTTCCGATGAGCAAGGAGCCGCAGAGCTTTGGAGGGTTGCTCTGCCTATCGAGATGCCTTGCCTTGTGGCTGTGCCAAGTTCCGATCGGATGGCCTTCCAACCTGAACTCACCGCAACCGCTGGAGAATCGAGCGTGGCTCTAGCATAGAACCGCGCCAATTACGTCGGGTCGGATGGCCTGGATTACGTCGGGCTGGATGGCCTGGATCATGTCTGGGTCACCAGATGTTGCAATGGTGGGCCAGAAATGGCCTGCTGGGTCACAGAGTGACTGTTCACAAGGAAGGCACGGAGGCAAAGGTGAGGTGGAAGACCAGTTCCGATTGGTTCGGAGTGCTGGCATTTATTGCCTGCCTCGGGTATCTGCGTGCATAGGTTGCACGCGACCCGTCACAGAATACTGTCGACATGGCACATTGTTAATCCAGTTACATTTACAGAAATTACTTGGAGGAAATGTGTAATTAGGAAATTACTGGGGAAGTCTGTTATCTACTAATTAACTACTGGCTGGCGAGACCATTGTCTTGCCCTATCATGGAATCTTTCCGGGACTAACTTCATCAAATATGACACATTCCAGTTTACTCTTCTGCTTAGGGAGTCTGTGGGTATGATTAATACATCGTGTGTTTACCTTTAATTACCACCTTGTCCGAGCTCATGGCCAAGGTGTAAGGTATGAATCTTTAACTATGGCTAATATTAATCTGCACCCAATTTCCATTCCTAACCAAGTTATGAGGGCTCGAGGGCATGTGCGCCCGAACCCCCAACCTTTCAAGAAAGGTTATGCCAATTATATATGCGGATAAACCACAAATTCCCAGAAGCCCATTCGTGTGGATTCACAGAGACTTGGGCTTCTGGGAATTGAAGTCCAAGAAGAGCTGGAATGCCAAGGTTTGCCATCGCTGCGATAGGGTGAACTGGTGACTCTATTTCTGTGGGGCTCCTGAAGCCACAAGACTGCAGTAGCTCAAGTGGCTAAGTCAAGACGCTGACTGGAAGGCGGGAGGTCAGCAGTTCAATTCCCAAGTCCTGCAGGAATGCGCTACCATCTTTGTCCAAGCTCCTGCCAACCTAGCAGTTTGAAAGCAAGACACTGCAAGCAGATAAATAGGGACCACTTCAATGGGAAGGTAAACAGTGGTCCGTGCGCTCCAGTGTCTAGTCATGCCTGCCACATGACCATGGAAATGTCTGCAGAAACAGATTCTCTCTTCGGCTTTGAAACAGAGATGAGCATTGAGCCCTAGAATCGGATACGACTGGCTTTCGAGCAAGGGAAACCTTTAAACCTAAGATAAATTTTGGAGTAAGCGAGCGCTTCGTTACATGATCTGCTTTTTAAAAACTAAATACAGAAAGGCTGAAATCCAGGAGTCAGTTGCGACTAGAGTAGGCCCACTGAATCAGTGGAAATTGAGTGAATCAACTTCTCCATAGGTTCCGTTGAGTCAGTAGGCCTTGCTCTAGCTGCTACGGTACTCGGGGCTGGATTTCAGGCATTGTAACAAAATGAAAACAAACACAGTAACATGGTAATGCCTTGACAGACTAAAAGATTTATTATTTATTTTCTGTGAATTTCCGTTTCTTGTTTGGCGAATGGCTTGTAATCAAGAAATATCTCTCTGGAATATGCCTGTTAGTCTTTAAAGGTACCACAAGTCTTATTTCTATTCCCCCTTGATTGTTATAGATCTGTGATGGCGAACCTTGGCACTCCAGATGTTATTGGACTTCAATTCCCAGAAGCCCAAGCCTGCTATGAATCCACATGAATGGGTTTACTGTGATTCATCCAGAAGCAGAAGTAAAATGCGTCCGTATGGTTAAGACTCTTCCGGGCTAACCCTTCCTCCATACGGGCGCTTTTTACTTCTGCTTCCAAGAGTGACGAGGGCAGCGGCAGCGCGGGGCGGATGAATTGCAGTAAACCCATTCATGTGGATTCATAGGGGGCTTGGGCTTCTGGGAATTGAAGTCCAAGAACATCTGGAGTGTCAAGGTTTGGCATCACGGTTATAGATGCTGAAACTGAACAGTAAGGCTGGCTCTTTGAGTAGTTACATTGATATGTGTATTAGAATTAATTGGTTCTCTATTTAGAACAGGGGTGCCCAAACTTTTCAGGCCATGGACTGGTCACGTGGTTCAGGGGGCCGGTCGCTATGACTCAGGGGCTGAATTCGGCCCCCAATGCTAATCCATCTGGCCCACGAAGCCCTCGTCACTTCCGGGAGCGACGAAGGCTTCGTGGGCTGGATGAATTGGCATTGGGGTGCGGATCCGGGCCCCAGGCCGTAGTTTGGGCACCCTGATTTAGAAAGAAACGTCAGAAAGGCTTGGCTACAATTGTTACTGTTGGTGCTGTTGATGAGGATTTCTTTCATCACTTCAATGGCTCATCCTTACCCCCAGCCTTGCACGCCAGGTAGCATCTCCTCTTCTGCACGCACACAAATTGCATCCAAGCGGTCCTTCTGCTTCGTCCATCCCCACACCTTCAGCTGCCTTTGTTTTGCCGATACCCACAAAGAGAATTGACGCACAGAACGTAGTCCAGCATAAACAGGGACTCGATCAAAATGGCTTGAAGCAAAATATGGAAGGGAATTTTTATTGTAAAATTAGCGTGCGGTGAAGGACCGCAAGGCAGGCACATGGAAACACGCTGAAGCAGGAGTCAGGGTGATTGGGTGATGGAGTCCCAGGTCCGTGCTTGTAGGATCGCACCCACCAGAGTGTTGCCCTTTAAAACAGGAGTGCCCAAACTTTTCAGGCCGTGGGCCGGTTATGTGGTTCCTCCCACAGGAAATGGAAATAAAACGCACCTGCAATCTATTTTGCAACAGGATGAGATAGATTTTAGGTAGTCATTTCCCCTGCTCAAACCAAGGGTGCCCAAACTATGGCCCATGGGCCAGATCCGGCCCCCAATGCCAATTCATCCAGCCTGTATGTGTGCATTTTAATTCCACTTCCGGGAGCGACGAGGGTAGTGTGGGCCAGATGAATTTGTGCCAGGGGCCAGATCTGGCCCACCAGCCGTAGATTGGGTACCCCTACTTTAAGACTTAGGAAAGCAAGAGTTTCCCCTTGGCCATGGAAAACTCAGGTACGTTTGTGTGTGAGAGAAGGGGTCAATGGTAAAACCGTTGCTTAAGTCTGACTTTGAAACCCCAATATGGGCCACCATGAGTCTTCTCTCTCCCCCACCCCATCACTGCCCTATTATGAAACAAAACAGGCACTTTGGGATTACTCTTAATCCTGTTCTGCTCCTCCAACCCATCTCCCCACCCCCAGTCGCCTCAGCTGTTTTGCACCCCGTTGCCTCCCCCCCCCAGCGCCTTCCACCCCTCCTGCTGGCCAAAGGCACCTTTGATTGATTGATTGAAGCTTTATTTCTATACCGCCTTTCTTACCCAGCGGGCAACTCAAGGCGGTTCACAGCAATAATATACATGATACAAAATACAAAATCTAAACAAGTAGCAGCAGCAATAGCAATGCAATAGTTACAAGATAATCTATACAATTAATATCAATAGGACAGTAATAGTAACAAAGGTCCCAGAAATACAGTGTTCAATCCCCACACAATACAATACAGTAGCAGAGACATATCAAACATGTTATAAAACACTATAATACATGTAGACTGCCAAAACAGCATACAATAGAATAAAGATATACCCCAAGACAGGTAAAAGGCACCTTTGAGGCCATCTCGGCCTCCAGTCCCACCAGAAACCTCCTGAGTGGCCTTTGCCAGCCCTCCTCGGTTCCGTCCAAACTCGACAGCCATTCTACTTCTGATTCTCCCCCACTCCCCACACAGACACATGCACACACTCGCTGGCAGCCTCTTTCCTTGTTTTGTTCTCATTTCGCCCCTCCCCCGACTCTGTGCCAGTTGGGGAGTAATCCTTAGGTCAGGGGGGGTGCCCAAACTTTTCAGGCCATGGGCTGGTCATGTGGTTCAGTGGGCCGGTCACATGGTTCCTTTCTCCCACCGGAAGCAGAAGTAAAACGTGTCTTGCAATCTGTTTTGCAACAGGATGAGATAGATTTTAGGCTGTCATTTTCCCTGCTTAAACCAGGGGTGCCCAAACTATGACCCATGGGCCAAATCTAGCCATTGATGCCAATTCATCCGGCCCACACTGTCCTTGTCTCTAATCGTTCCACCAGCCAGAGGAGCTCGCCTCTCTGGCACAAGGAGGAGAGCCTTCTCCGTGTCTGTGCCGGCCCTCTGGAACCTCCTGCCAACAGAGCTACGTCTCCGGACAGAATTGCTGCCTTTCAGAAAAGAACTTAAAACCTGGCTGGCGGGCCAAGTGTGGGGTGCAGGTAAAAGGGTAACCTCCATTGGGTGGCTGGTGTAGAAGAACTCCTCCCCATGGTGCCTTTGGATCCTGCACCCCTTGTTTTAGGGGGTGGGTAGTTTTAACTGTTTTTAACATGTTTTTAAATTGTGATTGTGAACCGCCCTGAGTCGGCCTTGGCCAAGTGGGGGTATATAAATTTGACAATTAAATGAAATTAAATTGCCTCTCCCGGGATCAGAAATAAAACACACCTGGATGGGTGCCTTTTCCTTCCGCTTCTGGGAGCGACAATAGATAGCAGTGTGGACAGGATGAATTGGTGTCGGGGCCAGATCCGGCCCATGGGCCATAGTTTGGGCCTTAGGTGGCTCTCGCTGGGTAGCTGGCGCAGAATTAGGGTGGGTGGGCGGGCTATGCCTTTCCCAAAGAACTACTCCGCCTGCCTGCGAAAAGGCTGTTGGGGGGCAGGCGGTGTTCAGCCGGGACTGTGGGTCCCTTTCCTCTCCTCCATCCTCCTGCTGCCCAACCAAGAGAGTTGCTACGCGGTCACGTCCGCCCTTCCCCTACCAGGAACTCAGGCTTTACCAGAGAGAGGGGAGAAGAGAAAGCTTTGCGAGCAACGATGCTGTTCGTGGATGCGTGGCTAATTTCCCTTCTCGATTAAACAGAACAAGACCATGTTTAGCACTAGGTTTTGGGGAATTTATGCTATTCTATCCATTTGCGTCTTTCGATTCCCCACATCTTTTCCTCCCCTTTCCTTTTTTCGCCCGGTCTCCTCGACTTGTCATAACCCATGACCTATTTAAATAACCGGCAGGCTGGTTGACCTGGAGGTGGCATAAATGACCATGTAAGACGCTGACTGGAAGGCGGGAGGTCAACAGTTTGATTCCCGAGACCTGCAGGCCAGAATGAGCTCCCGTCTTTGTCCCAGCTCCTGCCAACCTAGCAGTTTGAAAGCAAGAAATTGCAAATAAATAAATAGGGACCACTTCGGTGGGAAGGTAAACAGCGTTCCGTGAGCTCCGGTGTCTAGTCATGCCTGCCACATGACCATGGAATCGTCTGCACAAGCAGACAGCGCTGGCTCTTCGGCTTTGAAACAGAGATGAGCACTGAACCCTAGAGTCGGATACAACTGGCTTTCAAGCAAGAGAAGCCTTTACCTATGCTACATATATATGGCATTTCACACAATTATTTATCGTGTGAGAAGCACACAATGATGCTTTTTGGGTTGAGAGGATTTTTGCTGGCCTTCCAGCTAACAAGGCGAGCTTCTTAACCACTCAGCCACTGCAGTCCCTCATTTCACACACGGATACTCTACTAAACCCTTCTGCTTAAGTCTGCATAGAATGGATGATGTACACCAGGAGTTGTCAACCTTTTTCAGCCAGGGGCCAGGTCACGCTCCCTCAGACAGCTTCGGGGGCCGCCGGATGGCCATTTTGCCCTTCCTTCACCACATGGCACTTCCTGGTGTGGTGGAGGTGGTGGGGAGCCAAATGAAATGGTGCCCATGGGCTGCATCCAGCCCGCAGGCCACAAATCGAGAATCCCTGATGTACACAGAGGAGCCTCGACATTTAATTTAATTTAATTTAATTGTTGGATTTCTATACCGCCCACTCGACCAAGGCCGACTCAGGGCAGTTCACAATCATAGATAAAACAGATAATACAGAATTAAGAACCCGCCCCCTAAAAAGAGTGCAGGTACCGGAAGGAACCGCGGGGGAAGGAATAATCCTCTATACCAACCACATCTTCCCGAGCATTGAATAAAAAAAGAAGTCAAGCCCCCCACCCCACCCCCCACTTCGCAGCCCTTACTCCTTTCTCTCCTCCTCTTCCTCTTCCACCTAATGCAGTTTTCAGTGTCCCCATCTTGTATCCTCTGGTGCCCAGGACTGCCATCAGGGCAGTACTACCAGTAATGCCATATAGGGCCCTGGAGCTGACAGGGGCCCTGCCACTGCCGGCCATAACATGTGTGTGTGTGTGGGGGGGGGGCAATAGGATTGCTCAGTATGGGCGCCTTTTACTTCCGCTTCTGGGAGCGACAAGGGCAGTGTGGACCGGACGAATTGGCATTGGAGGCCGGATCCGGCCCACAGGCCATTTCTGATGGCGGCCCTGCTGGTGCCTCTCTTTAAAACTCTCCTCCCACCTTTACTCGCTTTCTTCCAAAGACAGCATCCCCCCCCCCCGTCCAAAAAAGCAGGTCGTCTCTTTCCCCAGCCCATCCCGTCCCCCTTTTTGCTTTTTTTGATCGGCCTGTGGTTCCCCAGAGCCTTCATAATCCGAGGCGGCAGCTGAGGCCCTTCCACTAATCCTGCTTTCAGCATCATTCGGGCTGCTGCTGGGGGGGGGCGAGGGAAGGAGAGGGGAGAGAGGCAGAGCACACACGGTACATCACAAGGCATTTTGCCGCACAATCCACGGGCGATGCTCTCTGGGAGGGGCGGGGGGGGAGGGCTGTTGTTTTGTTGATGTCAAGAAGAGACTCCCTCTTTGTCACCTCCTCCTCGCGGCCCTGCCTCTCCTACCGACCGGCAAAGAAGAGGCGGATCCATCTCTGCCACTCCATCACTCCACCCGAAGACGCCGACGACGACGTTGCCGTGGTCCAGGCGTGCCGCGGCAGGGAAAAACGACCTTCCACCCAATGCAGGGGGTGCCCAAACCTTTCGGGCTGCGGTGTTTTGCAACAGGATGAGATAAATTTTAGGGCTGCCATTTTATCTGCTTAACCTAGGGGTGCTTAACCCACGGGCCAGATCCGGGCCCCCCAGATGCCAATTCATCCTGCCTGCGCCGCCCTCATAACGGGCGAGTTTTGCTTCCACTTCCAGGAGCGACGAGGGTGGCGTGGGCCAGATGAATTGGCGTCAGGGGCCGGATCTGGCCCACAGACCATAGTTTGGGCACCCCTGATCCAAAACCATCTCCGTAGTCTCTGCTTGGCTCCTGAACGTCGAGACTTCCTCCACTGGAAGGAAGGAAGGAAGGAAGGAAGGAAGGAAGGAAGGAAGATGTGTCCTACTTTTTTTTTCTTTTTTTGATCTACTGGTGTATAAAATGGTGTCGCTCAAAACCAGCTTCGCTCTCTCCGTCTCTCTTTTTTTTGGGGGGGGGGGGGGCTCCTGGTGCAGAAGACGAAGCCAGGGGCCTCGAGTTCGAGGCGAGGCGAGCAAGGGAGAAGCAACGGGGCAGATCGCAATGGGCCACGACGGCGACGAGAGTCCGAGGGCCCCTGGAGAGGTCTTGGAGGAAAGAGTCGTCAGGAAGGACCACGGATTTTTGAAAGCGGCTGCAGATGTGGCCGAGAGAGAGAGAGAGAGAGAGGACGGGGGACGTGTTCTCTGCCCTCCGCCTGCCTCGACCCTAGATGGAAGGGCAGGTTGGACCCGTGAGCACAGCAGCAGGCGAAGCCGCAGAAACCCGCAGCGATCCGCAAGGCCTTCGGGCGGTGTCCTTTTTTTGCCTTTGGACAGCCTGTCGTCGTCTCCTTTCCCTCCTCCCCCCAGCTTGGCTTGAGCCCTTCGTGTTCACAGCGGACCTTGATTTAATTTCAATACAATTAAGGCACGCGGTGAATGCCAAGAGAAAAGCCACGTCCAGCTCGCCAGAGAGAGAGAGAGAGAGAGAGAGAAACAAGGCTCCCCGAGGGAAACGATGATGGGATGCGCGGAGAGGCCACCGACGATCGAAGCGGAGTCTGTGATTTTCATATTTTAAAAGACATTTTAAACAAACTCTACAGTGACGGGTAAGGAAATGTGAGAATAAAGATTCATTCATTCATTCATTCATTCATTCATTCATTCATTCATTGGCTTTTCTAGATTCTAGGGCCAGTGATGGCGAACCTCGGCACTCCAGCTGTTCTTGGACTTCAATTCCCAGATGCCCAAGCCCCTGTGAATCCACATGGATGGGTTTACTAGTGATGGTGAACCTTGGCACTCTAGCTGTTCTTGGACTTCAAATCCCAGAAGCCCAAGTCCCTGTGAATCCACATGAATGGATTTACTGTGCATCCGCATTCGTGCGGATTCGCAGGGTCTTGGGCTTCTGGGAATTGAAGTTCCAGAACAGCTGGAGTGCCAAGGTCCGCTGTCACTGGCCCTAGAATCTAGGCCCCTGATGGCTCGTCTTGGCACTCCAGATGTTCTTGGACTTCATTTCCCAGAAGCTCAAGTCAGCACTGCTGCTGATCAGGGCTTCTGGGGATTGAAGTTCTAAAACAGCTGGAGTGCCAATGTTCGCCATCCCTGATTCTAGGCGGTTTTGCGAGGTGTGGCATTTGCTTGTTGATGTGTGGAGGGACGCAAGTAATAAATTCAGTTTCTCTTCAAGGAAGATATTTGCTACAATTCTATGGAGGCGGTGATTTATTTTATTATTTATTTTTCTGATTTATATTGCCACCCAACTCCGAAGACTCTGGGCAGCTCACAGAAAATAAAACCAATCACATTTTAAAAACCAATAAAACCTCCATTAAAACTGCCACCAAAAATTACTCTGACCCCTACAGATTAAAAGAGGGAGAGAGTGTTCTTACTAAATCAGGCAGCTGGCAGGGGTCACCCCATCTCTGGCGCCCCACACCTGCTTTGCCAGCCAGGTTTTTAGCCCTTTCCTGAAGGACAGCAACTCTGTTTGGAGGCGCAGCTCAAGGAGGTTCCATAGGGCCGGTGCAGACACTGAGAAGGCCCTAGAGCGCCTGGATAAACTGCTTATATGGTTGCTTTAAGAAATCCTTCTCACACACAGATGACTAAATATTGATGGGTGGTGGTGGTGGGGTGGCTGGTCAGCTATCACTAGATATGTGAATGTGTCTCCGTTTTCTATCTATACATACGGTCGGCAAGAGCCTGGCAATTTCAGGCATCTCTCGCCAATACGTCTCCCTTCAGCACCGTATTGTCCTGAGAATACAAAAGACATACATGCCTATATATTTATAAATTATATTTATTGAGATACTGTAGACTTTTTAAATCGACATTTTCTGAAAGGCCCGTTCTCCAGCGCCTGAGATGGGCATGCCAATGTTGCCATGATTAGAAATACCAATTGAAATGAAGCTGACACTTTCTTCCTCCTCCTCTCCTCTCCCCTCCCTTCCCTCACATGATTTGACAATGCGTGCAAGAGACAGTGGAAGGTCCTTGTGCTCAATTGCTTGGATGTCGACGAAAAGACTTGTTTTTCCTTTTTAGTTCATTTGGTGGCCGGTTGACGCCAAGCGCGCATGCCTGCACGCGCGCACACACGCGCACACACACACGAACGCATGCACGTACATTGGATTTATTTCTTCAGACATTAAGGGCCTAATCCGGGCCAGCAGATGATCCGATGGACGCGGAAAGGATTTTCAGCACCACGGAGAGCGTCGCTTTCGTTCCCGCTTGCTCAGATAGGGTGGTGGTGGAAATCTGCGTACACGTACACGTACACACACACACACACACACACACACGCACACGCACGCACGCACACACACCCCCAGGCAAGGGAGAAAATCCAGACAGACACCGGGAGAAGGGGGTTTTTGGGGGGGGCGGGGGGAGCGAGTCAGCGTGGTCCTACGTTTCTATCTCCTTTCGTTTTTAATCTGTTACTGTTGTTTGGACTCCGTCGACTGTGCTGAGGGAAAGCTCCTTATTACCCTCCTGCAGCTCCCCCCAGTGGCTTAGTGGTTAAGATGCTGAGCTTGTAGACTGGAAGGTCGGGTTTTGATACCCGAGGGCTGCACTACGATGGATCTTGGGGACACGAAAGAAGCCTCGTTCAGGCGTCCCCTGAGTGGAGTTTCTCCAGCAAAAATCCTTTCAACCCAGAGCAATCTCTGACATGAAATTTATTATTATTATTATTATTATTATTATTATTATTATTATTATTATTATTATTATTATTATTATTATTATTATTATTATTATTATTATTATTATTATTATTATTATTATTATTGCCCTCCTTCCTTTTCCTTCTCTGCTTTATGAGCGAGAGTCTTTCGACTCTCTGCGGGCCGCCCTTCCTCTTCCCTGTCGTGCCCCGCTGTGCCCATCTCTCTCTATGTCTCTGGGGGGAGGGGGCTTGGGCAGAGACAGGAGGGGCTGCCCCTGTCCCCTGCGGTCTTCACCATCTGCCTTCATGACCTTTGCCTTCTCAAGGACAGGATGATCAGTCTTGAGGGAGGGAGCAGGGATGAGCAAGCAGCGCCCGCTGGGTTAATTGAAGCCAGCTCGTGCACACACGCACACACACGCACAACCCCTTCTCTTCCCTGACCCCACCATGTGCCTACAGAGAGAGCCAGGGCCCTGTTCCCCACCCCGTCTTTACTGACAACTGTCAATATACTGTATCAGCCTACAGTAAAACCCCGACTTACAAATGTCCCGAGTTACATAAAATTCAACTTACATAATGATTTTGTGCTAAAACGGTATCCCGATTTACACGATTTCCTATGGGTTTGCTTCGAGTTACATAAAGATTCTTTTTCCTATGGGTTTGATTCAAGTTATGTAAAAATTCATTTCCTTATGGGCTTGCTTCGAGTTACATAAAAAACGATTTAAGCAAAAAGCCTACGGAATAATTTTTGGAAGTAGGGGTTTTACTGTAATACTATCTTTATCTTTCCCTATTTCTGTTATTCTTCTTACCAAAAGCAAACTAAAAAGCACACATTAAATGAAGTGACCTAAAATGTTGTCCTGTTTAAATTGAGCTAATTACGCCAGTCCTACCCCCAGTAGAACAATTAAAATGACTGCTAATCACAGCTAACTTTAGTCCCATTGATTGCAATGAGTTTAACTCATTGTAAGTGTGTTTTTTATGAGTACTTATATTTACTATTAATAGTAGTTATGATTTTGATAGTAGAAGGATCTTTCAAATCTACATTTAAACTTTTCTTGGTATGTTATTAATTCCTGGTGGTTTTACTGATTTAGTACTGTTCCCTTTTTGAGTGTGTGTTTTAATTTGCTCATGGAAAGGAGGATTTTTCTAAAAATAATCCTGTGGCATTTACTTTGGAGTAGGTTCAGAGAAGACAAGGTTATTTTAGTTTTTAAAAATCACAAACATACAGGACAAGGCTGATGGGAGTCCTTCTCTGGTGTATGATTTAGTGGGGGAATTCTTTTGCTTAGCATACTAAATTGCATTAGAGTAAACGTATAGAATCTGTGGGGATTTGGTGAGTCAACTCCTTCAAAAAATCCATTTATTTAAATATGTCTACTCTGGTTGCGATTTACTTTTGTGTAAGATGAAACTAGAGTTAGGACCATTTGAGTCAATGTAATTTACAGAGGAGCTAATTTACCAAATAAATCCCTACTGGGCCTACTCTAGTGCAATTTATTAATTCAAGCAACAGGATTTCATCCAGTATATTGATTACTATTAAAACATTGATTTAAATAAGGTTGGGGACCAATATTGATTGGGAAAGGAATTGGTAAATGATTTTTTTGTTCATGTGATAAAGAAAGAGATCCCTAACTGAGTTAGAGAACTCATGATTTCATGAACAAGACATTGGATTAATTTCCAATGTCTACAACAAAGTATTTCTTCACAGCAAGGAAATCCTTTTGCCAGAACCCAAGACAGCTAGTGCCATGGACTTGTCAGAGTCAAATTGTACATTTAGAACTATTATGAAATACTTCTATTCAATAGGTTAGGGCTGTACATTGTAATGTTTTGTTAAATCTTTGTCTTTGGAAACCTAATGTATTATTAATAATAAATTAATGTCAGAAATTATTCTGGGTTGAAAGGATTTTTGCGGAAGAAACTCCACTCAGGAAATGCCCAAATGAGGCTCCTTTCATGTCCCCAAGAGCTGGGACAGAGACAGGTGTTCAATCCATCATGCAGTAGCCAGGTTTCGAACTGCTGACTTGCCAACCTTCCAGATAACAAGGTGAGCTTCTTAACCACTGATCCACCACAGCCTCTTAAAGGTTATAACCTATCAATCTTCCCAACATGTTAGCCTTTTAAAAATAATTACATATATGGAGGTTTTCTGTTTTTCTTTGCTTTTACAATGTGGCACATAATCTACATGCCATGTACAACTGAATCAGCTCATGTGTGATTATCATTATTATTAGCATTTCTATACCTCTTTCCTTGCCCAAAGGCGACCCGAAGCTGTTTAAATGCTGAACATGTTTATCTTTCACTGAAATACACCACCCTTCTTCTAGCAGCTATGTCTTCTTCAAACATCTGTGTTTCTAATGTTTCCCTGTTGTAATTCAACAATAGATGGACATAGCAGTCTCCTATAGCTAGAGTTGTACTTTACAGAATACTTAGAATCATGACTAACACTGCCTCACCAGCTCAATTCCATCTCTTGAGTTTTAGGCTTGACAAAGCCTTGTTCTGTCAATTGTTCAGGTCAATTCAAAGATAATCTTTTGAAACTATGAAACTGACCAGAGAAGACACAGTCTTATAACAATAGCAATTAGAATTATATACCACTCCATAGTGCCTAGTGCACTCTCTGGCCAGTTAACAAGTTAATTAGCATTTTGTCCCCAACATGCTGGGTACTCATTTTACTGTCTTTGGAATGATGGAAGGCTGAGTCAACCTTGTCCCCTGGTCAGGACTGAACTCACAATCTTCTGGCTGTAGTGCAGCAATTTAACCACTGCACCACCAGGGCTCTTATAGGGTGGGGATCTTTATTTTTGTCTTAGGCCATTGTGTTCACCACTCAGAATGACAGCCAAGTCAGATGGGTGGTATATAAATAAATGACATTAAAATAAATACATAAATACAGTACAGTACTAAGATTAAATACACTTTCTCCTCCATGCAAACCCGAGATTCAGTAAAATCAGAAACAAAAGCAAAACAATTGTCATTGGTGTTGTAGCATGCCTGGCAGTAAATGTTGTCATGGAACTTTGCCTGCCATAGGTGGCTATGATTTAGGGACAACCACAGATGTCCTGAGAGCTTTGTTAACAATAACAAAGTCACAAAGCATCTGAAAATATCTGATTATTATTTTTTTTGGGTAGAAACACCAGCATTGGGAGAAGGATCTTTTCCTATGTGGTGATGTCCCAATTTACCATCCCCCTGAGATGACTGAGATTATAGAGCCACTGCCTAGCCTGGTGACATTTCCCTGATTTAACTCTAAATCCTTGCCTTTAAAGAAGATCAGTGAGAGCTCAATGGTCCAATGAAACCACAGGGCTGTCTTCTCTAGCATTCTATTCCTGTGATGGTGAACTTTGGCACTCCAGGTGTTCTTGGACTTCAATTCCCAGAAGTCCAAGTCTCCATGAATCCACATGAATGGGTTTACTTGCACATATGCATACAGTAGAACCTCGGATAAAGTCCAAACTCCGTTCCACAAGTTTGGACTTTATCTGATTTTGGACTTTATCCGAATCAAATGGGCAATGCATTGGATAATGTCGGCCTTTGAGTCAGCCTTTGGCTGAAAAAGGCGGGGTATAAATAAAACTTGAATGAATGAATGAATGTCCAAAAATGGACTTTATCCAAGGTTTCTCTACAAAATACCTCAGATAATGTCCATTTTAGCGGTTTTGGACTTTGTGCGATGCATCACGTGTTGCATGAAAACCGCGACTTTATCCGAATCGGACTTTATCTGAATCGGACTTTATCCGAGGTACCACTGTACCTGCATGCAGTAAATCCATTCATGTGGATTCACAGAGACTTGGGCTTCTGGGAATTGAAGTCCAAGAACAGCTGGCATGCCAAAGTTTGCCATCACAGTTCTATTCACACTCTGGACAGCCAATGCTTATGCCTACAAGATACCTGTAAAACCTGAAAACAACCAGAGAGTATCTATGCTACAGAGTTATATCTGACAAATATACCCAATATGTAGTTTTGGTGAGGCACAACTCTGTTTTAATGCTGATTTCAGCTGGAGGGTTTAGGTTCTTGTTTTTAGCTGCGGTTGTTTTAATTGTTTTTATATTGTAATTTTTTATCTATTGTATTTTCTCTCTTTCCCCTTTCCCCTTTTGTTGTTAGCCACCCTGAATGGTGTACCCACCAGGAGGGCGGGATATAATTGTTTAAAATAAATAAACTCTCTGTTTTGTAAGTATGCACATCAAAGATGAATAAAATACAGTGATACCTCATACAACATCCAAACTTGATTCCACAAGTTTGGACTTTATACAGATTTGGACTTTGTATGAGGCATGCAAAATCCTAGCCGCGATGCGTCATACAACGTCCAAATCCTTGCCACGATGCCTCGTACAACGTCGTTTCCATAGAGATACATTGTACTGTAACAGCACAGACTTCAGGGCAAAGTCAAGGAAACAGACAGAAAACTGGCAGAACTTTAAGAAATCATTGTCTAAAGGCTAAATACATTACAAAAACATGTCAAATAACCCTGATTGTCCAAGAACCTGAAGAATGCTGCAAAAATCCCAGAAATGCTTTTTAAAATTCTGACAAAAAAATCCAAAAAAATCCAAAGTCGTTCTCAAAACCACTCCTAAACACTCTTCGCCTCATGCAAAACCCACAAGAGCAATGCACGCATGTGTCCTGCCTTTTATACTGCCCAGACACAATGCAACCTGGGAAACCCCCCAATGCCTCATACAAAGTCGCAGCGACTTTGTATGAGGCAACTTTTTTCAAGGAATTAGGCGATGTTGTATGAATTCGATGTTGTACGAAGCGGACTTTGTATGAGGTATTGCTGTATATAACATTTGGATCTCTTTTCATTTGTTATTTGATCTTGTACTAAGAGACATTTCTATTACAAAGGAAGAGATTGGCTTGGAATAATTGCTGAATGGCTTAACCCTTGACTAAGGGTGACTTTTTTGTTTTGTTTCCCAAAACCAGCACTATTCCAGCTTACCTTATAACAGGCTCACAGATATCAAAGAAAGTAATCACCTGGTTCCCCCCCCCAAAAACAACAACAACAACCCCACCTCAATCAGAAGAGAATAAAGGGAAATTCTGTTGTTAATTCATAATACAGAAGTCTATGTTTAGTTAGCTACTGTAGCTATTCGTAAATATTTTAAAGATATAGTGAGTAACAAGTTATTCATTTTCAAATTTTCTTTTAAGGACATTTAAAGATTTTTTTCCTTTTATCAGTCCAAAACGGTAAGTGAAATAAATCAGAAGTCACCACAAGTATGTTTTCTGTATACAGTACTTCTGTCTTGTTGTTAATATGCGGTGCAATAATGTACTTTTATGACTGGAACCAAACAAAATCAGGACAGCAACCTGCAAACAAGTAATGAGTTAAAGAAAGTTTCTATTAAAATGTACTGTAACACTCTGAACAATGTTGGGAATTCTTTGAGGGTTTCTGGTTCATGTGAAATATACAACTTCTCCTGATAAGAAACCATCCAGATATTTTGGACTTCTGCTCTCATTATCCATAATCAATGATGCTTTCTCACTTGCAATATTTGGAATTGCAATCGAAATCCTCTGATGGACCAACACTTGAGAAAACTATGTCTGAGTAGACACGTTTATAGTTATCCATCTATATAAATGTGTTGACTTTAGCAATGAACTTAGAATACATCCAGGTTGGAAAGCCAGCTGGAGTGCTGGATTTCATGACAGAGTCTGCATAGCCATCTGCTGGCGATGCTGTAGTTTGTACCTCAGATTGTACACACTGCACTGAGATGGGGATTTGAACTAAAATAACCTCCAAGATCCCATCCAACTCTTAACCTTGTAGATATTAAATCTACCAGAGGATCATCAAGATAGTTTGAACAAGCTTCTTCTTTTATGTCCTGATCAAACCCTGGACTGCTGAAATGAAGCCATTTTTCTTCACCTTGTCATTGCCCAAACACAAATTCTCATCAGTGGATGTCTCTGGAAGCAATCGGCAGACCAGCAAATGGGCCAGATTCTGTGTCTCTCCACATTCGCACCTTGTGTTGTTGTCCAGCAGCAATCCCCACTTGAGCACGTTGGTCTTGCATTTAGTGACTCCAACCCTCAGCCTCTTCAAGGTCCTCCAGGTGACACAGGGGAGATCGAGATCTTCAGTTATATTCACCTTTAATGTTCCTTGCCCATTGAGCTCCTTCTTCCATCTAATTTGGTTTTGCTCTTGTGTACTCTCAAGAATGTTTGTTCTTGACATAAAGCTCTTTCTGGATCTGAGCCAACATACTTGAGGCTCATATCCATTCAGAGGGTGTCAAGGGTCATTCTCTTGCTTAGTTCTCTCAGCATCTGCTGCTACTTCTCTTAGGTGGAGCAATACCAACAAGAGGGTTTTGAAGATGGGACCACCCCTCTCATTATCATTTCTCTTGGGGGGAGGGGTGAATGAATGGGGTTCAGAGAGGAAGAGGGCTGACAGGATGTTTTCTGACATGGGGCTGGGATACGGATGCTGGGCTGCTGCCTTGCATCATGTCCTCTCCATTAAAATGGAATGTCCAGAGTTTGGGATCTTAGGGTTGAAGGCAATTCATTTCTGCCAACCTAACAGACTAATTTGTTGTTGTAAACATTGGGAGAGGAAGTAGTTTGATTTGTTGAGCTCATGTGGATTCTTGCTTAAGTAACTAGTTGTGAGTTCTGCAGTAGAAAATTATGTGGTAGTTCCTGTGGTCCCTCATTTCTTAGGGAAGATGTTGCTTCAAATTCCTTCTGACTTATGGAGAGCCTAATAAGGTGCATGAAAATTTCTATTGACACTGGCCAGAGAATTTCCATGGCAAAAAGAAGTTCTCCAGAATCCTGCTTCATAATTCTATCCACTTCTCCCCAAATGGCTTTCAGCACCTTTATTGATACCATTATTAGCCTGACAAAAAAGGTAAAGAGAGAGAATGCACAAGCTTTCACAATTCTCCCCCCCCCCAAAAAAAGGGGGCAAGTTGCTACAAAAAGAAACAGGCGAAGGAAAAGGCCTGATTGTAAGAGCTTGGAGTCGTTATGATTTCTTGAGCCATAATAGAGAAGACTTTGTAGACCAGGGGTTCACAACCTATGGCCCACAGGCTATCTTGGCTGACCACATATAGGTTAAGTTTACTAAGAGTAAAAAACAAGTAGCAACAGGACACATCCCAAACTACAACACAGCACAGAAAACCACAATTACAAATCAACTACAATATCTGTCCATATCTATTCATTGGTCTCTGCGGAAGGATTGAGTGGAAAAGGTTTGTATGTTTTGGATCATATAATTATTCAGCGGAAACCAGGTGTTAGATATAACCACTGAAGTATCATACTTTATTACTACAACCGTACAGCAAACTGTTGGCATAGTTTGGGAGGCAAGGTTTAGCAGCAGGAGAAAATTTGATTTAAAACCACATTCTGCCATATATGTCAGAGGTCAAAATCCTACTGGGATTTTACCTGGAGTAAATGGAATCATGGAAATCAAAGAAGCAAATTCTAGCTAATTGCCAAGTTGCTGATCACATGCCTGGTCAAGTCACTTGTATCTGATCTGGCATATGATTGTGACTTCATTAGGTGTCATTGCTCTTCTTGTGAGTTCTCAAATCGGACAAACAAACCAGTCCTAACCACCTCTGTCTCTTCTGTTACATCAAGCTATTGCAAAGAGCAGGTGGTGGCTGGTTTTCCTAGGACAGTTATGAGCTTTGTTCTGATTATTACTTTGGGGAGGCAGGGTGGGGAGAAATAGTGTCTTGATTGAGGTATATCTTTGACTGAACCTGGAATGGTAGGGTGAGTGAGGATTTCTATTTTGTTTGTTATATGGGGTGCTCTTTGTACATAGACTATCTTTAATCCCTTTATAGGCTAAATTTAGACCATCTCACCCTTGTTTGACACATTAACCACTATACTGTACCACCTGTCAATAGATAGGGACAGAATCTGTAAAGCATAGCCTAGAATAGCTGCAAGATTAAGTGTGCCTTAATCCAGGAAAAATGATTTGTGAAATGCTGCATAGCCAGATGGACAGATGAATGGATTAGAGATGCTATTCTGTTGGGGATACTAAAAATTGCCATCCAATGCATCTTAAGGCATGAATGCTAAAGAAATTAACTGATGGGGAAATTATTTATTTATCATGTTTTAAAAGGGATTTGTGCACTGCCCATACAGTGATCAGTTATATATCCCTTATTTATCACACAGCTGGATGTCATTTTCCTAAACATCCATTTCCTGATTCTAAAAGCTGGATTAGTTGCATGTGCAAAGGTTGCTTTCTTGTTGTTACCTGCCATCAAGTCCTCTCTAACTTATGAATGAAAGAACTCCAAAATGTCCTGCTGTCAACAGCCCTGCTTACAGTAACTCCTGCAAGTTATAATTTATGGCTTCCCTTAAGAAATCAAGCTATCTCATGTTTCGTATTCCTCTTTTTGTGCTGCCTTTTGACTTTTCCAGCATTATTTATTTATTTGTTTGTTTACCTAATCACATTTCTACCGCCGCCCCCTCGCCGAGGCGACTCCGGGTGGCTTACAAATAAATTATCTTTTCTTGTCTTCTCATAATGTGCCTGAAGTAGGAGAGTTTCAATTTCATCATTTTTGCCTCCAGCAACAGTTCAGGGTAGACTTGTACTATGATCCACCTGTTTGTTTTTCTGGCAGTCCTCCAGATGTCATATTTCAAACAAGGGAGTTTATGGTATTTAAAACCAAGCCTTGCCTTGACCATCTGTATATTTCGTTCATGCCAGTACGGGCGCGTTTTACTTCTGCTTCCAGGAGCTACCAGGGCGGCACGGTGTGGGCCAGATAAATTGCAGCAAACCCATTCGTGAGGATTCATGGGGGCTTGGGCTTCTGGGAATTGAAGTCCAAGAACATCAGGAGTGCCAAGGTTCACCATCACGGATCTAGGCACTAGGCACCCTTTAAGGGCAGAAGTAAGCAGGTGAACTTTTGTTCACCTCACTAGCTTTTCAATCTTGATTGAAGATTAACTGTTTTTAGTCTTTGGTTGGAATGAGTCAATCCTCTTTCAGTTAGACACCAGATCAATTGGCATGTCAAGTTACTTTTTACCATTAACAGTATAGGGAAAACGGCCCAGCTTACAGACTTAGTCAGAGAACACAGTGATGATTAACAACCACCTCCTTTAGAATTCTTGAGGTCATCTGGACACAGCCTTCTGGTATTGCCATACGGTCATTTGAAGCAGGAAACTTAATGTTGGTCTACTCACTTGGTAGGACATAAGACATACTCAAACAGGCAACAAAATTTGAGGAATTAATATATAAAGTTAGAACAGGATTAATAGAAAAGAAAGGATCGGTCGACTTTATGAAATCCTAAATAAAAACGAAGTATCACAGAGAATTTTAAGACAGTTATGGGAAGAGGACTTAGGTATAAAGATAGATGAGAGGTCATGGATGAAAAAGTGGAGGCAACGGACGATGAAACAACTTTCGAATAGAGAAAGAGAACATAATTACAAGGCAATTTGGCGATGGTACCTGACCCCTGTAAGAATATATCAGATGGGTAAGAAAGGGAATAATATTTGCTGTAGGTGTAATAAGGAAAGAGGTAGTTATTTACATATGTGGTGGGGTGGTGAGTTTCCACAGAAATGTTGGAAATGGTTTCAACAAGAACTGGAGAAGATTTTTAAAATAGGTATAAGCTTAAATCCAAAAATAGTATTGCTAGGAGAGACCCAGGATTTAAAGTTGGATAAATATAATAATGAATTGTTGATTGTGTTATTGTCAGTAACAAGACAATTAATAGCACTGGAATGGAAAAATAAATTTGAGATAAATAGAGAAAAATGATATAAACAAGTATGGAAATTAGCATTAAATGATAAACTAACAACTGAAATGAAGCAAAAAAGAGGAGAAACTGCAGGAAACAAATTCTGGGACATTTGGGAGCTGTATGTCACATATGCTTTAAATAAGGATCGAACTAAACCCAGTCAGGATGAATATAAATTTTGGGATACAACTTAATTGATAGAGATATGCAAGAAAACAACTTAATTATTCTGTGTAGCACATGTTTTTGGTGAGGATGGAGTGGGGGGGGGATTAAGGTGTGCATTAAATGCTTATACGAAATAGGAAGGAATTCATGTGTTATATTTGTGTCTTAGATATGTATAAATAGTGTGTCATATAGTATTTAGAAACAAAGGACAACAAAAGGTATGATCGCCACAATGTGGATTTATTTTATATAACTGTCTTTTTTGTTTGTTTGTTTATTTGTTTACTTGTTTAAAATTAATAAAAAACATTTTAAAAAGACATACTCAAACAGTTTTTAATTTGCATATTTAGAACTCATTTGTGCAAGCTTTCCCTGTGTTTTCTAAGCCACCACCATTTTAATTTTGCATGTTATCTCTATTGTATGGTTAATTATCATTGCAGACTGCTTGGAAACATTCAAATCTTAGTATTGTATACATATATTTTTAACTTATACTTGAAGGTCATTACAGAAATGGCTAAGTATTTTTATTAGTAGTATGTGAACACACATAGTTCAGACAAATTCAGACTGAAACATATGTCTTCAGCTTATTATTTGTTAAAGTTAACAGAAATGAAGCTAAAATATCTTCTGGGAAAGGAAGGTCTATCATTGCACAGTTGCACGTGTGCAACACTAATGGTGTCATCCTCTATGACAAATTGCTGCTGATTTAAGGTAATTTTGGGATCCATGTGACTTGTATGGACTCAAAGTCATACAAATGTACCCTGAAATGGCAAAGGAAGCCCTTAATCAGTTACAATTTGCTGCTGGTGGTGACCTAATCACTGTTGGATTTCAACTGTTGTTGTGTTATATGCTAATAAATACTGACAAACAGGTACTGTACTTTATTTGTAGAAATACAAAAATTATCTTTTTATGTGCAACACCATAAAACTTTAAAAACTGCATAAACTAAACCAGGGGCACCCAAACCGTGGGCTGGTCACATGGTTCAGGGGCTGTGGTATCCGCGAGCACAATTGGCATAACTGTCCCTGACAGAGGTTACACCGGATGAGGAAGACCCCTGGTCACTGGCCTCTGCGGGTACAGAAATTGGGGAGCGGATTAATAGTCATAAGATTGATTCACCCATATCTGACCTGGCAGGCAGTTCGGCAGGAGGAAGTTGAATATCTAACTCGAGTTAGGAATTAGGTAATTCCGCACTTGCAGATTAGCCCAAGCCCTAGCGCAAATAGTGGCCATGTTTACTCTTGTGCAAGCCATGAACAATGGATTTCCCCTGTCAGTATCTGCCTTAGTTAATTAACTTCCCCAAGAGAGATTCCCAATTAACCCGGGTAAACAGGTGATGTGATTTTCTGTCAGATGACGATTCTATCACACGCTGCCTTGAATTCCTATATATGATGATGATTTTCCCTCAATAAATCACTGGTCTTCGCTCCGTCTTGTCTCGTGTCGTTACTTGACCAGTCTCCTCCGGGACCCAAGGGCCGCTCACAGCCCCAATCCAACAAGGGGCCTAGTCAATATGGTCCAGGGGCTGTATTTGGACCCTGACGCCAATTCATCCGGCCTGTGAAGCCCTTGCTGCTCCCGGGAGTGATGAGGGCTTTGCAGGCTAGATGAATTGGTGTCAGGGCCCAGATCCAGTCCCTGGGTCATTATTTGGGCACCTCTGGACTAAACAGACAAATCCCTGTCCCTATAGAGTTTACATTAGAGATTGAGACTAAGATAATCCACAATCTTGTATTTCTAATCACTATGTAAAGGTGTGAAAATTGGACAGTAAAGAAAGCTGGCAAGAAATAAATTTGGCTCATTTAAAATATGGAGCTGGAGGACATCTTTGTGGATACCTTGGACAGCCAGAAAGATGAACAAATGGAGAGTAAATCAAGCGGGAGACAAAAATGCTGAAATGCAAACTGTTCTACTTTGGGAACATCATGAGAAATCTCCGGAAAAGAAAATAATGCTGGGAGAACCTGAAGGCAGCAAGAGAAGAGAAAGACCAAATACAAGATCGATTGACTCCCTAAAGGAAACATTTAATGTTGAATATTTAATTTTTCCTGCATAAATGGCAACAGTTTCCCCATTGAAGCTCATTTTATTTGTTAGCCCAGTTCTTTAATCTGTTAATATACTTTTGAATTCTGATTCTATATCCTGAAGTATTAGCTACCCGCTCAAACTAAGTGTCAACTTCACATTTAATGAACATCCCCCTATGCATTTTCATCCAGTTGCAATCTATCTTTACCCTTTATAAAGTTGTTGCACTTACATATTATTCTTTGGTGAAGTTAACTGCTCTAATTTTTGGAAGTACATTAAATTATTTAAATATGCCACATTAAGCTTTTGACTTTTAATTTTTACGAGTGGTTTGGTCTCTCGCATTTTTGGTTGGCTAAGAGCCAACCTGATATTGTCTTTGTTTACTGAGCACAGAACACAGATGTGCTTTTTAAAGTATGTATTTTGCTTGTATTTTTATGTTTTCTTTTTCTTTTCTTTTTAAAAAGATGGTACAGTATCTGTATTTTTTCCTTTGTTGACTTGTATGCACTTTTTTGAAAACTTAATAACATTTATGAAATAAAATAAAAAATAAAAAAGTGCCTGCTGTACATACCTTGCTTTTTGCCTCATCGTTAATAAGCCTTGATGTTTCATTGTTAAATTGCCTGATATCTCTTTAAAACATGTTCTTTACTTTTATTTAGAGACTGTGTAATTCCAGCCTTTCTAAATGTTTTTAGTTTCGGTCATCAAGCAGAAATGAAACTTGTATTTACACCCAGAAGAAGAGATAAGGCATAAAGAGAAATCAACTCTTTTTAAGCTATTCCATAGCTAAAAGAGATCTTGCCTCACTGAGAATTAGCTACTGATTTAATTGTTCTGTATTTTTCAGAAGATTGTGACAGAATCAAAACCTGTTGCTTTTCTATTTCACTAATAAATGTTTTCTTTGTTATTGTAAGCCATATGCAGATGCCTTCTTGTTAAAATTACAGTTTTTAGTACTGTTCATTTAACTCACATAGTACAGTATAATCATGTACTGTATTTTTTGGACCATAAGGCACACCTGACCATAAGACACACCTAGTTTTCAGAGCAGGAAAACAAACAAAGAATATTTAGTACTGTATTTTGCACCACCAACCAATGATGGCGCTGCAGGGAAAATGGGCAGGCAGGCCAAGTGCACTGAGGAAGGAAGTGATACTCTAGCCTAGCCTCTTGCTCTCCTTTCAACCAGGAAGCATGTTTTCCCCCTCCATTTTGTCCACGTGGAGTAGAGACAAAGGCATTGAAGGTAAGTGAAACCCTTTCTTTTAAGCACAGGTTTGGTTTCCCACTTAAATGCATTAGGAACATACAAACAGAAAACATTTGAATACAAGAAATTTATTTCCAATGCATTTAAATGGGAAATTGCAATTTTCGCCCTCTAGTGGCCAAAAGTGTGTGTGGGGCTTCTGGGGAAAAGGAACTTTTGTCACTATTTGCTTCATAAATCAATGTACAACAGGTTGTAGATCTATAACAGGGGTGCCCAAACTACAGCCAGTCATCCAGCGTGCACCACCCTTGCTGTTCCTAGAAGTAGAAGTAAAAAACGTCCACACATGTGCAGAACATTGCTGTAAATGCACCCACGGCTGTCATTAACACATTTACAACAGCTGCGGGTGCATTTATGGCAGTGTTCTGCGCATATGCGGGCACGTTTTACTTCTGCTTCTGGTGGGAGGGACCATGTGACCGGCCCGCTGAACCACGTGACTGGCCCACCATGGCCCAAAACGTTTGGGCACCACTGATCTATAAGATAAGAAACAGCAAATGATGCTGGGTCATAAATGATTTAATTGAGGGTTTGGGATTTTTGCCAAGAATCTAGAATCGAGATTGCACAGATACAGAGGTGCCAGCTGTGCCTTGGGCATATATGGTGCTGATCTTATCAGAGTGTAGAAAACACCATGACAGAAATCTTAACAAGAGTTTTAGCTTAAAATATGTGAAAGGTTCTGTGGTGAGGAAAGGTACATTTGAAAGGTGCAAGTAGGAGACCTTTTTACCAGACAAAAACCCTTGCTCACATCCCCTCTCTACCACCAAAGAGATACTATGCAGTGTAGATCATGACTGGTGGTAATTAGGCATTTCTTTCAGATTGATATGCTGCGTTCCATTCAGACCAATGGCTAATTTCTCTAAAATACATTTTGCATCCCTGGACCAAATACACTGGAGTCCTGTTTCAGCCCACACAGCAGCTGCAGTACCATATTTCCACGCAGCAAGAGTTAACACACGTACTGATAATCTCCCAGGCTTGGCATTGGTACAAACAACCACAATCCCCTGCATCTGACTCCTCGGCTTGCATCCTGGAACTGAACAGACGGCAACAGGAAGGAAGGAGAGGAAAAGAGAAGAACAGCAGCTGATAGATTGGGAACGGACTGATTTGTTTTCAGACTTTCAAAGAACTGAGAACCAAGGGAAAGGATTTGTGGTGTTCTCTCACAATAAGAACTGGAGAGAAACCTCATGGCTAGGGTGTCAGATTAGTACTTGGAAGATCCCGCTTTCCCTATGTTCTCTTGGAGCATAGCTGACATAAGCAGCAGAAGAGAAGAGATAGGAAAAGTTACTTGCTGGTTGCTGTAACTTCCTCAAACCCCACAAAATTATAATTCTAAGACTCTGAGAAAATTCACTAGGACATATTCAAAGAATTATCCCCCTATAATTTTAAATGCATTAGCTTTTACAAATCCTTTTTTAACCTCACCTCACTTGTCAATGTATCATAAATAGCCATATTCAAAATATCTTTGTACCTTCACCGCTTACTCACTGATTTTTGTGCAAGGCCAGATAGGAAGGAGAGTTGAACTAACATTTCAGGTTTCCTATGCTACATGTATGCTTTGAATTTGTACACAGGATGATCAAGGAGTGCTACAGCATGACATTTGCTAAGTAATCTACCTGAGGTAGCATAGTATAGCACCAAGGTAAGATAGGGATGTGATGGTGAACCTTTGCACTCCAGATGTTCTTGGAGTTCAATTTCCAGAAGCCCAAGTCCCTGTGGACCCACACAAATGGGTTTACTGTGATTCATCCGGCCCACACTGCCCTCGTCGCTCCCGGAAGCGGAAGTAAAACGCACCTGTGCATTAGCTTTCATGGATCAAGTCCAGCTAGAGATCAACTGTCTTGAGAATTATCTCCTCCCCCCCCATCCCATTTTTAAGTCTGTTCTAATTTCCTTAGGTTCATAAATGAGGGAGCAGATCTCAGAAAAGTTATGCTATGGGTAAAACATTCCAGAACCCCCCAGCCCTTGGGTATTTGGAGAGTTATAGTAACTCTTCCAAATTTTGCCCCCCCCCAAAAAAAACAAAAAAATAATAAATCAGGCAGAACAATTCACAGTACTACTTTTTAAAGACCTTAAACATAGGTGTGTGAGGTCTTGTCAACAGTACCCATTTTATTGCAGCTGGATCGGCCAGAAAAGCATTGGTTACAGAGGGAGAAGTGATGCAGAGATAAAATAGCCCCGATGATAAGTGAGGTAGACTTTGGATCGTATGTTGTTGTAAGGTAAAGGTAAAGTTTTCCCTTGCTCAAAAGACAGTCATATCCAACTGTAGGGTTCAGTGCTCATCTCTGTTTCAAAGCTGAAGAGCCAGCGCTGTCTGCTTCTGCAGATGTTTCTGTGGTCATGTGGCAGGCATGAGTAGACACCGGAACTCATGGAACACTGTTTACCTTCCCACCAAAGTGGTCCCTATTTATCTACTTGCAATTTCTTGCTTTCGAACTGCTGTTGCTTTCAAACAACTGTTGTTACATGCTGTCAAATCACCTCTGACTTGTGGCAACCCTATCAAGGCATGCTCCACCCATCTGAACAGAATACAACCTTTGAGACATTTCCCCTGATCTCCTATGAATGATTTTATTTTACATCTGTTAGATCAGAAGTGGCCAACCTTTTTGTGCCATGGGCTGGACCATATCCCCTCAGACAGATGTGCAGGCCAGATATGTTGTTCCTCCCGCTGTTTCTGCCACTTCCAGTGGTGGCAGTGGTGAGTGCAATCATGGCATGTTTTCTGCTGTTTTCGCCGCTTCCCATGGCAGCGAGAGCAAGGGTGGTGCATTTTCACTGAATTTTCGGCACTTTTTGCTGCATTTTCAGCTTTTTTGCTGCATTTGTGTGTTTTCGCCACTTCTGGTGCATTTTTGGTGCTTCCAGTGGCAGCAGCAGGGTCCTCACTATGGGCCAGATTAATTGGTGCTGCATGCTGGGGCCGGCCTGTGGGACATAGGTTGGGAACCCTTGTGCTAGATCATTGCTGATGCAAAGCAACACTTTGTTTAGTTTTTTTTAAAAAAAGGTCTTTGTGCGTTGTGGATCAAGAAACTGCCCACAGCTGTAGTTTTGATAGGCAACATGCAAACAAAGAAAAATATTTTTTAAAAAAATTAAGCAAATTTGCATCATGCCAGTGATGATCTAGCAGTCATAAACATTGTAAATTATTGGGGTAGGTGCTTGAATTTTGATATCCTAAAGTGGCCCATATGCTACTTCATGATTCTTGAAGTTTACACCAAGAGCAGCTTTGATAGCTGCAGAACTCACTTTTAGCCCATTTCCAGTGTAGGTGGACACAGGAAACAAACTAAAAGTAGAAGCTTATGATGTGGTCTCAAATGACATGCAAACATTGGGGGAGAACTGAACTTTTCCCGGTTGTGAGGATACTGTAAAAAGATCATCCCCCAAACACCCTGAAAAGTGAATTTACCGGTAATTCCCGTCTGGATTACTACTGAGTGTCAAATACACTGTGAGTGATTGTATGGTACTGTATTAAAATCTTGCTGTGCTTCGATTGTGCTGTGTTTCATAAGGCTGCCGGCTGGGGGAGCTGCTGCATTAACCATATTTCCCCAATGCAAAACCTAAAGGAAACCTTTGAAATACACACATATACAAACAAACCACTATCTCATGATTGACACCCCCCCCCCCATTCAGGAAATACAAGGAAAGACAAAAGGCAAACCATTCTGTGTTAAAGAGGAACGGGTTCTCATCCTGTTCAGCTAGACATTGATGCGGAGATAAAATAGCCCAGATGATAAGTGAGGGAGACTTTGGAACATATGTTGTTGGTAAAGGTAAGGGTTTTACTTTCTCAAAAGCCAGTCGTATCCGACTCTAGAGTTCAGTGCTCATCTCTGTTTCAAAGCCGAAGAGCCAGAGCTGTCTGCTTCTGCAGACGTTTCCATGGTCATGTGGCAGGCATGACTAGACACGGAACGCACGGAACAGCGCACGGAACGCTGTTACCTTCCCACCGAAGTGATCCCTATTTAACTACTTGCAGTGGCCAGCAAGAGGTTTGCACCTGGCCAAGTGGTCTCTTGTAAGAAAGGCAGGCAGATCAGAATTTGGTGCAGAAGAAAACTCAAAGCAGGTTTACTCAGAAAGTAGAAGGGTGCAAGTATATACAGTGCAACAACTGTAACACAAAACAGATATATTCTCTCGGGCTGCTCAATTGACCTCACTGAGACAGTATAGTCATGCTATATACCTGGTAATGGGCCAGGATACCTAAGAGACCGCATCGCCTCAAAGTTTTCGACCCGTCCTACGAGAGCGGACCGTAGGGGCTCCCTAGCGGTCCCATCAGCTAAGGAGGCACGCCTCACTGGGACCAGGAGAGCCTTGTCAGTCTCTGCTCCGGCCCTTTGGAACCTCCTGCCACCAGAACTGCGCCTCCAGGCCGAGTTGCCCCCCTTAGGAAGGCTTTAAAAACATGGCTTTGCCAGCAGGCATGGGGTGCATCTAGCACCACAACCCAGCCTTGCTGGCTTATTTAGCTCTGTCTGGGGTTTTTCTCCTGCCCAGGTGCCCCTCTTTCAAGGAGATCAGGGGTGTCTTAAGGATATTGTAGATGTTTTATATAGTTTTTGTATTTGGTTTTAACTTTATGGGGGATGGGTTTTAGCCAATGCTTTGAGCCGCCTTGGGTCGCTGAGGCGAAAAAGGCGGCCATATACATCTGAAAATAAATAAATACATCCATTAACAGTTCAGAAACAGTTCAGTACAGCAGTGTAAAGACAAGCTGTAGCCACAAGCAAAGCCAAAGAGTTCTACAGCGTCTGTCCTCCTGGTGAAGGCTTACCCCAGTTAGTTCTCATTTGTCTAGTAAGCACAGATGGCATATCCAGCAAAAGCCATCAGCAGGAACAGTGGCAAAGGTTCAGTCCTCATAGCAGGTTCCGGAAGACATAGGAATCTTCATCCAGACTGTTGGCAGAGGAAGGTGAGCGCTAAAGCTCAGGCAAGTTGAGCATTGTAGCTGAAGGTCTACAATCCTGCTCTGTCCTAAATACACTGGCCCTTGGAGCACATCAGGGAAAACCTCCCAGCATCTGTGTGCCCCAGCAGTAAAGTTTTAAAGACATCACAGACACAATATGCCTTGGGAGAACAGTGAAGACTTACGTTCCCTAACACCTGTGAATTAGTGACCTCCAAAATATCCTGTCTCAACAACTCTGTTCAGTTCTTGTAAAGTCAACCATGAGGGTTTCTTTAGGACAGGGGTGCCCAAAAATTTTTGAGCCATGGGCTGATCACATGGTTCAGGGGTGCTCAAACTATGGTCTGGCGGCCACATTTTACTTCTGCTTCTGGGAGCAATGAGGGTGGCATGGGCCGGATGAATTGCCATCAGGGGCCGGATCTGGGCCCCGGCTGTAGTTTGGGCACTCCTGCTTTAGGAAATCAATCTGTTTTACATTTGAGCTTCCTCTGTTCTTATTCCCTTCAACTTTTCCTAGCATTATTGCCTTTTCTGGTAAGTGTTGTATTCTTGTGATGTATCCAAAGTAGGACAGTATCAGTTTCATCATTTTTGTGGTTTCCTGTCCTATTCACAAGAAATGGATGCATGCCTGAAGAAGTGATCTTGAATCACTAAATCTCATGCAATGTTTTGATTTGTTTAAGTGATCCAATAAAGGTATTGCCTTAATCCTGCATTTGTTTTGTATAAAGAGAATAAACAGGTTGAACAAACCTCATTATGATTTCCCTATGCATTTTTTCATATCTATGAATTTTATGTACTTTTCCACGAGTTTTTGCACATGCTACACATTTCACATGAGTATGTACAAGCACGGACATCACACATCCATTCCCTGGTCCCCCCCCCCCCAATAAGTGCAGAGTAAGAGGGCAAGTGAAAACACAATTGCATTTGTTCGCTTTCCCTCCCAATCTTCATCCAAGCCGATTCCCCTTATTTGCCTGCCCGCACGGCGGGGCTGGTATCAGGAATTGAACCCCCACTTTATGTGGCTGTGTGCCCCGGCGGCTTGGCTACCAGGGAAGCATCTCCTGGAGCCAGGGAGCAGATCTCCATTTGAATGCACCAGTCAAATCAGTTTGAAACCCATCCATCCATGGCTGCTTGGAAACCAATTGGATCCAGCAGCCTACATAGGCTACAAAGGGTTGCTGTCATAATTTTACACTTCAGCAGAGTATGATCTGACCGTGTTAAGATGGTGGGAACAGTGTGTGTGTGTGTGTGTGTGTGTGTGTAAGAGTATGCAAAGTACAAATAATTCTGCAAGTCTTTAAAGGGAAACCCTCTTCATCAGTAATATGTAAAACGTAAGCAGACCAGGAGGAGAGAAAGGTGTTGGCAGACAGGAAGGGAAGGTTGGATCTTAAGTCTTTGTTGTCCAAAGGAATTAATGCAGAGGGATGCTGCAGACAAACAGCTGGGACTCAGCAAGTGGTAATAGTGTTGATCATCACTTGATATAAACCCTAGACCAGAGATTCTCAACCTTTTTAAGCCAGGGGCCAGGTCATGCTCCCTCAGACAGCTTTGGGGGCCGGATGGCCATTTTGCCCTTCCTCCACCACATGTTACTTCCTGGTGTGGTGGAGGCGTTGGGGGCCCACATGAAATAGTGCCATGGGCCGCATTTGGCCCATGGGCTGCAGGTTGAGAATCCCTGCCCTAGAATTACTCAGAGCTAGAATTTGGCCTTCCATGGAAAGTTTCCCACATTTCATTCTCAGATACTGTACCATTACTGGTGTTAACAATGCTATTTTCAGTTTGACATTTCATTTTTCGTTGTGCCTATATCTATATTCACTGGATCCCAATCATTACAATTGTATCTAAACCTGTGACTAAATATTTCATCCCACGAGTCTAAGAAAGTGAACCAGAGTTCATGAATATCCATATTAAAATATTCTGTTAGTTTTATCTTATACTTGTTTTTATTTTTGTGTTTTTATACATGCTGAAACAGTGTTTCATTGGAAACCGTGAAGAAGAAAAGGTTTGGCAAGTGTTACACGTATGTTGAAGTTCTCTCTCTCATCTCTCTCATACTTTTCATGTGTCTGTCCTATTATTTAAGCAATTATAGGACTTCGATGTAATGATCTTCCTGCTCCCCATCACTTCAGATAATATACAATACACTGATTCATTAAATCATGGCAAGTCACCCATGCTGCCTTGTGGGGAATTTCTTTCCTGCCGATTTTGCTAAACAAGTCCTAGACTTCCATCTCAAATTCTTGTCTTAATGACACCAATGAACAGTCATGGAGAGTTAACAGTTGGTGTTTCACTCCTCTCTGACTCATACTGTTCCTATGCCCTAAACCACCCTCTTGCACCTGTTCCTAATATGCTTCCTGTTGTGAATCACCTGTTAGGTCAAAGAAAGTAGCTTGCTCATTCCTCTGGACTTTAAGAAAAGGCGTTTGGAAGCAATTTAGCCTCATGGTTGCTAGACTCCACTGCATTTTGGGAATATGTGGTTGACTATAGAGACTCAATATGCAGTGGTCTTGCTTGTCAAAATGAGTTCTTCTACACAAAGCAGTTAAGCAGGTGGGACGGAGGAATGGTTTGCAAAGCTTTGAATACCGGTAGTTACCTCTTGGAACTACAACTCCCAGAATCATCCAACTAACACATCCATTGAACACTGGCTGTGGGAACCTAGAGGTTGTATTCCAGCAAAGTAATATACAGTATCCCACTTTTCTCTGCAAACATGTTCTTTGCCTCCCTTGGCCCTTTGATCTTAGCTATTAAAGCAGGGGTTCCCAACCTAGGGCCTGGATGAGGCCTGCAGCACCATTTCATGTGGGGGCCCCCACCCCTCCAAGGGCATTCGAGAAACAAAATGGCCATCCCCTTTGAAGCTGTTGGGACAAAATGGCTGCCCCTCTCATACAGGAAGGGCAAAATGGCCATCCAGCCCTCAAAGCTAACAGAGAGCATGGCCCAGCCCCCGGCCTGAAAAGGTTGGGAACCCCTGTAGTAAAGGATAAGCTCTATCACCAGACTTCAACTGGCAGCCCAGCTGAGCCTAAATATGGAGCAGGAGAGATGCTGCAGTTTGACTTCTGCTTCATCCAGCACAAGCATTAGCAAACGTGGCTTTCCAGGTGTTCTTGGACTTCAGTTACCAGAAGCCCAAGTCGGTACACCTGCTGATCAGGGCTTCTGGGAATTTAAGTTCAAGAACACCTGGAGAGCCAGTTTTGCTAACCCCTGATCTAGTAAAAGGGCTTGAGAAGGCCCTGTTTCTACTGACCTAAACCCAGATGTGTCTGTGTCCATGCATGAGCTAATGCTGGTGGTTGAGGGCTTGCTTTTAAGGGAGGTTTTGGGTCTTCTCCTTGTTCCAGCTCCTTTTGCTTAATCCATGTTTAAAATAAGCATTCTGTAAGCTCGTTGGAAAGGCTTGTTTAACATGCATTCCTGCATTGAGCAGGGGGTTGAACTCGATGGCCTAAAAGGCCCCTTCCAACTCAGTTATTCTATGCTTCATTAAACAAACAGAGGCAGGAACAGACACGATGGATGGCCCACATTGCCAAATGATTGGGGAGGGGTCTGTTGGACCTCTTCAGTGGTACTTGATATTTGTTTGGCTAACACAGGGATGCCCAAACCTTTGGTGCTATGGGTCAGTTATGTCGTTCATTGGTCCCGTCATATGGTTCCTCCCACCAGAAGCAAAAGTAAAACGCGCCTTGCAATCTACTTGCAATCTGTTTTGCACCAGATATGTTTTGCAACAGGATGAGATAGATTTTAGGCTGCCATTTTCTCTGCTTAAACCAGGGTTGCCCAAACTACAGCCCACGGCCTGGATCCAGCCCCCGAAGCGATCCAGCCCACAGGCCGTAGTTTGGGTACCCCCTGGGCTAACATGAGGTGTAAGGGTATTATTTTGCAATGGTTCTGATACTATTTGGCTGAACATTCCCAGAAACTTAGGGCAAGAGGGTCATTTAGCCATCCTCAGCCAAGAGTGCAGGATTGTGAGGCATTTAACAAGTATATTTTTAACATGTCAACACTTTACATGTTTATCCTTCTTTCCAAACAATGAAGAGCTGTCACAATGTAAAGTACTGTATCTTGGATCTCATCTGAGCACTGGAAGAGCTCATAAATGAAGAGCTGTCACAATGTAAAGTACTGTATCTTGGATCTCATCTGAGCTCTGGAAGGGCCTGATTTCATCTGAGCTCTGGAAGGGCCTGATAATTTGGCTTCTTGGCATTGGATTAGGGCAGGGGTGGCCAACCTTGGCACTCCAGGTGTTCTTGTACTTCAATACCCAGAAGCCCAAGTCAGCACAGCAGCTGATCAGGGCTCCTGGGGATTGAAGTTCAAGAACATCTGGAGTGTCAAGGTGGGCCACCACTCGATTAGTCTTCAGAGCTATATGATGTCCCTTGTGGTTTTCACCATTTACTGAAACACTGGGAGATGTCACTCCTGAGTTGACTAAGTTGTTGATTGTCAACCACAGTGCTGATAATGTCTAGCTCTACTTCTCTTTTTCAACTGATGCCAAGGAGGCTGTGGAATTCCTAGATTTTTCACTGGATTGAGTAAGAACTAGATGTAGGTTAATAAATTAAGGTTTAATTAAGAAAGACAGGAGTCCTTCTGGTAATCAGAAAAACCAACTGTTGTGTATAAGAAAGTATGCCTTTAAACAATGTAACACTCGAAGAGGGGACAGAATAACTACCAGCTGTAACTCTGTAACCTTCTGTATTAGGACGCGAGCTAATGTCCACCAGATGGCAATAGCGAGCGTCCAGCTCACATGGTTCCAATTCCACAAATACCTACAGCGCGGGAAGATTCCCGCCACCACCTCACCTGGACAAGAAGGGCGTGACCAGAAATGACGTCACGCAGACAGTAGCCAATGAGCTACCGAGGAGCCACATTCAAATGTATAGCCTCTGTATATATTGAGCTGTTCGTCCACCATTACCACATGTTCCCCCGGACCACCATGCAATAAAGACATGTTAAGCCAATCCTTCGGCTGTTCCTGTGTCTTGGTTCTCATATACTAAATTGGCGACGAAGGTGGGATTATGGATCCCCACGATATCAAGACACACGCCGGTTTCGACATCAACAAGCTGGAAGATTGGGAGCTCTTCGAAATGGACTTCCGAAGCGCGCTGGTGGTGTCCGACATTACGGACAAAGGAAAGAAGAGGGCCATCCTCACCCGGATGCTGGGACATGCCGCCATGAGAGTATTGGTGGACCTGGTTTCGCCGAAGAAGGTGAGCGAGGTGTCGGTCAAGCAGCTCCTGAAAGCGATGCGCGACCACTTCCAGCCCTCGGTCTCGATGTTTTCGGCTCGAGACGCGTTCTGGAAGAGAGTCCAAGCGCCTGGGGAGTCCATCGCAGCCTTTGCAACGGCCTTCCGGTTGGCCGCCGGCCCTTGCAAGTGGGAGAACCTGGAAATCGCCCTCAGGGACCGCATGCTCTGTGGCCTGTGGGACGAGGAAGTTCAGCGAAAGCTGATGAACCAGGAGCCGCCCCCGACGCTGCACGAGGTCGTGAAGGCGGCGCAGGCCGCGGAAGCCACGAGGGCCGGAGTCAAGGGGTTCAGGGAAAGGCCCCCACAACCCGACAAGGCAGCGGGCCTGGTGCACGCGGCCAGGCGAGTGCCACAATCCTCCACAGAGAGCAGCGAGGACGAGGACGTCCGGAAGGTGCGGAAGGATGGCCGACGTTGCGACGGCTGCGGGGCGGCCCACGACCGCGCCAAGTGCCCGTTCCGGAAGGCCGAGTGCCACAACTGTGGACGTCGAGGGCACATAGCCAAGGTTTGCAGACGGCGGCGCGGGGACCAGAGAGGCTCGACAGACCGCCCACCGAGATTCCAGGAAGGCGCCCGGCCCTCGAGGAAGCAGGACGGCGTGGGCCATATCTCCAACGGCAGTGACGATGACGCTCCAGTTCACAGCGTGTCCTTAGGACACCCCCGTTACTTTGTTGAGGTACTGGTGCAAGGGGCCCCCGTTAGGATGGAAATAGACTCGGGGTCCTCCTATTCAATCATTTCCCAGAGGGAGTTTTTGGGAATTTCCCCCAACGTGCGGCCCAGGCTCAAAGCGCTGAGGTCTACGCTGCGGGACGTGCAGGGAAATAGCATTCCGGTGTTGGGGGTTGGAAACTTCAAGGTCCAATACAAGCGGCACGCCGCGGAACTTCCCCTGGTTGTCCTCAAGGGGGGAAGCTGTAGCCTTCTCGGGACTCAATGGTTTAAGCCCCTGGGGTTGTTCATTGGGGGGGTGCATGCCGTTGGGACTGACCCTATACAAGAGGTGTGCGACGCGCACCCCGAAGTGTTCAAGAAGGGACTCGGAAAATTCAAGGGACCCCCAGTTGCGTTCGATCTGGACCCGGAGGTCCGCCCAATAAGACTCAAACCGCGCAGAGTGCCTTTTGCGCTCAAGGACAAGATAGAGGCGGAACTGGACAAATTGGTGGGCCAGGGGATTCTTGTTCCTGTTGATTCTGCGGAGTGGGAAACTCCGATTGTAACAGCACTGAAGGCCAACGGGGAGGTTCGCATATGCGCAGATTACAAATGCACCATTAATAAGGCGATACGCCCAAATGCGTATCCGGTACCGGTGGTCAGCCACCTGTTGGCCAGGTTACATGGGGGGAGGTGTTTTGCAAAACTTAACCTGGCACAAGCATACCAGCAGCTCTCGGTAACCCCAGCTGCGGCTGCTGCGCAGACGATAGTCACTCATAAGGGGGCGTTCCAGGTCACGCGCCTACAGTTTGGCGTGAACTCGGCGCCAGGTATCTTCCAATCGCTTGTGGAACGCCTCTTAAAGGGTCTGGAGGGGGTCTTACCATACTTTGATGACGTGTTGATAACCGGGGGGGGGAGCGAATCTGAATTGGCTGAAAGATTAGACAAAGTACTGACGATATTCGAAAAGGCGGGGTTGAGGCTGCCAAAAGACAAATGTGTCTTCTTCGCAAAAGAGGTTGAGTTCTTGGGTTTCCGGGTAACCCCTGCAGGAATCAAACCCTCCAAATCAAAGGTGGCCGCCATTCAAAATGCTCCTCGCCCCACCTCCAAGCCCGAATTGCAGTCGTTCCTGGGGCTCCTAAACTTCTACCATTCCTTCCTGCCCCGGAAGGCATCGGTAGCGGAGCCGCTTCACAGGCTTCTAAAAAAGGACGAGGCATGGAAATGGGGCGAGAGCCAGGAGAAAGCATTCAATGACCTGAAACAACTCCTAGCCTCAGACGCCATATTAACCCATTTTGACCCCAAGAGACCAGTAGTCCTGATTTGTGATGCGTCCCCAGTGGGGGTGGGGGCGGTTCTGTGCCATATGATGGAAAACGGGCGGGAGGCCCCGGTGGCGTTCTACTCCAGGTCCCTGTCTCAGGCAGAGCGAAATTACGCACAGACAGGGAAGCGTTAGCAACAATCGCTGGGACCAAAAAGTTCCACGATTTCCTCTATGGCCGCCCTTTCACCATCGTGACTGACCACAAGCCCCTGCTAGGCATTTTCACTGCAGACAAGCCCACGCCACAAATCCTGTCCCCTAGGATGCTCAGGTGGGCCATTTTCTTAAACGCATACCAGAATGTGCTGGTGTATCGCCCTGGAAAGGACATAAGCCACGCGGGCGCCCTGTCGAGATCACCCCTCCCCCACACAAGCGGCCACGTGTGCGAGGTGGAGCAAGACCACCAAGTGCTCATGATAGAGGTCTTGGATTCACCCCCCGTATTGCCCGCAGAGATCGCCAAGGCGACAGGCAAGGACAAGACGTTGGCCCTGGTTAGTTCTTGGGTGCAGAAAGGGTGGCCAACGTCCCCCCCAGCGACGGAGTTCGCCCCATTTTTTCGGAAAAAGCTAGAATTGTCCTTAGAGAGGGGGTGCCTCCTGTGGGGCCAGCGGGTAATTGTCCCTGAATCCCTGAGAGCGAGGGTGCTCAAACTGCTGCACGTCAGCCACCCTGGAATTGTCCGCTCCAAGGCATTGGCCAGGAGCTACTTCTGGTGGCCCCAGTTGGACGCTGATATCGAGCACATGGTGGGCACTTGCGCGAGCTGCCAGAGCTCCCGGCCCGAAGAAGCCCGTCTCCCGCACAGGAAATGGGACACGGCAAAAGGGCCGTGGTCCCGCGTGCACATTGACTTTGCAGGCCGCTTCAGAGGATCACTCTTTCTCCTCGTAGTGGATGCTTACTCCAAGTGGTTGGAGGTAATTCCGGTTGCGAACACCTCCTCAGCCACAACAGTTAAACATTTGCGGAGGGTGTTCAGCACGTTCGGCATACCCGACACCCTTATTAGCGATAACGCTAGTTGTTTCACGTCCGCTGAGTTCAGGGCATTCACCGAGATCAACGCCATCCGGCATATCACCTCTGCACCTTTCCACCCGGCGACAAATGGCCAGGTAGAACGCCTCGTGCGTACCACCAAAGACGCGCTGAGGCGCATGGGCCCCGGGGATTTAAACCTGCAGTTGTGTCAGTTTTTACTGGGATACAGGGTAACCCCCCTAGCGTCAGGGTACTCGCCCGCAGAACTTCTAATTCGCAGGAAGCTGACTACGATACTGACCAGGCTAGACCCCACCAGGGTGGAAGACACTGGGAGGAACATCGGGGTAGCGGGCACGAAGAGTTTCGAGATAGGCGCCCCGGTTCATTGCAGAAACTACGCTAGCGCAGGGCCAGCCTGGATTCCGGGCGTAGTCATTGGACAGACAGGCCCCGTGTCATATTGCGTAGAGACCAGCACAGGTCTACTCTGGAGGCGACACGCAGACCAACTCCGGCGCCGGATCAGCGCAGAAAAGGATTCAACGTTAGGGTTCTCCCCCACCTGTTCAGCCCAAGGGGAAGGAGAGGGGGGCCGGTGGTCCCCACCACGGGGGGAAGGGAATAAGTTTATCCCCGTAGATATCCTGACAGATACCCCCATAGATTCCCCAGTAGATGATTTTGAGTTTGAGTTACAAAACCGGGGGGTTTTTTCGGAGTGGTCCCCCACCCATCCAAGCGAGAAGCGGGGTTTTGCGTTAGCCCCCAGTGCCCCCGGTTTTCCCACAATGGAGTTCCTCCCTACCCCAAAAGCCGCGGAACCGCGGCAAGTCGCTAATGAGTATCCCTCTCCCATTGCAGGACAAGAGACCAGGGAGCAAAGAAGCGATAGCGCCCCCGAGACAAGCCAGCCAGCCTTGCGCCCAAAACGCGTTTGCAATAAACCATATTGGATGAGAGACTTCGTCTTATCCTAGGGGGGAGGGATGTTGTGTATAAGAAAGTATGCCTTTAAACAATGTAACACTCGAAGAGGGGACAGAATAACTACCAGCTGTAACTCTGTAACCTTCTGTATTAGGACGCGAGCTAATGTCCACCAGATGGCAATAGCGAGCGTCCAGTTCACATGGTTCCAATTCCACAAATACCTACAGCGCGGGAAGATTCCTGCCACCACCTCACCTGGACAAGAAGGGCGTGACCAGAAATGACATCACGCAGACAGTAGCCAATGAGCTACCGAGGAGCCACATTCAAATGTATAGCCTCTGTATATATTGAGCAGTTCGTCCACCATTACCACATGTTCCCCCGGACCACCATGCAATAAAGACATGTTAAGCCAATCCTTCGGCTGTTCCTGTGTCTTGGTTCTCATATACTAAACCAACCTAGGGTTGTAATTATTGTTCTGAATGTGTTTTTTCCTGAAAAACTAGACTCATAGTATAGAGTACTCTTGGATTCAGCATTGCTACTAAAAGACCACACAGCCAGGAATGAGTTTGCTTAGTTTCAGCCAGTGCAAAATCTATGTCCCCTTCCTAAAGAAGGTGCTGAGTGGTTATGGGAAGTACAGTATAGCCCAAGTAACTTTCACAAGCTTTGATCCGGTCCAGCATATTTTTTTTCTCTCCCTGTGGCTGGCCAGCTACCTTCCTACAGAATATGCTTCTGTTCTTGAGCTGTCATTTTCTGTGTTCATGTTCTTAGCTTCCTCACTTAAATCTTTGGGAACCTACAAAGCCTCTACGTCCAGTGTGCCTCTGTGCTTCTTGAAGTGGCCTGTACCATAGGGTTTTTGAAAAGCACTCATCTGCTATGAGTCCCAAGCCAAACTGATAATTCTTTCATTTTTGTACATTACTTTGTTTTGCTGTTGAATATATCTTGTATAGCTTTTCCCCTCTTCTAATCAGCAAATGGCTCTTGGTTGAACAACATAAACAATAATATGTAGGATTAAGAAAGATAAGCTTTGCAAGATTTCAACTGCTGAGTTAAATCAGAGCCCCTAACAAGCTCATTAACAGAACAAAATGTAGACAGACCTACTTTGAAATAAAAATGCACATACTGTAGCTCAAGCTGCATAATAAGCACTGTAACAGATATACTTATCTTATATAATTCTTGATCACCTAACTTGTAGAGCTCTTACAGCATATGGAAAATATGCTGTAAAGTCTCAGCACTCATTCAGATATTTTGGAAGTGAAGTGGGACAAACTTTGAACTATGGATCTTACAAATGACCGTGCGCAAATGCATTCCATAAAATTGCCAAGAATTTATGTTTTATTATATAGATCAATAGGAACTTCAATGCATTTTTTGATAATTTACTTCTTTGTTATTGGTTATACTTTACTTCCTGGTTTTGTTTGTTATTATTCTGATGTTTTATACATTTGTAAGTCACCTTGAGTGGTACCCACACCAAAGGACGGGGTTTAAATGCAATAAATTCAATCAATCAATCAGGTGATGGCAGGTGCTCGTTACCCAACAGCCTATCAGTTTTTTAAAAAGCAATATACATAATTGCTGTCATCAAAAATCAGCCACTTCCAAAAACACACACAAAAAACTAGAAATTAGAAGTTTCCAGGAAAGTCTGCATTTCTCCCCTCTTTGTTTTCTAAATTGCTGATATAAAGCAAGCTGCGTGTTCCAGCGCATCACGGGATAGGCTGGACGGGTGTGGAAACGCATTCCGCACATGTACGGCCACATCCCTTCCTTATAGGTTAAGATAACTGCACTGGAAGGGGCCTTTTAGGCCATCGTGTCCAACCCCTAGCTCAATGCTGGATTCCAAAGCAAATATGATAGATGGATGTCCATCTTCCTCAGCAGTAGCTAAAAAGGCCTGCAGTGGCTGAGTGGTGAAGAAGCTCACCTTGTTAGCTGGAAGGCCAGCAAGTCGGCAGTTCAAGACCCATGATGGTTTGAGTACCCATCTCTGTCCCAGCTCCTGCCAGCCTAGCAGTTGCAAGAAATTGCAAGTAGATAAATAGAGACCACTTTGGTGGGAAAAGATCTTGGGAACATGAAAGGGGCCTTATTTGGGCGTCTCCTGAGCGGAGTTTCTCCAGCAAAAATCCTTTTAACCCAGAATAATTTCTGACACAAAATTATTATTATAGCAGTAGCTAAGACACAAAATTATTATTATAGCAGTAGCTAAAAGGGTCATGGTTCTAATAGTCTAACAGTAGGCAAAGTGTGGCTTTACAGAGGTTGTTGGTCTGCAACTCCTCCATTCCTATCCGCTGGGTAGGCAGCCTACCATTGCTGGGAGCTGCAGCAATATCTGGAAGGCTGCAGTCCCCCTCCCCCGGATATCTGGGCTGTCCCCCCCCCCAAAAAAGAAAAAAAAACCAACCAACAACAAACAACACAAAGGTTCTAGAGGGGCAACCTCATTAGTCTGAATTCTGCAGTAGCCAAAAAGCCAACAACAGTCTAGTGCTGTGATGGTGAACCTTGGCACTCCAGCTGTTCTTGGACTTCAATTCCCAGAAGCCCAAGTCTCTGTGAATCCACACAAATTGGTTTACTGCACTAAGTCTCTGTGAATCCACACGAATGGGTTTATTGCACATACACGCAGTAAACCTATTCATGTGGATTGACACAGACTTGGGCTTCTGGAAATTGAAGCCCAAGAACAGCTGGAGTGCCAAGGTTCGCCATCACTGGTCTAGTGGGCTTTTTAGTTCTTAATTAGATAGTAGCCCACTGCAGTGGCTCAAGTGGCTAAGATGCTGACTGGGAGGAGGAAGGTCAGCAGTTCTATTCCCGAGTACTGCAGGACAGAATTAGCTCCTATCTTTGTCCCAGCTCCTGGCAGTTCGAAAGCAAGAAATTGCAAGTAGATAAATATGGACCACTTCAGTGGGAAGGTAACAGCGTTCTGTGTGCTCCGGTGTCTAGTCATGCCTGCTACATGACCACAGAAATGTTTGCAGAAGCAGACAGTGTTGGCTCTTTGGCTTTGAAACAGATAAGCACTGAACGACTGGCTTTTGAGCAAGGGAAACCTTTACCTAGCCCACTTTTCTTGATACAACTACAAATCCACCTAGAAACAAGAGGTCACTATCCCAGGGAATCTCAACCTGCAGGCCGTGGGCCAGATGTGGCCCACAGCACCATTTCATGTGGCCCTCCCCTGCCTCCACCGCCACACCCGGAAGTATCATGTGGCGGAGGAAGGGCAAAACGGCCGCCCAGCGCCAAAGCTGTCTCAGTCTGAGGGAGCATGGCCTGGACCCCAGGCAAACTGGTCAAGGAGAGGGAACAGTGGTGCTCGCTCATCAGCCCAGCGCGTCGAGGGCTTCTCTCTCGCGGCGTCCCCGCCCAACCTCCACCTGCGGTGTGGGTGGGTGGATGAGGCCGGAAGCCACCGGAAGCCGTGAGTCTTTTATTAGCAGCACCTCCACGCTGAGGGAGGGCGAGTCATCTGATCGTTGCGGCCACCTGCTTCGACCCAGCCCCCCCCCCCCCGCTCCCAGCCCTCGCCCGGCCGGTGCTCACCTGGGGCCCTCCGCCCGCCCCGCCCTCCCTGCACTTTTTCAGCCCGGGCTGCTGTCGCCGCCCGCTCTTCCTCTCTCTCTGCCCACGGGTTCCTTCCCTGGGTCGGGCGAAGACGCCGCGGCTCTACCGCCCCCACTCATGTCCTGCCAGAAGGAAAGGCTCCCCCAGCTGCACTTCAGTGGGGAGCGGCGGTGGAAGAGTTTAAGGCCCCCCCGCAGCCGGCAGCTGCTTCCACGCCTCGGGGGTGGGCGGAGAAGGGGGGGAAGAGTCTGTTTTTTCTCTTTGGTTGGCTTATATATGACATACTGCCCTGATGGCGAACCTTGGCATTCCAGGTGTTCTTAGACTTCAATTCCCAGAAGCCCAAGCTCCCTGTGAATCTACACGGAGTGTTTACTGAGATTCATCCGGCCTGCGCCACCCTCGTTGCTCCTGGAAGCAGAAGTAAAACGCGCCCGTACGATAAACCCTTCCTTTACCTATGCTACATATATATGGCATTTCACACAATTTTATTTATCGTGTCACAATGATGCTTTTTGGGTTGAAATGATTTTTGCTCGCCTTCCAGCTAACAAGGCGAGCTTCTTAACCATTCAGCCACTGCAGCCCCTCATTTCACACACGGATACGCTACTAAACCCTTCTGCTTAAGTCTGCATAGAATGGATGATGTACACCAGGAGTTCTCAACCTTTTTAAGCCAGGGGCCGGGACACGCTCCTAGAGTTGGATATGACTGGGTTTCGAGCAAAGGCCACCTTTACCTAAATAGGGACCACTTTGGTTGGAAAAGATCTTGGGGACTAAACTTTGCATGGAACATTGTTTACTTTCCCACCGAAGTGGTACCTATTTATCTACATTCAATTTCTTGCTTTCGAGCTGCTAGGTTGGAAGGAGATGGGACCGAGATGGGAGCTCACTCCATTGTGCAGCACTTGGGTCTCGAACTGCTGACCTTCTAGTCATCATGTTCAGCATCTTAACCACTAAGCCACCACAGTCCCCCTGAAGTTAGGGTACAGATCCTAAGACACATTTTTTTTTAGGTATTTATAAATAAAATAAATAAATAATACTGTCATGTTGTAGTCTTGTGTTGTTTCACTGTGGCAATCTCCTATGGGGCTGAGGAGTTCTTTAAAGTGTTCTCTCCACCTTTCTATAACTTCTGGGCAGTAGTGGGTTCCAATTTTTTTTTTACTACCACACTGTGGCCGTGGCTAACTATGGGCATGGCCAGGTTACTGGGTGGGTGTGGCCACGTGATTTGGTGGGCATGACCACCATGTGACTTACTGGATGTGGCCATGTGTCTAATCATGCCAGCCACATGACCATGGAAATGACTGCATATCTGGCTGTAAACAAAAATGAACACAACCCTAGAGTTCTGTTTTAGGCTAAGCCAAGTATCAAGACTCAGCCCATCCCTGTGGTGGGGACTCGAGAGTGGTTTTGAGAGCTGGACTATAAGGAAAGCTGAGGTGCCTGCCTGGTTGTGAATGGTCCATGGGGTCCCAAAGGAACACAACAAAGCGGCCGCAAGCCTCATCCCCATCCCAGAAAAAGAAAAACTGGGCCGGTACCTAACTTGCAGGCTTGCCCCAGCTTCTGCTCTTGGATCATCGGTGGTCCCACTCCCAGCAGAGGCAGGAGACCCCGGTGCAGTTGCCCCAGCCACGATGCAGCCCGCCTGGCCGGATGAGGATGGGGCATGGGTTGCGGTTGCACCTAGGCCTTGACCGCTGCCGCCGCAAGGACCCCACCGCCACAAGGTCCTCGCAGCCACCGCACCTGCCACCTCAGTCTCTGCCACAGCCGCCTCAGTCTCCGCCGCCGCCTCAGTCTCTGCCACTGCCGCCTCAATCTCTGCCGCCTTTGTCTCAGCCGCTGCTGCTCCTGCCACATCAGTCTTTGCCACCACCGCCTCAGTCTCCGCCGCCTCAATCTCCGCCACCACCGCCTTGGTCTCCACCACCTCAGTCTCCAGTGCTGCCACCTCAGTCTCTGCTGCTGCTGTTCCCACTGCCTCTGTCGCCACTGCTCCGCCCACCGCTGCTCTGCCCGCCGCTGCTGCTCCTGCCTCTGTCTTCATCTCTGCCACTCTGCCCGCTGCTGCCGCCTCGTATTCACCGCCGCTGCCACTCCCGCTGCCTCGATCTCCACCGCCACTCCTCCACCTGCCGCTGCTGCTGCCTCTGTTTCTGCCACCACCAATCCACCCACCACCGCCGCCGCCGCCACCGCCTCCGCTGATCCACTCTCTGCTCCCGCCACTGCCTTCACCACTTCAGGTCAGGCTTCCATCTGTGCTCCGTCTCTCTGCTGCGTCTCTCTGCTGCGTCTGTACTCCTCCCACTCCAGGTGCAGAAAACGGCTGCTTGGCTTAGCACATGCGCGTTGAGCTCCAGAGTAGGGAGTATCTTTTTGGTATCTCTATGTTGCAATCTATAGTTTACATCAGGAGTTCGCCACCTATGGCCCGCAGGCCTAATTTAACCCATGAATCTCATTAATCTGGTCTGTAGTGGCTGCCCGGGCACCTCTAGAACCTCCCACCACCACCGGAAGTCCAAAAATGTCAATTACCAAGACAGTGGTGGCACCCTGGGAAGCAGTGGAAAAAGCTGTGAATATGGCACAATTGGGACCACCAGGACCGCTGCCGCCAAACACGTAAGTAGTGGGCGCCAACACGCCTCCAGCCTACACAGTGGTAGGAACTAGCCCTTGGCAGGAAAATGTTGCCCCTGGTTTATATAGTCTTCTTCCTTCCTTGATTTTATCCAACATTTATATAATTCTTTTTTCAGCTTTACTGCTTCTTTGACCTCTTCACACCACCATGCAGTGTATTGGGACCCATAACAACTTTTCCCAGTTTTCCTTTTTCTGCATAGTTCTCTAAAGATTGGTGAGGATAAAAGGATCCATGTTCTAGAATATTTTCCCCCAATATTGGAAATAATAGTAAACTTGCTGCAGAAATTAGCAATGGGGTCTTCACTGTGTACTTTTTGAAGGTGGGAGGGAGCTAAATAGCTTTCCTTGATCAGGGTTGGGGGCTGAAGAGGGACCAGGACTGTTCATAACTTAATCAGCCACTTTAAAAGCAACACCTAAGATAATCGGGTTTTTGCATTCTTAACTTTCAAACTATACAAGTGTTAATTTTTTCGATGCTACACATTTCATGAATGAAGGAGGCCTTGGCTGGACAACAGACTTTGTGTGACTGCCCTATCCATTAAAATAAGTAAATGCATTTAGGATTTGATGGAGACAAACACCCCTTTCCTTCACTGGATGACCTGGAGCCAAATGGTACTAGAGTTCGATACTTCCAGCAGTGTAAAAAACAGATTTAGACTACATCTCCCAGATAGCATAGTCCTAGAATGCGCCTTAGAGGAAGGAATCAGATGCATTGTTGTGGTGCAGCACTGACAGCATAACTTTGTGTTGCGAATTTCTATTTGTTCTTTGCTGCCTCAGGCTGCTAAACCCACAACAGCATCTGGGGGTGGGAGGGAAAACCAATACAAAGAATTGAAACCAGAAAACTTGCAACTCAGCTCTTTCCCAAGAGAGAAGAAGCCAGCCTACATTCTTTTCTTCTGGCTGCACTTTCTTTTTCTAGGTTCTTAGGATAATTAGTACTCAGCAAATAACACACCTTTTATGGGTTTACCCAAGTGCAAGAAAATGATTGCTCACTCAAAAATGATTGTCTAGGCCAGGGATGCCCAAACTTTTCATACTGTGGGCTGGTCACATGGTTCAGGGAGCCAGTCACTACGGCCCAGGGGCTGGATGTGACCCCTGATGCCCATTCATCCGGCCTACGAAGCCCTTGTCGCTCCTGGAAGCTGAAGTAAAATGCGCCCATACGGGCATGTTTTACTTCCGTTTCCAAGAGCGATGAGGGCTTTGTGGGCCGGATGAATTGGCATTGGGGCCGCATCTGCCCCTGGGCCATAGTTTGAGCACTCCTGGTCTAGGCCTTGTCCTCACAAGCCTATGGGAACCATGCTCCCTTATGGAAAGGGGAACCTTTTATATATAAAAAATATTTTTTATTAAATTTTCAAAAAGTTATAACAAAATCAACACAAAGAAGCTGCAATACAAATACAGGACAAACAATAAGAAACAATAAACAATAAAATTACTACTTTAACAATGTAATACATCCCTACCCTTCATTATATCTCAGTAAATATATTCCAATACATTAGAGTGTCAACAAGCATGTGGATAAGGGGGATCCAGTTGACATTGTTTATCTGGACTTTCAGAAGGCTTTTGACAAGGTCCCACACCAAAGGCTCTTGAATAAACTTACCAGTCATGGAATAAAGGGACAGGTCTTGTCCTGGATCAGCAACTGGCTAAGGGACAGGAAACAGAGGGTAGCACTAAATGGATACTTCTCCAAGTGGAGGGAAGTAAAGAGTGGGGTCCCCCAAGGTTCAATACTGAGACCCCTGCTTTTCAACCTCTTCAAAAATGATCTAGAAGTAGGAGTAAAAAGCAAGGTAGCCAAATTTGCTGACGACACTAAATTATACAGGGTAGTGAAAACTGTGAGAGATTGTGAGGATCACCAGAGGGATCTCTTGACACTGGGGGAGTGGGCAAAACAGTGGCAAATGAGCTTCAACATTAGTAAGTGCAGAGTGATGCATGTTGGGGCAAAAAACCCCAATTACATTTATAAACTGATGGGGTCTGAATTCTCTGTGACAAACCAGGAAAGGGACCTTGGTGTCCTGGTGGACAACTCAATGAAGGTGTCAACCCAGTGTGCCTCAGCAGTGAAAAAAAGCAAACTCAATGTTAGGGATCATTAGGAAGGGTATAGAAAATAAGTCAGCAAGTGTAATTTTGCCTCTTTATAAATCTATGGTGAGGCCCCATCTGGAATACTGTGTACAGTTCTGGTCGCCATACCTCCAGAAGGATATTATGGAGCTGGAAAAAGTGCAGAGGAGGGCAACCAGAATGATTAGGGGACTGGAACACCTTCCTTACCATCTGAGGCTGCAACGGTTGGGCCTTTTCACTCTTGAACGACGGCGTCTAAGAGGTGACCTGATTGAAGTTTATAAAATCATGCACGGTGTGGACAAAGTAGATAAGGAAAAACTGTTTTCCCTATCGCACAACACTAGAACTAGGGGACGCTCGATGAAACTTTTGGGTACTAGTTCTCAAACAAATAAGAGAAAGTACTTTTTCACCCAGAGGATTACTGGTCTATGGAACTCCCTGCCAGAAGAAGTGGTGACAGCTGTCAGTCTTGACAGCTTTAAGAAAGGATTAGACAAGTTCATGGAGGACAAGGGTATCAATGGCTATAATTATGGATACTTAAGGACAACCTCGGGGTTGGAGAGATAGGCAGGATATCTCTCAATGCCATTTCCAGGGAATCCTAAACAGGTGAAGGCATCTCCTTGGGAATACCCTGAAGGAAATGGTGAGCCACTATGTCAGAGAGAATGCTGGACTGGATGGGCTGTGGCCTGTTCCAGCAAGGCTGTTCTTATGTTCTTATGTATACATCATAAAACTTACATTTACTATATACCCTATTTTTATTCACTTCAAATATCCAATTCTATCCTCACTATTCTAACTGTTTATGTTTACCTTATTTAATCTAACAACCTTCATACAGACTGCTTTCATGCAGTTCTACTACATATTAAAAAAGTAAGGATATACACTTATTTGGAAAGAGGGAAGAGACTCCATCTCCTAACATTCTCTAAGAATTACTGAGCCCACAGACCCACACCTACTGGATGTTACATTTCGCTCTCCAGGACTAAAGTCTAGTTCTGAGACTTGCATTTCTAAGTCCAGCCTTGCTTCTCACTGATAATGTACAAAACGAAAAGAAAACTGCATAGCAAATCAAAACGGAAAAGCAAACCAAGCAAATCGGACTCTGAGAATGCCGTATTTTGTGCTTCTGCCCAAAGGGTCTCTGTCAATGGTTGATGGGAGCTGGACCATTCTTTCTTGGCTTTTTGCCAACTTCATTTGTGAAAGTGAAACTAGAAAAAAGGCAGTGTGTACCTAGCACTTGACAGAACTGAGACTAGACATGGTATAGGGACTTCTTCCCATCCCAATGATGAGGTAAGTTAAGCAACATTAAATGTGTCTCTCTCTTGGCCTTCCATCCAACCCTCCCATTAAATGAGGTACAGCAGCTGCCTCAGTCAGGCAGTACATTACTTATAGTGGCATATATTCACAGTTTCCACGCCTCTTTTAAAAGCATTCTCAGCATGCTGAAGATCATCTGCTGTTCGGAGAAGGACTTTTCCCAAATGCTGGGCACTCACTGCTCACCTTAGGTAAAGGTTGCCCTTGCTTGAAAGCCAGTCATATCTGACTCTAGGACATACCTGCCAACCATCCCGATTTGGCCGGGAAAACCCCGTAATTTGACGTCCATTGACGTCATAACCCGCCCCGCGCTGCCAAAACCCTGTAATTTGGCAGTGGGGGGGAACACTTTCCGCGCATGCGCGGAAGCACTACGCCACTTGTGCAGCCCCTATGCAAGTGGCGTAGTGCTTCCGTGCATGCACAGAAGCTTTTTACCCCTCCCACACATAAGCGGAAGCGCTACGCCGCTTGCGTAGGGGCTGCGCAAGTGGCGTAGCGCTTCCGCGCATGCGTGCAGAGGGTAAAACACTTCCACGCATGCGTGGAAAACGACCTGCGCACAAGCGATGTGCGCAGGTCCCATTTTTCCGGAGCTGCGGGTTGACAGGTATGCTCTAGGATTCAGTGCTCATCTCTGTTTATAGCCAAAGAGCCAGCGCTGTCTGCATTTGCAGAGGTTTCCATGGACATGTGGCAGGCATGACTAGACACAGGAGCGCACAGAACGCTGTTACCTTCCCACTGAAGTTGTCCCTATTTATCTACTTGCAATTTCCTGCTTTCGAATTGCTAGGTTGGCAGGAGCTGGGACAGAGATGGGGGCTTATTCTGTCATGCAGTACTCGGGAATCAAACAAATTTGATTAATAAACAAAAATAATAAGTCTTATATAAGCCTTGAAAAATGTTTCAAACAGAAAACTGCAGGTCTTGTATATGCCTTATTATTTCTTTGTATATTTCAAAAAGAAAACTGTAGGTCTTATGTTATGCCTTTTTGTTTCTTACAATAAAATTATTAACAATAAACAATAAAGTTATGACGTTGTCCCGAAACCTTTCTAGTATTAAGTTTTTCGTATTCCTTCTTCATGAGACAATCATAACAATGTTTATAATAAATAAAATAAAGTAAAAATATGATTCATCCATTGTCAGTTATACAGCATTTTTTTGCATGATCAACAATAAATCAACAGTAAAATATTCTTAAACATCACATGTTTCTTTATAATCCTACAATATTATAATTTAAAGCATATTAATAAAAACCATTGAGCATTAAACATATTACACATTTAGAATAACCCACCTTACCAACGTGTCTAATGGCTTCTCATGTGAATTCTTTGGTGCCTCATGACGTTAAACTAAAGGTTGATATTGATGTCTTTATATACAGTACTAAAAATTACTGCAGTGTATCAGGTGTTCTAAATTTAGTTCAGGTGTTCTCATTAGAAGCAACAGAGGGAAAGAAACTAGGTCACAGCAAAGAATAGTATTGAAATAAAGGAACAGCATGGAAACTTCATCACAGTTGAGCTTCAGAAGAAGCACAATGTTCTCACAAAAAAATCACTAAATCTAGCTCCTGATTTAACCCATGGGGAGCTACGGTATTCAACTTATAAATATACTAGCAAGGGTTGCCTGGCGTTGCCGGGCTTTTTTGGGGGTTTTGTGTTTTAAAAACTATGAGAAATGGTGTTGGATGTTTTTTGTTGTATGTGTATTTAAATCATTTCTGTTATTTTTTAAATATATTGTTTTTTTATACGTAGGTAGTGTTTTAAACTGTTATTAAAAAATTTGGATTTTAAAAAGAGATAAGGTTGATATATTTTCCCCAATAATTGTATTTTTAAAACTAATGTGTTCCTATGTGGTTTTTGGTGATAGGTGTACTTTGGATAAGATTTTTAAAAAAATGTGTAAGTGTATGTGTTTTGTAGATGGCTGGAGATCAATTTCAATTCATTGAGTGTAATATTTCCTGTGGCCACTTGGTGGTGCTGTTGCGTAATGTTGTCTTTGTCCTGGCCTGTGTATTCTTCCTGTTCTTTTCTCATTTCAATTCTGATTCTCGGAGAGGCAGCACGTGTTTCTTGGTAAGTTGTGAACTCTGTTTTGTTAGGGGTGTTTTTGTTGTGATTTGTGGGGGGTGGGGGGTTGTGTTTGTCCTTGTTATTTTTGGATTGTTTGTGGAAGATTTTCCTTGTACTTTTTATGTTTCGTATTGTTCTTGCTTTTTCTTGAATGTTGTTGTTTGTGTTTTTGGTGTGGGTATTTCTGTGGGCCGGCCTCGGTGGCTGGGCGGCCCATTGAAATATCATGTGGTGTTAGGCTGGGGTTTTTTTCGCAGGCCGGACTCGTTGGATTATGTACGCTGCCGGCCCGTGGTGGGGATGGGGGCATGGTCTTTGGGGGTTAGGATGGGTGGGCTAGGTGGTGGGGAGGGGAGCTGTAGTGTGTTATGGTGCTTTGTTTTTGTGGAATCGTTAAAGTAGATCATTTTCCCCCTTTAATATCAGTGGGTGGGGGATGCGATCCCCCTCCCCGCTGGCTTCCCTAGTGTTGGGTGGTTTTTTGGGATAAAAGGTGTATATTGGCCCTACACTTCTGGACACAGAGGAACTGGCAGAGAGGATCGATCCCCCTCCCCCCTCCTTAAAACAACTCCGGTTTTAAAGAGAAGAAAAGACGGAGTTTTTTTAAGGAGGGGTGGTGGGGGATCGATCCTCTCTGCCTCATCTTTTGTTTCCAGATGGGTTTGGGCAATATAGTCCTTTTATCCCGACAAACCTCCCAACAGTAGGTTGGCAGCGGAGAGGGGGATAGCCACCCCCTCCCACTGATATTAAAGGGGAAACTCCATTCGGGAGCTTCAGGCGCCGCGGGAGAGTAAAAGAAAGCCGGCTGCTGTTTGCTTGCCTGTGAGCTGTTTTTCTTTTTAACTTTCCGGGCGCCGTTTTCCTCAGCGTTCTGCGTGGGCGCGCAGGACGCTGGGGCTTGTAGTTATGGGTTGCCGGGCTTTTTTGGGGGTTTTGTTTTTTAAAAAATATGATAAATGGTTTTGGATGATTTTTGTTGTATGTGTGTTTAAATGAGTTATGTTTTTTTAAAAAAATATTGTTTTTTATACATAGGTAGTTTTTTAAACTGTTATAAATAAATTTGGATTTTTAAAAGTGGAAAGGTTGATATATATTTTTTCCCAATAATTGCATTTTTAAAAATAATTTGTCATTTTTTTTTGGTGATAGGTGTACTTTGGATAAGATTTTTTTAAAAATGTGTAAGTGTAATTCGAATTCATTGAGTGTCATTTTTCCTGTGGCCACTTGGTGGTGCTGTTGCGTAATGTTTGTCCTGTCCTGTGTATTCTTCCTGTTCTTTTGCCATTTCAATTCTGTTTCTCGGCGTGGCTGGACCTGTGTTGGTAAGTTGTGATCTCCGATATTTAAGTGAAAAGGATGCTGGGATATGAATTTTGTTGGGGGGGGGGGGCCTGTTGTTTTTTGTTGTATGTTTTTCCTGTCTTTGTTTGTGTTTATTTTTTAAAGGTTAGATTTCTTTTTTTGAATGGTTTTGATTTGATTTTTGGTGTGTCCTTTTTTTAGGGGGGGTGCCTTTTGTTCTCACGGACCATGCTTGGTGGCCCGTGGGAAGGTAGGCTACTTGCAGCGGGGGTGCCTTTTCTTCCCATTGGCCATGCTTGTTTGCCCGTGGTTAGGAAGGGCACTTGCGGCGGGGGGTGCCTTTTGATCCCATGGGCCATGCTGGATGGCCCTTGGGAAGGGAGTGCTGTTGCGGGGAGGGTGCCTTTCGTTTCCACGGGCCATGCTTGTTTTCCCGTTGGGAAGAAGGGCAGTTGCGGGGGAGGGGTGGTGGGTGGATTGTTTTTATTTTTGGCGCGGTGGCAGTCCTTTCGAACGGAAGAGCAGGGGCGGCGGGTTTGTTTCATTTTCTTCCCCCACGGGCCATGCTGGCTCGCCCGTGGGGATGAATGGCGGCGGAGCCGGCTTTCTTTAAGTTTTGTTTTCGCGTGCAGGCTGCCTCAGCGTTCTGCGCGCTCATGGCGCGCAGGACGCTGGGGCTTGTAGTTATGGGTTCGTGCTTTGTGTTTGTGCTGCGTTTTTTTAACATGCTTTTCATTTGATTGGCTGCAACGCGTGTCCGAACGCTGCGGCGTGCGTGAGCCTCTCAGCCTGATTGGCTCTGGCGCGCTGTGGCGCAATGACTGTTGGGACGTGAAGTTCTTTCCCTTTCTTGCCGTTTGTGGGGCTGAGGCCCCCGTGCCGGATTTTTAAATCCTTCGTTGACCTGCGTAGGGAATTCGGCCATGCACACGAAGGGTGGGTGTGGGTCAGTAGCGCGACGCATAGCAGCCTATAGCCAGTTCCAACGGTGAACACTTGGTTTTATAGGTTAAGATTATGCCCTCTTTCTGTAACAATCATTTCTCCACATTGAACTTATTGTCCTTATCTTGCCGAACTATATCAATGATCAGAAACTTAAAATCATCTTCCGTGTGATTTTTTTCAATATAGTGTTGCACAAGAGGAGCCTGTAAATATTGCCACCTGATTTTTGAACAATGTTCGTTCAGCCTAGTTCTCAAAGCCCGATTCGTCTTGCCCACATAAATCAAATCACAGCTGCAAATCCATAAATATACACAATTGGTTGTTGCACAATTTGAAAAATGTAATAAAGTGCGTCTATTTTTTTTTGCAGGAACCAAACCTCCTTAGTCTCTAAAGTGAATTTGCAAACACCACAATGATGGTACTTATAATGACCTAGTACAATGTTAACTGGTGAGTTTCTAATAAGGCAGTCAGATTGGGAAACTATGGGCCCAATAGTTTTAGTTTTTCTGTATCCAATCCTAAGTTTATTTTCACAACCTGGAAGGTCTCCCACTAGGTGCCAATGTCTGTGTATTATTTTTCTGATCTTATTAGCCAAAGGGGTGTATTCTAATGACCAAAATAGGCTCAATGTTTTCTGTTCCGTCTTTTCTTTTAAATTAAATTTTTATTGAATTTTCTAAACAGACATACAATAATTCAACAATAAAACGTACATAAACAAAATAAGAAAAGAAAAAATAGCATCAATACATACAAGATTTTTATTATTTATATTGATACAATATTCTGACATTGTAGTTAATTTCTGATTTCCATTTTTATAACCTTGTTAACATTATATATAGATTCAAACTTCTTCTGAACTACCTGGTTTGATAAATCTACTAAAACATGCTATAAAATGTTATTATTAAACTTAAACCTATAGTATGATACTTTTAATTTTAAAAAAGGAAAAAGTATACAAATAAAAATACATATAAACACCCAGTGGTGCTGGTGAAAACTCAAAGGAGCATCGAATGGTGTTATCTCCCCCCCCCCCAGCAAGGTACATCTTCTTTCATTGGGTCTTAATTTTGTTCCTACCCCCCCTATCATTCCTTTAATACACGGGTGGATTTGTTTAAGTTAATCAGGTTGCTGCTTTGAGTTTTCACCAGCAGCTTCTGAAATCAAAAGAATTATATACAGACACTGGCGTTTGGTTAGTGAGATCCCTGGCTGTAGAGACAAGCCTGTTTTGGGGTTTAGAAAGACAAAATCAATCAGTAATATGGTAATATGTTCAGATCATACAGCCAGAGCGTTAATGATTCAGCAAAAACAGTTTCCAACAGCACATTATAAATGTCATTCTTGTGTGGTATGTCAGTTCTGTTGGGAGACCAAAGAAATTCCTATTCCAGGAAGGAACTACCCCTTTTCTTTGAAATCTATTACCAATTGTGCCAGCAAACACGTTATTTATCTATGGGAGTGTCCATGTGGTAAATGATACATCGGATTTAACAGTCGGGCTCTGAAAGTGCGGATATCAGAACATCGCAGTAAAATTAGGGGGCAGGTATTGGAAGCCCCTCTTGTCAACCATTATATTGAGCAGGCACATTCTGAGAACGACTTTAAATTTTTAGCGTTGGAAATGATTAGACCCAAGCAATATGAAAAAACTGATATAAATAAGAAACTTAGACAGCGAGAGGTGTTTTATATACATTTATCCAATACCATGTACCCCAATGGGTTAAATCAGGAGGTTGAACTGTCCTCTTTTCTGTAAATGTAAATTGCTCGCAGCTGTTCTTAATGTTGATCACAGTGGTGGAGAGAGTCAGTGTTCATCGAATTAGATACACCTGTGTAGCGTTTTAGCAGCATAAAGGAAGTCTTCATGGTTCTATAGCTAACGTCCGCACGCACCTAGAAAAAATTACATGGAGGCAAGGACGCGATAAGAATATACTTCCTTACACTCAATAGGTAAGCTACTATATGGTTAGTTTTGAGAGGCATTGGAGCACAGTTATAACACTATAAAGTAACAGAGAAATTACATCATTGTAATGTATAAATGATATTAGCTCTCATGTAATATTTAATATTTAGTAATGCTTGTATTGTTTTGGAACTCTTTTCATGTAGATTTTCTGAAGAAGGAACAATTAGTTCGGAAAAGTCGAATTAACTAGTATCGACTTTGAAACGATACGTTTGCAAGAGCTATTTTCAGTGAATACATTATTACCCATAGTGGAATTATTTTTGTTGTACTGTATATAGCAAGCAAGATTTTTGTTATTATTATCAAGAAAAAACTTCATTACAGCCTAGTCATATGAAGATTTTTATCTAGCCCATGGTGGAATTACTTATGTTGAATATTTTTGAGCTTTACATAAAAAGACTCTATAATTCTTGAATACAGAATTTTGTGAATTATTCTTCTCTTCAAATGGTTACATTACACTCCAGTGTTTGCACCGTTTTCGCCCGTTTCTTCTTCACTTTGCAAAGTAGCCTAAGAAATTACCAGTTCTGCCACCGGGAGGGGGGAAAAGTGTGGATTCCCCATGCCCCAATGGCATGGAACGGCCCGCGCAGAGGCCACTTCGGTGAGAACGCTCCTGGCCCGTGGGCTCTGCGGGCAGAGAAATTAAGGGGGGTGGATTAATAATAGGGTTTGATTCACCCAATTATGACCTGACCGACGGTTCCGCTGAGGAGGCGTTCCTCTAGCCTCTGTTACCCATTAAGGTAATCACTCATCTCCGAGTTTAGCATAATCCCTGGTGCAAATAGTGGCCATATTTACCCCGGTCTAAGCCCTAGACAATGGTGTTTCCCCTGTCAATGTTTGCCCACGCTAATTAACTTCCCCAAGAGAGATTCCCCATTAACCTGAGTAAATAGGTGATGTGATTTTCTGTCAGATGACGGTTTTTCCCTGCCTTGCCTTCTGATCTATATATGATGATGCTTTTCCTTCAATAAACGACTGCTGATCTCGCTCCTTACTGCCTCGTATCGTTACTTGATCAGTCTCCTCCGGGACCCAACGGCCGTCCTAGCGGCCCCGATTCCTACAGAAAAGAGGTTAATTCCTCCAGTTTAAGATCAATGACACCCTTGCTAACAGAAAGCAAGCCACGGTCTTTACCTACTATTCCCTGATGGTTGCCTTATTCCCTTCCTTGCTTTTGGGGGGAGGGGTCCGGGCTTCTTCAGGGGACTTGACACCTGGCAGGGACTTAACGCCAGGCTCCAGTACAACATTTGGAAGAGACTTGCCAACCAATCTGACTTTTGCCTTGAACAAAGCATGGACCCTGCCTCGCTTTTGAGCACTTACCTTATTCCAGTCTGCCATGCTCTGGGCAAGCAGGCTGGGAATATTGAATGGGTGCCTAAACAGGTATTTGGACACTATCGCCATATAACATATGCTACTTACATAAACTAGGGACTCAGATAACAAAAATTTTGCCCGCTGATGCAGTCACTCTAGCAACACCCCGAGTGGCCATCAGCCCAAACACACCTTATGCCAGGATGGCAGGCTGCTCCTCAGTCAAGGACTCGCATCACTATTTCCTTGACCCAGGTAAAGAGAATTGAAAATATAATCACTCAGACATTATTGGTATAATGTACAGTCATGTTATTTTGCCCACACAATAGTCTTTCACTTGTAACCAGCATACTTGGATATACCTGCCAATGTATCAGATTCATATTGCTGTATAAATCATTTAACGCTGATTCTCCCAAAAAGGGAAATGCTTACACCACACCGAGCTGCACCACGGCCAGCACGGATTACACGAGCAGTCCAGCTCGACGAAACCTGTGACAGCTACCTCAGGTTACTCAGTAAAGCAGAGTATGTATCTTTAGCTGCTAGCCTTATAGGGGTGCCCAGACTTGCAGTGGATAATGCACATAGAACTGGTCCGCTGGCATGCACCCTGGCCAAATGTCTCAATCACACTTCTACAACTATAGCTTTATTTAATCAAGAGCAAGTAGAAATTAGACACGCAGTATTGGATAATCGCACAGCAATTGATTACTTGCTTCTTCTCCATCACTTAGGATGTGAAGCAGTTCACCACGTGTGTTGCTTCAATCTCACAGACAACTCCCACAGAATCCAAAGTCAAATCACTGTCTTGGACAAAATAGTCACACACATTAAACAGGACACCAATTGGGGGTAGTGGAATGAGCTCTGGTCCTGGGTGCTGTGGAACTGGCTACTAACAACGCTTATAGTCGCTGCTGCCGTTGTGGTAGTGGGAGTCATGCACAACACATTCCTTGTTCCTATCCATGTGCACAACACATTCCTTGTTCCTATCCATGTGCCACCCAGGACAGAGACCCCTAGGAAGCAATCACGCCTCAACAGCTTATGCCCTACGTTTCCCAGGTTCTCAGCCAAGTCCCTTTAGAAAATAAAGAAAAGGGAATTGTGGGTTGCCCAGGTCACTGATTGGACAGCAACCTTTCCCAATGGGCTTGAGGGGCTATGCAAACAAGCTCGAGACCAACCTGGCTCAACCGGAAAGGAAATTGGGTACAGGCCAATAGTAATAGGGAGCAGTAGTGACTCCATGTTTCCTTGGCTGGGGTGCTGAGAGTAGTAGGACAGAAGTCAGCCAAATGTCACAATGCCTAGTAAATAGCATACAGTATCTGGCTCACGTCCACGGACTGAGCTGAGCAAAAGCAAACTGCAGCTAGACCAAACAAGCTATGCATAGGTACACAGAGTCTTCTAGGACTGAGATAAGGCAGGAACAGTGAGTCTTGCTGCATCTGCTGATTATTCTCCTATGGCGAACCTAGGCACGCAATACTTTCCTAGGCTGGCAAATGTACCTTAGCCAGCAACATGCTATGTGGGCGGGCCTTCTGTGATAGGGATCATGTGCAGTCTGTGCGCAAGTGATCCAGAATGCAAGCTAATAAATATAGACCACCCGAGGACTCGGGACTGGCTTTTTACCATCATACTTCAGTCTTGCGTGCCTTCCTTGAGTTTAGCACCTCGACTCCCACGGACCATTACAACACAATACCTTTTTGAAACTATAAAATTTGTATTAAATACACACTTGCTTCTACAAACGGATTTCTTTTCTTCTCTGAATTAACCACTTGAGCCACCACAGTCCTTGCTCACCTTAGAGCCTTCTATTTTCAATCTCACTCTTAAAATTAAATTATGAGTCAAGGTATTAACAGCACAACTGGAAAAGGGCTTGGTAGGTAGGTGTAGCCAGTGTTGGTTCAATGGCAGGTGGCAGCACATCTGTTCTTATGCTGCCTCAAGTAGCAATCAATGTCTTCCACTGTTGGGTGGTGTAAACCCTTCTCTTCTGATTAGTATTTAATCAGTGAGATTAATTTTATCCTGTTTCTTATCTCAGTTTTTTAACTAGTAATTTTTCTCTGTTGCTCCGCCTTCTTTTTATAGCTTTTATTTGTTCTTTTAATTACAGTTTTGCTGTAGTGCTGTTATTTTCACTGTAAGACACTTTGAACATTTAATTGGATTATATCTAATACCTTTGTTTTGGAAACACTTTGAAATATTTTTATTTGAAAACAAAGCAATGACTCACAGGCTGGAAATGTTCAATATGCATTCCAAACCCCAAGAAAGGAGATGACAAGGATTGCAGTAACTATAATGACCATTGCCTTAATGCGGCTGTGGTGGATACTGGAATGCACCAAAGATTTATCAGCTTGTGCTTGATAGACTACTGCAAAGCCTTTGACTATGTGGATCAGGAGAAATTATGACTTGGAGGAGGAGGAGGAGGAGGAAATTAAACTCCTGACCACTCACTCTACAGCCAGGCTTTCGTGGACCTAGACTTCCTCCCGATGGCGACATTAACCCTCTCAAATAGGTCAGGCTGAGAGAAAAAGTAACTGATGAAGGTCTCCCATGGAGAGAGGGAGATTTGCACCTGGATTTTCAAAGTCCCTGTGCAACATTTTAACCAGCACATCACAAGGATTTTTTTTAAAATGAAGGGATTAGAGTAGGGGTCCCAACCTATGGCCCACGGGCCAGACCCGACCCATTCCATCTGTCCCATTCCTGCCTCTGCTACACCCGGAAGTGGAAGTGGGGATGTTTACATCACCTGTAAAACGCACCTGCACATGTGTAAACACGCCCACGGCTGCCACAAATGCGGAAGTGGGTGCATTTATGACAGCTGTAAATGCACCTGCTTCCACTTCCGTGGGGGCCTAATCTAGCCCACTCAGCTGTCTGGGGGCATGGTCAGGCCCGCTGTGTGAAAAGGCTGGCCACCCCTGGATTAAAGGGTAGGCTAATAAAGGCTGGGTTACTCTAAAGACTATTCAAGATGGGGCTTTTTATGGGTCATCCATGTCTGTTATTTGACACTTTGCAGTTCATCACATATACCTAAGAGAGGGGAGAGAAAGAAGTACAGCCAAAAGTTCCAGAGTTCATTCAATTCTGCAGCAGAAGGAAAAAAACCTTGAGACTCATGTCCAAATCAAAGGTCTCTAGGCATATTTTCATAAGCAAAATCTATATAGGGTCCTTGTCATGTGTCTACTATTAATTATTTGCGTGAATCATCAAAAGAATCAAAAGAGTATGCATAATGTTCTCATATGTTTCTCTCTTCATTGAAGCATACTGCTTATGCTGCACCCTTACCTGTTTCAACATGATAGATAATAGAGTTTCTAATCAAATATGCTCAAGATAATACAGGACAGACTTCAGCAGCATGTGGAAAGAGAATTACCAGAGGTGCAGGCTGGTTTCAGAAGAGGCAGGGGGACTAGAGACCACATTGCTAATATACGTTGGATCATGGAGAAAACAAAGGAATACCAGAAACAAGTTTACTTTTGTTTTATTGACTACACTAAGGCATTTGACTGTGTGGACCACAACAAGATGTGGCAAGTAATTAAAGAGATGGGAATACCAGAGCACCTCATAAGCCTCCTGAGAAATCTGTACATGAACCAAGAAGCAACAGTTAGGACAGAGCACGGAATGACAGAGTGGTTTGGAATAGGAAAAGGAGTAAGACAAGGCTGCATTTTGTCACCATGCCTTTTCAACCTATACACAGAGCACATAATGCGCAGTGCAGGGATGGAGGAATCACAATATGGGATTAAAATCGCTGGGAGAAACATCAATAATCTGAGATATGCAGACGACACCACCCTAATGGCAGAAAGTGAGGAAGACCTAAAGAATCTCTTGATCGGTTTGAAGGAAGAGAGTGCAAAAGCTGGCTTGAGACTTAATATCAAGAAAACCAAGATAATGGCAACAGGCCCAATCAGCTCCTGGAAAATAGATGGGGAAGAAGTAGAAGCAGTGACAGATTTTACTTTCTTAGGATCAAAGATCACTGCAGATGGGGATTGCAGCCATGAAATAAAAAGGCGACTGATTCTTGGGAGACAAGCAATGAGAAACCTGGGGAACATAGTGAAAAGCAGAGACATCACATTGAAAACAAAAATTAGAATAGTCAAAGCAATGGTTTTCCCAGTAGTGATGTACGGATGTGAGAGCTGGACAATTAGGAAGGCTGAACGCAGAAGAATAGATGCCTTTGAAATGTGGTGTTGGAGGAGGATTTTGAGAGTACCTTGGACAGCGAGGAGAACAAATAGGTCAATCTTAGAAGAAATTAACCCTGACTGCTCATTGGAAGGCCAAATAGTAAAGATGAAGCTAAAATACTTTGGACATCAAATGAGAAGGGAGGATTCACTTGAGAAGGCATTGATGCTGGGAAAGGTGGAGGGCAAAAGAAGAAGGGGGAGGCCAAGGATGAGATGGCTAGATGGCATTGTAGACACAATGGGCACAGAGCTGGGAGGGCTGAGGGGGATGGTGGAGGACAGAAGCGCCTGGAGAACAATGGTCCATAGGGTCGCAAAGGGTCGGAACCGACTATGCGACTGAACAACAACAAAAAAATCAAATATTTGCATGTTTCTTATGTGTATATATGATTGCCTTTCTTATTCTCAGGTCCCAATCTCCTACTATGTGCAGAGGTAGAAAGATCAAGGGCTAAAATCTGAGAAAGTGAGGTTTCTCTGTAGATGACAGCCTGTGTGAATGTGGAAAAGTACAAACTATCTCCCATGTGACACAATGCACACGATGCCCCTCAACATGCACTGAGGATGACCTTATGTTGGCAAGAGGAAATGCTGTTGAAGTGGCCTGATATTGAGCAGATGTCATCTAGTCCTTTTTAATTCAATTTTGTTTTTAAATGTGTTAATTTTAGCTTTGTATGCTATTATATGCTGGTGGTGCATCTGACACGAATAAAGAATCTCCTACAGAGTTCAGCACATCCTTTCTTAGTTATCTGGTACACTTGGACATCCACTTAATTAAAAGCTCAAAGTTCATAACAGCTTAACAATAGTTTAACCACAACAAACCTACATTTTGTAAGAAGCATATTTTTAAAATATTTTTTACAATGGTTTAAGTGGCTAAGACGCTGATTGGGAGGCAAAAGGTCAGCAGTTTGACTCCTGAGTACAGTATTGCAGGATGTAATGAGCTTCCATATTTGTCCCAGCTCCTGCCAACATAGCAGTTCGAAAGAGAGAAATTTCAAGTAGATTAATAGGGACCACTCTGGTGGGAAGGTAACAGGGTTCAGTGTGCTCCAGTGTCTAATCATGCCTGCCACATGACCACGGAAATGTCTGCAGAAGCAGACAGCGCTGGCTCTTCGGCTTTGAAACAGAGATGAGCACTGAACCCTAGAGTCGGATACGCCTGGCTTTCGAGCCAGGGAAACCTTTATCTTTACCAACAGTATTTGCTCAGTAGCTAGGCTGACAGCTCAGCTCTGGCCAGTGAGAGGTTGGAAAGGGTTCTTGTGAGTAAAGAGAGAATGATTTTTTTAAAAATGAAGGGAGGATGATTGAGTCTATTTTAAGCAATTCCTTCCTGGAACATCTTACACTGAATCTAATTTATTCAAATACCTAGTAGAATTGGACTATATCAGCAACTTCCCACTAGAGGCCTCCCTAATCGCAGCATTCAAAATTTGGAAAACTTCACTCATGAGAGGTTGTCCAGACAGAGCAGTTACTCCAGGAAAAATACCCTTTTCACCACTGAACAAATAGGTCGATCTTAGAAGAAATCAACCCTGACTGCTCCTTAGAAGATCAAATAGTAAAGATGAAGATGAAGTACTTTGGACATCAAATAAGAAGAGAAGATACACTTGAGAAGGCCTTGATGCTGGGAATGGTGGAGGGCAAAAGAAAAAGAGGGCGACCAAAGATGAGATGGCTAGATGGTATTGTAGACGCAGTGGGCACAGAGCTGGGTGGGCTGAGGAGGAGGGTGGAGGATAGAGGGGCCTGGAAGACAATGGTCCATAGGGTCACAAAGGGTCGGAATCGACTGTGCGACGGAACAACCACAACCACTGATCCACTGACCAGATAAAGCAAGGCTCAGTCTGGTGAGATCCTTTCCTTTTCATGCCAATAGGATTAAAATCAAAGTATAACAGACAAATACAGAAAAATCTAAATAACTTACAACTTGAAAGAAAACTAATAACAACACATAAATGATAAAATAAAGCTGCTTATTTTTGTTGAATGGGTAATTTATTTTTGTCCTGTTGGGCTACCCAGGGAAAGTTTTTTTTCCAGGTCAGAGTAATTAAAATAATATTAGAACTAGATTAGAAATCGAGCCAGATTAGAAATCGATTAGAAATCGAGCCAGACATCCTGGAGAGCGAGGTTAGAAAGGCCCTAAAGAGCACTGCAAACAACAAAGCTAGTGGATATGATGGTATCCCAGTCGAATTTTTCAAAGCGCTAAAAGATGATGGCGTCAAATTACTGCACTCAATATGCCAGCAAATCTGGATAACAAAACAGTGGCCACAGGATTGGAAAAGATCAGTATACGTCCCAATCCCAAAAAAGGGCAACGCCAAAGAATGCTCAAACTACCGAACAATTGCACTCATCCCACACGCCAGCAAGGTGATGCTCAAGATAATACAGGACAGACTTCAGCAACATGTGGAGAGAGAACTACCAGAGGTGCAGGCCGGTTTCAGAAGAGGCAGGGGGACTAGAGACCACATTGCCAACATACGTTGGATCATGGAGAAAACAAAGGAATACCAGAAACAAGTTTACTTTTGTTTCATTGATTACACTAAGGCATTTGACTGTGTGGACCACAACAAGATGTGGCAAGTAATTAAAGAGATGGGAATACCAGAGCACATCATATGCCTCCTGAGAAATCTGTACATGAACCAAGAAGCAACAGTTAGGACAGAACATGGAATGACAGAGTGGTTTGGAATAGGAAAAGGAGTAAGACAAGGCTGCATTTTATCACCCTGCTTATTCAATCTATACACAGAGCACATAATGCGAAATGCAGGGATGGAGGAATCACAATATGGGATTAAAATTGCTGGGAGAAACATAAACAATCTGAGATATGCAGACGATACCACCCTAATGGCAGAAAGTGAGGAAGACCTAAAGAACCTCTTGATTGGGCTGAAGGAGGAGAGTGCAAAAGCTGGTTTGAGACTCAATATCAAGAAAACCAAGGTAATGGCAACAGGCCCAATCAGTTCCTGGAAAATAGATGGGGAAGAAGTAGAAGCAGTGACAGATTTTACTTTCCTGGGATCAAAGATCACGGCAGATGGGGATTGCAGCCATGAAATAAAAAGGCGACTGATTCTTGGGAGACAAGCCATGAGAAACCTGGGGAACATAGTTGTTGTGTTCTGATGGTTTTACCTTCCACATGGATTACAATGTATCTGAGCCAATGTAACCTTGCCTATAGCAACAATGTAACCTTCAGCTGTATCATATAAACCCTGTAATAGGACGCGAGCTAATGACCACCAGCTGGCAGCAGCGAGCGTCCAAGCTCTCTTGGTCCGAACTCATCAAAGGCAACAGCGCGGGAAGTTTTCCCGCCACCACCTACACCTGGACAAGAAGGGCGTGACCCGCAATGACGTCACGCAGACAGTAGCCAATGGGCTACCATGGCACCACGTTCAAATGTATTACTACCGTATATAAAGAGCTATCGATCCGCCATTACCTCATGTTCCCTCTGTCCACGATGCAATAAACCTGAGTTAACCCAGCCCGAGGCTGTGTCCTGTGTCTTGGTTTGCATACACCAAATTGGCGACGAAGGTGGGATAATGGATCCCCACGGAACAGCCAGGGCACAGAGCGGGTTCAACATCACCAAACCGCAAGACTGGGAGCTGCTGGAGATGGACTTCCAGGCGGCACTGGTGGAACTCAGAGTCAAAGAAGACGACGAGGAGAGGAAGAGGGCCATCCTCACCAGAATGCTCGGGATGGAAACCAAGCGGACGCTGGTGGGCATAATCGCTCCGAAGAAGGTGAGCGAATTTAAGGCGGGCGACATCATGAAGCTGCTGCGAGAGCGGTTCTCCCCCTCGAGGGCAATGTTTCCCGCTCGGAGCGCGTTTTGGAGGCGAGTCCAAGCGCCGGATGAGTCGGTTGAGGCATTCGTGGCCGCCATGAGGATAGCCGCCGCCCCCTGTAAATGGGGCGACATCCTGGAGATGGCCCTCAGGGACGGCGTGTTGTGTGGCCTGAAAGACAAGGAGGTACAGCGCAGCTTGATGAATAAGGAACCGCCACCCACGCTGGCAGAGGTCGTAGAGGCCGCGGAAGCCGCAGAGTCCACGAATGCTGGAGTGGACGAGATGCACCAGTGGCGTGAGTGGCGTCCTAGAGCCGGCAAGGCGGACAATTCGGTGCACGGGAAGTCCGGACAGTCGGTGCACGCAACTCGACGGGCCTCAAAGTCGTCTACGGAAGGCAGCGACGGCGAGGAGGTCCAGAAGGTCCGAAAGGGTGGTCGACGCTGCGAGGGTTGCGGAGCGGCCCATGAGCGCGCGAGGTGCCCGTTCAGGAAGGCCGAGTGTTACACCTGCGGCCGTCGGGGGCACATCGCCAAGGCATGCAGAAAACGGAAGGAGGGCCGGAGGCAGTCACAAGACCGTGCGGCCAGACCGGACCGTCCAGCGAGGCCCAAAGATGGCGCCCAGACCACGAGGAAGCAGGATGGCGTGGGCCGCGTCTCGGACGACAGCGAGGACGACGCCCCAGTGTTCAGCGTGTCCGCGGGACAGTCCCATTACTTCGTTGAGGTATTAGTACAAGGGGCCCCTATTAAGATGGAAATTGACTCGGGGTCCTCCTATTCTATAATTCCCCAGAAAGAGTTTTTGAAAATCGACCCCCACGTGCGGCCCAAACTTAAAGCGTTGAGGTCCACGCTACGAGACGTGCAGGGGAACAGCATTCCGGTGTTGGGGGTCGGGAAATTTCGGGTCAATTTTAAGAGACATTCTGCGGAACTGCCCCTGGTTGTCCTCAAGGGAGGAAGCTGTAGCCTCCTAGGGACACAGTGGTTTCAGCCCTTAGGTTTGTTCATAGGGGGAGTGCATACCGTGGGGGGGGACCCAATACAAGCGGTTTGCGATGCGCATCCCGCCGTTTTTAAGAAAGGACTCGGAAAGTTCAAGGGACCCCCTGTAGCTTTCGACATAGACCCGGAGGTCCGCCCGATAAGACTCAAACCGCGCAGGGTGCCGTTCGCACTCAAGGACAAGATAGAGGCGGAACTGGACAAACTGGTGGGCCAGGGGATTCTTATTCCTGTTGATTCCGCGGAGTGGGAAACTCCAATTGTAACAGCTCTAAAGGCTAACGGGGAGGTGCGCATTTGCGCTGATTATAAGTGTACAATTAACAAGGCGATCCGCCCTAATGCATACCCGGTGCCGGTGATCAGCCACCTTTTGGCCAGGCTGAATGGGGGAAAGTGTTTCGCCAAACTCGATTTGGCACAAGCCTATCAGCAACTTCCTGTGACCCCCGCCACGGCCGCGGCACAAACGATAGTTACACATAAAGGAGCGTTCCAGGTGTCGCGGTTACAGTTTGGCGTGAACTCGGCACCCGGCCTTTTCCAGTCGCTTGTGGAACGCCTCCTGAAGGGACTGGAGGGGGTGTTGCCTTATTTTGATGACGTGTTGATAACAGGGGGGAGTGAGGCTGAACTGGCAAAGAGGTTGGACAAAGTATTGACCGTGTTCGAGAAAGCGGGGCTGAGATTGAGGAAGGATAAATGTGTCTTTTTCGAAACCGAGGTCGAGTTTTTAGGGTTCCGGATCACACCCGAGGGGATTAAACCGTCTAAATCCAAAGTAGCAGCCATTAAAAAGGCCCCTCGCCCCACATCCAAAACCGAGCTACAGTCCTTCCTGGGGCTTCTCAATTTTTACCATACATTCCTCCGCGGAAGGCGTCCGTGGCCGAACCGCTCCATCGGTTACTTAAAAAGGAGGAGACATGGATGTGGGGTGACGAGCACGAGAGGGCGTTCAAAGAGCTAAAGCAACTCCTAACATCTGAGGCAATCCTGACGCACTTCGACCCCAAACGGCCAGTGGTCCTAGTTTGTGATGCATCCCCGGTGGGGGTGGGGGCGGTGCTTTGCCACGTGTTGGAGGACGGAAGGGAGGCCCCGGTAGCGTTTTACTCAAGGTCCCTGTCTCAAGCGGAGCGAAATTACGCACAAACCGACAGGGAGGCGTTAGCAATAGTAGCGGGGACCAAAAAATTTCACGATTTTTTGTATGGCCGCCCGTTCAAAATCGTGACCGATCACAAGCCGCTGTTAGGGATTTTCACGGCAAGCAAGCCCACGCCGCAGATCCTGTCCCCGAGAATGCTGCGATGGGCTATTTTCCTCAACGCGTACCAACATGAGTTGGAGTACCGGCCCGGAAAGGAGATCAGCCATGCTGATGCACTTTCGAGATCCCCTTTGCCCTTGTCGGACGACCAAAAGGCGAGAGCAGAAAGAGACCGCCAGGTGTTGCTAATTGAGGTTTTAGACGCACCCCCAATAGTACCAGCCGACATTGCTAGGGCGACAGGCAAGGACAGGACGCTGGAGAAAGTTAGTTCATGGGTGCAGAAGGGGTGGCCGGCTTCGTCCCCGAGTACAGAGTTCGACCCATTCTTTAGGAAAAAGCTAGAGTTGTCCCTAGAGAGGGGGTGCCTTCTGTGGGGCCAACGGGTGGTGGTCCCTGCGCCCCTGCGGACGAGGGTGCTCGAACTGCTGCACGTCAGCCACCCGGGCATAGTTCGTTCAAAGGCGCTGGCCCGGAGTTACTTCTGGTGGCCACAGCTGGACGCGGACATTGAGCACATGGTCGGCACTTGCGAGGCTTGCCAGGGATCCCGACCTGAGGCGGCCCGTCTCCCGCATAGGGAGTGGGACGCAGCAAGGGGGCCATGGTCCAGAGTGCACGTGGATTTCGCTGGCCCATTCCGAGGAACCATGTTTCTCCTGGTGGTAGATGCGTTCTCCAAGTGGCTGGAGGTTATCCCAGTAAAGAGCACGTCCTCCGCCACGACAATTAGCCAGCTAAGGAGAATTTTTTCCACATTCGGTTTACCCGACACTTTAGTCAGCGATAACGCTAGTTGTTTCACCTCCGCTGAGTTCGGAGCATTCATGGACGCAAACGCCATTCGGCATGTCACATCCGCACCGTTTCACCCGGCCACGAATGGCCAAGTGGAACGGCTGGTGCGGACAACGAAGGAGGCGCTGCGGCGCATGGGCCCGGGGGACCTGAATCACCAAGTATGCCAGTTCCTCTTAGCGTATAGGGTAACCCCCTTAGCGTCAGGCTACTCGCCGGCGGAGCTCTTGATGCGGCGAAAACTGACCACGATCCTGTCCAGGCTAGACCCGACGAGAGTCGAGGATAAAGGGAAAAACATAGGGTTGGCAGTCTCGAAAGGTTTCGCCGCCGGGGACCCTGTTCACTGCAGGAACTATTCCAGCGCAGGGCCGGCCTGGGTACCAGGGACGGTTGTAGAACAGACGGGGCCAGTGTCGTACCGGGTCGAGACTAACACCGGCCTCCTCTGGAGGAGGCACGCAGACCAACTGAGGCACCGAGTGAGTGGGCCGGTCAGTGGAGCTCAGCAACAGGATTCAGCGTTAGGGTTCTCCCCCACCCGCTTAACCCAAGGGGGAGACAGCAGTGGACAACAGTCCCAAGCAAGGGGGGAAGGAAGCAGAAGCAGCGGCCCCGACTCATATCCTTTTGATACGCCAGTCCTATCAGGGGCCGGGGAAGGGGGAGAGGAGTTCGCGACCGCTGCCCCCGATGGTAATTTTGATTTTGATTTTGCGAGCCGGGGGGGTTTTCAGGAGTGTTCCCCCACCCATCCAAGCGAGAAGAGGGGTTTTTCGTTAGCCCCCAGTGCCCCCGGTTCCTCCCTAAGAAAGAGCACACCTCCCAACAACGCCGCGGAGCCGCGGCAAGTCACTAACGAGTCTCCCTCTCCAATTACAGGACAGGAAACCAGGGGACAAAGAGAAGGTAGCAAACCCGGGGAGAGGCAGCCCGCATCGAGACCCCAGCGTGTTCGAAATAAGCCATCTTGGCTGAGAGACTTTGTCTCCTAAGGGGGGGGGAGTGTGTGTAAGTGTGGGCTCGAGACTTTGTCTCGTCCTAGGGGGGAGGGGTGTTGTGTTCTGATGGTTTTACCTTCCACATGGATTACAATGTATCTGAGCCAATGTAACCTTGCCTATAGCAACAATGTAACCTTCAGCTGTATCATATAAACCCTGTAATAGGACGCGAGCTAATGACCACCAGCTGGCAGCAGCGAGCGTCCAAGCTCTCTTGGTCCGAACTCATCAAAGGCAACAGCGCGGGAAGTTTTCCCGCCACCACCTACACCTGGACAAGAAGGGCGTGACCCGCAATGACGTCACGCAGACAGTAGCCAATGGGCTACCATGGCACCACGTTCAAATGTATTACTACCGTATATAAAGAGCTATCGATCCGCCATTACCTCATGTTCCCTCTGTCCACGATGCAATAAACCTGAGTTAACCCAGCCCGAGGCTGTGTCCTGTGTCTTGGTTTGCATACACCAAAATAGTGAAAAGCAGAGACATCACATTGCAAACTAAAATTAGAATAGTCAAAGCAATGGTATTCCCAGTAGTAATGTACGGATATGAGAGCTGGACAATTAGGAAAGCTGAACGCAGAAGAATAGATGCCTTTGAAATGTGGTGTTGGAGGAGAGTTTTGAGAGTACCCTGGACAGCGAGGAGAACAAATAGGTCAATCTTAGAAGAAATCAACATTGACTGCTCATTGGAAGGGCTAATAGTAAAGACGAAGCTAAAGTATTTTGGACATCAAATGAGAAGGGAGGATTCACTTGAGAAGGCCCTGATGTTGGGAAAGGTGGAGGGCAAAAGAAGAAGGGGGAGGCCAAAGATGAGATGGCTAGATGGTATTGTAGACACAATGGGCACAGAACTGGGAGTGCTGAGGGGGATGGTGGAGGACAGAGATGCCTGGAGAACAATGGTCCATAGGGTCGCAAAGGGTCGGAACCGACTGTGCGACTGAACAACAACAACAAGAACTACAGAGCTGGAAGAGATCTCTATGGATCGAGTCCAGCCCCTGAAAAGATGGCACAGTGGGGAATCAAACTTGCAACCCTAAAGATGCAGCTCTCAGACAAATGGCATTTGCAGGGCATTGTAAACATATGGATTTGGTAAAGGGCATTTGTTCATTTGATTATGTTTCCAGTAGCCTTGAAATCATATGGCAAGCATGGCGGTGCTTTTACACCTTTAACATGTGAAGAGGTTATTGGGAAGTGAAGTAGCTTATGTTATTTATTGTTACAAAACAATCTTCAAGGGATCATTTAAGTTAGAAAAAGTTCTGTTCGGGGCATCAAATGCAAGAATGCCACTGTAGGCCATGCTTGCTGAAGTATTCTCCAAACTGTAGTTCAAAAAAGCACCTTTATTTTATCATTTATGTGTTGTTGTTAGTTTTCTTTGATGTAAATTGTTTTAATTTTTCTATATTTGTCTGTTAAATTTTGATTTTAATCCTATTATAAGTTGTCCAGAGTAGTGGCTTAATCAATCAATCAAAGAAACAATTAAGGCCCTTTCCCCATCTCTGGATTGTATGACTGTAGTAGTAGGAGATTGTGCATCAAATGTATTAATATTTCATTTATTAACTAAATTCATTTATACATCCAAGCTGTCCCTCAATGCATAAAGGGCTCGCTCTCTTCACAGTTTCTCTTGAAAGCATTACTGTAAGAAGAATGAGGAGGAGGAGGAACCATCCAAAGAACAATGTAGACAACATGGGCATATTATAAAAACTGAATTGTAATTTCATAAATCCAAATTGTATGTGAACAACAATGACTGAATTATGTATGAGGAATTGTGAAGCAAAAAGATCCTCAAAGGATCTATGACCGACTACAAAGCCAACTGGCTAAAAATATATATACCACAGTCTGTATGTATAAACAATGTAACCTGTAGTAAAAATACTAAATGTCAACATACATAATATACAATTCCAATATGCAATTTCAATATATACAACTTTACATATGTAATATAGTAACAATATACACGACTGTTTGTGAAAAGTTGCAACCTGCTATAGAATAATGACAATCACAGTTCGTAATATTGGACCACAGAAGGGCGGAAGGTATAGCGAAAATACTGTTGCAGTCTGTATCATACGAGGAATTCGATCAGAGTAAGGAGGGACCAAACAGTCCAGTGTAATAACACAATTACAGTCCAAATAGTACAACAAATTCGATGATATCCATCCGATAGTCTGGATATTTCAAAATTATCTTCTTCAAAGATCTGTATTGACACCATAAATGCGCTCTAATGCCTCTCTAGGGACTTCATATTGGGCAAAATATGAAGTGTTTTACTTCTGCTTCCAGGAGCAACGAGGGCAGTGTGGACCGGATGAATTGCAGTAAACCCATTCGTGTGGATTCATGGGGGCTTGGGCTTCTGGGAATTGAAGCCCAAAAACATCTGGAGTGCCAAGGTTTGCTATCACGGGTATAAATGAAAGTGAGCTTCAGAAGCATACTGTATATTCAGCAACCTAATTTCACACAATACATATTTGCACCATTTCATACTGCAGTTTAGAAACAACTTACATATGAAAGGCGACCAAGGGAAAACATCTGGCCAGTGTGTTAATCCATGAGGTCTTGTGTACAGACCTCTATGAGTTCATCAGCTACAGATGAGAAAGATCCACAACTTCATATCAGTTGCCAAATGGTTCCTGTTGTCCCTTGACAGCTTCTAAATTGACTCGTTATCGGTCCATTAACAGTTCCATTCAGTGGTGGGCTCCAATTTTTTTTATCGCCTACTCTGTGGGCGTGGAATGGTGGGCATGGCCAGGGGGAAAGCCCTGCATTGCACCCGAATTAGGACTACAGTACTTTATTTCAAAACTTGGATGGGCAGGGCCAGCCAGAATTTCTGCTACTGGTTCTGGCTAACTGGGGCGAACCTGCTGATGCCCACCACTGGTTCCATTTTATTTTAGAATAGCTTCACTTTGTGTGTTGTGTTTGGGGGAAAGAAAGGGAAGTGCTTTTTAGCACCAAGTCCAAGTCTCTGATCTAGAAAAAATCTAGGGACTGTTGTGGTTCAAATGGTTAAGATGCTGAACTCGGCGACTGGAAAGTCGGAATTCGATTCCTGAGTACTGCACAATGGAGTGAGCGCCCGTCTCTGTCCCAGCTTCTGCCAACCTAGCAGTTTGAAAGCAAGAAATTGCAAGTAGATAAATAGGGACCACTTTGGTGGGAAGGTAAACAGTGTTCCGGGCACTCAGGTGTTGAGGCATGCCTGCCACATGTCCATGGAAATGTCTGCAAACGCAGACAGTGCTAGCTCTTTAGCTATAAGCAGAGATGAGCACTGAACCCTAGAGTTGGATACAACTGCCCATGTAAGTTTTGAATTGCAGCTCTTGCTAAATTCCTAATCTTGCCATTCTCTACTTCTGGGGCACCCTGGAACTATACAACTTGCCCAAAGCCACATTGGGATGCATCATGGGGAACTGAATCCCCAAGTTATGTCTCTTCACTAAGTACCCAATTCACTGAGCTATCTAGCCACATTACAAAGAACAAAAGAGAATGTATACATTTTATTGTATATGCATACATTGATTTATATATGGAGATGCAAAATGGGAAATGAAAACAACAAAAATTGCTGTAGCATCTTAAATGCTAAGGGCTAAACACAATTGTCAGTCCCAACTAGAGGAAACTAGTGTTGCCCTTGCTTGAAAACCGTCATATTCGACTCTAGGGTTTGGTGCTCAACTCCATTTACAAACAAAGAGCCAGCGCTGTCTCCATCTGCAGACTTTCCATGATCATGTGGCAGGCATGACTAGACACGGAATGCTGTTACCTTCCCACCGAAGTGGTACCTTAGTGGTACCCGAAGTGTTGGGGAGACATACCCCTTTTGTCCCCGCAAACTTACCAACCCTAGGGGAGCCAGCGGAGAGGGGGATCATAACCCCCCCACCTACTGATATTAAAAGGGAAACTCCAGTCGGGAAAGGGAAAGAAGGGCGGTTTGTGTTTGTGAGGTGGTGAGTGTTTTTTTAAAAAAATATTGGGCGCCGGCTTCCTCAGCGTTCTGCGTGCTCATGGTGCGCAGGATGCTGGGGCTTGTAGTTATGGGTTTGTGCTTTGTGTTTGTGCTATGTTTTTATAAAACTGTTTTCTTTTGATTGGCCGCGGCATGTTTCCGAACGTTCCTTGCGCCTCGCCGCGCCAGAGCCTCTCAGCCTGATTGGCTCTGGCGCGGCGCAAGGAACGTTGGGAAATGAAGTTGTTTCCCTTTTTCGCATTTGTGGGGCTGTTGCCCCACTGGCGCAATTCTCAATCCTGCGTTTACCTGCGTACCCAGTTCGGACGTGTTCCTGAATGGAGGGTGCAGGCTAGTGGGGCCTGGCTAAGGAGCCTATAGCAAGTTCCAATGGTTAACCCTTGATTTTATATATATAGATTAAAACCCAAAACATCTAAACACATTTTAAAAACATTGAATGTAAAAAACATTTACTTTTACATTATTAAAATTATTACCAATGATACAACTAATAAAAAAAATAAAAAACTAAAACATTATTTGCTTACATAAAACAATTTGAAAAAATTATATCATACTTTGTTTTTTTATTAATCCTCAAAAAAACCAAAAAAAGCAGATCACAGTTAATAACAGCCAAGCCAAAAAAAATGTACATACATAAAAATTTAAAAATTAAAATTACAGACTAAGCAATTTTAAAAAAAACGTTAACACAATTTAACCTTCCAACACAATTTAAAACAGCCCAGCAATGCCGGGCAACCTCTGCTGCGGTTTCCCCATGCCCAATTGGCACGGGACCTTGGCAGAGGTTAAACCAGTTGAGCAGACTCCTGGCCGCTGTCCTTTGCCAGTACGCAAATTAAGGGGGGTGGATTAATGATAGGGTTTGATTCACCCAATTCCTTGACCTGACCAGTGGATCTGCTGAGAGAGCGAATATCTAACTCTGTTACCCATTAGAGTAATCCCTCATCTCCGAGTCTCCGTCTTATCCCAGATGTAAACAGAGGCCATGTTTACCCCAGTCTTATCCCTAAACAATGGTGTTTTCCCATGTCTGTGTTTGCCCCAGTTAATGAACTTCCCCAAGAAAGATTCCCAATTAACCCGAGTAAACAGGTGATGTGATTTCTGTCAGATGACGGTTTTGCCACCGTTGCGCTTTTTCTCCTATATATGTTGAAGCTTTCCCTCAATAAACTACTGATCTGATCACGCTCCATATTGCCTCGTATCGTTTCTTGATCAGTCTCCTCCGGGACCTCCGGCCCTCTGCGGCCCCGATTCCTACACCTGGTGACCCCGACGTGATCTACTCGTGAGTAAGCGACCCCCGAGCGGTCTACCTCAGAGTAAGCGATCACACGGTCCGGTTCTGCTCTTGAACCGTGTCTGACCGTCCCGGAGGACAGCGCGGCAGCCCGGCTGGTAAACCAGCCGGTCGGGAAGACGGCCTAAGCGGCGAGGCAGTCCAAGAGGCTTTCTACAGTTTGTTCCCGGCTTTCGCAGCAGCTTGCAGGTTACGGAAAATGCGTTCCGCTCAGGGCCTGCTGTGAACCCCTGACAGCGCAGTGGCCACCGAGGGCCCATGGCCGCAGTCCACGCTCTGAGCTCTACCCAGAGGATCGTCGCCAGAACCTATTACTTGCCCAAAGACGCGTCGACTCGTCCCGAGGAGGAAACTTCGGAGGACCCATCGCAGGTAATATGGGGACCTGTCCTCAGCGACAGCGTCCATCCGCTAGCCAAAGAACTCGTGAGGGAGAGTTCAAAATCCTGGCCAGGGTGTTTAAGTTGCGTTTTCACAGCGGGGAGCTAGCGAGACGTTTGGTGTACCTGGGGGAACACTGCCTGCTTTACCCAGAAGTAGGTACGTTAACCCTTGCGCTCTGGGATCAGATAGGAGACTGCATTCAGCAACCCCCAAAAGCTCCGAGAGGCGTAATTCGCACGTGGAGTAAATGTAGGGAGCTCTTAGCGGAGATAGAGCCAGTCCGGATAGAGGCCAAAGAACCCCCACTTCTGCCAGTCACACCAGCCGAGCCAACGGCGCCTAAGGCGCTCTATCCGTCACTCCAGTTTAGGCAGAGTAGCGTAGGGAACTTTCCCTCGGTGACAGCTGCAGACGTCACCGACGGAATGCAAGGAATGAGCGCAGGCGCTTCTCTGACAGTTCCGGGTTCCCGAGTTACCAAGAGTCCCCTTCAGCGCACAATTGAAGAGGAGATTAGGAAGGGGGAATTGCCAGCAGAAGAACTAGCTGAGCTTAGTCAGATTTGTCCAATCCGCATGGAGATGGATGCCCTTACGGGGGCCCAGCAGATAATTCACACACCAGTCCCGTATAAGCTTCTCATGGCTATACGGAAGGCCATGTCAGAGACAGGGCTCCAGAGCCGATTTACTAGGGGCACGCTTCAGCAAGTGTGCGAGAACACCATGTTCATTCCCCATGACTGGAAGGCCGTCATGCGGATGATACTCACCCCTAGCCAGTATTTAATTTGGGACAGTGAGTTTCGCCTTGAGACTCAAACTAGGGCTGCCAGGATGGGAGGCGCAGTACTTCCTGACCAGTTATATGGTTCAGGTGCCTTCGAGCCCATCAATGCCCAAATCAACTTGCCTCTAGCCACTCTCCAGATGTCGGCCGAGGCCGCCTTTAGGGTGTTCTTTAAGGTCCCAGCCACTGGCAAAGCGGCTAAAAATTACACCGCTATTAAGCAAGGAGCCCAGGAACCATACATGGACTTCATTAATCGTTTGGAGGAGGCAATTAGTAGGCAGATTGATAATGAGCAAGCCCAACAGGAGCTCATGATCAAGTTAGCCAAGGACAATGCCAATTTAGACTGCCGTAAGATCTTGCAGTCACTGGGCAATCGTCCCGACTTGACTCTCACGGACATGATTAGAGCTTGCGCCGACGTTGGCACAGAATCCTATAAGATGGGACTGCTAGCGGCAGTGGTGCAAGGGGGTAGAAGACCTAAGGGAAAGAACCAAGGAGCATGCCACAATTGTGGCAAGGTCGGTCACTTCGCTAGGGAGTGCCGATCCAAGGGAGGCAGACAGAAGTCTGGCCGTTCCAAGGCTCCAAACACCCTCTGTCCGAAGTGCAAGAAAGGCTACCACTGGGCCCGAGACTGCCTGAGTTCGGGAAACCGGAACGCGGGCATGTCTCTGGCCCTGGTCCAAACAGAGGCTTCCCTCATTCAGAGCTCACCAGAGCTAGACTAGATCCCGGACACATTCCAGGCACGACGAGGGCACAGGCCAGCCCCAAGGGTAGTACAGGGTTAGACTTGACTTGTCAGGCAGACGTTACATGCGACCTGCCAGGCACGGTCTATCTGGTGGACTCCCAGTACATGGGTCCACTGCCCAAAGGCTTTATAGGTCTAGTTTTGCCCCGTAGTGTAGCTGGAGCACGCGGAATTCTTGTAATTCCGGGAGTCATTGACTCCAATTTTTCAGGCATTCTCCAAGTCCAGCTTTGGACTCACCTGCCCCAAACAATTCACAAAGGAGACACCCTAGCGCAACTGATCATGGTTCCTTGTCACTCACCAACAGAAGGCCAGGGAAGGCTCAGGGACAGCTCAGAGTCCCGGTCAGAGGACCGCTCGAGCGCCAGTGAGGCAGTGCAAGGATACCAGGTCTTAGCGACAGTGGAGACCAACATTGAGTGGAAACAGCGCCCGGTTATTGAGGTATTTCTGAATAATAGATCATTCTCAGGCCTGTTAGATACCGGAGCAGATGTGTCAGTGATAAGCAGGGGCCAGTGGCCAAGGGAGTGGGCCATTGAGCCGGTCTCCAATGTGTGGGGGGTAGGCGGCATTCAGGAAGCGTTTAGGAGCCGGGAGTGGGTGACAGTCACGATTCCAAAGGCTGACGGCACAGCGGTAATTCGGCCGCACATTCTTGACGTGCACATCAACCTTTGGGGGCGAGACATTTTACAGCAGTACGGTGCTACGCTTACCTTCGGGTAATGGCGTTGCTACTTAAGTGGCTCACCGACACGCCGGTCTGGGTAGAACAATGGCCGGTAGTGGGAGAGAAATTAGTCGCCCTTAAACAACTGGTTAAAGAACAGCTAGATGCAGGACATATAGAGCAGTCCACTAGCCCCTGGAATTCGCCAATTTTTGTGATAAAGAAGAAGTCGGGGAAGTGGCGACTCCTCCACGATCTCAGGGAGATCAATAAATGTATACAGCCAATGGGTCCGCTTCAATGCCGCATCCCAAATCCCAATATGATTCCCGAGGGGTGGGAGATCCTAGTTGTAGATCTCAAGGATTGCTTTTACACAATCCCCTTAGACCCCAGGGACCGGGAAAGGTTTGCCTTTACGGTGCCGGTTGTGAACCACAGTGAGCCTACGCAGCGTTACGCGTGGAGATTTTTGCCACAGGGCATGCTCAATTCACCCACCCTGTGCCAAATTTATGTTCACAACGCACTGGCAAAGTTTCGAAGCCTTTACCCAAAAGCGTTAGTTTGTCACTTCATGGACGACATCTTGGTCGCGGTGCCGCAACTCGGCAGCGAAATGTTTTCTGACCTCCAGGCCAGCCTGGGGGAGAAAGGTTTACTCATTGCCCCAGAGAAAGTGCAGAGAACCGAGCCCTTCTCATACTTGGGTCATCGGCTTCTCCGCTCTTTCGCAGCACCAGTTTTGCCCCAAATCAATTTACAGGATTCAGTTACCTTAGTGGAATTGCAGCAGGTCTTAGGGAACATTAATTGGGCCAGACCGTATTTTCGATTGGATACGGACCTTTTGAAACCGCTCTTCTCGCTGCTAACATTAGGTAAGCAGCCGGCAGACCGGATACAAATTTCTCGAGAAGCGCGCTTGGCTCTCGAGAAAGTCAATCAGTTTCTCAGCCAAAGGTGGGTGGACAGGATTGCTCAGGGGCCATATGCCCCAATCCTGAACTTGTACATAGTTCGAGCAGGATCCATGTTCACCAGAGCCCTAGGGATAGACTCCGAGAAGGGAGCGAGTATCGTGGAATGGGTGTACTTGCCGAACACCTCCCCACGGAACATCATTCCTCCCCAAGAGTTGGTCTCCGCGGTGATTTACCGCGGAAGGCTGAGAGCTAGGGACATTTCAGGGCATGATTTAGCCAAAATTGTAGTCCCGTTCACCAAGGAACAAATTCAGCAACTGATGCAGTTCGGTGACTCGCTTCCAATAGCCCTGGAGGGATTCACTGGGAGCTTGGCATACCATTTGCCAAAGGACCCCAGACTTGTCTCACTTCAGACGCAGACAGTCAGCTTGTTCGAATTGCTCTCGCTGGTTCCGCTTCAGGGAGCCAGGACAGTTTTTACTGATGGTGGCCGAACATACGGTGTCTTAACTTGGCAGGAGGGCCAAGCTTGGTGCACGCTGTTAACTCTTCCGCAGAAGTCCGCACAGCGGGCGGAGTTGGCAGCAGTGAACCTCGCCTTGCGCACCTTCGCCAAAGAGCGCCTCAACATCATTACTGATAGCCAGTATGTCAGGAACTTGCTTCACAGTCTACTGGGAGCATACATCACTCCTGCGATAGACAAGAACTTGCTTAGTTTATTTCTCACTGCTCAATTTCATTTGCGAAACCGCATGGAGCCGCTCTATATTGCCCACATCTGAAGTCACCAAGACCTACCGGGTCCGATTTCCGCGGGCAATAGCAGAGCGGACGCGGCAGCAAAGGAAATTCAGCAACGTTCAGTGTTGGGTGTTTTCACTACGCCAATTCAAAGTCATGCCTTCTTTCACCAAAATGCCAAAGCGCTCGCCAGACAGTTTAATTTGCCACTCTCTCAAGCCCAAGGCATAGTTTGCTCTTGCCAGCATTGCGCAGGGGCACCGGGGGGGGCCCTCGTGGGTGGTCAACCCACGAGGGACAGAGGCTAACCAAGTGTGGCAGATGGACGTCACGCATGTCCCGCAGTTTGGCAGATGGCAGTACATGCACGTCTGCATTGATACTTTTTCTCAATTCGTTTGGGCAACGGCGCAGAAAGGGGAGACTGCTGCCCACGTGGAGCAGCACCTCTTTTCCTGCATCGCGGCAATGGGCAAGCCGCGGCAAATTAAAACCGATAACGCACCATCTTACAGCTCCAGGCAGCTGGCGGCCTTCATGGCCACTTGGGATATTAAGCATACTTTTGGCGTTCCTTACAATCCGCAGGGGCAAGCGATTGTGGAACGGGTCAATCGGACGCTCAAGTCCTATATTGACAAACAAACAGAAAGGGGGGAGCCACCAGCCCTCCCCAAGTCACAGGCTCAGGCACAGCATTGTCTGAATAAGGTATTGTTCACATACAATCACCTTAATGTTTTTTCCAATTGCACGCCGCAGGAGAAGCACTTCCGCCGTTCGGAAGCTCTCCCGCGACCGATGGTCCGATACCGGGTGCCACTGGACCCTTCTTGGAGGGGCCCGGCGCCGCTCATAACCTGGGGAAGAGGGTATGCTGCAGTTATGTCTCCTACAGGTGTCGTTTGGATTCCAGCCCGGTGCGTCAAGCCTCATTTGGAACCACATGGCATGGACCCAGTCCGACCCGAGTCTGATTCCGGAGATGGAGGACCTCACCCTGACCGAGGGGACCCGGCGGGAGAGGCGACGATTGCGGACGCCAGCACCGAGGATCACCTGGGGGATAGTCAAGACATAAGAACATAAGAACATAAGAACATAAGAACAGCCTTGCTGGAACAGGCCACAGCCCATCCAGTCCAGCATTCTCTCTCACACAGTGGCTCACCATTTCCTTCAGGGTATTCCCAAGGAGATGCCTTCACCTGCTTAGGATTCCCTGGAAATGGCATTGAGAGATATCCTGCCTATCTCTCCAACCCGGAGGTTGTCCTTAGGTAGCCATAATTATAGCCATTGATAGCCTTGTCCTCCATGAACTTGTCTAATCCTTTCTTAAAGCTGTCAAGACTGACAGCTGTCACCACTTCTTCTGGCAGGGAGTTCCATAGACCAGTAATCCTCTGGGTGAAAAAGTACTTTCTCTTATTTGTTTGAGAACTAGTACCCAAAAGTTTCATGGAGTGTCCCCTAGTTCTAGTGTTGTGCGATAGGGAAAACAGTTTTTCCTTATCCACTTTGTCCACACCGTGCATGATTTTATAAACTTCAATCAGGTCACCTCTTAGACGCCGTCGTTCAAGAGTGAAGAGGCGCAACCGTTGCAGCCTCAGATGGTAAGGAAGGTGTTCCAGTCCCCTAATCATTCTGGTTGCCCTCCTCTGTACTTTCTCCAACTCCATAATATCCTTCTGGAGGTATGGCGACCAGAACTGTACACAGTATTCCAGATGGGGCCTCACCATAGATTTATAAAGAGGCAAAATGACACTTGCTGACTTATTTTCTATACCCTTCCTAATGATCCCTAACATTGAGTTTGCTTTTTTCACTGCTGAGGCACACTGGGTTGACACCTTCATTGAGCTGTCCACCAGGACACCAAGGTCCCTTTCCTGGTTTGTCACAGAGAGTTCAGACCCCATCAGTTTATAAATGTAATTGGGGTTTTTTGCCCCAACATGCATCACTCTGCACTTACTGATGTTGAAGCTCATTTGCCACTGTTTTGCCCACTCCCCCAGTGTCAAGAGATCCCTCTGGAGCTCTTCACAATCTCTCACAGTTTTCACTACCCTGTATAATTTAGTATCGTCAGCAAATTTGGCTACCTTGCTTTTTACTCCTACCTCTAGATCATTTATGAAGAGGTTGAAAAGCAGGGGTCCCAGTACTGAACCTTGGGGGACCCCACTCTTTACTTCCCTCCACTTGGAGAAGTGTCCATTTAGTGCTACCCTCTGTTTCCTGTCCCTTAGCCAGTTGCTGATCCAGGACAAGACCTGTCCCTTTATTCCATGACTGGTAAGTTTATTCAAGAGCCTTTGGTGTGGGACCTTGTCAAAAGCCTTCTGAAAGTCCAGATAAACAATGTCAACTGGATCCCCCTTATCCACATGCTTGTTGACACTCTCAAAAAATTCCAACAGATTAGTGAGGCATGATTTGCCCTTGCAAAAGCCATGTTGGCTCTCCTTTAGCAGCGCCTCCTCTTCTATGTACCTATTAATTCTATCTTTTAGGATGGTTTCCATCACTTTACCTGGGACACATGTCAAACTGACAGGTCGGTAATTTCCTGGATCACCCGTGGATCCTTTTTTGAAAATTGGTGTTACATTCGCTACCTTCCAGTCATCAGGCACAAACCCTGATTTGAGGGAAATATTATATATTTTGGCTAGGAGATCAGCAATTTCATCTTTAAGTTCCCTGAGAACTCGTGGATGGATTCCATCTGGTCCTGGTGATTTGTTAGTGTTTAGCTTAACAAGACATGCAAGGACCTCCTCCCTGGTTATTTCTATCTGGCTTAATTCTTCGGTTTCCCTCCCTACGAAGATAGGCTCTGTTTTGGGCATGTGGCCTCTGTCTTCTTCAGTGAATACTGAAGCAAAGAATTCATTGAGTCTCTCTGCAATCTCGGTTTCCTCTTTAATAACCCCTTGCCTTCCATTGTCATCTAATGGTCCAATGGCCTTCCTAGTTGGGTTCTTACTTCTAATGTACTTAAAGAAGTCTTTGTTATTTCTCTGAGTATTTTTAGCTATACGCTCCTCAAAGTCTTGCTTTGCTTTCCTGATTGTTGCCTTGCATTTGTTCTGCCAGAATTTATGTTTCTGCCTGCTGTCCTCATTCGGACAAGCCTTCCATCTTCTAAATGAGCTTTTCTTGCTCTTGATCACTTCCCGAACAGCTCCTGTAAGCCACATTGGAGTCCTCTTGGACCTGGCAGTGGCCTTTTTCCTTTTGGGTATGCATTCCAATTGAGCCTCTGTTATTGTTTTTGTAAACAGCCTCCATGCCTCTTGGAGTGTTTGGACTCTCTCGATTTTCCCTTTCAGCTTCTTTTTTACTAGTTTCCTCAACTTTGGGAAATTTCCTTTTTGAAAATTTAAGGTCTCTGTGTTAGATTTTATCAGTGACTTGCGGTCTATGTTCAAGTTAAACATAATTGAGTTGTGGTCACTGTTCCCTATTGGATCAGTCACATTAACATCTTGCACCAGATCCTGAGTATTACTCAGGATCAAGTCAAGGATTCTTGTACCTCTAGTTGGGTCTTCAACCATCTGTCCCAGGGAACAATCATTGAGCATATCTAGGAACTTTATCTCTTTATCATGTGCTGAACAACAGTTCACCCAGTCTATGTGAGGGTAATTGAAGTCCCCCATTATAACCAGGCTTCCCTTCCTGGATGCCTCCTTTACAACATTCTCCAACTGCCAGTCTCCCTCAAGAGTTTGGGTCGGAGGCCGATAGTATATGCCTACTGTTAGACCATCCTTGTGGCCTGGTACTCTTACCCACAGAGCTTCTAATGGTGACTCTAAATCACCTAGATATTCCAATTCATAAGATTTTATCACTTCTTTGACATACAAGGCTACACCACCTCCTGTTTGCCCCTTCCTATCCTTCCTGTACAGTTTGTAGCCTGGGATAACTGTATCCCATTGGTTATCATCCATCCACCAGGTTTCAGTGATACCAATAATATCAATATTCTTATCTATTGCTAAGTATTCCAGCTCCCCTATTTTGTTCCGGAGGCTTCTGGCATTTGTATACAAGCATTTATATATGCATTTCTGACACAGTCTTTTGTGTCCAGTTGCATTGTTAGACTGCCTCTTGCATCCTTCTGCTAGAATGCTAGTGACTAGCTCCTTGCTCTGCTCAGTAATTTTTGCATCCTCCTCACTACTCAAGTACACACTTTCCCGAACCGGATGCTGCCCAGCTCCTGTCGGCTTTCCCCCAGTTATCAGTTTAAAAGCTGCTCTGCAGCCTTTTTGATGTTGAGTGCCAGCAATCTGGTCCCATCATGGTTTAAATGCAACCCATCCCTCCTGAACAGATTTGGCTTGTCCCAAAATGTTCTCCAGTTCCTGACAAATCTGAAGCCCTCCTCTCGACACCACCGCCTCATCCACGCATTGAGGCTTCTGAGCTCTGCCTGCCTGGTAGGTCCTGCGCGAGGGACAGGCAGCACTTCTGAAAATGCTACCTTGGAAGTCCGGGACTTCAATCTTCTTCCTAACAACCTAAATTTGGCTTCCAGGACAGACCGCTTGGCCTTCCCAACATCATTAGTACCAACGTGTACCATGACAACTGGCTCGTTCCCAGTTCTCTCTAACAATCTATCTAGATTTCTTGTGATGTCTGCAACTTTTGCACCTGGCAGGCAAGTCACCATACGGTTATCATGTGCATCACAAATCCATTTCTCTGTATTTCTAATTATTGAATCGCCTAGTACAAGGAGCCTCTCTCCTGCAATCTGTTCATCTACATGCACCTCATCAACCATATTAAGGGAGAGAACCTCAGTTTGTTCCTGATGTTCATCTTCCTGGATCTCATCAAGTGTGATGAAGGAGAGATCATCAGGTGGAACCAGCTGTTCCTCTGTGTGTTCCTCGTCAGGTGTGATAAGGGAAAGAGCCTCAAATTTATTCTGTAATTTCAGACTCTCAGAGTGATCCCCTACTCTTCTCCTCCTTTGAGTCACATTCCTCCAACCATCGCCCTCCTGAGTTAGTGAAGGGCCTTCTCCCTCAGAACTGTGCCCTGTCTCTTCTTTGTCCAGCATAGTTTGCTCCGCTCTGTCCAAGAACAGCTCAAGCTCCTTAATTTGTTGGTGGTTAGATATGCAGGCCTCTAGCTGCTGGACCTTCTCTTCTAGTAGTGCAACCAGCTTGCACTTGCTGCAAGTGTAGTTCTCCATGTGCTTTGGCAAGAACACAAACATGGCACAAGAATTGCAGGTAACTACAGCTGTTCCCTCAGAATCCATTTTAACAAGTGCAGTATTCTGGGCCTCAAAAATGTACACGTTTACTACCTTTCTACCTAGTAAGACTATATTCTTCTTATGTTCCTAGTTTGTAATCTCGAGCTCCGTTAGGCGCGCGGGCCTCTAAAGCAGCTCTACTCCAACTACAAAACTTACCAGTGCTCACTTCCTTTGTTTGGCTCTCCTCAGCAGCAGCTCTGCTTAAGAGCACATGCAGAGTCAAAATGGCTGACTCTGAAAGAGCTCAGAGCTTTTAAAGGCTAGTGTGGCTCCGCCCCTATGAGTCACAGTTCAGGGAAGGGCTTGGTGTGGCCCTGCCCCCCTGCTTCTGGAAGCTTCAAACTGCTTCCTCTGTTTGAACAGAGGTGGCTCTCAGCAGTTTCAATTATCAATTTAAATTAGTAGAGGCCTCTAAAGCAGCTCTACTCCAACTGCAAAACTTACCAGTGCTCACTTCCTTTGTTTGGCTCTCCTCAGCAGCAGCTCTGCTTAAGAGCACATGCAGAGTCAAAATGGACCCTTTGCAGTGAGGCCCGGGACGCCCTCCAGCGTGAGGAGAAGGAATCTAACTCTGTTACCCATTAGAGGAGAAGGAATCGACACCGGAGAATCTTGTAGCTGCAGTCTTTGCCCAGATCGATGCCAACTCCGTGGCATTCGCCATCATCCTGATCCTCTCCCTATTTGCCGGGGTAGGCGTTCAGGCTACCTTGTTAAAGGCCAACGATTTGGTGCCCGGCGGAGACCTCTCTGCCAGAATGCAATACAACATTTGGGAAAGGTTGGCGGGCCTCGTCAACCAGTCCGATTTTTGCCTGAGACAGGATATTGGTTCTGCCTCAATCCTGAGCACCTGCCTCATCCCAGTGTGCCATTCTCCAGGCGCATACCCAAGGGATGGGGACTGGCTTGTGAAACGGATTTTCAGCCCATACAACCCAGCGGCTTCCACAGAATACGCCCGCTGGGAGATGCGGCTGACAATGACTTTGCTGGCTGATGCAGCCACTCTCCACACTCCTCGAGTGGCAGTCAGCCCGAACTCTACTTGTGGTCGGATGACCGGCTGCTCCACAGTCGGTCGAACCCGGCGCCGCTGCCTCTACGTCGGCAGTGGCAATTGGACTTGCAATAACCCAGTGAAGCTTGGTTCAATGTATGCTCATGTTACGTTACCATCTGGTTGGTTCTTTACATGTAACCAGTATACCTTCAACTACATTCCTGCAAATGTGTCAGATGCTACATGTTGCATTAGTCATTTAACACTGTTACTCCCTACTAAGGGTATGGTCACCCCAAGCACAAATGTTACAAATGTTTCAGCACCCATACGGCACGCTCGCACCACCCAGTTAGACAGCTCATGTGAGAGCAGCTTTAGAGTTATGAGTCCAGCCGAGTATGTCTCGTTGGCAGTCAGCATAATTGGCGTGCCAGGCTTAGCCGTCGGCAACGATCGGAGGATCAGCCGACTGGCTTGCGGGTTGGCTAAGGCCATCAACCACACCTCCTCGGCGATAGCGCTGCTCAACCAGGAGCAGGCGGAGCTTCGCCATGCCATACTTGACAATAGAGCGGCTATAGACTACCTCTTATTGCTTCATCATTTGGGTTGCGAATCTTTTCACGGTATGTGTTGTTTCAACCTTACGGACAACTCCCGCAAGGTACAGAATCAGCTCACGGCCCTCCACACCATAGTCGAGGGCATAAGGGAAGGTTCTGCATGGGGAACTTGGTGGAGTTCATTATGGAATTGGATGTGGTCGTGGATTCCATGGGGGTGGCTCCAGATGGTACTCAAGGTCGTTGTGGGGGTGGTCATAGTAGGCATAGCTGCTGCTTTGCACAATGTATCCCCTCACTGATCTCGAAGTGCCGCCCCAAGAAGAAACCCCGAAGCGTCATTCCCGATCAACAGCTGATGCCCCTCTTGCGCAGAGTCGCCGGTCAGGTCCTTAAATAAAACAGAAAGGGGAAATGCGGTTTCCCCATGCCCAATTGGCACAGGACCTTGGCAGAGGTTAAACCAGTTGAGCAGACTCCTGGCCGCTGTCCTTTGTCAGTACGGAAATTAAGGGGGGTGGATTAATGATAGGGTTTGATTCACCCAATTCCTTGACCTGACCAGCGGATCTGCTGAGAGAGCGAATATCTAACTCTGTTACCCATTAGAGTAATCCCTCATCTCCGAGTCTCCGTCTTATCCCAGATGTAAACAGAGGCCATGTTTACCCCAGTCTTATCCCTAAACAATGGTGTTTTCCCATGTCTGTGTTTGCCCCAGTTAATTAACTTCCCCAAGAAAGATTCCCAATTAACCCGAGTAAACAGGTGATGTGATTTCTGTCAGATGACGTTTTTGCCACCGTTGTGCTTTTTCTCCTATATATGTTGAAGCTTTCCCTCAATAAACTACTGATCTGATCACGCTCCATATTTCCTCGTATCATTTCTTGATCAGTCTCCTCCGGGACCTCCGGCCCTCTGCGGCCCCGATTCCTACACTCTGCTAGTAATATTATAAAACAACGTGTTACGTTGCTTGTTGTATTGCTAATTGCATTTTCATTGCCTTCTGTTAGGGTCTGACCAGACAAGGTGATTGTTCTGTTCCATATTGATTCATTACCAAAATTGCATGACAAGGACCCTATATAGATTTTGCTTATGAGAATATGTCTAGAGGCCTTTGATTTGGACATGAGTCCCAAGGATTTTTCCCTTCTGCTGCAGAATTGAATGAACTCTGGAACTGCAAAGTGTCAAATAAGAGACAAGGATGACCCATTAAAAAGCCCCAGCTTGAATAGTCTTTAGAGCAGGGGTGCCCAAATTTTCAGGCCATGGGCCGTTCATGTGGTTCAGCAGGCCTGTCATGTGGTTCCTCCCACCGAAGCAGAAGTAAAAGGCACCTTGCATTCTGTTTTGCAACAGGATGAGATAGAATTTAGGCTGCTATTTTCTCTGCTTAAACCAGGGGTACCCAAACTATGGCCCACGGGCCAGATCCAGCCCCTGACACCAATTCATCTGGCCTGCGCTGCCATTTCATGTGGGCCCCCACTCCTCCAAGGGCATTCAAGAAACAAAATGGCCAGCCCTTTGAAGATGTTGGGACAAAATGGCCACCCCCATCAAGCAGGCAGGGCAAAATGGCTGTTTGGTCCTCGAAGCTGACTGAGAGAGCATGACCCATCCCCCGGCTTGAAAAGGTTGGAAACTCCTGTTCTAGAAGTATCAAAAGAAAACAGAGAGAGAGAGATAAATGAGGGGAAAGCACTGGAAACTGAACAAAATGAAGTGGATACTTGCACAAAGATATCAGCTCTATCAGGAATAGATATAAAATTGTCTAATTGTCAGAGAAAATATTGAAATGATTAGTGAGGAATATGGGATAAACAACAATAGACACACTTGGTTTCTGTGTCCTTGCTTTAAAAATACACACATGTAAAAGTAGCTACTACAGGTGAATACATTATATGTGACTTGCTGCATTTAAGCTATTTACAGTATTGTGGCATTCGTTTATGACAGGGATGACACCAATTCATCCAGCCCACGAAACCCTCATTGCTCCTGGAAGCAAAAGTAAAATGTGCCCATACGGGGCATTTTACTTCCGCTTCTGGGAGCAATGAGTGCTTTGTGGGCCGGGTGAATTGGCCCATAGGCCTGGATCTGGCCCATGGGCCATAATGGCCGGCCCCCTGGTTTATGATAACATAAAGCAAAGCAATCACACTTATATACCATCCCATAGCGCTTAGTGTACTCTCTAGGCGGTTCACAAGTTAATGAGCATTTTGCCACCAACATACTGGGTACAGTACTCATTTTACCACCAGGACTCATCATAAGCCATTTCATTAGATGCAAGAAAATTAAAATCTCTGCAAGGGAAATATGGATGCATTTAACATCTGTCTCATAAGTTAGATTTTAAATATGGAGACTTTTTGAAATGTTTCTCCCATCTGCCTTGCCTTCTGAAGTGGTACAGTTTGTCTTATCCAAGGCTCTAGGGCTGTCTTATGCCATGTGTTTGAGAATGGGAGGGAGGCACCAATTGCATTCTATTCGAGATCCCTCTCGAAAGCAGAGCGCAATTACGCCCAGACAGACAGGGAGGCCCTTGCGATCATCGCAGGGACAAAGAAATTCCATGACTTCCTGTACGGGAGGGAGTTCACCGTTGTCACGGATCACAAGCCCCTCCTAGGTATCTTTGTCACGACCAAGCCCACCCCGCAGATCTTGTCCCCTAGAATTTAACATACCAGCTTCCTAAACGCATACCAGCTCACGCTGGTGCATCACCCAGGGAAAGACATCACGCACGCGGATGCACTTTCCAGGTCTCCCCTACCAGAGCTGGGAGAGCCCGAGTGCGAGGTCGAGCAAGAGCACCAGGTGCTTCTCATCAAGTCACTCGAATCGCCCCCGATTGTGCCTGCGGATATCGCCAAGGCAACTGCCAAAGACGGGGTCTTGTTCCAAGCATTGGCGTGGGCTAAGAAGGGCTGGCCCTTAACATCTCCTTCCGAAGAACTCGATCCGTTCTTCAGGAAGCATTTCGAGCTTTCGCTCGAGAGAGGATGTCTCCTCTGGGGGCAGAGAGTAGTAATTCCCGAGGTCCTGCAAGCCAAGGTGCTCCGTCTGCTCCATACGAGCCACCCGGGAATTGTGAAGTCAAAAGCTCTAGCAAGGAGCTACTTCTGGTGGCCCAAGATAGATGAGGACATAGAAAAACTGGTGGGCCAGTGCGAGAGTTGCCAGCAATCACGGCCCGAGGAGCATAGGCTACCCCCCCAGGGAGTGGGACACAGCACGCGGTCCATGGTCCAGACTCCATGTGGACTTTGTGGGGCCCTTCAGGGGCACAATGTCCCTACTCGTGGTCGATGCATTCTCGAAATGGCTCGAGGTCATTCCAATGCATAACACATCCTCTGCAGCCACAATCAAACATCTACGAAGGATGTTCGTTTATTTTGGCATCCCCAATGTGCTAATTTCGGATAATGCATCCATTTTCACGTCTGCGGAATTCCAAGCATTCCTCGAGCGGAACGCAGTCAGGCACGTCACCTCTGCCCCTTTTCACCCGGCCACGAACAGCCAAGTGGAGCGCATGGTCCGCACCACAAAGGAGGCATTAAGGAGAATGGGTCCGAGGAACCTGGAGCTACAGCTCTGTCAATTCCTCATATGTTATAGGGTCACCCCACTAGCCTCGGGGCAGTCCCCCTCAGAGCTCCTAATGTGGAGAAGAATCCCAACGTTACTCGACTACCTGGATCCTTCCAGGGTGGAGGATAGGGGTACGAATGTGTCAATACAGCAGGAAAAGGTGTTTGGGATAGGTGACCCGGTTTATTGCAGGAATTATGTAAGTTCAGGGCCAGCGTGGGTACCTGGGGAGGTAGTAGAGCAAATCAGACCTGTATCACATAAAGTCATAACAGAGTTGGGGTTACTGTGGCACAGACACGCTGACCAACTTAGGAGAAGGATCACGGAAGCCACAAGGGGAATTGATCCAGAGGAACCCCCTGAGAGGAGAGAGAGGGGAGAGTCAGCGTTACGGTCACCCCCCACCTGCTTAACCCAAGGGGGGGAATACAGGATTGAGCATTACAGGCTGCACGGAATCACCAGAGCCGGCCTTTCAGCCCGAGGAAGCGGACCCCCAGTTTGAATTTTTGTTTCCAGATGAGGGGAGTTTTCGTGAGTGTTCCCCCACTCGTCCCAGTGAGCAGCGGGGCTTTGAGTTCTCCCAACGGTCCCCTCATCCCCCCCCCGGAGCCAGGGATACCCCATCCTTTCCCCTGCCAGGATTCGATGGGTTCCCTTCAGTTTTCCAGAGGGAGAAGCCCTGGCACCCCGGGAAGCGTTTCTGAACCGGCGGGCCAGCCACAACGAAATCGCCAGCCCCCACAATGGTTAAGGGACTTTGTCCCATCCTAGGGGGGAGGGATATTGTGTATGCAAGCAGCTAGTTCCGCTGCCTATTGCACGGAATTCAGCAGGTAGCAACTGAAGGAGCCAAGCCCATGCGGCTCCAATCACCCAATTAATAGCTAGTGCGGGGAACTCCTCGCTTCCAGGTGTTCATGGTCAGGAATACAACACAATAGGTAATCAGGGTGTTCATGGTCGGGAATACAACACAATAGGTAATCATGGGCAGGAATACAGTGACGTCAACCAATGGGTATTGTGGCGGGGAATTCAAATCTTAACCTATAAATCCAAGGGTTAACCGTTGGAACTGGCTATAGGTTGCTATGCCTCGCCCTACTTGCCTGCACTCACCCTTCGTGCACACGGCCGATCTGGGTACGCAGGTCAACGAAGGATTGAAAAAACCGGCAGTGGGGCAACAGCCCCACAAACGTGAAGAAAGGGAAACAACTTCACTTCCCAACATTCCTTGCGCAGCGCCGCGCCAGAGCCAATCAGGCTGAGAGGCTCTCGCACGGGGCAGCGTTCGGAAACGCGCCCCAGCCAATCAAAATAAAACCATTTTAAAAAAACGCAGCACAAACAGAAAGCACCAACCCATTACTACAAGCCCCAGCAACCTGCGCGCCATGAGCACGCAGAACGCTGAGGAAAACGGTGCCCGAAAAATTAAAAAGAAAAACAACTCACCGCGTCACAGCCAAACACACACCAGCCGGCTTTCTATCCCTCACCCACGGCGCCTGAAGGACCCGACTGGAGTTTCCCCTTTAATATCAGTGGGTGGGGGTTGCGATCCCCCTCTCCGCTGCCTACCCTAGGGTTGGGAGGTTTGTGGGGAGAAAAGGGGAATGTTTCCCAAACCCTTCTGGACTCAGGACACCAGGGAGAGGGGATCGATTCCCACCCCCCTCCTTAAAAAAACTCCGTCTTTTCTACTCTTTAAAAACGGAGTTGTTTTAAGGAGGGGGGGAGGGAATCGATCCACTGTGCCTGGTCTACTGGGTCCAGAAGAGTTGGGGGGACATACCTCTTTTGTCCCCACAAACCTCCCAACCCCAGGGGAGCAAGCGGAGAGGGGGGTCGCAAGCCCCACCCACTGATATTAAAGGGGAAACCCAGATCTACTTTCACAACTACACACAAAAAAAGCACCATAAAACAATAAAGCCCCCCTCCCCACCACCTAACCCACCCTTCCTAACCCCCAACGACCATGCCCCCCTCCCCACCACCTAGCCCACCCTTCCTAACCCCCAACGACCATGCCCCCCTCCCCACCACCTAGCCCACCCTTCCTAACCCCCAATGACCATGCCCCCCTCCCCACCACCTAGCCCACCCTTCCAAACCCCCAATGACCACGTACCTTCCCCACCACCAAATAAATAATTTTTTAAAAATTACTAAAAACACTCAAACACAGCCAAAAATACACAAAAACAAAAACACCAAAAACAATACGAAGTAAACAAAGACACAATCAAAAACAAAACAAACAGACAAAAAATACAAACTCCAACCCCCCCTCCCCCCCGCCCACACACACAAAAGAAAGAAAACAAGCAAACTTACCAAAACAGGTGCTACCTCCACCAGGACTGGAAAAGAAATGAATACAGAAAGACCCTACTTACCAGAAGAAGCTCCACCCAGAGGCCAGGAGAGAAACAAAAGTCAAAATACAATAACCCCTACCAGCACCACCTGCTGGCCACAATAGTAAAAACAATTCAAAAACACACAACAGACCCAAACAAAACACAAATTCACAATTTTACACAAAAGGTCACACCAAAAAAAACAAGTAAAAAAAATTACACTAAACACACTTTCACACAAATCACAAATATATGTCAATAAAATACAATAGAAACTTTAAAAAATCCTGTTCTGAGTTATTATATCATACTTTCTTCTTTTATTAATCCTCAAAAAAAACCCAAAAAAGCAGATCACAGTTAATAACAGCCAAGCTAAACAAATTTAACATAAATAAACATTTAAAAAATTAAAATTACAGACTAAGCAATTTTTTAAAAAAGAAACAACACAATTTAACCTTCCAACACAATGTAACACTATTGCAAAAAAAATTTTGGCTCATTTTTAATTAAAAAACACGGCGGGAAAAGCCCGGCAACGCCGGGCAACCCTTGCTAGTGCATTATAAAAGGAACTGCATCTCCTAGTGTGACCCTATGTACAGATTGACCATGCTGAGATAAAGAAGTGTTTGGCCCGCCTGCCGGCTCCATGTGCAATCAATCTGCCTACATCAAAGGCACTTAACACTTTATTTTGCTGTAACTGTATAGAGCAGATCTGGGTACAGCACTGAATCTGTGTTGCTGTTCTAGAAGCAAAGAAGTGTTTTCCAGTATTTCACTTGGCGACTCACACCTGGCAGAAATCTTTTGCAGTAGAGTGGGTGCCTCAAAACAAAGCCACAGCTGTCTTAGTTCAACTCTAGATCAAAATCACAAGATAGTTCTGCAATTTTTTCCATCTTCCTTTTTCTCTGTTGGTAGAGCGTCATAGGTGCAATGCAGTCAAGGGTAATGACAGTAATAAAGTTAACTTTTTTTAAAAAGACACATGCTAGTCAATTTATTCATAAGGTCACAGATACTGCAGTAGCAATCTAGACACAATTGGCAGAGCAAAACTGATTGCATTGGCTAAGACCCTTTCCTTGCTTGTTACATCTGCATGGGTTAGTATAGCGATGGTGAACCTTGGCACTCCAGCTGTTCTTGAACTTCAATTCCCAAAGCCCAAGTCCCTGTGAATCCACACAAATGGGTTTAGCACATGCAGTAAAGCCATTTGTGTGGACTCACAGGGACTTGGGCTTCTGGGAATTGAAGTTCAAGAACAGCTAGAGTGACAAGGTTCGCCATCATGGGGTTAGCATTTCTAAGCTACCAGTCAAGGATGTTCTGTGCTAAGGGGCAGAGCTGGAGATTGTACAACATATCCCTGGCAATAATGTTCCGTTCCTTTCCATTAGTCCCCATGGTCAAAAAAATGAAAGCATCTTAGCGCTACTTCATCTTATTGGCTATGCTCAAAGCTTGGAAAGTTGAATTTTTTGGACTGTAGCTCCCAAAACCCCCTTCTAACATGGCAGTTCCATACTAAATGAAGGATTCCGGGAGTTGTACTTCAAAAGGACTTTTTAGAGGCTACAGTTAATGTGTCATTGGCTGCAACTTGTATCTGAGAATGCATTTTCCCCCTGAAGCGGGGAAAATGCCACTGGCACGAATTTGTTTAAGATGGATCCCAGTTTGCCATGAAGTGACCCACGCACCATGATCATGGAGCCATCTCCTGAGGCACACATGAAGTGGGACATGCAGGATTTAACACTGGGACTGCAATGGACTACAGCAGCCTTGAGGATATGGACAAGGTGCGCCTTCACAGCCAGTCTATCTGGCATGGCCTCTTCCGCCTTCATGACCATTGGGAATCAGAGTTCCTCTTTTGCTCACTTTGCTGTTGGGCCAAATATGATGGTTTCCAGTGGCATTTCCTCCACTGAGGGGACCATCATCCCACCTAAAGGGGCTCATCTGCCCATAGCCATTGGCCCCTTAAGGAGTCAGGTTATTTACTGCCACCCAACACTCGGCGTTGAGTTGCTTGCTCTACGGTCTACTCCATTACTGTAGCGGGATGTCTGACCAGACATTGACAGTTAATGCAATCCAAACACAAAGATGTGCCAACTGTAAACAATTTTGAGTGGGCAGAACTCCCATACACAAGCACAACTCCTCTTGCACAGGAGCAAGTGCCTTTTATTTACTGACTTCAGATCTACCCCTAGTGTAACTGCCTCTGCTGCAACAAATGCTGTGCTTGCTAAGATCAGAGAAAAGAGAGGAGGAAGTGAGGCAGAGAAGGGGAAGAGCTGAGTTATTCCAGATCCAAACCCTTAGTCCAGACTCACAGATACTGACCTGATACAAACTCAGGGCAGAGTAAGGGTACTCTGCCCTGTAATTTCTAACATCCCCTGCTCACCTGGAACATATTTTGACATGCCCAAAACATTAATCTGAAATTGTTTTTAAAAAACTCCAAGTTCAGGTCACATGGTGTCTAACCAGGGAAAGGTACATATACCTGGTCTTTCTGGATCAATCGGAGCCCATCCCCTCTGTTTAGAGCAGTGATGGTGAACCTTGGCACTCCAGGTATTCTGGGACTTCAATTACCAGAAGTCCAAGTCAGCACTCCTACTGATCAGGGCTTCTGGGAATTGAAGTTCAAGAACAGCTGGAGTGCCAAGAGTTGCCATCACTGGTTTAGAGGCTACAATCTTCCCTGACAGTGGAGACAGGCTCCACTGCTGGGAGAGAACATAGCCAGTTGGTCAATGGGATCTCTATGGCTGCCTCTGCAGATTCCTGTGGCAATTCCCTGCTGATTAGCTGACTGGCAGCTGGGATTTGCAGTGGATCAGCTAGTTGCTGTTGGTGGATCAGCACTGGTGGCATAGCTGCTATGAATCAACTGGCTACTGTTGGATCGGGGCCGTGAAGCGGCTGTTGGGTCCCGGAGGAGACTGGTCAAGCAATGAGACACAAGGCAAGATGGAGCAAAGACCAGTGATTTAATGAAGGCAAATCATCAGTATTTATCATGTACAGGCTGCATGCAAAAGAACTGCGATCTGACAGGATCCACATGCCATGTTTACACGAGTTAATTGGGAAACTCTTCAGGGGAGTTAATTAACTAACTTAATCAATGACAGGGGAACTCCATTGTTCCAAGCTATCTGGGGTAAACATGTGGCTGCTATTGGTTTTAGGATTTAGAGTAATCCGCAGATGCGAGATTACCTATTACATGACTAGCGAGTTAGTCATTAGCTTCCTATTGTCCGAGCTGCTTGTCAGGTCAGCTGTAGGTGAATTAAACCCTATCTAATATTCCGCTCCCCCAATTTCTGTCCCTTCAGGAACCCCTGGTAACAAGGTGATCACCCATCACCGGGGTTCTGTCGGGCCGGTATACCAATTGTGTGTGCGGATACCACACTCCCCCTTTATTTGTTTAATTGGACCTGACAGACGGCTCGACGTAGGAGTGGCATCAGCTGACGTGGAGTGAGGACATTCCGGGGTTCTCCCCATGGGGGACATCTTGACATCAGCAAGGGAATACATTGCATGAAACAACACACAGTCGTTCCCAGTATTATCACCCCCACAATCACATCGAGTGTCGTTTGTAGCCAACCCCATGGGAACCAGGACTATAACGAATTCCACCACGCCCACGTAGCATCTTCCTTGATGTTTTTAACCAAGGTATGGAGGTCTGTGAGTTGACTCTGTACCTTGCGCGAGTTGTCCGTGAGGTTAAAACAACACATGCCATGGACAGACTCGCAACCCAAATGATGTAACAGCAGGAGGTAATCGATAGCTGCTCGATTATCCAGTATGGCATGGCGAAGCTCTGTCTGCTCTTGATTAAGCAGCGCTATCGCCGAGGAGGTGTGGTTAATGGCTTTTGCCAAAGCACAAGCCAATTGACCAATTCTCCGAGCATTGCCTACGGCTAAGCCTGGCACGCCAAACAAGCTGACTGCTAATGAAACATACTCAGCTTTACTCAGAATCCTAATGTTGCTATCACATGAGCTGTCTAACTGGGTGGCACGAGCGTGCCGTATGTGTGAAGGTACATTTATGCTTGGGGCAACCATGTCTCTAGTGGGAACAACAATGTCAAATGACTGATACAGCAAAGGGAATCAGATACATTTGCAGGAATGTAGTTCCAAGTATACTGGTTACATGTAAAAAACCATCCTGAAGGCAAAGTAACATGAGCATACATTGAGTTAATAGTCTCTGGGTTATTGCAAGCCCAGTTGCTGTTGCCGGGGTCGAGGCAATGGTGCTGTGTCCTTTCGACCGTGGAACAGCCGGTCATACGAGCACAAGTAGAGTTCGGGCTGACCGCCACTCGGGGAGTGTAGAGGGTGGCCGCATCAGCCGGTAAGACTTTAGTGTCTTTGGTTCCCCAAGGCGCGTATGTTGAAAAGGCAGTCTTGTAAAACAGACCAAATATCCGCTTCACCAACCAGTCACCGTTCCTGATGCGCGCATCTGGGGAGTGACACACCGGGATGAGACAAGTGCTCAAAATAGAGGCAGAAGCGGTGGTCTGCCTCAGGCAAAAATCGGACTGATTGACAAGGTTCGCCAATCTTTCCCAAACATTGTACTGCAGCCGGGCAGAGAGCTCTCCGCCTGGCATCAGGTTGTTGGCTTCCAGTGAAGCTGCTTGAACGCCTCCCCCCGCAAGCAGGGAAAGGATCAAGATAATGGCTGTCATCATGGAATTAGCTGTAATCAGGGAAAAGGGTGCAATCAAGATGTTCTCCGGTGTCGGCTCCTTGTCCTCCCACCAAACGGCGTCCGCCGCCTGCTGGCACAGGGACTTGGCCATCCCCCAGGTGATCTTCGGCGCTGTCATCTGCTGTCACCGCCTCCTCCGCTTGGCTCTCCCCGTCAGGGTGAGTTCCTCCATCTCCGGGATCAGGTCCGGAACTACCTGGGTCCACGCCATTGGACTCGAAGTGAGGCTTAACACACCAGGCTGGAATCCAGATAACGCCTGTAGGAGACATAATTGCAGCATACCCGCTTCCCCATTTTATGAGTGGTGCGGCCCCTTCCAGGAAGGATCCGGTGGCACTCGGTAATGCACCATCGGCCACGGGAGAGCCTCCGAGCGACGGAAGTGCTTCTCCTGCGGAGTGCAATCTGAAAAAACATTAAGGTGATTGTACGTAAACAATACCTTGTTCAGACAATGCTGTGCCTGACCCTGATTTTTGGGGAGGGCTGGTGGTTCCCCCCTTTCTGTTTGTTTGTCAATGTAGGACTTAAGCATCCGATTGACGCATTCCACAATCGCTTGCCCTTGCGGATTGTACGGAACGCCAAAGGTGTGCTTAATGTCCCAGGTGGCCATGAAGATGGCCAGCTGCCTGGAGCTATAAGCTGGAGCATTGTCAGTCTTCACGTGCCATGGTTTGCCCATGGCCACGAAGCAGGAAAGGAGATGCTGCTCCACATGGGAAGCCGTTTCTCCCTTCTGCGCTGTAGCCAAACGAACTGTGAAAAAGTATCAATGCAAACGTGCATGTACTGCCATCTGCCAAACTGCAGAACATGTGTGACGTCCATCTGCCACACCTAGTTGGCCTTTGTCCCTCATGGGCCCCCCTACCGCCCCTGCACAATGCGGACAGGAACGCACTATGCCTTGGGCTTGGGAAAGTGGCAGGTTGAACTGCCTTGCGAGTGCTTTGCCATTCTGATGAAAGAATGCATGACTTTGAATTGGAGTTGTGAAGTCTCCCAAAACTGGCCGTTGCTGAATTTCCTTTGCGGCCGCATCCGCTCTGCTATTGCCCGCGGAAGTCGGACCAGGCAAGTCCTGGTGGCTTCTGATGTGGGCTATATAGAGCGCTTCGGTGTGGTTCCGCAAGTGAAATTGAGTTGTGAGAAAAAGACTCAACAAATTTTTGTCTATCGCGGGAGTGATGTACGCTCCCGGTCGACTGTGAAGTAATTACGTTTAAGCGTTCTTTGGCAAAGGTGCGCAAAGCGAGGTTCACCGCTGCCAACTCTGCCTGCTGCGTGGACTTCTGTGCTAGAGTTAGAAGCATGCGCCAAGCTTGGTCCTCTTGCCAAGTAAGAACACCATATGTGCGACCCCCATTAGTGAAAACTGTCCTAGCCCCCTGAAGTGGAACCAGTGACATTAATTCACACAAACTGACTGTCTGCGTTTGAAGTGAGACGAGTCTGGGTTCTTTCGGCAAATGGTATGCCAAGCATCCAGTGAATCCTTCCAATGCAATCGGAAGCGAGTCACCGAGATGCATCAGTTGCTGAATTTGCTCTTTTGTGAATGGGACCACGATTTTTGCTAAATCGTGCCCTTGCTCTCAGCCTTCCTCGGAAAATCACCGCGGAGACCAGTTCCTGTGGAGGAACGATGTTTCGGGAAGAGGTGTGTGGTAAATACACACATTCCACGATACTCGCCCCCCCACTCGGAGTCCACCCCTAGGGCTCCGGTAAACATGGATCCAGTCCAAACGATGTACAGGTTTAGAATCGGAGCATATGGCCCCTGACTAATCCTGTCCACCCATTTCTGGCTGAGAACTTGGTTGACCTTTTCGAGAGTCAAGTGCGGCTCTCGAGGAATGTGTTTTCGGTCTGCCAGCTGCTTACCTAGAGTTAGCAGCGAGAAGAGCGGTTTCAAAAGATCCGTATCTAGTCTAAAATATGGTCTGGCACAATTAATATTCCCCAGAATCTGCTGCAATTCTTCAAGGGTGACTGACTCTTTTAAGTTGATCTGTGGCAAAACTGGTGCTGCGAAAGAACGGAGAAGCCGATGGCCCAAGTATGAAAATGGTTCGGTTCTCTGAACTTTCTTCGGGGCAATGAGTAACCCTTTTTCCCCCAGAGTGGCCTAGAGGTTTTTAAACATTTCACTGCCGAGTTGCGGCACTGCAACCAGGATGTCATCCATGAAATGACACACTAAGACTGTGGGGTGAAGGTTTCGGAACTTTTCCAGTGCGTTGTGAACATAAATTTGGCACAGGGTGGGCAAGTTGAGCATCCCTGTGGCAAATATTTCCACACGTAACGTTGCGTAGGCTCTCTGTGGTTCACGACTGGCACTGTAAAAGCAAACCTTTCCCGATCCCTAGCATCTAAGGGAATTGTATAAAAGCAATCTTTTAAGTCTACGACCAAGATCTCCCAACCCTCGGGGATTATGTTTTGATTCGGGATGCCGCATTGAAGCGGATCCATTGGCTGGATACATTTATTGATCTCTCTGAGATCGTGAAGGAGTCGCCACTTCCCTGACTTTTTCTTGATAACAAATATGGGTGAATTCTAAGGACTGGTGGACTGCTCTATGTGTCCTGCATCTAGTTGTTCTTTCACCAGTTGTTTCAGGGCAACTAATTTCTCCCCTACGACCGGCCATTGCTCTACCCAGACTGGTGTGTTGGTCAGCCATTTAAGCGGTAGTTCCATTACCCGAGGGTAAGAGTGGCACGGTACTGCTGCAGAATGTCTTGCCCCCAAAGGTTGATGTGCATGTCCAGAATGTGCGGCCGGATGACCGCTGTGCCGTCCGCTTCAGGAATCGTGGCTTCTATTCTATCTAGGCTTCTAAACGCTTTTTGAACACCGCCTACCCCCCACACATCGGAGACCGGCTCGAGTGCCCACTCACATGGCCACTAACTCTGGCTGACCACGCTGATGTCAGCTCCGGTATCTAGCAATCCAGTAAAAGGTTTTTATTTAAAAAATACCTTCATGACTGGCCGCCGCTTCCACTCTATGTTGGTCTCCACTGCCGCTAAGACCTGGTATCCTTGCACTGCCCCTTCTGCGCTCGAGCGGCCTTTCCTGGCTGCCTGCTGGCGAGTTACAAGGAACCATGATCAGGTGCGCTAACATGTCTCCCTTGTGAATGGTTTGGGGTAGGTGTGTCTAGAGTTGAACTTGGAGAACACCCAAAAAATTGGAGTCAATAACTCCCGGAATTACAAGAATTCCTCGCGTTCCTGCAATACTACGGGGCAAAACTAAACCTATGTAGCCTTTAGGCAGGGGTCCCATGAACTGGGAATTGACCAGATAGACTGTGTATGGCAAGTCACATGTGACTTCTGACTGGCAAGTCAAATCTAGTCCCATGCTGCCTCTAGGGCTGGCCTGCGCCTCCGGAATGCAGGGAATGTGACCGGAATTTAATCCAGCTCTGGCTCTCCCAGAGCGATTGAGGTTTCTGTTTGGACCGGGGCCAGAGACAAGCCCGCGTGCCGGTTTCCCGAATTGGGGCAGTTCCTGGCCCAGTGGAAGCCTTTATTGCACCTTGGACATGGGTGGTCAGAGTCTTGGGACGGCCGGCGTTTTGGCTGCTGCACTTGTTGGATCGGCATTCTCTAGCGAAATGACCGATCTTGCCACAATGGTGACATGCTCCTTTGGTCTTGTTCTTGGGTTTCCTACCGCCTTGTACTGCCGCTGCGAATAGACCCATTTTGTAGGAATCTGTACCAACATCGGCACAAGCCCTAATCATGTCCATGAGAGTCAGATCGGGACGATTGCCCAGTGACTGCAAGATCTTACGGCAGTCAAGGTTGGCGTTGTCTTTTGCCAATTTCATCATGAGCTCCTGTTGGGCTTGCTCATTATCGATCTGTCTACTGACTGCTTCCTCCAGTCTATTGATAAAGTCCCATGTAGGACTCCTGGGCACCCTGTTTGACTGCTGTGTAAATTTTTGCTGCTTTGCCAGCTACTGGGACCTTAAGATAAGCCCTGAAGGCTGTCTCAGCCGCCAACTGAAGGGTGGCGATTGGCAAGGCGGTCTGTGCATCAACGGATTCGAATGGACCTGAGCCATATAGCTGGTCAGGGATTACTGCTCCGCCCATCCTGGCAGCCCTTGCCTGTGCCTCGAGATGATACTCGCTGTCCAATAGCAAATACTGGCTGGGGTTGAGCATCATTTGCATGACGGCTTTCCAGTCGTACGGAATGAGCATCATGGTTTCGCACACTTGCTGAAGCGTGCCCCTGGTGAAGCGACTCTGAAGTCCTGTCTCTGTGATGACCTTCCGTATAGCCATGAGCAGCTTGTACGGAACTGGTGAATGGACTGTTTGCTGCTGGCCCGTGAGGGCATCTATCTCTATGCGAACTGGGCATATCTGCCTAAGCTCAGCTAGTTCTTCTGCTGGCAACTCCCCCTTACTGATCTCTTCCTCAACCATGCGCTGAATGGAACTCTTGGTAGCCTGGGAACCTGTAATTGCCAGAGAAGCGCCAGCACTTCTCATTCCATGCATTCCATCAGTGACATCTGCAGCTGTCACTGAGGGAAAGCTCCCTACACTACCCTGCTTGAGCTGAAATGACGGAGAGCCGTTGGGGCTGATGGCTCTGACTGCACTGGGGGTTCCTGGGTCTCTATCCGGACTGGGTCTTCCTCTGCTAAGAGCTTCCTACACTTGCTCCATGTGCTGATTATGCTATCTGGAGCTCTCGGGGCTTGCTGAATGCAGGCTCCTATCCTGTCCCAAAGTTGGAGGTTAAGCATGCCTGATTCTGGATAAAGCAGACAATGATCCCCCAAGTACGCCAAAAGCTCCGCTAACTTGGCGCTGTGAATGCATGTCTGGGATACCCTTGCCAGGGCCTTGAGTTCCATTAAGTGAACTCTCCAGTTAGCGGTCGGACATTCCCTCTGAGGACAAGTCCCCATATTACCTGCCGGTCCTTTGAAGTTTTCCTCCTCGGGACGAAGCGACGCATCTGAGTTCAGGTAACAGGTCTGGCATGACGAACCTCTGGGAAGGAGCTCAGAGCATGGACCCTCGGCGGCCTCTGCGCTGAAGTCAGGGTTTCACAGCCAACCCTGAGCAGAACGCGTTTCTGCGGAGCAAGCTGCCTCAGAGCTTTGGAGCGTGCTCTGGAATGCCTCTCTGGAATGCCTCACCACGTAGCTGCCACTCAGATCGGATGGCTTTCCGACTAGAGCTGCCGCGCTGTCCTCCGGGACGATTCAGACACGGTTCTGGCGTAGACCCGGACCGCGAAGATTGCTTACTCATGAGTAGAATCATGTCTCGGGGTCACCAGATGTTGGATTGGGGCCACGAAGCGGCTGTTGGGTCCCGGAGGAGACTGGTCAAGCAATGAGACACGAGGCAAGATGGAGCGAAGACCAGTGATTTAATGAAGGCAAATCATCAGTATTTATCATGTACAGTCTGCATGCAAAAGAACTGCGATCTGATAGGATCCACATGCCATGTTTACATGAGTTAATTGGGAAACTCTTCAGGGGAGTTAATTAACTAACTTAATCAATGACATGGGAACTCCATTGTTTCAAGCTATCTGGGGTAAACATGTGGCTGGTATTGGTTTTAGGACTTAGAGTAATCCACAGATGCGAGATTACCTATTACATGACTAGCGAGTTAGTCATTAGCTTCCTATTGTCCGAGCTGCTTGTCAGGTCAGCTGTAGGTGAATTAAACCCTATCTAATATTCCACTCCCCCAATTTCTGTCCCTTCAGGAACCCCTGGTAACGAGGTGATCACCCATCACCGGGGTTCTGTCGGGGCCAGTATACCAATTGTGTGCACAGATACCACAGCTACACTCTTTCCCAACTAATTCTTGACAGCCATTTACACAGATGATTGTTCTCTTAAAAACACAACCATTCTAGAAGAGATTAGGTGAAGAAATCAGCAGAAGGTTACACTTTTTAGCTTCTGCTGTGGCTCAAGTGGCTAAGATGCTGGCTGGGAGGCCAAAGTTCAATTCCCAAGTACAGCAGGATGGAATGAGCTCCCGTCTTTGTCCCAGCTCCTGCCAACCTAGCAGTTCGAAAGCAAGAAATTGCAAGTAGATAAATAGGGACCACTTCGGTGGGAAGGTAACAGCGTTCCATGCGCTGTGTCTAGACATGCCTGTCACATGACCACGGAAACGTCTGCAGAAGCAGACAGCAGACTGGCTCTTCAGCTTTGAAACAGAGATGAGCACTGAACTGTAGAGTCAGATATGACTGGCTTTCGAGCAAGGGAAACCATTACCTTTACCTTTATTAGCTTCTTGATCCATCTTTTTTTCCCTAGATGGTGGATTTCAGGCTAATATTGTAAAGATGATGATATTTTTCATCTATATGATCTTGGAATAATTTATGGAAAGGTTATTTAAGAACGAAAGAAGACGAAAAATAAAAAGGAGGAGAGAGCAAAAGCGAAAGCGAAAGGAAGGAAGAGAGAATGAAAGAAACCCAGCAGTCACTGGACTAATTTTTGACAGTCATTTAAACATAACATTTAGCAGTTAGTCTTTAAAGTGCTGCAATGTTTTTGTTTTCTGATACGCCTAAACATAAAATTGTTATCTTAAAAGGACACAAAATCATTCTACAGGGTGGCCTGTAAGTCCCTACCCGTCCCATCAGTCCCTGCCCATCCTGTCTGTGGGCATGCGCCCCGCCCCTCTGCCCAGCAGTCCAGTGGGAGTGCTTTCTCCCTCCTCCCAGCATAGAGTTCACCATGCCCCTCTGTCTGGCAGCCCAATGGGAGTGCTTCCTCCCTCCCCCAGCAGAGCCCTACTCTCTTTGTGGCCAGGTGGTGACTTACGGGCCACCCTGTAGAAGAGATGGGGAGAAGGAACCAGGGGAAAAATAGAGAAGTACAGGATATGCCAAACTGGTTTGTTTACCTTTTGGAAACTAAACAACATAACATCTCATTAGTACTTGGATGGGACACCACCAGGAAATGCCAGGGATCTCTAGGTAGTGGGTAGAAAGGAAGCCTGCCTCATACTCTGGAATGGTGCTGCTTGTGAGAGTTGATGACTTTGGTGTTCTGGAATCACGAGGCTGGAAGCAGCTGTAGACTAGCTTAACACATCTTTATTGCATGGAGTACAGTAAGAGCATGAGGTAATGGTGGCAATACAACTCTTTTTATACAGTTACTATACATTTGAATCTGGCCACACGGTAGCCTATTGGCTACTGTAGGCATGACGTCATCTGGAGTCCCGCCCTTCTTGTCCAGGTAGTCCGTGGAGGGGAGGTTTCCCGCGGCTGTACGCAATTGGGGAATTTGTACCATGTGAGTTGAATGCTCGCCACTCCCTCTCTGGCAGTATGCTCGCATTCCAATAACAGCTGAATACAATGTATCTTTACAAATTGCTCAAGTATCCTTTTCCTGTTTGACTGGTTACATTTGACTTAAGGGCACAGTGTAGTAGTTACATTCTATATTGTTCTATACACAACATCCCTCTCCCCTAGGATCAGACGAAATCCCTCAACCAATGTGGTTCCCTGCATGTGCGTTTGGGACGTGTGGCTGCTAGACTTGGTTCGGGGGCCCTTGTGCTTCTTAGCTCTCTTGGTTCTTGCCCTGCAATAGGAGGGATGGGCTCGTTAGTGGTTTGCCATGGTTGTGCCACCCCTGACTGTGAACGTGGGGAACTGGGGAAACTAGGGGTTCGCATTTGCGCCTGCCCAGGCTGGGGAAACCCTGGCTGGGAATGTGGGGTAGGGGTGAATTCTAATGTCGAGAAACCGGGGGCCCCTGGGACTAACGAAAAAAACCCGCTCTTCACTTGGACGGGTGGGGGACGACTCCGAACCCCCCCCCCCGGTTCCGAAAATCAAAGTTAAACTCTTCCTCCCCATCAAACTCATACCTCTCTTCCAAAGTATTCCTGGTGTCCACAGGATATGGGTTTGTATCAATCCCCTCCCCCCTAGGTTGGGATTGGCAATCCACATTAGTACCCGATGGGTACCCCGTCTCCCCCTTGGACTGAACGGGTGGGGGAGGACCCTAACGCTGAATCCTGTGGCTGTCTGTCTGTGTCCTGCCTATTGGTAACCCTGCGCCGGAGTTGATTGGTGTGCCTTCTCCAGAGTAGACCAGTGCTGGTCTCTACACAGTACAAAACTGGCCCCGTTTGCTCAATGACAACTCCAGGGACCCATGCTGGACCTGCGGCCGTGTAATTCCTGCAATATACGGGCTCTCCAATCCCAAACCTTTTGGTATCACCTATCTCTATGTTCCTCCCTTTATCCTCCACCCTTGTAGGATCCATCCTAGATAAGAGTGATGCTGGCTTCCTGCGCATGAGGAGCTCTGGAGGTGAGAGCCCTGACGTGAGTGGCATCACCCTATAGCACAGCAGGAACTGGCACAACTGTAGGTTCAGGTCCCCGGGGCCCATGCGCCGCAGCACCTCTTTTGTGGTCCGCACTTGGCGTTCTATCTGGCCATTTGTTGCGGGGTGGAAAGGGGCAGAGGTGATGTGCCGAATGGCGTTTTTCTCCATGAATGTCTGGAATTCTGCAGACGTGAAGGTACTGGCGTTGTTGCTCACAAGCACGTCTGGTATCCCGAAACAACTAAACACCTTGTGCAATTGCTTTACGGTTGCGGCTGACGAGGTATTGGACATTGGAATTACCTCCAACCATTTGGAGTACGCATCTACTATTAGCAGGAAAAGGGTGCCCCTGAAGGGACCCGCGAAGTCTATGTGTATCTGGGACCACGGCCCACTGGCTGTGTCCCATTCTCTGTGGGGAAGTCGGGACTCTTCGGGTAGAGACCTCTGGTAACTCTCGCAAGTGCCAACCATGTGCTCTATGTCAGCATCCATTTGGGGCCGCCAGAAGTAGCTTCTGGCCAACGCTTTAGAGCATACGATCCCGGGGTGGCTGACGTGCAGTAGCTTTAGCACTCTCGATCTCAGTGACTCAGGAATGACCACCCGCTGGCCCCAAAGGAGGCAGCCCCTTTCTGTGGAAAGCTCATCCCTTTTCCTCACGTAAGCTGTGAATTCCTCCCTGGGGGAAGTTGTTGGCCACCCTTTCTGAACCCAGGAACTCACTCGGGAAAGGGTCTTGTCCTTCGCCGTGGCTTTGGCAAGATCTGCGGGGACTATCGGGGGTGAGTCGAGGGCTTTGATCAGAAGCACTTGATGATCTCGCTCCACCTTGCACTTAGGGTCTCCTAACTGTGGCAAGGGTGACCTGGAAAGAGCATCTGCATGGCTAATGTCTTTCCCCGGGCGGTGGCCCAGTGTGTGCTGGTATGCATTGAGGAATATAGCTCGTCGGAGCATTCTGGGGGACAGAATCTGTGGTGTGGGCTTTCCTGTGGTGAAGATGCCTAGAAGGGGTTTGTGGTTGGTTATGATGGTAAACAGCCGACCATACCGGAAGTCGTGGAATTTCTTTGTTCCAGCAACTATGGCAAGAGCCCCCCATCCGTTTGCGTGTAGTTGCGCCCTGTGACAGGGATCTGGAGTAGAACGCAACTGGGGCCTCTCTCCCATTGTCTAACACGTGGCACAGCACTGCCCCCACCCCTACTGGTGAGGCGTCACAGACTAGAACTATGGGTTTTCTGGGGTCGAAGTGGGTTAGGACCGCTTCTGAGGACAGAAGCTGCTTTAATTCTTTGAATGCCTTCTCCTGACTGTCTCCCCACCGCCAAACCGCATCCTTCTTAAGCAACTTATGCAATGGCTCCGCAACTGACGCTTTCCGTGGTAGGAAGGAATGATAGAAATTCAGAAGCCCAAGAAGTGACTGCAATTCTGGTTTCGCGGTGGGGCGAGGGGCATTTTGGATAGCCGCAACCTTGGAATCGGAGGGCTTTACTCCATTGGGGGTTATTCTAAACCCAAGGAACTCAACCTCCCTCACTTGGAACACACACTTGCTCTTCTTTAACCTCAACCCCGCTTTTTCGAATATTGACAAAACCTTGTCTAACCTCTTAGCCAATTCTGACACGTACCCCCCTGTGATCAACATGTCGTCAAAATAAGGGAGGACCCCGGGGATCCCCTTTAACAAACGTTCCACGAGGGACTGGAAGATTCCGGGGGCCGAATTTATGCTGAACTGTAGGCGCGTGACCTTAAAAGCCCCTTTGTGGGTTACAATTGTTTGCGCATCGGCGGTTACGGTCAGCTGCTGGTACGCTTGCGGCAAATCCAATTTAGCAAAGACTTTCCCCCCGTGCAACGTGGCTAAGAGGTGACTAACAACCGGTTGACGACATTTGGGCGGATTGGCTTATTTATTGTACATTTATAATCTGCGCAAATCCTAATCTCCCCGTTAGATTTCAAGGCAGTTACAATAGGAGTTTCCCACTCCACAGAGTCCACTGGGACCAGAATCCCCTGGCCCACCAGTTTGTCCAGTTCTGCTTCTATTTTGTCCTTGAGGGTGAATGGGACCCTCCTTTGCTTGAGACGAATGGGTCAGATTTCTGGGTCCAGGTCAAATGAAACTGGGGGCCCCTTGAATTAACCGAGACCCTTCTCGAAGACCACTGGGTGTGCATTGCAAACGTCCAGAATGGGGTCGGACCCGACGGCATGGAACCAGGGGCTGGAACCACTGTGTTCCCAGGAGACAGCAACCCCCCTCCTTCAGGACTACTAGGGGCAGCCTCTCCCTGTGGTGCTTGAATTTCACCTTGAATTCCCCCACCCCCAACACTGGGATCCCGACCCCTTGAACGTCCCACAACTGAGTCTTTAGGGCCCTGAGCTTGGGTCGCTCATTGGGGGAATGCGTAGGAACTCCCGCTGGGATACTATGGAGTAGGAAGACCCCGAGTCTATCTCCATCCTTACTGGGACCCCCTGCAACTGTACCTCAACAAAATAACGGGGGTGCCCCAAGGACATGCTGTGGACAGCCGTGCTGCTGTCGCCGCAGACCCTCCGGTACACGCGATGCACTTCTGGGTCACTGTCATCGGACACTCTGCTGACACCGTCCGGTCTCCTCGGGGGACGCTCTGCTGGGCCCTTGTCCTCTCCTTGCTGTCGTCTGCATACTTTGGCGATGTGGCCCCTCTGTCCGCAGTTGTGGCACTCGGCCTTCTGGAACGGGCACTTGCTTCTGTTGTAGGACGCCCCGCAGCCATCGCACCGGTGACTTTCCTTGCCACGCTTCTCTGTTGCCGCCTTCCATACCTTTTGTATGCCCTCATCCTCGCTGGCCTCTGAGGTGGAGGAGGAGGAGGGTGCTGGGGATCGACAGTCCTGCCAGGCCACCTGCACTGGAGTCGCTGCCCCGTCGGGTTGTGGGGCCCTTGCCTTGAACACTTTGACTCCGGCTCTCGATACTTCCGCTGCTTGCGCTGCCCTTCTGGATGGAGTTGACCGTCAGGTGGTCCCGGTCCATCAGCCTTCTCTGGACCTCCTTGTCCCTGAGACCACACATCAGCCAGTCCCGCAGGGCCTCGTCCAGGTCCGCCCACTTGCAAGGGACCGCGGCTGCTCGGAGGGCCGCGGCGTAGTCAGCCACTGACTCACCCGGGTACTGTTCCCTCTGTTGGAACGCGACTCTCGCCGGGAAGATGGACGTCTGTGGCTGGAAGTGGTTTCTGAGCGCCATCAGGATCTCCTTGAGCGGCACTGTATCAATGTCTCTGGGCATCAGGATGTGCATGGCCAGCTCCATTGTGGGTAGCCCAATCTGCGCAAGGAGGTGCAAGTGCATCTTGTCCTCATCCTCAATGTCGTCAACCGCCATTGCATGCCAGAACTGGCGCTCGTAGAGGCCCCATCTCTCCGGCTTCTTGAGGTCAAAGTGAGGGATGTTTAGGCTGTGGGAAGCCATCATCTCACCTTCGTCGCCAATTTGGTGTTCTGGAATCATGAGGCTTGAAGCAGCTGTAGACTAGCTTAACACATCTTTATTGCATGGAGTACAGTATGAACATGAGGTAATGGTGGCAATACAACTCTTTTTATACAGTCACTATACATTTGAATCTGGCTACACGGTAGCCTATTGGCTACTGTAGGCGTGACGTCATCCGGAGTCCCGCCCTTCTTGTCCAGGTAGTCTGTGGCGGGGAGGTTTCCCGCGGCTGTACGCAATTGGGGAATTTGTACCATGTGAGTTGAATGCTCGCCCCTCCCTCTCTGGCAATATGCTCGCATTCCAATAACAGCTGAATACAATGTATCTTTACAAATTGCTCAAGTATCCTTTTCCTGTTTGACTGGTTACATTTGACTTAAGGGTACAGTGTAGTAGTTACATTCTATATTGTTCTATACACAACAATGACACTGGACCAGAAGGACCTAAATACAGACCCTGGATGGTTCTTGAGAGAAGCCATTGTGTGACAAGAGGGAAGAGAAAGACAACACAGATATGCACAGATGCAGACTATTTCCACCTGACACCTGTTCTTGGGTGGATGGAAAATTTGTTGTGAAGAGGAAATGTCACAGAGGTTGCCATCGTCTTTGCCTTGTGGTGGCTTACTGTTACTATATCAGCAGCCCCATCCTAATATTGGAAAGTCTCTTGAAATCTGCAAAGGATGGGGTCCGACATACTGAATGGTTCAGAAGGAAGAAAATGTTCATATTGATGACACATAAGGGCTGCCTTTCACTCCTGGCTGCAATTTTTAGTATGTGGACAGACAGATGTTTTGTTCCCAGGGGGCTGAAGAGTTAGGGGCTTTACGCATGCACACAGACATACATGTGTACATGCATGCACATATTCCAAATATGTATGCATCGCTTTCCTTACTGAGGAAGGGGTAGCGGAGGAAACAGACAATTTGCTGGTGATCTGAGTCTACAAGTACATTGGCCCCTCTCCATTAAAAATGTGTTTATTAATATACACAGATAGTAGTGGCGTAAACTGTGCACAGACTCTGCTAAAATACTACAATGCACCTCCCCCTTCCTGTGGAAACTCTCAATCAGAGGATCTGGAATTGTGTTAATGACCTGGTGGGTGCTGAACCACCACCCCCACCCCACGCCCACACACACACAATAACTCTTAAGTAACTCTTAGATTGCAGGCATAAAGACAGGAGGATTGACATCCATTGAATATTCTTGGGAGGAAAATGGCTACAAATGTTGTAGGCAGATTATCATTTCAAAGATTACAGTGATAAATTCCTGAACAGAATAACCAATGTGTGGCCAGTATTTTGTTGTTGTTGTTCAGTCGCACAGTCGAGTCCCACCCTTTGCGACCCCATGGACCACAGCACGCCAGGCTCCTCTGTCATCTGCCATCCTCCGCACCCCACCCAGATCTACGCCCACTGCTTCAAAGATGCCATCCAGCCACCTCATCCCCTGCCGCCCCTTCTCCTTTTTCCTTCAATTTTTCCTAGCATCAAGGCCTTCTCAAGTGAGTCCTCTCTTCTCATTTGGTGGCCAAAGTGCTTGAGCTTCATCTTCACTATTTGTCCTTCCAATGAGCAGTCAGGGTTGATTTCCTTCAGGATTGACTGATTTGATCTCCTCGCAATCCAGGGGGACTCTCAAAAGTCTCCTCCAGCAGCACAGTTCAAATGCATCTATTCTTCTGCACTCAGCCTTCCTTATGGTCCAGCTCTCACAGCCATACATTACTACAGGGAAAACCATTGCCATTGCTTAAATATGTGGCAGAAAGGGAATTGGGTCAGTGCCTTCACTTCAACACAACCAGTTCTGCAGCCATTTTCTCCACATAGACATAAAAGAGGTAAGTTGGAACCCACAGAGGTTTTGGAGACAACAGAGAAGAAAATGAGGCAATTTGGCTTCCAGATTCTCTCCATGTGCACACTCCCATTGTACATGAACATCTAAGCTCTTCCATGCATCAGAGGAAATAGATTCTAATCCCCAAAAGCTGAGGAAGTGGGCTTAATCCACGAAATCTCACATTAAAATATAGCAGTTAATCTCTTTAAGGTGGGGTGTCCAGACTTTTTGGCCCACGAGCTGGTCACGTGGTTCAGTGAGCTGGTCACGTGGTTCCTCCCACCAAAAATGGAAGCAAAATGTTCCCATGCATGTGCAGAACACTACCGTAGATGCACCCATGGCTGTCGTAAATGCATTTACGACAGCCATGGGTGCACTTACAGCAGCGTTCTGAGCATGCATGGGCACATTTTACTTCAGCTTCCGGGAGCAGTGAGGGCAGTGAAGGACAGATGAATTGGCGGTGAAGGTAGTGAGGGCCAGATAAATTGGCATCAGGGGCGGGATTCGGCCTGCAGGTCGTAGTTTGGGCACCCCTGCTTTAAGGTGTCACTATGTTTTTGTCTTTTTAAAACTTTTTTCCTACAAAACAATTTTTTTGTTATAATAAGTCTGTTACTCTTAAAGATGCCACAAAGAGTCTTTGTGTCGTATATGTGTGCATACCTACATGTATATGCACACACAGAGAGAATTGTTCTATTGATGGCTTCACAGCTACACATCTGAATAGATGCCACTTTCCCTGATCTCTGATAATATTTCACCCATACACAGAAACAGGCTCTATCCATATTCTAGCCATTACTTCCCTTCAGCCAAGCATTTTGGATTACTAACCAGCCAAAAGAATCATTGGCCTGCAACTATAGCAAAGGCTTCCCTCCTGAAACTTGCTCGCTTGCATATCTGTGGAGTGGAAACTATAGTAGAATGGAAATTAAGATACATAGAACTGTTTTGGTTGCTTGGTTGGTTGTTCTATCTCTCTTTTACCTTCATCGGTTCAGGACTCAAAATATGTTTTATATCAATAAACTAACTTTGTTCAAATACGGTATATTTATTTTTCATAAGGTTGCTACATTTGTGCATTGTATTCTGAAATTCACATTTGGAAAATCTGGGTTATCAGAGTTAAACATACAGTGGAAAGAGTAGCTTACTAGTCAGTTGCAGATGAAATACTTAAAGAGTTTTTGGCACCTTAAAGACTAACGTTAAATGATCACTACAAAATAACTATACACATTTAATGCTGACAATGAAGAAACTGAGATAGTGAAAGATTTTACTGAGATTTGGAAGGGCAGCAATGAAGGAATTAGAAAAGATCATCAAGTACAAGGATTTATCACTGGAGACCAAATCAAGATCATGCACATATTGGGAGATCAGCATGTATGGCTGTGGAAAGTGAACAACAAAGAAAATGGACAGGAAAAAATAAATTCATTTGAAATATGGTGTTGGAGGGCAGCTTTGTAGATAGCCTGGACTGTCAGAAAGACAAATAACTGAGTCCTAGAGCAAGTCAAGCCTATATCTCTGGAGGTAAAAATGATGAAATTGAGGCTCTCTTACTTTGGGTACATCATGAGAAGGCAAGAATCTTTGGAAAATAATGCTGGGAAAGGTAGAAGACAGCAGGAAAAGAGGAAGATCAAACATGAGATGGCTTGATTCCCTAAAGGAAGCCATGAACTACAACTTGCATCCTGTTGAGTACAGAACATTTTGGAAATCTCTCATTTATAGGATTGCTATAAATTGGAGATGAGTTGATGGCACATAACAACTATAAAGACTAACATTATTTATTTGGCAACAAGTGTAGCCTCAGTAGATAGCAATTTATATATAAAGTATTGTGGTCTTATATGAAATGTAACAGAAATACAACACGTCCACCATCATGATATGTGGGATCCGCAAGCATAATTGGCATAACTGTCCCTGACAGAGGTTACACCGGTCGAGAAGGCTCCTGGTCACTGGCCTCTGCGGGAACAGAAATTGGGGAGCGGATTAATAGTCATAAGATTGATTCACCCATATCTGACCTGGCAGGCAGTTCGGCAGGAGGAAGTTGAATATCTAACTGAAGTTAGGAATTAGGTAATTCTGCACTTGCAGATTAGCCCAAGCCCTAGCGCAAATAGTGGCCATGTTTACTCTTGTGCAAGCCATGAACAATGGATCTCCCCTGTCAGTATTTGCCTTAGTTAATTAACTTCCCCAAGAGAGATTCCCAATTAACCCGGGTAAACAGGTGATGTGATTTTCTGTCAAATGACGATTCTATCACACGCAGCCTTGAACATAATATATACTGATGATTTCCCCTCAATAAATCACTGGTCTTCGCTCTATCTTGTCTCGTGTCATTACTCGACCAGTCTCCTCCGGGACCTCACGGCCGCTCCGCGGCCCCGATCCAACAGTGATAGTCAATTAGTGTTCATTGACTTCATGTCAATGCATATGATGATGCTGGAAGTAGAGATGTATCTGTGTGGGTGGATGGTGTGACTTGTCAAACACCCCTGGAAGGGGCTGGGTTCTTCTGCCATATCCAAATCTGAATATAGGTGGTCATCATGGTGATCAGTTATGAAGACTGTCCTGGAAATATAATGCAGTGGCCTTTCATCTGCCTTCCACATCACAGCATGACACCTGTACTACTGATCCAGTTCCGCAAGTCACTTTCTGGTTCTGAGCTCTTTTGGAACACAAAGTCCTCCTCAGCCCCAGGCCAGTATTGATGAAGCTGCTGCCCTCCATCAAGATGGATTCAAGTGGGATTTAATCCACTTGGGGACTATCACCCTTTCCAGTGGACTTCAGCCCAAAGGCCACTAACCCTCAGGGTTGTCAGGTTAGTTAAGCACCACCTGACACTTGCTGTTGAGTTGCTGGCAGTATGGTCTACTCTATTACCATAACAGGATAAATCTGGCCAGACATTTTGGCCTTCATTACCTTTCTAATTAAGGGGCATGGTTGCCAGTAGGGTTGGGGCTATTATTTTAGTGCCCTTGGCATAATTATTCTGCTCCTGATACACATTTACAAGTACAAAGAGATGTTTCTCAAGATTTCGAAAATATATTTTGCCTCAGCCACTGAGGAGTTTCCATAAAATACTGAGCATCGGCATGTTAATGATAGGATTTTACAGATCATAGGATCACCCTTGATTGAAAGCAATATGACAGTACAGTGGAACCTCATACAACAATCAACCCATATAGCAATGAAATCGCATAACAATTAGGTTTTGGGGGTAAATGGTGTCCCGCATAACAATTTTCCCTATGGAAAAAATGTACAACAATTTTTCAATGGGAAAAAACACTTAGCAAAAAAACAATCATTGTACGATGCAACCCATAGGGGAAATCGCTATACGATGCATGTATCATATAGCAATTGTTTCATACAACAATGAGCCCTGTGGAACAGATTAAAAACGTTGTATGAGGTACCACTGTACTTAAAAACAAGTCCCACAGAAAGGCATAGTGAGTGTATTTACATAGCACTCATTTACTTCAGTGGACAATGCAGAGGAAAATCCCTTGTGCCTTATCCCTCCTTCAAATAAGGAACACTTCCAACTTCAGTTTGATTTCCAAACTTTCTCAAACCTCTTCTTGACGCCTCCTTGTATCTCTTCTGGACACTATGAATCCCTTCACTACAAGTCACAACAGGAAGCTGAGGTATAACATTTAGAAGGGAGTGGAAAAAAGTGGTTACGAAGTGGCTTGTGCCTTCTATCTAAAAATAAAAGCAGGTTATTAGAATCTGATAAAGACTGAGATAAAACTGACATTTCTACAAATATATGCAGCAGGAGGAGAAGTAGTATAGCAGTTCACAACTTAGCAGCAGTAACAGAAGAGATATCAGAGGAGGTGTCAAGAAGAGGTGTGAAAAAGTTTGGCCACCAAACTGAGGCTTTAGGGTTCCTTATCTAAGGGGAGGAGGATAAAACAGTAATCTGAAAGGTCCAAGCCCACCCTAAAACATCCTGTCATTCTGTCCTCCCCTCCAGCCACCTGTGCCAACAGTGCATAGTATCCCAAAACTTCCTCATTATTTAGGCTCATGCGGCAGAACATGCCTCACCACTGTATCTCATAACAAACAAAACAAACAAAAGATTATATAATTAACAATGTAGTGACTCTTCATGACACACTATATCTGCTACCGAAATATCCACCTCATCTTGGAATGGTCACTGATGTGATGATAAATTCTGGTTCATTCTGGCAATATTCATAGCCACAGCCCCAAAAGGAGTGCAAAAATACAGACAATTGTTATCTAGATGTTTGTGTATGGCAGGGATTCTCAACCTGTGGCCTGCAGGCCAGATGCGGCCCACAGTGCCATTTCATGTGGCCCACCACCACCTCCACCACACCCAGAAGTGCCATGTGGTGGAGAAATGGCAAAATGGCCATCTGGCCCACAAAGCTGTCTGAGGGAGTGTGACCCAGCCCCCGGCTTTAAAAAGATGAGAACTCCTGGTGTATGGATATGTGTATTGTGCACATATAGGCATCCAAGTAACATCAACATAATGGCATTAAAAAGATTGAGCAATGAGGAATGTTACATTTAGGACTGAATACTGCAGAAAGTATGTCCAGTGGTGTAGTTCATATCATTTTTTAAAAAATTTTTTAAAGATTTTATAGATAAAAACATAAAAAAGGAATATAAAAGTGTATAAAAAAGAAAAAAGAACTATTACAAAACAAACATCAATGAAAAAAATTACATAACAAATACAAAAATCAAAATCAACAAGTGTTAGGGATTATATTTCAATACAAGTTTAGCAATACAGTAAAACCCCGACTTACAAATGCCTCAATTTACATAAAATTCGACTTACAAAATGATTTTATGCTAAAACCATGTCCCGATTTACACGATTTCCTATGGGTTTGCTTCAAGTTACATAAAGATTCTTTTTCCTATGGGTTTGCTTTGATTTACATAAACATTTCATGTTTCCTATGGGTTTGCTTCGAGTTACAAAAAAAATTCAATTTAAACAAAAGCCTACGGAATTGACTTTTTTTCGTAAGTAGGGTTTTTACTGTACAGCCTCTTCCATTTTTCACATTTCTGTAACTATTTTTAATTATATCTCCAACCTTTATAGAACTCATATATTCACTTATTTCATTACCATATTTATATGTCAATATATAAGTAGACTGTTGCATTATTATTCTACTACTACCAAACCTTAATCACAGTACAATAATCCTAACACACACCCTGTGTATTTACAATGCCCTGGAGGATGTGGGATATCACATTAAACTTTCATCACTTCCAAAAATTCCTTTGATCCGGTGCTGGCCTACTCCCTCCACCCTTCATCAAAGAATAATCCACAAATAATTGCCATATTTTCCGAAATCTATTTTCTTTGATTATACCCTTTTTCATATTTAACTCCCATGTAGTTCATATCTCTAGGGAAATTCATTGTACTGTCTCTGCCCCTATGAGGATAGTTGCCTGATTTCTAATTCTCCCTGAAACACAACATCTCCTCTTTTACTGCAAAGTAGTTTGGCTAGCATTCTAGGGCAATTGCCAAGGTCCAAGTACCTAGCAGGCCCACTAGTACTGATGGGTTTGCTGGGTTTAGCGTGCCTATATACATTTCAGTTAAAAAAATATAATAGGTTTTTCTCCAAAAATGATTGCACATATTGTCATAAAATGTGCCAATTACCAGATATATGTAAATTCAGAAATAGCTAATCTCATTTAAACAAAAATATAATACATACTGTATTGTCATAATAGAGAGTCCTGCCATGGATAGATAACATCTGTCATTGATAAAACCTCGAGCTATGAATCCCTTGACTAACGAAAAACTCACGATACGAAAGGAAACCTCAGAAAAAATGTGCTTTAAGATACAAATTTTTAAAGTAATTTTTTCAAGATACGAAAACGTTTCCCTATTGAATCACATGGTATACAGTGTTTTTGCATTGTGTTTTGAGATGTGAATTTTTTGGAATACGAAACGACCTGAGGAATGAATTAATTTTGAATCTCGAAGTACCATTCCATTTACCATTGATAAGGAAGAGAGGCTCAAGGGAAAGGGGAATGGCCTAACAACTGCCAAGAACTTAAGTAGCACTAGAGGAGTGATGACCAACCTTGGCACTCCAGCTGTTCTTGAACTTCAATTTCCAGAAGCCCTGATCAGCTGACTTGGGCTTCTGGGAATTGAAGTCCAAGAACACCTTGAGTGCTAAGGTTAGCCATCACTGCACTAAAGTCCTGAGCAGTCCTTTTGCCTGCTGACTTCAGAGAGAGCACACCAGAAGAGGACCATATGCTCCGCCTGAGAGGAAGAGAAGTGGCTTATAACCGTGATGGTGAATCTTGGCACTCCAGATGTTCTTGGACTTCAATTCCCAGAAGCCCAAGCCCCTGTGAATCCACACGAATGGGTTTACTGCGATTCATCCGGCCTGCGCTGTCCTCATCGTTCCCAGAAGCAGAATTAAAACGCGCCCATACAGGGGTGTTTTACTTCCGCTTCCGGGAGCGATGAGGGTGGCGTGGGCCAGATGAATTGCAGCAAACCCATTTGTGTGGATTCACGGGGGGGTTGGGCTTCTAGGAATTGAAGTCCAAGAACATCTGGAGTGCCAAGGTTTGCCATCACAGGCTTAGAAGAAGGAAGAGTGGCTCAAGGGAAAGACACATGGCCTAACAACTGCAAAGACCTTAAGTAGTCTCTTGGACCTACCCATCAAGCGCAGCTCTGCAAAATACGGGAAATTACTGTGCATGCATGGGCAGTAACTCGTTTGCGCATGTGCACTGTGGGCACACATACACAGTAACTCGTTTGCACATGTGCACCATGGGCACACATGCGCAGTAACCCCTTTCCCCGCCATTCAAATACAGGATGGCGGTGGGAAAGGGGAGGAACGAGCGCTGAAAAATGGGAAATCCCAGCCAATACGGGATACTTGACAGGTATGCTCTGGGAATACAAAGAAAAATGTTTTAAGATTTAAAAAGAAAGAGTTAAATACAGAGATTATGAAGGGAAGAGACTCTTCTGTGGTAGTGACCCGCAAGGTGTGTGCCAATGTTTGTCATCCTGCCTGAGGACAACACAGCATACATATGTAATAAATGTAAATTGATAACACACTTGGAAGAAAAAGTGAAAGAAATGGAGAAGCAAGTGGCCACACTTAAGATTATAAGAGAAGTGGAAGAGTTCATAGATAGAACTCTAAAGCTGCAGCAGGCACAGGAGGCACTAGAGCAAAAGGTACTGTTTAAAGCAAAACAGAGGAAGAGACTGATGATGATAGAACAAAGGAAGTCAACAAAGAAGCATGAAAAAAGTGTCAAAGTTAAGGGCAAAAGAAGAAGAAGAGACTCCACCAGAGGAACTGCAAAACCACTTTCAAATTCTTGTAGAGCAGGGGTACCCAAACTACAGCCTGGGTGCCAGATCTGGCCCCTGATGCCAATTCATCCAGGCCATGAAGCTCTCGTTGCTCCTGGAAGTGGAAGTAAAAAACACACCATATGGGCGCATTTTACTTCTGCTTCCAGGAGCAATGAAGGCTTTGTGGGCCAAATGAATTGGTGTCAGGGGCCGGATCTGGCCCCCAGGCCATAGTGACTGGCTCCTTGAACCACGTGACCAGCCCAAGGTCACTTCCAACACCATATCTGAGTCAGTTCAGGGCTGAACTATCCCCTGGCTTTCTCAGCCACAACTTGTGGGGATCAGTTCAAAAACCTCATGGCTTCTGCCCCATCACAGTGGCAATCAGATCCATACCAGGATCACCGGCCAAGGGGCCTCCATGTAGGTGCAATCCACAACCAAGTCACTGCTTAGGGCCTCTTCCAACTCATCTTGAGCATCTCCTCACATGACCTCCTCCTCTGCCTCAGAAGATTATGGATCTGTCTCTTCAAAGTGCACCAGGTCTTGCTTCTCCTTCCGAGGGCTTTCCCTTGGCTTCCTCCAGAGCCTCTATTGGTACCTTGCATCTCTCCTTCCCTCCTTAGGTGGCTTTCATCCACCACAGCTTTCTTCCCCTCCCAGGTCAGCTGGCTAGATCTTGATTTGTGGCTGCTGTGAGCTGAAAATTTATTGTCGGAGGAAGGATGCATTTTTTGAGTACAGTATTGACATTCAATTAGTTGCTTTCTTCTGAGTCATCAGTGGCCAACACCTGTGCATGACCTCAGGCAAGAAGTTAGAAATATAGAATGGGTGACTCTAACAGGCAAACACCTGCTGACACCAAAAGCAATTTGAGAAAAATAGAAAAACTTGAGACTTCCTTTCATGCAAGGATGCAATTGAGACATAAGTTCAAGAAGTCAATATCCACTAGTTGCCTCACATTTGCCTTCCACAGTTCCTCTATGGAGTGATGGGGAGCTTGGGCTTTTCCCAGATAAGGGAGATCAGTTCGTTTATCCAGATAAGGTCACATGCAGCATTTGACAGGCAGACATATTCGGCCTCGGCGGTGGAAGTAGAAACCAGTTTCTGCTTCTCGGTGTGCCAGTATATTGGGCTGCCATTCAACATCACCATGTAGCCAGCGGCGGAAGGGCCAGCCGCCGCCGCCGGCGGACAATCCACCCCCAGCCGGGGGGTGAGGAGGAGAGCCGGCCAGCCGGACAATCCACCCCCAGCCGGGGGGTGAGGAGGAGAGCCGGCCAGCCGGGCAAGCGAGAGGCAGAAGGGCCAGCCGCGGCCGCCGCCGGACAACCACCCCCAGCCGGGGGGTGAGGAGGAGAGCCGGCCAGCCGGGCGAGCAAGCGGCGGAAGGGCCAGCCGCGGCTGCCGCCGGACAGACACCCCCAGCCGGGGGTGAGGAGGAGAGCCGGCCAGCCGGGCAAGCGAGCGGCGGAAGGGCCAGCCGCCGCCGCCGCCGGACAATCCACCCCCAGCCGGGGGGTGAGGAGGAGAGCCGGCCAGCCGGGCAAGCGAGAGGCAGAAGGGCCAGCCGCAGCTGCCGCCGGACAACCACCCCCAGCCGAGGGTGAGGAGGAGAGCCGGCCAGCCGGGCGAGCGAGCAGCGGAAGGGCCAGCCGCGGCCACCGCCGGACAACCACCCCCAGCCGGGGGTGAGGAGGAGAGCCAGCCAGCCGGGCAAGCGAGCAGCGGAAGGGCCAGACGCGGCCGCCGCCGGACAACCACCCCCAGCCGGGGGTGAGGAGGAGAGCCAGCCAGCTGGGCAAGCGAGCAGCGGAAGGGCCAGACGCGGCCGCCGCCGGACAACCACCCCCAGCCGGGGGGGTGAGGAAGAGGAGGAGGAGGAGAGCCGGTTGAGCAGCGGAAAGGCCAAGAGAAGACCAACTGAAAGACGGGAAGAGGGCAGAGGAGGAAAAGCAGGGGGAGAGACTCAGAGCCCCAGGCAAAGGATAAGTACCTGATATGCAGATGTAGAAGACTTAATATAGAAACTGACATAGAGACTTTATACTAACTAAATACAGAAATTGACATAGAGACTGAGTATAAAGTGTGATAATATGCATGATAATATGTTGTGTTAAATGTTTTGAACTTTAAAAACTGTGATAAAATGTATGAGGAGAGAAAAATGGCGTAGACACCGGCAAACCACGCCATAAAGCTTGCCAAGAGAACCCTATGGACCAAAACAAAAGGCAAAACAAAGGGGCAGGCTAGGTGATACAGGATGCTTAACACCACAGAGGGGAGGAAGGGGAGGGACAGGAAAGGGGGAGGGGAAATGCAATGTTGTAAGGAGCAATACTGCATAGGGACATGGAATGTGAGATCAATGAACCAAGGTAAACTGGAAGTGGTAAAAAATGAGATGGAAAGAATAAGCATTGATATCTTAGGCATCAGTGAGCTCAAATGGACAGGGATGGGGGAATTCAGCTCTGGAAACCATCATATCTACTACTGTGGGCAAGAAAACCTTAGAAGAAATGGAGTAGCCATAATTATCAATAAAAGAGTGAGAAAAGCAGTAATGGGATACAACCTTAAAAATGACAGAATGATGTCAGTCAGATTTCAAGGCAAACCTTTCAATGTCACTGTGATCCAAATACACGCACCAACCACTGGTGCAGATGAAGCCACAATGGACCAGTTCTATGAGGACTTACAACACCTCATAGAACAGACACCAAGAAATGATGTCCAAATTATACTAGGAGACTGGAATGCCAAAGTAGGAAATCAAAAAGTGGAGGGAATAACAGGCAAATTTGGTCTTGGAACACAGAATGAAGCAGGGCAAAGATTGATAGAGTTCTGCCAAGAGAACGCACTGGTCATAGCAAACACTCTATTCCAGCAACACAAGAGGCGATTTTACACATGGACATCACCAGATGGCCAACACCGAAACCAGATTGACTACATACTCTGCAACCAAAGATGGAGAACCTCCATACAGTCAGCAAAAACAAGACCATGGAGCAGACTGCGGCTCAGATCACAACCTACTGATCGCAAAATTCAGGCTTAGACTAAAGAAAATAGGGAAAACACGGAGACCAGAAAGATATCACCTAGACAGCATCCCTAAAGAATACACGATGGAGGTGATGAACAGATTTAATGGCTTAGACTCGGTAGACAGAGTACCGGAAGAATTATGGACGGAGATGAGGGACATCATGCAGGAAGCAGCAAAGAAAACCATACCAAAAGAAAAGAAGAGTAAGAAAGCAAAGTGGTTGTCTGATGAGGCTCTTAAAATAGCAGAGGAAAGAAGGAACGCCAAAGTCAAAGGAGAAAGGAAAAACTACAATCATTTGAACACAGAATTTCAAAGAAAAGCAAGGAGAGATAAGGAAAACTACCTAAAAGAACAGTGCAGAGAAATGGAGGAAAACAGCAAAAGAGGCAGAACCAGAGATCTTTTCAAAAAAATCGGCGAAATCAAGGGAACATTTAAAGCAAAAATGACCATGATAAGGGACAAAGACGGAAAGGAGCTAGCTGATGCAGAAGAAATTAAGAAAAGATGGAAAGAGTACACAGAGGAACTTTACAAAAAGGACCTCAACACTCCTGACAATCACAATGATGAAGAAGTAGAACTTGAGCCAGACATCCTGGAGAGCGAAGTCATAAAGGCCCTAAAGAGTACTGCAAACAACAAAGCTAGTGGAGATGATGGTATCCCAGTTGAATTTTTCAAAGCGCTAAAAGATGACGGCGTCAAATTACTGCATTCATTATGCCAGCAGATTTGGAAAACAAAACAGTGGCCACAGGATTGGAAAAGATCAGTATACGTCCCAATCCCAAAAAAGGGCAATGCCAAAGAATTGTCAAATTATCGAACAATCGCGCTCATCCCACATGCCAGCAAGGTGATGCTCAAGATAATACAGGATAGACTTCAGCAACATGTGGAGAGAGAATTACCAGAGGTGCAGGCTGGTTTCAGAAGAGGCAGGGGGACTAGAGACCACATTGCCAACATACGCTGGATCATGGAGAAAACAAAGGAATACCAGAAACAAGTTTACTTTTGTTTTATTGACTACACCAAGGCATTTGACTGTGTGGACCACAACAAGATGTGGCAAGTAATTAAAGAGATGGGAATTCCAGAGCACCTCATATGCCTCCTGAGAAATCTGTACATGAACCAAGAAGCAACAGTTAGGACAGAACACGGAATGACAGAATGGTTTGGAATAGGAAAAGGAGTAAGACAAGGCTGCATTTTGTCACCATGCTTATTCAACCTATACACAGAGCACATAATGCGCAGTGCAGGGATGGAGGAATCACAATATGGGATTAAAATCGCTGGGAGAAACATCAACAATCTGAGATATGCAGACGATACCACCCTAATGGCAGAAAGTGAGGAAGACCTAAAGAACCTCTTGATTGGGCTGAAGGAGGAGAGTGCAAAAGCTGGCTTGAGACTCAATATCAAGAAAACCAAGATAATGGCATCAGGCCCCATCAGTTCCTGGAAAATAGACGGGGAAGAAGTAGAAGCAGTGACAGATTTTACTTTCTTAGGATCAAAGATCACTGCAGATGGGGATTGTAGCCATGAAATAAAAAGGCGACTGATTCTTGGGAGACAAGCGATGAGAAACCTGGGGAACATAGTGAAAAGCAGAGACATCACCTTGAAAACAAAAATTAGAATAGTCAAAGCAATGGTTTTCCCAGTAGTAATGTATGGATGTGAGAGCTGGACAATTAGGAAGGCTGAGCGTAGAAGAATAGATGCCTTTGAGATGTGGTGTTGGAGGAGGGTTTTGAGAGTCCCCTGGACAGCGAGGAGAACAAATAGGTCAATCTTAGAAGAAATTAACCCTGACTGCTCATTGGAAGGTCAAATAGTAAAGATGAAGCTAAAGTACTTTGGACATCAAATGAGAAGGGAGGATTCACTTGAGAAGGCATTGATGTTGGGAAAGGTGGAGGGCAAAAGAAGAAGGGGGAGGCCAAGGATGAGATGGCTAGATGGCATTGTAGACACAATGGGCACAGAGCTGGGAGGGCTGAGGGGGATGGTGGAGGACAGAGGCGCCTGGAGGAAAATGGTCCATGGGGTCGCAAAGGGTCGGAGTCGACTGTGCGACTGAACAACAACAATTTTATCTTGTGGACTGGCTTAGATAAAGATAGTGACAACAAGAATGTGAAATCAGACCTCCTTGGTCAATGCTCACTGTTGTCTATAATACATTTTGTCAGCAAATAGTTTTTTGGAAGGCCATTCTGAGGGAGAGTAGTTAGCTAGGATTCTTCCCTCCCTAAAATGCTGGCATGTTACTTAAAATACAATCCTCCCCCTTTCCACCTACATGTACAACCATCTTTTTTTACTTAACTGGCACCTATTCAGAGACAGATTTAACCCAGGGCTGCCAATTACTGATCTTTAAAGTACACCACACCAAGTACTGTATTTGCATAAGATGCATTTTCATGTGTTTTATTTGGGGAAAAATTTTGGTTATGCCTCTAGTTAGCAGAATCTAAATCAGAATAAAATGTGGAGAGATTAGCCCAGTCTCATCACTACTCCCCTTATTTTCCCACAGAAAAACTAGCACTTTATATGATAAAATCATTCTAGAAGCATTTAAAGCAGAAAAAGATATTTTTACTTACAGTTAAAATTTGTAGTTAGTTGGAAGAAAAAAGAGAAATGGAGTCTCACATGTGGAGAGAACATTCATGATTGTTGCTTGGTCAAAGGTCAGGAAGAAGGACTCTCAATAAACAATGGAAGCAAAACCCAAAATGAACAAGGGGCAGCGACTTGCTTCAAATGCTCCACATCTTACTCAAAAACACAATTGTAATGAACAGGTTCATTTTTCATCTATTACTCATGGCTCACTTATTTTAATGTTTAAAATATATTTCTATACAATCATCCTGCTTACTTCTGCATAGCTGGTCCTCCACCTAAAGCACTATTCAACACTTCTGGCTTTTCAAATCTGGGGACACAGCTTTGGGTAAGTTCAGAGGGCACAAATCCACAGGCTTTGCATCCATATAGAGAGGCGCATTTATCTCTTTCTTTCTCCTAATTTTTCTATTCCCTCTCCCACATACATTGACAAATGGCTTAGTATTTTACCTGAGCAAGAGCTGAGTTCCTTATAAGCAGATAGGGCATTTTCTAGATGACTCTGAGGCATTTGTTGTTCAAAGAGAAAAAAAACAAGCAGTTAAAAAACTGCAGGCAAGTTTTCTAGCTCTATCTGTCCCCTTCCCCTCAGCAGCTGCCTATAGACAGGACATGCTCTGGCTGTTCTCACATTGCAAGTTTCATATCAACCCTTACACAAACAATGAGATCTATTGCGATTGTTCATGTTTTACAAATCAAGAAAGCTGATAGAACTTTATTCAAAATGCTTTTACCAGAAGACATATGTGTGTGTGTTCTTCTCCTGGCTAGACTCTTGCATACGTTTTGTAAGCACGTGTATAGAATAAAATGAACTGGATAACACATACAGCAGATGTGGGTGTCCTGAAACAGGAGCACATTGTTACAATATTTAGTATGCTGTTACAATATTTAGTATGCTCCTAGAAATTAAGAAAAGCAACTGAGGGAGTTCCGCATCCTGTGTTAATATAACCTTTCTGGCTTTGGGTATTAATTGCTATTCTTCTATCAGTGAATTGTCTTGTACTGGTCCTTCAAGATAATGGCTGACTGCAACTCCTGTTATCCCTTATCCACTATGGAGGTATATTTAACTTAGTTGATCAGCAAATTTGTTTTGTCTTCCATCTTTTCTCCATGGAGCTCAAAGAGGATACTTGACTGTCTTCCTCCCCATTTTACCAGCCCAACAATGTTATGAGGTAGGATATGCTTAGAAAAATGGCCCAAGGTCACAAAGAAAGTTTTATATGGCATAGTGTGATTTTGAATTCTGGTCTTCTAAGACATAGTCCAATATTCTAACACAAGGATTCTCAATCTGCAGCCCATGGGCTGAATGCAGCCTGCGGTGCCATTTCATGTGGGCCCCCACCACCTCTACCACACCAGGAAGTGCCATGTGGTGGAGGAAGGGCAAAATGGCCATCCAGCCCCCAAAGCTGTGTGAGGGAGCGTGACCTGGCCCCCAACTTTAAAAGGTTGAGAACTCTTGCTTTAACCACTACACTGGTTCTCATGTTCTCCATGGTTCAAAATGATGGCCAAAACACCATGGGCCTGAACATCATGTTACCTGTTGAATGAAGATATGTGTCCTTGCAGTGGTTCATCTGCAGGTCCACAAGACAGTGAAAGAGAGCAATTAGACGTGGTTGAGAAAAATAGAGGGCTGGTTTTTCCTCCCCAGGCTAACCTTATCCTGTGGATGCATGAAGTCCAGCTGTCCCCCAAGCAGGTCATGAGAAAGGAGACACAGGCCAGTGTTCCGGGACAGGAAGCAGACTGCTCAGGAGACAGAGAGGCTGGGATGGGGATCGGGGAGGGGAGCTAGTGGTACCACATTCTTCAAGATGAGCACATAAGATAGCAGGCTACAGGAAGCAGCTGTCAATGTGTCCTGACAACGGATGCTGGGAAAAATTGGTCACCAGCTGCTAACATTTGTTCAGCATTCTCTCTTCACTGATAACTTCTCACCATCTCTTCTCTTGTCTGTTTCATTTTAACAAGAAATATGGGTAAGGGAAATGTGTGTGCTTCTTAACAATCAAACAACATATTGAGTGGCTTTTGTGCATATTCAGCCTTCGATGGGTCCATCTCTGCGTTCTTTTGCTACAGCAATCCCAGACCAAGACACTGAGAATCTAGTGTGCAAATCCATAGCTATGAATCACTTCCCTGGTGCCAGCAAACCTCCGGGTTAGAGTTGCTCACATCCTGCCCTTCTCTCAGAATCTTGTATATTTTCACTGATATGGAGCATCACCGGAGTTGAGGCAGTGAAGAATTCCATTAAAGACCAGCTTGTCCTGCAAGATCCTTGGAAAAGTTTCTTGTTTGGATGGCAACTCCAAGAACTATTCAGGCAGCCTAGTCCAGTGGTGGCGAACCTATGGCATGCATGCCAGAGGGGGCACTCAGAGCCTTCTCTGTGGGCACCTGTCCAGTCACCCCAGTACAGAGTTCACCCTACTCCTCTGCCCAGCAGCCCAATGGGAGCGCTTCCTCCCTCCCACAAGCACAGTGTTCACTCGCCCCTCTGCCCAGACACCCAGTGGGAGTGCTTCCTCCCTCTCCCCAGCACATAGTTCACCCTGCTCCTCTGCAACACAGATGGCAGCCTGTTGAGTTTGGGCACTCAGTCTCAAAACGGTTGGCCATCACTGGCCTAGGCTTTTCTGGGAGTGGCAGTCACAAAAACTAATTTCCTAATCTTTGTAAACTGCATCCAGGCCTATTCTTCCCTTTGGACAACCAAACCAAAGAGACACTAGGAATCACTCACTTTTGGAAAATCAGTTTTCTAACTTCAGGAGCCAATATCAAATGAGCCTTTTACTATATTATTAAGCAGAATTGTGGCCACTGAATATAACACCGCAAATAAAAAAACTACATCATCAAAAAAATATAAAATGTGTTGATTTACATGTCATTTGCTTAGGTTAATCTATGTGCAAATTCACATTTAGACACAACTACGATAATTGTGATACAAAGAATTGTACTTGTAGATTTCTAAGCAGCATCTTCTAATTGCAACAAGGTAATTAAGTAAGTGAGACATTGTTAGCAAATTCTAAATATTTTGCAAAAGGCATCAGCATATCTACTAGAATAGCTATCTATCAGCTTTCAGATTCACTAGTTACCAGTCCTGGATCACACTTCATTATACATTATTACTGTTGTGTCTATTAAAAAGACAGTCACTTTATCAGCACTGTGAGTCATAGTTTATTATACTAAATCCGTGATGGTGTACCTTGGCACTCCAGATGTTGTTGGACTTCAATTCCCAGAAGCCCAAGCACCCTGTGAATCCACACAAATGGGTTTAGTGCAATTCATCTGGCCCGTGCTGCCCTCGTCGCTCCTGGAAGCGGAAGTAAAATGCACCCATTCACAGGGTGCTTGGGCTCCTGGGAATTGAAGTCCAACAACATCTGGAGTGCCAAGGTTTGCCATCATGGTATTAAATAGAACATCAACTGTGGGTCTTGCAATCCAGTTTGGCAAAGATATAGCAGATCTACACAGATACTTTCAGAAGCATAATCCTGCTAGAAAACTGCCTACTCGAAAATTTGACAAATCTGTGGCAAGGAAGCTCAGTTCAGAACATCACTACTTATTTATTTGATTGATTGGTAAGTAGAGATGTAAGATTATTTATTTATTTACTGTATTTGTTTCCTAGACCACCCATCTGGGATATTTTCCCACTCTGGGTGGTTTACAATAGTTAAAACTGTTGATGTTGATATGGCCCAATGTTGGGCAGATATCATCTAGCCCTTTTAAAGTCTATTTTGTTTTTAGATTTGTTAATTTTAGCTTTGTACTGTATGCTGGTGGTGCATCTGACACGAATAAAGAAAAGGACAGTTAAAACCAGACACAGGAACAGCCGAAGTATTGGCTTAACACATCTTTATTGCATGGTGGTCTGGGGAAACATGAGGTAATGGCGGACGAACAGCTCAATATATACTGTGGCTATACATTTGAATGTGGCTCCACGGTAGCCCATTGGCTACTGCCGGCGTGACGTCATTCCAGGTCACGCCTTTCTTGTCCAGGTGAGGTAGTGGCGGGAATCTTCCCGCTCTGCAGTTCTTTGGGGATTGGAACCTTGTGTGTGGATTCCCCGTGCCCCCGTGGGCACGGAACGGCCCGGCAGAGGCCACTTTCGGGACAAAGGCTCCCTGGCCCGTGGGCTCTGCGAGCACCCAAATTAAGGGGGGTGGATAAATTATAGGGTTTGATTCACCCAATTACCTGACCTGACCAGCGGACCTGCTGAGAAAGCAAATACGTTACCTATTAGAGTAATCCCTCATCTCCGAGTCTCAGTCTCATCCCAGAAGCAAACAGGAGTCATGATTGCCTTAGTCTAAGCCCAAAACAATGGTGTTTTCCCAGTCCATGTTTGCCCGCACTAATTAACTTCCCCCCGAGAGATTCCCAATTAACCTGAGTAAATAGGTGATGTGATTGACTGTTGGGTGACGGTTTTTCCTACCTTGCCTTCTGATCTATAAATGGTTATGCCTTTTCCTCAATAAACCACTGATCTTATCCTCCTCCATGCTGCCTCGTATCGTTCTTTGATCAGTCTCCTCCGGGACCTCCGGCCCTCTGCGGCCCCGATTCCTACACTTGTGAGCTGGGCGCTCGCTATTGCCACCAGGTGGTCATTAGCTCGCGTCCTAATTACACGGGATACATTGATACAGTTGGTGGTTGTTTTAATGCATAGAACTAAGAACACAACATCCCTTCCCCCTAGAATGAGACGAAGTCTCTCAACCAAGATGGCTTATTGCAAATGCGCCTTGGGCGTGACGCTGACTGGCTTGTCCCAGGAGTGCTACTGCTTCTCTGTCCCCTGGCTCCTTGTCCTGCAACGGGAGAGGGAGACTCGTTAGTGACTTGCTGCGGCTCTGCGGCTCTTGGGGAAGGGACGGAAAAACCAGGGGCACTGGGGACTAACGAAAAACCCCGCTTCTCGCTTGGATGGGTGGGGGACCACTCCAGAAAACCCCCCCGGTTTTGTAAATGAAAATCAGAATTATCACCTGGGGTGTCATTAGAAGGATTCCTCAGGATATCTATGCCTGGGGTGTCATTAGAAGGATTCCTCAGGATATCTATGGGGACAGAATCCCTCCCCTCCCCCCTAGGTGGGGACCACTGGCCCCCTCACCTACCCCTTGGGTTGAACGGGTGGGGGAGAACCCTAACGCTGAATCCTGTTCCGCGCCGGCCGCGCCCTGGTGTTCCTGAACCCTGCGACGGAGTTGGTCCGTGTGTCGTCTCCAGAGCAGACCCGTGACGGTCTCTACGCAATACGACACGGGACCCGTCCGTCCAACGACGACGCCCGGAACCCAGGCCGGCCCCGCGCTGGCGTAATTTCTGCAATGCACCGGGGCACCGACTTCGAAACTTTTTGTGACCGCTAACCCGATATTCCTCCCTGTGTCCTCCACCCTAGTGGGGTCTAGCCTGGTCAGGATTGTGGTCAGCTTCCTACGCATTAAGAGCTCTGCGGGCGAGTACCCAGAAGCTAGGGGGTGACCCTGTAGCCCAGCAGGAACTGGCACACTTGTAGGTTGAGATCCCCGGGACCCATGTGCCTCAGCGCGTCTTTGGTAGTGCGCACGAGGCACTCGACCTGGCCGTTTGTTGCCGGGTGGAACGGGGCGGAGGTGATGTGCCGAATGGCGTTGATCTCAGTGAATGCCCTGAACTCTGCGGACGTGAAACAACTAACGTTATCGCTAATTAGGGTGTCGGGTATACCGAACGTGCTAAAGACCCTACGCAAATGCTTCACTGTCGTTGCCGATGAGGTGCTCGTAACTGGGATGACCTCCAACCACTTGGAGTAAGCATCTACTACGAGGAGAAAAAACGTACCCCTAAATGGGCCCGCAAAATCAATGTGCACCCGGGACCACGGCCCCTTCGCTGCGTCCCATTCCCTGTGCGGCAGACGCGCCTCTTCGGGCCGGGAGCATTGGCAGCTCTCGCAAGTGCCTACCATGTGCTCGATGTTGACGTCTAACTGGGGCCACCAGAAATAGCTCCTGGCCAGGGCCTTGGAGCGGACAATTCCGGGGTGGCTGACGTGCAGCAGTTTAAGCACCCGCGGCCTCAGGGATTCGGGGACCACCACCCGCTGGCCCCACAGAAGGCACCCTCTCTCTATGGACAACTCTAGCCTCTTCCTGAAAAATGGGGCGAACTCAGCCGCCGGGGAGGACGCTGGCCACACTTTTTGCACCCAGGAGCTGACTAGGGCTAGCGTTTTGTCCTTTCCGGTCGCCTTGGCGATGTCTGCGGGCACAATGGGGGGCGAATCTAAAACCTCTATCAGGAGTACTTGGCGGTCTTTCTCTTCCTCGCCCACGGTGCTGCTAGTGAGGGGAAGGGGAGACCTCGACAGGGCGTCCGCGTGGCTTATTTCTTTCCCTGGGTGGTATACCAACGCGTGCTGATACGCGTTTAAGAAGATAGCCCACCGTAACATCCTAGGGGACAGGATCTGAGGTGTGGGCTTGTCCGCAGTGAATATGCCTAGCAGAGGCTTGTGGTCAGTAACTATGGTAAACGGGCGGCCGTAGAGGAAATTGTGGAACTTCTTAGTCCCCGCTATTATCGCTAGCGCCTCCCTGTCTGTTTGGGCATAGTTTCGCTCAGCCTGGGACAGGGATCTGGAGTAGAATGCTACCGGGGCCTCCCTCCCGTTTTCCAGCACGTGGCACAACACCGCCCCCACCCCCACTGGGGATGCATCACATATCAGAACCACCGGCTTCTTGGGGTCAAAATGGGTGAGAATGGCATCAGACGCTAGGAGTTGTTTCAGTTCAATGAATGCCCTCTCTTGGCTCTCGCCCCACTTCCACGCCTCGTCCTTTTTGAGCAGCTTATGCAGCGGCTCTGCTATCGAAGCCTTCCGAGGCAGGAAGGAGTGGTAGAAATTTAAGATCCCTAGAAACGACTGCAATTCGGGCTTGGCGGTGGGGCGAGGGGCACATTAAATGGCGGCTACCTTGGATTTGGAGGGTTTAATTCCCGCAGGTGTTACCCAGAAACCCAAGAACTCAACCTCTTTTGCGAAGAAGACGCATTTGTCTTTCCGCAACCTCAACCCCACCTTTTCAAACACCGCCAGTACTTTGTCTAGCCTCTCAGCCAACTCCTCCTCACTCCCCCCCGTTATCAATACGTCATCAAAGTATGGCAAGACCCCATCCAGTCCTTTCAAGAGGCGTTCCACAAGCAACTGGAAAATGCCGGGCGCCGAGTTCACACCGAACTGTAAGCGCGTCACCTGGAACGCCCCCTTATACGTGACTATTGTTTGCGCAGCAGCTGCGGCTGGGGTTACTGAGAGTTGCTGATAGGCCTGCGCCAGGTCAAGTTTTGCGAAACACTTTCCCCCATGTAATCTGGCCAACAGATGGCTGACTACCGGCACCGGATACGCATTAGGACGGATAGCCTTATTAATGGTGCACTTATAGTCAGCACATATGCAAACCTCCCCATTGGCCTTCAGTGCAGTTACAATCGGAGCCTCCCACTCCGCGGAATCAACAGGAACAAGAATCCCCTGGCCCACCAATTTGTCCAGTTCCGCCTCTATTTTGTCCTTTAGTGCGAAAGGCACTCTGCGCGGTTTGAGTCTTATTGGGCGGACCTCCGGGTCCAGGTCGAACGCTACTGGGGGTCCCTTGAATTTTCCGAGTCCTTTCTTGAAGACTTCGGGGTGCGCGTTGCACACCTCCTGTATTGGGTCAGTCCCAACGGCATGCACCCCCCCAATGAACAAACCCAGGGGCTTAAAAAATTGAGTCCCGAGGAGGCTGCAACTTCCCCCCTTGAGAACAACCAGGGGCAGTTCTGCGGCGTGCTGCTTGTACTGGACTTTGAATTTTCCAACCCCCAACACCGGAATGCTATTACCCTGTACGTCCCGCAGCGTGGACCTCAACGCTTTGAGCTTAGGGCGCACGTGGGGGGAAATTCCCAAGAACTCCCGCTGGGACATGATGGAATAGGAGGAACCCGAGTCTATCTCCATCCTAACAGGGGCCCCTTGCACCAGTACCTCAACAAAGTAACGGGGGTGTCCCAAAGACACGCTGTACACTGGGGCATCGTCGCTGCTGTCGGCGGAGATGCGGCCTACGCCGTCCTGCTTCCTCGCGGGCCTGGCACCCTCCTTGGTCCTCGGCGAGCTGTCTGACAAGCCTTTCCGGTCCCTGCGCCGCCGTCTGCAGACCTTGGCGATGTGCCCCCGGCGGCCGCAGTTGTGGCATTCGGCCTTCCGGAACAGGCACTTGATGCGGTCGTGAGCCGCTCCACAGCCGTCGCAGCGTCGGCCTTCCTTCCGAACCTTCCGGACATCCTCGTCGTCGCTGCTCTCCGTGGAAGATTTCGGCGTCCGTCTGGCTGCATGCACCGCATGCATGCTGCCTTGTCGGCCTGTGGGGGCCTTTCTCTGAACCCCTTGACTCCGGCCCTCGTGGCTTCCGCGGCCTGCGCCGCCTTCACAACCTCGTGCAGCGTTGGGGGTGGCTCCTGGTTCATCAGCTTTCGCTGAACCTCCTCGTCCCACAGGCCGCACAGCATGCGGTCCCTGAGGGTGATTTCCAGGTTTTCCCACTTGCATGGGCCGGCGGCCAACCGCAGGGCCGCTGCAAAGGCGGCGATGGACTCACCGGGCGCTTGGACTCTCTTCCAGAACGCGTCTCGAGCCGAGAACATCGAAACCGAGGGCTGGAAATGGTCGCGCATCGCCTTCAGGAGCTGCTTGACCGTCAGCTCGCTCACCTTCTTCGGTGATACCAGGTCCACCAATACTCTTTTGGCGGCATTCCCGAGCATCCGGGTGAGGATGGCCCTCTTCTTTCCCTCGTCCGTAATGTCGGACACCACCAGCGCATCTTGGAAGTCCATTTCGAAGAGCTCCCAATCTTCCGGCTTGTTGATGTCGAAACCGGCATGACTAGCGTGTGTCTTGATCTCGTGGGAATCCATAATCCCATCCTCGTCGCCAATTTAGTGTATGAGAAACAAGACACAGGAACAGCCGAAGTATTGGCTTAACACATCTTTATTGCATGGTGGTCTGGGGGAACATGAGGTAATGGCGGACGAACAGCTCAATATATACGGTGGCTATACATTTGAATGTGGCTCCACGGTAGCCCATTGGCTACTGCCGGCGTGACGTCATTCCAGGTCACGCCTTTCTTGTCCAGGTGAGGTAGTGGCGGGAATCTTCCCGCACTGCAGTTCTTTGGGGATTGGAACCTTGTGAGCTGGGCGCTCGCTATTGCCACCAGGTGGTCATTAGCTCGCGTCCTAATTACACGGGATACATTGATACAGTTGGTGGTTGTTTTAATGCATAGAACTAAGAACACAACAGTATCCAAGGGTGGCATAGTCCAATTATACACCTATCCATTGGTTATAGGGAGAATGTTCTTATAAGCCTCTTTAAACAGTACCTTTTTAAGATGTTTCTTGAATCTGATGTTCTTATATCTGATGTTATGCTACATTATGGGTCACCCTTGCTCAAAAGCCAGTTGTATCTGACTCATGGGAGTTGATACTCATCTCCATAGTAAGACTAGATTTCAGACATGGTTTCTACATAAAGGGGACTGCAGTGGCTTAGTGGTTAAGATGCTGACTTTGATGACTGGAAGCTCAGCAGATCAGCAGATCAAGACCTGAGCATTGCATGATAGAGTGAGTTCCATCTCTGTCCTAGCTCCTGCCAACCTAGCAGTTTGAGAGCAAGAAATTGCATGAAGATAAATAGGTACCACTTTGGTGGGAAAAGTAACAGTGTTCTGTGCATTCCAGTGCCTAGTCATGCCTGCCACATGTCCATGGAAGCATCTGCAGATACAGATAGCACTGGCTCTTTGGCTATAAACAGAGGTGAGCACTGAACCCTAGAGTCCAAAGACATGGTTTTCCTCATTTCTGATGGGCCGGACTCAGTCGGTGTCTTTAGAGAGTGGGCAGTCCAGCCCTAGGTTGCTCCCTTGTGGGGTACCTCAGGGTTCGGTACTCTCACCTCTATTGTTTAAAATCTACATGAAACCACTGGGTGAAATCATTCATTCCCACGGGGTGAGGTATCATCAGTATGCAGATGATACCCAGCTGTACATCTCAGCCCGTGGTGATGCAGTCAAAGTCCGAACCAGGTGTCTGGAGGCTGTTCGGGTCTGGATAGGTGACAACGGGCTACAACTGAGTGGCTATGGATCAGGGTCCCCGTGATTTCCCGAGAGCTACCATCTTTGGTCCTGGCTGGGGCATCTTTGCCACAGTCAGATCCGGTGCGTAATTTGGGAGTTCTCCTGAACTCACGGCTACTGTTCAAGGAGCAGGTGGCAGCCGTGGCTAGGAGGGCCTTTGCACAGCTTCATGTCATCTACCAATTATGCCCACTCTTGGACCAGAACTCCTTGATTACGGTCACTCATGCTGTGGTCACCTCCAGATTGGATTAATGTAATGCACTCTCCATGGGGCTGCCCTTGGCGACCATCTGGAAGCTTCAGTTGGTCCAGAATGCAGCTGCCCGGGTGGTGATGGGGTGTGGGCATTATGCGCATGCCTCACCACTGCTTTGGGAGTTGCACTGGCTTCCGGTTTGCCTCAGGTGCAATACAAGGTGCTGGTTTTGACCTTTAAAGCCCTACATGGCATTGGTCCGGGGTACTTAAGAGACTGCATTACCCCAAGGTGGTCAGCCCATCCTACTAGGGCAGACAGGAGGGGCTCAGTGGTGGTCCCACCTGTGAAAGAAGTCCATCTCAGTGGGGCCAGGAAGAGAGCCTTCTCTGTGTCTGCCCCTGCCCTGTGGAACCCTTTACCACCAGAATTGCGTCTCCAGTCAGATCTTCTCCCCTTCAGAAAAATGTTGAAGACTTGGCTATTTAGCCTCTCTAGGGATCCTGTTTTTCACTGTTAATACATAAGAACATAAGAATAGCCTTGCTGGAACAGGCCACAGCCCATCCAGTCCAGCATTCTGTCTCACACAGTGGCTCACCATTTCCTTCAGGGTATTCCCAAGGAGATGCCTTCACCTGCTTAGGATTCCCTGGAAATGGCATTGAGAGATATCCTGCCTATCTCTCCAACCCGGAGGTTGTCCTTAGGTAGCCATAATTATAGCCATTGACAGCCTTTGTCTGTTGATTGTTTTTGCTATCTTATGCTGGGTGGGGGAGGGGGAGGGTGTTTTTTAGCCTCAATTTGATTAGTTTTTATGTGTTTTAATGTTGTTTTTAGTGGGTTGGGTTGGTATTTTTTAATGGTTATTGTTTTATCTGTGGTTATATTGTATTTTCTATATGTTGTTAGCCGCCCTGAGTGATGTTTTTAATCAGGAAGGCAGGATAAAAATTTATAAATAAATAAATAGCCAGGGAACGGGGTGGGGGGTGGTGGCGAAAACCTTCCTGAGCTAACAGCCTGCCCCCTCAACCCAACCCACGTGCCAATATTATATATGTGAGTGTAAAAAAGTAGAAAAAACCATTTGAGGTGAGAAAAAGACAAGCCTAAATATGGTAATGAATGCAGTACAGAAAAATCCTTTATATATCTTTAATATGCAAATCAATTTTCATCAATGTTGTCAGCCCAAAATTTGTATAATTCTCGTGGTTGTTTGTCACAAAATATCCAAAAACGATATTCTCCAATATTCTCGAAACCTCTCCGGTAATCGGTTTTTCAATAGAAATGAAATTTTCATCAGGAGACATTCATAATACTTCTAAAGAGCAATAAAAATACAATTTGTTGAACAAAGTATCACCCACTGTCATACAAAATACAAGCATAAACTTACAATATATACAAAATCTTAGTCAGCATTAACCAAACCAATACCTACCATCTACCTGCATTCTTCCACTGGTGGAACCCCAGGAACCACAGAGACTTGAACTTCAGGCAATCAAAAGGCTTTATTGAATGCGTTTAATCAACAGTTGGCTATCTGTTGGTCAAAGACAATTCTCAAACCTGCCTGCTATAAAAATCTACACGTAAGCTACCCTAACTACATTTTCAGAGAGAGCTGAAGTCCCAACTGCGCAAAGTCTTCTTATATAGTTCTACAGATACTCAGGCTAATCCTATCACTTATCTACTGTAACAATAAAGTTTTACAATGAAACAATAAACTTGCAGCAGGTGGTCATTTTATAGATAAGTAAATCAATTTTGGGTTACAAAGGTAAATGTTTATGCAAATAAATGGTAATGGTAAAAAGATTACAATTTCCAGGAAAATAGAGGGAGGAGATTGAGGGATTAGGTAAAGTCAAAGTCAATGCAGCAACCAATGGTAAAATGGGGTTGTTAGGTTTGTCATCAATGGGCAAGCCCAATTTGAAGACAGGAACCAATCAGGATTGCTGCACGCCCGAAGCAGGAGGTTTGAATGGCCATTCAGCATCATTGGAGCTTCACTGAGGATGCACCCAGGCATTCCCCACCCAGATAATCCTAATCTTGTCCCAAGGTAGTAAGCCCTACCACCAGCAGTAAACTCCAACCAGCACTGTGTACATATGTTATTTTCTACCCTCAGAAACAATAGACGTGAAAGACACATACAAACAGAGTAAAAGAATTAGCCACTAAAACAATTAAGGTCTTCAAGGATGAGCTTTAGGTTCCAGGAAGGGTGCAAGTGAATTCCTGGCTTTGGGGCACCAGATGTGATGATTTTAGAATGTGGTCAGACTTTTGCATTTGCCCAAACATGCCCAAGGCAAATGAGAACATTCAAAGAGGTTCCTGCTTGAAATATACAAAAATAAAACATGTTAGAATATATGACAACATTTTTGGTAATTTTTAGAACATTGTAGGTACAACTGCTAATTAAAATTCAATCAGGGGTGAAAGGGTTAAGTTCGCCTTGCCTATGGTCAAGCGTGGCTCCAAAGACGGGGAAAAATCTTTTTAACCCAAACCATGATTACTTTGAAATAATTTTAAAGCTTAAATTTACTTTTCCGCAGCAGCCACATTTGACTTTTAGACAGGAGAAGAGGCAAAGGGAAATCCGGCTTCAAAAAGCCTGCTCTTTCTGAATCTACACCAATCAGACATAGAAACTTTTACTGGCTTATTCCCGAGTAAACCACCCTTGGTCTGGTCTGCCACAGGCCCTTGGCTGGTCAACTGATCCCGAGGCTCAGCCAAGCTCCAGGAGCAAAGATATGATTTTTAATGATTATTTTAAAATTTATTCCGTCATTTAAAAGGTTAACTTTCATCCTCATATCACCCCCATCTGCTTCCTCATCCGCTCTGAATTTTTCTTATTATTTTACGATCGCAGTGCTGTCTAAGAAAGCATAGAAAGTGAACAGTCCTTTGAAGTTCTTTGAAGCCTTGATTGAATCAGGCAAGAAGATACAATGTTTCAAAATTCCAGCCTTTGAAGGTCCATAAATGGAAATCACTGGTAACCATGTTGCACTGAACTTCTTTGAACTACCATATTTGGAACCCTTCATGTAAGTCTATGGGTCATTCAAGTACAGAGATCTGGTCTACTGGCCATTTCAAAGGAACACCATTCAAAAGAACATGGCTGTCTGATGAATCTACCTGGTATACCTCTTGCTTATTTTTAAAAAATCTTTCACTGAATTGGCCTAGTCTACTTCTTCTTTTGAAAAGGCCTGGTCTACTTCCCCTGCAATTGCATAGGCCCATCAAATGAGTGGGGGCTGGTCTACCTCCTATGCAATTGAATGGCCTTGGTCTACCTCCTATTCAAGTGAATGGTGTTTGCAGTTTTAAGGATCGCAATTGCGATCCTTTGAAAATAGATTAAAAATAGATATTTGCAGTTATTTATCTACAAATTGTGTTGAAGGGACGCATGCTTTAGTGTGGTGCTTATGTATACGTAAGCCTAACAGTTGAAGGGGGTGCACGAAATGAAAAATAAAGATTAAAAGCATTTTTTTGGGAAATAAAAATCTTTAAAAAATAATAAAAAGGGGCAATTTTCAGATTTGGGGTAGCAAACTCCCTCCTCACATTTAACTTCCCATGCAGATTCAACTCACAATTTCTTCTAGTCATTGAATTTTTTTTTTTGAAATGTAGCACTTAAGAGGTAAGGAGTTGATTCTGCATACATAGATTTGCAAAAGAACAAACTCTGTTGTTTAATTTATAACATTTTTGCTATGAAGAAGGGGCATGTGACCTCTGCAGATCCAAAGTCACATTTTTCAGAACTGTAAAACTAACCATATATGATAGTACAGGGGTTCTTAACCTTTTTTAGCTACCGGCCGGACCACACCCCCTCAGACAGGTGAGCAGGCCAGACTGGTGGTTCCTCCCACTATAAACACTGCTGTAAAACGCGGACTCATTTATGGCTGTAGTAAATGAGTTTATGACAGCCATAAATGAGTCTGTGGCTGATTCTGGCGGCAGTGGCTGGAGCAGGGTCGAGGGCTGGATTATTTGGTGCCATGGGCTGCAGGTTGCGAACCCCTGTGACAGTATATTCTAGATAGGAGATTTGCCCAAAAATCTTATAGAATTCTCTGGAAGAGCGTAACATTGTGAATGAATTTAAAGGAATTAATTTACCTAAACATTTAAACATTGCATGAATAAATAACCTCATGCTACTTAATGAAAAACTAATATGTACTCAATGATGAATCCAACTATAATGGAGTTTAAATAGAAAATTATCTTTAGGTAGATTTTTTCTTCAAAAAACATTTTATTTTAAAACCATGATTTAAATTAAAAATCTGATATTCTTTTTTAAAAAATCCAATTTTCTATTAGTTTTACTATTTTTATAATATATTAACAAATTTACAAACAAAAAGAAAACAAATACCTAACATTAATGTCTATATTTTCCCTCCACTGTTGGATTTATATATTTTTCACACATACAAAAGTTTTTTTTTCTTTTTGTTTGCAAATGTTTATTTGTTATAATGTATTATGTAATTATTTTTCTTACACTGCTACGCTCACGCCCCTTCATCTCAAAAAAGATAATATCTCCTGTTTTGGCTTTTCCCCTTTCCCTTTTGCTAGCATATAAACCAAAAATTCTCCCCATGTATTCCAAAAATCATTTTCTTTCACCATTTTTTAATCATTGACTTTTATCCACCCCGGTAATTGGGACAGAGATGCTAGCAGAGCAAGCAGCAGCGAGCAGCAATTAAATGAACCTGTAGATTCAACCAGTGAAAATTGGAATATTAGCAAAGCACACTTTCCCTTTTGGAATGAAATCACATCAATGCGTCATACTCTTAGATAAGGGTGGCCAACCTACGGCCCGCAGCACCATTTCATGTGGCCCATGATGATGATGACACACCAGAAGTGGAAGCAGAAGCAAATTTGTTTACAACAGCCATAAAATACGCCTGCACCTGCGAAAACACATCTATGTCTATCATAAATGCATTTATGACAGCCATGGATACATTTTACAGCAGCGTTTACAGCAGGGGAATCATGTTACTGACCTTCTCAGCTGTCTGGGGGCATGGTCAGGCCCGGAGCATAAAAAGACTGGGAATCCCTGCTGCAAGATGTTAAGAATGCTAGCATTCATTAGAGCAATACATTAAGACAGGACAGATAATAGAAACCCTAGTTCTTGCTAATGAAGATGGAGATGCAGGGAGCCATCACTACTCCCTCACTTCTCAAAAACAACGGCAAGATGCCTCCCTTGTCCTCTCACATAGATGACCAATAGAGAAATGGGAAAAGGAAGAGAGTGACATCAAAATCCCAAGACTATCAGTGTAGGTGAAGGAATGTCAGCATGTGTTGGATCGGGGCCGCGGAGCGGCCGTTGGGTCCCGGAGGAGACTGGTCAAGCAATGAGACACGAGGCAAGATGGAGTGAAGACCAGCAGTTTAATGAGGGAAAATCATGGGTATTTATCATGTGCAGGCTGCGTGTAAAAGACTGTGATCTGACAGACTCCAAATACCACGTACACATGAGTTAATGGGGAAACTCTTCAGGGAAGTTAATTAACTAAATCAAACACTGACAGGGGGACTCTATTGTTCCAAACTATCTTGGGGTAAACATGTGGCTGATATTGGTTTTAGGGCTTAGAGTGATCCGCAGATGTGCGATTACCTATTACATGACTAGGGAGTTAGTCATTCAGCTTCCTATTGTCCGAGCTGCTTGTCAGGTCAGCTATGGGTGAATTAAACCCTATCTAATATTCCGCTCCCCCAATTTCTGTCCCCTCGGAACCAAGGCTCAAAGGAGCATTCTCCCAAACCGTGGTTCTGTCAGGGATGGTATGCCAATTGTGTCCGTGGATACCACACCCCCCCCTTTATTTGTTTAATTGGACCTGACAGACAGCTCAACGTAGGAGCGGCATCAGCTGACGTGGAGTGAGGACATTCCAGGGTTCTCTCCATGGGGGACATCTTGACATCAGCGAGGGAATACATTGCATGAAACAACACACAGTCGTTCCCAGTATTATCACCCCCACAATCACCTTGAGTGTTGTTTGTAGCCAACCCCATGGGAACCAGGACCATAACGAATTCCACCACCCCCACGTAGCATCTTCCTTGATGTTTTTGACCAAGGCATGAAGGTCTGTGAGCTGACTCTGTACCTTCCGCGAGTTGTCCGTGAGGTTAAAGCAACACATGCCATGGACAGACTCGCAACCCAAATGATGTAACAATAAGAGGTAATCGATAGCTGCTCGATTATCCAATATGGCATGGCGAAGCTCTGTCTGCTCTTGATTAAGCAGCACTATCGCCGAGGAGGTGTGGTTAATGGCTTTTGCCAAAGCGCAAGCCAATTGACCAATTCTCCAAGCGTTGCCTACGGCTAAGCCTGGCACGCCAAGCAAGCTGACTGCTAAAGAAACATACTCAGCTTTACTCAGAACTTTGATGTTACTATCACATGAGCTGTCTAACTGGGTGGCACGAGCGTGCCGTATGTGTGAAGATACATTTATGCTTGGCGCAACCATGTCTCTAGTGGGAAGCAACAATGTCAAACAACTGATACAGCAAAGGGAATCAGATACATTTGCAGGAATGTAGTTCCAAGTATACTGGTTACAAGTGAAAAACCATCCTGAAGGCAAGGTAACATGAGCATACATTGAGCTAATAGTCTCTGGGTTATCACAAGTCCAGTTGCCGTTGCCGGGGTCGAGGCAACGGTGCTGTGGCCCTTCGACCACGGAACAGCCGGTCATACGAGCACAAGTAGAGTTCGGGCTGACCGCCACTCGGGGAGTGTAGAGAGTGGCTGCATCAGCCGGTAGGACTTTGGTGACTTGGGTTCCCCAATGTGCGTACGTTGAAATGCAGTCTTGTAAAACGGACCAAATATCCACTTCACCAACCAGTCACCGTTCCTGATGCGTGCATCTGGGGAGTGACACACCGGGATGAGACAAGTGCTCAGAATAGAGGCAGAAGCCGTGGTCTGCCTCAGGCAAAAATCGGACTGATTGACGAGGCTCGCCAATCTTTCCCAAACGTTGTACTGCAGCCGGGCAGAGAGATCTCCGCCTGGCATCAGGTTGTTGGCTTCCAACGAAGCTGCTTGAACGCCTCCCCCTGCAAGCAGGGAAAGGATCAAGATGATGGTGGTCATCATGGAATTAGCTGTAATCAGGAAAAAGGGTGCAATCAAGATGTTCTCCGGTGTCGGCTCCTTGTCCTCCCGCCAAACGGCATCCTCCGCCTCCTGGCACAGGGACTTGGCCATCCCCCAGGTGATCTTCGGCGCTGTCATCTGCGGTCACTGCCTCCTCTGCTTGGCTCCCCCCGTCAGGGTGAGATCCTCCATCTCTGGAATTGGGTCCAGAACGGCCTGGCTCCACGCCATTGGACTCGAAGTGAGGCTTGACACACTGAGCTGGAATCCAGATGACGCCTGTAGGAGACATAATTGCAGCATACCCTCTTCCCCATGTTATGAGTGGCGCCGGGCCCTTCCAAGAAGGATCTGGTGGCACTCGGTAACGCACCATCGGCCGCGGGAGAGCCTCCGAGCGACGGAAGTGCTTCTCCTGCAGAGTGCAATCCGAAAAAACATTAAGGTGATTGTACATGAACAATACCTTGTTCAGACAATGCTATGCCTGACCCTGAATTTTGGGGAGGGCTGGTGGTTCCCCCCTTTCTGTTTGTTTGTCAACGTAGGACTTAAGTGTCTGGTTGACCCGTTCCATAATTGCTTGCCCTTGCGGATTGTATGGAACACCAAAGGTGTGCTTAATGTCCCAGGTGGCCATGAAGATGGCCAGCTGCCTGGAGCTATAAGCTGGAGCATTATCGGTTTTCACGTGCCGTGGTTTGCCCATGGCCGCGAAGCAGGAAAGGAGATGCTGCTCCACATGGGAAGCCGTTTCTCCCTTCTGCGCTGTTGCCCAAACGAACTGTGAAAAAGTTTCAATGCAAACGTGCATGTACTGCCATCTGCCAAACTGCGGAACATGTGTGACGTCCATCTGCCACACCTGGTTGGCCGCTGTCCCTTGTGGGTTGACCCCCCCACGAGGGCCCCCCTACCACCCCTGCACAATGCGGACAGGAACGGACTATGCCTTGGGCTTGGGAAAGTGGCAGGTTGCACTGCCTTGCGAGTGCTTTGGCATTCTGATGAAAGAATGCATGACTTTGAATTGGAGTTGTGAAGACTCCCAAAACTGACCGTTGCTGAATTTCCTTTGCGGCCGCATCCTCTCTGCTATTGCCGGTGGAAATTGGACCAGGCAAGTCCTGGTGGCTTCTGATGTGGGCTATATAGAGCGCTTCGGTGTGGTTCCGCAAGTGAAATTGAGTTGTGAGAAAAAGACTCAACAAGTTCTTGTCTATCGCGGGAGTGATGAATGCTCCTGGTAGACTGTGAAGCAAATTCCTAACATACTGGCTGTCTGTAATTATATTTAGGCGTTCTTTGGCAAAGGTGCGCAAGGTGAGGTTCACCGCTGCCAACTCTGCCCACTGCGCGGACTTCTCTGGAAGAGTGAGAAGCGTGTGCCAAGCTTGGTCCTCTTGCCAAGTCAAAACACCATACGTACAACCCCCATCCGTGAAGACTGTCCTAGCCCCCTGAAGTGGAACCAGTGACATCAGCTCACACAAACTGACTGTCTGTGTTTGAAGCGAGACGAGTCTGGGGTCCTTCGGCAAATGGTATGCCAAGCATCCAGTGAATCCCTCCAATGCGATCGGAAGCGAGTCACCGAGCTGCATCAGTTGCTGAATTTGCTCTTTCGTAAATGGGACCACGATTTTTGCTAAGTCGTGCCCTGAGATGTCACTTGCTCTCAGCCTTCCTTGGTAAATCACCGCGGAGACCAGTTCCTGCGGAGGAACGATGTTCCGGGAAGAGGTGTGTGGTAGATACACCCATTCCATGATACTCGCCCCCTGCTCAGAGCCCACCACTAGGGCTCCGGTAAACATGGATCCGGTCTGAACGATGTACAGGTCTAAGATCGGAGCATATGGCCCCTGACTAATCCTGTCCACCCATCTCTGGCTGAGAACTTGACTAACCTTTTCAAGAGTCAAGCGCGCCTCTAGCGGAATGTGTATTCGGTCTGCCGGCTGCTTACCTAGCGTTAGCAGTGAGAAGAGCGGTTTCAAAAGATCCGTATCTAATCTGAAATACAGTCTGGCCCAATTAATATTTCCCAGAATCTGTTGCAACTCTACAAGGGTGACTGAGTCTTTTAAGTTGATCTGTGGCAAAACTGGTGCTGCGAAAGAACGGAGAAGCCGATGGCCCAAGTATGAGAATGGCTCGGTTCTCTGAACTTTCTCCGGGGCAATGAGTAACCCTTATTCCCCCAGAGTGGCCTAGAGGTTTTTAAACATTTCGCTGCAAGTTGCGGCACTGCGACCAAGATGTCATCCATGAAATGACACACTAAAACTGTGGGGTGAAGGTTTTGGAACTTCTCCAGTGCGTTGTGAATGTAAATCTGGCACAGGGTGGGCAAGTTGAGCATCCCCTGTGGCAAATATTTCCACGCGTAACGTTGCGTAGGCTCTCTGTGGTTCACAAGTGGCACCGTGAAAGCGAACCTTTCCCGGTCCCTAGCATCTAATGGAATTGTATAAAAACAATCCTTTAGGTCTACGACCAAGATCTCCCAGCTCTCGGGGATCATATTCGGATTCGGGATGCCGCATTGAAGCGGACCCATTGGCTGGATACATTTATTGATCTCTCTGAGATCGTGGAGGAGGCGCCACTTCCCCGACTTTTTCTTGATAACAAATATGGGCGAATTCCAAGGACTGGTGGACTGCTCTATATGTCCTGCGTCTAGCTGTTCTTTCACCAGCTGTTTCAGGGCGACTAATTTCTCCCCTACTACTGGCCATTGCTCTACCCAGACTGGCGTGTTGGTCAGCCATTTGAGTGGCAGAGCCATTACGCGAAGGTAAGAGTGGCACGGTACTGCTGCAGAATGTCTCACCCCCAAAGGTTGACGTGCATGTCCAGAATGTGCGGCCGGATGACCGCTGTGCCGTCCGCTTCAGGGATCATGACTTCTACCCAATCAAGACTTCTAAATGCTTCTTGAACACCGCCGACCCCACACACATCGGAGACCGGCTCAAGAGCCCACTCACATGGCCACTGACTTTGGCTGACATGCTGACGTCAGCTCCGGTGTCAAGCAGCCCAGTGAAAGGTTTTTTATTCAAAAATACCTTTATGACTGGTTGCCGTTTCCACTCTATGTTGGTCTCCACTGCTGCTAAGACCTGGTATCCTTGCACTGCCCCTCCTGTGCTCGAGCGGTCTTCCGACCCGGACTCTGAGCTCTCCCTGAGCCTTTCCTGGCTGCCTGCTGGCGAGTTACAAGGAACCATGATCAGTTGCGCTAACATGTCTCCCTTGTGAATGGTTTGGGGTAGGTGTGTCCAGAGTAGAACTTGGAGAACACCTGAAAGATTGGAGTCAACGACTCCCGGAATTACAAGAATTCCTCGTGCTCCTGCAACACTACGGGGCAAAACTAAACCTATGTAGCCTTTAGGCAGGGGTCCCATGTACTGGGAGTCGACCAGATAGACTGTGCCTGGCAAGTCACATGTGACTTCTGACTGGCAAGTCAAATCTAGCCCCGTGCTGCCTGTGGGGCTGGCCTGCGCCTCTGGAATGCAGGGAATGTGATTGGAATTTAATCCAGCTCTGGCTCTCCCAGAGCGATTGAGGTCTCTGTTTGGACCGGGGCCAGAGACAAGCCCGCGTTCCGGTTTCCCAAATTCGGGCAGTTCCTGGCCCAGTGGAAGCCTTTATTGCACCTCGGACATGGGGTGGTCGGAGCCTTGGGACGGCGTGTTGGCTGCTGCCCCTGCTGGATCTGGAAATGTCTGCTTACCGGAGGGACATCGAAACCTTTCTAGAACACCGTTCCTCTCCAACACCTGCAATGGGACATGTTTGAACATTCTCCAATTGACAATACGTTGTAGCCCATCTTCAGCATTCCATGCCTTCGAAGACCTGGTACTTGCAACACATGAATTACATCGGAGCCACGGACTGATTTACATAGCACACAAGTACTGGTCCTACAAACAGAGATTTTTTGGTGGGGAATACTTTTGTCCCATACAGAGTCATTCAGGGGAGGGGGTAGCATTTCTTACATTGTGAATTTATATTTGTATATTGCAGTGTGTTTGTTTGTATATGCATTGGCGCTTCGTAGACTACTCAGGCAGCTAACAGTCAGTTAAGACTTATTAAGCACACTTATAAGAATATTAAACACATTTGCTATTATCTTGGATCTTTCTGGGAGTGTTTTCTCACTTATCTCTGCCCCTGCTGGATCGGCATCTTGCCACAACTGTGACATTCTCATTTGGTCTTGTTCTTGGGTTTCCTACCCCCTTGTACTGCCGCTGCCAACAGACCCATTTTGTAGGAATCTGTACCAACATTGGCACAAGCCCTAATCATGTCCGTGAGAGTCAGATCGGGACGATTGCCCAGTGACTGCAAGATCTTACGGCAGTCAAGGTTGGCGTTGTCTTTAGCCAATTTCATCATGAGCTCTTGTTGGGCTTGTTCGTTATCGATCTGTCTACTGATCGCTTCCTCCAGTCTATTGATAAAGTCCATGTAGGACTCCTGGGTACCCTGTTTGACTGCTGTGTAATTTTTGGCTGCTTTGCCAGCTGCTGGGACCTTGAGATAAGCCCTGAAGGCTGACTCAGCTGCTATCTGAAGAGTGGCGATTGGCACGGCGGTCTGCGCATCAACAGATTCGAACGGACCTGAGCCAGGGATTACCGCTCCGCCTATCCTGGTGGCCCTTTCCTGTGCTTCGAGACGGTACTCGCTGTCCCATAGCAGATACTGGCTGGGGTTGAGCATCATTCGCATGACGGCTTTCCAGTCGTACGGAATGAGCATCATGGTTTTGCACACTTGCTGAAGCGTGCCCCTAGTAAAGTGACTCTGAAGTCCTGTCTCTGTGATGGCGTTCCGTATAGCCATGAGCAGCTTGTACGGAACTGCCGAATGAACTGTTTGCTGCTGGCCCATGAGGGCAGCTACCTCTATGCGAACTGGGCATATCTGCCTAAACTCAGCTAGATCTTCTGCTGGCAACTCCCCCCTACTGATCTCTTCCTCAGCCATGCGCTGAACCAAACTCCTGGTAGCTTGGGAATCTGTAACTGTCAGAGAAGCGCCAGCGCTTCTCATTCCATGCATTCCATCGGTGACGTCTGCAGCTGTCACCGAGGGAAAGCTCCCTACACTACCCTGCTTGAGCTGGAATGACGGATAGAGAGCCATTGTGGCTGACGGCTCTGACTGCGCTGGGGGTTTCTGGGTCTCTATCCGGACTGGGTCTACCTCTGCTAAGAGCTTCCTACACTTGCTCCATGTGCTGATTATGCTATCTGGAGCTCTCGGGGCTTGCTGAATGCAGGCTCCTATCTGATCCCAAAGTTGGAGATTAAGCATACCCGCTTCTGGATAAAGTGGACAATTGTTCCCAAAGTACGCTAAGAGTTCCGCTAACTTATCGCTGTGAATGCGTGTTTGGTATACCCTAGCCAGGGCCTTGAATTCCATTAAGTGAATTCTCTGGTTAGCGGTCGGACATTGCCTCTGAGGACAAGTCCCCATATTACCTGCTGGTCCTTCGAAGTTTCCTCCTCAGGATGATGCGACGCATCTTAGTTCAGGTAACAGGTCTCAGCGTGACGAACCTCTGGGACAGAGCTCGGAGCGTGGACTGCTGCCACGGGCCCTCAGCGGCCTCTGCGCTGAAGACAGGGTTTCACAGCCGACCCTGAGTGGAACGCGTTTCTGCAGAGCAAGCTGTCTCAGACCTGTGGAGCGTGCTGTGGAATGCCTCTTCTGGAATGCCTCGCCGCGTAGCTGTCACTCAGATCGGATGGCTTTCCGACCAGAGCTGCCGCGCTGTCCTCCTGGACGATTCGGACACGGTTGTGGCGTAGAACTGGACCGCGTAGATCGCTTACTCACGAGTAGAATCACGTCGGGGTCACCAGATGTTGGATCGGGGCCGTGGAGCGGCCATTGGGTCCCGGAGGAGACTGGTCAAGCAATGAGACACGAGGCAAGATGGAGCGAAGACCAGCAGTTTAATGAGATGTGCGATTACCTATTACATGACTAGGGAGTTAGTCATTCAGCTTCCTATTGTCCGAGCTGCTTGTCAGGTCAGCTATGGGTGAATTAAACCCTATCTAATATTCTGCTCCCCTAATTTCTGTCCCCTCAGAACCAAGGCTCAAAGGAGCATTCTCCCAAACCGTGGTTCTGTCAGGGACAGTATGCCAATTGTGTCCACGGATACCACAAGCATGTTGTCATTGTGTTACATGACACTAAATACTTACCCTAGTAGGGCTTCGAAGGTATGTGAGATATTTAAGGAGAGGTTTTACTATTGCCATTCTCTCGCTGTTAGTTTACCTGGGCAAAGGAGGCATTTGGACCCAGGTCTCTGGAACACTCCATTCTCTACACCCACTGAATCTCATAAATATATGGAACAGAAAGTAGCAGAGGAGTAAGACTTTGACCAAGTAATCCATGTGTTCAGTATTACCCAGTTGCTTTTGGCAAAAAACTTAAACCTTTCTACTCCTTTTCTTATGCTTCTTTATCTCTAAAGTGGGCTTGAACTCATTACTCCATCAATAGAGACCTGTCCTATGAAAGTCATTTACTTTGTGGTTGTTCAGTCGCACAGTCGAGTCCGACCCTTTACAACCCCATGGACTATCATTCACCCGGCTTCTCTATCTTCCACCATCCTCCTCAGCCCAATCAGATCTACTCCCATTACATCGACAATGCCATCTATCCACCTCATCTTCTGCCACCCCCTTCTCCTTTTTCCTTCTTTCTTTCCCAGCATTAAGGCCTTCTCTAGTGAGTCCTCTCTTCTCATTTGATGGCCAAAGTACTTGAGCTTCATCTTCAGTATTTGTCCCTCCAATGAGCAATCAGGGTTGATTTCCTTCAAGATCGACCTATTTGTTCTCCTCGCAGTCCAGGGGACTCTCAAGAGTCTCCTCCAGCACCACAATTCAAAGGCATGTCTTCTTCTGTGTTCAGCCTTCCTTATGGTCCAGCTTTCACATCCGTACATTACTACAGGGAATACCATTGCTTTGACTATGCGGATTTTTGTGGGCAGGGTGATGTCTCTACCTAGATTATGCTACCTAGATTTCTCATTGCTTGTCTCCAAAGAAGTAAGTGTCTCCTTATTTCATGGCTGCAAGCACCATCTGCAGTGATCTTGGATCCCAAGAAAGTAAAGTCTGTTACCACTTCCATATCTAGGACATATGGCCACAATAGTGGTGTCCCCAAACAACAACAACAACAACGCTAATGCTAATGCTAATGCTAACAACAACAACAACAACAACAACAACAACAATAATATACAGCAATACTGCACTTTGTTGTTATTATATGCCATCAGGTAATCTCCAATTTATGGCAAGCATATGCATGAGAGCTGTCTGAAATGTATTGTCTTTAACAGCCTTGCTCAATTCCTGCAAGTTATAGCCTATATGGCTTCCCTTTAGGAATTTGCCTATCACATGTTTGGTATTTATTTATTTATTTTTATTTTATTTTTTCACACTTATATACCGCCCACTCAGGTACAACCCAACTCAGGGCAGTTTACATAGCAGACAGTAAATACATAAAAGACACATGATAAAACAAAGTTAAAAGTTAAAAACCCACCTCTAAAAGGGGACCTTGGGGGAAGGCACACTTCTCTATACCAACCACCCAACGGTACCCCCATCCCCACCCGCACCCAAAACTTGGCCCGCCAGCAAGGTCTTTAGTTCCTTCCTAAAGGGCAACAACTCCGTCTGGAGACACAGTTCCACAGGCAGGAGGTTCCAAAGGGCTGGTGCGGACACAGAGAAGGCTCTCCTCCTTGTGCCAGAGAGGCGAGCCCCCCTGGCTGATGGCACAATTAGAGAGCCCCTCCGGTCCGCTCTGGTTGGACGGACAGACGTCCTTAGGGCGATGCGGTCTCTAAGATACCCTGGCCCACTATCATGTAGGGCTTTAAAGGTCAAAACCAGCACCTTGAATTGCACCCGGAGACAAACTGGTAACCAGTGCAGCCCCCGAAGCAGTGGTGAGGCATGGGCATAACATCCACACCCCATCACCACCCGGGCTGCGGCATTCTGGACCAGCTGCAGCCTCCGAATGGTCATCAAGGGCAGCCCCATGTAGAGCGCATTACAGTAGTCTAGTCTGGAGGTCACCAGAGCGTGAGTGACCATGAGCAAAGAGTCCCGGTCCAGGAGCGTGCACAACTGGCAAATCACCCGAAGTTGGGCGAAGGCCCTCCTGGCCACAGCCGCCACCTGTTCTTCTAGCAGCAGCCGCGAATCCAGGAGGACCCCCAAGTTGCGCACCGGGTTGGTCTGGGGCAAAACAGCCCCATCCAAAACCAAAGATGGTAGATCCTGGGATAACGCAGGACCCCCTATCCATAGCCACTCAGTCTTGCTAGGATTCAGCTGTAGCCCATTTGCCCCCATCCAGACCCCAACAGCCTCCAGACAGCTGGAAAGGACTTTGACTGCATCACTGGGGTCCCCACGAGCCGAGATGTACAACTGTGTGTCATCCGCGTACTGGTGGTACCGCACCCCGTGGGAACGGATGATCTCACCCAGCGGCTTGATGTAGATGTTAAATAGGAGAGGAGAGAGTACCAAGCCCTGAGGCACCCCATATTTTAGGGGCCTAGGACTCGACCTCTCACTCTCCAACCACACCGACTGGGTCCGGCCCCTCAGAAATGAGGAAAACCAGGACCACACCGTGCCCTGGATCCCCAATCCTCGGAGCCATTCCAGGAGGATACCGTGGTCAACGGTATTGAAGGCCGCTGAGAGGTCAAGAAGAGCAAGGACGGACGGATGACCGCCATCCCGCTCTCGCCAGAGATCATCCATCAGTGCGACCAATGCAGTCTCAGTACCATATCCAGGTCTGAATCCTGACAGGAATGGGTCCAGATATTCCGCTTCATCCAGTACCCCCTGCAGCTGATGTGCCACTGCCTTCTCCAGAACCTTCCCCAAAAAAGGAAGGTTGGAGACAGGTCTGTAGTTGGTTAGGATTGCTGGATCGAGGGATGGCTTCTTCAGGAGGGGGCGCACAAGAGCATATTTCAGCAGTGCAGGAAACATCCCCTCTCGAAAAGACGCATTAATTATAGCCCCGACCCAGCCACCTGTCACCGTCTTAGAGGCTTTTACCAGTCAGGCGGGACAGGGATCCAATGGACAATTAGTGGCACGGACCGCCGCAAGGAGACTGTCCACTTCATCCAGGGCAACTGGATCAAACCGATTCCAGGTAACACCGCAAGACTGCGCACTGGCTCCCCCCGGACCCTCCCCGCCCACGCCAAGTTTGAACCCCGAGCAAATCCGATCGTTTTTCTCCACCAGATGGTCAGCAAAGTCCTCAGCCGATCCCTGCCAACCAGGCACAAGCCCCGCCCTACCCAGGAGGGACCTGGTCACCCGAAACAGGGTGGCTGGGCGATTATCAGCGGAGGCAATAAGGGAGGTGAAGTACTGCCTCCTCACCACCCCCATCGCCACTAGGTAGGTCCTAATAGCTCTGGGTCTTCACCCAGCGGCGCTCAAGGCATCTCTTTGCCCGTTTGAGCTCCTGTAGTTCTTCAGTGAACCACGGGGATGACCTAGCTCCACGGGCTCTGAGAGTCCGTAGTGGAGCGATTACATCCAAGGCAGATGTCATCGACCCGTACCACAGGTCAACAAGTGCCTCAGGTGAATCGTGTCGCCGATCCAGAGGAAATTCCCCCAGTTCCCTCTGGAATCCATCCGGATCCATCAGTTGCCGGGGGTGGGCCACTTTAATCGACCCTGCCTCCTTACGATGAAGTGTCGCCCCCAGAAAGTCTAGAGCCACCAGATAGTGATCTGACCATGGCACAGGTGTTATGTCTAGCTTCTGTAAACTCAGATCACTCTGCCACCGCCCCGACAAAAAGACTAAATCTGGCGTGTGGCCACTGCCCCTGGTTGGGCCCTGAATTACCTCTTTTCATGCTGCCTTCCACCTTTTCCAGCATTATTGTCTTTACCAGAGAGTCTTGCTTTGATGTGCCTTTAGTGTATGAGAACCAAGACACAGGAACAGCCGAAGTATTGGCTTAACACATCTTTATTGCATGGTGGTTCGGGGGAACATGTGGTAATGGTGGACGAACAGCTCAATATATACAGTGGCTATACATTTGAATGTGGCTCCACGGTAGCCCATTGGCTACTGTCGGCGTGACGTCATTTCTGGTCACGCCCTTCTTGTCCAGGTGAGGTAGTGGCGGGAAACTTCCCGCGCTGTAGTTCTTTGGGGAATTGGAACCGTGTGAGCTGGGCGCTCGCTATTGCCACCTGGTGGTCATTAGCTCGCGTCCTGATTACATTGGATTAGCTGATGATTGTTACGTGTTTAAAGGCATAGTATTGAGGACACAACATCCCTCCCCCCTAGGATGAGACGAAGTCTCTCATCCAAGATGGCTTATTGCAAACGCGTTTTGGGCGTGATGCTGGCTGGCTTGTCCCGGGAGTGTTACTGCTTCTCTGTCCCCTGGGCTCTTGTCCTGCAACGGGAGAGGGAGACTCGTTAGTGACTTGCCGCGGTTCTGCGGCTTTTGGGGAAGGGACAAACTCCATTGTGGAAAAACCGGGGGCACTGGGGGCTAACGAAAAACCCCGCTTCTCGCTTGGATGGGTGGGGGACCACTCCGAAACCCCCCCCCCCCCGGTTTTGTAACTGAAACTCAAAATTATCTCTTGGGACGTCATTTGGGGGATCCCGCAGGATATCTACGAGGACAGATTCCTTCCCCTCCCCCCTAGGTGGGGACCACTGGCCCCCTCTCCTCCCCCTTGGGCTGAACGGGTGGGGGAGAACCCTAACGCTGAATCCTTTTCCGCGCCGTCCGCGCTCTGGTGTCCCGGAACCCTGCTCCGGAGTTGGTCTGCGTGTCGTCTCCAGAGTAGACCCGTGCTGGTCTCTACGCAATACGACACGGGACCCATCTGCCCAACGATGACGCCCGGGACCCAGGCTGGCCCCGCGCTAGCGTAGTTCCTGCAATGTACTGGGGCACCGACTTCGAAACTTTTCGTGTCTGCTAACCCGATGTTCCTCCCTGTGTCCTCCACCCTTGTGGGGTCTAGCCTGGTCAGAATCGTAGTCAGCTTCCTACGCATTAAGAGCTCTGCGGGCGAGTACCCAGAAGCTAGGGGGGTCACCCTGTAGCCCAGCAGGAACTGGCACACTTGTAGGTTGAGATCCCCGGGACCCATGCGCCTCAGCGCGTCTTTGGTGGTGCGCACGAGGCGCTCGACCTGGCCGTTTGTTGCCGGGTGGAAAGGGGCAGAGGTGATGTGCCGAATGGCGTTGATCTCAGTGAATGCCCTGAACTCTGCGGACGTGAAACAACTAGCGTTATCGCTATTTAGGGTGTCGGGTATACCGAACATGCTAAAAACCCTACGCAAATGCTTCACTGTCGTTGCCGAGGAGGTGCTCGTAACTGGAATGACCTCCAACCACTTGGAGTAAGCATCTACTACGAGGAGAAAAAGTGTCCCTCTAAATGGGCCCGCAAAATCAATGTGCACCCGGGACCACGGCCCCTTCGCCGCGTCCCATTCCCTGTGCGGCAGACGCGCCTCTTCGGGTCGGGAGCATTGGCAGCTCTCGCAAGTGCCTACCATGTGCTCGATGTCGGCGTCTAACTGGGGCCACCAGAAATAGCTCCTGGCCAGAGCCTTGGAGCGGACAATTCCAGGGTGGCTGACGTGCAGCAGTTTGAGTACCCTAGGCCTCAGGGATTCGGGGACCACTACCCGCTGGCCCCACAGAAGGCACCCTCTCTCTATGGACAACTCTAGCCTCTTCCTGAAAAACGGGGCGAACTCTGCCGCCGGGGAGGACGCTGGCCACCCTTTTTTCACCCAGGAGCTGACTAGAGCTAGCGTTTTGTCCTTTCCGGTCGCCTTGGCGATGTCTGCGGGTACAATGGGGGGCGAATCTAAGACCTCTATCAAGAGCACTTGGCGGTCTTTTTCTTCCTCGCCCACGGTGCTGCTAGTGTGGGGAAAGGGAGAGCTCGACAGGGCGTCCGCGTGGCTTATTTCTTTCCCTGGGCGGTACACCAACGCGTGCTGATACGCGTTTAAGAAGATGGCCCACTGTAACATCCTAGGGGACAGGATCTGAGGTGTGGGCTTGTCCGCAGTGAAAATGCCTAGTAGGGGCTTGTGGTCGGTAACTATGGTGAAGGGGCGGCCGTAGAGGAAATCATGGAACTTCTTAGTCCCCGCTATTATTGCTAGCGCCTCCCTGTCTGTTTGGGCGTAGTTTCGCTCAGCCTGGGACAGGGATCTGGAGTAGAATGCTACCGGGGCCTCTCTCCCATTTTCCAGCACGTGGCAAAGCACCGCCCCCACCCCCACTGGGGATGCATCACATATCAGAACCACCGGCTTCTTGGGGTCAAAATGGGTGAGAATGGCATCAGACACGAGGAGTTGTTTCAGTTCAACGAATGCCCTCTCTTGGCTCTCGCCCCACTTCCACACCTCGTCCTTCTTGAGCAGCCTATGCAGCGGCTCTGCTACCGATGCCTTCCGAGGCAGGAAGGAGTGGTAGAAATTTAAGAGCCCTAGGAACGACTGCAATTCGGGCTTGGAGGTGGGGCGAGGGGCACCTTGAATTGCGGCTACCTTTGATTTAGAGGGTTTGATTCCCGCAGGGGTTACCCGGAAACCCAAGAACTCAACCTCTTTTGCGAAGAAGACGCATTTGTCTTTCCGCAACCTCAACCCCGCCTTTTCAAACACCGCCAGTACTTTGTCTAGCCTTTCAGCCAACTCCTCCTCACTCCCCCCGTTATCAATACGTCATCAAAGTATGGCAAGACCCCATCCAGTCCTTTTAAGAGGCGTTCCACGAGCGACTGGAAAATGCCCGGCGCCGAGTTCACGCCAAACTGTAGGCGCGTCACCTGGAACGCCCCCTTATGAGTGACTATTGTTTGCGCAGCAGCTGCGGCTGGGGTTACTGAGAGTTGCTGATAGGCCTGCGCCAGGTCAAGTTTTGCGAAACACTTTCCCCCATGTAATCTGGCCAACAGGTGGCTGACTACCGGCACCGGATACGCATTTGGGCGGATCGCCTTATTAATGGTGCACTTATAATCAGCACATATGCGAACCTCCCCGTTGGCCTTTAGCGCAGTTACAATCGGAGTCTCCCACTCCGCGGAATCAACAGGAATAAGAATCCCCTGGCCCACCAATTTGTCCAGTTCCGCCTCTATTTTGTCCTTTAGTGCGAAAGGCACTCTGCGCGGTTTGAGTCTTATTGGGCGGACCTCCGGGTCCAGGTCGAACGCTACTGGGGGTCCCTTGAATTTTCCGAGTCCTTTCTTGAATACTTCGGGGTGCGCGTCGCACACCTCCTGTATTGGATCAGTCCCAACGGCATGCACCCCCCCAATGAACAAAGCCAGGGGCTTAAACCATTGAGTCCCGAGGAGGCTGCAACTTCCCCCCTTGAGAACAACCAGGGGCAGTTCTGCGGCGTGCTGCTTGTACTGGACCTTGAATTTTCCAACCCCCAACACCGGAATGCTATTACCCTGTACGTCCCGCAGCGTGGACCTCAACGCTTTGAGCTTAGGGCGCATGTGGGGGGAAATTCCCAAGAACTCCCGCTGGGACATGATTGAGTAGGAGGAACCCGAGTCTATCTCCATCCTAACAGGGGCCCCTTGCACCAGTACCTCAACAAAGTAACGGGGGTGTCCCAAGGACACGCTGTACACTGGGGCGTCGTCGCTGCTGTCGTCGGAGATGCGGCCCACACCGTCCTGCTTCCTCGCGGGCCGGGCGCCCTCCTTGGTCCTCGGCGAGCGGTCTGACGAGCTTTTCTGGTCCCTGCGCCGCTGTCTGCAGACCTTGGCGATGTGCCCCCGGCGTCCGCAGTTGTGGCACTCGGCCTTCCGGAATGGGCACTTGATGCGGCCGTGGGCCGCTCCACATCCGTCGCAGCGTTGGCCTTCCTTCCGAACCCTCCGGACATCCTCGTCGTCGCTGCTCTCCGTGGAAGATTTCGGCGTCCGTCTGGCCGCATGCACCGACCCCGCTGCCTTGTCGGACTGTGGGGGCCTTTCTCTGAACCCCTTGACTCCGGCCCTCCTGGCTTCCGCGGCCTGCGCCGCCTTCACAACCTCGCGCAGCGTTGGGGGTGGCTCCTGGTTCATCAGCTTTCGCTGAACCTCCTCGTCCCACAGGCCACACAGCATGCGGTCCCTGAGGGCGATTTCCAGGTTTTCCCACTTGCATGGGCCGGCAGCCAACCGCAGGGCCGCTGCAAAGGCGGCGATGGACTCACCAGGGGCTTGAACTCTCTTCCAGAATGCGTCTCGAGCCGAGAACATCGAAACCGAGGGCTGGAAATGGTCGCGCATCGCCTTCAGGAGCTGTTTGACCGGCAGCTCACTCACCTTCTTCGGTGATACCAGGTCCACCAATACTCTTTTGGCGGCATTCCCGAGCATCCGGGTGAGGATGGCCCTCTTCTTTCCCTCGTCCGTAATGTCGGACACCACCAGCGCATCTTGGAAGTCCATTTCGAAGAGCTCCCAATCTTCCGGCTTGTTGATGTCGAAACCGGCATGACTAGCGTGTGTCTTGATCTCGTGGGGATCCATAATCCCACCTTCGTCGCCAATTTAGTGTATGAGAACCAAGACACAGGAACAGCCGAAGTATTGGCTTAACACATCTTTATTGCATGGTGGTCCGGGGGAACATGTGGTAATGGTGGACGAACAGCTCAATATATACAGTGGCTATACATTTGAATGTGGCTCTACGGTAGCCCATTGGCTACTGTCGGCGTGACGTCATTTCTGGTCACGCCCTTTTTGTCCAGGTGAGGTAGTGGCGGGAAACTTCCCGCGCTGTAGTTCTTTGGGGAATTGGAACCTTGTGAGCTGGGCACTATTGCCACCTGGTGGTCATTAGCTCGCGTCCTGATTACATTGGGTTAGCTGATGATTGTTACGTGTTTAAAGGAATAGTATTGAGGACACAACAGTGCCCAAAGTAGTAAAAGTACATTTTTATTTGTTATATTGTACATTACTTTGGGCTGAAAGCTACAGCTCTCTCCATCCATTCATTTACTTAATTGATTATTGATTGGTGGCATTTCTTAACTTTGCTCATGTAAAGGTAAAGGTAAATGTTTCCCTTGCTCAAAAGCCAGTCGTATCCGACTCCAGGATTCAGTGCTCATCTCTGTTTCAAAGCCAAAGAGCCAGCACTGTCTGCTTCTGCAGACGTTTCCGTGGTCATGTGGCAGGCATGACTAGACACTGGAGCACACGGAATGCTGTTTACCTTCCCACTAAAGTAGTCCCTATTCATCTACTTGCAATTTCTTGCTTTCGGACTGCTAAGTTGGCAGGAACTGGGACAAAGACGGGAGCTCATTCTATCCTGCAGTACTCGGGAATCGAACTGCTGACCTCCTGCCTTCCAGTCAGTATCTTAGCTACTTGAGCCACTGCAGTCCCTTTTGTGCCCAAAGTAGGACAGCCATAATTTCAGCACTTTGCCTTCAGAGATAGTTTGGGCTTGACTCGCTCTGGAACTTACTTGTTTGTCTTTCTGGCAGTCCAGGGCTTTCCTCCAGCACCACATTTCAAACAAATCCAATTTTTCTTGTCAACGTTTGTGATTGTCTACCATTAGCATCCATACATGGTGACTGGGAACACACTAGTGCAAATTATATTGTTCTTGGTCTCCAGTGACACATCCTTACACTTACACTTGATGATCTTGCCTAATTCCTCCATTGCTCTTTTCTGAGTTTCAGTCATCTTCTGACTGTAGTTCTTCTCTAGAAATGATTTTGGCCTTCTTAATGCTCATCTGTAGCATTTTCTTCTTTCACTTTCATTAAAAGTCATTTCAAGCCATTGCTGTTTTCTGCCAGTAAGATGGTGTTATCTGCATGGCTTAAACCAGTGGTTCCCAAACTTTTCGAGCCGTGGGCCGGCCATGTGGTTCAGCAGGCCGGGCATGAGGTTCCTCCCACTGGAAGCAGAAACAAAACACACCTTGCAATCTGTTTTGCAACAGATGTGTTTTGCTACAGGATAAGATAGATTTTAAGCTGACATTTTCTCTGCTTAAACCAAATGGGCGCATTTTACTTTTGCGGCAGCATGCTGGGCCAGATGAATTGCTGTCAGGGGCCGGATCTGGCCCATGGGCCATAGTTTGGGCATCTCTGGCTTAAATTATTGATGTTCTTTCTGCTAATTTTCACACCTCCTTCATCCAAATCTATTTCAGTTTTCCATATGATATGTTCCATACAGAAATTGAACATACAGGGGATGAAATACACCCTTTGCTCATAGGAAACCACTCTTTCTCTCCATATTCCATACTCACAGTAGCTTCTTGTCCCCAATATAGATTACATATCAGGACAACCAAGTTTGAGGCATCCCTGTTTCTTTCAGAACAACCCATACTTCCTCCTGATCCACATAGTCAAATGCTTTGCTATAGTTCATAAAGTATAGACTGATTTTCTACATTTATTTGGTACTTTCCAGTATCCAGTGAATGTTTGCAATATGATCTCAGGAGCCTGTCCCTTTTTGAAACTCAGCTTGAGCATCAGGCACGTCTTGCTTGTATAAGGTAAAAGCCTTTATTACAGCATTTTGAGCATCACTTTACTTGCATGGGAAATTATTTGGTCAGATTTTACATTATATCCTTGACTGAATGGTGAATCTTGGTTCATTGTGAGTGTCATTCTGTTTTTGTCATTTCCAAAATAAAACATCATTTAAATTGTCTGATTGAAAATGTCCTATCTCCGGCCACTTCATTTCAGAGGTCTTTATGTTAGATTCAAACACCCTGCTGAAGCTGGGAGTTTTTCAACCTTGATTTCAGGTCACACAGTGTTTGAGTCAGTGTGTATTCCATGTCTCCGCCAATCAGCTGACTGTAATCTGGGCAGCAGTGAAGACAAGTCACAGCTGATCAGCAGAGGGGGTCGATTGCAGCAATGGAGGCAGGCTCCAGCTGATCAGCGAAGACCTGCTGCCAGGGAAGATCTGCTGTAGCCCATCTCCACAGCCAGGGAGATCATTTTCAAAGTGGCATAGCAAACGGCACTTCAAACAAATATTTTAAAAATGACCCACAGCTGCTGCAGCAGCGACAGGCACCTGTTCGTTGGCAGAGAGGGGCCACAGCTGATTGGTGGTGGTGATCTGCCGTGGCAGTGGGACCTGTTTCTGCCAATCAGCTGGAATCCATCTCTGTTGCAGATGCAGGTTTATCTGGCAAACTCCAAATAAAGAACAACACACTCGGACACACAGCCCAAAACAATTTACTTCATACTGATACAAATATCAGTGTAAGGAGCATTTTTAAAAAAAGAGGTAACGGGTCTTAAAATTAATTGGAAAAGATTGAAATTGTCTTATGTAATTAGGCAAAAATAGATATAGCAACAAAAGTCAACATAGTTAAAGCAATGGTCTTCCTAGTAATAATGTATGCGAGAGCTGGACCATAAGAAAGGCTGAGCACAGAAGAATAGACGCCTTTGAAATAGATTAGAGAGTTAAGATATGTGGCAAGGAAAGGAAGGTCCCATGGGTGGAGGGTGCACTTGTTAAATATTATATATGCTTTATATTAATTTGAATAAGGTTAATTACTGTAATAGGTTTATGATTGATATAACTAGTGTGACTTTTGTTACAAGTTATGTATTGTTGTTTTTGTATTGTCTCTTTTCTTTATGTGTGCGTTTTTGTGTGTGTTTTTAAAACAAATCAAAACAAAAAAACCAAATATCAGCGTAAAATAAATAACCCCCAGCTAGTGATTCAAAATAAAGTGCTTGGCAGTCAAAGTATTGTGGTTTTGGCTGTGCATCATGTAAATGATTCACTGCATCACAATATATATATATATAATCCTTGTGTCCTATACGTTCCACAGTTACTATGTAATCTCTATACACAACTAACTTTTGCCTCATAGTTTCATGACATTACAAAAACATAGTTTTATTTTGCAACAAGATATACAATTACACATAATTCACCTGAGTCCTTGTTCAACACACATATACACTTCAGAAGTGTTTCAGGCATTTGCTGTCGTGTTTGTGGCTCTCCGTTGTCTCCCGTTGCAGAAACCAGCAGTAGTAGCCCATCATATCGGGATTGTACCAGCCTTGATATCTTGTTTCCATTACAGAAATGTCCCGGTGGAACCTCTCCCCTTTTTCATCACTCACATCACCCAAATTTTGTGGGAAGAAGTCCAGATGGGAATGTAAGAAATGAATTTTAAGTGACATTCAGCAGCCAAGTTAATGGTATGCTGTTAGCATGTTGTTCACGAGTTCAGCATGGTTTTCAGCTCGCTTGTTGCCCAGAAAGTTTTGTGTAACTAGCACAAATGAATTCCAAGCAGCAAGCTCAAGTGTGTTGAGTTTGTCTCTAAATGTGGCATCACACATCAAATTGCAGATTTGGGGACCAATAAAAATGCCTGTTTTGAGTTTAGCATCTGTTATGTTGTTGTTGTTCAGTCGCACAGTCGATTCCGACCCTTTGCGACCCTATGGACCATCGTTCTCCAGGCGCCTCTGTCCTCCACCATCCCCCTCAGTCCTCCCAGTTTTGTGCCCATTGTGTCTACAATGCCATCTATCCATCTCATCCTTGGCCTCCCCCTTCTTCTTTTGCCCTCCACCTTTCCCAACATCACGGCCTTCTCAAGTGAATCCTCCCTTCTCATTTGATGCCCAAAGTACTTTAGCCTCATCTTTACTATTTGACCTTCCAATGAGCAGTCAGTGTTGATTTCTTCTAAGATTGACCTATTTGTTCTCCTCGCTGTCCAAGGTACCCTCAAAACTCTCCTCCAACACCACATTTCAAAGGCATCTATTCTTCTGCGTTCAGCTTTCCTAATTGTCCAGCTCTCACATCCGTACATTACCACTGGGAATACCATTGCTTTGACTATTCTAATTTTTGTTTTCAAGGTGATGTCTCTGCTTTTCACTATGTTCCCCAGGTTTCTCATGGCTTGTCTCCCTAGAATCAGCCGCCTCTTTATTTCATGGCTGCAATCTCCATCTGCAGTGATCTTAGATCCTAAGAAAGTGAAATCTGTCACTGCTTCTACTTCTTCCCCGTCTATTTTCCAGGAACTGATCGGGCCTGTTGCCATTATCTTGGTTTTCTTGATATTGAGTCTCAAGCCAGCTTTTGCACTCTCTTCCTTCAAACCGATCAAGAGATTCTTTAGGTCTTCCTCACTTTCTGCCATTAGGGTGGTGTCGTCTGCATATCTCAGATTGTTGATGTTTCTCCCAGCAATTTTGATCCCATATTGTGATTCCTCCATCCCTGCATTGCGCATTATGTGCTCTGTGTATAAGTTGAATAAGCAGGGTGACAAAATGCAGCCTTGTCTTACTCCTTTTCCTATTCCAAACCACTCGGTCATTCCGTGTTCTGTCCTAACTGTTGCTTCTTGGTTCATGTACAGATTTCTCAGGAGGCATATGAGGTGTTCTGGTATTCCCATCTCTTTAATCACTTGCCACATCTTGTTGTGATCCACACAATCAAATGCCTTAGTGTAGTCAATAAAGCAAAAATAAACTTGTTTCTGGTATTCCTTTGTTTTCTCCATGATCCAACGTATGTTGGCAATGTGGTCTCTAGTCCCCCTGCCTCTTCTGAAACCAGCCTGCACCTCTGGTAATTCTCTTTCCACATGCTGCTGAAGTCTATCCTGTATTATCTTGAGCATCACCTTGCTGGCGTGTGGGATGAGCGCGATTGTTCGATAGTTTGAACATTCTTTGGCATTGCCCTTTTTTGGGATTGGAACATATACTGATCTTTTCCAGTCCTGTGGCCACTGTTTTGTTTTCCAAATCTGCTGGCATATTGAATGCAGTAATTTGATGCCATCATCTTTTAGAGCTTTGAAAAATTCAACTGGGATACCATCATCTCCACTAGCTTTGTTGTTTGCAGTGCTCTTTAGGGCCTTTCTGACTTCACTCTCCAGGATGTCTGGCTCAGGTTCAATTTCTTCATCATTGTGACTATCAGGAGTGTTGAGTTCCTTTTTGTAGAGTTCCTCTGTGTACTCTTTCCATCTTTTCTTAATCTCTTCTGCATCAGCTAGCTCCTTTCCGTCTTTGTCCCTTATCATGGTCATTTTTGCTTTAAATGTTCCCTTGATTTCCCGGATTTTTTTGAAAAGATCTCTGGTTCTGCCTTTTTTGTTGTTTTCTTCCATTTCTTTGCACTGTTCTTTTAGATAGTTTTCCTTATCTCTCCTTGCTTTTCTTTGAAATTCTGTGTTCAGATGATTGCATCTGTTATAACTTTTCCAAATGTGTCCTTCAGATACTGAAAACCCATGCCATCACAATCCATTGCAACAACAAAGTTTTTCATTAATCCAAGTTTGTGTGACAACCACAAAAGTATGAGGTTGTCGTTCACTTTTGTAGCAAATTCCACTCCTTTAATCTGGAGGCTAACAGTTCAGACTTCTCTTTTCACAAAGACAGGTCCCTTACAGGTGCCCAGTTTTTATTCTAATCCCCAATTTCACATCCAAAGTAATTAATACTTGTGAGCAAATCTCACCCTCTTGCTGAGGTTCTTGCGTTGATCACACTGGGTATATTTGCCACAAATGTAGCAAAAAATTGTCCGGTTTATTAACACAGCTGCACCTACTCATCTTTAGCTCAAAACAGACTCACTATGGCCTAGCTGTACTATCCAATAAAATGGTTTTGCACTAGAGACAAGCCCTTGGTCCATCTCACCTTATATACCAATTTCTGAAGTCAGCTCACTGACTTGCCCAGGCATGCCCAGCTGCTGCTGGAACATGCATGCCACCAGGGGATGTGATTCAGCTGAGGCGGCAGCAAGCATAGTGGTAGCTGCAACTGTTATAGTGTTCCCATGTAAAAATACATTACCCAATTACTGACCATTTAAACAGCTATGGCACACCTATTAGGTAAAAATCTGTACGAGATAAGCAAATTCTGAGTTCAGATTTGGAATCAGCACACTCGAAATCACATGTGTTATTCGCAATAGCAAAATCATTGTTGTGCAGTGAATTTACCTTTAAATTGATCTGGAACTAACACAGATGTAGAAGGTTTTAACAATGTCCACACACTCACAGCAGAAATGGTGATGTTTAACACTGCATTTCTTGCTTTATAGTTTCCACTTTACCTTGATTCATACTTTGTGGTTTGCCCGGGTCGCTAAATTGGACAGCAACCTTTCCCAACTGGTTCATTCAGAGAGAACACCGCCTCGAAGACCAACCAGACTTTAAAAAGGTAAAGGTTTCCAAAGGAAATTGGGTACGGGCTTATAGTAGTAGGGAGCATTAGCAACTCCATGTTTTCCTTGGCTGGGGGCTTTAACAGCACTAGGACAAATGTCAGGAGGTTAGAGACCCAAGGTCTCATAAACAGCATACGGTGTCTGGCTCACGTTCGTGTGTGGGCTGAGCAGACACCAACCGCAGCTGGACCAAATAGCCATGCATAGGTACACGAAGTCTTCTAGGACCTTGATAAGGCGGGAACAATAAGTCTCACCACAATCTGCTGATTAGTATGCTTATGGCTAACCTAGGCACGCAGGCTGGCAAGTGTAACCCAGCCAGCCGAGTGCCACGTAGCAGTTTTCTGTCACGGAGGTTGTACGAGGGGTATATGTGATTGCTCCCAATTGTAGTCAATAAATACAGACCACCCCGGGGCTTCGGGGATGGCCTTTTCCATCATACTTCAGTCTCGCGTGCCTTCCTTGAGTTCAGCACCACGACTCCCGCGGACCATTACAACAGATGGTGACCCCCGACATTTCTACTTGGGAGTAGCAGAGCAGTTCTGACAGGAACATATCTCCGGTCGGAACTCAGCATAGTCTTGGGGGAGGCAGCGCGCTCACACACTGGCAGACCTCACGCATGGGAACGGATGTGTTCCACAGCCAGTGAAAGCCAAGCTCCACAGCAGCAGATGCGCAGCAACTGTGGCCGCGATCCCCGTTCATCCACCAAACCTGAGGGACATCATCCTGTGCTTCACCTGCCCAGTCGTACCACTCAGATTCGTCCTGCGATCGCATTGACTCATAAGTTGTGTAAGGCATCTGGGAAACTCCCCACCGGGTGGTAATAGGGGTGCGCTTGGGGAAGCAAGAGGTTCATTGCGGTGACCTCAAAGCCCTGGCCAGGCAGCACCACATCGGTGTCAGTCGACAATGTCTGACAGTGGTGGTGAAGCATCTGGGAGAGCATTGTTTGTTCTACCCAGAAGCAGATGCGATGGCACCTAAGGTTTGGGATAGGATAGGATACTGCCTTCGGCAGCCCAGAGCTCCTGCCAACATCATCGAAACTTGGAGTAAGTCTAGACAGGCAATTTCAGCAGCCAATTCATCCCGAGCAGAGGTTGATACTTCCCCGGTACTTCCAGTGTACTAGGAACCATCAGCCCCAACACATCTCTGCCCGATCATCCACTTTAGACAGGGGGGCGTGGAGGACACTCCTCCAGTGGCACCTGCAGCAGCCGCAGGAGGGGATGGAAATTCAGGAAGCGCAGGCTTCCTGAACAACCAAGAGTCCTTTTCAATTGATGGTAGAGAAGGAAACACGCAAAAGAGAGATACCGGCCGATGAGTTGGCCGCGCTTCAACAGCTATGTCCAGTCCGCCTGGAAACGGATGCCCTCAAGGGCGATCAAGCGGTGGTGTACACACCAATTTCATACAAGCTGCTTGCGAAGATCCGCAAAGCCATCGTAGAGACAGGTCTTCAAAGCAGATTCTCAAAGGGCACGTTTCAGCAGCTCTGTGAATCCGCCTTGCTCATTCCTCACAACTGGAAGAACATCATGTGGATCATGTTGAGCCCCAGTCAGTACCTTTTGTGGGATAGCGAGTACAGGATGGAAGCACAGGCTAGAGCAGCTAGGTTGGGCGGAGCAGTGATCCCGGAGCAACTTTATTGGCCTTTTGCATCATACAGTACTTCACTCGCGTGCCTTCCTTGAGTTCAGCACCATGACTCCCGCGGACCATTACAATAATACTTCTCACATTCCATGATCTAACTGTAATGTGTCAAGCAGTATTGGACTTTCCTTTGATCACTAGATGTCTTTTTAATCATAATCTAGTTGCTTCATTAGCAGCAATACTGTTTGTACTTGTCCATTGCTCTTACTCAGCAGGTGATTGAGTGCTTTGTAACCTATGAGTCTCATTTTTCTGTGAGTCTCATCTCTTTTCTGTGAGTTTCATTGTGGGTTGCCTCATCATAGACTTTTCAAGGTAAGAACTATTCGTCACTTGTTTACCACTCAGGTACACAGAAGGAGTCTCCTTGAAGATTGTGGTATTTTTGAACCACAGTTGGGTGTACACTGGAAATGGCACCCTTGTGTTGCCAGCTAATCTTTCTCACACTAGGTCAGGCGAAAGGAACTGCAGAATGAACTCACCAAAAGGTACCTTCATTTTGGCAGTTTCACGTCTGGCCTAGACACTGACGAAGAAGAAGACCACTCAGGTTAGGTTGATTGTCACTGCTGCTTTGTGTGAAAAATCTTTGCCACTGTGTCCTTTCATTACTCTTGTTGTGCAGTAGTTTCTCTCCAGACATTTTTCCAAACCCTTCACCACTGAAACTATCCATTTTCATCTTACCACTAATTAAGAACATAAGAACAGCCTTGCTGGAACAGGCCACAGCCCATCCAGTCCAGCATTCTGTCTCACACAGTGGCTCACCATTTCAGGGTATTCCCAAGCAGATGCCTTCACCTGCTTAGGATTCCCTGGAAATGATATTGAGAGATATCCTGCCTATCTCTCCAACCCGGAGGTTGTCCTTAAGTATCCATAATTATAGCCATTGATACTCTTGTCCTCCATGAACTTGTCTAATCCTTTCTTAAAGCTGTCAAGACTGACAGCTGTCACCACTTCTTCTGGCAGGGAGTTCCATAGACCAGTAATCCTCTGGGTGAAAAAGTACTTTCTCTTATTTGTTTGAGAACTAGTACCCAAAAGTTTCATGGAGTGTCCCCTAGTTCTAGTGTTGTGCGATAGGGAAAACAGTTTTTCCTTATCCACTTTGTCCACACCGTGCATGATTTTATAAACTTCAATCAGGTCACCTCTTAGACGCCGTCGTTCAAGAGTGAAAAGGCCCAACCGTTGCAGCCTCAGATGGTAAGGAAGGTGTTCCAGTCCCCTAATCATTCTGGTTGCCCTCCTCTGTACTTTCTCCAACTCCATAATATCCTTCTGGAGGTATGGCGACCAGAACTGTACACAGTATTCCAGATGGGGCCTCACCATAGATTTATAAAGAGGCAAAATGACACTTGCTGACTTATTTTCTATACCCTTCCTAATGATCCCTAGCATTGAGTTTGCTTTTTTCACTGCTGAGGCACACTGGGTTGACACCTTCATTGAGTTGTCCACCAGGACACCAAGGTCCCTTTCCTGGTTTGTCGCAGAGAGTTCAGACCCCATCAGTTTATAAGTGTAATTGGGGTTCTTTGCCCCAACATTACTAATGTTGCACTTACTAATGTTGAAACTCATTTGCCACTGTTTTGCCCACTCCCCCAGTGTCGAGAGATCCCTCTGGAGCTCCTCACAATCTCTCACAGTTTTCACTACCCTGTATAATTTAGTGTCGTCAGCAAATTTGGCTACCTTGCTTTTTACTCCTACTTCTAGATCATTTATGAAGAGGTTGAAAAGCAGGGGTCCCAGTACTGAACCTTGGGGGACCCCACTCTTTACTTCCCTCCACTTGGAGAAGTGTCCATTTAGTGCTACCCTCTGTTTCCTGTCCCTTAGCCAGTTGCTGATCCAGGACAAGACCTGTCCCTTTATTCCATGACTGGTAAGTTTATTCAAGAGCCTTTGGTGTGGGACCTTGTCAAAAGCCTTCTGAAAGTCCAGATAAACAATGTCAACTGGATCCCCCTTATCCACATGCTTGTTGACACTCTCAAAAAATTCCAGCAGATTAGTGAGGCATGATTTGCCCTTGCAAAAGCCATGTTGGCTCTCCTTTAGCAGCGCCTTCTCTTCTATGTGCCTATTAATTCTATCTTTTAGGATGGTTTCCATCACTTTACCTGGGACACATGTCAAACTGACAGGTCGGTAATTTCCTGGATCGCCCCTGGATCCTTTTTTGAAAATTGGTGTTACATTCGCTACCTTCCAGTCATCAGGCACAAAGCCTGATTTGAGGGAAAGATTATATATTTTGGCTAGGAGATCAGCAATTTCATCTTTAAGTTCCCTGAGAACTCGTGGATGGATGCCATCTGGTCCTGGTGATTTGTTAGTGTTTAGTTTAACAAGACATGCAAGGACCTCCTCCCTGGTTATTTCTATCTGGCTTAATTCTTCGGTTTCCCTCCCTACGAAGATAGGCTCTGTTTTGGGCATGTGGCCTCTGTCTTCTTCAGTGAATACTGAAGCAAAGAATTCATTGAGTCTCTCTGCAATCTCTGTTTCCTCTTTAATAACCCCTTGCCTTCCATTGTCATCTAATGGTCCAATGGCCTTCCTAGTTGGGTTCTTACTTCTAATGTACTTAAAGAAGTCTTTGTTATTTCTCTGAGTATTTTTAGCTATACGCTCCTCAAAGTCTTGCTTTGCTTTCCTGATTGTTGCCTTGCATTTGTTCTGCCAGAATTTATGTTGCTGCCTGCTGTCCTCATTCGGACAAGCCTTCCATCTTCTAAATGAGCTTTTCTTGCTCTTGATCACTTCCCGAACAGCTCCTGTAAGCCACATTGGAGTCCTCTTGGACCTGGCAGTGCCCTTTTTCCTTTTGGGTATGCATTCCAATTGAACCTCTGTTATTGTTTTTGTAAACAGCCTCCATGCCTCTTGGAGTGTATGGACTCTCTCAATTTTCCCTTTCAGCTTCTTTTTTACTAGTTTCCTCAACTTTGGGAAATTTCCTTTTTGAAAATTTAAGGTCTCTGTGTTAGATTTTATCAGTGACTTGCGGTCTATGATCAAGTTAAACATAATTGAGTTGTGGTCACTGTTCCCTATTGGATCAGTCACGTTAACATCTTGCACCAGATCCTGAGTATTACTCAGGATCAAGTCAAGGATTCTTGTACCTCTAGTTGGGTCTTCAACCATCTGTCCCAGGGAACAATCATTTAGCATATCTAGGAACTTTATCTCTTTATCATGTGCTGAACAACAGTTCACCCAGTCTATGTGAGGGTAATTGAAGTCCCCCATTATAACCAGGCTTCCCTTCTTGGATGCCTCCTTTACAACATTCTCCAACTGCCAGTCTCCCTCAAGAGTTTGGGTCGGAGGCCGATAGTATATGCCTACTGTTAGACCATCCTTGTAGCCTGGTACTCTTACCCACAGAGCTTCTAATGGTGACTCCAAATCACCTAGATATTCCAATTCATACGATTTTATCACTTCTTTGACATACAAGGCTACACCACCTCCTGTTTGCCCCTTCCTATCCTTCCTGTATAGTTTGTAGCCTGGGATAACTGTATCCCATTGGTTATCATCCGTCCACCAGGTTTCAGTGATACCAATAATATCAATATTCTTATCTATTGCTAAGTATTCCAGCTCCCCTATTTTGCTCCGGAGGCTTCTGGCATTTGTATACAAGCATTTATATATGCTTTTCTGACACAGTCTTTTGTGTCCAGTTGCATTGTTAGACTGCCTCTTGCATCCTTCTGCTAGAATGCTAGTGACTAGTTCCTCGCTCTGCTCAGTAGTTTTTGCATCCTCCTCACTACTCAAGTACACACTTTCCCGAACCGGATGCTGCCCAGCTCCTGTCGGCTTTCCCCCAGTTATCAGTTTAAAAGCTGCTCTGCAGCCTTTTTGAGGTTGAGTGCCAGCAATCTGGTCCCATCATGGTTCAAATGCAACCCATCCCTCCTGAACAGATTTGGCTTGTCCCAAAATGTTCTCCAGTTCCTGACAAATCTGAAACCCTCCTCTCGACACCACCGCCTCATCCACGCATTGAGGCTTCTGAGCTCTGCCTGCCTGGTAGGTCCTGCGCGAGGGACAGGCAGCACTTCTGAAAATGCTACCTTGGAAGTCCGGGACTTCAATCTTCTTCCTAACAACCTGAATTTGGCTTCCAGGACAGACCGCTTGGCCTTCCCAACATCATTGGTACCAACGTGTACCATGACAACTGGCTCGTCCCCAGTTCTCTCTAACAATCTATCTAGATTTCTTGTGATGTCTGCAACTTTTGCACCTGGCAGGCAAGTCACCATATGGTTATCATGTGCATCACAAATCCATTTCTCTGTATTTCTAATTATTGAATCGCCTAGTACAAGGAGCCTCTCTCCTGCAATCTGTTCATCTACATGCACCTCATCAACCATATTAAGGGAGAGAACCTCAGTTTGTTCCTGTTGTTTATCTTCCTGGATCTCATCAAGTGTGATGAAGGAGAGATCATCAGGTGGAACCAGTTGTTCCTCTGTGTGTTCCTCATCAGGTGTGATGAGGGAAAGAGCCTCAAATTTATTCTGCAATTTCAGACTCTCAGAGTGATCCCCTACTCTTCTCCTCCTTTGAGTCACATTCCTCCAAATATCTCCCTCCTGAGTTAGTGAAGGGCCTTCTCCCTCAGAACTGTGCCCTGTCTCTTCTTTGTCCAGCATAGTCTGCTCCGCTCTGTCCAAGAACAGCTCAAGCTCCTTAATTTGTTGATGGTTAGATATGCGGGCCTCTAGCTGCTGGACCTTCTCTTCTAGTAGTGCAACCAGCTTGCACTTGCTGCAAGTGTAGTTCTCCATATGCTTTGGCAAGAACACAAACATGGCACAAGTATTGCAGGTAAGTAATTCTGAAGAGGGTGGGTGCATCTCAGGCTGGTGTCACATCTTTGGCCATGCCACCCTGGGTGATCCTGCTTTTTGTTGTTGTTGTTCAGTCGCACAGTCTAGTTTGACCCTTTGAGACTCCATGAACCATCGTACGCCAGGCTCCTCTGTCCTCCACCATCCTCCTCAGCCCACGCAGATCTACGCCCATTGTGTTGACAATGCCATCTAGCCATCTCATCCTCTCGCACCCCCCTCTCCTTTTGCCTTCTCTTTCCCAGCATCAAGGCCTTCTCAAGTGAATCCTCTCTTCTCATTTGGTGGCCAAAGTACTTGAGCTTCATCTTCAGTATTTGTCCTTCCAGTGAGCAGTCAGGGTTGATTTCCTTCAAGAATGACTGATTTGATCTCTTTGCAGTCCAGGGTACTCTCAAAATCCTCCTCCAGCACCACAGTTCAAATGCATCTATTCTTATGCACTCAGCTTCCTTATGGTCCAGCTCTCACTACATTACCACTGGGAAAGCCATTGCTCTCACTATGCGGATTTTTGTTGGGAGGGTGATGTCTCTACTTTTTATTATGCTGCCCAGGTTTCTCATGGCTTGTCTCCCAAGAAGTAAGTGTCTTTTTATGTCATGGTTGCAGTCACCATCTGCAGTGATTTTGGAACCCAAGAAGATAAAATGATCCTGGTAGGAGTCCAGATTTGTAATGGAGTCTAGCTTCTTGACAGCATTGGGATCAAGCTACTCTGATGCAATCAAACCTGACAGTTCTCAAGGTGGGCCGTGGACTGTAGAGAGGTGCACAGCGGTCGCAACAGAAGGTTTGCACCTGGGCTGATGCCTCCCTTCCTTGTGAGAGTAACACAAACAAACAGGTATCAGTTTTGATGAAGAAATCAAATGGGTTTACTCAAAAGCAGGTGGTGCAACAGTGTGCAACAGAACAAATAGTACACTCCTCTGTATTTCCCAATTCACTTCACTGGGAATGAATAACAGTGCAAGAATATATACAAGTCTCTACGCAGTCTCTACACAGCTTGAAAACAGTCCAAAGATAATCTGTGGCTAAGGACAAAGACAAACACTTTGCAGCTTACCCGCGAGTAACCTTTCTCTGCAGCAGGCAGGCAGTCCAAGCAAAGCCTTCCCTCAAGGCAGGTTGCAGATTCAGTTTTTGCAGTGTGCTCTAGGGTTTGCAGAGCTCCTGTTCCGAGCTGTTGGTAGAAGATTGAAGCAGTGAAGAAGCAGCTTGGCATCAAAGCTTCCAGCACGACGAGCCTAGTAGCCTGGGTTGGGCATTGAAGCCAAGGTCAGCATTGAAGCCGAGGTGAGCATGAGAGCTGAAGGCTGTGGCTCTGCTTAGTCATAAATACAGTGGCCATGGATCTCTCCAGAAACACCACAACACCTGTGTATTTTCCACAGCCAAACCTTAAAGGACCAAAGACATAATATGCCTTGCAACCCAGTTGGGGCGCCAGGCAAAGACTTACATCCTCAACATCCCCAACAAAACCCTTCGCCATGTTCAGTTGCATATGCTAGAGGGGGACCTTAACAGCAGGGTTTGTCAAGGGCTGGATTCTAACTTGAGAAGGATTGCGGTGGCACATTCCAACACTGAATACAGGATGAAGAAGAGCAAGGGTAAAGCCAAGCTGAACCTAGCCCTGAGACAGATGGACTGTCTTTGGAAAAGTCAGTTGTGCAAAGGCCTATGTGGTCTTACAACAGGGATGCCCAAACAACAGCCTGTGGGCTGCATCTTCACGGCAATATTGGCTAACCGTTTAAATAGTTTTATGGGGGAATATATAAATGTTGATCAAGTTGGGTTTCTAAAAGGACGACACATGGCGGATTTGACTAGAAGGGTATTAGATTTAATAGACAATGTTAATCAAACAAAGGAAAAAGTGGGATTACTATCATTGGATATTTTTAAGGCATTTGATTCATTGCAGTGGTCCTCAATTAAGGAAATAGTTAGAAAATATGGGTTTGGAGAGAAATTTAACAGGGCTATAGATTTACTATATCAAAAAGGAAATGCCAGGGTTAGAGTAAACGAGGAGCTTACGGATGTGGTAAAGCTAGAGGCTGGTACTAGGCAGGGTTGCCCATTATCTCCTATCTTGTTTATAATGGCAATGGAGATTTTAGCTAAAAGTATAAGGGAGGACTCAAATATAGAAGGGATTATGGGTAATAAAGTGAGTATGTACGCAGACGATACATTGCTTATGGTGAAGCACCCGGAGCAGGTGATGGATAGGATTAAAGATCATCTACAAGTATTTCAAGCTATAACTGGATTAAAGATAAATTGGGACAAATCTGAATTGATGTTGTGTAATTTGAAACTGAGCGAGATGGGTAGCACGGTGTCGACACTTAATATACAAATCAAAGATAAGCTGAAGTATTTGGGAATAATCATTTCAAATAAATTAGAAGAACTTAAACGATTGAATTATGACAGCTTGAGAATTGAATTTAAGAATAAAATACAAGAACTTCAGAAGTTAAAGCTGTCTTGGTTCGGAAGGATTGCCATGTGTAAAATGATATTGTTACCAAAGATTAACTTTTTATTCGATACGCTAGCGATCCATTTAAAAGAGAAAGAAATTAATGAGTTTCAAAAAATGTTTAATGGTTTTTGTAATGGAGGTAAAAAATCTAGGCTTCCAAAAAAATTATGGTATTGGTCTCAGAAAAAAGGGGGTTTGGGTATGCCAAATTTGCTATTATATTATTGAGCATTTCAAGTCAAGAATGTTGTGAAGATCTTGGCAAGAGAAAAGATAATTTGGGAACAATTGGAAATGAAAGAGTATAGAAATATTGGAAACTTGATTTTTTTGGGGAATGAAGGATAAGGTGAAAAGGTCAAATAATTTTATGATGAAAGGTCTCATGGAGGTGTGGAAGAAGGTAAAAAAAGATATGGTTCCGAATCTCTCTCCAATTTTGGAATTGACTGATATGATGTGTTTCCCAATAAAATTAGATAAAGAAAAAAGGGAAATATTGGATAAAAATGGGACGCTGTTATTGAAGGATTGGTTAAAAGTGTGTGATGTTGATGCCGAGCGGAAAAAAATGTTTGAGATATTAAATTTGAATTGGTTTCAGAAGTTAAAGGTGGACAATTGGAATAAAAAATATAAAAGAGAAATAGGGATAGATAGAATACATACGGAGTTTGACGAATTGGTAAGGAAGATTAGAAAAGGGGAAAGCAGTATTAAAGGCCTTGTAAGCAAGCTTTATAATATACTGAATAGAGGTGCAGATCCACAGAAGGACTTGAAACGGAAGTGGGAACAAAATTTGAATATAAAAATTGGGGAGATTGAATAGAAAAATAAATGGAAAAAGAGGATTATGAGAACAATGTCTGTAAGAATTAAAGAACATAATTTTAAAATGTTGTGGCAATGGTACCTGACACCATTAAGACTTTACCAGATGGATAAAAAAAGAGATAAGTTATGTTGGAGATGTAAATAAATTGATGGAACATACGAACATATGTGGTGGAGCTGTAAAAAAATGAGGGATTTTTGGGGAAGAATAGAAAATGAGTTTGGTGAAATATTGGGTAAAAGTGTTAAGTTGGTGTCGGGTACTATTCTTTTAACGAATGTGGAAGGTTTGGGCTTAAACAAGGAGGAAAAAGAATTATTGGAAATTGTACTGACAACGGGTAGACAATGTATAGCTAGAAATTGGAAAAAAGATGTAGATATACAGATTGGAGAATGGTATAAAGAAATGTGGAGTTTAGCACTGAACGATAAATTGACATGGGAGATTAAAGTCAAAAGAGATAATTTAAAAGAGAACAGATTTTGGAACATATGGAAACCGTTCGTGGATCACTCTATTATGGCAAGTGATAGTTCAGGACCAGTACCATTTCAAAGGAGTTTTTGGAGTTGAGTAGAAAATAAACTTCCGGGCATTGTACATATTCACAGGGTGATTATTATTTGTTAAAAAGATTTGTGGTAGTACAGGAAAAAATTTTTTTTCTTTCTATCATTTTGGACTTTGAAATAATGGCTTTTAATATTTGGTGGTTAAATAGTAATTAATGAGTATAGATATTGTTATGTACTAGCATACAGTAATGTTTGTTAGTATGATACTATGGATTTGTTAGTGTATTGTATTGTTAATGTATTGTTAATGTTTTCTTTTCTTTTTTGTATGTTTATTAAAAACTCAATAAAAAAATAATAAAAAAAAGAATATATACAAGTCTCTACGCAGTCTCTACACAGCTTGAAAACAGTCCAAAGATAATCTGTGGCTAAGGACAAAGACAAACACTTTGCAGCTTACCCGCGAGTAACCTTTCTCTGCAGCAGGCAGGCAGTCCAAGCAAAGCCTTCCCTCAAGGCAGGTTGCAGATTCAGTTTTTGCAGTGTGCTCTAGGGTTTGCAGAGCTCCTGTTCCGAGCTGTTGGTAGAAGATTGAAGCAGTGAAGAAGCAGCTTGGCATCAAAGCTTCCAGCACGACAAGCCTAGTAGCCTGGGTTGGGCATTGAAGCCAAGGTCAGCATTGAAGCCGAGGTGAGCATGAGAGCTGAAGGCTGTGGCTCTGCTTAGTCATAAATACAGTGGCCATGGATCTCTCCAGAAACACCACAACACCTGTGTATTGTCCACAGCCAAACCTTAAAGGACCAAAGACATAATATGCCTTGCAACCCAGTTGGGGCGCCAGGCAAAGACTTACATCCTCAACATCCCCAACAAAACCCTTCGCCATGTTCAGTTGCATATGCTAGAGGGGGACCTTAACAGCAGGGTTTGTCAAGGGCTGGATTCTAACTTGAGAAGGATTGCGGTGGCACATTCCAACACTGAATACAGGATGAAGAAGAGCAAGGGTAAAGCCAAGCTGAACCTAGCCCTGAGACAGATGGACTGTCTTTGGAAAAGTCAGTTGTGCAAAGGCCTATGTGGTCTTACAACAGGGATGCCCAAACAACAGCCTGTGGGCTGCATCTGGCCCCACACCAATTCATCCTGCCCCCAACACCCTCGTCACTCCCAGAAGTGATGGGGGCATTGGGGGCCAGATGAATTGGCATTTGGGGCCAGATCCATCCCACAGGGCGTAGCTTGGGCACCCCTGGTTTAAGCAGAGAAAATGGCAGCCTAAAAAATCTATCTCATCCTGTTGCAAAACGTATCTGTTGCAAAACAGATTGCAATGTGCATTTTACTTCCGCTTCTGGTGGGAGGAACCACGTGACCAGCCCACTAAATCACATGGCCAGCTCACTGAGCCACGTGACTGGCCCATGGCCTGAAAAGTTTGAGCACCCCTGCCTTACAACAAAAATCCTTTCAACTCAGTCATTTCTGACACAAAATTTATTTAGTTAATCATAAAGACAATTACTAATTTTATGTTTGTATGTTCAAATTAGTCTATACAATTTAATGCAAATCAATGTCCTTTTTTGGTTTTTTTTTAAATGTGAGCTAGCCTGTGTACATCAGTATATGTGGATCAAAGCAGAAATAATTCTCCCACATGTTTGCTTGACTTCCTCTGCTCCGTGATGTCAATTCGACTGGGCTGGGGTGACGTGGAGGCTGACGTGTGGCTAGAAGAAGCAAAGACTTCCAAGGCCAGTCAACCAGCCTGGGAGCAAAGCTGGCCACCCCCATGCGCTGCTGCCTCCCATAGCTTTCTCTTTTATAGCTCTACGGATTTCCCCTTCTGCATGCTTGTGCTCCAGGTGGCCTTCCGCAAACATACCAGTCCTACATTTCTGGGATAGGATTAGGCAGGGGGGGGGGGGACGCGCTCAGACCCCCTACATCATGATAGGCTTGCCCATGTCCTGAAGCATAAATGGAGCAGTTTATTACACACACACACACAAATTAATGTAAATATGCCTGTGAACCACATTCTCCATTTTATCTCCCTCTCCCCAACTCAAAGGCTCCCAAACCATTCTTGGTTTTCCCTATAACAGGGGTGCCCAAACCTTTCAGGCTGCGGGCCAGTCACGTGGTTCAGGAAGCTGGTCCCTATGGCCCAGGGGCCAGATCCAGCCCCTGATACCAATTCATCCGGCCCGTGAAGCCCTCGTCACTCCTGGAAGCGGAAGTAAAACGTTCCCATATGGGCGCGTTTTACTTCCGCTTCCAGGAGCGATGAGGGCTTCATGGGCCGGATGAATTGGCATCAGGGGCAGATCTGGCCCCCAGGTCATAGTTTGGGCACCCCTGCCCTATAAGCTCACCCCCCTTTCCAATCCCACCCCCTCTCCTGCCCAGAGGTCCCTCCCAGCATGCCCATTCCCACCACACACACACACACACACACACACACACACACACACACACACACAGCTTCTGTGAATGCAATCGGAGGGGTCCTGATTGCTAATTATGCGTGGAGTGAATGTTGATCGCTTGATAGTGTGTCATCCAGCTGCATAGGCAGCCAAAGAGCCAGAAAGGGAAGGAGGGAGGCCAAGAGCGAGGCAGACTCGCTGACGCCAGCCCGAAAACTCTCCCACCCATTTGAGAGGGCTTCTGGTATTGTTTTCAGTGGCCTTGCCCCGGCACCTGGGTTCAGCTTGCAAGCCCAGCAGGGATGATGTTGGAATCTAGTCTGGAGTGCGAGGGGGCCAGGGAGAGGTAGTAGGGAACAAACAGAATGCCTGTGTGCACTGCAGTCCAGAGAAAGAAAGGAATCAATTTATAGTGCTTGAAAGTTGTAAATCTTTTGCTTTTGGAAAAGCAAAAAGTGACAGTAAAATGCAACAGATCTAAATCTGAACATGCACCATCATAGGCTTGTAAGGTTAGGGAGGGCTGCGACAAAAAATAAATTACAGTAAAACCTCTACTTACCTAAAAAGTCTGTTCTGTAGGCTGTTACAAGTGAAACTTGAATATCGTGCAAATGTTCATTGATTTCACTTAAAAGGTGAAACGATTATATGAGATAGACTCACTACATGCAAAGCGAGAGATGTCATGCCTTAGTTCGTTATAATTGTGATGATCATGGCGTACAGCATACATGAGATTATGCGATGATTATGGGGTACATGAGATTGGGGGGTTGAGGTTTCCATAAACTGTAAGCCATAAGCATCAATATTATAACAAAGTAAGGCTTGAACTATCTCGCTTTGCATGTAATGAGTCTATCTCATATATTTGTTTCACCTTTTAAGTTGCATTACTGAACTGAATGAACATTAGCACGATATTCTAATTTTCCGAGTTTCACCTGTATGTAAATCAGTTTTTTACTTAACTCGAAGCAAACCCATAGGAAAAATGAATTTTTACAACACTCGAAGCAAACCCATAGGAGATTTTTTTTTTACTCAATACAAAGCAAACCCACAGGGAAATGATATTTATGTAAATCGAAGCAACCCCATAGAAAAAAATGATTTTTCTTTTACATAACTCGGAGCAGAACCCATAGGAAATTGTGTTATGTAAATTGGGACATTTATGTAAATCTGTGGGATCCGCGCACACAATTGGTATACTGGCCCTGACAGAACCCCGGTAAGGGGTGATCACATCGTTACCAGGGGTTCCTGAAGAGGCAGAAATTGGGGGAGCGGACTATTAGATAGGGTTTAATTCATCTATAGCTGACCTGACAAGCAGCTCAGACAATAGGAAGCTAATGACTAACTCGCTAGTCATGTAATAGGTAATCTCGCACCTGCGGATTACTCTAAATCCTAAAACCAATACCAGCCACATGTTTACCCCGGATAACATGGAACAATGTATTTCCCCTGTTGTTGATTAAGTTAGTTAATTAACTTCCCCTGAAGACCTCCCCAATTAACTTGTGTAAACATGGCATGTGCATCCTGTCAGATCGCAGTTCTTTTGCATGCAGCCTGTACATGATAAATACTGATGATTTGCCTTCATTAAATCACTGGTCTTCGCTCCATATTGCCTCGTGTCTCATTGCTTGACCAGTCTCCTCTGAGACCCAACAGCCGCTTCGCGGTGCCGATCCAGCTTGCGCAATCTGCTTCACGGCCCCAATCCAACATATGGTGACCCCGACGTGATTCTACTCGTGAGTAAGCGATCTTCACGGTCCGGTTCTACGCCAGAACCGTATCCGACAGCGCGGCAGCTCTAGTCGAAAAGCCATCCGATCTGAGTGACAGCTACGCAGCGAGCCATTCCAGAGAGGCAGAGCGTGCTCCAAAGCTCCGAGGCAGCTTGCTCCGTGGAAACGTGTTCTGCTTAGGGTTGGCTGTGAAACCCTGACTTCAGCACAGAGGCCGCCGAGGGCCTGTGGCAGCAGTCCACGCTCCGAGCTCCTTACCAGAGGTTCGTCACGCCAAACCTGTTACCTAAACTCAGACGCGTTGCTTCGTCCTGAGGAGGGAAACTTCAAAGGACAGGCAGGTAATATGGGGACTTGTCCTCAGAGGCAATGTCTGACCGCTAACCAGAGAGTTCACTTAATGGAAGTCAAGGCCCTGGGCAGTGTATCCCATACACACATTCACAGTGCCCAGTTAGCAGATCTCTTGGTGTACTTGGGGGATCATTGTCTGCTTTATTCAGAAACAGGCATGCTTAACCTCCAACTTTGGGATAGGATAGGAGCCTGCATTCAGCAAGCCCTGAGAGCTCCAGATAGCATAATCAGTACATGGAGCAAGTGTAGGAAGCTCTTAGCAGATGTAGACCAAGTCCGGATAGAGACCCAGGAACCCCCAGCGCAGCCAGAGCCATCAGCCCCAACGGCTCTCTATCCGTCATTTCAGCTGAAGCAGGGTAGTGTAGGGAGCTTTCCCTCAGTGACAGCTGCAGACGTCACTGATGGAATGCATGGAATGAGAAGCGCTGGCGCTTCTCTGACAGTTACAGGTTCCCAAGCTACCAAGAGTTCCATCCAGCGCATGGTTGAGGAAGAAATCAGCAAGGGGGAGTTACCAGCAGAAGAACTAGCTGAGCTTAGGCAGATATGCCCAGTTCGCATAGAGATAGATGCCATCACGGGCCAGCAGCAAACAGTGCATTCGCCAGTTCCGTACAAGCTGCTCATGGCTATATGGAAGGCCATCACAGAGACAGGACTTCAGAGTCGCTTCACCAGGGGCACGCTTCAGCAAGTGTGTGAAACCATGATGCTCATTCCGTACGACTGGAAAGCAGTCATGCGAATGATGCTCAACCCCAGCCAGTATCTGCTATGGGACAGCGAGTATCGTCTCGAAGTGCAGGCAAGGGCTGCCAGGATGGGTGGAGCAGTAATCCCTGACCAGCTATATGGCTCAGGTCCGTTCAAATCCATTGATGCGCAGACCGCCTTGCCAATTGCCACCCTTCAGTTGGCGGCTGAGACAGCCTTCAGGGCTTATCTCAAGGTCCCAGCAGCTGGCAAAGCAGCAAAAAATTACACAGCAGTCAAACAGGGTGCCCAGGAGTCCTACATGGACTTTATCAATAGACTGGAGGAAGCAGTCAGTAGACAGATCGATAACGAACAAGCCCAACAGGAGCTCATGATGAAATTGGCAAAAGACAACGCCAACCTTGACCGCCGTAAGATCTTGCAGTCAGTGGACAATCGTCCCGATCTGACTCTCACGGACATGATTAGGGCTTGTGCCGACGTTGGTACAGATTCCCACAAAATGGGTCAGTTGGCAGCGGCGGTACAAGGCGGTAGGAAACCCAAGAACAAGACCAAAGGAGCAAGTCACAATTGTGGCAAGATCGGTCATTTCGCTAGGGAATGCTGATCCAGCAAGGGCAGCAGCCAACACGCCGGCTGTCCCAAGGCTCCGACCACCCCATGTCCAAGGTGCAATAAAGGCTTCCACTGGGCCAGGAACTGCCCCAATTCGGGAAACCGGAACGCGGGCTTGTCTCTGGCCCCGGTCCAAACAGAGACCTCAATCGCTCTGGGAGAGCCAGAGCTGGATTAAATTCCGGTCACATTCTCTGCATTCCTGAGGCGCAGGCCAACCCTAGAGGCAGCATGGGACTAGATTTGACTTGCCAGTCAGAAGTCATATGTGACTTGCCAGGCACAGTCTATCTGGTCAATTCTCTGCCTAAAGGCTGCCTAAAGGCTACATAGGTTTAGTTTTGCCCCGTAGTGTTGCAGGAGCGCGAGGAATTCTTGTAATTCCGGGAGTCATTGACTCCAATTTTTTGGGTGTTCTCCAAGTTCAACTCTGGACACACCTACCCCAAACCAAGGGAGACATGTGAGCTCACCAATCATGGTTCCTTGCAGGCAGCCAGGACATGCTCAGGGACAGCTCAGAGTCCGGGTTGGAAGACCGGTCGAGCACAGAAGGGGCAGTGCAAGGATACCAGGTCTAAGCAGGTCTTTTCCTGGGCTGCTAGATACCGGAGCTGACGTCAGCGTGGTCAGCCAGAGTCAGTGGCCATGTGAGTGGGCTCTCGAGCCGGTCTCCGATGTGTGGTTGTAGGCGGTGTTCAAGAAGCGTTTAGAAGCCTAGATTGGGTAGAAGTCACGATCCCTGAAGTGGACGGCACAGCGGTCATCCGGCCGCACATTTTGGACGTGCACATCAACCTTTGGGGGCGAGACATTCTGCAGCTGACCAACACGCCAGTCTGGGTAGAGCAATGGCCGGTAGTAGGGGAGAAATTAGTCGCCCTGAAACAGTTGGTGAAAGAACAGCTAGATGCAGGACATATAGAGCAGTCCACCAGTCCTTGGAATTCGCCCATATTTGTTATCAAGAAAAAGTCAGGGAAGTGGCGACTCCTTCATGATCTCAGAGAGATCAATAAATGTATCCAGCCAATGGGTCCGCTTCAATGCGCCATCCCAAATCCGAACATGATCCCCGAGGGTTGGGAGATCTTGGTGATAGACTTAAAAGACTGTTTTTATACCATTCCCTTAGATGCTAGGGATTGGGAAAGGTTCGCTTTTACAGTGCCAGTCGTGAACCACAGAGAGCCTACGCAACGTTACGCGTAGAAATATTTGCCACAGGGGATAAGAACATAAGAACATAAGAACATAAGAACATAAGAACATAAGAACATAAGAACATAAGAACATAAGAACATAAGAACATAAGAACAGCCTTGCTGGAACAGGCCACAGCCCATCCAGTCCAGCATTCTGCCTCACACAGTGGCTCACCATTTCCTTCAGGGTATTCCCAAGCAGATGCCTTCACCTGCTTAGGATTCCCTGGAAATGATGTTAAGAGATATCCTGCCTATCTCTCCAACCCGGAGGTTGTCCTTAAGTATCCATAATTATAGCCATTGATACTCTTGTCCTCCATTAACTTGTCTAATCCTTTCTTAAAGCTGTCAAGACTGACAGCTGTCACCACTTCTGGCAGGGAGTTCCATAGACCAGTAATCCTCTGGGTGAAAAAGTACTTTCTCTTATTTGTTTGAGAACTAGTACCCAAAAGTTTCATGGAGTGTCCCCTAGTTCTAGTGTTATGCGATAGGGAAAACAGTTTTTCCTTATCTACTTTGTCCACACCGTGCATGATTTTATAAACTTCAATCAGGTCACCTCTTAGACGTCGTCGTTCAAGAGTGAAAAGGCCCAACCGTTGCAGCCTCAGATGGTAAGGAAGGTGTTCCTGTCCCCTAATCATTCTGGTTGCCCTCCTCTGCACTTTTTCCAGCTCCATAATATCCTTCTGGAGGTATGGCGACCAGAACTGTACACAGTATTCCAGATGGGGCCTCACCATAGATTTATAAAGAGGCAAAATGACACTTGCTGACTTATTTTCTATACCCTTCCTAATGATCCCTAGCATTGAGTTTGCTTTTTTCACTGCTGAGGCACACTGGGTTGACACCTTCATTGAGTTGTCCACCAGGACACCAAGGTCCCTTTCCTGGTTTGTCGCAGAGAGTTCAGACCCCATCAGTTTATAAATGTAATTGGGGTTCTTTGCCCCAACATGCATCACTCTGCACTTACTAATGTTGAAACTCATTTGCCACTGTTTTGCCCACTCCCCCAGTGTCGAGAGATCCCTCTGGAGCTCCTCACAATCTCTCACAGTTTTCACTACCCTGTATAATTTAGTGTCGTCAGCAAATTTGGCTACCTTGCTTTTTACTCCTACCTCTAGATCATTTATGAAGAGGTTGAAAAGCAGGGATCCCAGTACTGAACCTTGGGGGACCCCACTCTTTACTTCCCTCCACTTGGAGAAGTGTCCATTTAGTGCTACCCTCTGTTTCCTGTCCCTTAGCCAGTTGCTGATCCAGGACAAGACCTGTCCCTTTATTCCATGACTGGTAAGTTTATTCAAGAGCCTTTGGTGTGGGACCTTGTCAAAAGCCTTCTGAAAGTCCAGATAAACAATGTCAACTGGATCCCCCTTATCCACATGCTTGTTGACACTCTCAAAAAATTCCAACAGATTAGTGAGGCATGATTTGCCCTTGCAAAAGCCATGTTGGCTCTCCTTTAGCAGCGCCTTCTCTTCTATGTGCCTATTAATTCTATCTTTTAGGATGGTTTCTATCACTTTACCTGGGACACATGTCAAACTGACAGGTCGGTAATTTCCTGGATCACCCCTGGATCCTTTTTTGAAAATTGGTGTTAAATTCGCTTCCTTCCAGTCATCAGGCACAAAACCTGATTTGAGGGAAAGATTATATATTTTGGCTAGGAGATCAGCAATTTCATCTTTAAGTTCCCTGAGAACTCGTGGATGGATGCCATCTGGTCCTGGTGATTTGTTAGTGTTTAGTTTAACAAGACATGCAAGGACCTCCTCCCTGGTTATTTCTATCTGGCTTAATTCTTCGGTTTCCCTCCCTACGAAGATAGGCTCTGTTTTGGGCATGTGGCCTGCGGGTTCCGCTAGCATAATTGGCATAATAAGGCCCCTTGCAGAGGCCACTTCAGTCAAGAAAGCTCCTGGTCCGTGGGCTCTGTGGGCACAGAAATTGGGGGGCGGATTAATAGTTATAGGATTGATTCACCCACATCTGACCTGACCGGCGATTCTGCTGAGGGAAGCAAATCGCTAACCTCCGTTACGTATTAGGCAATTACTGACTCACAGATCAGCCCAAGCTCTAGTGCAAATAGTGGCCATATTTACCCTGGTGTAAGTCCCGAACAATGGATTTCCCCTGTCAGTGTTTGCCCTAGTTAATTAAGTTCCCCAAGAGAGATTCCCCATTAACCCGGGTAAATGGGTGATATGATTTTCTGTCAGATGACGATTCTATCCCACGCTGCCTTGAATTCCTATATATGATGATGTTTTTCCCTCAATAAACCACTGGTCTTCGCTCCATCTTGCCTCGTGTCATTCCTTGACCAGTCTCCTCCGGGACCCTAAGGGCCGCTTCACGGCCCCAATCCAACATCTGGTGACCCCGAGACGTGATCTTACCCGAGAGTAAGCGATCAACGGGGTCCGGTTCTACGCTAGAACCGTGTCCGATCATCCCGGAGGACAGCGCGGCAGCCCGGTCGGAAAGCCAGCCGATCGGGAAGACAGCTCCGCGACGAGGCATTTCAGAGAGGCATCCTACAGCTTGCTCAGGCTTTTGCGGCGGCTTGCAGCACGGAAAAACGCGTTCCGCTCAGGGTCGGCTGTGAACCCCTGACAGCGCAGAGGCCACCGAGGGCCCGTGGCGGCAGTCCACGCTCCGAGCTCTACCCAGAGATTCGTCACGCAAAACCTATTGCCTGAACTACAGACGCGTCGAATCGTCCCGAGAAGGAGACTTCAAAGGACCCGGCAGGTAATATGGGGACTTGTCCTCAGCGGCAACGTCCGTCCGCTAGTCAAAGAATTCATGAGGATGAATTCAAAATCCTGGCCAGGGTATATCAGATAAGCTTTCACAGTGGAGAACTAGCGCGGCTTTTGGTGTTCTTGAGGGAACACTGCCTGCTTTACCCAGAAGCAGGTACGTTATCCCTTCAGCTCTGGGATCAGATAGGAGTCTGCATTCAGCAACCCCCGAAAGCTCCAGAGGGCATAATTCACACATGGAGCAAATGTAGGAAACTTTTAGCAGAGGTAGATCCAGTCCGGGTAGAGGCTAAAGAACCCCCAGCGTCAGCAGAGCCATCGGCGCCCACGGCGCTCTATCCGTCATTTCAGTTTAAGCAGAGTAGTGTAGGGAGCTTTCCCTCGGTGACAGCTGCAGACGTCACCGGTGGAATGCATGGAATGGGGAGCGCTGGCGCTTCTCTGACAGCTACAGGTTCCCGAACTAAGAGTGCCCTTCAGCGCACAGTTGAGGAGGAGATCAGGAAGGGGCAATTGCCAGCAGAAGAACTAGCTGAGCTTAGTCAGATTTGTCCAATTCGCTTGGAAATGGATGCCCTCACAGGGCAGCAGCAGGTAGTTCATTCACCAGTCCCGTATAAGCTCCTCATGGCTATACGGAAGGCCATTTCAGAGACAGGACTACAGAGTCGCTTCACTAGGGGCATGCTTCAGCAAGTGTGCGAGAACACCATGTTCATCCCGCACGACTGGAAAGCCATCATGCGGATGATGCTCAACCCCAGTCAGTATTTGTTATGGGACAGCGAGTATCGCCTCGAGGCTCAGGCAAGGGCTGCCAGGATGGGAGGGGCAATAATTCCTGACCAGTTATATGGTTCAGGTGCCTTCGAATCCATCGATGCGCAAACCGCCCTGCCACTCGCCACCCTCCAGATGTCAGCTGAGGCGGCCTTCAGGGCTTTCCTCAAAGTCCCAGCAACTGGCAAAGCGGCCAAAAATTACACCGCAGTCAAACAGGGCGCCCAGGAGTCCTACATGGACTTTATCAATCGCTTAGAGGAAGCGATCAGTAGGCAGATCGATAATGAGCAAGCCCAACAGGAGCTCATGATGAAATTGGCTAAAGACAACGCCAATCTCGACTGCCGTAAGATCTTGCAGTCACTGGGTAATCGTCCCGACTTGACTCTCACGGACATGATTAGAGCTTGCGCCGACGTTGGCACAGACTCTTACAAAATGGGTCTGCTGGCAGCGGCGGTGCAAGGGGGTAGGAGACCCAAGGACAAGAACAAAGGGGCATGTCACAATTGTGGCAAGGTCGGTCACTTCGCTAGGGAGTGCCGATCCAAGAGTGGCGGACAACATTCCGGCCGTTCCAAGGCTCCAACCACCCCGTGTCCGAAGTGTAATAAAGGCTTCCATTGGTCCAGATTCTGTCCGAATTCGGGAAACCGGAACGTGGGCAGTCTCTGGCCCCGGTCCAAACAGAGACTTCCCTCGCTCTGGGCGAGCCAGAGCTGGATTAGATTCCACTCACATTCCAGGCATTGCGAAGGCGCAGGCCACCCCAAGGGTAGTACAGGGCTAGAATTGACTTGCCAGGCGGACGTCACATGCGACTTGCCAGGCACAGTCTACCTGGTGGATTCCCAGTACATGGGACCCCTGCCCAAGGGCTTCATAGGCTTAGTTTTGCCCCGCAGTGTAGCAGGAGCACGCAGAATTCTTGTAATTCCGGGAGTCATTGACTCCAATTTTTCGGGTGTCCTCCAAGTCCAACTCTGGACGCACCTACCCCAGACCATTCACAAGGGAGACGCGTTAGCGCAACTGATTATGGTTCCTTGTAACTCGCCAGCAGATAGCCCGGGAAGGCTCAGGGACAGCGCAGGGTCCGGGTCAGAAAACCGCTCGAGTGCAAGTGAGGCAGTGCAAGGATACCAGGTCTTAGCGACAGTGGAGACCAACATAGAGTGGAAACAGCGGCCAGTGATTGAGGTATTTTTGAATAAAAAATCATTCTCAGGGCTGCTGGATACCGGAGCTGACGTCAGCGTGGTCAGCCAAAGCCAGTGGCCACGAGAGTGGGCCATTGAGCCGGTCTCCAATGTGTGGGGGGTAGGCGGCATTCAAGAAGCGTTTAGAAGCCGGGAGTGGGTGGAAGTCACGATCCCTAAGGCTGACGGCACAGCGGTCATTCGGCCGCACATTCTGGACGTGCACATCAACCTTTGGGGGCGAGACATTTTACAGCAATACGGTGCCACTCTTACCTTCGGGTAATGGCTTTGCCACTTAAATGGCTTACCAACACGCCAGTCTGGGTGGAACAATGGCCGGTAGTGGGGGAGAAATTAGTCGCCCTAAAGCAACTGGTTAAAGAGCAGCTAGACGCAGGACATATAGAGCAGTCCACTAGCCCTTGGAATTCGCCCATTTTTGTCATCAAGAAGAAGTCGGGGAAGTGGCGACTCCTCCACGATCTCAGAGAGATCAATAAATGTATACAGCCAATGGGTCCGCTTCAATGCGGCATCCCAATTCCAAATATGATTCCCGAGGGTTGGGAGATCCTGGTCGTAGACCTAAAGGATTGCTTTTACACCATTCCCTTAGACCCCAGGGACCAGGAAAGGTTCGCCTTTACGGTGCCAGTTGTGAACCACCGTGAGCCCACGCAGCGCTACGCGTGGAAATATTTGCCACAGGGGATGCTCAATTCGCCCACCCTGTGCCAAATTTATGTTCACAACGCACTGGCAAAGTTTCGAAACCTTCACCCCACAGCCTTAGTATGCCATTTCATGGATGATATCTTGGTCGCAGCGCCGCAACTCGGCAGCGAAATGTTTACAGACCTCCAGGCCAGCCTGGGGGAGAAAGGGTTACTCATTGCCCCAGAGAAAGTGCAGAGAACCGAGCCCTTCTCATACTTGGGTCATCGGCTTCTCCATTCCTTCGCAGCACCAGTTTTGCCCCAGATCAACCTAAAAGACTCAGTCACCTTGGTAGAATTGCAGCAAGTTTTAGGTAACATTAATTGGGCCAGACCATATTTCAGATTGGATACGGATCTCTTAAAACCGCTCTTCTCGCTGCTAACGCTAGGTAAGCAGCCGACAGACCGGATACGAATTCCTCGAGAGGCACGCTTGGCTCTCGAGAAAGTCAACCAAATTCTCAGCCAAAGGTGGGTGGACAGGATTGCTCAGGGGCCATATGCCCCAATCCTGAACTTGTACATCGTTCGGGCCGGATCCATGTTCACCGGAGCCCTAGGAGTGGACTCCGAGAGAGGAGCGAGTATCGTGGAATGGGTGTATTTACCGAACACCTCTTCCCGAAACATCATTCCCCCCCAAGAGTTGGTCTCCGCGGTGGTCTACCGCGGAAGGCTGAGGGCTAGTGACATCTCAGGGCACGACTTAGCAAAGATCGTGGTCCCATTCACCAAGGAGCAAGTTCAGCAGCTGATGCAGCTCGGTGACTCACTTCCAATTGCCTTGGAGGGATTCACCGGATGCTTGGCATACCACTTGCCAAAGGACCCCAGACTTGTCTCGCTTCAAACGCAGACAGTCAGCTTGTACGAATTGCTTTCGCTGGTTCCACCTCAGGGGGCCAGAACAGTTTTTACAGATGGGGGTCGCACATATGGTGTCTTAACTTGGCAGGAGGGCCAGGCTTGGCGCACGCTGCTAACTCTTCCACAGAAGTCCGCACAACGGGCAGAGTTGGCAGCGGTGAACCTTGCCTTGCGCACCTTCGCCAAAGAGCGCCTCAACATCATTACTAACAGTCAGTATGTTAGGAATGTGCTTCACAGTCTACCGGGAGCATACATCACTCCCGCGATAGACAAAAATTTGCTGAGTCTGTTCCTCACGGCTCAATTTCACTTGCGAAACCGCACGGAAGCGCTCTATATTGCCCACATCTGAAGTCACCAGGACCTACCGGGTCCGATCTCCGCGGGCAATAGCAGAGCGGATGCGGCCGCAAGGGAAATTCAGCAACGGTCGGGTGTTTTCACTACGCCAATTCAGAGTCATGCATTCTTTCATCAGAATGCCAAAGCGCTCGCCAGACAGTTTAACCTGCCACTTTCTCAAGCCCAAGGCATAGTTCGCTCTTGCCAGCATTGTGCAGGGGCACCGGGGGGGGCCCTCGTGGGGGGTCAACCCACGAGGGACAGAGGCTAACCAGGTGTGGCAAATGGACGTCACACATGTCCCGCAGTTTGGCAGATGGCAGTACATGCACGTTTGCATTGATACTTTCTCGCAATTCATTTGGGCGACAGCGCAAAAAGGGGAGACTGCTTCCCACGTGGAGCAGCACCTCCTAGCCTGCTTCGCGGCAATGGGCAAACCTCGGCACGTGAAAACCGATAACGCCCCGTCCTACAGCTCTAGGCAGTTGGCTAGCTTCATGGCCACCTGGGACATTAAGCACACCTTTGGCGTTCCTTACAATCCGCAGGGGCAAGCGATTGTGGAACGAGTCAATCGGACACTCAAGTCCTACATTGACAAACAAACAGAAAGGGGGGAGCCACCAGCCCTCCCCAAGTCACAGGGTCAGGCACAGCATTGTCTGAACACGGTGTTGTTCACTTACAATCACCTTAATGTTTTTTCCGATTGCACGCCGCAAGAGAAACACTTCCGCCGCTCGGAAGCTCCCCGCGACCGCTGGTTCGCTACCGGGTGCCACCGGACCCTTCCTGGAGGGGCCCGGCGCCACTCGTAACCTGGGGAAGAGGGTATGCTGCAGCTATGTCTCCTACAGGTGTCGTCTGGATTCCAGCTCGGTGCGTTAAGCCTCATTTGGAGCCACATGGCGTGGACCCAGGCCGACCCGAGTCCAATCCTGGAGATGGAGGACCTCACCCTGACCGAGAGGACCCGACGGAAGAAGCGGCCACAGACGACAGCGCCGAAGATCACCTGGGGGATGGTCAAGGCCCTTTGCAATGAGGCCCAGGACGCCATCCGACGCGAGGACAGGGAACCGACACCGGAGAGCTTCGTGGCTGCAGTCCTTGCCCTGATCACTGCCAACACCGTGGCAGTCACCATCATCCTGACCCTCTCCCTACTTGCGGGGGGAGGCGTTCAGGCAGCCTCACTAAAAGCCAGCGATCTGATGCCAGGCGGAGATCTCTCTGCCCGGATGCACTACAATCTATTGGAAAGGTTGGCGGGTCTCGTCAACCAGTCCGATTTTTGCCTGAAGCAGGACATTGGTTCTGCCTCAATCCTGAGCAAATGTCTCATCCCAGTGTGCCACACTCCAGACGCGCACACCAGGGATGGCGACTGGCTGGTGAGGCGGATTTTCGGCACTGGGTGGGCGAGTTGAACTTTGCTGGCACTCAACATCAAAAAGGCTGCAGAGCAGCTTTTAAACTGATAACTGGGGGAAAGCCGACAGGAGCTGGGCAGCATCCGGTTCGGGAAAGTGTGTACTTGAGTAGTGAGGAGGATCCAAAAATTACTGAGCAGAGCGAGGAGCTAGTCACTAGCATTCTAGCAGAAGGATGCAAGAGGCAGTCTAACAATGCAACTGGACACAAAAGACTGTGTCAGAAAAGCATATATAAATGCTTGTATACAAATGCTAGAAGCCTCCGGAACAAAATAGGGGAGCTGGAATACTTAGCAATAGATAAGAATATTGATATTATTGGTATCACTGAAACCTGGTGGACGGATGATAACCAATGGGATACAGTTATCCCAGGCTACAAACTGTACAGGAAGGATAGGAAGGGGCAAATGGGAGGTGGTGTGGCCTTGTATGTCAAAGAAGTGATAACATCGTATGAATTGGAATATCTAGGTGATCTGGAGTCACCACTAGAAGCTCTGTACCAGGCCACAAGGATGGTCTAACAGTAGGCATATACTATCGGCCTCCGACCCAAACTCTTGAGGGAGACTGGCAGTTGGAGAATGTTGTAAAGGAGGCATCCAAGAAGGGAAGCCTGGTTATAATGGGGGACTTCAATTACCCTCACATAGACTGGGTGAACTGTTGTTCAGCACATGATAAAGAGATAAAGTTCCTAGATATGCTAAATGATTGTTCCCTGGGACAGATGGTTGAAGACCCAACTAGAGGTACAAGAATCCTTGACTTGATCCTGAGTAATACTCAGGATCTGGTGCAAGATGTTAATGTGACTGATCCAATAGGGAACAGTGACCACAACTCAATTATGTTTAACTTGATCATAGACCGCAAGTCACTGATAAAATCTAACACAGAGACCTTAAATTTTCAAAAAGGAAATTTCCCAAAGTTGAGAAAACTAGTAAAAAAGAAGCTGAAAGGGAAAATTGAGAGTCCAAACACTCCAAGAGGCATGGAGGCTGTTTACAAAAACAATAACAGAGGCTCAATTGGAATGCATACCCAAAAGGAAAAAGGGCACTGACAGGTCCAAGAGGACTCCAATGTGGCTTACAGGAGCTGTTTGGGAAGTGATCAAGAGCAAGAAAAGCTCATTTAGAAGATGGAAGGCTTGTCCAAATGAGGACAGCAGGCAGAAACATAAATTCTGGCCGAACAAATGCAAGGCAACAATCAGGAAAGCAAAGCAAGACTTTGAGGAGCGTATAGCTAAAAATACTCAGAGAAATAACAAAGACTTCTTTAAGTACATTAGAAGTAAGAACCCAACTAGGAAGGCCATTGGACCATTAGATGACAATGGAAGGCAAGGGGTTATTAAAGAGGAAACAGAGATTGCAGAGAGACTCAATGAATTCTTTGCTTCAGTATTCACTGAAGAAGACAGAGGCCACTGTTGGATTGGGGCCGTGAAGCGGCCCTTAGGGTCCCGGAGGAGACTGGTCAAGGAACGACACGAGGCAAGATGGAGCGAAGACCAGTGGTTTATTGAGGGAAAAACATCATCATATATAGGAATTCAAGGCAGCGTGTGATAGAATTGTCATCTGACAGAAAATCATATCACCCATTTACCCGGGTTAATGGGGAATCTCTCTTGGGAAAGTTAATTAACTAGGGCAAACACTGACAGGGGAAATCCATTGTTCGGGGCTTACACCAGGGTAAATATGGCCACTATTTGCACTAGAGCTTGGGCTGATCTGTGAGTCAGTAATTGCCTAATACGTAACGGAGGTTAGTGATTTGCTTCCCTCAGCAGAATCGCCGGTCAGGTCAGATATGGGTGAATCAATCCTATAACTATTAATCCGCCCCCCAATTTCTGTGCCCGCAGAGCCCACATACCAGGAGCTTTCTCGACTGAAGTGGCCTCTGCAAGGGGCCGTATTATGCCAATTATGCTAGCGGAACCCGCATCCCCCCTTTCTCTGTTATTTATGGACCTGACAGATGGCCCTGCGGAGGAGGGGCATCAGCTGGTGTGTGGGAATGACATGTCGGGGTTCCCTCCATGGGGGACATCTCGATAGCAGCAAGGGGATACATTGCACGAAACAACATCCTGCTATGCTCAGTATAATTACTCCCACAATCACTTTGAGCGTTGTCTGGAGCCACTCCCATGGGAGCCACAACCACAACGAATCCCACCACCCCCATGAAGAATCCTCCTTGATGTTCTTGACTAGGGTGTGGAGGTCCGTGAGCTGGCTCTGTACTTTACGGGTATTGTCTGTGAGATTAAAGCAACACATGCTGTGGACAGATTCGCACCCCAAATGATGTAACAACAGAAGGTAGTCGATAGCTGCTCGATTGTCTAGGATGGCATGGCGAAGCTCTGCCTGCTCCTGGTTGAGCAGCGCTATCGCTGAGGAGGTATGGTTAATGGCCTTTGCTAATCCGCAAGCCAATTGACCAATTCTCCGAGCGTTGCCGACGGCTAAGCCTGGCACACCAAGTATGCTGACTGCCAGCGAGACGTACTCAGCTGGACTCAGAACCCTAATGTTGCTATCACATGAGCTGTCTAACTGGGTGGCACGAGAGTGCCGTAAGGGTGCGGAAACATTTGTGCTTGGACCAATCATATCCCTAGTGGGGAGTAACAATGTCAAGCGACTGATACAACATATGGAATCTGATACATTTGTGGGAATGTAGTTCCAAGTGTACTGATTGTATGTAAAGAACCAACCTGAAGGTAGGGTAACATGAGCATACATTGAACCAAGTGTCTCTGGGTTATTGCAAGTCCAGTTGCCGCGGCCAGCGTCAAGGCAGCAGCGCCGAGTCCGGCCGACTGCGGAGCAGCCGGTCATTCGAGCACAAGTAGAGTTCGGGCTGACCGCCACTCGAGGGGTGTGGAGAGTGGCTGCATCAGCCGGCAAAGTCATAGTCAGCTGCATTCCCCAGCGAGCGTATGCTGTGAAACTTGTTGGGAGAAATGGAGCGGAATATTAGCTAGGGTTTAATTCATCTATAGCTGACCTGACAAGCAGTTCGGACAATAGGAAGCTAATGACTAACTCGCTAGTCATGTAATAGGTAATCTTGCACCTGCGGATTGCTCTAAGTCCTAAAACCAATACCAGCCACATGTTTACCCTGGATAACATGGAACAATGTATTTCCCCTGTCGTTGATTAAGTTAGTTAATTAACTTCCCCTGAAGACCTCCCCAATTAACTCGTGTAAACATGGCATGTGGATTCTGTCAGATCGCAGTTCTTTTGCATGCAGCCTGTACATGATAAATACTGATGATTTGCCTTCATTAAATCACTGGTCTTCGCTCCATCTTGCCTCATGTCTCATTGCTTGACCAGTCTCCTCCCGGACCCAACAGCCGCTTCGCGGTGCCGATCCAGCTTGTGCAATCCGCTTCGCAGCCCCAATCCAACATAAATCGGGACATAGTTTTAGTGCACAAATCATTATGTAAGTCGAATTTTATGTAATTTGGGGTTTTACTGTAGTTACCATTGTGCATAAAAAGAAAAAGAAAGAAAACAATCAGCTTAGCTGAGCATTCAAAGCCACAAATTAGTTAAGGCACTCATGAACCCGGGAAAATTCTAAAACGCCTAAAAATATTTTTCAGCAATAGTGTCTGATTCTCTCTCTTCAAATCTCACTGTGGCCCTTTGCAGACCTTGGAACATGTCTGTCAACCATGGCTCTGGACAATCCGGGACCTGCGCTGAACGGTTCTGCACAGGTCGCTTTTTATGCATGCGTAAAAGCCTTCTACGCATGCATAAAAACGACTTGTGCAGAACCATCCTGCGCAGCTCGCTTCTACGCATGCATAGAAGGCTTTTATGCATGCGTAGAAGGCTTCTACAATCCCCTTCTGCACAGAAGCCTTCTACACATGTGTAGAAGGGTTCTATGCAAGCGTAGAAGGGTTCTACGCATGCGTAGAAGGGAACTGCGCAGAAGGGATATGCAGTAATTCCTTTCCCCCACTGCCAAATTCCGGGGTTTCGGCAGTTCCAGGCGGGAAATGGCGAAAATCGGCGCCGAAAAACGTGAAATCCCTGCCAATCCGGGAAGGTTGACCGGTATGCCTTGGAAAGGTTATCTTTTGGGACAGCAACTCCCAGAATTCCCCAGTCTCCAATTTACTGTTATCCAAGTGCTGGTCCTTGTGCTTTCATCAAGAGAAGCAGCAGGGGAAAGCCCTGTTCTCAGCGAAATCCTAGTGAACAACCTGTGACATCATTCCAAGGAACTATGCTTTTGTTTGCTTTTAAATTTCCTGTGTGTGGTGGGGGAGAGATCATATTTTTTCCATTGTACCTAGAAAGCAACTAAATAAAACATAGCACTAAAATCTAACCTGAAAACACAAAGAAACCAGCCACCCCACTCCAATTCCTATTATTATTATTTGAACCCATTCTGTTCATTTTTGTTGTTGTTCAGCCGCAGTCAATTCTGACCCTTTGCAACCCTATGGACCATTGCACACCAGGCACTTCTGTCCCCCACCATCCTCCCAACCTGCCCAGCTCTGTGCCCATTACATCTACAATGCCATCTAGCCATCTCATTTTTGGCCGCCCCCTTCTTCTTTTGCCCTCCACCTTTCCGAACATCAAGGCTTTCTCAAGTGAATCCTCTTTTGTCATTTGATGTTCAAAGTACTTTAGCTTCATCTTTACTATTTGTCCTTCTAAGATCGACCTATTTGTTTTGTTCATGTGGCGATGGAAGTCCTCTCCCCAATGTGACTGTGAAGAAGACCAAACCATGGACCACATTACATTTAGGTGTCCTTTGCGTGCGTTTGGAGGCACATTAGAGGACTTGTATAGTGCCACAGATGAAGCCTTTCAATGGCTTTCAAACTCTAGGTAGGAACCTGAGATGGACAATTTATGCTTACTGTATATATCAACATCAATGTAGACAACTAAAGTTCATCACACAATAAATAAATAAATAAATAAATAAATAAATAAAATTTGAACCTGAGCCTTGTGACAGTCATTTTAAAATGAAGACTGGTAAGAGATTGGAAAATAACACACTTCACCAAAGGATAAGAAATGTATCACACGCGCAAAGAGGGTGCAGTTTTTATCATGTGTGTGTATGTGTTATATATAGTGCAATGCTTTATTTAGTTGCTTTCTGGTCAATACAGTCTGAAGTAAAGGACATATTCAGTATAAGGTAAAGGTAAATGTTTCCCTTGCTCGAAAGCCAGTTGTATCCAACTCTAGGATTCAGTGCTCATCTCTGTTTCAAAGCCGAAGAGCCAGTGCTGTCTGCCTCCGCAGACGTTTCTGTGGTCATGTGGCAGGCATGACTAGACACTGGAGTGCACGGTACGCTGTTTACCTTCTCACTGAAGTGGTTCCTATTTATCTACTTGCAATTTAATTTGCCTTAGGGCCCATTTGTTTGCCTTTCTGGCAGTCCAGTTGTTGTTGTTGTTGTTGTTGTTGTTGTTGTTGTTGTTGTTGTTGTTGTTGTTGTTGTTGTTGTTGTTGTTGTTGTTGTTGTTGTTGTTGTTGTTGTTGTTGTTGTTGTTGTTCAGTCACACAGTCGTTTCTGACCCTTTGTGACCCTATGGACCATTGTCCTCCAGGTACCCCTGTCCTCCATCATCATCCTCAACCCGCCCAGCTCTGTGCCCATTGCATCTACAATACCATCTAGCCATCTCACCTTTGGCCACCCCCTTCTTCTTTTGCCCTCCACCTTTCCCAGCATCAAGCCTTCTCAAGTGAATCCTCTCTTCTCATTTGATGTCCAAAGCACTTTAGCTTCATCTTTACTATTTGACCTTCCAAGGAGCAGTCAGGGTTGACTTCTTCTAAGATCGACCTATTTGTTCTCGCTGTCCAGGGTACTGTATTCTCAAAACTCTCCTCCAACACCACATTTCAAAGGCATCTATTCTTCTGTGCTCAGCCTTCCTAATGGTCCAGCTCTCACAACCATTTATTTATTTATTTATTTATTTATTTATTTATTACTTTTGTGATTTATATTGCCACCCAACTCAAAAGACTCTGGGCAGCACACAAAGAATAAAAACCAACATCACAGTTAAAACTCTAAAACCTATAAAAACCCCATTAAAAATGACGATCAAAAATTACCCCAACCCTTACCAATTAAAAGAGAGAGAGCATTCTTCCTAGATCAGCCAGCAGGCAGGGGTCACCACATCATTGGTGCCCCACACCTGCTTTGCCAGCCAGGTTTTTATGCCTTTCCTGAAGGGCAGCAATTCCATCTGGAGACACAACTCAATTGGAAAGAGTTTCCATAGGGCCGGAGCAGACCATGCACTCATACCTGTCAACCGCAGCTCCGGACAATCCGGGACCTGCGCACAACGGTTCTGCGCAAGTCGTGTTCTACGCATGCGTAGAAGGCTTTTACGCTTGCGTAGAACCCTTTTACTCAAACGTAAAAGGGTTCTACGCAAGCATAAAAGGGTTCTACGCAAACGTAAAAATCTTCTACGCATGCGTAGAACGCGACTTGCGCAGAAGGGATGCGCAGTACCTCTTTCTCCCCACTGCCAATTCCGGGCTTTTGGCAGCTGCGGGCGGGAAATGGTACAAATCGGTGCAAAAAATCGGGAAATCCTGGCCAATCCGGGAAGGTTGACAGGTATGCGTGCATTACCACCAGGAATGCCATTGCTCTGACTATGCGAATTTTTGTTTGCAAGGTGATGTCTCTACTTTTATCTATGTTTCCCACGTTTCTTATCACTTACCTCCCAAGAATCAGTCGCCTTTTTATTTCATGGCTGCATTCACCATCTGCAGTGATCTTGGATCCTAAAAAAGTAAAGTCTGTCACTGCTTCTACTTCCTCCCCATCTATTTTCCAGGGACTGATAGGCAGTCCAGAGTATCTGTAAAACTTCTCCAACACCATATTTCTAACAAAACAAAAAAATCCCTGTCAGTTTTTTTTAGTGCCCAGCTTTCACACGCATATATAGAGATCTGGAATACAAGGATGTAGATGACATTGGTCTTGGCCCAGGGGCATATCCTTACACTTTGCCGATCTTTCCAAATTCTACCATTACCCTGCCAAGTCTTAGCTGTATTTTGCTTTCTTGGCTGCAGTCTCCATTTGGATTGATGATTGAACCAAGGTATACAAAATGTTTCACTATTTCAGTTTCTTCATTGTCATCCTTAAAGTTCTGTGGTTCTTCTGTAGTGATGATTTTTGTCTTCTTAACATCCCACTGTTAGTTCTGCTTTGGCACTGTTTTCCTTTCACTTTCACTAAAACTATTTTCAAGTCATTGCTGCTTTCTGCCATTAAGATGGGGTCATCTGCATATCTTAAATCATTTAGATCTTCTTCATCTAAATCTAGCCTGGCTTTCTGTATGATATGTTCTGTGCACAGATTGAACAGACAATGAGATAAAATGCACCTTTCTCTGACACCTTTATGTATACAAAGTCATCCTTTCTCTCCATAGTCTGCCCTAAAGGGAGCTTGTTGTTGACAGTACAGGTTGCTCATCAGGAGAATCAAGTGGCTGAGGAACATCCACTTCTTTGAGAACAACCTATAGTTTCTCCTGATCCATACAGTCAAAGACACTGCCGTAGTCTATAAAGCAGGGGTTCTCAATGTTTTCCGGCCATGGACCGGACCATGCCCCCTCAGACAGCTGAGCAGATGGGCCGAACTGGTGCCGTAAAATGCATTCTTTTCTTAAAATAATTTTTATTAATTTTTTAAAACAATAATACACAAATAAAGTATAACAGCAATAATACATAAAAAGTACACACCTTAAATACAAAATATGGCCAATTATTTACTAATACAATATAATAACTAAAATATAAAAAAGAAAAGAAAAATATAAAAGTAAAATATCTTAGTAATACTATTTCATTATGACTTAGTAGTGTGTCACATTCTTCTTCACATCTTTGATTATTTGATTATACTTTCAAAAAATAAAAGTTTTTAATACATATATCATTTATACAGTTATCATGATATTCATATTCTTTTTTATGTTCTTATTATCATGATATACAAATTCAAAATCAGTTCATAACCTCCAAAATTTGATATATCTACTAAATCAAACTTCAAAATCATTACCATACAAAAATTAAAAAAACATAAACAATTTAAAAAAAATTGCCACCCAGTGCTTTATACAATGCCCTGGAGTATCTCATTAGTTTTCATTCCCAAAAACTCCTTTGACCAAGTACAGGTCTATTCGCTTCCTCCCCTTTCAATGAGTAATCCACAAAAGCTTGCCAAACATTCCAAAATCTCTTTTCTTTAACGATACCCTTTTTCTTGTTATCTCCCATGTTAACTTATCATTCAATGCTAAGTTCCACATTTCCTTGTACCATTCTTCAATTTTTATAATCACATCATTTTTCCAGTTTCTAGCGATACACTGTCTACCCGTTTTCAACATTATCTCTAATAACTCTTTTTATCCTTATTTAAATTCATACTTTCCACATCAGTTAACAAAACAGTACTTGACTCCAATTTAATTCTCATATCCATAATTTTGCCTATCTCTTTCTCAATTTTTCTCCAAAAGTCTTTTACCACATATGTTTGTATGTTCCCAATGCATCCTTGCACCGCCAACATGTTTTATCTTTTTTATTATCAGTCTGATGCAACCTCACTGGGGTCAAATACCATTTCCACAACATTTTATAATTATGTTCTTTCACTCTAACTGACATAGTTCTCATAATTCTTTTCTTCCATTTATTATTCCAATTCCCATCCGCTATTTTTATTTTCAGATCTTGTTCCCAACTTGCTTTCAACGCCTCCTGTGGATTACCCTCCTTATTTAACAATATATATATTTTAGTTACCAGACTCTTAATGCTGCTTTCTCCCTTTTTTATTTTTAATATCAATTCTTCAAACTCTGTCCTTCCTCATATATTTACTATTCCACTTGTTTACCAACACTGTCTGGAACCAATTCATCTTCAACTGTACGTACAAATCTACTTTTCTGACACTATCTTTACAGGCCCGTATCCAGTCTTTCAACAGGAAAACTTCATTTCTATAAAGTACTTCTTTTACCATTTTGTCTATTTTTATTGGAAATTTTTTGATATCCTCTATTTCAATAATAGGAGAAACATCCGGAGCCAATTCCTTCTTCACTTTTTTCCATATTCCCAATATTGTCTTCATCATTTTATTTTTAATAACAATTTTTCCCGTATTACAACCCAAAAAGACCATTTTTCCTATTTTATTAAGATCCTTCATCTCAATTTCTTCCCAAATTACCTTTTCCCTAGCTAAAATCTTTACAATATTTTTGATTTGAAAGACTCGATAATAATTCCTCAAATTTGGTATTCCTAATCCTCCTTCCTTCTGAGATAAGTACCAAAGTTTTTTTTAACTATCCTAGGTTTCTTTCCACTGTTACAAAAATTATTTATCATTTTTTGAAACTCCTTAATTTCATTATCCTTCAATTGAATCTGAAGAGCATCAAATAAAAAATTAATTCTCGATAATAACATCATTTTACATAACGCTATCCTTCCAAACCAAGACAACTTCAACTTTTGATATCGCTGTATTTTATCCTTAATTTCTGTTTTCAATTTTCCATAATTCAATTTCTTAAACTCTTCAAATTTATTTGAAATGTTTATCCCCAAATACTTCAAATTATCCTTAAATTGCAAATTGACCTTACCTTTTATCTTTTGTTGTTCTTCCTTGCCTATGTTAAACAAAATCATTTCCGACTTATCCCAATTTATTCTGAAACCTGTCATATCTTCAAATACCTTTAACTGTTCTTGTATTCTACCTAACGCCTTCCTGGGATATTTTGTTATTATCAAGTTATCATCTGCATATAAACTTATCTTGTTTCCTAAAACCCCTTGCCAACAACTCCATTGCCATGATAAACAATATTGGCGATAGTGGGCAGCCCTGTCTTGTTCCGGCTTCCAATTTCACTTCATCTGTAATCTCATCATTTACTCTAACAATAGCTGTTCCATGTTGGTATAATTGTTCAATTGTTCTTCTAAATTTATCTCCAAATCCATAACATTTTACTATCTCATTGATTGTCACCCATTGTAAAGAGTCAAATGCCTTAAAGATATTTAAAGATAATAATCCAACTTTTTCTTTTGTTTGTCCTACCATATCAATTAAGTCTAATACTCTTCTTGTCATATGTCTTCCTTTCAAAATCTGCCATATGTCTTCCTTTCAAAAAACCCACTTGATCTTCATTTATATAGCTACCCATAAAATTATTCAATCTATTTGCTAATATCGCTGTAAAGATCTTGGCGTCTTGGTTTATCAAAGAAATAGGTCTATAGGATTCCACTTTTTCTGGATCTTTTCCAGGTTTTGGTAATAAGGCAATTATAGATCTATACCATGAAGTCAGAATTTGCCCTCCTTCCAATATATAATTATATAATTTTACCAATTTTGGCACCACTAATTCTTTAAATTCCTTATAAAATTCAGCTGGTAACCCATCTTCTCCCAGGGCTTTGTCCGTTTTCAAACTGGCTATTACTTCTTTTATTTCTTTCTCTGTTATTCTTTCTTCCATTCTATTTCTATGCTCCTGTTTTATCTTATTTTCTATTTGTTTCTCCAATTGAGCTTTTAGTTTCATCACTTCTACTAGCAGAGGTTGCCCGGCGTTGCCGGGCTGTTTTAAATTGTGTTGGAAGGTTAAATTGTGTTAACGTTTTTAAAAAAATTACTTAGTCTGTAATTTTAATTTTTTAAATGTTTATTTATGTAAATTTTTTTGGCTTGCCTGTTATTAACTGTGATCTGCTTTTTTGGGTTTTTTTGAGGATTAATAAAAGAACAAAGTATGATATAATTTTTTCAAATTGTTTTATGTAAGCGAATAATGTTTTAGTTTTTTGAATTTTTTTAATTAGTTGTACCGTAGGTCATAATTTTAATAATGTAAAAGTAAATGTTTTTTACATTCAATGTTTTTAAAATGTGTTTAGATGTTTTGGGTTTAAATTTGAGTTAAAACTCAGCACAGGATTTTTAAAGGTTTCTATTGTATTTTATTGACATATGTTTGTGATTTGTGTTAAAGTGTGTTTTAGTGTAATATTTTTGACTTTTTATTGGTGTGACCTTTTGTGTAAAATTGTGAATTTGTGTTATGTTTTTGATTTGTTTTTACTATTGTGGCCTTTTGTTTGGAGCTGTTGTGTGTTTTTGAATTGTTTTTACTATTGTGGCCAGCAGGTGGTGCTGGTAGGGGTTATTGTATTTTGACTGTTTTTTCTTTCCTGGCCTCTGGGTGGAGCTTCTTCTGGTAAGTAGTCTCTTTCTTTCTTTATTCATTTCTTTTCCAGTCCTGGTGGAGGTAGGACATCTTTTGGTAAGTTTGCTTGTTTTCTTTCTTTTGTGTGTGTGTGTGTGGGCGGGGTTGAAATTTGTATTTTTTGTCTGTTTGTTTTGTTTTTGATTGTGTTTTTGTTTACTTCGTATTGTTTTTTGGTATTGTTTTTGTTTTTGTGCATTTTTTGATGTTTTTGACTGTGTTATTAGTAATTTTTAAAATTTATTTATTTATTTGGTGGTGGGGAGGGGGCGTGGTCATTGGGGGTTAGGAAGGGTGGGCTAGGTGGTGGGGAGGGGGCATGGTCGTTGGGGGTTAGGAAGGGTGGGCTAGGTGGTGGGGAGGGGGCGTGGTTGGTGGGGGATAGGAAGAGTGGGCTAGGTGGTGGGGAGAGGGGCGTGGTCGTTGGGGGTTAGGAAGGGTGGGCTAGGAGGTGGGGAGGGGGGCTTTATTGTGTTATGGTGCTTTGAGTGTGTGGAGTTATGAAAGTAGATCGGGGTTTCCCCTTTAATATCAGTGGGTGAAGGGTTGCGACCCCCCTCTCCGCTGGCTCCCCTGGGGTTGGGAGGTTTGGGGGGACAAAAGGGGTATGCCCCCCACCCCAACCCTTCTGGACCCAGGAGACCAGGGAGAGTGGATCGATTCCACCCCCTCCTTAAAACAACTCCGTTTTTAAAGAGAAGAAACCGCTTGGTTGGTGGGGAGGGGGGCATGGTCGTTGGGGTTAGGAAGGGTGGGCTAGGTGGTGGGGAGGGGGCATGGTCGTTGGGGTTAGGAAGGGTGGGCTAGGTGGTGGGGAGGGGGGCATGGTCGTTGGGGTTAGGAAGGGTGGGCTAGGTGGTGGGGAGGGGGGCATGGTCGTTGGGGTTAGGAAGGGTGGGCTAGGTGGTGGGGAGGGGGGCATGGTTGTTGGGGTTAGGAAGGGTGGGCTAGGTGGTGGGGAGGGGGTTTTTAGTGTGTTATGGTGCTTTGTGTGGAGTCGTGAAAGTAGATTGGGTTTCCCCTTTGATATCAGTGGGTGGGGCTTGCGACCCCTCTCTCCGCTGGCTCCCCTGGAATTGGGAGGTTTGGGGGGAGAAAAGGGGTATGTCCCCTCCCCAACACTTCTGGACCCAGGAGACCAGGGAGAGCGGATTGATTCCCCCCCCCTCCTTTAAACAACTCCGTTTTTAAAGAGAAGAAATCGATCCACTCTCCCTGGTCTCCTGGGTCCAGAAGGGTTGGGGGGCATACCCCTTTTGTCCCCCCAAACGTCCCAATCCCAGGGGAGCCAGCGGAGAGGGGGATCGCAACCCCCCCACCCACTGATTTTAAAGGGGAAACTCCAGTCGGGACCTTCAGGCGCTGTTGGTGAGGGAAAGAAAGCCGGCTGGTGTTTGCTTGGCTGTGAGGCGGTGAGTTGGTTTTCTTTTTAATTTTTCCGGCGCCGGTTTCCTCAGCGTCCTGCGCGCATATGTCGCGCAGGACTCTGGGGCTTGTAGTAACGGGTTTGTGATTTGTGGTTGTGGTGCGTTTTTTTGCTGCGGCTCAATTTTGATTGGATGCGGTGCGTTTTTCAATGTTCTTTGTGGTCGCGCCTCTCAGCCTGATTGGCTGTGGTGGGCGCGGCGCAAAGAAAATTGGGAAAGTAAGTTGTTTCCCTTTTTTCGCGTTTGTGGGGCTGTTGCCCCACTGCCTGTTTTCTCAATCCTTTGTTGACCTGCGTACCCAGATCGGCCGTGTGCACGAAGGGTGAGTGCAGGCAAGTAGGGCGAGGCATAGCAACCTATAACCCTTGGATTTATAGGTTAAGATATTCTTTTTTAGCATACAAATCCTGATAAAAATCTTTGACAATTTTGCATTTATCTCCAATCTTATTACATCTTGTTCCATCCTTATTAATTAAAATTCCAATTTCCCTTTTTTCTCTCTTTTCTTTGGCTGCTCTTGCTAATAATTTTGAATTCTTATTACTATATTCAAAATATTTCCTTTTTAAATAAATCAGGTCTCTTTTTACCTTTTCTATATCTTTGCCTGCCAATTCAGTCTTTAATCTTTGCATCCTTTCAAAAACCTTCTTGTCTTTTGTTTTTATATGCTCTTCTTGTAACCGTTTTATCTCATTTTCAACTTTATCTTGCGACTCCTTATATTGTTTATTTCTAATACTGGCTAGTTTAATACTTTCCCCTCTAAAAACCGACTTCATGGCATCCCACACCATATTATAACTCACCTCATCTGTGTCATTCCAATACCAACTTTCCTTCCAATTCTCAGTTATTTGTTCTTTACACTTTTGATCTTTAAAGAGTTTAGAATCATATCTCCAGTTCTTTCTCGTTTTCCTTGTACCCTCTATCCTTAAGTCTGCCAACACTTTCACATGATCAGACTCTTTAAAAATTTCCACTTCTACCTTATCTATATTTCTAATCATAAGAACATAAGAACATAAGAACATAAGAACAGCCTTGCTGGAACAGGCCACAGCCCATACAGTCCAGCATTCTGTCTCACACAGTGGCTCACCATTTCCTTCAGGGTATTCCCAAGGAGATGCCTTCCCCTGCTTAGGATTCCTTGGAAATGGCATTGAGAGATATCCTGCCTATCTCTCCAACCCCGAGGTTGTCCTTAAGTATCCATAATTATAGCCATTGATACCCTTGTCCTCCATGAACTTGTCTAATCATTCCTTAAAGCTGTCAGGACTGACAGCTGTCACCACTTCTTCTGGCAGGGAGTTCCATAGACCAGTGATCCTCTGGGTGAAAAAGTACTTTCTCTTATTTGTTTGAGAACTAGTACCCAAAAGTTTCATTGAGTGTCCCCTAGTTCTAGTGTTGTGCGATAGGGAAAACAGTTTTTCCTTATCTACTTTGTCCACACCGTGCATGATTTTATAAACTTCAATCAGGTCACCTCTTAGACGCCGTCGCTCAAGAGTGAAAAGGCCCAACCGTTGCAGCCTCAGATGGTAAGGAAGGTGTTCCAGTCCCCTAATCATTCTGGTTGCCCTCCTCTGCACTTTCTCCAGCTCCATAATATCCTTCTGGAAGTATGGCGACCAGAACTGTACACAGTATTCCAGATGGGGCCTCATCATAGATTTATAAAGAGGCAAAATGACACTTGCTGACTTATTTTCTATACCCTTCCTAATGATCCCTAGCATTGAGTTTGCTTTTTTCACTGCTGAGGCACACTGGGTTGACACCTTCATTGAGTTGTCCACCAGGACACCAAGGTCCCTTTCCTGGTTTGTCGCAGAGAGTTCAGACCCCATCAGTTTACAAATGTAATTGGGGTTTTTTGACCCAACATGCATCACTCTGCACTTACTAGTGTTGAAGCTCATTTGCCACTGTTTTGCCCACTCCCCCAGTGTCAAGAGATCCCTCTGGAGCTCCTCACAATTTCTCACAGTTTTCACTACCCTGTATAATTTAGTGTCGTCAGCAAATTTGGCTACCTTGCTATTTACTCCTACCTCTAGATCATTTATGAAGAGGTTGAAAAGCAGGGGTCCCAGTACTGAACCTTGGGGGAACCCACTCTTTACTTCCCTCCACTTGGAGAAGTATCCATTTAGTGCTACCCTCTGTTTCCTGTCCCTTAGCCAGTTGCTGATCCAGGACAAGACCTGTCCCTTTATTCCATGACTGGCAAGTTTATTCAAGAGCCTTTGGTGTGGGACCTTGTCAAAAGCCTTCTGAAAGTCCAGATAAACAATGTCAACTGGATCCCCCTTATCCACATGCTTGTTGACACTCTCAAAAAATTCTAACAGATTAGTGAGACATGATTTGCCCTTGCAAAAGCCATGTTGGCTCTCCTTTAGCAGCGCCTTCTCTTCTATGTGCCTATTAATTCTATCTTTTAGGATGGTTTCCATCACTTTACCTGGGACACATGTCAAACTGACGGGTTGGTAATTTCCTGGATCACCCCTGGATCCTTTTTTGAAAATTGGTGTTACATTCACTACCTTCCAGTCATCAGGCACAAAGCCTGATTTGAGGGAAATATTATATATTTTGGCTAGGAGATCAGCAATTTCATCTTTAAGTTCCCTGAGAACTCGTGGATGGATGCCATCTGGTCCTGGGGATTTGTTAGTGTTTAGCTTAACAAGACATGCAAGGACCTCCTCCCTGGTTATTTCTATCTTGCTTAATTCTTCGGTTTCCCTCCCTACGAAGATAGGCTCTGTTTTGGGCATGTGGTCTCTGTCTTCTTCAGTGAATACTGAAGCAAAGAATTCATTGAGTCTCTCTGCAATCTCTGTTTCCTCTTTAATAACCCCTTGCCTTCCATTGTCATCTAATGGTCCAATGGCCTTCCTAGTTGGGTTCTTACTTCTAATGTACTTAAAGAAGTCTTTGTTATTTCTCTGAGTATTTTTAACTATATGCTCCTCAAAGTCTTGCTTTGCTTTCCTGATTGTTGCCTTGCATTTGTTCTGCCATAATTTATGTTTCTGCCTGCTGTCCTCATTCGGACAAGCCTTCCATCTTCTAAATGAGCTTTTCTTGCTCTTGATCACTTCCCGAACAGCTCCTGTAAGCCACATTGGAGTCTTCTTGGACCTGGAAGTGCCCGTTTTCCTTTTGGATAATCATGTTCTCTGTTACTAATATATAATCTATTCTGGAATATGAACTGTGCACCTGCGAGAAAAAAGTGTAAGCCCTTTCCAAACTTTTGAGTTCCCTCCATATATCCTTTAATTCTAGAGATATCATCCATTTGTCCAAAATCTGCTTTTTAATATCTTTTCCACCTCTTACTATATTTGTACAATCTAAATTTGACCTTATTAAATTGAAATCTCCAGCCACAATGATTTTTGTTATTTTTTTCTTTTGCCAAAATGTCATATATTTTATCCAAAAACTCACCCTGATGATCATTTGTTGCATATATATTCACTAAAATTACTTCCTCATCATCAATCTTCCCTTTTACTACTAAGTATCTACCTTCCGGGTCGGAAATACTGCTTATCATTTCAAATCCCAACCTAGTTGGAATCAGAATCGCCACCTCTCTTGCTTTTGAAGTATTATAAGACTTTTCATAAAATTGCATCCATCCTAAAAAGATCTTGTTTGTATCCTGGGATTTTTGATGAGTTTCCTGTAGAAAGACTACGTCCGGCCTATCTTTTCTCAGAGCTGATTCAATTCTTCTCCTCTTGACTTGAGACCCTGTACCTTTCACATTCCATGTTAACACTTTAATATTTCTCATATTTTAATCAACCACCATCTTCTATAACCTTCAATTTCTCCAATAGGTGTGTTTCCCTCTACCACACAAAAACTATACCTACATCTAAAACAAAAAAAACATTCATTTCTACCCTCCCACTCTTTTCTTCAAAAAAGTCGCCTTCATCACCCAAAGGGGACGGGGGGAAACGTGGAAGATATGCCTACTATCGTACGTTCTAGTGCTTTTCTTTCTTTGTTCATAAAACAAACTACTTTCATAAAAATTCATACACACATTTCTCTCCCCTGTATCACCCTATCTTGTATTCTCTCCTCTAAACACTAATTCACCCTCCTGTAGCACCCCCTCTTCTGCACCTCCATGATCTCTTCTTATACCTCCAGATTCTAATAGAGCTTTCCTTAATCCAAGCCAATCTCTTGAAGCCGCCTTAACCAAACCAATTGAACACAAATATTCAAAAGCATCAGTTTCTGCATCAATCGTGTGCATTTTTTTATCATAGAAAAATCTTAATCATTGTGGAAATCTCCAATTATATTTTATCCCACGTTTCATCAAAAGTTTTGTTGCTGGTTTCATCTTGTAATGCGAAACACACTCATTAACTAAAATGTCATTGTATACTTCAACATCATTCCCATCAATTTTTAAAACACCAGACCCAGCTTGTTTTATGAAAGCCATCACCTTTAATTTATCACCCCAATTTGCAAACTTAACCAAAACATTTCTTTGAACATTTCCCCCCCTCCTCTCACCCAATCTATAAACATTTGCAATATCCTCATTAACAAAATATTTCCCCATTTTCAAACTATTCAGCCAATCAATTATTCTATCCTTCAGCTGGTCTGGCATTTTCCCCATAAGATTACATATTACAATATTCTGTTTTCTCACCATCTCTTCCACCATATCTAACCTTTTCTCCTGCACATCTACTTTCATTTTAGTTTCCTTTTCCTCTTCATACAACCCTTTCTTATCATCCTGCATCAATTTCATATCTTTTTGCATTGACTTAACACTTATATCCATCCTTTGAAAATTGAAATCAACCTTTTTAGAAAAGTCAGTAAACATTGCAGCCAACTTATCTTGTTTTTCCATAATTTCATCTTTATCTTTTACCCTTGTTTCTTTAATTTCATGAAAACCCTTCACATTTGCCTCCTCCATCCTCTCAAATTTCTTAAAAAGTTTACCCAACTCAACCAAAATTTGTGTTTGGTCCATTGGTACAGGTTCCGGCGATGATGTTGGTGTGGGTGCATCTTCAGTTGCTGATTTGTCTTTCCTCTTGGGCCTCACCACTTCTTCTTCCTTTCCTTTTCCTTTTCCAATTTTTTCCATTGTAACTTCAAATAATAATCTCAGTGCAGCCACACCTTTAATTCCACCAAATCCGTCTTCCTGAACAAGTTCCAGATTCAGTTATTTATATAACCTCTTTCAAATATACTTTCACTAAGTATTATATCTTTAGCAATTGTAATCCAATTATGTCTTCAGGAATCACACGTGAGCTATGCAACAGCCAGAAATTGTATCTCTTGTATTACAGTCCAAATATAAAATTGTAACCAAATGTCTCAGCCTCTTGAGGAAAGAAAAAAAGGAGACACACAGTAACTATATATCCAAAAATAAAAATGCGCAAGGAGGAACAATTTGTCCAGAAACAACTTTAAAAACTCAGACACGGAGAATAAATCCAATTAGAAAAATTGGGCTGCACGATAACATTCCAAGCAAAACCTGTAGCTTTTGTAAACAAAAATAAACCAATTCTCCCCCCCCCCCCCCAAAAAAAGAAAAATTTAGACCCATACAACGTGCAAATTTTCAAAAATTATATTCCAAGCTGGCCGTCAGGTGAGAAGAGAAGAAAAAAGAAAAAAAATTGCCATGGGTTCAACTACTCCGTCTGCCCCATTTTATAATCCAAACCACAGTGGCGGTTTCCCAAGACGGTCCTTTCTGCCTTCTCTGCCAGTCCACACCGCCAAGCACCAACCAAACTCTTCTTTATAAAACTTCCTTACCAATCAAGCTTTCAAAATCTTGCAAAAACCTTCTTCATCCCACCTTCCAACAAGCTCACACACTTCAACTCCATCTCCGTCTCCTCTCACTCCGTTCTCGGCGTATTTCTCCAAGATTTAACTTTCCCTTTCCAAATCTCCTGCCACCATTATTTCGACCCGTCCTCATCCTTCTTCCCAACTTTCGCTCACCCTCAGCCCTTACTTGGCCTTCGCTGGCGTCCACCTCCTTCTAATCCAGGACCCCTCATCCACCACCACCGCAGCCTTGGTCTTGGTCTTTTCTTTTTGATTATTAAAACTCTATTTTCTTCTTCCACTTTTTTACAAAAAAATCGCTGCTTTAAAGCACAGAGCTCCCGTCCGACCTCAGAGCGGCTTGAGTAACGCAGCCTACTCCGCGCCTCTCTCACCCCCCGATCCTCGGACTCTGACCTCTTGCTGTTCTCATTTGAAGATTACAGGCTCCGGAGATTTAAATACTTCATTACTGAACAATTTGTCTTTTCAATTTTTACAATTAAACCACTTTAATTCCACATTCTTTAGTGTGAGCAAAGCAACGTACGTGTTACTCCAGCAACATCTTAGCCACGCCCCCATAAAATGCATTCATGGCTGTTGTAAACGCATTTATGATGGCCGCGGACTCATTCACAGCTGTAGTAAACACATTTACGATGGCCACAGACTCAGCCGTAAATGAGTCCATGGCAGATTCCGCTGATGGTGGGAGTGGGGGCAAGGTCAGGGACCAGATGATTTGCTGCCGAGGGCCAGATCCAGCCTGCAGGCAGTAGGTTGCAAACCCCTGCTATAAAGCATCTACTGATCTCATGAAATTCTTTCTGAGCTCCAGTTGTTGTTGTTCAGTCGCACAGTCGATTCCGACCCTTTGCGACCCTATGGACCATCGCTCTCCAGGCACCTCTGTCCTCCACCATCCTCCTTAGTCCACACAGCCCCGTGCCCATTGTGTCTACAATACCATCTAGCCATCTCATCTTTGGCCGTCCCCTTCTTTTGCCCTCCACCTTCCCCAGCATCAAGGCCTTCTCAAGTGAATCCTCTCTTCTCATTTGATGTCCAAAATACTTCAACTTCATCTTTGTTATTTGTCCTTCTAAGGAGCACTCAGGGCTAATCTCTTCTAATATTGACCTATTTGTTCTCTTCGCTGTACAGGGGACTCTCAAAACTCTCCTCCAGCACCACATCTCAAAGGCATCTATTTTTCTTCGCTCAGCCTTTCTAATGGTCCAGCTCTCACAGCCATACATTACCACCAGAAATACCATTGCTTTGACTATGCGGACCTTTGTTTACAGTGAGATATCTCTACTTTTCACTAGGTTCCCCAGGTTTTTCATAGCTTGTCTCCCAAGAATCAGTCGCCTTTTTATTTCATGGCTGCAATCTCCATCTGCAGAGATCTTGGATCCTAAGAAAGTAAAATCTGTTACTGCTTCTACTTCTTCCCCATCTATTTTCCAGGTGCTGATATGGCCTGTTGCCATTATCTTGGTTTTCTTGATATTGAGTCTCAGGCCAGCTTTTGCACTCTCTTCTTTCAACCTAATCAGGAGCTTCTTTAGGTCTTCTTCACTTTCTGCCATTAGGGTGGTATCATCTGCATATCTCAAATTGTTGATGTTTCTCCCAGCAATTTTGATCCCATATTGTGATTCCTCCATCCCTGCATTGCACATTATGTGCTCTGTGTATAAGTTGAATAAGCAGGGTGACAGAATGCAGCCTTGTCTTACTCCTTTTCCTATTCCAAACCACTCCGTCATTCCATACTCTGTCCTAACTGTTGCTTCTTGACTCATGTACAGATTTCTCATGAGACATATGAGATGTTCTGGTATTCCCATCTCTTTAATTACTTGCCACATTTTGTTGTGGTCCACACAATCAAAGGCTTTGGTGTAGTCAATGAAACAGAAGTAAGCTTGTTTCTGGTATTCCTTTGTTTTCTCCATGATCCAACGTATGTTGGCAATCTGATCTCTGGTCTCCCTGCCTCTTCTGAATCCAGCCTGCACCTCTGGTAGTTCTCTTTCTACATACTGCTGCAGTCTATCCTGTATTATCTTGAGTATCACTTTGCTAGCTTGTGGGATGAGCGCAATTGTTCGATAATTTGAACATTCTTTGGCATTGCCCTTTTTTGGGATTGAGACGTATACTGATCTTTTCCAATCCTGTGGCCACTGTTTCGTTTTCCAAATCTGCTGGCATATAGCATGTAGTAGCTTGATTCCATCATCTTTTAGGGCTTTGAAGAATTCAACTGGGATACCATCATCTCCACTGGCTTTGTTATTTGCCGTGCTTTTTAGGGCCTTTCTGACTTCACTCTCTAGGATGTCTGGTTCAAGTTCAATTTCCCCCTCATTGTTATTATCCGGGGTGTTTAGGTCTTTTTTGTAAAGTTCCTCTGTGTGCTCTTTCCATCTTTTCTTTATCTCTTTTGCATCCGCTAACTCTTTGCCATCTTTGTCTTTTATCGTGGTCATTTTTGCTTTGAACATTCCCTTGACTTCCCCAATTTTTTAAAAGAGATCTCTAGTCCTGCCTCTTGTGTTGTTTTCCTCTATTTCTTTGCACTGTTCATTTAGGTAGCTTTCCTTATCTCTCCTTGCTTTTCTTTGAAATTCTTTATTTAAGTGATTGTATTTTTTCCTTTCTCCTTTGCCTTTTGCGTTTCTTCTTTCCTCTGCTATTTTAAGAGCCTCATCCGACAACCACTTTGCTTTCTTCCGCTTCTTTTCTTTTGGTATAGTTTTCCTTGCTGCCTCCTGCATAATGTCTCTCATCTCTGTCCATAATTCTTCTGGTACTCTGTCTATCTGGTCCAGACCACTGAATCTGTTCCTCACCTCCACCGTATATTCCTTGGGTATGTTGTCTAGATCATATCTATCCGGCCTATTAGTTTTCCCTATTTTCTTCAGTCTGAGCCTGAATTTCGCAATCAGTAGATTGTGATCTGAGCCACAGTCCGCTCCAGGTCTTGTTTTTGCTGACTCTATGGAGGTTCTCCATCTTTGGCTGCAGAGTATGTGGTCAATTTGGTTTCGATGTTGGCCATCTGGTGATGTCCATGTGTAGAGTCTCCTCTTGTGTTGCTGGAAAAGGGTGTTTGCTATGACTAGTGTGTTATCTTGGCAGAACTCTATCAGTCTTTGCCCAGCTTCGTTTTGTGTTCCCAGAGCAAACTTGCCTGTTATTCCGTCCACTTTTTGATTTCCTACTTTTGCATTCCAGTCTCCTAAGATAATGTGGACATCATTTCTTGGTGTCTGTTCTATAAGATGTTGTAGGTCCTCATAGAACTGGTCTACTGTGGCTTGATCTGCACTAGTAGTTGGTGCATATAGTTGGATTACAGTTTGCCTTGTAGTCTGACTGACATCATTCTATCATTTTTGAGATTGTATCCCATTACTGCTTTTCTAACTCTTTTATTTACAATTATGGCCACTCCATTTCTTCTGAGGTTTTCTTGTCCACAGTAGTAGATATGATGGTTTCCAGAGATGAATTCGCCCATACCTGTCCATTTTAGCTCACTGATTCCCAAGATGTCAATACTTATTCTTTCCATTTCCTTTTTTACCACTTCCAGCTTTCCTTGGTTCATAGATCTTACATTCCATGTCCCTATGCAATATTGTTCCTTACAACACTGTATTTCTCCTCCCCCTTTCCTGCCCATCCCTTTCTGTCCATCTAATGTGCTGAGCATCCTTCCTGTTTCCTCTGATTTGTCCCTTTGTTTTGCTTTTGCTTTGGTCAATAGGGTTCTCTTGGCAAACTCCCTGGCGTGCTTTGCCATTCCCCCCCCCCCATCATACATACTATCATAAGAACATAAGAACAGCCTTGCTGGAACAGGCCACAGCCCATCCAGTCCAGCATTCTGTCTCACACAGTGGCTCACCATTTCCTTCAGGGTATTCCCAAGGAGATGCCTTCACCTGCTTAGGATTCCCTGGAAATGGCATTGAGAGATATCCTGCCTATCTCTCCAACCCGGAGGTTGTCCTTAGGTAGCCATAATTATAGCCATTGATAGCCTTGTCCTCCATGAACTTGTCTAATCCTTTCTTAAAGCTGTCAAGACTGACAGCTGTCACCACTTCTTCTGGCAGGGAGTTCCATAGACCAGTAATCCTCTGGGTGAAAAAGTACTTTCTCTTATTTGTTTGAGAACTAGTACCCAAAAGTTTCATGGAGTGTCCCCTAGTTCTAGTGTTGTGCGATAGGGAAAACAGTTTTTCCTTATCCACTTTGTCCACACCGTGCATGATTTTATAAACTTCAATCAGGTCACCTCTTAGACGCCGTCGTTCAAGAGTGAAAAGGCCCAACCGTTGCAGCCTCAGATGGTAAGGAAGGTGTTCCAGTCCCCTAATCATTCTGGTTGCCCTCCTCTGTACTTTCTCCAACTCCATAATATCCTTCTGGAGGTATGGCGACCAGAACTGTACACAGTATTCCAGATGGGGCCTCACCATAGATTTATAAAGAGGCAAAATGACACTTGCTGACTTATTTTCTATACCCTTCCTAATGATCCCTAACATTGAGTTTGCTTTTTTCACTGCTGAGGCACACTGGGTTGACACCTTCATTGAGCTGTCCACCAGGACACCAAGGTCCCTTTCCTGGTTTGTCGCAGAGAGTTTAAAACAAGGTAACATCATGCATATTATCACAGTTTAGAACACAGTATCAGTTTAGAACTGATGTCAGTCAGTTCTAAACTGACACAGTGACACAGTCACTATGTCAGTTGCTATAAGTCATGTATGTTAAGTCAACTATATTATTTCAGTTCAATTACTGATCCCTTGCATGCATGCAGCAGCTCTCGCCTCCCTTCCGCTGCGAGGTGTTGGTCAAAGGCGCCGACTTGGGCCTCGCTGTGATGGTGGCTGTGGATGGTGTCTCCTGGGGGTGGTCGAGGGTCTCCTGTGTCTGCAGTGTCAGCGCGGCCCTTCCTCTTTGCCCTCTGGGGTGTTGCTACTCTAGGAGGACTCCCCTGAGCCTCTGGATGGTAACTGGGCAGTTGGGGCCTGTGTCCTTCTCTGCCTTTTCCTTCCCTGCAACCAGGTTTTAAGATGGGGTGGGGGAGAGGGGCCGATTCTTCACTCACCTCGCCCCAAGGCCTCTGTATGGTAACTGGTCAGTTGAGGCCTAGGTCTTTCTCTGCCTTTTCCTTCCCTGCACCCAGGTTTTAAGATGGGGTGGGGGAGAGGGGCCGATTCTTCACTCACCTCCCCCCAAGGCCTCTGGATGGTAACTGGTCAGTTGAGGCCTAGGTCTTTCTCTGCCTTTTCCTTCCCTGCACCCAGGTTTTAAGATGGGGTGGGGGAGAGGGGCCGATTCTTCACTCACCTCCCCCCAAGGCCTCTGGATGGTAACTGGTCAGTTGAGGCCTAGGTCTTTCTCTGCCTTTTCCTTCCCTGCACCCAGGTTTTAAGATGGGGTGGGGGAGAGGGGCCGATTCTTCACTCACCTCCCCCCAAGGCCTCTGGATGGTAACTGGTCAGTTGAGGCCTAGGTCTTTCTCTCCCTTTTCCTTCCTTGCACCCAGGTTTTAAGATGGGGTGGGGAGGGGCGATTCTTCACTCACCTCCCCCCAAGGCCTCTGGATGGTAACTGGTCAGTTGAGGCCTAGGTCTTTCTCTGCCTTTTCCTTCTTTGCACCCAGGTTTTAAGATGGGGTGGGGGGGAGGGGCCGATTCTTCACATCTCCCCCAAGGCCTCTGTATGGTAACTGGTCAGTTGAGGCCTAGGTCTTTCTCTGCCTTTTCCTTCCCTGCACCCAGGTTTTAAGATGGGGTGGGGGGAGGGGCCGATTCTTCACTCACCTCCCCCCAAGGCCTCTGGATGGTAACTGGTCAGTTGAGGCCTAGGTCTTTCTCTGCCTTTTCCTTCCCTGCACCCAGGTTTTAAGCTCCAGTAGCCAGCATATATTTCTAATATGATCTCAAGTGCCTCTTCCTCTTCAGACTCCAGCATGAACATCAGGCATTGTTCACTCCATATAAGGTAAAAGCCTTTTTTGCAACATTTGAGCATCACTTTGCTTGCATGGGAAACTAAAGCAAAGATCTCAGTTACTATACTTCTTGTCCTTTGCTCTTCTCCAGTAGCTGATTGAGTGCTTTTCTAACCTATGAATATCATCTTCCAGGACTATCTGCTGCTCATCACAAGATGTAAGGGCAGTTGATGGGTGAATACAGGGGGATACCTCACTCCAAAATTTCAGATGTGGACACCTGTCTGCCCAGTCACAAGCTACCTCACTATGCAGTCAGAAAGCTGAAGGTGTCAGCAACAGCAATGATTGAACTGAAAATATTTAAAAAGGAGAAATCTTTGTTGTATTAGGGAGAAACAAAATTAGGAGCTCCCAATAGTTCCATCCATCCATAATTTAATTTCAAATGACTGACATTTTGGTGATAAGGTTAAATGTTTGGTAAGAGCTAGCAGGCTGTTCACATAAAAAAGCAGAGAGACTAAGAAGGTAAAAGTCCCAAGCAGTGTGGGAAACTACAATCTGATGGACAGCAGTGAGGCAGCCATCTCCAAGCAGCAGATTGGGGATGTCATGAAAAGGAAACCAATGTATTTATGGGGATAGGTAAGGCATGAAACTTGAGGGATTTCTCTGTTGTGTCAAAATAACTAGGGTACTGTGAGTACCAGTTTAATGTGGGAGTATTAGGAATGCCATTTGCCATTCTGCCTCAGGCACTGAAATATATGGGGGGATCTCTGAGGTGCAGCCGGTACTAAATGTCCTTTTGACAAGCTAGGACAGGAGTTCTCAATCTTTTTAAGCCAGGGGCCGGGGCATGCTCCCTCTGACAGCTTTGGGGGCCGGATGGCCATTTTGCCCTTCCTCCACAACATGGCACTTCCTGGTGTGGTGGAGGCGGTGGGGGCCCCCACATAAAATGGCACCATGGGCCACATACAGCCCATAGGCTGCAGGTTGAGAATCCCTGAACTAGGAGATCATTTGACTCTAGGTCCAGCCAGTTTGCAGGGCCTGAAAAATTCCTCATCAGTTTGCCTCATAGAATTGAGCCAAACTAATCAACCAAGAAATAGTAAATTAGTGTACTGTATGTGCCTCAAGTGGCTAAGATGCTGACTGGGAGGTGGAAGGTCAGCAGTTCGATTCCCAATGACTGCAGGACGGAATGAGCTCCCATCTTTGTCCCAGCTCCTGCCAACCTAGCAGTTTGAAAGCAAGAAATTTCAAGTAGATAAATAGGGACCACTTTGGTGGGAAGGTAACAGCATTCCGTGCACTCTGGTGTCTAGTCATGCCTGCTACATGACCACGGAAACATCTGCAGAAGCAGACAACGCTGGCTCTTCAGCTTTGAAACAGAGATGAGCACTAAACCCTAGAGTCGGATACAACTGGCTTTCGAGCAAGGGAAACCTTTACCTTTACCTTTTACTATGATCATTACATTCTTCTTGTCTATCCTAAAACAGATCACAATTTTTCAGAATTGTGCTAAAATGTTGGCAGAATGAAGCTTCCAACTTAGAAGACATGAGACACACCATGCATTTGTATGGGCTGTTTTGTGGAATAGCCCTACAAAGAGGGAAAACACAGCACATTTGGAATACCAATAGGCTCTCTGAAGTCTTGCTAGAAAAAAAACTTCGTGACAACAGAGGTAAAAGAGAGATAAGGAAAAGAAAATATAAGAATGGATCAAGAAAAAAGACTGTGCATCCTGGAGGAAATGGCGAGACAAAGAATGTGGTGATAAAAAATATTTCAGAGGAAAGTCCAGACCGATTGAGGGAGAGAATTATTAAATGGCTGAATGAATGGAACATGGGTAGGGAGTTTACACAGGAGGATATTCTAGCAGTTTATAGATTGGGGAAGAGAAGAAATGGGATTAAAAGACCTGTTTTGGTAAAAATGTGTAGGTCTGGACAGCAAATTAAAGTTAATGGCATATTTAAGAAGAAATGGCTCTCGAGTACCAAAAATGGATGGTCAATTATTGGATATCTATCAGGATATAACAAAAGAAGAAAGATTGTGGAGAAAGAAAATTAAACCAATTACTATATTGTTAAGGGACAAGAGGGTGAGGTATAATTGGCAACAATTACAACAGTAAAGATTTGGGGGGGGGGGGAGTTGTTGTGATAAGTAAACAAGCTAAGTACTTGGATATACTAAAATCATGTAATATAATTAAAGAAGGATCAGAAGAATGGAGGAAACTTTAAAAAGAGCTTTTAATTATGGGAGGCTAGCCCAGAATATAAAAGGAGTGGAAAATACAGGGAGAAGGATAAGGGCAAAAGGGAATGTTTATAAAATTGTTATGAAAATGTAAATAATTTTTGTTAAGGGAGGTTTGCGAAACTGTAAATAACACTTTTGTTAAGGAAGGTTAATGAAGGGCAAGAAATAATAATGTAGAGTGTGATATTCAAAACGGATCCTTTACTTGTGATTTTGGATTCCATATTGGTTCCACCCTAAGATGGAGGAAACTTGGTTTAAGGAAGAGATTCATTAAAATATGTAAATACTGTAAACGTTTAGTGTAAGGGACCAAAGACAATGAAACAGCCGAAGGGTTGGCTTAACACAGGTTTATTGCACGATGATCCGGAGGAACATGTGGTAATGGCGGATGGGTAGCTCAATATATACAGCTGGTTATACATTTGAATGTGGCTCGTCGACAGCTTATTGGTTGCTGCCTGCGTGACGTCTAGAAGGTCACGCCCTTCTTGACCAGGTGAAGAGGTGGCGGGGAATCTTCCCGCGCTGCTGAACCAGGTGAATCTGAGCCATGAGAGCTGGACGCTCGCTATTGCCATCTAGTGGTCACTAGCTCGCGTCCCCTTATCAGGTTTACATTGATACAGCTGAAGGTTATGATGTTGCACACAGAAAGGTTACATTGTTAACACATGGCTAAGGTACATTGTTAAAGGCACAGCTTTACAGAACACAACATCCCTCCCCCCTAGGATGAGACGAAGTCTCTCAGCCAAGATGGCTTGTTGCATGTGCGTTTGGGCCGTGACGAGGGCTGACCCCCCCCCCGGGGGCGCTACTGCTTCTTTGTTCCCTGGTCCCTTGTCCTGAAATGGGAGAGGGAGACTCGTTAGTGGCTTGCCGCGGTCTGGCGGCTTTAGGGGAAGGGAAGAACTCCATTGTGGGCAGACCGGGGGCAATCGGGGCTAACGAAAAACCCCTCTTCTCGCTTGGACGGGTGGGGGACCACTCCGAAAAAACCCCCCGGTTCTGAAAATCAAAATCTAACTTAGTAGGGGTATCCGCATTTGTGGGGACATTCCGCGAGATATGTATGGGGTCGGGTTCCTCCTCCTCCTCAGAAAGATCCCCTAGGATATCTACGAGAACATCCTCCTCCCCCCTTGGTGGGGACCCACGGCCCCCTTTCCCTCCCCCTTGGGCTGAACGGGTGGGGGAGAACCCTAACGCTGATTTTTCCTCTGTTTGGTCTGTGCCCTGCTCATCGGAGACCCTGCGTCGGAGCTGGTCCGCGTGCCGCCTCCACAGGAGCCCTGTGCTGGTTTCCACGCGGTACGACACGGGGCCGGTTCGCTCCACAACTACGCCCGGTACCCAGGCTGGGCCCGTGCTGGCGTAATTTCTGCAATGCACGGGGGCGCCTACACTGAAACTCTTTGTGGCCTCTAGCCCAATGTTCCTTCCTTTGTCCTCTACCCTCGTGGGGTCTAGCCTAGTAAGGATGGTGGTCAGTTTCCTACGCATTAAGAGCTCTGCGGGGGAGTATCCTGACGCCAACGGGGTCACCCTGTACCCTAGCAGAAACTGACACACTTGTAGGTTCAGATCCCCGGGGCCCATGCGCCGCAACGCGTCCTTCGTGGTGCGGACGAGGCGCTCTACTTGGCCATTGGGTGAAACGGGGCGGAGGTGATGTGCCGAACGGCGTTAATCTCCATGAATGCCCTAAACTCGGAGGACGTGAAACAACTAGCGTTGTCGCTAATTAATGTGTCGGGTATGCCGAACGTGGAAAAGAGCCTCCGCAAATGCCTAATGGTCTGGGCCGAGGAGGTGCTCGTGACTGGGATAACCTCCAACCACTTGGAGAAGGCGTCCACTACAAGAAGGAACAGGGTGCCTCTGAACGGGCCCGCGAAATCAACGTGCACCCGGGACCACGGCCCCTTAGCCGTGTCCCATTCCCTGTGGGGAAGGCGGGCCTCCTCTGGTCTGGAGCATTGGCAACTTTCACAAGTGCCGACCATGTGCTCGATGTCGGCGTCCAGCTGGGGCCACCAGAAGTAACTCCGGGCCAGCGCCTTGGATCGCACGATGCCGGGGTGGCTGACGTGCAGCAGTTTGAGCACCCGCGGCCGAAGGGAAGTGGGAATCACCACCCGCTGCCCCCACAAGAGGCACCCCCTCTCTAGGGACAGCTCTAGCTTTTTCCTGAAAAATGGGGCGAACTCCTCCGCTGGGGAGGACGCCGGCCACCCTTTCTGCACCCAGTAGCTAACTGCCGCTAACGTCTTGTCCTTCTCTGTCGCTTTGGCAATGTCGGCGGGCATTACGGGGGGCGAATCCAGCACCTCTATCATAAGGACCTGATGGTCCCGCTCCCCCTTGCTCACCTGGCTGGGCGTCAGGGGGAGGGGAGACCTTGATAGAGCGTCCGCATGGCTGATCTCTTTCCCGGGCCGGTAGACCAACGCGTGCTGGTACGCGTTGAGAAAAATGGCCCACCTGAGCATCCTCGGGGACAGGATCTGTGGGGTGGGCTTATCTGCGGTAAAAATGCCTAGCAGGGGCTTGTGGTCCGTTACAATGGTGAAGGGGCGGCCATACAGAAAATCGTGAAATTTTTTCGTCCCCGCAACTATTGCTAGCGCCTCCCTGTCTGTCTGTGCGTAGTTTCTCTCCGCTTGGGACAGGGACCTGGAGTAAAATGCTATCGGGGCCTCCCTTCCGTTTTCCAGCACGTGGCACAGCACCGCCCCCACCCCCACCGGGGATGCATCACAGGTCAGAACTACCGGGCGTTTGGGGTTGAAGTGGGTCAGTATGGCATCGGACGCTAGGAGGCTTTTTAGCTCACTAAATGCCCTTTCTTGGTCATCGCCCCACTTCCATGCCTGGTCTTTTTTTAGCAGTTTGTGTAGCGGTTCAGCCACCGCTGCCTTCCGGGGCAGGAAGGAGTGGTAAAAGTTGAGCAGCCCTAGGAACGACTGCAGCTCGGGCTTGGAGGTGGGGCGGGGGGCTTTCTTAATGGCTGCCACCTTGGATTTGGATGGTTTTATCCCCTCAGGAGTCACACAAAACCCTAGGAACTCAACCTCGGTTGCGAAGAAGACGCATTTGTCCTTTCGCAGTCTCAGCCCCGCTTTTTCGAATATTGTCAGGACCTTCCCCAACCTCTTGGCCAATTCAACCCGACTCCCCCCCCCCGTTATTAACACGTCATCAAAATAAGGCAACACCCCCTCCAGTCCCTTCAGGAGGCGTTCCACGAGTGACTGGAAAATTCCAGGCGCCGAATTCACGCCGAACTGGAGGCGCGTCACCTGGAACGCCCCCTTATGGGTGACTATGGTCTGCGCAGCAGCTGCGGCAGGGGACACCGTAAGCTGCTGGTAGGCCTGTGCTAAATCGAGCTTAGCGAAACACTTTCCCCCGTGTAACCTGGCCAGCAGATGGCTGACTACCGGCACCGGATATGCATTCGGGCGGATCGCCTTGTTGATGGTGCACTTGTAGTCGGCGCATATGCGGACCTCCCCATTGGCCTTTAGTGCGGTTACAATTGGAGTTTCCCACTCCGCAGAATCAACAGGCACAAGGATTCCCTGGCCCACCAATTTGTCCAGTTCCGCCTCTATCTTGTCCTTAAATGCGAACGGCACCCGGCGTGGTTTAAGACGAATTGGGCGGACCTCCGGGTCCAGGTCGAATGTCACTGGGGGCCCCTTGAATTTCCCCAGTCCTTTTCTGAAAACTTCGGGGTGCGCCTCGCACACCTCCTGAATTGGATCAGTCCCAGCGGCGTGCATCCCAACGGCGTGCACCCCCCCAATAAACAAACCCAGGGGCTGGAACCATTGAGTTCCAAGGAGGCTGCAATCTCCCCCTTTAAGCACGACTAGGGGGAGGGACGCGGCGTGCTTCTTGAATTTAACCTGAAATTCTCCAACCCCCAACACTGGAATGCTGTTCCCTTGCACGTCCCGTAGTGTGGACCTCAACGCTTTGAGCTTGGGTCGCTTGTGGGGGGCAATTCCCAAAAACTCCCTCTGGGAAATGATTGAATATGAGGACCCCGAGTCAATTTCCATCCTAATGGGAACCCCTTGGACTAGTACCTCAACAAAGTAGCGGGGGTGTCCTGCAGACACGCTGAACACTGGGGCGTCGTCCTCGCTGCCGTCGGAGATGCGGCCCACGCCGTCCTGCTTCCGCGTGGCCTGAGCGCCGTCCTTGGGTCTCGTTGAGCGGTCTTGTCCCGCGGAACGGTCTGCGGAGCTCCTCCGGGTCTCGCGCCTCTTCCTGCACACCTTGGCGATGTGCCCGCGGCGGCCGCAGTTGTGGCACTCGGCCTTCCGGAACGGGCACTTTACGCGGTCGTGGGCCGCTCCACAGCCGTCGCACCACCGGCTCTCTTTCCGGACTCTCCGGACGTCCTCGTCGTCGCTGCTCTCTGTGGACGACCTCGAAGTTCGCCGGGGCGCCTGTACCGGAGTCTCTGCCTTGCTCGACTTCGGCCGCCAGTCCTGGAGTTCTTGGACCCCAGCCTTTGTAGCTTCTGCGGCCTGGGCCGCTCTGACGACCTCCTGCAACGTGGGAGGCGGCTCTTGGTTCATTAATGTGCGCTGGGTTTCGGCGTCGTTCAGGCCGCACAGCACACAGTCCCGGTGGGTGATTTCGGCATTCTCCCATTTGCACGGGCTGGCCGCCAGCCGCAGGGCCACCACGAATGCGGCAACCGTCTCCCCGGGCGCTTGGACTCGCCTCCAGAACGCACTCCGAGCGGGAAACATCGCCGTGGCGGGCCGGACGTGCTCACGCAGCAACTGCATGAGCTCCTTGGCCTTGAATTCGCTCACCCTCCTCGGTGCAATCAGGTCCACCAAGGTCCTTTTGGTTTCTTGTCCGAGCATCCTGGTGAAGATGGCCCTTTTCTTTGCCTCTTCCGTGACTTCGGACTCAATCAGTGCTGCCTGGAAGTCCATCTCGAAGATCTCCCAGTCGCCCGGTTTCCTGATTTCGAAACCGCCGCATGTCTTGGTCCCGTGGGCTGCCATATCCCACCTTCGTCGCCAATTTAGTGTAAGGGACCAAAGACAATGAAACAGCCGAAGGGTTGGCTTAACACAGGTTTATTGCATGATGATCCGGAGGAACATGTGGTAATGGCGGATGGGTAGCTCAATATATACAGCTGGCTATACATTTGAATGTGGCTCGTCGACAGCTTATTGGTTGCTGCCTGCGTGACGTCTAGAAGGTCACGCCCTTCTTGACCAGGTGAAGAGGTGGCGGGGAATCTTCCCGCGCTGCTGAACCAGGTGAATCTGAGCCATGAGAGCTGGACGCTCGCTATTGCCATCTAGTGGTCACTAGCTCGCGTCCCCTTATCAGGTTTACATTGATACAGCTGAAGGTTATGATGTTGCACACAGAAAGGTTACATTGTTAACACATGGCTAAGGTACATTGTTAAAGGCACAGCTTTACAGAACACAACAAAACGTTTGTTAATTAGACAGATGGATAGACAATAGCTTATGAGGGGGATGTTTGCAAAGAGTATTGGATGTACAGTATATAGATAAATGAATTTATAATAGTAAGAGCTTGCAACTGATTTAGAAGGAAAATAATTTTTTTTGATCATTATAGTAACTACAGGGGGGAAATGGGGGGATAATTTCAGGATTGAAAATTTGAATAGAATTGATCAGAAGGAAAGGTAATGAAATGAGTAAGGGTGTGAATAACCACTAGTAGGAGGAAAGGAGAAAGAGAAACAGCTGCTTTGCAATGAATAATATAATTTATTTAATGTCTTAAATATTAACGAGAACCTGCACTAGTCCCGGTCTCCCTCCACTTCTCCGGCACTTGGAGGTAGTCCTTCAATGGAAGGATAAGGGAAGTGAAGAAGACAGAAGAAGGTGAAGGGTGTGTGAGGGTGAGGGAAGAAGTCTGTATATGTTTTTATATGTCACTAGCATTCTGTGCCTGGCTGCGCCCGGGTGGGGTGGGGGGTGGGGGGTTGGAGGCCTCCCTCATGGAGCAGTCCTACTTGGGTGTGAGGGGTCCGGGGCAGGCAGGGGGTCCACATGGCCATTTCCTCAGGGGGTAGGGTGGCTGGATGACCAACTGCAACCGGGTTTTCAGGTGGGGAGGTGAAGGCTTAGTATTGTGGCAGGGCTAAGGCGGCGCCATAGGCGCCGCCTCGCCCAGCCCTATGTTCAGGTGGCATGGCGGAGGCTTAGTGGGGGGCGGCAGAGCAGAGGCTGTGCCTACAGCGGTGCCTATGGTGGTGCCTTGCCCAGCCATGTCTTCAGGCGGTAGAGCAGGGGGCATCAGGGCAGAGGCGGCAGGGCAGAGGCTGTGCCTATAGCACAGACTCACCCGGCCCTGTCTTCAGGCAGCATGGCGGAGGCTTGATCTGGCGGCAGGGCAGAGGCTGTATCTACAGCAGCGCCTCGCCCAGAAGCATCTGCAGGCGTGACTGGGTGCCTGGTTGTGACGTAGGCGCACCATCGCCATTGTGGCAATCTTCTCCGGTGGGGCTGGCACCCCACCTGCGGCGTCCAGACCCCCTTCTTTCTGGGACGGTATGGGCAAGGCAGGTCTCACCAGGGTTTCAGCGGGTGGGTTGCAAGAGGTACGAACGTATGCAGGACACACTAACGTACCCCTTTGCTTTATAGATATAGATATGTTATTGTGGGTTGTGGGAGGTGAAGGGTCGGGTGAGGGTGACTGTAATTAATGTATATTTGTTTAGTTGTTTTGTATTGTATTGTAATGTAATGTTACAAATGTTTAAGTCTGTATATGTTTTTATATGTTATATGTTTTTTGAAAAAGAGGAATAGAAAAAAAACTCCACCTTTTTCTGAAGTCAGCAGTGCTAGTGAAGGCATTATGCCAGATTTTTCACCATGCAAAGGACCGGCAGAACTTTTTTAGTCCCTGACATCAGAGGTCAGTGAAGAAAAGGTTCTGTTTTCAGAAGATGAAGACGTTCTAGTTAAACACATCTGGAAAGCACGGAAACAGAGGTGGGGGTAGGGAGCTTCTGTAGCAGCCTTGACCCTGCTGGCTGGATTCTGACAGTTGCATTCCAAGGGCTATAGCAAGATCAATACAGCACGGTGGTTGCATAGTGGTTAAGACGTTGTGCTTGAAGAATGGACGTTCGGGGTTCTATACCTGAGTGCTGCATGACGGATCTTGGAGAACATGAAAGGAGCCTCATTCAGGTGTTCCCTGAGCAGACTTTCTCCAGCAAAACTCCTTTCAACCCAAAGTAATTTCTGACACAAAATTTATTTATAGTGCAGTCCATAGATCTATTCTAGTTAGGACTAGGGTTGCCATATACATATCACCAAAAAGGAAGCCATATATCACCTAAAAAGGACACTAATTTGCACTACTAATTTAAATGTCCAGATGCAAAATTGCAAATGATTTTTATACTTTAAATAGAATGGTGATGCTTGTCAAGAAAGATTGTAACCAAGTTTATATGTCTGCTAGGCCTTAGAACTGTTCTACTTGGAAGAGAACATATTTTGTTTGTGTTGGATCAGGACCCGATGCGGGCCGGAAGGTCCCGGAGGAGACTGATCAAGTAAAGACACACGAGGCAAGATGGAGCAAAGACCAGCGTGTATTGATCAGAAGGCACTAAACTTTATACTCTGCCTAGCTCGACCACGTGCATACGTTGCGCGTGGCCGTTACAGGAAAACTGCAAGTCTGCACGTTAAGATTACACAAGTTACTTATTAGGGGTGACTTCATCAGGGGAAGTTCCTTATCTATCTAATTTACTACCAGGGGCACATGCATTGTCTACTGCTATCGGGAGTAAACATCTGCCTGAGTTGACTCTTCAGCTCAGAGTCTCTGCAGAGTCAAGATTACCCATTACATGTTTATCGAGATCACCACCCAGTGATCTTTTGCTCTCTACAGTCCGAACTGCCTGTCAGGTCAGCGATCGGTGAATTAAACTCCTATTAATTCGCACCTCAATGTCTGTCCCTTCAGAACCAAAGCTCAAAGGAGCGTTCTCCCAAACCGTGGTTCTGTCAGGGACAGTATGCCAATTATGTGCGTGGAACCCACAGTTTAGGCCTGTCAGTCAGCTTTAAGCACCTTAAAACCTATCATTCATTGTCAGGCTCTGTATTTACCAACCCCTGTATTTAAAGTAACAAACTGCAGAGTAAAGTATTTCCTCTTATTTTAATAATTGCTGTGCTCTGGATGTATTTATGCTCATTTCAAAATTGGACACTGTCTTGTGAGAGCTATTATGCTCTGAATGTCAGTGTAGAAATCTTAACAACAACAACAACAACCATAAACAGTAATAACTATACTGAAAATGCAGCTTCCAAAGTCCCCATGTTCTAGTTCACCTGGGCATCTCCAACCCTATTAGCCATTATGCTACACAGGAAGACTGAGCTGAATTTTTGTCAATGGGCTTTGCCACATACTTCCTTACTATATGAAGATCGATAACTTAAATGATCTTTTATACCTTGGATACCTTGGAGACGTTATTCAGTGAGGAGCCCGCTCAATGGTAGACATCTCTGCAACAACATTCCACACACTCAAAAGGATCTAGGAAAGGTCTATCTGCATGGCGTTTTTTTTAGCCATTTGGATATCCACCTAGGTAGGTGGACCATGCTGTGTGCCCTCTGGTTTCACCTTGCCCAAGGGATCTGACAGATGACACTTTGGTTGTGGGATCCGCGCACACAATTGGCATATTGGAACAAAATAGGGGAGCTGGAATATTTAGCAATAGATAAGAATATTGATATTATTGGTATCACTGAAACCTGGTGGACGGATGATAACCAATGGGATACAGTTATCCCAGGCTACAAGCTGTACAGGAAGGATAGGAAGGGGCAAACGGGAGGTGGTGTAGCCTTGTATGTCAAAGAAGTGATAAAATCGTATGAATTGGAATATCTAGGTGATTTGGAGTCACCATTAGAAGCTCTGTGGGTAAGAGTACCAGGCCACAAGGATGGTCTAACAGTAGGCATATACTATCGGCCTCCGACCCAAACTCTTGAGGGAGACTGGCAGTTGGAGAATGTTGTAAAGGAGGCATCCAAGAAGGGAAGCCTGGTTATAATGGGGGACTTCAATTACCCTCACATAGACTGGGTGAACTGTTGTTCAGCACATGATAAAGAGGTAAAGTTCCTAGATATGCTAAATGATTGTTCCCTGGGACAGATGGTTGAAAACCCAACTAGAGGTACAAGAATCCTTGACTTACTCAGGATCTGGTGCAAGATGTTAATGTGACTGATCCAATAGGGAACAGTGACCACAACTCAATTATGTTTAACTTGATCATAGACCGCAAGTCACTGATAAAATCTAACACAGAGACCTTAAATTTTCAAAAAGGAAATTTCCCGAAGTTGAGGAAGCAAAGCAAGACTTTGAGGAGCGTATAGCTAAAAATACTCAGAGAAATAACAAAGACTTCTTTAAGTACATTAGAAGTAAGAACCCAACTAGGAAGGCCATTGGACCATTAGATGACAATGGAAGGCAGGGGGTTATTAAAGAGGAAACAGAGATTGCAGAAAGACTCAATGAATTCTTTGCTTCAGTATTCACTGAAGAAGACAGAGACCACATGCCCAAAACAGAGCCTATCTTCGTAGGGAGGGAAACCGAAGAATTAAGCCAGATAGAAATAACCAGGGAGGAGGTCCTTGCATGTCTTGTTAAACTAAACACTAACAATTCTCCAGGACCAGATGGCATCCATCCACGAGTTCTCAGGGAATTTAAAGATGAAATTGCTGATCTCCTAGCCAAAATATATAATACTAGCATATTTTGCCCGGCGGTGCCGGGCTTTTTAAAATTGTGTTGGATAGTAAAGGGTTTCTTTTTTTTTCTTTTCCAAATGGTGCTGGGCTCTTTAAATTTGTTTTTGAAGGGTTTTGTGGTTTTGAGGCACTGCGTCCGCCTGCGGCGGACTTGTGCTCCCAGTGTGTGTTTTATTTTTTTATTTTTTGTGCGCTGGCTTCCTTAGTGCCGGGCTCTTTAAATTTGTTTTTGAAGGTTTTTATTTGTTTATGCAAATTTTATTTTTATTTTATTTTTAATTTAATTTTGGTTTATGCAAATTTTATTTTAATTTATTTGATTTCTGAGTTTTTTGGGAATTTTTTGAGATTTGTGTGAATATTTTTGATTTTTTTGGCTAATTTTTTGATTTGTTTGGGAATTAATCTTTTATTTTGAAATATTTTTGAATGTTTTTTCTCTTGTGCCCTCTGGGTGGGGGTGGTGAGCTTTGTTTCCTCTCTACAATTCTTCTCTTCTGTCCTCTGGGTGCTTCCGGTTAGTGTTTCCTTTCTTAGCTCATTTGATTTCCGGTGGTCCTGAAGTCAAGACGTCTGTTGGTAAGCTCTCTGTTGTTGTTGGGTTTTTTTGGGGGGGGGGTAGTTTGGATTTTTTTTGGGGGGGAGCTGTGTGTTTTTTTTTGTTTCTTTGTCTTTGGCTGTGTTTGTGTTTTCTTTTTGGATTTTTGAGTGTTTTTGATTGTTTTTGGTTTGTTTTTTGGGTTTAACTTTTTCAGTGGCTTTCTTTCCCGCGGGCCATGCCGGCTGGCCCGTGGGGAAGAAAGGCTGGGGGGGCTTTTTTTGCTTTCTTCTCCACGGGCCATTCTGGCTGGCCCGTGGGGAAGAAAGGCTGGGGGGGCTTTTTTTGCTTTCTTCTCCACGGGCCAGGCTGGCTGGCCCGTGGGGAAGAAGGGCACCGGCGGCGGGGGGTTCCTTTTTTCCCCCGCGGGCCATGCTGGCTGGCCCGTGGGGAAGAAGGGCAGTGGCGGCGGGGGGTTCCTTTTTTTTCCCGCGGGCCATGCTGGCTGGCCCGTGGGGAAGAAGGGCAGTGGTGGCGGGCTCTTTTTTAAACTTTTTTTTCGCGCGCCGGACGCCTCAGCGTTCTGTGCGCTAATGGTGCACAGGACGCTGGGGCTTGTAGTTTTGCCTGCGCGTGTTTGCATACTTTAGCGGTTTGTTTTCTGTGGCTTTTTTTATTGGCCGCGGCACGTTTTTGAACGTTCCTTTTGCTGCGCCGCTCAGCTTGATTGGCTCTGGTGCGGTGCGGCGCAAGGAACGTTGGGAATTGAAGTTCCCTTTTTTTGTTTGCGACTGGGGGGCTCCTGCCCCCGGGTCAAAAATTTCAACCCGACAGTTACCTGCGAACCGGGTACGGGTGAGTGAACGGAGGCCCATTACGGGCTAGTGGGGCCTGGTGCAACATCCTTTGTCACATTCCAACAGTTAACGCACCATTTTATAGGTATAGATTTCCCTCAAATCAGGCTTTGTGCCTGATGACTTGAAGGTAGCGAATGTAACACCAATTTTCAAAAAAGGATCCAGGGGTGATCCAGGAAATTACCGACCTGTCAGTTTGACATGTGTCCTAGGTAAAGTGATGGAAAACATCCTAAAAGATAGAATTAATAGGCACATCGAAGAAAAGGCGCTGCTAAATGAGAGCCAACATGGCTTTTACAAGGGCAAATCATGCCTCACTAATCTGTTGGAATTTTTTGAGAGTGTCAACAAGCATTTGGATAAGGGGGATCCAGTTGACATTGTTTATCTGGACTTTCAGAAGGCTTTTGACAAGGTCCCACACCAAAGGCTCTTGAATAAACTTACCAGTCATGGAATAAAGGGACAGGTCTTGTCCTGGATCAGCAACTGGCTAAGGGACAGGAAACAGAGGGTAGCACTAAATGGACACTTCTCCAAGTGGAGGGAAGTAAAGAGTGGGGTCCCCCAAAGTTCAGTACTGGGACCCCTGCTTTTCAACCTCTTCATAAATGATCTAGAGGTAGGAGTAAAAAGCAAGGTAGCCAAATTTGCTGACGACAGTAAATTATACAGGGTAGTGAAAACTGTGAGAGATTGTGAGGAGCTCCAGAGGGACCTCTTGACACTGGGGGAGTGGGCAAAACAGTGGCAAATGAGCTTCAACATTAGTAAGTGCAGAGTGATGCATGTTGGGGCAAAAAACCCCAATTACATTTATAAACTGATGGGGTCTGAACTCTTGGTGACAAACCAGGAAAGGGACCTTGGTGTCATGGTGGACAGCTCAATGAAGGTGTCAACCCAGTGTGCCTCAGCAGTGAAAAAAGCAAACTCAATGCTAGGGATCATTAGGAAGGGTATAGAAAATAAGTCAGCAAGTGTAATTTTGCCTCTTTATAAATCTATTGTGAAGCCCCATCTGGAATACTGTGTACAGTTCTGGTTGCCATACCTCCAGAAGGATATTATGGAGTTGGAAAAAGTGCAGAGGAGTGCAACCAAAAGGATTAGGGGACTGGAACACCTTCCTTACCATCTGAGGCTGCAACGGTTGGGCCTCTTCACTCTTGACTCATCTAAGAGGTGACCTGATTGAAGTTTATAAAATCATGCACGGTGTGGACGAAGTAGAGAAGGAAAAACTGTTTTCCCTATCGCATAACACTAGAACTAGGGGACACTCCATGAAACTTTTGGGTACTAGTTCTCAAACAAATAAGAGAAAGTACTTTTTCACCCAGAGGATTACTGGTCTATGGAACTCCCTGCCTTCACCTGCTTAGGATTCCCTGGAAATGGCATTGAGAGATATCCTGCCTATCTCTCCAACCCGGAGGTTGTCCTTAAGTATCCATAATTATAGCCATTGATACCCTTGTCCTCCATGAACTTGTCTAATCCTTTCTTAAAGCTGTCAAGACTGACAGCTGTCACCACTTCTTCTGGCAGGGAGTTCCATAGGCCAGTAATCCTCTGGGTGAAAAAGTACTTTCTCTTATTTGTTTGAGAACTAGTACCCAAAAGTTTCATGGAGTGTCCCCTAGTTCTAGTGTTATGCGATAGGGAAAACAGTTTTTCCTTATCTACTTTGTCCACACCATGCATGATTTTATAAACTTCAATCAGGTCACCTCTTAGACGCCGTCGTTCAAGAGTGAAGAGGCCCAACCGTTGCAGCCTCAGATGGTAAGGAATGTGTTCCAGTCCCCTAATCATTCTGGTTGCCCTCCTCTGCACTTTTTCCAGCTCCATAATATCCTTCTGGAGGTATGGTGACCAGAACTGAACACAGTATTCCAGATGGGGCCTCACCATAGATTTATAAAGAGGCAAAATGACACTTGCTGACTTATTTTCTATACCCTTCCTAATGATCCCTAGCATTGAGTTTGCTTTTTTCACTGCTGAGGCACACTGGGTTGACACCTTCATTAAGCAGTCCACCAGGACACCAAGGTCCCTTTCCTGGTTTGTCGCAGAGAGTTCAGACCCCATCAGTTTATAAATGTAATTGAGGTTCTTTGCCCCAACATGCATCACTCTGCACTTACTAATGTTGAAACTCATTTGCCACTGTTTTGCCCACTCCCCCAGTGTCAAGAGATCCCTCTGGAGCTCCTCACAATCTCTCACAGTTTTCACTACCCTGTATAATTTAGTGTCATCAGCAAATTTGGCTACCTTGCTATTTACTCCTACCTCTAGATCATTTATGAAGAGGTTGAAAAGCAGGGGTCCCAGTACTGAACCTTGGGGGAACCCACTCTTTACTTCCCTCCACTTGGAGAAGTGTCCATTTAGTGCTACCCTCTGTTTCCTGTCCCTTAGCCAGTTGCTGATCCAGGACAAGACCTGTCCCTTTATTCCATGACTGGTAAGTTTATTCAAGAGCCTTTGGTGTGGGACCTTGTCAAAAGCCTTCTGAAAGTCCAGATAAACAATGTCAACTGGATCCCCCTTATCCACATGCTTGTTGACACTCTCAAAAAATTCCAACAGATTAGTGAGGCATGATTTGCCCTTGCAAAAGCCATGTTGGCTCTCCTTTAGCAGCGCCTTCTCTTCTATGTGCCTATTAATTCTATCTTTTAGGATGGTTTCCATCACTTTACCTGGGACACATGTCAAACTGACAGGTCGGTAATTTCCTGGATCACCCCTGGATCCTTTTTTGAAAATTGGTGTTACATTCGCTACCTTCCAGTCATCAGGCACAAAGCCTGATTTGAGGGAAAGATTATATATTTTGGCTAGGAGATCAGCAATTTCATCTTTAAGTTCCCTGAGAACTCGTGGATGGATGCCATCTGGTCCTGGTGATTTGTTAGTGTTTAGTTTAACAAGACATGCAAGGACCTCCTCCCTGGTTATTTCTATCTGGCTTAATTCTTCGGTTTCCCTCCCTACGAAGATAGGCTCTGTTTTGGGCATGTGGCCTCTGTCTTCTTCAGTGAATACTGAAGCAAAGAGTTCATTGAGTCTCTCTGCAATCTCGGTTTCCTCTTTAATAACCCCTTGCCTTCCATTGTCATCTAATGGTCCAATGGCCTTCCTAGTTGGGTTCTTACTTCTAATGTACTTAAAGAAGTCTTTGTTATTTCTCTGAGTATTTTTAGCTATACGCTCCTCAAAGTCTTGCTTTGCCTTCCTGATTGTTGCCTTGCATTTGTTCTGCCAGAATTTATGTTTCTGCCTGCTGTCCTCATTCGGACAAGCCTTCCATCTTCTAAATGAGCTTTTCTTGCTCCTGATCACTTCCCGAACAGCTCCGGTAAGCCACATTGGAGTCCTCTTGGACCTGGCAGTGTCCTTTTTCCTTTTGGGTATGCATTCCAATTGAGCCTCTGTTATTGTTTTTGTAAACAGCCTCCATGCCTCTTGGAGTGTTTGGACTCTCTCAATTTTCCCTTTCAGCTTCTTTTTTACTAGTTTCCTCAACTTCGGGAAATTTCCTTTTTGAAAATTTAAGGTCTCTGTGTTAGATTTTATCAGTGACTTGCGGTCTATGATCAAGTTAAACATAATTGAGTTGTGGTCACTGTTCCCTATTGGATCAGTCACATTAACATCTTGCACCAGATCCTGAGTATTACTCAGGATCAAGTCAAGGATTCTTGTACCTCTAGTTGGGTCTTCAACCATCTGTCCCAGGGAACAATCATTTAGCATATCTAGGAACCTTATCTCTTTATCATGTGCTGAACAACAGTTCACCCAGTCTATGTGAGGGTAATTGAAGTCCCCCATTATAACCAGGCTTCCCTTCTTGGATGCCTCCTTTACAACATTCTCCAACTGCCAGTCTCCCTCAAGAGTTTGGTTCGGAGGCCGATAGTATATGCCTACTGTTAGACCATCCTTGTGGTCTGGTACTCTTACCCACAGAGCTTCTAATGGTGACTCCAAATCACCTAGATATTCCAATTCATACGATTTTATCACTTCTTTGACATACAAGGCCACACCACCTCCCATTTGCCCCTTCCTATCCTTCCTGTACAGTTTGTAGCCTGGGATAACTGTATCCCATTGGTTATCATCCGTCCACCAGGTTTCAGTGATACCAATAATATCAATATTCTTATCTATTGCTAAGTATTCCAGCTCCCCTATTTTGTTCCGGAGGCTTCTGGCATTTGTGTACAAGCATTTATATTTGCTTTTCTGACACAGTCTTTTGTGTCCAGTTGCATTGTTAGACTGCCTCTTGCATCCTTCTGCTAGAATGCTAGTGACTAGCTCCTCGCTCTGCTCAGTAATTTTTGCATCCTCCTCACTACTCAAATACACACTTTCCCAAACCGGATGCTGCCCAGCTCCTGTCGGCTTTCCCCCAGTTATCAGTTTAAAAGCTGCTCTGCAGCCTTTTTGATGTTGAGTGCCAGCAATCTGGTCCCATCATGGTTCAAATGCAACCCATCCCTCCTGAACAGATTTGGCTTGTCCCAAAATGTTCTCCAGTTCCTGACAAATCTGAAACCCTCCTCTCGACACCACCACCTCATCCACGCATTGAGGCTTCTGAGCTCTGCCTGCCTGGTAGGTCCTGCGCGAGGGACAGGCAGCACTTCTGAAAATGCTACCTTGGAAGTCCGGGACTTCAATCTTCTTCCTAACAACCTGAATTTGGCTTCCAGGACAGACCGCTTGGCCTTCCCAACATCATTGGTACCAACGTGTACCATGACAACTGGCTCGTTCCCAGTTCTCTCTAACAATCTATCTAGATTTCTTGTGATGTCTGCAACTTTTACACCTGGCAGGCAAGTCACCATACGGTTACCATGTGCATCACAAATCCATTTCTCTGTATTTCTAATTATTGAATCGCCTAGTACAAGGAGCCTCTCTCCTGCAATCTGTTCATCTACATGCACCTCATTAACCATATTAAGAAGACTATATAAACTATAGATTGCAATATAGAGATACCAACAGGATGATTAAAAATGCAAAACAAGAATCCTGGGATTGCTTCGATGTGGTTTCCCCATGCCCCAGTGGCATGGAACTGCCCGCGCAGAGGCCACTTCGGGGGAACGCTCCTTGAGCCGTGGGCTCTGCGGGCAGAGAAATTTAGGGGGGTGGATAAATGATAGGGTTTGATTCACCCAATTTCCTGACCTGACCAGCAGATCTGCTGAGAGAGCGAATAGCTAACCCAGTTACCCATTAGAATAATCACTCATCTCCAAGCTCAACTTTACCCCGGGTGTAAACAGAGGCCATGTTTACCCCTGCCTAATCCCCAAACAATGGTGTTTTCCCCAGTCTGTGTTTGGCCAAGTTAATAAACTTCCCTCCGAGAGATTCCCAATTAACCCGAGTAAACAGGTGATGTGATTTCTGTCAGATGACTGTTTTTGCCACCTTTGAGCTTTTACTCATATATATGATGATGCCTTTTTCCCAATAAACCACTGATCTTATCCTCCTCCATACTGCCTCGTATCGTTTCTTGATCAGTCTCCTCCGGGACCTCCGGCCCTCTGCGGCCCCGATTCCTACATCTGGTGACCCCGACGTGATCTACTCGTGAGTAAGCAAGCGGTCTTCCTCAGAGTAGCGATCACACGGTCCGGTTCTGCACTTGAACCGTGTCCGAATTGTCCCGAAGGACAGCGCGGCACTCCGTCCGACAGCCAGCCAAGCGGAGGGACGGCCTGCGGTGAGGCAGTCCAAAGAGGCATCCTACAGCTTGCTCCCGGCTTTCACGGCGGCTTGCGCCAAAGGGAAAAACGCGTTCCGCTCAGGGCAGCTGTGAGCCCCTGACAGCGCAGTGGCCACCGAGGGCCCGTGGCCGCAGTCCACGCTCCGAGCTCTACCCAGAAGCGACGTCGCCAGAACCTATTGCCTGCCAAAGACGCGTCGACTCGTCCCGAGAGGACCCAATCGCAGGTAATATGGGGACCTGTCCTCAGCGACAGCGTCCATCCGCTAGCCAAAGAACTCGTGAGGGAGAGTTCAAGATCCTGGCCAGGATATTTAATTTGCGTTTTCACAGCGGGGAGCTAGCGAGACTTTTGGTGTACCTAGGGGAACACTGCCTGCTTTACCCAGAAGTAGGTACGTTAACCCCCGAGCTCTGGGATCAGATAGGAGACTGCATTCAGCAACCCCCGAAAGCTCCAGGAGGCGTAATTCGCACATGGAGAAAGTGTAGGAAGCTCTTAGCGGAGATAGAGCCAGTCCGGGTAGAGGCCAAAGAACCCCCAAATCTGCCAGAAGCGCCAGCCGAGCCAACGGCGCCTACGGCGCTCTATCCGTCACTCCAATTTAGGCAGGGTAGCGTAGGGAGCTTTCCCCCGGTGACAGCTGCAGACGTCACCGGTGGAATGCAAGGAATGAGGAGCGCAGGCGCTTCTCTGACAGCAACGGGTTCCCGAGTTACCAAAAGTCCCCTTCAGCGTACAATTGAAGAGGAGATTAGGAAGGGGGAGTTGCCAGCAGAAGAACTAGCTGAGCTTAGTCAGATATGTCCCATCCGCATGGAAATAGACGCGCTCACAGGCGCCCAACAGATAATTCATTCCCCAGTTCCGTATAAGCTTCTCATGGCCATACGGAAAGCCATCTCAGAAACAGGGCTCCAGAGTCGTTTTACAAGGGGCACGCTTCAGCAAGTGTGCGAGAACACCATGTGGATTCCCCATGACTGGAAAGCCGTCATGCGGATGATGCTCAACCCTAGCCAGTACTTAATTTGGGACAGCGAGTTTCGCCTAGAGGCGCAGACAAGGGCTGCCAGAATGGGAGGCGCAGTACTTCCTGACCAGTTATATGGTTCAGGTGCCTTCGAGCCCATCGATGCCCAAATCAACTTGCCTCTTGCCACTCTCCAGATGTCGGCCGAGGCCGCCTTCAGGGCGTTTTTCAAAGTCCCAGCAACTGGCAAAGCGGCTAAAAATTACACCGCTATCAAGCAGGGAGCCCAGGAGCCCTATATGGACTTCATCAATCGCCTGGAGGAAGCTATTAGCAGGCAGATTGACAACGAGCAGGCCCAGCAAGAGCTCATGATGAAGCTAGCCAAGGACAATGCCAATCTAGACTGCCGTAAAATCTTGCAGTCCCTGGGCAATCGTCCGGATTTGACCCTTACGGACATGATTAGAGCTTGCGCCAACGTTGGCACAGAATCCTACAAGATGGGATTGCTAGCGGCAGCGGTGCAAGGGGGTAAGAGACCAAAAGGAAAGACCCAAGGAGCGTGTCACAATTGTGGCAAGGTTGGTCACTTCGCTAGGGAGTGCCGATCCAAGGGAGGCGGACAAAAGTCCGGCCGTTCCAAGGCTCCGAAAACCCAGTGTCCGAAGTGTAAAAGAGGCTACCACTGGGCCCGAGACTGTCCGGATTCGGGAAACCGGAACGCGGGCATGTCTCTGGCCCCGGTCCAAACAGAGGCTTCCCTCATCCCGAGCTCACCAGAGCTAGACTAGATCCCAGTCCCACTCCAGGCATCGCGAGGGCACAGGCCAGCCCCAAGGGTAGTACAGGGTTAGACTTGACTTGTCAGGCGGATGTTACATGCGACCTGCCAGGCACGGTCTATCTGGTGGACTCCCAGTACATGGGTCCACTGCTGTTGTGTTCTGTAAAGCAGTGCCTTTAACAATGTACCTTTGCCATGTGTTATCAATGTAACCTTTCTGCGTGCAACATTATAACCATCACCTGTATCAATGTAAGCCTAATAAGGGGACGCGAGCTAGTGACCACCAGAGGGCGGTAGCGAGCGTCCAGCTCTAATGGATCATAGCCACCTGGTTCAGCAGCGCGGGAAGATTCCCCGCGACTTCCTCACCTGGTCAAGAAGGGCGTGACCTCCTACGACGTCATGCAGGCAGCAACCAATAGTCTGTCAACGAGCCACATTCAAATGTATAGCCAGCTGTATATATTGAGCTACCCATCCGCCATTACCACATGTTCCTCCGGATCATCATGCAATAAACCTGTGTTAAGCCAACCCTTCGGCTGTTTCATTGTCTTTGGTCCCTTACACTAAAACTGCCCAAGGGCTTTATAGGTTTAGTTTTGCCCCGTAGTGTAGCTGGAGCACGCGGAATTCTCGTAATTCCAGGAGTCGTTGACTCGAATTTTTCAGGCGTTCTCCAAGTTCAGTTGTGGACGCACCTGCCCCAGACAATTCACAAAGGAGACACCTTAGTGCAACTGATCATGGTTCCTTGTCACTCGCCAGCAGATAGCCAGGGAAGGCTCAGTGACAGCTCCGAGTCCCGGTCAGAGGACCGCTCGAGCGCCAGTGAGGCAGTACAAGGATACCAGGTCTTAGCGACAGTGGAGACCAACATTGAGTGGAAACAGCGCCCGGTTATCGAGGTATTTCTGAATAATAGAATATTCTCAGGCTTATTAGATACCGGAGCAGATGTGAGCGTGATAAGGCAGGAGCCAGTGGCCAAGGGAGTGGGCCATTGAGCCGGTCTCCGATGTGTGGGGGGTAGGCGGCATTCAGGAAGCGTTCAGAAGCCGAGAGTGGGTGACAGTCACGATTCCAAAGGCTGACGGCACGGCGGTAATTCGGCCGCACATTCTTGACGTGCACATCAACCTTTGGGGGCGAGACATCTTACAGCAGTACGGTGCTACGCTTACCTTCGGGTAATGGCGTTGCCACTTAAGTGGCTCACCGACACGCCGGTCTGGGTAGAACAATGGCCGGTAGTGGGGGAGAAATTAGTCGCCCTTAAGCAGCTAGTTAAAGAACAGCTAGACGCAGGACACATAGAGCAGTCCACGAGTCCATGGAATTCGCCAATTTTTGTGATTAAGAAGAAGTCGGGGAAGTGGCGACTCCTCCACGATCTCAGAGAGATCAATAAATGCATTCAGCCAATGGGTCCGCTCCAATGCGGCATCCCGAATCCGAACATGATTCCCGAGGGGTGGGAGATCCTAGTCATAGATCTCAAGGATTGCTTTTATACAATTCCCTTAGACCCCCGGGACCGGGAAAGGTTCGCCTTTACGGTGCCAGTTGTGAACCACAGTGAGCCCACGCAGCGTTACGCATGGAAATTTTTGCCACAGGGCATGCTCAATTCGCCCACCCTGTGCCAAATTTATGTTCACAACGCACTGGCAAAGTTCTGAAGCCTTTACCCTAAAGCCATAGTTTGCCATTTCATGGACAACATCTTGGTCGCGATGCCGCAACTCGGCAGCGAAATATTTTCTGACCTCCAGGCCAGCCTGGGGGACAAAGGTTTACTCATTGCCCCAGAGAAAGTGCAGAGAACCGAGCCCTTCTCATTCTTGGGTCATCGGCTTCTCCGCTCTTTCGCAGCACCAGTTTTGCCTCAAATCAATTTACAGGACTCAGTCACCCTGGTAGAATTGCAGTAGGTTTTAGGGAACATCAATTGGGCCAGACCGTATTTTCGTTTGGATACGGATCTTTTGAAGCCGCTCTTCTCGCTGCTAACATTAGGTAAGCAGCCAGCAGACCGGATAAAAATTTCTCGAGAAGCGCGCTTAGCTCTCGAGAAAGTTAACCAAGTTCTCAGCCAGCGATGGGTAGATAGGATCACCCCAGGGCCATATGCTCCGATCTTGAATTTGTACATCGTACGGTCAGGATCCATGTTCACTGGAGCGCTCGGCGTAGATGCCGAGAAAGGGGCGAGTATCGTGGAGTGGGTGTACCTTCTGAACACCTCTTCACGAAACATCGTTCCTCCCCAAGAACTGGTCTCCGTGGTGGTTTACCGCGGACGGTTGAGAGCTAGGGACGTCTCAGGGCACGATTTGGCCAAAATCGTAGTCCCGTTCACCAAGGAACAAGTTCAGCAATTAATGCAGCTCGGTGACTCACTTCCGATAGCTTTGGAAGGATTCACCGGATGCTTGGCATACCACTTGCCAAAGGACCCCAGACTTGTCTCACTTCAGACGCAGACAGTTAGCTTATTTGAGTTGCTTTTGCTGGTTCCACTTCAGGGAGCCAGGACAGTTTTTACTGATGGTGGTCGCACATATGGTGTCTTGACCTGGCAGGAGGGCCAAGCTTGGCGCACGCTTTTAACTCTTCCGCAAAAGTCCGCGCAGCGGGCAGAGTTGGCAGCGGTGAACCTTGCCTTGCGCACCTTCGCCAAAGAACGTTTAAACATCATTACGGACAGCATGTACGTCAGGAATTTGCTTCACAGTCTACCGGGAGCATACATCACTCCCGCGATAGACAAGAATTTGCTTAGTTTGTTTCTCACTGCTCAATTTCATTTGCGAAACCGCACGGAGCCGCTCTATATTGCCCACATCCGCAGTCATCAGGACCTCCCGGGTCCGATTTCCGCGGGCAATAGCAGAGCGGACGCGATGGCAAAGAAAGTTCAGCAACGTTCAGTTTTGGGTGTTTTTACTACGCCAATCCAGAGCCATGCTTTCTTTCACCAAAATGCCAAAGCACTCGCCAGACAGTTCAATTTGCCACTTCCTCAGGCCCAGGGCATAGTTCGCTCTTGCCAGCATTGTGCAGGGGCGCCGGGGGGGCTCGTGGGGGGTCAAAACACGAGGGACGGAGGCCTATCAGGTGTGGCAAATGGACGTCACGCATGTCCCGCAGTTTGGCAGATGGCAGTACATGCACGTTTGCATAGACACTTTTTCACAATTCGTTTGGGCAACGGCGCAGAAAGGGGAGACTGCTTCCCACATGGAGCAGCACCTCCTTTCCTGCATTGCAGCCATGGGCAGACCTCGGCACGTTAAAACCGATAACGCCCCGTCCTACAGCTCTAGGCAGCTGGCCACCTTCATGGCCACTTGGGATATTAAGCATACATTTGGCGTTCCTTACAATCCACAGGGGCAAGCGATTGTGGAACGGGTCAATCGGATGCTCAAGTCCTATATTGACAAACAAACAGAAAGGGGGGAGCCACCAGCCCTCCCCAAGTCACAGGCTCAGGCACAGCATTGTCTGAATAAGGTATTGTTTACCTACAATCACCTTAATGTTTTTTCGGACTGCACGCCGCAGGAGAAGCACTTCCGCCGTTCGGAAGCTCTCCCGCAACCAATGGTCCGATACCGAGTGCCACCGGACCCTTCCTGGAGGGGCCCGGCGCCGCTCATAACCTGGGGGAGAGGGTATGCTGCAGTTATGTCTCCTACAGGTGTCGTTTGGATTCCAGCTCGGTGTGTCAAGCCTCACTTGGAACCACATGGCGTGGACCCAGGCCGACCCGAGTCCGGTCCCGGAGATGGAGGACCTCACCCTGACCGACAAGACCCGTCGGAGGAAACGGCCACCGACAGCGCCGAAGATCACCTGGGGGATGATCAAGGCCCTTTGCAGTGAGGCCGAGGACGCCCTCCAACGCGAGGAGAAGGAGCCGACACCGGAGAACCTCACGGCTGCAGTCTTCGCCCGAATTCACGCCAACACCATGGCAGCCATCATCATCCTGACCCTCTCCCTACTTGTGGGGGGAGGCGTTCAGGCCGCCCCGCTTGGGGCCAGCAGCTTGATGCCAGACGGAGACCTTTCCGCCCGGATGCATTATAACCTATGGGAAAGGTTGGCGGGTCTTGTCAACCAGTCCGATTTTTGCCTGAAGCAGGACATTGGTTCTGCCTCAATTCTGAGCACCTGTCTCATCCCAGTGTGCCACACTCTAGATGCGCACGCCAGGGATGGCGACTGGCTGCTGAAGAGGATTTTCGGACCGCACCTCCCTCCGAGTTTTGCAGCCTACGCTCGCTGGGGGGGATTGCGGTTCACCATGACTTTGCCGGCTGACGCAGCCACTCTTCACACTCCGCGAGTGGCGGCCAGCCCGAACTCTACTTGTGCTCGAATGGTCGGCTGCGCTGCAGTCGGCCGAACTCAGCGCCGCTGCTTCTATACCGGCAGCAGCAACTGGACTTGTGATAAACCAGAGACACTTGGTTCAATGTATGCCCATGTTACGTTACCATCTGGTTGGTTCTTTACATGTAATCAGTATACTTTTAACTACATTCCCGCAAATGTATCAGACTCCACATGTTGCCTAAGTCGGTTGACACTGTTACTCCCCACTAAGGATATGATCACCCCAAGCACAATTGTTTCAAATGTTTCAGCACCCATAAGGCACACTCGTACCACCCAGTTAGACAGCTCATGTGATAGCAGCTTTAGAGTTTTGAGTCCAGCCGAATATGTCTCGCTGGCAGTCAGCATAGTCGGCGTGCCAGCCTTAGCCGTCGGCAACGCTCGGAGGATTAGTCGATTGGCTTGCGGATTAGCCAAAGCCATCAACCACACCTCCTCAGCGATCGCGCTGCTCAATCAGGAGCAGGCGGAGCTTCGCCATGCCATACTTGACAATAGAGCAGCTATAGACTACCTCTTAATGCTACATCATTTGGGTTGCGAATCTTTCCATGGTATGTGTTGTTTCAACCTTACTGATAATTCCCGCAGAGTGCAGAATCAGCTCACAAACCTCCACACCATAGTCCAGGGCATCAGAGAGGGCTCTGCATGGGGAGACTGGTGGAGCTCATTGTGGAGCTGGATGTGGTCATGGATTCCATGGGGGTGGCTTCAGACGGTACTTAAGGTGGTCGTGGGGGTGGTCCTGCTAGGCATAGCAGTCTGCTGCTTGGCGCAATGTATCCCCCCACTGATATTGAAGTGCCGCCCCAAGAAGGAACCCCGAAGCGTCATTCCCGCTCAGCAGCTGATGCCTCTCCTACGCAGAGTCGCCAGTCAGGTCCTTAAATGAAATTAAAAGGGGAGATGTGGTTTCCCCATGCCCCAGTGGCATGGAACGGCACGCGCAGAGGCCACTTCGGGGGAACGCTCCTTGAGCCGTGGGCTCTGCGGGCAGAGAAATTTAGGGGGGTGGATAAATGATAGGGTTTGATTCACCCAATTTCCTGACCTGACCAGTGGATCTGCTGAGAGAGCGAATAGCTAACCCAGTTACCCATTAGAATAATCACTCATCTCCAAGCTCAACTTTACCCCGGGTGTAAACAGAGGCCATGTTTACCCCTGCCTAATCCCCAAACAATGGTGTTTTCCCCAGTCTGTGTTTGGCCAAGTTAATAAACTTCCCTCCGAGAGATTCCCAATTAACCAGAGTAAACAGGTGATGTGATTTCTGTCAGATGACTGTTTTTGCCACCGTTGCGCTTTTACTCCTATATATGATGATGCCTTTTTCCCAATAAACTACTGATCTTATCCTCCTCCATACTGCCTCGTATCGTTTCTTGATCAGTCTCCTCCGGGACCTCCGGCCCTCTGCGGCCCCGATTCCTACACTTCGGGAAATGGTTAGCAGTTAACAGGAGAACAGCCCCACAAACATTTTCCAAGATAGTTAAAACTTGTATGCAGGAAAGAGAGGAGGATTATAACCCCATTGAAATAGTTAATGACTGTTGTGTATATAACAGTATTACTTTAAGAATGTATGAATGTAACCTGACAACGATTACAATGTAACCCAGCTGTTTAAGGAACGCGAGTATGCTGCCCATAGAGGGCAGCTGCGAGCGTTCAGCTCACATGGTTCACATTCCCCAAATCACCGGCAGCCGCGGGAACCTTTCCCGCGCTAGGAGCACCTGGAGAAGATGGGCGTGACTCAGAATGACGTCACGCCGGTAGCAGCCAATGAGCTACCGTGCAACGATATTCAAATGTAGTATAAAATGAGCTGTACCTCCGCCATTACCACATGTTCATCCTGCCCATCATGAAATAAACCTGTGTTTTATCCCCCAAAAGTTATAGAAATGTGGAAAGAACACTTTAAAGAACTCCTCATCCCCATAGGAGAGTGCCACAACAAAACAACACAAGACTACAAAACAACAGTACTAGAACCGAAGATATTAATTGAAGAAGTCGCAAAAGTCGTTAATCACCTAAACACAAAGCACCAGAAATAAATGGACTACCAACAGAAATAATCAAGCAGCAGGGGAAAGCAGCATCAGATGGCTACACAGAATCTTCAATGCAGCATGGACACAATTAACTGCACCCACTGATTAGCAAGAAGCAATAATAATACCACTGTACTGTGCAGGTAACAGCGTTCTGTGCGCTCTGGTGTCTAGTCATGCCTGCCACATGACCATGGAAATGTCTGCAGACGCAGACAACGCTGGCTCTTCGGCTTTGAAACAGAGATGAGCGCTGAACCCTAGAGTCGGATACGATTGGCTTTTGAGCAAAGGCGACCCTTTACGTTTACCTAACTCAGATCCCCTTACACAACCATGCAAGCACACACACACCCCTCCCAAGTTAACTCTAGAACAGAAACGGAACACACACACCCTCTCTCTCTCTCATATAGTGTAGGAATCTGACTGTGATGGCGAACATTGGCACTCTAGAAATGACTGTCTTTCGAGCAAGGGAAACCTTTACCTTTAGCATATAGTGACCAAGCACTCCTCCCCCCACCCCCACCCCCACTCCTCCCAAGTTAACTCTAGAACTCTAGAAATGGAATCCTCCAGCCAGGACAGAGGCAGGGGGCAGAAACAGCTCAATAAAGCATGAGAGTGAGAGAGAAGTCTCTGCCCCCAGACCAAGAGCTGATTTGCCCCTGCATATATGAAATATTGCTCACCTCTAGAGTAGACTCCTGTCCCTCCCAGCATGAAGCGAAGCCACCATATTGGCCATGTGGCTGGCAGGAAAATGAAAGAGAAACTAACTACAGAACGCCCCACCACCATCTTCTCTCTCTCCCCTTCCACAAGCGAAAAGCCACACAGTGACCGCTGGTGGCCGGAAAAAAATACTGCAGCTTCGCCTGTGTGGGCTCCGGTCAGGATATTTCTTTTTAAAAAATAAGGGAAGATACGGGAAAATTAATAAAACGGGAGGGGGCGGGAAGAGGGGTAAAAATAAGGGGTTTCCCCGGGTAAAACGGGGTGGTTGACAGGTATGCACAATATCGAAGCATCTCACTCTTAAACCATGCAGGAAAAATGTATGCCAGAATAATAGAAACAAGATTGAGACCAGTTATAGAACTGTAACTAGCAGAAGAACAGATAGGCTACCGGGTTTGGGGGGGAGCTGTACAGATGCAATTTTTACGCTTAAACAACTAATAGGGAAAAATATAGAATACAACAAGAATCTTTTTGTTGCATTTGTAGACTAAGAGAAGTCTTTTGATAGAGTTGACAGGAAACTGCTATGGCAAGCATTGGTCCAATATGGAGTTTTATTTATCGTTTGATGAACTTCAGTTGTCTACATTAATGTTGATATATACAGTAAGCACAAATTATCCATCTCAAGTTCCTAGCTAAAGTTCCACATCCAGGTTTCAAAGCCATTGAAGGACTTCATCTGTGGCACTATGCAAGTCCTCTAATGTGCCCCCAAATGCGTGCAAAGGATACCTAAATATAATGTGGTCCATGGTTTGATCTTCTTCTACAAGTCACATTGGGGAGAGGACTTTCATTGCCATATGAACAGAGTGGTTTCGCATCTACCACAGCTAGTCCAAACGTAGACTAGCTTCCACATGGTGCACCCTGGGTAACATGACATAGTCACAGCTAAATAGTCTACACATTAGAATAAGATGAGGCCGAACTGCCGTATGCGGCCTCCCGGTCAAAAGCTATGTAGAAGAAATAGAAGATATACACCAAAAGATCCTTCACAGAAGGATGTATGGAGTAAGTTAACATTCTTATCAAATTATGTAAAAGCTTATATAGTGATTTAATTTAATTTTAATTTAATTTAATAGTCATATTTATATATGCCGCCCACTCAGGCAGAACCCGACTCAGGGCGGCATTACAACAAGTTCTAAAAACACATAAAAACACTTTAAAGGACCCATATCCCACCCACTTTAAAAGACCCATATCCCACCCACCCATCCCACCCACTATAAAAAGAAGAAGAGAGAGTTCTTAATTGTTTACATAAGCCAGCAGGCGGGGACCGTGTTCCCATTAGGGCCCCACACCTGTCCCGCCAGCCAGGTCTTCAATCCTTTCCTGAAGGGCAGCAATTCTCTTTGAAGTCTTAGATCTGTTGGCAGGAGGTTCCAGAGGGTTGGTGCGGACACGGAGAAGGCCCTCCTTCGGGTGCTGGATAGATGTGCACTCCTAGTTGATGGCACTATTACAGACCCCTCCGGTCAGCTCTGGTTGGACGGGCAGACACTCTTGGGACGATGCGGTCTCTAAGGTATCCTGGCCCACTGCCATATAGGGCACAGTGATGGCTGAAGTGTAGTTCTAACAAGTCAAGGAATATCAGAACCCATCTGGAGTGAGGCTAGGATACGTACTATCACCACTATTATTCATCACCTACATCACAGCTGGCCAAACTATGGCCAATGGGCATATTTATGACAGCCACGGATGCACTTTATGACGAGAGCAACCTGACCTACATAGACAGCATAAGCAAAAAAGCTAAGCCCATGAATGGAAACAATATCAACAGATGATAGCAAGTACAGCTAAGGAACTACAACAACTTACATCCATGAACCAGGAATGTAAGATAATTAATATAAGAATCAATAAATTAAAGACTGAGGTCACGGCAATTGGAAGGAAACAGCATACTCTAGATATTGAGATAGAGGGAACAAGTATAAAACAAGTAGCAGAGTTCCAATACCTAGGAACAACATTTAGTGGAAATGGCAATATGGACGAAGAGATTGACATACGGTGCAGTAAGGCAAACCAGATATTGGGACAGTTAGCTCCATTCTTACGACATAAAGCAATACCAATCAACACAAAGAATCACCTCATACAAAGCATATTCATTCCCACATTATGTTACCAGTGCCAAACATAGACACTTACAACAAAACATAAGCTAAGATTGGTCACCACGGAAATGAGGCGTCTGGGAAAGGCTGTTGGAGTGACTAGAAGGGATAAAATCAAGAATGAGGTTATAAGGGAAAGAATTGAAACAGAACCAATCTCGCACTACATACAGAGACAACAAATAAAGTTTTTTTACCCATCTGGAGAGAATATCTTGAAATTCCATACCTTACTAGGCATATTTGGAAATAGGAGAAGGACAAAGACCACGAGGCAGGCCCAGAGGAAGGTTGAGGGATAACATCAAAGAAATATTACAAGAACACCAAATAACACCGGTGGAGACCACTAGAAATGCCAGAACAAGAACCTTCCATCTCTCTTGACACATGGGGTTTTTGTTTTTGTGTGTGTGTGGTTTATTTTGCGTGTGTGTTGTTGTTGTTGTTGTTTTTTGGGGGGAGAAACTCCCATAATCCCACAAGTGTAGCAAATAGCTATGCTGACTTGGAGGATATGGGGGAGAAAAAACTTCAGAAGAGTAAATTTTCTTAGACCTCCTTAGCAAAGTCTTGGTGCTAAGAAGGTAGTACATTCGTTACATAATACCTTACCTGTTCCTGGTTTTTAGAGAAGGAGCTGCACTCAGGCAACAGTACTGTTTCAGCAGCAAGCAATGTGATAAAATGTTACATTCTTTAGGGGGAACTGATGGACCTACAGCTGTTGCCCTGACTTCCATCAGCCACAGCCAGCATGGGAAATGGCTAGAGGTATATGAACCATAGATTCCCACATCTGCTGTCTGTGGTAGCAAACACAGGAAGAATTTCATACTAACAGGCCAGATTCTGGGTGTGTGGAAAGGATAAACCTCAGAATAAGACTTGTAACAAGAAACAGTAGTATGGCCAGGTTATCCTACTATGGTTACACCAACCTGCCAACAACTCAACGCTGATCATCAGGTGGCGGTTAACTAACTTGACAACCTTGGGGACTAACAATTTTGGGTGGTAAAGTCCACAGGGAAGGGTGATAGTCCCCAAGTGGATTAAATCCCACTTGAATCTATCTTGATGGAGGGCAGCAGCTTCATCCATACTGGCCTGGGGCCGATGAGGACTTTGCATGCCAAAGAGGCTCAGGACCAGAAAGTGACTAACATAACTGGATCAGTGGTACGGGTGTCATGCTATGATGCAGAAGGCAAATGGAAGGCCACTGTATTATATTGCTCCCAGGATAATCTTCATAGCTAATCGCCATGAGGATTGCCAATATTCAGAATGGGATATTGTTGTGTATATACAATGTTGCTTTTAAGAAATGTATGAATGTAACCTGACCACAATTACAATGTAGCTCAGCTGTTAAGGAACGCGAGTAAGCTGCCTAGAGAGGGCAGATGCGAGCGTTCAGCTCACATGGTTCACATTCCCCAAATCACCGGCAGCCGCGGGAACCTTTCCCGCGCGAGGATCACCTGGAGAAGATGGGCGTGACTCAGAATGACATCACACCGGTAGCAGCCAATAAGCTACCGTGCAACGAGATTCAAATGTATGTACTGCAGTATATAATGAGCTGTACCTCCTCCATTACCTCATGTTCATCCTGATCATCACCCAATAAACCTGCGTTTAGCCCTCACTGCAGCTCCTTCTTTGTCTTCCGTGCAAGACACTAAATTGGCGACGAAGGTGGGATCAATGGCGAATCCCAAGGTCAAGCCTTACCACTTCGATATCAGCGACCCGGAGCAATGGGAGCTGTACGAGTGCCAGTTTCGGCACACGATGGAAGCCGCGGGCGTCAACGACGACGCGAAGATGCGCTCACACTTTCTGGCCCAGGTGGGGCCGGCCGCGCTGCGCATCCTGATGAACCTGGTGGCCCCACAGAAGGTGGACATGGTGCCCCTCGACTGCATCCTAGAGTTACTGCGCGACCATTTCCAGCCCCCCGTGTCAATCTTCCCGGCCAGGGTCACGTTCCACAGGCGAGATCAACGCCCGGGAGAGTCAGTGTCCGCCTACGCGGCGGCCCTCAGGCTGGCAGCGGTACACTGCCAGTGGGAAGACCTGGACATGGCACTCCGAGACCGCATGCTGTGTGGCCTGAGGGACGAGGAGGTCCAGAGAAAATTGATGACCCGTGACTATCGCCTCACGTTCAACGAGGTACTGCGGGAGGCCCAAGCAGCCGAGGCGGCCAGGAGCGGGGTCAGAGTGTTCAAGTCCCGAGGGGCCACATCCAAAAGGGCCAAGTCACCAGTGCAGGCGGCCCGGCAGACACCGGCAAAGACGGCCTGGCGGGCCCCCAAGTCGCCCGCCGGCACACCAGCGACGTCTGAGGAGTCGTCCGCGACGGCAGACTCCTGCTCCAGCGAGGACGACGACGTCCAGCGAATAAAGAAACACGGGGAGAAGCGACAGACCCGCGAACGGCAAGACCGCCGCTGCGACGGGTGTGGGGCGTCCCACGACCGGACGAGGTGCCCGTTTCGGAAGGCCGAGTGTCACAACTGCGGCCGAAAAGGGCACATCGCCAGAGTATGCAGGCGCGGGCAACCTGAGGACAAGGGCGCCTCGAGCCACCCCCAGGCACACCAACGGAAGGCGGCCGGCACCAGGAAGGTCTCAACCAGCTACAGCGAGGAAGGCATGAACCGCGTGGGCCTGGAGCACCGGCGTTTTTTCGTAGAGGTACTGTTACAGGGGGTCCCGGTGAGGATGGAGATAGACTCGGGGTCGTCATATTCCATCCTGTCCCAAAAAGAGTTTATGCGCATTCCCCCAGATGCGCGGCCCAAACTGCGGGCCATGAGGTCACACTTACGGGACGTGCAGGGAAATGGGATCCCAGTATTGGGGGTGGGGAACTTCAAGGTGAAGTTCAAGAGTTACTCCAAGAAACTGCCCCTAGTGGTGCTCAAGGGGGGAAGATGCTGCCTTCTGGGAACGCAGTGGTTTGCTCCCCTGGGAATTGAACTGTCCGGCATTAACGCCATCAAGACTGACCCAATGCGGGACGTGTGCAATGCACACCCGGACGTTTTCAAGAAGGGGCTCGGGACATACAAGGGGCCCCTGGTATCCTTTGAGCTGGACCCAGAAATCCGGCCCATCCGCCTCAAGCCAAGGAGAGTGCCCTTCGCCCTCAAGGACAAGATCGAGGCGGAACTGGACAAATTGGTGGGGCAGGGGATTTTGGTTCCAGTTGATTCGGCGGAGTGGGAAACGCTGATTGTTACGGCTCTTAAATCAAACGGGGAGGTCAGGATTTGTGCGGACTATAAATGTATGATCAATAAGGCCATTCGGCCAAATGCATATCCGGTGCCCGTGGTCAGCCATTTACTGGCCACGTTACATGGGGGAGGTGTTTTGCCAAGCTATATCTGGCGCAGGCATATCAGCAGCTCTCCGTAACCCCAGCTGCTGCCACTGCGCAAACCATCGTCACGCACAAGGGGGCATTTAAGGTAACGCGCCTACAGTTCGGCATGAATTCGGCCCCTGGGATCTTCCAGTCCCTCGTGGAACGCCTTTTAAAGGGACTTCCAGGCGTCCTCCCATATTTTGACGATGTGTTGATAACAGCGGGGAGCGAATTAGAGTTAGCAAAGAGGCTAGACAGGGTCCTTTCAGTATTCAAGAAAGCGGGACTTCGACTGAGAAGGGACAAATGTGTATTCTTTGCGAGGGAGGTTGAGTTCCTTGGGTTCAAGATAACCCCAGAAGGCATCAAGCCTTCCGAGTCCAAGGTTGCGGCTGTGCAAAACCCCCCTCGCCCCACCGCGAAACCGGAGCTGCAGTCATTTCTAGGGCTCTTAAATTTTTACCATTCCTTCCTGCCAAGGAAGGCATCCGTTGCGGAGCCACTGCACGCTCTCTTAAAGAAAGAGGCGGTTTGGCAGTGGGGAGATAGGCAAGAGAAAGCTTTCAGGGAGCTAAAGGTGCTTTTATCCTCGGATTCTGTCCTGACCCATTTTGACCCGAGGAGACCAGTAGTTTTAGTCTGTGATGCGTCCCCAGTGGGGGTGGGGGCAGTGCTGTGCCACGTGTTGGAGAGCGGGCGGGAAGCCCCAGTTGCATACTACTCCAGGTCCCTTTCCAAGGCTGAGCGCAACTATGCGCAAACAGATAGGGAGGCCCTGGCCATAATCACTGGAACCAAGAAGTTCCACGATTTCTTATACGGCCGCAAGTTTACGGTGGTGACTGATCACAAACCGCTCCTGGGAATCTTCACCACGGGCAAGCCCACCCCTCAAATCCTGTCCCCCCGAATGCTACGTTGGGCGATTTTCCTTAACGCCTACCAGTATGAGCTGGTCTATCACCCAGGGAAGGAGATCTCCCATGCGGACGCGCTGTCCCGGTCTCCCCTCCCTAGCTTAGGAGACCCCGCATGCGAGGTAGAGCAGGGCCACCAAGTCCTGCTGATCGAGTCCGTCGACTCATCCCCCATCGTCCCGGCCGACCTCGCCAAGGCCACAGCAGCCGACAAGATGCTGGCCCAAGTTAGCTCCTGGGTTAGGAAAGGCTGGCCCACTACTCCGCCCCGAGGAACATTTCAAGCCATTCTTCAGGCGTATGGTAGAGCTGTCCCTGGAAAGGGGCTGCTTACTCTGGGGCCAGCGGGTAGTCATCCCAGAAAAGCTGAGGGCCAAGGTACTGAAGCTACTGCATACCAGTCACCCGGGAATAGTGCGCTCCAAGGCGCTGGCCAGGAGTTTCTTTTGGTGGCCCCAGATAGACGCGGACATAGAGCGATTAGTGGGCACGTGCGAGAGTTGCCAGAGCTCCCAGCCCGAGGAATCCCGGCTACCCCATAGGGAATGGGACACGGCCCGCGGGCCATGGTCCCGGATTCATGTCGACTTCGCTGGCCCTTTCCGCGGGGCCATGTTTTTGCTAATAGTCGACTCCTATTCCAAGTGGTTGGAAGTAATACCCATGAACAGCACCTCCTCTGCGGCAACCATTAAACAGTTGCGCAAGGTCTTTGCCTGTTTCGGTCTGCCGGACGTCCTTGTTAGCGATAACGCTAGTACCTTCACGTCTGCGGAGTTCAAGACCTTTATTGAAAGAAACGCCATCAGGCATATTACCGCTGCCCCGTTTCACCCCGCCACAAACGGTCAGGTAGAGCGCCAAGTGCGCACTACGAAAGACGCACTGCGGCGCATGGGTCCCGGCGAGTTAAACCTCCATCTGTGTCAGTTCCTCATCTGCTACAGGACAACCCCCCTAGCGTCGGGGCTTTCGCCAGCCAAACTCCTCATGAGGAGGCGTCCGGGAACACTTTTTGACCGGATGGACCCGTCCAGGGTGGAGGATGAAGGGAGAAATATAGATATCGGGGTAGGTTGCTCCAAGAGTTTCTCGGTAGGGTTCACTGCAGGAACTACGCGGCCTCCGGGCCAGCATGGGTACCAGGGATGATAATTGAGCAGACGGGGCCAGTATCCTATAGAGTTGAGACTAGCTCGGGTCTACTCTGGAGAAGGCACGCCGACCAACTCAGAAGGCGGGTCACCAGTGACGGGGAATCAGCGTTAGGGTCCTCCCCCACCCGCATTACCCAAGGGGGAGACACGGCGGAATCCGCGGGTACAAATGCATACCCTGGATTCTCAGCCACAGAGGAGGATACTTTGAAAGAGAGGGATGAGTTTGATTATGATTTGCAGTACCAGGGGGGTGTAGCGGAGTGGTCCCCCACCCGTCCTAGCGAAAAGAGGGGTTTCAGTTCAGCCCCTGGTACCTCCAGTCCCCCCAGCCCTTTTGTTTTAGAATATACCATAACTCCAGCCCCCCGGAGACCGTCACCCCCGAGACAGGCAGCAGGGGGGAATCCGCCCGCCTCAGCCTCTAGAACGCCCGGACAGGCAACAGGGGATGGCGAGAGCACGAGGGCCTCATCGTCAGTCCCGAGATTCGTGCTGGGAGGTACCCCAAGCTCCTCAAGCGGCAGGCAGCAGTTCACGTCCCAACTGTTCATTCCATTCCCGTCCCCCAATGCAAGGTTGTCGCAGAGTCCCCACCGAACCACTAATGAGTCCCCCCTTTCCGTTGCAGGACAGGACTCCGCGGAACCAGGAGCCCCCGGCTCCCCTATGTTAAGTCAAGCGGCCGCGCACCCCAGACGCACGTGCGGCAAGCCACAATGGTTGAGGGACTTCGTCCCATCCTAGGGGGGAGGAGTGTTGTGTATGTACAATGTTGCTTTTAAGAAATGTATGAATGTAACCTGACCACAATTGCAATGTAGCTCAGCTGTTAAGGAACGCGAGTAAGCTGCCTAGAGAGGGCAGCTGCGAGCGTTCAGCTCACATGGTTCACATTCCCCAAATCACCGGCAGCCGCGGGAACCTTTCCCGCGCGAGGATCACCTGGAGAAGATGGGCGTGACTCAGAATGACGTCACGCCAGTAGCAGCCAATAAGCTACCATGCAACGAGATTCAAATGTATGTACTGCAGTATATAATGAGCTGTACCTCTGCCATTACCTCATGTTCATCCTGATCATCACCCAATAAACCTGCGTTTAGCCCTCACTGCGGCTCCTTCTTTGTCTTCCGTGCAAGACACTAAAGATATGGCACTTAAAGAAGAAGAAAGTAATTACAAAAGCACATTAGCAAATGGTAGACAACTGGCTAGTACACTCAGTAAACCCATTTGTGTAGATTCACAGAGACTTGGACTTCTGGGAATTGAAGTCCAAGAACAGCTGGAGTGCCAGGGTTCACCATCACAGGGCTAGTATAGAAATCAAGCAGGAAGATAGATTGGGCATTTGTAGTTCTTTATATTTATAGTTTAAAAGTACAGTACAGACTTCACACCTAAGTGAGGCAAGTCTGGGATCACATCTCTCAAGTCATAAGAACATAGAACAGCCTTGCTGGAACAGGCCACAGCCCATCCAGTCCAGCATTCTGTCTCACACAGTGGCTCACCATTTGCTTCAGGGTATTCCCAAGCAGATGCCTTCACCTGCTTAGGATTCCCTGGAAATGGCATTGAGACATATCCTGCCTATCTCTCCAACCCGGAGGTTGTCCTTAAGTATCCATAATTATAGCCATTGATACCCTTGTCCTCCATGAACTTGTCTAATCCTTTCTTAAAGCTCTCAAGACTGCCAGCTGTCACCACTTCTTCTGGCAGGGAGTTCCATAGACCAGTAATCCTCTGGGTGAAAAAGTACTTTCTCTTATTTGTTTGAGAACTAGTACCCAAAAGTTTCATGGAGTGCCCCCTAGTTCTAGTGTTATGCGATAGGGAAAACAGTTTTTCCTTATCTACTTTGTCCACACTGTGTATGATTTTATAAACTTCAATCAGGTCACATCTTAGACGCCATCGTTCAAGAGTGAAAAGGCCCAACTGTTGCAGCCTCAGATGGTAAGGAAGGTGTTCCAGTCCCCTAATCGTTTTGGTTGCCCTCCTCTGCACTTTCTCCAACTCCATAATATCGTTCGGGAGGTATGGCGACCAGAACTGTACACAGTATTCCAGATGGGGCTCACACTGGCCATGGCCCAGAAGAAAAGCCCTTCATACTGGTTTCAGTCTAAAGCCGTCTGCTGGCAGGGGAAAGAGAGGAGCCAAGGGATTCCGAATTCTATGGTATTTGTGTGGATTCCATTCACCCTTGCACCACTCCCTAAGTGTTTCATGAAGGGTTAATCCCCTCTTCAAACAAGCTGCCTGAAAACTTCACTCTGGGAAAAGATTTGACATTCCCCAAGGCTGGCTCCGGGTTTCCCAGAGACCAAGCAGCCTTGGCCATCTTTTGGGCCCAGGGGAGATAATAATGAGAGTAGATGCAGCTGTGCGACATGGATGGGAACTGAGGAGGCCTGTCACAAAGAGCACTGGACCACCCCCAATGAGAAAGCAGAGAGTGAAGCTGTTCTGGATCCATGCCGGACGGCCTTCGGTTTTTGAGACCTTTGCCAGCAAGGAGCAGCTCCAGCATTTCCCTTGATGGGAACTGGACTCCCAGATTTTCTTATTTACTCAAAAAGATTTTTAAAAATCCCCCCCTAAAACAACAACAACAACGGACCAACTATGGAACAATAATAAATGGCCACAAGCATACCCTTAAAAGAGGACAAAACCCAGCAATGATTAAATTAAATTTGCATGTTGGCTAGAAAATTCTGGGAGCTGTACTCCAATTAATTAACACCTCAAAGCATGAACATATACTGTTTGTATAGATTCAAATTTCTAAAAGATCAGTATTGTTTTTGTCTCTTGTTTGTATGATATTATTTAAAGCTTAAGCAAATATACAGTGCATTGCAATAGCAAAGAAGACCAATGAGGTACTCTGTAGTAATAGTTTCTAGGTCACTTTGGTGTTTCAATCTCCTTTCTTTGGGCTCTTTATTTCTGGAAAGACAATCAAGCCTCATTGCATAAACAAACATTAAAACCACACATAGAAACTGAAGCCAACATTGAAGTAAATGTGCATGATCAGCAAAAGGATGAAATTAATATATAGAAATTTGTGGAGCAATAGGTAGGTTTTGCTTTTTTCATAACACACTTGATAAATCTAGCAGTCTTATATGATATACAGTGATACCTCATACAACGTCCAAACTTGGTTCCACAAGTTTGGACTTTATACGGATTTGGACTTTGTATGAGGCATGCAAAATCCTAGCTGCGATGCCTCATACAACGTCCAAATCTTTGCCGCGATGCCTCATACAACATCATTTCCATAAAGATACATTGTACTGTAACAGCACAGACGTCAGGGCAAAGTCAAAGAAACAGACAGGAAACTGACAGAACTTTAAGAAAGCATTGTCTAAAGGCTAAAAACATTACAAAAATATGTCAAACAACCCTGATTGTCCAAGAACCTGAAGAATGCTGCAAAAATCCCAGGAATGCGTCTAAAAATTCTGACAAAAAAATTAAAAAAAATCCAAAATCACACTGAAAACCACTCCTAAACACTCTTCGCCTCATGCAAAACCCACAAGAACAATGCACACATGTGTTCTGCCTTTTATACTGTCCAGGCACAATGCAACCTGGGAAAACCCCAATGCCTCATACAAAGTCGCACGACTTTGTATGAGGCAACTTTTTCCAAGGAATTAGGCGATGTTGTATGAATCTGATGTTGTATGAAGCAGACTTTGTATGAGGTATTACTGTATAGTAGTTCTTGCCAGCTAGTAAAACTGAAATTTATTAATTTAATTTAATTTATTCCATTTTTATACTACCCATCTGGGATGTTTCCCACTCTGGAACAAATGGATATTTCCCACTCTGTGTACAAATAAAATGAACAAACAACAATACCATACAACAAGCAAAATGATAAAACTGTACATAGTGAAGACTTGTTAAAGGTACAAAAAATTGGGCACTCAAAAATGTACTGTGTCATACTATTAAGAAATCTACCACATCCTGCTTCTTGGAGCACCTGTTGGCATCATCTATTTAGTGAGGTCCATGTAGTACCCCTTTTAACTAGATGGAGCTCAGTCTAAATTCATCTCAGTTTGTCTGAGCCAATAATAATTTCATCAGAGATTACTCTGGGTTGAAAGGATTTTTGGGGGACACCCGGATGAGGCTCCTTTCATGTCCCCAAGTACAGCTCTCAGGTATCAAAACCTGACCTTCCAGTCTCCAGCTCAGTGCCTTAACCACTAAGCCACAGGGGGAGCTGCATCTGAGCCAATAAAGGACAAGTATAGAAGAGACTTTCACAATGGGAAATAACCTGTACCTGTATATATTACTCCAGCAACAGGTAGCTATAAGTTCCATAGAAGTCTGGATATTGATATATTATCTTTTGATAATGGTGCCTTGGGCACCATTATAGCCCCTCCTGAAGGGAGAGGCTAAAGAACAGCCCTATTTAGATAAAAGTGCAAACATCTAAGTGGTCCAGGAGATCCTCCCCATTTTATCAACCAGTAGAACCAGGGTTGAGAATAACTTGAAGACTATCTTAACGCAACAAGAAATGGCCACATGTTGGGTAAGGACATCTGCATAGCAAAATGCCTCTAATTGGATTAAATCAACTATTTAATCCAATTAAACATTAAATCAAAATGCCTCTAATTGGCTTAAATCAAATATGAACTGGAAACCCCTTTAAATATAGCAGGGAAAGGAAATGGTTCATCCGATGAGTTGCTTGTCCCCAAAACCATTCCATGGCATCAGGATTCCCTTCTGGACTTCCTCCGTGCCCAGCAAAGAGAGCTGCCTTTTACTGTAAAATAGCTACAAGCAGCTCACAGCATCTAGGTTGCAGGCAGACCACAGATGATTTGTCTCCAGGTCCCTAGAACTTGTCCCGAAACAGAGAATACTGTACTGTACCTCTAAATACAAAACTCACCTTCTATTTGATCACCAACCACCCAAGCAGAGGCTGAAATCAAGTCATAGCTTCCTCACAACTTCTGCCCCTCCGAACAACCAGCCACCACAGACCGCCTTATAACTATGGAAGGCGAGCAAGGAGCTACCAGATAACTGGCCAGAACCACATGACTCTCTACCACCTGGCCAAGAACAACCATGATCTGTGTGGAAAGCTCTAAATAGACTGTGTGCAGGGGTAAGAAGATCAAGGGCTAATCTGAGAAAGTGGGGTTTCCCTGTAGATGACCACCTGTGTGAATGTGGAGAAGTACAAACTATCTCCCATATGATACAATGCATACAATGCCCCTCAGCATGCACTGAGATGACCCTATGTTGGCAAGAGGAAATGCTGTTGAAGTGGCCCGATATTGGGCAGATGTTATCTAGCCCTTTTTAATTCTATTTTGTTCTTAGATGTGTTAATTTTAGCTTTGTATGTTGTTATATGCTGGTGGTGCTTCTGTCATGAATAAAGAAGACAAAACTCACCTTTAACAATGTAAGACAAATATCTGCCCTCCTCTGCTCATAAGTCAGTGGGCTAGATTCTAAAAAGTAAGAGAAATTCAAGGTTCTGGTCACCTCCAAAGCTTTAAATGGCATGGGGAGAATATCTGAAAGTTCATTGCCTTTGGAATGAATCTGCCCAGAATCTGAGATTTTCAACAAAGGCTCGATTTTTTGTGCTACCTGCTCAAGAGATTAGATGACAGCTTTAAATAAATTACTCTTTTGGGCAACAACTTGCATAATTTCACAGCTGGCATGGCCAGAAATCATGCCAGCTAAGCGATTCCAAGAATTGCAGTCCAGAAAAACAAGTGGTTTCACCAGCTCTGAGTTGGACTAGTATGTATATGAGTCAGGGCTTCCTCATTGGCACAGCCTGTGGAGGTTCTGTGCAAAAAATCTTAGGCTACCACCAGCTGGTTTGCGGAACATTCAGTGAATGATTGGGGAGGGGGCATAACTCGGACACCCTAATTCCAAACTTCACCAAACCTGGAGAGGGTTGAGAGGAGAGCTAGCAGAAGACTCTCCAATTCTGGTGTATCTACATGGCTCAGGGGCTGTAGTTATGCCTCCCCCCATCACTCATTGAACATGCCCCAAACCAACTTTTGGGAACCTAAGACTTTTTGCACAGTCTTTTTGTACAGATCTGACAGAGAAAGTCAGTCTGGTTGAATTCTTCTTGAGATTCTGAAGGTGACCAACATTTTTATTATTTCATATGTCCTTGTTTTTTAAAGATTGGTTTTTACAAATTGATTTTTTGTATTTTAAATGACAGTGTATTTTTATCTATTGTGTTAAATATTATTTTGGGAGCTTTTATGCATGAGGGACTGCAGCAGCTCAAGTGGCTAAGACGTTGACTGGAAGGCGGGAGGTCAGCAATTTGATTCCCTAGTACTGCAGGATGGTATGAGCTCCCCTCTTTGTCCCAGCTCCTGCCAACCTAGCAGTTCAAAAGCAAGAAATTGCAAGTAGATAAATAGGGACCACTTTGGTGGGAAGGTAAACAGCGTTCCGTGCACTCCAGTGTCTAGTCATGCCTTACACATGACCACGGAAACATCTGCAGAAGCAGACAGCGCTGGCTCTTCGGCTTTGAAACAGAGATGAGCACTGAACACTGGAGTCAGATATGACTGGCTTTCGAGCAAGGAAAACCTTTTACTTTACCTTTATATGAACAGAAAAGTTAAGAAATACCACCAATCAATAAACAATTAAGTAAATGAATGGCTGGAGAGAGCTGTGGCTTTCAGCCCAAAGTAATGTACAATATAACAAATAAAAATGTATTTTTTTAAAAAAAAAATGAAAAGCTATTTGTTTATTTTTAAAAAAAGTTTTCCCGGAGGGTATTAAATAATAGGGGCAATGATGGGAGACTAAAGTACAATGAACCCTGGATGCTTCGGGTAACGGAAACCTCAACCTATGAAAAGAAATCCATTGGAAATAATGCCTTGGCTTACGGAGTTTTTTGGGAACTTTTTTCAGTGCATTCCTATGGGAAACCGTGCAATGCATTCCTATGGGCAGTTCATGATAAGGAATTTTTGCTACAAGGAAAACCCCTCAGAAAGGATTAATTCCATAACCCGGGGTTTTAATGTATAGTATTTCACTCCAGGCTAGAAACTAAGGCAAAGTGTTAGCAAGGGACAGAACTGGGAAAACTATAACTTCCAAGCAAGTTCCAATGAAATGCAATGGCTTATGTTGAGCTCTTCAACAAAATCAGCAGTGAGGAGGTGGCTTCTGGAAAATAACACTTGTTCTCAGTACATCTACTGCTGGATCTCATGAAACTACTGAAGTTTCAGGGTTCTGCAGTACCTTTGTAGTTGTCTTGGGAGACAAACCTCAGGATGAGTTGGAACTTGAAGAGGTGAAATTCCCCTTTCACTACCGGAGATAATGGAGAAATTATTTGGGGATATTCTGACTAAAAGCTATATATCTTCTCTTGGAAGGAGTGTGAAATACCAAAATGTCCTATACGCCCCTGAGAAAATTTATCAGCTGTCACACAGACATCCAAGTGTGGTTGATACCACATTGTACTTACACCACAGAAGCTCTAGAGCAGGGGTGTCCAAACTATGGCCTGTGGGCCAGATATGGGCCCCGACACCAATCCATCTGGCCTGTGACACCCTTGACGCTCCTGGAAGTGGATGGAGGATGCGTCCACCAATGCACATGTGCATCCAGAACAACTCCTGGCGTGGATGCATTTGTGCATGTGCGGAGATGTCCGGAACCACTTTCAGGAGTGGCGTGGAGGCATTTGCACATGCATAGGAATGTCCGGAACCACTTCTGGGAGTGGCGCAGACACATTTGTGCATGCGCGGGGTAATCCGCAACCATTTCTGGGACGTCTGGAGCCACTTCCAGGAGTGGTTCTGGATGCACATACACAAATGTGCCCCCTTCTGGGGGCGTGGTCAGGCTCACTCAGCTGTTCCAGGAGCGTGGTCAGGCCCCTGGCACAAAAAGTTTGGATACAACTGCTCTAGAGCAGTGGTTCCCAACCTTTTTTCAGCCATGCCCCACCTAAGCATCTCCAGAATCCCCTGTGACATATAATCCTTATTCAAAAAATGAACTCCTATTCACATGGAGGAAAACTAAAAGGCCATTCACTGTTAATAACTTATTCTCAAATCCCCCCCCCCCAAAAAAAAATCAAGCTGCCCCACGTTGGGTACCACAGCTCTAAAGCAATTAATTTTTCATCTGATCAGAGCATTTCTATAGTTGTCTCTGTTATCTTATTGGCTTTCCCCTCCTGAACTCAGCACACCAAAGTCTGATGATAAGGCAAGCTGGCAAGGCAGGTGGTTCTATTATTAAGTACAGTGACAAAGAAGAACACAGGAAGATCTTCAGGGAAGTTCATAGATTGTGAAGACTGACCAAAAAAATATGTTCCAGTGTCCTTTTTGGTCAGTTTGGCAAGAAGCAGTAAATTGACTAGCCACTTGCCAACTATTAGATGCAGCTCTAGAGGCCAACGTGATGGCTTTAAAAGGGACTAGCTTATTGCGCGGCCTTGTCGGAGGTGTTAATTTTTTTAAAAATTGTGGGAAGGTATGTCCCTTCTTATGATATGTTTATCTGGTTATTGTGTGTGTGTGTGTGTGTTTGGAATGCAGATGCAGGGGGTTTTTTTTGTCATGGATGGTTTGACGCGTGCTCCATTGTGTAGTCATGCCTGCCACATGACCACGGAAACGTCTGCAGAAGCAGACTGATCCGTGTGTTGGTGGAGGCTTACTGGAATGTGGAAGGTGAGCAGTTCCAATTCCTGAGTATTGCAGGACGGAATGAGCTCCCGTCTTTCTCCCAGCTCCTGTCAACCTTTTTGTTCTAAAGCAAGGAATTGCAAGTTGATAAAGAGGCACCATGTTGTTGGGAAGGTAAAAAGCGTTATGTGGGCTCTGGTGTCTAGTCATGTCTGCCACATGACCACGGAAACGTCTGCAGAAGCAGACTGATTTGTGTGTTGATGGAGGCTTACTGGAATGTGCCTATTACTTACAGGGTTTTTTGTGGGGGATCTCAACCCGTGGGTGGGGGTGGCTTAGGGAGGGTTTTTTCCTTTTTGCCTCCCACACACACCATTTGTGATGCCCCCTAGCTCTCAGTAAAGGAACCTGGTAGGTATTGAGGGGGAAATTTAGGAGGAAAGGAAGGCGGGAGGATAAGAATTAGAGAGGGAAAGAAAGAAGGAATGGGAGAAGAACGGCTGGAGGTAGGGAAGGAAGGATGTATGTTTAGGTTTTTTTGGACCCTGATACACCCTAACTCACTCTCTCTCTCTCTCTCTCTCATTCAGGCACACACACACAAGTGACTGATCCGAAACCCACTGTCTTGTGCATTGTCTTGCACACACACAGAGACAACACTCCCTGTCTGTCTGTCTGTCTGTCTGTCTGTCTGTCTGTCTCTTTCTCTCTCTCTCTCTCTCACACACACACACACAACATTGATGAACATTGAAAGTGTCTTGTTCCTGGGCTGTAGAGGCTTAAATGAAATGGGTTTGTTCCATCTGCATCCGGACCTTGCCCCACCAATCATTCACTCTCAAGTTCAACCAATTGCAGTTTAACATGCAAATCAGCTCTCTCCAACATTCTGTTTCCAGGCCTGGCTAGATTTTCTCCCAACAAATCACAGTCCAACATGCAAATCAGCTCTCTCCAACATTCTGTTTCAAGGCCTGGCTGTTAAATTGCCGTTTTTCTCTGATGGCACCATGGGAGTTGTGGTTTCTGTTCTTTTCCCCATTTTGTGGGGCTTAGGCCACACTCTCGGCCCCCGGACCCTCACAGTGATGGTCCCAGTTTGGCAAGGTAAATGTGGCTGGCTCATTATGGGATAGGCTGGATGGGTGCAGACACGCATTCCGGACACGCATCACCACATCCCTTTCTTATAGGTTAAGATTAGGCAAATTCATGAAATTCATGACAACAACTATTATTCATGAATGGTGGGAACACAATGCAGGACTAGGTGGGCCTTCTCTCCAGAAAGGCTTGGCTCCACTTGTGTTCTTATTTGGAGATGCTAACAGTATGTGGATATTTTTACTGCAACTTCCAGAATCACACAGTCAGTAGTAACATTTCCCATCTCTGATAATCAGTCACATTTAAACTAAGACAGAAATCCACCCTGACAGATGGACAATTATAGGAGAAAGGCAAGAGTGGAGAAGACAGAACATTAGAACTTTGCCCTGGGTGGGATGGGATGGGGGCTGTTAGCTTGGGGGGGGGGCTGATCCCCCCCTGGCCACCCCCTGCCTACAGCCCTGTCCTGTTGCACCAGTGTTACACAAACATAATATACATAAAAACACTTTGTGCTTAGAGAGTGAGTTCTGATGTCAGCTCCAAGCCAACTGAGGTGGATAACCAGCTTTAAAGGCACCTAACCCACCCACACCCACCCACCCCAAAAAAATCCACATCTTTAAGTTGCACTTATTTTGAGGGTTGTCTCCTAAATCAGCTATAGAGGCACTGTAGAATCCTGGAACTTTTTCAGCTTCATGAGATCCAGCAGTAGATGTACTGCGACCAAGTGTGTTGTTTTCCAGAAGTTTAATTTTTAGCTTAGGAACATGTAGTTCTCAAAACGTTGTTGGACCACAATTTCCGTTATGCCTACCTAATATAGCCAATGAAGAAGGCTGTCATAAATGCATCCACGGACAATTCCAATGGTGGCGGTGGCCGGAGCGAGGGCGTGGGCCGGATGATTTGGCACCATGGGCCAGATCTGGCCAGCGAGCCATAGGTTGCCAACTCCTGCCCTAGATTATTGGACTGCTTTTCTCCTTTGAATTTAGAGAAAGAAGATTTTGGATAAGGTACTGTATATCCAAAGTAGAAAACAGCCATATTCTCTCTTAGTTATATAAATTAACAAATGTATATAACAAATAATGTTTAGACTACTTTTTTTAATGTTCAGCTATGTCTTCAGTTTGTGGCCATTCCACCCCTCAAGCTATTCTTTCCTGTCTTATTCTCCATAGAAAGTCCATGGTTTAGCAGCTGCTCTTCAAAGCTATTTGATTTGTTCAGAATTTGCTTGCAGCTGCATCTAATAGCTGCTAGATAGTTTCCTGGTCATTACAATGGTGTCTAACAGTAAAGGGGGTCTTCTGAGCTCAGCTGCATTGCCTGCTCAGATCCAACATAAGGAATAAGAATGTAGAAAGAGCACATGAGTGACTAGTGAAGCAGAAAAACAATGGTTTCTTTTGCTTGGGTGAGACAGTACAAGACTCTATACTAGTTCCTATTTTACTATGGAGAGACCAGATATCACCCCTCCTAATCCAACACTGGAAGACACCATTGTGTGTCTTCATACTAGGTTAGTCATTTCAAATCACCATTCTAGTAGAGATGCCTATGGAATTTTGGGTATTGCAGTTAGGGTTGCCTTCATAAGGCTGGCTGAAAATTCAGGATATACTTCTGTGAATCTCCAGGCCAAAAGGCAAATATCAGGAAAACTGGTATTGCAGGAGGAGAAACTTTGGTTTCTGTGCACAAGGTGGCTTTAGAGCAGGGCTTCTCAGCATTTTTATGCCGCAGGCCTGACCACCACCACCACCACCACCACCAACACACACACACACACACACACACACACACACCGGAAGTGGAAGCAGCTGCATTTGCAGCTGATATAACTGTGTTTATGACAGCCATGGGCACATTTACGACTGCTGTCTGCTTCCACTTCTGGCGGCGGCGGCAGGCCATATGAAATGGTGCCATGGGCTGGGTCTGGTCCATGGGCCGTAGGTTGGGAACCTCTGCTTTAGAGCCTGGGAAACAATCACGGTGGCTTAGTGGTTAAGACACTGAACTTTATGACTGGAAGGTCAACAAGTCAGCAGTTCAAGATCTAAGACAGAGTGAGCTCTTGTCATCTGTCCCAGCTCCTGCCAACCTAGCAGTTGAAGTCGCTGTGAAGCAAATTTAGTCCTTCCTAACAATCAGTGGTGGGATTCAAAAAAAATTTTTTTTTGCTACCTACTCTGGGGGCAAGGTGTGGTGGGTGTGGCCAGGAGGAAAGTCCTGCATTGCACCCAAATTAGGACTACTGTACCTTATTTCAAAACTTGGATGGCGGGGCCAGCTGGAATTTCTGCTACCGGCTCTTTCAAATTGGCGCAAACCTGTTGAATCCCACCACTCCTGACAATGCAGTTGTAGCTTTAAATTCTAATCTCCACTGTGAAGCATCCTGGGTAACCAGAAACCAATCGTACTCTCATAGCCTTAGCATCCTCACAGTATTGTTTTGAAAGTGTGTTGCACTGCAAGTTGATTCTCTTATGTTGCTTGAATGCATCAGTTTATTTTTTTGCCAAACAAAAAGAGAAGAACCCCATAACAACAGCCTGGGTTGGGTAATAGGATAAGAGGAGCATTTTTAAAAATAGTTTTTATTAAATTTTCAAAGAAAAAACACTAACATAAAAATCTACAATACAAAACTAAACAAAAATTAATAAACATAAAAGTAGAAAATCTTAACCTATAAAACCAAGGGTTAACCGTTGGAACTTGCTATAGGTTCCTAAGCCTCGCCCTAATGACCCACACCTACCATTCGTGCACACGGCCGAACTGGGGCCGCAGGTCAACGAAGGATTGAGAAAACCGGCAGTGGGGCAACAGCCCCAAAAACGCAAAAAAAGGGAAACAACTTCATTTCCCAACGTTCTTTGTGCCGCGCCGCAGCCAATCAGGTTGAGAGGCACGACCACAAGGAACATTGAGAAACGCGCCGCGGCCAATCAAAATCAAGCCACAGGAAAAAAATGCACCACAAATCACAAACCCATAACTACAAGCCCCAGAGTCCTGCGCGACATGAGCGCGCAGAACGTTGAGGAAGCCGGCGCCCGAAAATTTTAAAAAAACTCACCGCCTCACAGCCACGCAAACACCAACCGCCCTTCTTTCCCTCACCAACGGCGCCTGAAGGTCCCGATTGGAGTTTTCCCTTTAATATCAGTAAGTGGGGGTGTGGCCATCCCCCTCTCCACTGGCTCGCCTGGGGTTGGGAGGTTTGTGGGGACAAAAGGGATCTGTCCCCCCAACCCTTCTGGACCCGGGAGACCAGGAAGAGTGGATCGATTCCCCCCTCCTAAAAAAACCTCCGTCTTTAAAGAGAAGAAACCAAGCGGTTTCTTTAAAAATGGAGGGTTTTTTAGGAGGGGGGAATCGATCCACCTTCCCTGGTCTCCTGGGTCCAGAAGGGTTGCGGGGGACATACCCCTTTTGTCCCCCCCAACCCTCACGGACCTACGGGACCCGAGAGAGGAGATTGATTCCAACCCAACCCCCTGATATTAAAAGGGAAAATCCGATTAGAGTTTCCACTTTAATATCAGTAAGTGGGGGTGGCGATCTCCCTCTCTGCTGGCTCACCTGGGGTTGGGAGGTTTGTGTGGACAAAAGGGATCTGTCCTCCCAACCCTTCTAGACCCAGTAGAACAGGAAAAGGGGATCGAATCTACCCCCAACCCCCCAAAAAATCCTCCGTCTTTAAACAGAAGAACATAGAACATAAGAACATAAGAAACCAAGCGGTTTCTTCTCTTTAAAAATGGAGGGTTTTTTTAGGAGGGGGGAATCGATCCACTCTCCCTGGTCTCCTGGATCCAGAAGGGTTGGGGGACATACCCCTTTTGTCCCCACAAACCTCCCAACCCCCGGGGAACCAGCGGAGAGGGGGATCGCAACCCCCCACCCACTGATATTAAAGGGGAAACCCCAATCTACTTTCACGACTCCACACAATCAAAGCACCATAACACAATAAAGCCCCCCTCCCCAATGCCCGCGGTCCGGACAGCCAGGCCGGCCCGCGGAAATAAACCAACCCCCCCCAAGCCACAACAAAAATTAAAAAATTAAAAAAATAATTTACCAAAAATACCTTAAAACACAATCAAAAACATCCAAAAAAACACAAAAACAACACTAAAAAACAATACAAAGTAAACAAAAACACAATAAAAACAATACAAACAGTCAAAAAATACAAAACCCAACACCCCCACCCCATCCCAAATACAGAAAACAAGCCAACTCACCAACACATGTCCTACCTGCATGACGACCGGAAACAAAATGAATAAAGAAAGAGACTACTTACCGGAAGAAGCTCCACCCAGAGGCCAGGAGAGAAAAAACAGTCAAAATACAAGAAAACCCCTACCAGCACCACCTGCTGGCCACAATAGTAAAAACAATTCAAAAACACACAACAGCCCCAAACAAAAGGCCATAACAGTAAAAACAAATCAAAACAATAACACAAAATCACAATTTTACACAAAAGGTCACAATAATAACAAGTCAAAAAAATTACACGAAAACACAATTTAACACAAATCACAAACATATGTCAATAACATAAAATAAAAAAATTATTAAAATCCTGTGCTGAGTTCTAACTCAAATAAAAACCCAAATCAACTAAACACATTTTAAAAACATTGAATGTAAAAAACATTTACTTTCACATTATTGAAATTATTACCTACGGTACAACTATTTTAAAAAACAAAACAAAAACTAAAACATTATTCAGTTACATAAAACAGCCAGCCAAAAAAAATGTATAAATAAACATTTTAAAAATTACAGACTAAGCAATTTTTAACAAACATTAACACAATTTAACCTTTCAACACAATTTAAAATAGCACGGCAACACCGGGCAACCTCAGCTAGTATTACATAAACAACCAAGTAAAGAAGAAAATGAAAGAATAACCAGCTTTAACAAAGTACAAACTTATTGTTCCATTTCTCTTCCCAACTAGTGTCTTCAAAGTATTCATTACATATTTTATATGTTGGAATTTATCACTCTTCATTAAATCTTATCAATCCCCTTTTCATACCAACTTAAATACTATGTTTATATTTACTATATTTTATATAATGAGCACTTATCAGACTCTTTTCTTTAAACTACATAACTTAAACAAAACAAAACATAAACATCCTGTGATATATACATTGCCTCGGACAGGGCCAGCATCCGAAATTTCCGGGCCCGGTATGTGTCCCCCCCCCCCCCCCATTTTGGCCACGCCAAAGTATTTTTCTGTTCATGCATTGTTTGTTTGTGCATGCACACATCAGTGGTTTTCCAGCGCCGTCACGCCCCCGTGGTTTTCTGCGCATGCATCATTTGTTTGCGCATGCGCACATCCCCCATCATCTCCGGACCCGGACCCTGATGGTCCCCCCCTGGCCTCGGAGGTTGCGGTGTGTCACGTCATTCTTTCAGTAATTCCAAAAGCTCATTTGGTCTGGCACTGACCTGTTTACCTTCCACTCTAATCAATGCAAAGTCCACAAACAGTTTCCAAATTTTCTAGAATCTATTTTCTTTAACTATACCTTTTTAAAATTCAATTCCCATGTCAATTTATCATTCAAAGCAAGATTCCACATTTCTTTATACTTCAGATCATTTCCCCCCAATTTCTTGCAATACATTGTCTTGCTGATGTCAGTATTATAAATACACTGCATTTGTTTCTGCTCACAGTCTTGGCACTGGTGACTTCTATAGTATTTCTATTTAAATTACATTAAGAAGGACTGATAATAACTTTATTTGCATATATCTAAGCTTAAATCAGCATATGTGAATGCAATGCAAAGGTCTCTTCCCTTTTGGTGACACCTGCTTTGCAACCCTCAAGTTCTCCACAGTCATTTTGGTAGTGCCTGCTTTCCATGTTAATGAAGTAACAATGGCTTCCACAACAAGGGCTAAGAAGATGCAGGTTCACATTTCTCCATGCACCATGAAAATTCACCGGGTCATCTTAGGCCAGACAGAGTCTCTGGGAATGGTCTGTTTCACAGTGTTGTTGAGTGGCGAGCTGAGTTATGTGTGTCCTCTTAAGCTCAGTCTGAGGAATAAATAGATGTAACATCATTTTCCCATTGAGAAATCACTTGAAATCTCTGGATTCTTTTGGTAACAATAAATTGCCCCCTAATAAATTGTCCCCTAGTTTCAAACAGAAGTAATAATATTAAATTCGTGTCAGAAATTATTCTGGGTTGAAAGGATTTTTACTGGAGAAACTCTGCTCAGGGAATGCCCAAATGAGTCTCCTTTCATGTCCCCAAGAGCTGGGACAGAGATGGATGCTCAATCCATCATGCAGTACCTGGTTTTGAACTGCTGACTTGTTAGCCTTCCAGGTAGCAAGACGAGCTTCTTAGCCAATGAGCCACGGCAGCCCCTTACCAGAAGTAATGAAATCAAGGCTGCAGTTCTATATGTACCTACTTCAGAGCAAATCTCACTGAACTCAGTAAGGCCTATCTCTGACAACCTGTGCTTACAGTGGATCCTCATAAGCACATCCCTACGCCATCTTTTCCTTCATCATAGACAGGAAAATAGCTTGAGTGGTCATGGTACTGGCCAGTATCTTGAAATATTTTCTAACGATCCAACAAAAAAGTTTAGTAACTTTGACATGCCGGTTATTTAAATGTAAAAAAAATGCACATAACCTGTATTTAATTGAAATACACAAGAGATACAAATTTACTCAGGCCTAAATCCAATGAAGTTAATTGTTTCCTGCCCCTAACTGCTTATGTTTTCAGTCTTTGCAGTGCAGGTACAGTACTGCCACATTTACATATGGACTTGGAAATAAAGTCAGTAGCTTATTCCCAGGTAGGTTAGTATAAGATTGCAGCCTAGTGCTTTGGTTGCCTTTGTTTTATGGAACCTAGGTTACTGATGTATTCAACTGGTTTTCAGTGATATTGTGCCAACATTTATTACTATAATAAGGCTCTTGATAAGGAAAGAGCATCCTAGGTAATTTGTGGTGGCTCTTTTTCAGTGTTTCACCTGTGCTGGGCACATTACAACATACTGTATGTAGGGTAATGCTCACTAAATAGCAGTTTTTCTAATAGAAAATAGCATGGGATTATCAGGCAGAAGTTTTGTTTCAATTTCCCAAATCCTTCTGTTTGGAAAAAAAATCAAGGAAAATTGGTAGTAAAAGGATGACAAATCCTCAAAAAGATAGGCATGTGTTACTTGATGTTTGTGACAGAAGGGGGCACAAAAGTTAATCCAAATTACTGTGGAAGAAGAACATCCTCTTTTGATCTTGCCAGGGTTGGAATCATTTCTCGCTTGCATTTAACATCATTTCCTCAGCTGACAAGTTGCCAGGAATCCTTATATTCTGGAGGCTTGAGAAATTCCCTTCTAGACTGCCTGGCCACTCACCACAGACAACAACCATTTACAAGATGTGGAGGTTTAGCTCAGGGGTGCCAAACTACAGCCTGTGGGCCAGATCCGGCCCCCAATGCCAATTCATCCAGCCCACGCCACCCTCGTCAGAGTCGTCGCTCCTGGAAGCAGAAGCAAACACACCTGTACGTTGAATAGAAGGGAGGAAATTGTCTCACATTACTGTTGTCTCACATGTATTCATATCTTGCCACTAAAATATTGTGCTTTTAAACACTTTGGGGTGTTCCTAAACCCTGGTTTTGAATAAAAGGCCCTGATGTGTCCCTTTCTTGCAATAATTTAAAATAACACTGATAGAGGAGTATTTTGATTAAAAATGTTAGGAAATAGTTTCAAAAATAAGTGTCATTGACTATGACTAGGAAAGGGAGCAACACAAACTGTTGCTAGAAAGATGAGAGAACGAGAGAAAAATGGGTTAAATAAGAAACAGTGTAATGTACTGTACACTGTTTTCTGGTGGATGCTCAAGTATCCATACATGGGTGCAGCAGCCAACAGGATGAGATCAGGACAAAACACACCCATGACTGTAAAAGCCTAGGCATGCTCTCACTGCTTCCTGGAGCATCATTATCCCTGAAAAGCCAAGAATGTGAAGTTGGTAGAATTGCCAATTGGCCTAAATGTACTCTCACCTTCTGTATTTGTAAGTAGATAAAGCAAAAGACAAAAGACAAAAACACCACATTAAGGCACCTTAAAGACTAACTTCTCTATTTTAATGTTAGCCACTTTATGAAGGGGGCAAGAAAGTTAATCCACTTCATTAAGGTCAGGGAGAGCTGCGGTGGCTCATTGGTTAAGAAGCTCACCTTGTTAGCTGGAAGGCTGGCAAATTGGCAGTTCGAGACCCAGGCACTGCATGACAGATTGAGCGCGTCTCTGTCCCAGCTCTTGGGGACACGAAAGGAGCATCATTTGGGCATTCTTCCAAAAAATTCTTTTTCAACCCAGAATAATTTCTGACACAAAATTATTATTAAGGTCAGGGATAGCAATACTCCGAGTCCAGGAAGCAGTGAAAGCATGCCTAGGCTTTTAGGGTCATGGGTGTCTTTTATCATGAATTCATCCTGTTGGCTGCTACACTCATGCATGGATACTTCATGGAGTTGCTCCATGAAAACTAACATTAAAATACAGTAGTTAGCCTTTAAGCTGTCATGACATTTGTTTTGTTTTGTTTACTCTTTGATATGCTTGCACAGGGGGCTGTGGTGGCTCAGTGGTTACGAAGCTCACCTTGTTAGCTAGAAGGCTGGCAAGTCGGCACTTTGAGACCAAGGTACTTCATGACAGATTGAGCGCCCATCTCAGTCCCAGTTCTTGGGGACACGAAAGGAGCCTCATTTGGGCATTCCCTGAGTGGAATTTCTTCCACAAAAATCCTTTCAACACAGAATAATTTCTGACACAAAATTATTACTATTATTACAGATTAACACAGCTACCACTTCAAACATTCCAATTCTGTATTTTATTATTCTAGTTCAAAGATTCACAACCTGCAGTCCATGGGCCGGATGCGGCCCACAGCACCTTTTCACGTGGCCCCCCACTGCCTCCACCATACCAGGAAGGGCCATGTGGTGGAGGAAGGGCAAAATGGCCATCAAGCCTCTGAAGCTGTCTGAGGGAGTGTGACCCAGCCCCCGGCTTTAAAAGGTTGAGAACTGCGGTTCTAGTTGTTATGACTGACTATGCGGCGGAACGAGATGCTCCCTTCCCAAAAATGCAAAAGAAGTTCAGAAATGATTATTTATCACCTCTGCAAAAAAATTTTTTTAAAAAATCACTAGAGCAGGGGTGCCTAAACTGGGGCGTGTTTTACTTCCGCTTCCGAGAGCGTTGAGGGCTTTGTGGGCCAGATGAATTGGTATCGGGGTCTGGATCCGGCCCACAGTCCAAAGTGACCAGCTCCCTTAACCAAAAAAAGTCCGGAAGTGTTCCGCTTCCAGGAGCGACGAGGGCTTCACAGGCCGGATTAATTGGCGGGTGGGGGGCAAATCTGGCCCACTGGCTGTAATTTGGGCACCCCTGCACTACAGAAACAGCATCAGCGACGGCAGACGGGTGGCGGTAAAAATGCTTCTCACTAGGGAAAGTGCCGAACTCTCTCAACCAGTCCAGCCAGTTCCTTGCCCTGCTTCTGAAATGTTGCTGCTGCTGCTGCTGTTGTTGCTGCAGGAGTCAGGACGCGACGGTAACGGTTACGGTTCTCAGTTCTCTTAACTTTGGGCAAAGCCCCGCCCCCTGGCTCCCCGAGGCCCCTCCCACGCCCCTCCTCATTGGCCGCCCATTGAGGTTCCAGTTCAGCAGCGCCGATGGGCGGCCGGGCGGGCGGGGGGTAGAGGGTTGCCTTGGCCACGCAGTGCTGTGAGATTGCATGACGTTCGCAAGGCTGGCGCCAGGCTGTCTGGAGTTGCGAGTTAGATCAACACAGCTGGAGGGACAGGGACACAGCTGGGCAAAGGCAGCAGATTCCGCAACAAAAAATAGGATTGTGAGAAAAGTACTTAAACAAAAACAGTTCAAACAAAAGCCTTAATGACATCCTTTCATAAAAAAGAGAGAGAGGAGGGTGAGGGGGGTGTTAGCCTGACTAGGGGAACAGAAAGTGGGAACAGAAAGTTCACAAATGCCCTTGGAAGCTGCTTTTCCCAAACAGGCACACAAGTACACACACACACTCTCTGTCTCACACACATAAGCATTTCATCAAAGAGTTGGTGTGAGGCATTGTCACCAAGTTATCCTTGAAGAGCTATATCCTGAGCCTGTCATCTATAAATTAAAAATTAAGTCAAAGTTTAAGGCCACCATCTCATGCTCACCATTCCTAGAATAAACTGCAGGGGAAGAGGGTGGTGGTGATCCTATTGTACTGGCCTCAATCTGATGCACATGAGAGCAAACTATTTAAGATCAATCAAATATAGCCAGACTTCCAGCTCCTGCCAACTTAGCAGTTCGAAAGCAAGACGTTGCAAGTAGATAAATAGGGACCACTTTGGTGGGAAGGTAAGCAGCCTTCCGAGCGCTCCGGTGTCTAGTCATGCCTGCCACATGACCACGGAAACGTTTGCAGAAGCAGACAACGCTGGCTCTTCGGCTTTGAAACAGAGATGAGCACTGAACCCTAGAGTCGGATATGACTGGCTTTCGAGCAAGGCAGACCTTTAAATACATGTAAGGTAAAGGTTGCCCTTGCTCGAAAGCCAGTCATATCTGACTCTAGGGTTCAGTGCTCATCTCTGTTTATAGTCAAAGAGCCAGCGCTGTCTGCATCTGCAGATGTTTCCATGGACATGGCAAGCATGCCTCAACACCGGAATGAATGGAACGCTGTTTACCTTCCTACCAAAGTGGTCCCTATTTATCTACTTGCAATTTCTTGCTTTCGAATTGCTAGGTTGGCAGGAGCTGGGGCAGAGACGGGAGCTCACTCCATCATGCAGTACCTGGGAATCGGAACTCCCAACTTCCAGTCAGCGAGTTCAGTGTCTTAACCACTTGAGCCACCACAAATTGACTTGGAAATAACCCGCCAAGATCCTGGTGGGGCTTATGTCAGACTAAAATATAGCAAGAATTGGGCGCAGTATACACATTCAGTGTATAAGACCCACTGTGTTCAATGGGGCGTATTTCTGACCAAACATACCTAGCATTGGGTTTTTAAAATACATGTATGTAGTGTTTAAAACCAACCTAGCAGTTTGAAAGCAAGAAATTGCAAGTAGATAAATAGGAACCACTGCGGTGGGAAGGTAAACAGCATTCCGTGCGCTCCAGTGTCTAGTCATGCCTGCTACATGACCATGGAAATGTCTACAGAAGCAGACAGTGCTAGTTCTTCGGCTATGAAACAGAGATGACCACTGAACCCTAGAGTCAGATACGACTGGTTTTCGAGCAAGGGTGACCTTTACCTATTTGTACTTCACAGTGGATAGGGTTAGAGATTGCAACAATAAATAGCGATCCAGCCTCTGCCATCATCCAGTTCTGTCGTGTTTTTTAGCTGTTTGAAAGTGAGTGTGTTGGTTAGTTTCAACATTCAAATTAGTGTGTGTTCCAACAAAAAGGGTGCTGAAAAGATGACACATTTATTCCCTTGAAGAATGTTTAAAAACAGACAAAACAAGAGTGCAGGAAACTAGGCAGATAGTAAAAGAATAGAGAACAGACTGAAATCAATCTAGATTCTTAAAAATAGGTTTTGAAGTGGTAGCCGTGTTAGTCTGTGCAAGCATACCAGAGAGTAAACAAAACAAAACAACAAAAAAGTATGTCATCAATGTACCTCAAATAGAGAAGTGGTTTATGGGTACTGTAGTTAAGAGAATGTTGTTTTAGATCAGCCATGAATATATTTTCATATTGTGGAGCCATGGTAGGTCCATTGATCTGGAGGCAGGTTTTATTGTCAAAGGTGAAGTAGTTGTGTTTGAGCACAAAGTTGCAGAGGGTGATGACTATTTGAGCTTCGTTTTTATTTTGAATGGTATTCCTGAAGTCTTGTAGTCCATCTTTGTGTGGGATGTTGGTGTAGAGAGCTTCTATGTCCATTGTGGCTAAAATGGTGTTTTCTGGCAGTTCATGTGTGTACTGAACTTTTCTTAGAAGGTCTGTGGTATCTCTGACATAGCTTGGTACATTGGTAGCATATGGTTTGAGAATGGAGTTCACATATCCAGATATCCCAATAGTGATGCTCGAAACAATGGGTTCCCAGGTTTGTGTATTTTGGGTACCAGATAAAAGGTTTCGGCCCTTGCAGTGTGTTAGTAAAGACTTGGTAATATATATTTCCAGGGACAGTTTTTAGATGGTTTTGTAATTCTTTTTTATATTTGGCAGTTAGGTCCATAGTTAGGGACTGGTAGAATGTAGAGTTGGATAATTGTCAGCTTCTTGTGTGTAGTTCAATTTGTCCATGATAAGTACAGCACCACCCTTGTCTGCCTCTTTGATGATGATGATGATGATGGGATTATTTTTGAGATTGTTTAAGGCCTCACACTTTGTCTGGCTGAGATTGTGCCTTGAATTATGTCTCTGGCTGATGATCTCTACTCAGGCACGGTGGCAGAAGCATTCAATGTAGAAGTCCAATTCCTTGTTTCGACCCTCTAGAGGAGTCCACGTAGAATCCTTTTGTTGGGGGGGGGGTCTGTTGGAAGTAAGATGGTTGTGGATCTGTCTGTACATCGTTCCTCCTTATGTTGTAGTAAGTGAGGAACAGTTTGTGAATTGTTGTGCTGGTTGTTCTCAGGATTATGAAAATATTCTTTGAGTCATAGTCTCCAGAAAAAATTTCCAGGTCACCACAGAATTGTATTATTTGTGTGTGTTTGGTGGGACAGAAGGATAGGCTCAGTGAGTGGCTTGAAAGATTTATGAAGTTGTTCTGTAAGTCCATGTTGTTCATGTTGTAGGGAAAGCGGTTCTGTATTAGATTGGATAGTTTTTTTTCCCCTTTCTTTGTCTTCAAGAAATAAAGCTGTGTATCATAGATTGCCTTTGCTCACCAATGAACACTGGCAGAGTCTGATAAGGAAATGAAAACAAGAATAAACAAACAAAAAAAAAAACAATTGGGATAACCAAGTCTATCTCTTCTTTAAATAACAAGTTTGCATGCTCAACATTCTTTAAAATGTTTTTCCAGTAACAAGGACCGGAATAATTTTAGAAGGATGTTTTTTCTCTGCTGCTCCAAAGCATTATGCCACAAAGTATAATGTTTTTAAAATTGTGAAATGTAAATAGAGCAAAAAAAAACTAAGAGTGATCACTTCTATACATAATATTATGGTGACAGTGCAAGGCTTGGTAAATGCCGGAGGAAAATAAATAAATACAAAATAGAGGGGGGAAGAGAGCAGGAGAGAGAACTTAGATTGGAAGATAAATAGGAACAGAGTTTCAAAACTGAGTTTTAATTCACATTGGGCAGCTGATGGCACTTGTCATGTGGCTGGACTGTAGCTCCTATTAAATGAAAACAAGAATAAACAAACAAAAAAAAACAATTGGGATAACCAAGTCTATCTCTTCACCACTGGCTATGCTGGGTACTACCCAGCATAGCCAGTGGTGAACAATGTGGGACTTGCACTGCTCCTTCAGTGCCACTGCTCCAGGGAGCCTAAAGTAGGGCTGGGGTTTAGGTTCTCTGAAGCAGTGGCACTGAACCAGCAGTGTATGGAGTCTAGGGCCATGGTGGTGAAACTTGGCACTCCAGATGTTCTTGGACTTCAATTCCCCAAAGCCCAAGCCCCAGTGAATCCACATGAAGGGGTTTACTGCGATTCATCCAGCCCGTGCCGCCCTCGTCGCTCCCAGAAGCGGAAGTAAAACATGCCTATGGGCGCGTTTTACTTCCACTTCTGGGAGCGATGAGGGTGGCACGGACCAGATGAATCACAGTAAACCCCTTCATGTGGATTCACCGGGGCTTGGGCTTTGGGGAATTGAACTCCAAGAACATCTGGAGTACCAAGGTTCGCCAGTCTAGGATATGAAGCACTGGAATTTTGACATTAAGAATTCAGATTCCCTCAATCTCCATGGGAATGTGACAGGCCATCTCCTACTATCTGTAACCTTATGCCATGCTAGCAATACCTTTCAACACTCAGTGTTTCTGCTAATCCTGTTCTATCATTTCCACTGATTTACCAAAATTGGTATATTTATCATTTGATGGACAAATGGTAGGCATAATTACAGAATGCCCATAAATACATACATTTTCTTTTGAAAGAAGAAATGGGCTTTTAAGTGGGACTCAGGTCTTTTCCTAGAGCTGTGATCGCAAACCTTGGCATACCAACTGTTCTTGAACTTCAGTTCCCAGAAGCCCTGATCAGCAGGAGTGCTGATCAGGGCTTCTGGGAATTGAAGTTCAAGAATAGCTGGAGTGCCAAGGTTCGCCATCACTGTCTGGACTGGTAGAATGTTTAGGTCTGGAAGACTGAGAACCACTACTCTGAAGTACACTCTCCTTTCCTTTCCAAAACAGCCTCCATTTTATCAGCTTTCCTCAACTACCTGTAGGTGTTGTAAAAGACCACTGTAATTGTAATGCTGCACCTGGGTGATCCAGATTCTTGTCCCTACTTAGCCATGAAACACACTGGCTGGCCTTCAACTGGACTTTTCCCCGAAGCCTGACCTTCTTCATCGTGTTGTAAAGATAAAGTGGGGGTGAGGAGCAATAGTGCTGCCCTGATGTCACCAAAGGAAAAACAAGATATTAATGTAATTGATAAAAGAGTAACTCTATTAGGTTCTGCCAGCATAGCCATGCTGATTTGAGATATAGCAATTAAAATCTATACCTAAAAAATACCAGATCTGGAAAAGATGTACTATAGGACTAACAATGTATAAACAGAGTTTTGAAATATTATTTTTGCACTACACTGTTTAGAATTTCTTAGTCAACATGAGAAGTAGACAAACAAAGGTCCATTTCTGAGATAGCTAGGGGTAAATGATTTCTGAGATAGCCAGGGGTTTCAAAAAAATAATAATTAAGCTTTGAAATTAAGCAATAGATGTGAGGAAATAATCAGTAATAAACTAGCATATTAAATTTTATGTATGAATATTAAAAATTTATATTGCTGTATCAGACCAAATCCACAGTGAGTCATTTGTTTGGGATATAGTCTTTTCAATGCTCCTATATAAGATCTAGCAGACTTTATAACAATTGTTGATGGTTTCCACTGCCATCAGTTTGAATAACAATAGGAAATTGTGGCTGTCCAACTGTTTCCAAAGAGGGAACTAGGTTTAGCTGTTTCAACAGCAAAATAAAGCAATAAAAACAAAGATGTTGTGTGACCTTAAAGGCTATTACAGTAACTTTGGTGTAAATGTTTGTGGCGTATAATCTTCCAACAACTTCCTCTTATCCCATTACAGGTGGAGCTCACATACTTCTCCGTGTGCATGGCGCACTATCATGTGCTGGCAAGGGATGATGTAGCCCTCCAAAACCATTAGGAGTGCCACACCATGATCACTCTGGGGTAGATTATTTTAAACCATCTTGGTTTAGTTGGTGCATCGAAAGTAGAGTCTGGAAAATCCTCTTTTTTTACTACAATATTGGAATCCAAGATTGCTTTTCCAAACTGTAAAAATAGAACTGGTTGGTACAGAATTATTCCATCATCTCTTCCCCTACCACACACAGGTTTTTTTTTAAAGTGAGCCTCTTATTTCTAAATAGCAGAAGAAGTCTCCATCAACATAGTCAGTACAAGAGCTCCATTGAATTAAATGACTTCAGGAGGACCCAAGTGTGTCTCACATGCTCAAGATCCTGCTCACAATATTTGACCAGAGCTCAATACTATCTTTCCACAAAAACCCAGCAGCCCTAAAAAGCCTTAAACCAGGGATGCCCAAACTTTCTAGACCACAGGCTGGTCACATGGTTCAGGGGGCTGGTCACTTTGGCCTGTGGGCCAGATCTGGCCCCTGACTCCAATTCATCCAGCCCACAAAGCCCTTGTGGGTGCATTTTACTTCCGCTTCCGGGAGCGGTGAGGGCTTTGCAGACTGGATGAATTGGCATCAGGGCCGGATCCGGCCAACAGGCCATAGTTTGGGCACCTCTGCCTTAAACTATTTCCTGATTTTCATGTATATTTCTTCGTTTGCTTGTCAAATGATAGTTTGTACATAAATCTCATGGTTTGCTCTAGATTTCACACACAGACAGCATTCAATGCTTTCATTACCGTTATTACAAGCTCCAATCTGTTTTCTCTATCATAACCTCAGCTTTCCCGCAACTTTTTTTAAAAAAACTTGGTCACAAGATAATTCCTGACGCCAGAAAGTCTGGAGGTCATATGAGAAGCAAACAGAGGAACAAGGCGGTCCTAAATCCTTAAAGGTTTTCCATCCCCCTCCCTTCTCCAACCCTGGAAGAAAATCTTGTTTTAAACCCTTGAGAAGTCTCTGCTGTGAAAAGGATTTATGGCTTTGGGGCGTTGAAGAGAAAAACCACAGGAGAATCCTTGTAGTACATCAGGACTCTACTCAACAACTTGTCGGCTGGTTTCCCACCTCCCAATAGTCACACATCAGAATTCCTTATCAAAGGTATCAGGCTCAGGTGCTGATTAGGTTTCACATTCAAAGAAAAGTAGCTGTAATTCCCAAGTCAGACACCGTTAAGAGGAGAATCTCAAGGTCTTCGACTTTGAACTAAGTAAAGAAATGGATGCTCTCCTCAGAATGAACAAAAATTGGAGAGATTGTGCGATGATGACCCACAGTGCCAGTCATTTTTGTTGTGTTGTTCAGTCACACAGTCGATTCCGACCCTTTGCGACCCCATGGACCATTTTCCTCCAGGCACCTCTGTCCTCCACCATTCTCCTCAGCCCACCAAGCTCTGTGCCCATTGTGTCCACAATACCATCTATCCATCTCATCTTTGGATGCCCCCTTCTTCTCTTGCCCTCCACCTTTCCCAGCATCAAGGCCTTCTCAAGTGAGTCCTCCCTTCTCATTTGATGTCCAAAGTACTTTAGCTTCATCTTCACTATTTGTCCCTCCAATGAACAGTCATGGTTGATTTCTTCCAGCTGAATACTGAATGTTGAAGACCAAATAGGAGACCCTCTTCCATTGCTTTTCTGTCTTAAGAGTTTGGGGTCCTAGGTTCTGATTTTGATTAAGTGGGCGGGGTTGTTTTATTGTCTTAAATGGTGTTTGTTTCGCTTCTTCTGCTTTTCTTTTTTTAATAGTATAAACCGCCCAGAGTGGGAGTCCATCCCAGATGTGTGAGGGTATAAGTTAAATAAATAAATAAATAAATACAGCAGAAAATGGGGTCGGGAAGATTATCTGGTCAGCTGACAAATTGAATGGAGAGGAAGAAGGTGGGGCAGATGTGCAGCTTGATCGCTCTTGGACCCCTCCCTCTGGGGCACTCGGAGCTTCCTCATTCCTTTGATGTCAGCTGCGGATACGGTGCCAAAAGGAAGCCAATGGCAATCTGTAGAGCAGGGGTGCCTAAATTATGGCCTGGGGGTCAGATTCGACCCCCGACGCCAATTTATCTGACCTGCGAAGCCCTCGTCGCTCCTGGAAGCGGAAGTAAAACGCGCCCAGACGGGCGCGTTTTACTTCCGCTTCCAGGAGCGGCGAGAGCTTCGCAGGTCGGATGAATTGGCGTTGGGGGCGGATCCGGCACGTTTTACTTCCTTCCGGCAGCGACGAGGGCTTCGTGGACTGGATGAATTGGCATCCGGCGGGGCCAGATCTGGCCCCCAGGCCATAGTGACCAGCCCCTTGAACCACGTGACCGGCCTGTGGCCCGAAAAGTTTGGGCACCCCTGCTGTAGCGAAACTACCTCGTGGGTGTCTCACTCTGGCGTTTTCTCTGTCATTGGAGGCGGAGGAAGAGGCGGGGACCCGGCGATGTGTTTGCGGAAAGGGGCGGGCGCCCGCTGGTGGCGGCGGCCCTATATAACCCTCGGAAGCTGGTCGCTGCTGACAGCCTGGGTTTTGGTGGGTGAGCACGGTGGGCCGAGAGCGGGTCGCAGGAGGTGTCTTTGGCGACGGCTGGGAAGGCAGACAGGGCTCCTTTCTTCCCTCTCTGCCAAATACCCACCTATTAATCTCATCTTCCTTTTGTTGTTGTCACCATGAAAGCCATCAGCCCGGTCCGCTCCGTCCGGAGCTGCTTCGAAGCGGTGTGTTGCCTCTCGGATCAGAGCCTCGCCATTGCCCGGGGCAGCAGCAACAAGAGCCCGGAGGAGCCCATGAGCCTCCTCTACGACATGAATGACTGCTACTCCAAACTGCGCGAACTGGTCCCCGGCATCCCCCAAGGCAGCAAAGTGAGCCAAGTGGAGATCTTGCAACATGTCATCGACTACATTTTCGACCTCCAGATCGTGTTGGAGGAACAGGCGAACAAGGGCCAAGAGCCATCCGCTGAGGCTTCTCTATTCTCCTTAAAAGTAAGGAAACCGATGGATGGGTGTGTGTGTGTGTGTGTGTGTGTGTGTGTGTAAAATCAACTGCCAACGAGCTGGTGGGGGTTAACATGAGGATCAATGCCGCCTTCTCAAGAGATGATCATTCTTGCTGTCACCAAGACAAAAATGAGGGTCTTGTGGGCAAAAGACTTCTCCTCCCTCTGGTGGTGTTCGGTCTTGAACAATGGAGTAGGAAAATGTGGTCTAATTATATTCTTGAATTCATTCATATTGGCAGTTGGGGAGGGCTGGATTCCTCTGATGTGAACAAGTTTAGACTGGAGAAGCCAGCCACACGTTTGAGTAAAAAGGGGAAGAAGGGCTCTGGAGAGGTTTGGGATTGATTTGATTTGATTTATTCAATTTGTATGCCCGCCCACTCAGCACCCCTTGGATGCCTTCACATTCAGTCAGCTACGGGACAGTTCCTAAATGATGGGGATCAGGAGGTAGGAAGCTCTTGGAGCACAGGGGTGCCAAAACGTTTCGGGCTGCGGGCCAGTCACGTGGTCTGAATGGCCCCCCGGGGGCAAGATCTGGCCCCTGGGCTGTAGTTTGGGCACCCCTGTTCTAGCGGGTTGTGATTCCAGCTAAATGCCTGAAGATACTGAGATCTGGTGTAGCCATGATGAGAAAAGGGCATTAATCCTTCACCCACCTCACCGGCAAGGGCAGTTTTGGATGTTTCCATAATACTCTGGTGGTGATGGAGGCGGGGGAGGGGGAGGGGGACAGGGACGTAAGTAATTGAACATGAACCTAAGGCTGCAGTTGTGAGCACACTTAAATGTACTTGGATGGATGGGGTGGAAGGGGGGGAGTCTTTCCACAAAAGGACAGTGGACTGACTTCCAAGTAAACCTGGTTGAGCTGCCCTCTGTTTTGTAGAAGCCACAGCCGAAGATGGTTTCTTTATGACTAGATTTGCCTTTGAGTGTGTGTAAAAAGGAACCCTGGCTTAGGAGTTGAGTATAGCACATTTTTTTGCTACTTCGTTAGAGAGGCTGTTGCAACCCACTTCTGGGCAGTTCACCAAGCAGAAGCCACTAATTCTAGTAGAATGCATTCTTGTGTAAACGCATTCTGGAGTATGGCCATAGTCTCTTGTGAGATACAATCCTACTCAAAATGTACTCAACTGTCCCCAGAATTACATATTTATGGTTATGTGGGGCACTAGGAGTTATTTATAAAATTATTTATATTTTATCCTCCACTTTCCACAGGCAGCAGAACTTGCATCGGAACTCTGTTCAAAGGATGAAAGGACTCACTGTCACTAACCTTTTATCAGGTATATAATCAATCCAAATTTAACTTCCCACTCCTAGTTCATAAGGAAGATAATTTAGTGCCCCCCTTCCCTTCAATGTCTATGCAAAACTGCTTCCCAAGGGGGGGGGATGCTGCTTTGAGTTTTAAAATGTGGGTGTCCTAGTGGGTACTCCTACCCAGTAACCTGGGGTGCCCAAACTATGGCCTGGGGGCCGAATCTGGCCCCTGATGCCAATTCATCCAGCCCACAAAGCCCTTGTCACTCCTGGAAACTGAAGTTACTTCCACTTCCAGAAGCGATGAGGGCTTAATGGGCTGGTTGAATTGGTGTCAGTGGCCGTATCTGGCCCCCAGGTTATAGTGACCAGCTCTCTGAACCATGTGACCGGCCCACGGCCCGAAAGATTTGGGCACCACTGCAGTAACCAATGTGGTTTGGAACCCCAGTATACAGGAGCTGCCTCTTCTGTGTAAAAGGGGCTGTTATCTTTACAACATCATTCTTTCAATAGCTTTAAGTCTTTGCAGCTGCTTAAACAGCCCTGTTGAAATCAGTGAATTGAGAGGCACTCTTTTTCGTCTGCTTCGACTTGGCGCTCCCCACCCCTTTTAGTCAGGGAGACACAGGAAAACAGTTTTCTCCTCCTGCAAGATGTGCAGTTACAGAGAAACAAAAGCAAGCTCGCTCTTTCTCACACACACACACACACACACACACACACACACACACACACACACACTTTTTTGTGCCAATTAGCAAACTTCCAGCTTGAGAATGTGGGCTCCTGGTTCCTTATCAGCCGGAGGTAAATAGAAGTTTCCTCTCTGGCGCCAGAATGTCTGCAGACCTGCCTCTGATCTGTTGTTGAAACTGACATGTCTTTCTTTGCTCCTTCCTCCCCCTCCCTCCCAGGCTGCAGGTGTGGGATCCTGACATGGCCTTCCTTCCAGAGAAGGGGGGAAAGCTGGGGGAAAGCAAGAAGAGACCTTGATTGGAGAAAAGACCAAATGTTTAATTCTCATGCATCCAGTAATGGAGGAACCTCTGCCTTTATCTTCCAGATAAAGTTGGCTATGGAACGCTATTGCCCAAGGCAATTTCCAGTGACTTGCCTGGTCTCCCAGTAACAAGGTTCATCTGTGTTTTGATAGCTTCCATCTGCTGCAAACAGCTCCGTGCAGGAAACAAAAACACCACTATCTTTCCCTGGCACTCTTAAATTAGCTGTCAGATCAATGCATTGCATAAGAAGAAAACTTGATGTCCAGAGGAGGAATGTTTTTAAAAGTTCAGCACAGGTGGAATGTGAGCCATCAGACCCAGACTGGTGCCAGAAAACTCTCTTGACAGTCATATGGTTTCACTGTCTCATCAGGTCATGAAAATTGTGAACAGACTCCTATTCTGCCTATTTAGGGGTGGGGGGCAAGGCAAACCACTCTTACAGATATTCTACTCATGTATATTTTGGATTATAGGATTTTATTAAGAAAATGTTTCATTTAGTGGAAAAAATGGGAAGGGACTTTTTAAGAATATGAAAACTGAATTGTCCTGGGGCTATTTTGCCTCATCATTTTTTATGGTTGAACTCTATAATAGAGATAACAAAAGTACGTACATTTTGGGGGGCAGAAAGAGAATTTCTGCATTCTGATTGTTTTAGTTGCTTTGTAAACTTTTTATAAAAGTTTCTTACATAATAAAAATCTTAAGATAATTTCTTTTGCTGTATATACATCTGGGAATTTCTGAAAGACATGTGACTATCTTTGCCTCTCAGATTATGAGGTCCCATTCATAAAAACAGCATTGTTTCAGGTGGGCTTCTTTCTCCCTGAAGATAGCAAGAACTGAACACTGCATACAAAGATCAGTTGATTTTTCACTGCTACCACAATACGTCTTTGAATTACAATCACAGGAATTAATATGAAGTTGTGAACGGTATAACATAATGGGCTCAGCCAGCATCTAAACAAAGACTCTTTTGATGAAGCACAACCCCACAAAATATCCAAATGCAATTGCATTGAGTGGGCACCACAGCTGTGCGTTACTAATTTTTTTAAAAAAAATAAAACCAGTAATCCCGAACAGAAATTAACAGTGAATGGTAAAATGGGTGCTACCCTAAGGTTTAGAAACAAAGGTTCATTGCAAGGAAGGTATGAAATCAAAACTAGACTGCTCATTCTTAGTGTAGATCCTTCTATGGCAGTTGGCAGCCAATGCGATGGAAGTAGAACTATTTGTTAAAGGTTGTGGGATGGTTTGTGAGTCAGTCTTCAAAGTGCTAGATATACTGTTGAGTAGTACAAGACACTGCAGTGGCTAAGACGCTGACTGGAAGGTGGAAGTATTAAATCAGGGATTCTCAACATGTGGCCCTTGGGCTGGATGTAGGCCATGGCACCATTTCATGTTCCTCCACCACACCAGGAAATGCCATCTGGTGGAGGAAGGACAAAATGGCCATGTGGCCCCCAAAGCTGTCGGTGAGGAAGCATGACCCAGCCCCCGGCTTAAAAAGGTTGAGAACTCCTGTATTAAACAATAGCCTTCCAAAACCTATTTAAAAGCTTTCTATGAGGGGAAGTATCAATTATCAATACTATCTTATGCGGAACCAAGAAAGATTCTGTTAGGTAGATGTAAAATTATCTTCATTTGAAAATGCATCAGTGTTTGGTAGAGTTAAGAATAAAATGTGTGTCATAAGGCACAGCTACTTTCCAGAAAATTTGACCCTTCTGGAGTTTTACAAGAGTTATTAAAATGCATCTTTCCCAACTAGAATGTCTAAGGTCATCAGGACTGCTGTTCCTTGTTCTTAAAGCACTTCGTGTCTCTTTAAATCTCCATAAAATGCTCTTGTAAGGTAGGAAAGTATTAGTCCCATAAAGTCGAGGCAAACTGATTTCCTTGGTATATCAGAATAAACAAAACAAAAATGCTGTAGCACTTTGAAAACCATTATATAATATTTTAATGTGAGCTTTTGTGGATCAAGTCCACTTTGTCAGACATGGGAGTGAGACTTAATGGCATCCATTTATATACATTAGGTAGAGAGGTTCAGAGTGATTGGTTAGCACAGGGGTTTGCAGCCTATGGCCTATGGATCAGACCTGGTCCACGGAACCATTTCACGTGGCCCACAACCCTCACACCCATCGCTGTTGCCACTGAAAGCAGCAAAAACAGGCAAAAAATGTGCCACCCTTACTCCCGCTGCTGCCACCAGAAATGGTGGAAGCAGCAAAAGCAGCCAAAACAACACTGTAAATGCACCAGTGGCTGTCATAAACACATTTATGACAGCCGTGGACGCGTTTTATGGTAGGGGGAACCACATGTTTTGTTTATTCTCTGATATGCTTGAAACACAGACTAACGTGGCTACTATTCAAAAATATTTCCTCTGGTCACTTACAGAATTTCCTATTAATTCTTACTTACCTTGCAAGCCACAAATCTGACAAAATATACTGTTCAGCTCTTCACCTACAAATTATCAAATAGTTTATCATGAAAGCTTGGGAAAGCCATCTATTTAATCATCAACCACTCACTAACTTACAAATAGCCATTGCATGATACTAGCTGCTAAAGACCTAGTGCATCATGTGGCACTCTGAAATAAATCTGCATGTCTTGCACTAGAGGCATCTAGGGTTTAACAGATATTTGGAAGGAGTCCATACAGATGTATTTTAACATTGCTGCAATAGTAATAGGATAAATACAGGCCTGGGTTTACTGAAACCTGCCACCCACATAGTTGCTTTGGATATTAGTATTCTATGGGTGCAGTTCTGAAGCAGCATGTGAGCCAAGAGGTTTGAAAGATACTCTCAGTAGTACATTACATTCTGGAGCAGCAAAACTACTTTGTAGCAGTTTTGGAAGTATTCTCTGAATCCGTGTGGATCTATATGAAAGAATCCCATGTTCCTGCCAGAGCATCTGCCACCAAGGTTTATGTGGAAAGCATGAAGTGAAAAGCAAGCGTTTAGCTGGTACAGGGAGGAAATAGGGGACATACAGCTGTTGAACTGCAACTTCCACATGCCATTGGCTATAATGGTTCAGACTGATGAGAAGTGTGGTCCAACAAGATCTTGAGGGCAGTCTATTGCACAGTCCTGGGCTGGTGTAGGACATGATCAGGTTATAAACCAATTCCCAGTTTGAACCTCTAATATGAAATAACTTAGTGGTTTAAGCAAAAAGCCTATACTTTAGACTCAGACCTTCCCTCTACAGCAGGGGTTCCCAACCTACGTCCCATGGGCTGACCCTGGCTCCCAGCACCATCCCATTTGGCCCATTGCTGTCTCCATCACACCCAGAAGTGGGCATGTTTATGTCATCCGTAAAATGTGCATGCGCAAATGCACCCGCGGCTGGTGTAAACATGGAAGTGGGTGCATTTACATCAGCTGTAAATGCTTCCGCTTCGGGGGTGTGGTCCAGCCCACGACACTGTCCAGGGGTGTGGTCAGGCCTGCAATGGGAAAAGGTTGGCCACCCCTCATCTACAGTATGGAGAAGGGCAGCCCAAGACACTTTGTTAGCTGAAGTGGGGAAAGAAGGGTGGCAATTTCACCCATTCTATATACAGAAGTCAGCTGAGCTAGCTGTAGATATGGTTGTAAATACTGGCAACTAGCTTAGGCACAAGGATAGGACAGATAGCACACTAAGAATTATGCTCAGAAGTACATGTGAGTATTTGTTTAATTTGTATCTCGCCATAATTAGTGCCCAACACTACTCTAGGTGGCTCAGAATACCTATAAAGTCATAAGAAAATACAATCGTACATAAGATGATTCAGAACAACAAATAGAATCATACTATTTTTAGACAGAATCATATTGAGTTTCTTTGTTTATGTCACCCACTGCTTATACTAGATAAAACAGACTTTTGGTAAACATAACCATGTAAAGGGGAATAATTATCCTTGACGTTTATGTCAGAGCATCCTGACATTCTGCACACTGAATTGTAATGCTGATAGGATCTCAAAGAAGTAAAGCTTGGAAAAGTTACTTTCTTGACCCTTTCAGAATTTACAACCAGCATGGCTGCTTACTATGCTAATTGTAGGACTGGAAGTCCAAAAATGTAATTTCTTCAAGCTCTGCAGAAATTAAGCTTAGCTGTAGGTTGTTTGACAAATTTATCAGCAGCACACAAGCAGTGATCTATTGTATTGTATTTCTTCAGATTGCATCTGCTCATTCAAGCCTGATTGCTTTGCTGGCATAAACCAGGACAAAGCCTTTGCAACACTATTTCCCACTCCCTACCTTTGCAACACTATTTCGATCATGGGAATGCCCAGTGAAACAATCTTGGAACTGAAAGGCAAGCCAATGTATATACAGTATTTCATCATTGTCACAGTGCCCCTGATTTACTAAGTCAGCTTGTTTGGTCATCAACCCTGTTCAGCTGTAGAACTAACAACAAAAATGAACTGAGGTGACATTACCAAGCACTACAAATATTATAAACACTGTAAAAATTAAAAGAAAAAGAAAAGAAATAAACTTATCAGTTGATATGGGTGAGGCACCAAAAGCCCTTCTCATTCCAGTGAGCTATTTACCCTAAGGTCAACCTTGTGTCTTCTTTCTTTTCTTTTAAGTTGGTGAAGGATATTTGTTTTGGAGTTGTAATAATGTATGTTTAATGTTGAAATATAGCCTACTATGATTAGTGTTTGTTGGATTCTCTGGCCCCACCCATGTTAAAAGTTTTCTTCTCATTATTTAAAAAGTAGCCAACACCGTGATGTTATTTTAAAAGCAGCCAACATCCTGATGTCCTAGGCAGAATAAGACTTCAGATTTGGATTCTGCGCACTTGATTTAGTATAGGACACATGGAATAGGCCAACTATCAGACAATATTTATTATTTTTGTGATGCAGTGTAATAATTATGTGCTGTCAAAGCAATTCTGACTTATGGTTACACTTGCCAGGGTTCCCTAGATACAAAATGCTCAGAAGTCGTTTGCTATTCCTTTCTTCAGATGACTGTTCAACTTGCCTCAAGATACACAGATTAACTCTTTTCCTGGGAGGCACATTTAATTGAGTTCAATATTATAAATTAGTAGAAATATAATGTCAGCTACATTTCAATGGAAAGAATATACATATACCAAAAAAACAACAACCTTATACTGGGAACAAATGGCTAAGATTTTGCAGGCTACTAAATCCACATCTCTGTATCAATGGCTTTACCACTCTCAGCTCTGCACATGTCCACATCAACAGTGTTTCCTACACAAGTTCAATCCAGAGACACAAATGCAGGTATGAAGCCTCATAGACCTGGCCAATGTTCAAGGCTCACTCCACTGGTGGCTTTAGCTGCGAAGCCCATGAAGGACATGTTCTCCTATTCCCCACTCTCTATTACAGGAATTCTCAACCTGCGGCCTGCAGGCCAAATACGGCCCACAACACCATTTCATGTGACCCCCCCTGCCTCCACCAAACCAGAAAGTGCCATCTGGTGGAGGAAGGGCAAAATGGCCATCTAGCCCCCAAAGCTGTCTGAGGGAGCATAACCCGGCCCCCGGCTTAAAAAGGTTGAGAGCTCCTGCTCTACTATATGGCTGACAATCAATGGAGTGATTATAAGGCTGATAATCAGTGGAGTGAGCCTTGAACATTGGCCAGGTCTATGAGGCTTCATGCCTGCAATTGTGTCTCTGGATTGAACATGTCATGTGTAGGAACTACTGTTGATTTGGACATGTGCAGATCTGAGAGTGGTAAAGCCATGAAACAGGGGAATCCACCTCAGGCCCAGACAGGTCACAGTCCTTTTCTGTGCCTGAGGACTCCTCACAGTGTAGAAAGCCCTTTGTGACTTCAAAGCTATATCTTACAACCACCTAGTACAAGTCTCTATAACAGTCGTGTTGTACCTGAACAAACAAAGCAGAGCACATATAGCCATCTTGTTAGATGTATCTTTTCAAATATGGGATTAGTTCATCCTCAGATACAATGTCCCCATCGGTAGTCAACTACAGGTACTGGGGAAATAAAACATGGCAACAAATTCTTTGAGTCAATCCACTACATCTTCCCATGAGTGATAACAACTACTCTCCATGAACAGAAATTTCTTCCATTGATGGAGAGAGAGCTGTCAACTACTTCAGCTCACTACAGAATGCCCATTGCCCCCACCATCCTAATTGAGAGCCTGACCCATTGCATGCTTGAGAGAAGAGTCCCTATATACTTGGACAGGACCATCCTCTACCTCCCTTCTTGTCATAAGAGTCCTTACGAAGATTCAGGATGAAGGGATGACTTGCCTTCTTACTATCTCATGGTGGCCAAAACAACCTTGGTCTCCAGCACTTCTTCACCTTGCAAATTGGTAGCACTTCTCAGCCTTTTAGCTAAGATCAAGTGTAGTGGCATTATCTCCTTCCTTCACTTTGCCGAGACATTCTCAAAATCATCACAGCATGATTAATTCAACTAAAGAACAACTTCCATGAATTCTCGGCTTAATGGAAGTGACTCATATCACACCAAGCATAGTTCACACCTTTCCTTCTTAAATCACCAACACCTTTGACATGAATCCATAACTTTCCACCCAGTCCTCAAGTGGCTTCTCTACCTGAGATGGTCAGATAGGGCATGTCCCATGCCTCACTTGTGGCTATCTCAACTTATCACCACCAGCCTTCAGGACAGCTCTGGCTTCTCTCCATTCATATAAAAACCTTTTGAAAGCCCTTCATCACCTGCAACTTGTTTGCTCACCTTTTTGGTAGCCTCAGGGATCAATCAGATGACATTTTGCCCTGCAGATTTGTCTGCTCTGGGAAGGGATTGGCTTGTTCCTTTTTCTGGTGACTGCATGACAGGTAGTGAACCTTGTGGCAGCAAGAATATGAAATCAGGTCAAAGTCCATCACTGTCCATGAAACCCTTTGTCAGTAAATAGTTTTATTTCAAAGACCATTCTTTTTTACACATTTATTTTATTGACAATCCTGAAGAATATTAAAACAAAACAATATAATTTATACTATGTGGTCTTTAACTTAATTATTTATGTGATAATAATAATTTCATGTCAGAGATTATTCTGGGTTGAAAGGATTTTTGCTGGAGAAACTCCGCTCAGGGGATGCCTAAATGAGGCTCCTTTCATGTCCCCAAGTGCAGCCCTTGGGTATCGAAACCTGACCTTCCAGTCTCCAAGCTCAGTGACTTAACCACTAACCACTATGGGTATATCTTATAATGATACAGTGGAACCTTGCTTAATAAATGGCTCAGTTAACACAAAAATGCATAACAAAAGGAAATACAGTACACAGAAAATAGTGGCTCGGTTAAAAAGTTTTTTTGGGAACAGATTAATTGGTTTTCAATGCATTCTTATGGGAAACCATGCTTCGGTTAACAAATTTTGGTTTTCAGTGCTTTCCTATGGGAAATTGCATTCAATGCATTCCTATGGGAAATGTGTTTTTACAAATTTTTCATAGTACAAAAGGCCCTGGAGAATGCATTAAATTTGTTAACCGATATTCCACTGTATACCTATACTTTTACTCTATAATTTATTTATTTAACATCCGCCAGCAATTAGTGCTAGGGCAGTACGCAATAAAAACAAAAACCTAAAACAATAAGCAAAACATTAAGTAAAATAAGCACAAATACAATCAAATAACATAGAAACAAAAGAAAAAGCAAACAATAATATAACAATTTTCATACCACGATGGCATCTAAGAGAGTAGAACCCTGCATAATGAAAAAAGTCTGTTCTGCAAGGCACTTCATTATACAAATTTTTTCAATATATGAAGCATGCCTCTTATAACAAAAATCCCTATGGGATTCATCGTACAACGAAAATCTCTATGGGAGAAATCGTACAACGGAAAATTTTCATTGTACAATGCATCCAACAGGGATTTTCGTTGTACTGTTTTCCCCATAGAGATGCATTGCTTAGTATAACGAAAAAAATTTGTTATACGGGGTATTGTGGTTAGCGCAAATCCTCTTTGTTGTACGAATTTTTCGTTATGCGTGGCATTTGTTATACGGGGTTTCACTACCTATAAAATAGGTTTAGAAATATTAATAAATCAAAATAAAGTCATAATAGCTTTCCAGCGTCAAGTCATTTGCTCTGGGAAGATCTATATTGGAAAAGCATCTGTAAACAAAAACATTTTCAGCATTTTCTGAAAGGCCAACAGAGATGGTAAAGGTCACCCTTGCTCGGAAGCCAATCATATCCGGCTCTAGGGTTCAGTGCTCATCTCTGTTTCATAGCCAAAGAGCCAGCGCTGACTGCTTCTGCAGACTTTTCCATGGTTATGTGGCAGGCATGATATTGTGTATGCAAGCAGCTTGTTCCGCACGGAATTCAGCAAGTAGCAACTGAAGGAGATAACAGCTGAAGGAGCCAAGCCCATGTGGCTCCAATCACCCAATTAATAGCTAGCACGGGGAACTCCCCGCCTCCAGGTGTTCATGGTCAGGAATACAACACAATAGGTAATCAGGGTGTTCATGGCCGGGAATACAACACAATGGGTAATCATGGGCAGGAATACAGTGACGTCAACCAATGGGTATTGTGGCGGGGAATTCAAATGCATTATAAAAGGAGCTGCATCTCCCAGCATAACGTCATGTACAGATTGACCATGCTGAAATAAAGAAGTGTTTGGCCCGCCTGCTGGCTCCGTGTGCAATCAATCTGCCTACATCAAATTGGCGACGAAGGTGGGATAATGGCTTCCCACAGAGTAACCCTTGCACCGTTCGACACCTCGAAGCCCGAGTCATGGGACCTGTAGAAGGAGCAGTTCCTGTAAACCATGGACGCCGAGGGCATCGAAGACGAGGCTCAGAGATGAGCCTGCCTCCTGGCTCAGTGCGGGTTGCCGACCCTGGAGCTGGCAAGGAACCTCCTGATGCCGAGGGGCCTAAGGTCGGTCACCCTCGACGAGATCCTGAACGCGCTGCGGGCACACTTCCGGCCGAAGGTGTCCGTGTTCCCGGCATGGCTGGCCTTCCACCGACACGACCAGCGGTCTGGAGAGAGCATGGTAGAGTACGTCGCTGCGCTGAGACTGGTGGCCGTCCCTTGCTGCTGGGGCACCTACCTGAGTGAGGCACTGCAAGACTGCCTCCTCCTCGGCATGCGGGACGAGGAGGCCCAACGGAGACTGTTGGCCCAGGATGAGGACATCACCTTTGAGCAGGTCCTCAGAGCTGGCCAGGCTGCAGAGGCAGTAAAAGACGGGGTGCGGGCATGTCGGGCGAGAACCGGCGCCTCAGAGAACCCGTCATCTGCCGCGCAGGCCCACAGATGCTCGCCTCGCAGGGAGCGAGAGCCGAGAGCTGCGTCAGCCGCCGCCGTGTCCTCATCCGACCTCAACGAGAGTGAAAGTGAACCCAAGGCCCAGAAGGTGAGGAAACGACCTTCCGAGAGGAGAGACACCGCCAAAGCAAGCAGACGCTGCGAGGGGTGCGGGGGCACACACGACTGGAGGAAGTGTCCCTTCAGGAAAGCCGAGTGCCACAAAAGCGGGTGTTTGGGCCACATCGCCAAGGTGTGCAGACAATGCCGGGACCCTGGCCGGACCAGCCACTGGAAGGACCAGGACATGGGGAAGGTGCATGCGGAGGACACAGTGGTGAGACGTGTGTCAGACCGGTGCACCTGTTTTTTTATTAAGGTACTGTTGCAGGGGGTCCAGGTGAAGATGGAGGTGGACTCAGGGACTGCCTACTCCATTATCTCACAGACCGAGTTTCTGCGCATACCCCCTAAGGACCGCCCCAGGCTTAGAGCCCTCCAAACGAACTTGCGGGATGTCCAGGGAAGCTATATCCCAGTCCTGAGGGTGGGGGACTTCACCGTTTGGTTTAAGAACTTCACCAAGAAGTTGCCCTTAGTAGTCCTTAAAGGGGGGGGGTGTCCAGTTGCCTTTTGGGGACCCAGTGGTTTGAACCGCTGGGAATTGCATTGACTGGAATCAACGCCATCCGAGGCGACCCCATCCAAGACGTGTGCAACGCACACCCAGCAATCTTCAGGAAAGGACTTGGGGAGTACAAGGGGCCTCCTGTGGACTTTGATATGGACCCTGCCGTCTGCCCCATGCGCCTCAAGCCGCGCAGAGTGCCTTTTGCACTAAAGGTCAAAATAGAGGTTGGACAAACTGGTGGGTCAGGGGATTTTGGTACCAGTGGACTCCGTGGAGTGGGAAACTCCGATTGTAACTGCCATGAAATCTAACGGGGAGGTTAGGATATGTGCTGATTATAAGTGTACTATCAATAAGGCAATCCACCCCAATGCTTACCCGGTGCCGGTAGTTAGCCACTTGCTGTCCAAGTTACATGGGGGGAGGTGTTTTGTGAAGCTGGACCTAGCACAGGCTTACCAGCAGTTAACAGTCACACCTGCGGCCGCAGCTGCCCAGATGATAGTGATGTACAAGGGTGCCTTTAAAGTGACACGCCTCCAGTTCGGCGTGACTATAGCTCCCGGTATCTTTCAGGCGCTTGTGGAACGCCTACTTAAGGGACTCCCCAGGGTTTTGCCATACTTCGATGATGTATTGATAACTGCTGGGGGGGGAGTCAGAGCTAGCACAAAGGTTAGACCGGATGCTGTCCATATTTGAGAGGGCTGGGTTATGCCTGAGAAAGGACAAGTGCATTTTTTATGCAAACGAGGTAGAGTTCCTGGGGTTTCAGATCACCCCTGATGGGGCAAAGCCATCCAAATCAAAGGTTGTGGCCGTTTAGGACGCCCCCACACCAGCTACTAAGGCAGAGCTGCAGTTGTTCTTGGGGCTCCTGAATTTCTACCACTCCTTCCTCCCACGGAAGGCATCTGTGGCAGAACCACTGCACCACCTACTGAAAAAGGACGCAGTCTGGTGGTGGGGGGAGGCTCAGGAATGAGCGTTCAATGAGTTGAAGAGGCTTCTCTCTTCCGAGGCGATTCTAACTCACTTCGACCCCAAGAAACCCTTAGTGTTAGTATGTGATGCCTCACCTGTGGGGGTCGGGGCTGTCTTATGCCATGTGTTTGAAAACGGGAGGGAGGCACCAATTGCATTCTATTCGAGATCCCTCTAGAAAGCAGAGCAGAATTACGCCCAGACAGACAGGGAGGCCCTCGCGATCATCGCAGGGACAAAGAAATTCCATGACTTCCTGTACGGGAGGGAGTTCACCATTGTCACGGATCACAAGCCCCTCCTAGGTATCTTTGTCACGACCAAGCCCACCCCACAGATCTTGTCCCCTAGAATGTTAAGGTGGGCGATTTTCCTAAACGCATACCAGCTCACGCTGGTGCATCGCCCAGGGAAAGACATCGCACACGCAGATGCACTTTCCAGGTCTCCCCTACCCGAGCTGGGGGAGCCCGAGTGCGAGGTTGAGCAAGAGCACCAGGTGCTGCTCATCGAATCACTCGAATCGCCCCCAATTGTGCCTGCGGATATCGGCAAGGCAACTGCCAAAGACAGGGTCTTGTCCCAAGCGTTGGCATAGGTTAAGAAGGGCTGGCCATTAACGTCTCTTTCCGAAGAACTCGATCTGTTCTTCAGGAAGCGCTTCGAGCTTTCACTCGACAGAGGATGTCTCCTCTTGGGGCAGAGAGTAGTAATTCCCGAGGTCCTGCGAGCCAAGGTGCTCCGTTTGCTCCATATGAGCCACCCGGGAATCGTGAAGTCAAAAGCTATAGCAAGGAGCTACTTCTGGTGGCCCAAGATAGATGAGGACACAGAGAAACTGGTGGGCCAGTGCGAGAGTTGCAAGCAATCACGGCCCAAGGAGCATAGGTTACCCCCAGGGAGTGGGACACAGCACGCGGTCCATGTTCCAGACTCCACGTGGACTTCACGGGGCCCTTCAGGGGCACAATGTTCCTACTCATGGTCAACACATTCTCGAAATGGCTCGAGGTCATTCCAATACGTAACACGTCCTCCGCGGCCACAATCAAACATCTACGAAGGATGTTCGTTTGTTTCGGCATTCTCGACGTGCTAATTTTGGATAACACATCCATATTCATGTCTGCAGAATTCCAAGCATTCCTCGAGCGGAACACAGTCAGGCACGTCACCTCTGCCCCTTTTCACCCGGCCACGAATGGCCAAGTGGAGCGTGTGGTCCGCAGCACAAAAGAGGCCCTAAGGAGGATGGGTCTGGGGGATCTGGAGCTACAGATCTGTCAATTCCTCATACGCTATAGGGTCACCCCACTAGCCTCAGGGCAAGCCCCCTCAGAGCTCCTAATGCGGAGAAGAATCCCAATGTTTCTCGACCACCTAGATCCGTCCAGGGTGGAGGATAGGGGTACGAATGTGTCAATACAGCAGGAAAAGGTGTTTGGGACAGGTGACCTTCCCACAGAAGTGGTTCCTATTTATCTACTTGCAATTTCTTGCTTTCAAACTGCTAGGTTGGCAGGAGCTGGGACAAAGATGGGAGCTCATTCTGTCCTAAGGTATTCTGGTATCGAACTGCTGTCCTGCCACCTTCCAGTCAGCATCTTAGCCACTTGAGCCACTACTGTCCAGAGATGAGGCTGCTCTAAATTCACTTACAAGTAATTCTGTAATGTGTGTGCCACAGCCGAAAAAGCCCTACCTCTCATGGGTAGCTGTTGTTTTTTTTAAAACCTCTTTAGGTAAAGGCATCTGCAACTTTGTTGCATGTTCCAGGTTAAATATCCCAAGAAGAGGCACTTCTGCAGATAACATGATCCTAAACCATAAAGGGCTTTATAGGTCATTACCAGGACCTTGAACCTTGCACAGAATGGCACAGGTAGCCAATGCGGGGTAATATGATCGAACTGATCAATACCTGAAATCAGTTTGGCTGCAGCATTTTGCATCCACTGGAGCCTCTGCAGCAGCCTCAAGGGCTGCATCATTTAGAGAGCAATATTCAGTCTTGGAGATTACCAGAGTTTAGGTCAGTGATAACAGAGATCTGTCACTTTGCTTAAGCTGCTGCACTTTCTTCAAAAATTTAAAGCTTCTTGCTTCATGGAGGGAGAGACTGCGGATTCCCCATGCCCAGTTGGCATGGAACGGCCCTCGCAGAGGCCATTTCAGTCAAGAACGCTCCTGGCCCGTGGGCTCTGCGGGCACAGAAATTAAGGGGGGTGGATTAATAATAAGGGTTGATTCACCCACACCTGACCTGACCGGCGGTTCTGCTGAGAGAGCAGATCGCTAACCTCCATTACCCATTAAGCAATTACTGACCCACAGATCAGCCTAATCTTTGGTGCAAATAGAAGCCATATTTACCCTGGCGTAAGCCTCAGACAATGGTTTTCACCTGTCAGTGTTTGCCCGAGTTAATTAACTTCCCCAAGAGAGATTTCCCATTAACCCGAGTAAATGGGTGATGTGATTTTCTGTCAGATGACGGTTCTTCCCTGTATTGCCTTCTGATCTATATATGATGATGCTTTTCCCTCAGTAAACCACTGATCTGATCTCGCTCCATACTGCCTCGTATCGTTACTTGATCAGTCTCCTCCGGGACCCAACGGCCGTCCTAGCGGCCCCGATTCCTATACCTGGTGACCCCGACGTGATCTACTCGAGAGTAAGCGATCACACGGTCTGGTTCTGCGCTTGAACCGTGTCCGATCGTCCCGGAGGACAGCGCGGCAGCCCGGTCGGTAAGCCAGCCGATCGGGCAGACGGCCCAAGCAGCGGGGCAGTACCGAAGAGGCATCCTACAGCTTGCTCCCGACTTTCGCGGCGGCTTGCGGTTACGGAAAAACGCATTCCCCTCAGGGTCAGCTGTGAACCCCTGACAGTGCAGAGGCCACCGAGGGCCCGTGGCAGGAGGCCACGCTCCGAGCTCTACCCAGAGAATCGTCGCCAAAACCTATTACCTTGCCCGTAGACGCGTCGACCCGTCCCAAGGAGGAAACTTCGGAGGACCCTCGCAGGTAATATGGGGACTTGCCCTCAGCGGCAACGTCCGTCCGCTAGCCAAAGAACTCATGAGGAAGAGTTCAGAATCCTGGCCAGGGTGTTTCAGTTACGGTTTCACAGCGGAGAACTAGCGAGACTTTTGGTGTACCTAAGGGAACACTGCCTGCTTTACCCAGAAGTAGGTACGTTAACCCTTCAACTTTGGGATCAGATAGGAGACTGCATTCAACAACCCCCGAAAGCTCCAGAGCGCGTAATTCGCACATGGAGTAAATGTAGGAAGCTCTTAGCGGAGGTAGATCCAGTCCGGATAGAAGCCAAAGAACCCCCAGCGCCAGCCGAACCATCGGCGCCCACAGCGCTCTATCCGTCACTCCAGTTTAAGCAGAGTAGTGTAAAGAGCTTTCCCTCGGTGACAGCTGCAGACGTCACTGACGGAATGCATGGAATGAGGAGCGCAGGCGCTTCTCTGACAGTTACAGGCTTCCAGACCAAGAGTGCCCTTCAGCGCACAGTTGAGGAGGAAATTAAGAGGGGGGAATTGCCAGCAGAAGAACTAGCTGAGCTTAGTCAGATTTGTCCAATTCGCTTGGAAATGGATGCCCTCACAGGGGCCCAGCAGGTAGTTCATTCACCAGTCCCGTATAAGCTTCTCATGGCTATACGGAAGGCCATCACAGAGACAGGACTCCAGAGTCGCTTCACTAGGGGCACGCTTCAGCAAGTGTGCGAGAACACCATGTTCATCCCGCACGACTGGAAAGCCGTCATGCGGATGATGCTCAACCCCAGCCAGTATTTGCTATGGGACAGCGAGTATCGCCTCGAGGCTCAGACAAGGGCTGCCAGGATGGGAGGCGCAGTACTTCCTGACCAGTTATATGGGTCAGGGGCCTTCGAATCCATCGATGCGCAGACCAACTTGCCACTAGCCACTCTCCAAATGTCAGCCGAGGCTGCCTTCAAGGCTTTTCTCAAGGTTCCCGCAACTGGCAAAGCGGCCAAAAATTACACCGCAGTCAAACAGGGAGCCCAGGAGCCCTACATGGACTTCATCAATCGCTTAGAGGAAGCGATCAGTAGGCAGATCGATAATGAGGAAGCCCAACAAGAGCTCATGATGAAGTTGGCCAAAGATAACGCCAATTTAGACTGCCGTAAAATATTGCAGTCACTGGGCAACCGTCCCGACTTGACTCTCACGGACATGATTAGGGCTTGCGCCGACGTTGGCACAGAATCCTACAAAATGGGTCTGTTGGCAGCGGCGGTGCAGGGAGGCAGGAAACCCCGACCCAAAGGAGCATGTCACAATTGTGGCAAGGTCGGTCACTTCGCTAGGGAGTGCCGATCCAAGGGAAGCGGACAAAATTCCGGCCGTCCCAAGGCTCCAAACACCCCGTGTCCGAAGTGTAAGAGAGGCTACCATTGGGCCAGGAACTGTCCGAGTTCGGGAAACCGGAACGCGGACACGTCTCTGGCCCCGGTCCAAACAGAGACATCCCTTGCTCTGGGCGCGCCAGAGCTAGACTAGATTCCATTCACATTCCAGGCATTGCGAAGGCACAGGCCAGCCCCAAGGGTAGCACAGGGCTAGAATTGACTTGCCAGGCAGACGTCACATGCGACTTGCCAGGCACAGTCTATCTGGTGGACTCCCAGTACATGGGACCCCTGCCCAAAGGCTTTATAGGTTTAGTTTTGCCTCGCAGTGTAGCCGGAGCACGCGGAATTCTTGTAATTCCGGGAGTCATTGACTCCAATTTTTCAGGCGTTCTCCAAGTTCAGCTTTGGACGCACTTACCCCAGACAATTCACAAAGGAGACACATTAGCGCAACTGATTATGGTTCCTTGTAACTCGCCAGCAGATAGCCAGGGAAGGCTAAGGGACAGCTCAGAGTCCGGGTCAGCAGACCGCTCGAGCGCAAGTGAGGCAGTGCAAGGATACCAAGTCTTAGCGACAGTGGAGACCAACATTGAGTGGAAACAGCGACCAGTTATTGAGGTATTTTTGAATAAAAAAATCATTCTCAGGGTTGCTAGATACAGGAGCTGACGTCAGCGTGGTCAGCCGAAGCCAGTGGCCACGGGAGTGGGCCATTGAGTCGGTCTCCGATGTGTGGGGGGTAGGCGGTATCCAAGAAGCGTTTAGAAGCCGGGAGTGGGTGGAAGTCACGATCCCAAAGGCTGACGGCACAGCGGTCATTCGGCCGCACATTCTGGACGTGCATATCAACCTTTGGGGGCGAGACATTTTACAGCAGTACGGTGCTACGCTTACCTTCAGGTAATGGCGTTGCCACTTAAATGGCTCACCGATACGCCGGTCTGGGTGGAACAATGGCCGGTAGTGGGGGAGAAATTAGTCGCCCTAAAGCAACTGGTTAAAGAACAGCTAGACGCAGGACACATAGAGCAGTCCACTAGTCCTTGGAATTCGCCAATTTTTGTCATTAAGAAGAAGTCGGGGAAGTGGCGACTCCTCCACGATCTCAGAGAGATCAATAAATGTATACAGCCAATGGGCCCGCTTCAATGCGGCATCCCAAATCCAAATATGATTCCCGAGGGGTGGGAGATCCTAGTTGTAGATCTCAAGGATTGCTTTTACACAATTCCCTTAGACCCCAGGGACAGGGAAAGGTTCGCCTTTACGGTGCCGGTTGTGAACCACAGTGAGCCCACGCAGTGTTACGCGTGGAAATTTTTGCCACAGGGCATGCTCAATTCGCCCACCCTGTGCCAAATTTATGTTCACAACGCACTGGCAAGGTTTCGGAGCCTTCATCCCACAGCTCTAGTATACCATTTCATGGATGACATCTTGGTCGCAGTGCCGCAACTCGGCAGCAAAATGTTTACTGACCTCCAGGCCAGCCTGGGGGAGAAAGGTTTACTCATTGCCCCAGAGAAAGTGCAGAGAACCGAGCCCTTCTCATACTTGGGTCATCGGCTTCTCCGTTCCTTCGCAGCACCAGTTTTGCCTCAGATCAATTTACAGGACTCAGTCACCCTGGTAGAATTGCAGCAGGTTTTAGGAAACATTAATTGGGCCAGACCGTATTTCCGATTGGATACGGATCTTTTGAAACCGCTCTTCTCGCTGCTAACGCTAGGCAAGCAGCCGGCAGACCGGATACAAATTCCTCGAGAGGCACGCTTGGCCCTCGAGAAAGTCAACCAAATTCTCAGCCAAAGGTGGGTGGACAGGATTGCTCAGGGGCCATATGCCCGATCTTGAATTTGTACATAGTTCGGGCAGGATCCATGTTCACCGGAGCCCTAGGAGTAGATTCCGAGAAAGGAGCGAGTATCGTGGAATGGGTGTACTTGCCGAACACCTCTTCCCGAAACATCGTTCCTCCCCAAGAATTAGTCTCCGCGGTGGTTTACCGCGGAAGGCTGAGAGCTAGGGACATTTCAGGGCACGACTTAGCAAAGATCGTGGTCCCGTTCACCAAAGAGCAGGTTCAGCAATTGATGCAGCTCGGTGACTCGCTTCCAATTGCTTTGGAGGGATTCACCGGATGCTTGGCATACCATTTGCCGAAAGACCCCAGACTTGTCTCACTTCAAACGCAGACAGTCAGCTTGTTCGAATTGCTCTCGCTGGTCCCGCTTCAGGGGGCCAGAACAGTTTTCACTGATGGGGGCCGCACATATGGTGTCTTAACTTGGCAGGAGGGCCAGGCTTGGCGCACACTGTTAACTCTTCCACAGAAGTCCACGCAGCGGGCAGAGTTGGCAGCGGTGAACCTTGCCTTGCGCACCTTCGCCAAAGAGCACCTAAACATCATTACTGACAGTCAGTATGTCAGGAATTTGCTTCACAGTCTACCGGGAGCATACATTACTCCCGCGATAGACAAGAATTTGCTGAGTTTGTTCCTCACTGCTCAATTTCATTTGCGAAACCGTACGGAAGCGCTCTATATTGCCCACATCCGAAGTCACCAAGACCTACCGGGTCCGATTTCTGTGGGCAATATCAGAGCGGACGCGGCGGCAAAGGAAATTCAGCAACGTTCAGTGTTAGGTTTTTCACTACTCCAATTCAGAGTCATGCATTCTTCCATCAGAATGCCAAAGCACTCGCCAGACAGTTCAATCTGCCACTTTCTCAAGCCCAAGGCATAGTTCGCTCTTGCCAGCATTGTGCAGGGGCACCAGGGGGGCCCTCGTGGGGGGTCAACCCACGAGGGACGGAGGCCAACCAGGTATGGCAAATGGACGTCACGCACGTTCCGCAGTTTGGCAGATGGCAGTACATGCACGTTTGCATCGATACCTTTTCGCAATTCGTCTGGGCGACAGCGCAAAAAGGGGAGACAGCTTCCCACGTGGAGCCGCACCTCCTAGCCTGCTTCGCGGCGATGGGCAAACCTCGGCACGTGAAAACCGATAACGCACCATCCTACAGTTCTAGGCAGTTAGCTAACTTCATGGCCACTTGGGATATTAAGCATACCTTCGGCGTTCCTTACAATCCGCAGGGGCAAGCGATTGTGGAACGAGTCAATCGGACACTCAAGTCCTATATTGACAAACAAACAGAAAGGGGGGAGCCACCAGCCCTCCCCAAGTCACAGGGTCAGGCACAGCATTGTCTGAATAAGGTATTGTTCACATACAATCACCTTAATGTTTTTTCCGATTGCACACCGCAGGAGAAACACTTCCGCCGTTCGGAAGCTCTCCCGCGACCGATGGTCCGATACCGGGTGCCACCGGACCCTTCCTGGAGGGGCCTGGTGCCACTCATAACCTGGGGAAGAGGGTATGCTGCAGTTATGTCTCCTACAGGTGTCGTTTGGATTCCAGCTCGGTGTGTCAAGCCTCACTTGGAACCACATGGCGTGGACCCAGGCCGACCCGAGTCCGATCCCGGAGATGGAGGACCTCACTCTGACCGAGAGGACCCATCGGAGGAAGCGGCCACAGATGACAGCACCGAAGATCACCTGGGGGATGGTCAAGGCTCTTTGCAATGAGGCCCAGGACGTCATCCAGCGTGAGGAGAGAGAGCCAACGCTGGAGAACATCGTAGCTACAGTCTTTTCCCTGATTACTGCCAACACGGTGGCAGTCACCATCATCCTGATCCTCTCCCTACTTGCGGGGGGAGGCGTTCAGGCAGTCTCACTGCAGGCCAACGGTTTGATGCCAGGCGAAGAATTTTCAGCCCGGATGCACTACAATTTATGGGAAAGGTTGGAGGGTCTCGTCAACCAGTCTGATTTTTGCCTGAAGCAGGACATTGGTTCTGCCTCAATTCTGGGCACCTGTCTCATCCCTGTGTGCCACACTCTGGACACGCGCGCCAGGGATGGCGACTGGCTGCTGAAGCGGATTTTTGGTCCGCATCTCCCTGCGAGCTTCACAGCATACGCTCGCTGGGGGGGAAATGCAGCTGACAATGACTTTGCCGGCTGACGCAGCCACTCTCCACACTCCTCGAGTGGCGGTCAGCCCGAACTCTACTTGTGCTCGAATGGTCGGCTGCACTGCAGTCGGCCGAACCCAGCGCCGCTGCCTCGACACTGGCAGCAGCAATTGGACTTGTGATAAACCAGAGACACTTGGCTCAATGTATGGTCATGTCACCCTACTTTCGGGTTGGTTCTTTACATGTAACCAGTATACTTGGAACTACATTCCTGCAAATGTATCAGATTCCATATGTTGCATTAGTCGTTTGACACTGTTGCTCCCCACCAAGGATATGATTACCCCGAGCACAAACGTTTCAGATGTTTCCTCACCCGTTAGACACACCCGTGCCACTCAGTTCGACAGCTCATGCGATAGCAACATCAGGGTTCTTAGCCCAGTTGAATACGTCTCGCTGGCAGTCAGCATACTTGGCGTGCCAGGCTTAGCCGTCGGCAACGCTCGGAGAATTGGTCAATTGGCTTGCGGATTAGCGAAAGCCATTAACCATACATCCTCAGCGATAGCGCTGCTCAACCAGGAGCAGGCAGAGCTTCGCCATGCCATTCTTGACAATCGAGCGGCGATAGACTATCTCCTGTTATTGCACCACTTGGGTTGCGAATCTGTCCATGGCATGTGTTGCTTTAATCTCACTGACAACTCACGCAAGGTCCAGAGCCAGCTCACGGACCTCCACACCCTAGTCAAGAACATTAAGCAGGGTTCGATATGGGATTGGTGGAGTTCGTTCTGGTCATGGCTTCCGTGGGGGTGGCTCCAGACGACGCTCCAAGTAATCGTGGGGGTGATAGTGCTAGGCATAGCAGGATGCTGTTTCATGCAATGTATTCCCTCACTATTCTCACTGTTCTCGAGGTGTCCCTCATGGGGGGAGCCCCGAAGCGTCATTCCCGCTCACCAGCTGATGCCTCTCTTGCGCAGAGTCGCCTGTCAGGTTTCTAAACAATAGAAAAAGGGGAGATGCGGATTCCCCATGCCCAGTTGGCATGGAACGGCCCTCGCAGAGGCCATTTCAGTCGAGAACGCTCCTGGCCCGTGGGCTCTGCGGGCACAGAAATTAAGGGGGGTGGATTAATAATAAGGGTTGATTCACCCACACCTGACCTGACCGGCGGTTCTGCTGAGAGAGCAGATCGCTAACCTCCGTTACCCATTAAGCAATTACTGACCCACAGATCAGCCTAATCTTTGGTGCAAATAGAAGCCATATTTACCCTGGCGTAAGCTTCAGACAATGGTTTTCACCTGTCAGTGTTTGCCCGAGTTAATTAACTTCCCCAAGAGAGATTTCCCATTAACCCGAGTAAATGGGTGATGTGATTTTCTGTCAGATGACGGTTCTTCCCTGTATTGCCTTCTGATCTATATATGATGATGCTTTTCCCTCAATAAACCACTGATCTGATCTCGCTCCATACTGCCTCGTATCGTTACTTGATCAGTCTCCTCCGGGACCCAAAGGCCGTCCTAGCGGCCCCGATTCCTACAAGAGACAAAAGAGGATATGGATATTTTTTTAAAAATCTTCTATCCCAGTGCTGAATTGATTGATTTGCAAGCCAATATAACACTATGTCAGCATGAATAGATGATAGATTTCCCACCTTCTCCACTCCTCCCTGGAGGGGAGGGAGAGGAAGGATATTGAAGCAATTTTTTTAAAAAAAAATCTACCTTAAAGCACTTTTTACCAACATTTGGGTTTTGGACTTCAATTCCCAGAAGCCTAAGTCAATTCTCCAAAGCACTGATCAGCCTGTATTTCTATTACATTGTATATTGTTATATGTCTTGTAAGCTGCTTCTAGTCGTCCATTGGATTGAGGGAAGCGGGATATAAATAAAACTTTATTATTATTATTATTATTATTATTATTATTATTATTATTATTATTATTATTATTATTATTATTATTATTATTATTATTATTATTATTATTATTATTATTATTATTATTATTATTAGCCAACTTAACACTTAGGGCATCTGAGAATTGAAGAAGTCCTGTGGGGCATGTGCCCACGTTGGGGACCACTACTTTACAGAGAGAAATGAGCTAAGTAGGATCAGCTGAGGTGCATTGCGTTTTCCTGTCTTGGAAATGGATATGCAAGGGTTACTACCAATAACATATTGTATCTCAAAACAACCTTGTTTAGCCTGATTCAGTCCAGGACAATTTGGCCAATCAGTCCATAGAGCAGGAGTTCTCAACCTTTTGAAGCTGGAGGCCGGGTTACACTCCCTCAGACAACTTTGGGGGCCAGACGGTCATTTTGCCCTTCCTCCACCACATGCCACTTCCTGGTGTGGTGGAGGCAGTGAGGGGTGGGCACATGAAATGGCGCTGTGGGCCATAGCCAGCCCATGGACCGCAGGTTGATAATCCCTGCCATAGAGCCTCAGTCTATAGAGCCAGCAAATTTGCTCCTTTCTGTTTTACCTTCTGTTGTTGCCTTCTGTTGTGACCATCCTTTTCTCCAAATGCAAAGCTTTAATGTCATTGAGGCCAGATATTTCTTTCCTTCCCGTAGCCATTTTCTTCTTTCATGTCAACTATCCATCATTTACTTCCGCTTCCAGGAGCTATGAGAGTGTCGTGGGCAGGATGAATTGGCATCATGGGCTGTATCCAGCCCATGGGCCATAGTGACCGGCCCTCTAAACCGCTTGACCTGTTTTGGGCACCTCTGGCCTAGATCAACATGTCCTTCCACTGGGGGGTCGGGGTGGGAACAGCTGCTGTTTCTGGAGGGGCCATTGGCACTTTCTCTTTTTCATCTCAACATCACCTCTGAGTAGGCCTAGGAGCCCATTTGATCTCTTGCTGGATAATGGCAACAGCTTTGGTGTGGTTGCTTGGTCAAGGTCTCTGCTGCATGTTGTCTTGCCCCTGGGAGACACAGAGTTTGATGAAGCTTCTGTCAAGAGGTCCTCATGGTAGATATAATCCCAGTCCCCTTTTGGCTGAGGTAGCTCCTTTTGCATGGAATGCCTTCTTGACCACCTGCTGAGCATCACCACCACCGATCCCCTCTTTCTCAATGTCCAACAAGGGATTCTTTCCATTGTGGCCTCAAAATGCTGGGGACATGACCTTTTACCCTTTTTTTTTGTTCCACTCTAGAACTGCTGGATAGCTTGGTGGTTTAATATCCAGTTGGGTGTTCAATCCCCCACTGTGCCTCCTCAACAGGAGCTGGTGTTGATGACTCATACAGTCCCAGCTCTACATTTCTAACCTTGGCACTCCAGGTGTTCTTGGACTTCAATTCCCAGAAGCCTAAGTCAGCACTCCTGCTGATCAGGGCTTCTGGGAATTGAAGTTCAAGAACATCTGGAGTGTCATGTTTCTCTGTCACTGGCCTAGGTCTACTGCCCTCCACATACATTGGACTATAAACCCCATAAACCTCAGTCAGCACAGCTGCAATTAATTAAATACTTGCCTAGGTATTGTAATGGCATTTTTACTGTTGAGGCTGTCTTAATTATTTCTATTTCAACTAACTGTATTTTCTATTTAACTGTATGCATTTTTAACCTTGTAAATTTCCTTCAGGAAGCTTTGCTTTAAAAGGCAAAAGATGAAACTATTTAAGTAAACAAACAGCACTTCTGTGATAATGCTGAATTTAATGCATTTTTCAGAATAATTTCCCATGCAAAAGAAGCAACAGATACAGTCCATAATTTCAGAGTCTGAGTGAGTTATTCAAGCAAAGAGAGCTGTAAGTTTAACATGCATGCCAACAAAAATCTCCCTCTTTTCTACTAAAATAGTCCCATTTTCTTTTCCAATTTGATAAGCAATTTCTGACTTTAGAAAATACTTAAAATGCTACAGACGACAATAGATTTTAGCCAGAGCTTATACAAAACATATCATTTACAGTTAATAATGTCAGTATCAATGCAAATGTCTTGCAATTTATTTATTTATTTATTAGTTCGATTTCTACACCGCCCACTCGGCCTAGGCCGACTCAGGGCGGTTCACAATCACAAATAAACAACATAGTTAAAAACTGATTAAAACTACCCACCCCCTTAAAAAAGGGTACAGGGACCGAGGGGGACAGAGTTTCCACTACACCAGCCACCCAACGGAGGTCACCCTACCACCTGCACCCCATACTTGGCCTGCCAGCCAGGGTGTGAGTTCTTTTCTGTAGGACAGCAATTCTGTCTGGAGACATAACTCTGTTGGCAGGAGGTTCCAGAGGGCCGGTGCAGACACGGAGAAGGCCTTCCTCCTTGTGCTAGAGAGGCGAGCCCCTCTAGCTGATGGTACAATAAGAGAGCCCCTCCGGTCCGCTCTGGTTGGACCTTGGATGGACGGACGTCCTTAGGGCGATACGGTTTCTTAGGTATCCTGGCCCACTACCATATAGGGGCTTTTCTCAACCAGCCATTACTTCCGCAAAACTTTTTGTGCTTGCCATCCATCTCATTTCTTGCAAATGTGGCGTCAGAGAAGTGAATTGGCAGACAAGCTTATAACATTGGTAAGTCATTATTATTAGCAGAAATATTAGTATTTTCTATATTCATATGTGACTGATGAGCTACCACAATATTGCATCTGTTATTCCAGCCTTTCCCACATTATAGAGCATGGCATGGAATAAGAGTCCAGCTGTTTTATGATGAAAACAGCTGTTCCCTCTTACACCCTATATTATAGTGCCCATTTTCAGCAGGGCCAACAAAGTAGCTGGCAACTTTGGCAACTGCCAGACTTCTCCCCAGCACCCTGGCAGGGTCCACTACTCTGAAATCTGTTCTCTTCATGAATCTACAACAGGGTAGAGAAAGATGGTCTACCTGGTTTTGATTCGATCCCCTTGAACCAGGATTTTAAAGGTCATTCTGTTGAGGAGTGGTCTAGAGCACTGTGATCCAATTCCCTAATTAGCAAAACAGGAACGCGATTGTTATATGAAGTTCCACTTGTACTGGGATTCACGTCTGGCATGGGGAAACCTTCCTTGCTTCCTTGAGTATGGGCCATGCTTGCTGGAGGTATGGTGGACAGCTCAATGAAGGTGTCAACCCAGTGTGCCTCAGCAGTGAAAAAAGCAAACTCAATGTTAGGGATCATTAGGAAGGGTATAGAAAATAAGTCAGCAAGTGTCATTTTGCCTCTTTATAAATCTATGGTGAGGCCCCATCTGGAATACTGTGTACAGTTCTGGTCGCCATACCTCCAGAAGGATATTATGGAGTTGGAGAAAGTACAGAGGAGGGCAACCAGAATGATTAGGGGACTGGAACACCTTCCTTACCATCTGAGGCTGCAACGGTTGGGCCTTTTCACTCTTGAACGACGGCGTCTAAGAGGTGACCTGATTGAAGTTTATAAAATCATGCACGGTGTGGACAAAGTGGATAAGGAAAAACTGTTTTCCCTATCGCACAACACTAGAACTAGGGGACACTCCATGAAACTTTTGGGTACTAGTTCTCAAACAAATAAGAGAAAGTACTTTTTCACCCAGAGGATTACTGGTCTATGGAACTCCCTGCCAGAAGAAGTGGTGACAGCTGTCAGTCTTGACAGCTTTAAGAAAGGATTAGACAAGTTCATGGAGGACAAGGCTATCAATGGCTATAATTATGGCTACCTAAGGACAACCTCCGGGTTGGAGAGATAGGCAGGATATCTCTCAATGCCATTTCCAGGGAATCCTAAGCAGGTGAAGGCATCTCCTTGGGAATACCCTGAAGGAAATGGTGAGCCACTGTGTGAGACAGAATGCTGGACTGGATGGGCTGTGGCCTGTTCCAGCAAGGCTGTTCTTATGTTCTTATGTTCTTATGAGCTGAAGTCCAACAGCATGTGAAATTCTAAAATGGTTTTAAAAAAAATCCTTTTTGGACTACAGCTCCCCAAATTCTTGGGCCAAAGGTTCCCTATCCATTTAAAAATCAAACAATAAATCTCTTCCATAACCTGCATACTGGCTTGAACTTTGGGATGGACTGAGTTCAAGTATGAATTGCACACAAATGCCAACACTCCAAATTGCCTTGGCAAATCTTCTGTCTCTCCCCTTCCTGTCACTTGGACTTATTTAATTAATTCCAAGGGGGAAAAACAGAGACAAAGTTGTAAGTCCTATATAATTAATATAATCCCTGTTCCCAGAAACCAACACTATAGAGCAGAGGTTAACTCAGCTACCTACACACACCCAGTTGCACACCTGTCCTTCACTTGTTGTGAAACAACTGTTTATATATGTCACAGATCAGCCTGGAGCAGTTTGAGACTGGGCAATCATTTCCATTGAGGGGTGGGAGTTGATGCAAAGACCAAAGAGCACACTCTTAAGAGCAATATTTCTGTGAAAATTATTGTTTCATTTTTTTTTCATTTCACTTTTATTTGTACCCCTCTTTATTCGGCCCGAAGGTGACTCAAAGCGGCTAACATTGGTGCATGACGTCTGCGCAGGAGACGACAGCCAAAAAGCGAACATGAAACATATGATTCAAGATATACAAAAGAATACAATGAGCATAATTTAAAAATTACAACAGGAAAAGTAATTTAAAAATCAATACACGATACATACAACAAGCCCAGAAGGACACATGGCGAAAGTCCTCAATTGTGACTGCAATGAAGTCCTAAGTGGCCCCAATCCACAGAGCGATGTTGGGGCTCTGAGGAGGGCGAGAGTTCTCCCATGCGTCTGCGTCATCATCGGCTTGTTGGCCCAATCAACAGCAAAATAGATTAATAAAAACAAACAAGTGTGAGACAGCACTGATTGATTTATCTAAACATGCAATTCTACTTATAATTAAAGTGCAAGGTGATCATTCACCTTGGATTAAAAGATAAAATGTGGGGGGATTGTTCTCTGAACACCAAGAGAGTTATGAATTATGGTGGGGCATGGGGTAGACATCCGTAATGGGTTTGGAAATGTATTATAGCCATGATGGCGAACCATGGCACTCCAGATGTTCTTGAAATTCAATTCCCAGAAAGCCCAAACCCCCGTGAATCCACACGAATGGGTTTACTGTGACGCATCCGGCCCGTGCCGCCCTCATCGCTCCTGGAAGTGGAAGTAAAACACGCCAGTATTGTTGTCTGGTGGAACCAATCCTACAGTGTCACGTTCAGGGCACATGGAAGAAGCTATTGCAGACTTGTCTTTGCTTCAGGTTTAGCAGGGTCACATCATTTTTTGCTGCTTCAGCTACTTCTTGGCAGGGATTCCGTACATACCTATCAACCTTCCCGGATTGGCCGGGATTTCCCAATTTTCGGCGCCGATTTGCGCCATTTCCTGCCTGCAGCTGCCAAAACCCCGGAATTGGCAGCGGGGGGGGGAGGTACTGCACATCCCTTCTGCGCAGATCGCCTTCTACGCATGTGTAGAAGGCTTTTACGCTTGCGTAGAACCCAGCGACCTGTGCAGAACCGTTCTGCGCAGGTCTCGTATTTTCCAAAGCCGCGGTTGACAGGTATGATTCCGCATGCTCAAGACCCACATTTGCTGAACAATCTCGTGGGCTGGATATTGAGTATCATCATGGCAATAGTCTTCCTGTTCTTAACTCCTTGTTCTTAACTCTAGTGCCTTGGAACAGATCTTCCGAGGACATTCCATACCAGTCTCTTAGGTTCTTTAGCTACAAAGTCTGTCTACAGCCAGGGCCTCTCTTCCCAGGGATCTTCCCTTGCATAGTTCTTCTTAGTATCTTTTTTTAGTATGATAACAATAATTTCATGTCACTCTGGGTTGAAAGGATTTTCAGAGGATGTCCAATGAAGTAACTAAAAAGTAACATGTTGTTAGACTTCATATTGAATTGCTGAAAATAAAATGTTCCAAGACCTGGTAAGAACATACTCAACTACTATACTGGTCTACATTGTCCGTCCATCCGTCTGTCCCCCGTCCCCCATCTTGCTTGCTGCCAAGGTCATGGATTCCCCTTTAAGTGTGTGTTTTCCATAACTCTAGGGCCACAGTTCAAAAGATGCTGCTTCTGGTAAGAACCAACCTAGCCTTCTGCCACAGCTTTAACACTTTCATATGTTATGCCCAGTGATGCACTATAAAAAAAATAATTACTACCCACTTGGAGTGCATGGCTATCAGTGGGCGTGACTATCTGTGGGCATGGCTATCTGTGGGCATGGCCTCAAACCCCACCCCCACCCCCACGAAAAAAGGGGAGAAAAAAGAAACCTACCTTGCTCTCTTGCTTCACAGAGATGAGGAGAAGTCCCAGAGCAGCCAGGCGCTGCTGGCAGGTCAGCCCCACCGTCCAGGCACGCTTTCACCAGCGGTGTTGCTGGGAGGTGAGCGGGGTGGGTTGGTGAGCTGGCTCCTCCTCCTGGCGCTGCTGGAAACATGTCCCATTTGCCTCGCCCAGGGCTGAAGGCATGCGGGAAGTGCGGAGGTGAAAGCAGCACCATCAGCCCTGGGCGACGTGCATGGGAAGCATTGCTGGCGGCGCTGCTGGGAGGTGAGCAGGGTGGAGTAGTGAGCTGGCACCAGCCTCCCCCTCCCAGTGCCGCCGCAAATGCGTCCCATTCACCTCACCCAGGGCTGAAGGTGCGAGAGAAGTGCAGAAGTGAAAGCGCGCCTTCGGCCCTGGGCGAGGCAAATTGGACGCTTTGTAGCAGTGCTGGGAGGGGGAGGCCGAGAGGTGGGAGTGGCCGGCCAAGTGGGTATGGCCTGAATTTCTGCTACTGGTTCGCAAGAACCGTTCAGAACCAGCCACAGTACATCACTGGTTATGTCCCACCAACTGCTCTGTCAAAGAAACTGGTCTGCAGTAGAAATCATAAATAGACAAAAAAACATATTTTTGGGGTCCCACGGTGATTGAGGCCTTTTACAAGCTCATTTATATATTTAGTGGCATGCTTTAGTGGAAGTAAACAATATACAGTATTTGCCGGCATATAAGACGCATCAGAGTATAGAACGCACTTTGTTTTCCTGGTGTATTTTAAGGGGGAGAAGTGTGTCTTATACACTGGCAAATACAGTAATAGGAGCTAAAAATTGTAATAACACTGTTGACATAAATTTTATCATTACATAATTATAAAACTCCAAGAAAATAAATTTAAAAATAGAGTAGTATAACTTAGAGTACATTTTATTGCTGTGACTAAGACAGATGAAGACGATAATCATTCAAAATTCATGCATCCTGTGTAAATTATTCTGTGTCCCATCAGTGGTATACCACAGGAAATGAAGGCTGCCAACTCAACAGCCTCCACTTCCCTGAGATTTCAGAGCCCAGAATTCAGCCCTGGGAACAGGGCCATGCAATGTCACAGAGGCAAGACTGTCAAGGGTTGTGAGGGACAGAATTGCTTCAGGGCTAGTGACTATGAAAATAGGTAGAGTGGGAATCCAGACAAATGGACTCATAATCCAGGAAAAAATGAGTAACTAAATAATGTGATAACATTGAATCATGGAAAATTTTGAGGTACTGGCCAGGAGTAGAAAAGTACCTGTCAGCTGCATGTGTTGATGCCATCCTCACAAGTTCTAAGATCCTATGTGGTCTTACCTGAGGAAAATGTAATGCATGTGTAATTTTTCTAGTTCCTACACCAGTGGTGGTGAACCTATGGCACGTGTGCCAGAGGTGGCACTCAGAGCCCTCTCTGTGGGCACCCATGCAGTCACCCCAGCACAGAGTTTACCAAGCCCCTCTGCCCAGCAGCCAAATGGGAGCACTTCCTCTCTTCCCCCCAGCACAGAGTTCACCAAGCCCCTCTGCCCAGCAGCCCAATCGGAGCATTTCCTTCCTCCCCTGTTGCTGTGTTGGTACTTTGTGATAAATAAGTGAGTTTTAGCTTGCAGTTTGGGCACTCAGTCTCTAAACGTTTTGCCATCACTGTCCCACACTGTCCCACACTGTGCTTAAAATGTGAAATGTTACCACCAGCTCACAGTTAAGTTTTTCTTCAGACCTCCCTAAATTTAATAGGCATACACAAACCTTTGTAGTGAGCCACTAAACCAGGGGTGCCCAAACTATGTGACATGAAAATGAATCCTGAGAATTTTTTTTCACTTTTAGATATGAACTTCTGTTCTTTCTTTGATATTGATATGTCTTTCAAAAAGTAGAGTAGAACATTGCTGGTTGTGCTGCTGTGCTGGTGGCAGCCTGAAGGGCAACAGCAGGAAATTGGAATATTGAAAGCAAATATCCAAGACACAAATATCCAGATATTATCCAAGACACAAATGGGCTGATGACCAAACTGGTGTGCCCCATATGTTGGCAGACCAAACGTCGGTCTGAAAATCCAGAAAGCCTCCACCAGCATAGTCAACGGCCAGGAACAAATGGAATTGTTACATGCCATGTGCATTATAGGTAATTAAGTGTGCAAACATGCACAGAGCTTTTTCATTTGTGGAACTGCAAGCCTTTCTCCAAACATCTTTGCCAAGCCTGCGTATCTTCTACCTTCTATTCTCTGCATGCAGATTCCGCATGCCCAATTGGCATAGAACCTTGGCAGAGGTTAAACCAGTTGAGCAGACTCCTGGCCACTGGCCCTTGCCAGTACGGAAATTGGGGGAGCGGATTAATAGTATAAATCATAAGGGTTTATTCACCCACACCTGACCTGACCGGCGGTTCTGCTGAGAGAGCAGAACGCTAACCTCCGTTACCCATTAAGCAATTACTGACTCACAGATCAGCCCAATCTTTGGTGCAAATAGAAGCCATATTTGCTCTGGCGTAAGCCTCGGACAATGGTTTTCCCCTGTCAGTGTTTGCCTTAGTTAATTAACTTCCCCAAGAGAGGTTCTCAATTAACCCGGGTAAATGGGTGATGTGATTTTCTGTCAGATGACGACTCTACCACATGCAGCCTTGAACATAATATATACTGATGGTTTTCCCTCAATAAATCACTGGTCTTCGCTCCATCTTGCCTCGTGTCGCTCCTTTGACCAGTCTCCTCCGGGATCCTAAGGGCCTCCTCACGGCCCCAATCCAACATCTGCACCATTCAAATATATTTGGAGAAGGGGGCTTGTTTTTTCTTTTGTTATACTCCACCACTTGGAGATACCATGGTCTGGCATGGATGGCCTTACAGGCTGGTTTTCTGTTGGCAGGCATAAGGCAGGTTCCACCAGCATCTCCTCTCTTCCCTATCTGAGCAAAATGTCTAGAGTAAAATAATGTCACTTTGTCAGAACCTAGAGGTAGCTAGCTGTAGCTGTGAACCAGTTACTTGTAACCAATTCATTTGTAATTCTCAAGAATAATCCGTCACATTGCAGTTATAGTGTAAAAGATGATGCCACTCATTGGCCAAAATCATGTTGTTTGGAGTCGTAAATTGAACTTTAGTAAGCATTAAGGTTTCCTGTTTTGCTAATTAGGGAATTGGATCACAGCTGCAGTCAAGAGAGCTTTGTTTGTTGTTCAGTTGCAGTCGATTCCGACCCTTTGCGACCCTATGGACCATTGATCTCCAGGCACCCCTGTCCTCCACCATCCTCCTCAGCCCGCTCAGTTCGGTGTCCGCTGCGTCCACAATGGCATCTAGCCATCTCATCCTTGGCTGTCCCCTTTTTCTTTTGCCCTCCACCTTTCCCAGCATCAAGGCTTTCTCAAGTGAATCCTCTCTTCTCATTTGGTGTCCAAAGTACTTCAGCTTCATCTTTACTATTTGACCTTCTAAGGAGCAGTCAGGACTGATTTCTTTCAAGATTGACTTATTTGTTCTCCTTGCTGTCCAGGGTACTCTCAAAACTCTCCTCCAACACCACGTCTCAAAGGTGTCTATTCTTCTGCGCTCAGCCTTCCTAATGATCCAGCTCTTGCATCCATACATTACCACCGGGAATACCATTGCTTTGACTATATGGATTTTTGTTTGCAAGGTGATGTCTCTACTTTTCACTATGTTCCCCCAGGTTTCTCATGGCTTGTCTCCCTAGAATCAGTCGCCTCTTTATTTCATGGCTGCAGTCACCATCTGAAGTGATCCTAGATCCCAAGAAAGTAAAATCCATCACTGCTTCTATTTCTTCCCCGTCTACTTCCCAGGTGCTGATAGGGCCTGTTGCCATTATCTTGGTTTTCTTGATGTTAAGTCTCAGGCCAGCTTTTGCACTCTCTTCTTTCAACCTAATCAGGAGCTTCTTTAAATCTTCCTCACTTTCTGCCATTAGGATGGTATCGTCTGCATATCTCAAATTGTTGATGTTTCTCCCAGCAATTTATATCCCATATTGTGATTCCTCCATCCCTGCATTGTGCATTATGTGCTCTGTGTCTAGGTAGGGTGAGAAAATGCAGCCTTTTCCTATTCCAAACCATTCTGTCATCCCATGTTCTGTCCTAACTGTTGCTTCTTGACTCTTGTACAGATTTCTCATGAGGCATATGAGGTGTTCTGGTATTCCCATCTCTTTAATTACTTGCCACATTTTATTGTGGTCCACACAGTCAAAGGTCTTGGTGTAGTCAATAAAGCAGAAGTATACTTGTTTCTGATATTCCTTTGTTTTCTCCATGATCCACCGTATATTAGCAATGTGGTCTCTAGTCCCCCTGCCTCTTCTAAAACCCGCCTGCACCTAGGGCAATTCTCTCTCCACGTGTTGCTGAAGTCTATCCTGTATTATCTTGAGCATCACCTTGCTAGCATGTGGGATGAGCGCAATTGTTTGATAATTTGAACACTCTTTGGCACTACCCTTCTTTGGGATTGGAACGTATACTGATCTTTTCCAATCCTTTGGCCACTGTTTTGATTTCCAGATCTGCTGGCATATCGAATGCAGTAATTTGATTCCGTCATCTTTTAGAGCTTTGAAAAATTCAACTGGGATACTGTCATCAGTTCAATTAAAAAAATCCTACTGTATAATTTAGAAAGAGACATGCTCTTATTTTGGCTCTGAGGGACGCTTGAAGCTTTGTAGTTCCCTGTTCTATGGAGGAAATGCCATATGGGCATCAGCTGGCCCTTGGTGGAGTGATTTGTGCTACAGCCTGGTATCTGGAAGATCTGCATCAGACAGAGGAACAGCAAAGATAGCCATGACTCCTCCACTGCACATAAGGTTTTGAAATGAAGAGATGTGGGTTATGTTGTGTTTGGAATATTGTGCCTTTAAGAATGTAACACTCGGATGAGTGGATATAATAATCACCAGCTGTAACACTGTAACCTTCTGTATCAGGACGCGAGCTAGTGACCACTAGGGGCAATAGCGAGCACCCAGCTCACATGGTTCCAATTCCCCAAATACCTACAGCGCGGGAAGATTCCCGCCATCACCTCACCTGGACAAGAAGGGCGTAACGGGGAATGACGTCACGCAGACAGTAGCCAATAGGCTATCGAGGAGCCACATTCAAATGTATAGCCACAGTATATATTGAGCTGTTCATCCGCCATTACCACATGTTCCCCCGGACCATCATGCAATAAAGATGTGTTAAGCCAACCTTTCGGCTGTTCTATTGTCTTGGTTCTCATACACTAAATTGGCGACGAAGGTGGGATAATGGATCCCCACGGAATCAAGACAACGCAGGCCGGTTTCAACATCAACAAACCGGAAGAATGGGAGCTGTTCGAGATGGACTTCCAAAGCGCACTGATGGTGTCCGACATCTCAGACGAGGGGAAGAAGAGGGCCATTCTCATCAGGATGCTCGGGTTTCCCGTCATGAAGGTATTGGTGGACCTGGTGTCTCCGAAGAAGGTGAACGAAGTGCCGGTCAAGCAGCTCCTGAAAGCGATGTGCGACCATTTCCAGCCCTCGGTTTCAATGTTTTCGGCTCGGGACGCGTTCTGGAAGAGAGTCCAAGCGCCTGGTGAGTCCGTGGCTGCTTTCGCAGCGGCCCTCCGTTTGGCTGCCGGCCCATGCAAGTGGGAGAACCTGGAAATCGCCCTCAGGGACCGCATGCTGTGCGGCCTGTGGGACGAGGAGGTTCAGTGAAAGCTGATGAACAAGGAGCCGCCCCCGACGCTGCAAGAGGTCGTGAAGGAGGCGCAGGCAGCGGAAGCCACGAGGGCCGGGGTTAAGGGGTTCAGAGCAAGGCCCCCACAACCCGACAAGGCAGCGGGCTCGGTGCAAGCGGCCAGGCAGGCACCACACTCCTCCACGGAGAGCAGCGAGGACGAGGACATCCAGAAAGTGCGGAAGGATGGCCGGCATTGCAATGGCTGCGGGGCGCTCCATGACCGCATCAAGTGCACGTTCAGGAAGGCCGAGTGCCACAACTGCGGGCGCCGAGGCCACATAGCCAAAGTCTGCAGATGGCGACGCAGAGACCAGAGAGGCTCAACAGACCACCCACCGAAAGGCCAGGAAGGCGTCCGGCCCTCGAGGAAGCAGGACGGCGTGGGCCGCATCTACGACGACAGCGACGACGACACGGCAGTCCACAGCGTGTCCTTAGGACACCCACGATATTTTGTTGAGGTACTGGTGCAAGGGGTCCCTGTTAAGATGGAGATAGACTCGGGTTCCTCATATTCCATCATTTCCCAGCGGGAGTTTTTGGGAATTTCCCCCAACGTGCGGGCCAAGCTCAAAGCACTGAGGTCTACGCTGTGGGACGTGCAGGGGAATAGCATTCCGGTGTTGGGGGTTGGAAAATTCAAGGTCCAATACAAGCAGCACGCCGCGGAACTTCCCCTGGTTGTTCTCAAAGGGGGGAGTTGTTGCCTCCTCGGGACTCAATGGTTTAAGCCCCTGGGTTTGTTCATTGGGGGGGTGCATGCCGTTGGGACTGACCCAATTCAGGAGGTGTGCAACGCGCATCCCAAAGTGTTCAAGAAGGGACTCGGAAAATTCAAGGGGCCCCCAGTCGCGTTCGACCTGGATCCGGAGGTCCGCCCAATAAGACTCAAACCGCGAAGGGTGCCTTTTGCACTTAAGGACAAAATAAAGGCGGAACTGGACAAATTGGTGGGCCAGGGGATCCTTGTTCCTGTTGATTCCGCGGAGTGGGAAACTCCGATTGTAACAGCGCTTAAGGCCAACGGGGAGGTTCGAATATGCGCTGATTACAAATGTACCATTAATAAGGCGATACACCCAAATGCGTATCCGGTGCCGGTAGTCAGCCACCTGTTGGCCAGGTTACATGGGGGAAAGTGTTTCGCAAAGCTTGACCTGGCGCAGGCTTATCAGCAGCTCTTGGTAACCCCAGCTGCAGCTGCTGCACAGACGATAGTCACTCATAAGGGGGCGTTTCAGGTGACGCGCCTGCAATTTGGCATGAACTCGGCGCCAGGTATCTTCCAATTGCTTGTGGAACGCCTTTTAAAGGGTCTGGAGGGGGTCTTGCCATACTTTGATGACGTATTGATAACGGGGGGGGGGAGTGAGTCAGAACTGGCTGAGAGACTAGACAAAGTACTGACGTATTTGAAAAGGCGGGGTTAAGGTTGCGGAAAGACAAATGCGTCTTCTTCGCAAAAGAGGTTGAGTTCCTGGGTTTTCGGGTAACCCCTGCGGGCATTAAACCCTCCGAATCAAAGGTGGCCGCCGTTCAAAATGCTCCTCGCCCCACCTCCAAGCCCGAACTGCAGTCGTTCCTAGGGCTCTTAAACTTCTACCATTCCTTCCTGCCTAGGAAGGTGTCGGTAGCAGAGCCGCTTCATAAATTGCTAAAAAAGGACGAGGCGTGGAAATGGGGCGAGAGCCAGGAGAGGGCATTCAATGAGCTGAAACAACTCTTATCCTCAGACGCCATATTAACCCATTTTGACCCCAAGAAACCAGTGGTTCTGATATGTGATGCATCTCCAGTGGGGGTGGGGGCGGTCCTGTGCCACGTGTTGGAGAACGGCCGGGAGGCCCCGGTGGCGTTCTACTCCAGGTCCCTGTCTAAGGCAGAGCGTAACTACGCACAGACAGACAGGGAGGCATTAGCGATAATTGCTGGGACAAAGAAGTTCCACGATTTCCTCTATGGCCGCCCCTTTACCGTCGTGACTGACCACAAGCCCCTGCTAGGCATTTTTACCGCAGACAAGCCCACGCCACAGATTCTGTCCCCTAGGATGGTCAGGTGGGCCATTTTTTTAAACACGTACCAGAACGCGCTGGTGTATCGCCCTGGAAAGGACATAAGCCACGCGGACGCCCTGTCGAGGTCTCCCCTCCCCCACACAGGCAGCCACGTGTGCGAGGTGGAACAAGACCACCAAGTGCTCATGATAGAGGTCCTAGATTCACCCCCCGTAGTGCCCGCAGAGATCGCCAAGGCGACGGGCAGGGACAAGATGTTGGCCCTGGTTAGTTCATGGGTGCAGAAAGGGTGGCCAACGTCCTCCCCGGCGGCGGAATTTGCCCCGTTTTTCAGGAAAAAGTTAGAACTGTCCATGGAGAGGGGTTGCCTCCTGTGGGGCCAGCGGGTGGTCGTCCCTGAGTCCCTGAGAGCAAGAGTGCTCAAGCTGCTGCACGTCAGCCACCCTGGAATTGTCCGCTCCAAGGCTCTGGCCAGGAGCTACTTCTGGTGGCCCCAGTTGGACGCCGATATTGAGCACATGGTGGGTACTTGCGAGAGTTGCCAGAGGTCCCGGCCCGAAGAGGCTCGACTTCCGCACAGGGAATGGGATGCGGCAAAGGAGCCGTGGTCCCGCGTGCACATTGACTTCGCGGGCCCTTTCAGAGGATCGCTTTTTCTCCTCATAGTGGATGCTTACTCCAAGTGGTTGGAGGTCATCCCGGTTGCAAGCACCTCCTCAGCCGCAACAATTAAACAATTGCGCAGGGTGTTCAGCTCGTTCGGCATACCCGACACGCTCATTAGCGATAACGCTAGTTGCTTCACATCCGCCGAATTCAGGGCATTCACCGAAATCAACGCCATCCGGCACATCACTTCCGCGCCTTTCCACCCAGCGACGAATGGCCAAGTAGAACGCCTCGTGCATACCACCAAAGACGCGCTGAGGCGCATGGGCCCCGGGGATTTAAACCTGCAGTTGTGCCAGTTTTTGCTGGGATATAGGGTGACCCCCCCTAGCGTCAGGATACTCGCCCGCAGAGCTCCTAATGCGTAGAAAACTGACCACAGTACTGACCAGGCTAGACCCTTCGAGGGTGGAAGACACTGGGAGGAACATTGGGTTAGCGGGCACAAAGAGTTTCGAAATAGGCGCCCCGGTCCATTGCAGAAACTACGCTAGCGCAGGGCCAGCCTGGGTGCCGGGCGTAGTCATTGGGCAAACGGGTCCCGTGTCGTACTGCGTCGAGACCAGCACAGGTCTACTCTGGAGGCGACACGCGGACCAACTCCGGCGTCAGGATTCCGGAAACCAGAGCGCGGACAGCGCGGAACAGGATTCAACGTTAGGGTTCTCCCCCACCCGTTTAGCCCAAGGGAGAGGAGAGGGGGGTCAGTGGTCCCCACCAAGGGGGGAAGGGAATATGTTTGTCCCTGCAGATATCCTGAGGGATACCCCCACAGATACCCCAGAAGATGATTTTGATTTTGAGTTACCAAACCGGGGGGGGGGGGGGTTCGGAGTGGTCCCCCACCCATCCAAGCAAGAAGCGGGGTTTTTCGTTAGCCCCCAGTGCCCCCGGTTTTCCCACAATGGAGTTTACCCCTACCCCGAAAGCCGCAGAGCCGCGGCAAGTCACTAACGAGTCTCCCTCTCCCATTGCAGGACAAGAGCCCAGGGAACACAGAAGTGATAGCGCCCCCGGGACAAACCAGCCAGCCTTGCGCCCAAAACGCGCTTGCAATAAACCATGTTGGATGAGAGACTTCGTCTCATCCTAGGGGGGAGGGATGTTGTGTTTGGAATATTGTGCCTTTAAGAATGTAACACTCGGATGAGTGGATATAATAATCACCAGCTGTAACACTGTAACCTTCTGTATCAGGACGCGAGCTAGTGACCACTAGGGGCAATAGCGAGCGCCCAGCTCACATGGTTCCAATTCCCCAAATACCTACAGCGCGGGAAGATTCCCGCCATCACCTCACCTGGACAAGAAGGGCGTGACGGGGAATGACGTCACGCAGACAGTAGCCAATAGGCTATCGAGGAGCCACATTCAAATGTATAGCCACAGTATATATTGAGCTGTTCATCCGCCATTACCACATGTTCCCCCGGACCATCATGCAATAAAGATGTGTTAAGCCAACCTTTCGGCTGTTCTATTGTCTTGGTTCTCATACACTAAAGGTTATCAGTGAGGTTACATGCTGATCAGTGTTGTAGTGGTTAGCACAATATTAAGAAACATGAGGTTGTTGAAGAGCAACTGTAATCAGGTTCCATCAGTGGCCTATCTAGTTAGCATAGGGAAGTGGTGGCGAACCTATGGCACACATGCCAGAGGGGGCACTCAGAGCCCTCTCTGTGGGCATGCACACTGTCGCTCCAGCACAGAGTTCACCACACCCCTCTGCCCAGCAGCCCAATGGGAGCACTTCCTCCCTCCCTCCAGCACAGAGTTCACCCCACCCCTCTGCTCAGCAGTTCAATGGGAGCGCTCCTTCCCTCCAGCACAGAGTTCACCCTGCCCCACTACAGCACAGATGGCAGCCTGTGGTACAATATTTGGGAAGGGTCGGATTGGTTAGTATTTTCTGTGATGAGGATAAGGACACATGTTCATAAGGACATAGGAAAAACTGTGTTGAATACAGCTAAAACACTTCACTTGTCTTGGGGTGAGAATCTTTGCCCCTCCAAATATTTTGGACTTCATCTCTCAGAAATCCAAATTTCATATCCAAGGGCTATGAGAGTTGACGTCCAAAACATATGGAGAATTGAAGATAGACCGGGCTATCTAGTTTTCTTTTCATTTTCCACAAGGCTCAACCACTGAGTGCAATACAGTAATACCTCATACAAAGTCCGCTTCGTACAACATCGAATTCATACAACATCGCCTAATTCCTTGAAAAAAGTTGCCTCATACAAAGTCGCTGTGACTTTGTATGAGGCATTGGGGTTTTTCCCAGGTTGCATTGTGCCTGGGCAGTGTAAAAGGCAGGACACATGCGTGCATTGCTCTTGTGGGTTTTGCACGAGGCGAAGAGTGTTCAGGAGTGGTTTTGAGTATGTTTTTGGATTTTTTGAATTTTTTCGTCAGAATCTTTAGAAGCATTCCTGGGATTTTTGCAGCATTCTTCGGGTTTTTGGACAATCAGGGTTGTTTGACATGTTTTTGTAATGTATTTAGCCTTTAGACAATGATTTCTTAAAGTTCTGTCAGTTTCCTGTCTGTTTCCTTGTCTTTGCCCTGAAGTCTGTGCTGTTACAGTACAATGTATCTCTATGGAAACGATGTTGTACGAGGCATCGCAGCAAGGATTTGGACGTTGTATGAGGCATCGTGTCTAGGATTTTGCATGCCTCATACAAAGTCCAAATCCGTATAAAGTCCAAACTTGTGGAACCAAGTTTGGACATTGTATGAGGTATCACTGTAACATAATTTCCAAAAAGCCTTTGCAAGCACATTATTGACAGAGGACAGAGAAAGGTTCCAGGAGAGAACCATACATGTCACCCACCATAATTTGGCAAACTCTGCTTTACAGCTTGGAAATAAAAGAGGCCTTGCTGCTATTTCAGCAGTGGACAATTATCAAAAGGAAGTTGGTAGAGACGGACGCTTTGCTTTTCCCATTCATGAGACCAGTGCTCCTAATGAGAGAGATCTCACTAAAATGAATTCTGGCAATCCTCATCATCTGGCAAGAGGTAAGGCCCTTTAGGCATACATAGGTTGCCAACATTATGTTATGTGCCATCAAGTGGAAACTGACTAATAGTGACATTCATAGGGCTTTCAAAGTAAATAAGATTTTTAAGGAGTGGTTTTACCAATTCCAAATCCCCAGTTAGTTTCAAATGCTGCATGGGCATTTGAACCCAGGGCATTTGAGTCCTTTTCTTTTCTTCTATTCACTCTGGGTACTCAATTGTCAGCATTAGGTCAGGTCACTCTTGCTCAAAAGACAGTCATATCTGAATCTAGTTTATAGCCAAAGAGCCAGCGTTGTCTGCATCTGCAAACATTTCTGCAATCATGCAGCAGGCATGACTAGACACCGGAGTGCACAGAACACTTTACTTTCAAACTGAAGTAGTACTTATTTGCCTACAGTACTTGCAATTTCTTGCTTTCGAACTGCTAGGTTGGCAAGAGCTGAGATAGGCAGGAGCTCACTCTGTCATGCAGCACTCAGGTCTCAAACTGTTGACCTGCCGAACTTCCAGTCATCAAGTTCAGCAACTTAACCACTGTTATGTATGTACAATGTTGCTTTAAGAAATGTATGAATGTAACCTGACCATAATTACAATGTAGCTCTGCTGTTAAGGAACGCGAGTATGCTGCCTATAGAGGGCAGCTACGAGCGTTCAGCTCACATGGTTCACATTCCCCAAATCACCAGCAGCCGCGGGAATTCTTCCCGCGCGAGGATCACCTGGAGAAGATGGGCGTGACGCAGAATGACGTCACGCCGGTAGCAGCCAATAAGCTACCGTGCAACGAGATTCAAATGTATGTCCCACAGTATATAATGAGCTGTACCTCTGCCATTACCACATGTTCATCCTGATCATCAACCAATAAACCTGTGTTAGTCCTCACTGCGACTCCTTCTTTGTCTTCCGTGCAAGACACTAAATTGGCGACGAAGGTGGGATAATGGCGAATCCCAAGGTCAAGCCTTACCAGTTCGATATCAGCGAGCCCGAACAATGGGAGCTCTACGAGTGCCAGTTTCGGCACGCGATGGAAGCCGCGGGTGTCGACGACAACGCGAAAATGCGCTCCTACTTCCTGGCCCAGGTGGGGCCGGCCACGCTGCGTATCCTGATGAACCTGGTGGACCCCCGGAAGGTGGATGTGGTGCCCATCGACCGCATCCTGGAGCTGTTGGGCGGGCACTTCCAGCCTCCCATGTCGATCTTCCCAGCCCGGGTCGCGTTCCACAGGCGAGACCAGCGACCGGGCGAATCCGTGTCCGCCTACGCGGCGGCCCTCAGACTTGCAGCGGTGCACTGACAGTGGGACGACCTGGACCAGGCTCTCCGAGACCGCATGCTGTGTGGTCTGAGGGACGAGGAGCTTCAGCGGAAGCTCATGACCCGCGACTACCGCCTCACGTTCAACGAGGTACTGCGGGAGGCCCAAGCGGCCGAAGCGGCCAGGAGCGGGGTCAGAGTGTTCAAGTCCTGAGGGGCCACGTCCGAAAGGGCCAAGTCACCAGTGCAGGCGGCCCGGCGGACACCAGCGAAAGCGGCCTGGCGGGCCCCCAAGCTGCCCGCCGGCACACCAACGGCATCCGAGGAGTTGTCCACGACGGCAGACCCCTGCTCCAGCGAGGACGACGACGTCCAGCGGGTCAAGAAACGAGGAGAGAAGCGGCAGACCCGCGAACGGCAAGACCGCTGCCGCAACGGTTGTGGGGCGTCCCACGACCGCACGAGGTGTCCGTTCCGAAAGGCCGAGTGTCACAACTGCGGCCGAAAGAGACACATCGCCCGAGTGTGCAGGCGCGGGGGAGTCGAGGACAAGGGCAATTCGAGCCATTCCCAGACACACCATCGGAAGGCGGCCGGCACCAGGAAGGTCTCAGACGACCACAGCGAGGCAGGCGTGAACCGCGTGGGCCTGGAGCACCGGCGTTTTTTCGTAGAGGTACAGTTACAGGGGCTCCCAGTGAGGATGGAGATAGACTCGGGGTCGTCCTATTCCATCCTGTCCCAAAAAGAGTTTATGCGCATTCCCCCAAGCTGCGGGCCATGAGGTCACACCTACGGGGACGTGCAGGGAAATGGGATCCCAGTGTTGGGGATGGGGAACTTCAAGGTGAAGTTCAAGAATTACTCCGAGAAACTGCCCCTAGTGGTCCTCAAGGGGGGGAGATGCTGTCTTTTGGGAACGCAGTGGTTCGCTCCCCTGGGAATCGAACTGTCCGGCATTAACGCCATAGAGACTGACCCAATGCGGGACGTGTGCAACGCACACCCGGACGTTTTCAAGAAGGGGCTCAGGACTTACAAGGGGCCCCCAGTTTCCTTTGACTTGGATCCAGAAATCCGGCCCATCCGCCTCAAGCCAAGGAGAGTGCCCTTCGCCCTCAAAGACAAGATCGAGGCGGAACTGGACAAGTTGGTGGGGCAGGGGATTTTGGTTCCAGTTGATTCGGCGGAGTGGGAAATGCCGATTGTTACGGCCCTCAAATCAAACGGGGACGTCAGGATTTGTGCGGACTATAAATGTACGATCAATAAGGCCATTCGGCCAAATGCATATCTGGTACCCGTGGTCAGCCATTTACTGGCCACACTACATGGGGGGAGGTGTTTTGCCAAGCTAGATATGGCGCAGGCATATCAGCAGCTCTCTGTAACCCCGGCTGCTGCCGCTGCGCAAACAATCGTAACGCACAAGGGGGCATTTAAGGTAACGCGCCTTCAGTTCGGCGTGAATTCGGCCCCCGGAATTTTCCAGTCCCTCGTGGAACGCCTTTTAAAGGGGCTTCCAGGCGTCCTCCCATATTTCGACAATGTGTTAATAACAGCGGGGGGCGAGTCAGAACTAGCGCAAAGGCTAGACAGGGTCCTTTCAATATTCGAGAAGGCGGGCCTCCGACTGAAACTGGACAAATGTGTTTTCTTTGCGAGGGAGGTTGAGTTCCTCGGGTTCAAGGTAACCCCGGAAGGCATCAAGCCCTCCGAGTCCAAGGTTGCGGCTGTGCAAAACGCCCCTCGCCCCACCGCGAAACCAGAGCTGCAGTCATTTCTGGGGCTCTTAAATTTTTACCATTCCTTCCTGCCGAGGAAGGCATCCGTTGCAGAGCCACTGCACGCGCTATTGAAGAAAGAGGCGGTTTGGCGGTGGGGAGATAGGCAAGAGAAAGCTTTCAGGGAGCTAAAGGCACTTCTATCCTCGAGTGCTGTCCTGACCCACTTTGACCCTAGGAGACCAGTAGTTCTAGTCTGTGATGCGTCCCCAGTGGGGGTGGGTCGGTTCTATGCCACGTGTTGGAGAGCGGGCGGGAAGCCCCGATAGCGTACTACTCAAGGTCCCTCTCGAAGGCCGAGCGCAATTACGCGCAGACTGATAGGGAGGCCCTGGCCATCATCGCGGGAACGAAAAAGTTCCACGACTTTTTATACGGCCGCGAGTTTACGGTAGTGACGGATCACAAGCCACTTCTGGGGATCTTCACTACCGGCAAACCCACACCGCAAATTCTATCCCCCAGGATGCTGCGTTGGGCCATCTTCCTCAACACCTACCAGTACGAGCTGGTCTATCGCCCAGGGAAGGAGATCTCCCATGCGGACGCACTGTCCCGATCTCCCCTCCCAAGTGTAGGGGATCCCACATGCGAGGTAGAGCAGGACCACCAAGTCCTGCTGATCGAGTCTCTCGACTCACCCCCCATTCTCCCGGCCGACCTCGCCAAGGCCACAGCGGCCAACAAGATGCTGGCCCAAGTTAGTTCCTGGGTGAGGAAAGGGTGGCCCACTACTCCCCCCGAGGAACAGTTCAAGCCATTCGTCAGGCGTAGAGTAGAGCTTTCTCTGGAAAGGGGCTGTTTACTCTGGGGCCAGCGGGTAGTTATCCCGGAGAAACTGAGGGCCAAGGTACTGAAGCTACTGCATACCAGTCACCCGGGGATCGTGCACTCCAAGGCTCTGGCCAGGAGTTTCTTTTGGTGGCCCCAGATAGACGCGGATATAGAACGTCTAGTGGGCACGTGTGAGAGCTGCCAGAGCTCTCGGCCCGAGGAGTCCCGGTTAACCCATAGGGAATGGGACACGGCCCGCGGGCCATGGTCCCGGATTCATGTTGACTTCGCTGGCCCTTTCCGCGGGGCCATGTTTCTGCTGGTAGTCGACTCCTACTCCAAGTGGTTGGAGGTAATCCCCATGAACAGCACCTCCTCTGCGGCAACCATTAAACAGTTGCGTAAGCTTTTTGCCTGTTTTGGCCTGCCAGACGTCCTTGTCAGCGATAACGCTAGTACCTTCACGTCTGCAGAGTTCAAGACGTTTATTGAGCGGAACGCCATCAGGCACATTACCGCTGCCCCGTTTCACCCCGCCACAAATGGTCAGGTAGAGCGCCAAGTGCGCACTACGAAAGACGCACTGCGGCGCATGGGTCCCGGTGAGTTGAACCTTCATCTGTGCCAGTTCCTCATCTGTTACAGGACAACCCCCCTAGCCTCAGGATTTTCCCCAGCCGAACTCCTCATGAGGAGGCGTCCGGTAACACTTTTTGACCGGATGGATCCGTCCAGGGTGGAGGATGAAGGAAGAAATATAAACATAGGGGGAGAGAGCTCCAAAAGTTTTTCGGTAGGGGACCCGGTTCACTGCAGGAACTACGCGGCCTCAGGGCCAGCGTGGGTACCAGGGACAATCATTGAGCAGACGGGGCCAGTATCCTACAGGGTCGAGACTAGCTCGGGTCTACTCTGGAGAAGGCACGCCGACCAACTCAGAAGGCGAGTCACCAGTGAAGGGGAATCAGCATTAGGGTCCTCCCCCACCCGCATTACCCAAGGGGGAGACACGGCGGAACCCGCGGATACAAATGCATATCCTGGGTTCTCAACCACAGAGGAGGATACTTTGAAAGAGAGGGATCAGTTTGATTATGATTATGAGTTGCAGTACCAGGGGGGTGTAGCGGAGTGGTCCCCCACCCGTCCTAGCGAAAAGAGGGGTTTCAGTTCAGCCCCTGGTACCTCCAGTCCCCCCAGTCCCTTTGTTTTAGAATATACCATAGCTCCAGCTCCCCGGAGACCAACACCCCCAAGACAGGCAACGGGGGGGGGGGGAGTCCGCCCACCACAGTCTCTAGAACTCCCGGGCAGGTAACGGGGGGTGGCGAGGCCACGAGGGCCTCTTCATCAGTCCCGAGGTTCGTACTGGGGGGAACCCCAAGCTCCCCAAGCGGTAGGCAGGGGTTCACATCCCAACTGTTCATTCCATTCCCGTCCCCCAATGCAAGGTTGTCGCAGAGTCCCCACCGAACCACTAATGAGTCCCCACTTTCCGTTGCAGGACAGGACTCTGCGGAACCAGGAGCCTCCGGCTCCCCTGTGTTAAGTCAAGCGGCCGCGCGCCCCAGACGCACGTGCGGCAAGCCACAATGGTTGAGGGACTTCGTCCCATCCTAGGGGGGAGGGGTGTTATGTATGTACAATGTTGCTTTAAGAAATGTATGAATGTAACCTGACCATAATTACAATGTAGCTCTGCTGTTAAGGAACGTGAGTATGCTGCCTATAGAGGGCAGCTGCGAGCGTTCAGCTCACATGGTTCACATTCCCCAAATCACCGGCAGCCGCGGGAATTCTTCCCGCGCGAGGATCACCTGGAGAAGATGGGCGTGACGCAGAATGACGTCACGCCGGTAGCAGCCAATAAGCTACCGTGCAACGAGATTCAAATGTATGTCCCACAGTATATAATGAGCTGTACCTCCGCCATTACCACATGTTCATCCTGATCATCAACCAATAAACCTGTGTTAGTCCTCACTGCGACTCCTTCTTTGTCTTCCGTGCAAGACACTAAAACCACTAATCCACCATAATACAAAAACATTATTGTCAGCATTACCGATCTGTAATTCTTCAATGCTCATACAGTAATTGTTATTTCTTAATGCTCAACAGTAATTCTTTTTTTAACCATTATCAGTAATTTGTTTCGGGACACTGCCATTTTTCTTCAGTAATACAGTGTCACCAGGATACTTTAATTTGATTTATTCCTCCCAAAAAATCTACTGTACTGCAAGGAAGTGTGGAAGGGATGATTTATATAGAACTAAATGACTTGGGTGAGAATAAACCAGGAGTTCTCCAACTTTTAAAGCCAGGAGCTGGGCTACGCTCCCTCAGCTTCAGGGGTCGGACGGGCATTTTGCCCTTCCTGCACCACATGGCATCCAGGCCGTGGGTTGAGAATCCGTGGAATAAACCATTAAGCCCATCTCAGCTTTTATTCTCTCAACTCGAGACTCTTTTCTACCCCAAAGTGTGTACCAGCCTGTCTGTTGCCCCTTCATTTTTGCGTGGGGGTGGGAATAAGGGAGTCGTGAGAGCTATAATGCAGGGGTGCCGAAACCTTTTGGGCCACAGGCCAGTCACGTGGTTCAGGGGGCTGGTCACTACGGCCTGGGGGCAGGATCTGGCCCCCGACACCAATTCATCTGGCCCACAAAGCCCTCGTCGCTCCCGGAAGTGGAAGTAAAACACGCCAAGATGGGCACGTTTTACTTCAGCTTCCGGGACTGGCGAGGGTTTCGCAGGCTGGATCATACGTGTCAACCCGCGGCTCTGGAAAAACGGGACCTGCGCACATCGCTTGTGCACAGGTCGCTTTCCACGCATGCGTGGAAGGGTTTTACCCCTTCCACGTATGCGCGGAAGTGCTACGCCACTTGCGCAGCCCCTACGCAAGCGGCGCAGCACTTCCGCACATGCGTGGAAGGGGTAAAACCCTTCCACGCATGCGCAGAAGCTCTATGCCGCTTGCGTAGGGGCTGCGCAAGCGGCGTAGTGCTTCCGCGCATGCGCGGAAAGCGTTTCCCCCCGCTGCCAAATTACAGGGTTATGGCAGCGCGGGGCACGTTATGACGTCAATGGACGTCAAATTACAGGGTTTTCCCGGCCAAATCAGGATGGTTGACAGGTATGGGCTGGATGAATTGGTGTTGGGGGCCAGATCTGGCCCCCCAGGCCGTAGTTTGGGCACTCCTGCTATAATGAAAAGCTAGTTTTAAAGTAGGCCACCCCCACCCCCATTAGTTTTTATTCTGTGTTACAGAGAACACAACTCAGGCCGACTTCTGCCGGTGGGTCTTGGCAGCCTCTGGAAACTGATGCAATCAGCCATGATTAACAGTGGGGAGAGGCCGGCTCTGACACAGCACTCCCCCACCTGTGTTTGCCATTGTGTTCCCTGTTAGCTGTTGCAGGTGTTTGCTGGCGCCAGGCTGTCTGAGCTCCCAGCCGCGGCTCCTTCCCCCGCCCTTTCCCTTCCCTTCCCTTCCCTTCCCTGCCGGCTGATCTCGGCCTGCTGCTGCTGCTGCTGCTGCCGCCGCCCCATTTCCAAGTCCATTCAAAGGCGCTAAGTGCTTTGGCTCTCTCTTGCCTCACACACGTCTGCAAACAAGGGCCAAAACAGAAAAACTCCGACCAGCCGGGGCTATTCCCACCGCAAATCTCAGGCAGCACTTAATAGCTTCATTCCAAAAACCCATCAATTACTCTTGAAACACCAAACCCGTTGCAAATTCCTGCCTTTCTTGTTTTTTAGTTTTTATTCATCCGCAGGAGGTGGAGGGGAGAGGAGAAGAATGCAGAGGCGTCGCAGAGGCGTCGGTCCTTTATTGGCCCTCACTCCTTTCTCTTTTGCTCTCTGGTCTGGCTAAAGGAACTTCTGAGAGTGAAGTAATTAAAAGAAGTTCGCCTCTTGCCCTGCTTTCCATTGCCATGAAATCATTAGAGGATAAAAAGTAAAAATACACTCAGCTTGCATCCACATAGAACGAGACATGCCTCATCACTCCTTAAACTAGGGGCTGCCCAAACTATGTCCTGTGGGCCAGATCCAGCCCCCGACACAAATTCATCTGGCCCACACTGCTCTCATCACCCCCGGAAGTGGAAGTAAAATGCGCCCGGATGGAAAAGATTTTGCTCTTTGGGGGAAGCAGATGGACGCAGCAGTGGTGGGCATCAGCAGGTTCGCACCAGTTCACCAGAACCGGTAGCAGAAATTCTGGCTGGCCCCGCCCATCCAAGTTTTGTAATAAAGTAGTCCTAATTCAGGTGCAACGCAGGGCTTTCCCCCTGGCCACGCCCACCATACCACGGCCACAGTGTGGTAGTAAAAATTTTTTTTGGAGTCCACCACTGGATGGGCACGTTTTACTTCCACTTCCGGGAGTGATGAGTGTTGGATCGGGGCCGCAAAGCGGATTGCGCAAGCTGGATCGGAACTGCGAAGCGGCTGTTGGGTCCCGGAGGAGACTGGTCAAGCAGATGAGGGCGGTGTAAATTGGCGCTGGGGACTAGATCTGGCCTGTGGGCCATAGTTTGGGCACCCCTGGTTTAAGCAAAGAAAATGGCAGCTTAAAATCTATCTCGTCCTGTTGCAAAACAGATTGCAAGGCACGTTTTGTTTCTGCTTCCAGTGGGAGGAACCACATGACTGGCCCACTGAACCACGTGTCCGGCCCATGGCCCAAAAAGTTTGGACACCGCTGCCTTGAAGATTAGGGGAGAGATGAAAGGGCGAATGAGGAACCAAAGCCCTGAGTAATTTTAAATCATTTCTAGGAAATTACAAAATAGAGGGGATATTAACAAAAAATTGCCAATGTAATTACAGTATTATGTTGCTTAATAAGGCTGCCTGGTTTCTTGAAAGGCAAATTGCTGAAAAGGACATTTTCTTTTTCATTGCCTTTCCCAGGGCCACAGTGGCTCAGTTGTTATGAAACTTTAGTGTATGAGAGTCAAGACACAGGAAACAGCCAAGGGCTGGGTTAACTCAGGTTTATTGCATAGTGGACAGAGGGAACATGAGGTAATGGCGGACGAACAGCTCTATATATATGGTAGTAACGTATTTGAATGTGGCTCCACGATAGCCCATTGGCTACTGCCCGCGTGACGTCATGGCTGGTCACGCCCTTCTTGTCCAGGTGTAGGTAGCGGCGGGAAACTTCCCGCGCTGTGGCCTTTGATGGGTTTGAACCAAGAGAGCATGGACGCTCGCTGCTGCCAGCTGGTGGTCATTAGCTCGCGTCCCATTACAGGGTTTATAGTGATCAGCTGAAGGTTACATTGTTACTCGTAGGCAAGGTTACATTGGTTCAGATACATTGTTATCACATGTAGAAGGGTACACTGTTAGAACACAACACTCCTCCCCCCTAGGATGAGACGAAGTCTCTCAGCCAAGATGGCTTATTTCGAACACGCTGGGGTCTCGGCGCGGGCTGCCCTGCCCCGGCTTCGCTCCCTCCTCCTTGCTCCCTGGCTTCCTGCCCTGTAATCGGAGAGGATGACTTGTTAGTAGCTTGCCGCGGCTCTGCGGCTTTGTTGGGCGGTGTGTGCTTTGTTTGGGAAGAACCGGGGGCACTGGGGGCTAACGAAAAACCCCTCTTCTCGCTTGGATGGGTGGGGGAACACTCCAAAAAAACCCCCCGGCTAGCCAAATTAAAATTGTAATCGAATTCGGGGGAAGCGGCAGCGGCGGCCGCAAGCTCCTTTTCCCCCTCCCCGGGCTCGGATAGAGCTGGCGTGTCAAAAGGATATGAGTCGGGATCACTGCTTTCCCCCCTGGCTTCGGACTGGTGTCCTTCTCTGTCTCCCCCTTGGGCTAAACGGGTGGGGGAGAACCCTATCGCTGAATCCGGTTGCTGAGCCCCACTGATCGGTCCCTCACTCACTCGGCGCCGCAGTTGGTCCGCGTGCCTCCTCCAGAGGAGACCGGTGTTCGTTTCCACCCGGTACGACACTGGTCCCGTCTGTTCTACTATCGTCCCTGGCACCCAGACTGGGCCTGCGTTGGCATAGTTCCTACAGTGTACAGGATCGCCTACGCCGAAACCTTTCGAGACCGCTAAACCTATGTTCTTCCCTTTGTCCTCGACCCTCGTCGGGTCTAACCTGGACAAGATCGTGGTCAGTTTCCTCCGCATCAGCAGCTCAGCCGGCGAGTATCCGGACGCTAAGGGGGTCACTCTGTACGCTAATAGAAATTGACAGACTTGGTGATTTAGATCCCCCGAGCCCATGCGCCGCAGCGCATCTTTTGTTGTGCGCACCAACCGTTCCACTTGGCCATTCGTGGCCGGGTGAAACGGCGCGGATGTGACGTGCCGAATTGCATTTGCCTCCATGAATGCCGCGAACTCAGCGGACGTGAAACAGCTAGCGTTATCGCTGACCAGAGTGTCGGGTAAACCGAACGTGGAAAAGACCCTCCTTAGCTGGCCAATGGTAGTGGCGGAGGATGTGCTCTTTACCGGAATGACCTCCAGCCACTTCGAGTACGCATCCACTACCAGGAGAAAAATGGTTCCTCGGAACGGGCCAGCAAAATCTACGTGCACCCTGGACCACGGTCCCCTTGCTGCGTCCCATTCCCTATGCGGGAGACGGGCTACCTCCGGTCGGGAGCCCTGACATGCCTCACAAGTGCCAATCATATGCTCTATGTCGGCGTCCAGCTGGGGCCACCAGAAATAACTCCGGGCCAGTGCCTTGGAACGGACGATTCCCGGGTGGCTGACGTGCAGCAGCTTTAGCACCTTCGGTCGCAGGGACGTAGGAACCACCACCCGTTGGCCCCACAAGAGGCACCCCCTCTCTAATGACAATTCTATTCGTTTTCGAAAAAATGGGTCGAATTCCATGCTTGGGGATGACGCCGGCCACCCCTTCTGTACCCACGAGCATACTTTCTCCAGTGTTCTATCCTTTCCCGTCGCCTTGGCAATGTCGGCCGGTACTATTGGGGGTGAATCTAAGACCTCTATTAGCAATACCTGGCGGTCTCTTCCTACCCCTGCCTTCTGATCGTCCGACAAGGGCAACGGAGACCGTGAGAGCGCGTCTGCATGGCTGATCTCCTTCCCGGGCCGGTATTCCAACTCATGTTGGTATGCGTTAAGAAAAATAGCCCACCGCAGCATCCTCGGGGACAGGATCTGTGGCGTGGGCTTATTTGCAGTGAAGATTCCTAACAGGGGCTTGTGATCAGTCACGATCTTGAACGGGCGACCATACAGAAAATCGTGAAATTTTTTGGTTCCCGCTACTATCGCTAATGCCTCCCTGTCGGTCTGTGCGTAATTCCGCTCTGCTTGGGACAGCGACCTTGAATAAAACGCTATCAGGGCCTCCCTTCCGTCGTTCAACACGTGGCAAAGCACCGCCCCCACCCCCACCGGGGATGCGTCGCAGACTAAAACTACTGGCCGTTTGGGATCGAAATGAGTCAGGATTGCCTCGGATGTTAGGAGTTGCTTTAACTCTGTGAACGCCCTCTCTTGCTCGTCACCCCACAGCCATTTTTCCTCTTTTTTAAGTAACTGATGGAGCGGCTCGGCAACAGACGCCTTCCGTGGAAGGAAGGTATGGTAGAAATTGAGAAGCCCCAGAAATGACTGTAGTTCGGTTTTGGATGTGGGGCGAGGAGCTTTCTTGATAGCGGCTACCTTAGATTTGGACGGCCTAATTCCCTCGGGCGTGACACGGAACCCTAAAAACTCAACCTCTGTTTCGAAAAATACACATTTGTCTTTTCTCAGTCGCAGCCCCGCTTTCTCGAACACGGTCAGAACTTTATCCAATCTATGTGCCAGCTCGGCCTTACTCCCCCCCGTTATCAACACGTCATCAAAATATGGCAACACCCCCTCCAGCCCCTTCAGGAGGCGTTCCACGAGCGACTGAAAAAGGCCAGGTGCCGAGTTCACGCCGAACTGTAAACGCGACACCTGGAACGCCCCCTTATGTGTAACTATTGTTTGTGCCGCCGCTGTGGCGGGGGTTACAGGGAGTTGCTGGTAGGCCTGTGCTAAATCGAGCTTAGCGAAACACTTTCCCCCATTCAGCCTGGCCAGGAGGTGGCTGACCACTGGCACGGGTATGCATTAGGGCGGATCGCCTTGTTAATTGTACACTTATAATCAGCGCAAATGCGCACCTCCCCGTTAGCCTTCAGTGCTGTTACAATTGGAGTCTCCCACTCCGCGGAATCCACAGGAACAAGAATCCCCTGACCCACCAGTTTGTCCAGTTCCGCCTCTATTTTGTCCTTTAGTGCGAACGGCACCCTGCGCGGTTTGAGTCTTATCGGGCGGACCTCCGGGTCTAGGTCGAAGGCTACAGGGGGTCCCTTGAACTTTCCCAGTCCACTTTTAAAAACGGCGGGGTGTGCGTCGCACACCGCTTGTATTGGGTCCACGCCTACGGCATGCACCCCCCCTATGAACAAACCTAAAGGCTGAAACCATTGCGTCCCGAGGAGGCTACAACTCCCCCCTTTTAGCACCACTAGGGGAAGTTCCGCAGAATGTCTCTTAAAACGAACCCAGAATGTCCCGACCCCCAACACTGGAATGCTGTTCCCCTGTACGTCCCGTAGTGTGGCCCTCAACGCTTTAAGTTTGGGCCGCACGTGGGGGTCGATTTTCAAGAACTCTCTCTGGGGAATTATAGAATAGGAGGACCCCGAGTCAATTTCCATCCTAATAGGGGTCCCTTGTACTAGTACCTCAACGAAGTAATGGGGCTGCCCCGCAGACACGCTGAACACAGGAGCGTCGCCCTCGCTGTCGTCCGAGATGCGGCCCACGCCGTCCTGCTTCCTCGTGGTCCGGGCGCCATCATTGGACCTCGCTGGACGGTCCGGTCTGGCCGAACGGTCTTGTGACTGTCTCCGGCCCTCTTTCCCTTTCCTGCACGCCTTGGCGATGTGCCCCCGACGGCCGCAGTTGTAGCACTCGGTTTTTCTGAATGGGCACCTCACGCGCTCATGGGCCGCTCCGCACCCATCGCAACGGCGCCCTCCCCTTCGGACCTTCTGGACCTCCTCGCCGTCGCTGCTTTCCGAAGACGACTTCGAGGTCCGTCGGGTTGCGTGCACCGACTGTCCGGACCTTCCGTGCAACGAGTTTTCCGCTTTGCCGGCCCTCGGACGCCACTCACGCCACTTGTGCATCTCATCTACTCCAGCATTCGTGGATTCCGCGGCTTCCGCGGCCTCTACAACCTCTGTCAGTGTGGGTGGTGGCTCCTTGTTCATCAGGCTGCGCTGCACTTCCTTGTCCTTCAGGCCACACAGAACTCCGTCCCTGAGGGCCATCTCTAGAAAGTGGTCCCATCTGCAGGGGGTGGCGGCTACTCTCATAGCTGTTACGAAGGCTTCTACCGACTCGTCCGGCGCTTGAACTCGCCTCCAAAACGCGCTCCGAGCGGGAAACATTGCCCTCGAGGGTCGGAACGCTCACGCAGCAGTTTCATGATGTCATCGGCTTTGAACTCACCCATCTTCTTCGGCGCAATAATGCCCACCAGCGTTCGCTTGGTCTCCATCCCAAGCATGCGGGTGAGGATGGCCCTCTTCCTTTCCTCGTCGTCTTCTTTGACTTTGAGTTCCACCAGTGCCGCCTGGAAGTCCATCTCAAAAAGCTCCCAGTCTTGCGGTTTGGTAATGTTGAACCCGCTCTGTGCCCTGGCTCCTTGGGGATCCATTATCCCACCTTCGTCGCCAGTTTAGTGTATGAGAGTCAAGACACAGGAAACAGCCAAGGGCTGGGTTAACTCAGGTTTATTGCATAGTGGACAGAGGGAACATGAGGTAATGGCGGACGAACAGCTCTATATATATGGTAGTAACGTATTTGAATGTGGCTCCACGATAGCCCATTGGCTACTGCCTGCGTGACGTCATGGCTGGTCACGCCCTTCTTGTCCAGGTGTAGGTAGCGGCGGGAAACTTCCCGCGCTGTGGCCTTTGATGGGTTTGAACCAAGAGAGCTTGGACGCTCGCTGCTGCCAGCTGGTGGTCATTAGCTCGCGTCCCATTACAGGGTTTATAGTGATCAGCTGAAGGTTACTTTGTTACTCGTAGGCAAGGTTACATTGGTTCAGATACATTGTTATCACATGTAGAAGGGTACACTGTTAGAACACAACAGAAACTCATCTTGTTAGCTGGAAGACCAGCAAGTTGGCAGTTCGAGACCCAATTACTGCATGATGAATTGAGTGCCCCTCTGTCCCAGCTCTTGGGGACATGAAAGGAGCCTCATTCGGGTGTCCTCTGAGCAGAGTTTCTCCAGCAAAAATAATTTCAACTCAGAATAATTTCTGACACAAAATTATTATTATTATTATTATTATTATTATTATTATTATTATTATTATTATTATTATTATTATTATTATTATTATTATTATTATTATTATTATTATTATTATTATTATTATCATCATCATCATCATCATCATCATCATCATCATCATCATCATCATCATCATCATCATCATCATCATCATCATCATCATTCCTTCAGGGGGGGAGGGGGAAATTAAATTTCTGACTGTTGGCCCAGACTTTTTAAGGCATTTGCATCCAAAGGCCATGAAAACTCCTTAGTTAAGGTGTAGTTGTTAGCAGAGCCTTGAAATACTGTATTATCTTTGGGACTGCAAAACCTATCATGTCTGCGGTTTCCCCATGCCCCGCAGGGCATGGAACGGCCCGCCAGAGGCCACCGCGGTGAGAGACGCTCCCAGCCCGTGGGCTCTGCGGCCGCCAAATTAAGGGGGGTGAATAAAATATAGGGTCTGATTCACCCAATTACCGTGACCTGACCTGCGACTCGGCCAAGTAAGCAGATAGCTGACTCCTGTCAAACATTAAGTGCATAGCTCATCTCCCGGCTCGGGAAATCCCTGGCGCAAATAAGCCATGTTTGTCCCTGCCTAATCCCCAAGACAATGAGGTCCCTAAACCCATGTTTGCCCCAGCTGATTAAACTCCCCTTTGAAGAATTCCCCATTAACCCGTGTACGTGGGTGAGGTAATTTTCCTGTCAGGTGACAGCTTGCCACCGTTGCGCTTTTTTCCCTATAAATGATGTTGCCTTTTTCCAATAAAGTACTGATCTGATCTCGCTCCTGTTGCCTCGTGTTGTCATTGATCAGTCTCCTCCGGGCTCTAACGCCGCCCTAGCGGCCAGATATCGCTACACATGTCCTAATTCGTATGTGAGCTATGGAGGTCTGGGAGTTATAGGCCAAAAAGCCAATTTCTCACTCTCTTTTGGATAAGGTGCTTGTCTTGGAAAGGATGACACAAATACATATCCCACAAGGTTCGCTGGTAGGTTTGGGCCTAGTAATTTAACTTCCTCTCATGTGTTACCTTGGAGCATACCCATCAAGCGCGGCTCCTGGAAATACGGGAACTGCTCCGGCCCGGGTGCCCATGCACCGCAACAACTTATCTGCCCATGCGCAGAACCCCTCTGAGCCCATTTGCGATGGGGGCACGTGCACAGTAACCCCTTTCCCCACCGTTCAAATATGGGACAGCGGCGGGAAAGGGGAGGAATGAGCGGAGAAATACAGGAAATCCTGGCCAATCCGGGATACTTGACAGGTATGCCTTGGACTGGAGTCTGGTTGCTTGGTTATAAGTACAAATAAGAAGTAGCAGCAGTCCCAACCAAGTAAGTTTTTCTTTAAAAGCCCTTGGAGGAAAAATGGCACAAAACTTGGGGGGGGGGCAGTTGAAAAGTCCTTCCTTGCTCATTTCTATGTAGCCAAAGGCAAAGTTTTCTTGGTTCAGGTGAAACCCACTCACCCCTATACAAAATGGGATCTACTCTGAGCAGTTGACTGGAGCACCATTTATAGCCAAAGTTAGGGACACTTAGAGTATGATCTAGTTTGCGCTGCTTTGGAGGGATTTGGAATGGTAGGACTTGATTAGATTGTTCCTTCTTTTCCATTCGGTTGCAATGTACCCCTCCCTTTTTAAATCCACACTTCCTGCCTTCTCTTTTGCAATAACTTTCATCCAGTTGGGAAACAGGCAGCCACTGATCTAAATCATCAAATTTTTGTAGTCGCAGCACCACTAATTTCACATCTAGGAAACAGGAAGTTCAGATTTGTCTGCTGGCAGGCTCTTGGCTGGATCCTTTAAGACATGTATTCTCAACCTGTGGCCCATGGGCCGGATGCGGCCCATGGCACCATTTCTTTTGGGGCCCCACCGCCTCCACCACACCAGGAAGTGCCATGTGGTGGAGGAAGGGCAAAATGCCTGCCCGGCCCCTGAAGCTGTCTGAGTGAACGTGACCTGGCCCCCGGCATAAAAAGGTTGAGAACTGCTGCTTTAAGAGAGAGAAAAAGATTATTATTTTTTTTGCTTTTTTGCCCCTCCTGTTTCCTCCTATTCAGGAGGAAGTTTTCCATCTATCTTTTAAAAAAGATTTACACCACATTTGTATTGCCCTAATATACTTACATTTTTTTCACTTCCTCAGCCCTTCCACAGAATTGAGGAAGTGTTTAATTTGCCAGTATACTGATGTAGGTCCCTTCTTAAGCCACTTCATTACATGGAAAGTTGACAGCAGAAGGCATGGTTTTGGTTCATTGCCAGTATTTGCATGCACTGAAAACAAACGAAAATTGAATGCTCCAACCAAAAAGGTAGAAGGCCTTGACAGGAACCAGAAAGGTGCAGGTAGGAATGCTCTAGAGCAGAAGTGGTGAACCTTGGCACTCCAGCTGTCCTTGAACTTCAATTCCCAAAAGCCCTGATCAGCAGGAGTGCTGACTTGGGCTTCTGGGAATTGAAGGCCAATTGTGACTTCTGGTGGGGGTGGTTGCAAACCGCGATTTAGTTGTTAAGTGAGTTTTTGGTTGGTTTTAGTTATTAAGCGAGGCGACCATTCAGAGAAAAATCTGCTCTTTAAACAAGTTAGTCTCTAAGCGAGACGCTCTTTATGCAAGGTTTTACTGTATAAAAATCCATATACAGTATCCTAAAGTGTGTGAAGTGGCCCCTAACTTTTAATTTTTCAATTAATATGTGATAACATAGTTCTAAGCAGCAAGCTTAGATACTGTGTATTTTGATGTTTTCTTACTTTGTAATTTGAATTGTAATTATTGATTGCTGATACTTTGATGTAGTGTTGAGACTTTGTACCATTGTGGATTTTTCTGGTTACTTATTTGGTATCTGTGATTATGTGTATCATTATATTGTTGTAATTTGTATGTATATTAATTTATTGTAGCCGCTCTGAGTCGGCCTTGTGTCTGAGAAGAGCGGGGTATAAATCCAATTAACAACAACAACACCTGGAGTGCCAAGGTTTGCCATCACAGTTCTAGGGCAGGCATAAGTTGGTTCATTCCAGCAAAGATGTCATCTACAGAGGAGCTAAATGCCCATGTAATCACCTTTTTATAGTCCCTCACTCACTGCCTTCCCAGTAGTTTCCTTAGGAAATTGAATAGGATATTCTCTTGACAGCTTATAGAAAAGGGAAAAATAAGAATAAAACCCAAGTCTGTAGACTTCTATTGGTACCTTTCTGCTCTGCCTGTACCATTCAGTCAATGACCTGGCCTTTCTATTTTAAGTTCACTATTTGTTGTAATGGGGTCTTAATGGATAAATGGAAACAAACACCAGTGCAGACATGAGAATGATTAGGCTGGATTTTGACCAAAAGGGTATCAAAGAATTGCAGTTTTGATTGTACTTCTCATGGTTTAAAGCAATGAAAACAAGGTTTTAACAGTTTTATTTAGAAAAGCTGAAAGATCATTCTAATCTAATCATTCTAAGATTATCTTTATCTTGTCAGTATTGAATAAATCTCACCTCATATCATGAACCAACATCGAAACAATCTCCAGGAACCTATTTGAAAGATAGCCATTAAGATTTTTGCAGCAACATTGATAAGGGAGATTGGGCTAAAGTTTGCATGTGAATGTTTTTTGCCATGTTTGAGAATCAACCAAAAGGGGAAATAAAACATACCTTGCTGTAGGAATCGGGGCCGCAGAGGGCCGGAGGTCCCGGAGGAGACTGATCAAAGAACGATACGAGGCAGCATGGAGGAGGATAAGATCAGTGGTTTATTGGGAAAAAGGCATCATCATATATAGGAGTAAAAGCGCAACTGTGGCAAAAACAGTCATCTGACAGAAATCACATCACCTGTTTACTCGGGTTAATTGGGAATCTCTCGGAGGGAAGTTAGTTAACTTGGCCAAACACAGACTGGGAAAAACACCATTGTTTGGGGGATTAGGCAGGGGTAAACATGGCATCTGTTTACACACGGGGTAAAGTTGAGCTTGGAGATGAGTGATTATTCTAATGGGTAACTGGGTTAGCTATTCGCTCTCTCAGCAGATCCGCTGGTCAGGTCAGGAAATTGGGTGAATCAAACCCTATCATTTATCCACCCCCCTAAATTTCTCTGCCCGCAGAGCCCACGGCTCAAGGAGCGTTCCCCCGAAGTGGCCTCTGCGCGGGCCGTTCCATGCCACTGGGGCATGGGGAAACCACATCTCCCCTTTTAATTTCATTTAAGGACCTGACTGGCGACTCTGCGTAGGAGAGGCATCAGCTGCTGAGCGGGAATGACGCTTCGGGGTTCCTTCTTGGGGCGGCACTTCAATATCAGTGAGGGGATACATTGCGCCAAGCAGCAGACTGCTATGCCTAGCAGGACCACCCCCACGACCACCTTAAGTACCGTCTGAAGCCACCCCCATGGAATCCACGACCACATCCAGCTCCACAATGAGCTCCACCAGTCTCCCCATGCAGAGCCCTCTCTGATGCCCTGGACTGTGGTGTGGAGGTTTGTGAGCTGATTCTGCACTCTGCGGGAATTATCAGTAAGGTTGAAACAACACATACCATGGAAAGATTCGCAACCCAAATGATGTAGCATTAAGAGGTAGTCTATAGCTGCTCTATTGTCAAGTATGGCATGGCGAAGCTCCGCCTGCTCCTGGTTGAGCAGCGCGATCGCCGAGGAGGTGTGGTTGATGGCTTTGGCTAATCCGCAAGCCAATCGACTAATCCTCCGAGCGTTGCCACGGCTAAGGCTGGCACGCCGACTATGCTAACTGCCAGCAAGACATATTCGGCTGGACTCAAAACTCTAAAGCTGCTTTCACATGAGCTGTATAACTGGGTGGTACAAGTGTGCCTTATGGGTGCGGAAACATTTGAAACAATTGTGCTTGGGGTGATCATATCCTTAGTAGGGAGTAACAGTGTCAACCGACTTAGGCAACATGTGGAGTCTGATACATTTGCGGGAATGTAGTTAAAAGTATACTGATTACATGTAAAGAACCAACCAGATGGTAACGTAACATGGGCATACATTGAACCAAGTGTCTCTGGTTTATCACAAGTCCAGTTGCTGCTGCCGGTATCGAAGCAGCGGCGCTGAGTTCGGCCGACTGCAGCGCAGCTGACCATTCGAGCACAAGTAGAGTTCGGGCTGGCCGCCACTCGCGGAGTGTGAAGAGTGGCTGCGTCAGCCGGCAAAGTCATGGTGAACCGCAATCCCCCCAGCGAGCGTAGGTTGCAAAACTCGCAGGGAGGTGCGATCCGAAAATCCTCTTCAGCAGCCAGTCGCCATCCCTGGCGTGCGCATCTAGAGTGTGGCACACTGGGATGAGACAGGTGCTCAGAATTGAGGCAGGACCAATGTCCTGCTTCAGGCAAAAATCGGACTGGTTGACGAGGCCCGCCAACCTTTCCCATAGGTTATAATGCATCCGGGCGGAAAGGTCTCCGTCTGGTATCAAGCCGCTGGCCCCAAGCGGGGCGGCCTGAACGCCTCCCCCCACAAGTAGGGAGAGGGTCAGGATGATGATGGCTGCCATGCTGTTGGCGTGAATTCGGGCGAAGACTGCAGCCGTGAGGTTCTCCGGTGTCGGCTCCTTCTCCTCGCGTTGGAGGGCGTCCTCGGCCTCACTGCAAAGGGCCTTGATCATCCCCCAGGTGATCTTCGGCGCTGTCTCCTCCGACGGGTCTTGTCAGTCAGGGTGAGGTCCTCCATCTCCGGGACCGGACTCGGGTCGGCCTGGGTCCACGCCATGTGGTTCCAAGTGAGGCTTGACATGCCGAGCTGGAATCCAAACGACACCTGTAGGAGACATAACTGCAGCATACCCTCTCCCCCAGGTTATGAGCGGCACTGGGCCCCTCCAGGAAGGGTCCGGTGGCACTCGGTATCGGACCATCGGTCGCGGGAGAGCTTCCGAACGGTGGACGTGCTTCTCCTGCGGCGTGCAATCCGAAAAAACATTAAGGTGATTGTAGGTGAACAATACCTTATTCAGACAATGCTGTGCCTGAGCCTGTGACTTGGGGAGGGCTGGTGGCTCCCCCCTTTCTGTTTGTTTGTCAATATAGGACTTGAGCGTCCGATTGACCCGTTCCACAATCGCTTGCCCCTGCGGATTGTAAGGAACGCCAAAAGTATGCTGAATATCCCAAGTGGCCATGAAGGCCGCCAGCTGCCTAGAGCTGTAGGACGGGGCGTTATCGGTTTTCACGTGCCGAGGTTTGCCCATGGCTGCAATGCAGGAAAGGAGGTGCTGCTCCACGTGGGAAGCAGTCTCCCCTTTCTGCGCCGTTGCCCAAACGAATTGTGAAAAAAGTGTCTATGCAAACGTGCATGTACTGCCATCTGCCAAACTGCGGAACATGCGTGACGTCCATTTGCCACACCTGATTGGCCTCCGTCCCTCGTGGGTTGACCCCCCACGAGGGCCCCCCCCCGGTGCCCCTGCACAATGCTGGCAAGAGCAAACTATGCCTTGGGCTTGAGAAAGTGGCAAATTAAACTGTCTGGCGAGTGCTTTGGCATTTTGGTGAAAGAAAGCATGACTCTGGATTGGCGTAGTAAAAACACCCAAAACTGAACGTTGCTGAATTTCCTTTGCCGCCGCGTCCGCTCTGCTATTGCCCGCGGAAATCGGACCCGGGAGGTCCTGATGACTGCGGATGTGGGCAATATAGAGCGGCTCTGTGCGGTTTCGCAAATGAAATTGAGCAGTGAGAAACAAACTAAGCAAATTCTTGTCTATCGCGGGAGTAATGTATGCTCCCGGTAGACTGTGAAGCAAATTCCTAACGTACATGCTGTCCATAATGATGTTTAAACGTTCCTTGGCGAAGGTGCGCAAGGCAAGGTTCACCGCTGCCAACTCTGCTCGCTGCGCGGACTTTTGTGGAAGAGTTAACAGCGTGCGCCAAGCTTGGCCCTCCTGCCAGGTCAAGACACCATATGTCCGACCGCCATCGGTAAAAACTGTCCTGGCTCCCTGAAGTGGAACCAGCGAAAGCAACTCAAACAAGCTGACTGTCTGCGTCTGAAGTGAGACAAATCTGGGGTCCTTTGGCAAGTGGTATGCCAAGCATCCGGTGAATCCTTCCAAGGCTATCGGAAGTGAGTCACCGAGCTGCATTAATTGCTGAACTTGTTCCTTGGTGAACGGGACTACGATTTTGGCCAAATCATGCCCTGAAATGTCCCTAGCTCTCAACCGTCCGTGGTAAACCACCGCGGAGACCAGCTCTTGGGGAGGAACGATGTTCCGTGAAGAGGTGTTCGGTAAATACACCCTTTCCACGATACTCGCCTCTTTCTCGGCATCCACGCCGAGCGCTCCAGTGAACATGGATCCTGACCGTACGATGTACAAATTCAAGATCGGAGCATATGGCCCTGGGGTGATCCTATCTACCCATCGCTGGCTGAGAGCTTGGTTGACCTTCTCGAGAGCCAAGCGTGCTTCTCGAGAAATTTTTATCCGGTCTGCTGGCTGCTTACCTAATGTTAGCAGCGAGAAGAGCGGCTTCAAAAGATCCGTATCCAAACGAAAATACGGTCTGGCCCAATTGATGTTCCCTAAAACCTGCTGCAATTCTACCAGGGTGACTGAGTCCTGTAAATTGATTTGAGGCAAAACTGGTGCGGCGAAAGAGTGGAGAAGCCGATGACCCAAGTATGAGAAGGGCTCGGTTCTCTGCACTTTCTCTGGGGCAATGAGTAAACCTTTGTCCCCCAGGCTGGCCTGGAGGTCAGAAAATATTTCGCTGCCGAGTTGCGGCATCGCGACCAAGATGTCATCCATGAAATGGCAAACTATGGCTTTAGGGTAAAGGCTTCGGAACTTTGCAGGGTGCGTTGTGAACATAAATTTGGCACAGGGTGGGCGAATTGAGCATGCCCTGTGGCAAAAATTTCCACATGTAACGCTGCGTAGGCTCACTGTGGTTCACAACTGGCACCGTAAAGGCGAACCTTTCCCGGTCCCAGGGGTCTAGGGGAATTGTATAAAAGCAATCCTTGAGATCTACGACTAGGATCTCCCACCCCTCGGGAATCATGTTTGGATTTGGGATGCCGCATTGGAGCGGACCCATTGGCTGAATGCATTTATTGATCTCTCTGAGATCGTGGAGGAGTCGTCACTTCCCCGACTTCTTCTTAATAACAAAAATTGGCGAGTTCCAGGGACTTGTGGACTGTTCTATATGTCCTGCGTCTAGCTGTTCTTTCACTAGCTGTTTAAGGGCGACTAATTTCTCCCCCACTACCGGCCATTGTTCTACCCAGACCGGCGTGTCGGTGAGCCACTTAAGTGGCAACGCCATTACCCAAAGGTAAGCGTAGCACCATACTGCTGCAAGATGTCTCGCCCCCAAAGGTTGATGTGCACGTCAAGAATGTGCGGCCGAATTACCGCCATGCTGTCAGCCTTTGGAATCGTGACTGTCACCCACTCTCGGCTTCTGAACGCTTCCTGAATGCCGCCTACCCCCCACACATCGGAGACCGGCTAAATGGCCCACTCCCTTGGCCACTGGCCCCTGCTTATCACGCTCACATCTAATAAGCCTGAGAATATTCTATTATTCAGAAATACCTCGATAACCGGGCGCTGTTTCCACTCAATGTTGGTCTCCACTGTCGCTAAGACCTGGTATCCTTGTACTGCCTCACTGGCGCTCGAGTGGTCCTCTGACCGGGACTCGGAGCTGTCACTGAGCCTTCCCTGGCTATCTGCTGGCAAGTGACAAGGAACCATGATCAGTTGCGCTAAGGTGTCTCCTTTGTGAATTGTCTGGGGCAGGTGCGTCCACAACTGAACTTGGAGAACGCCTGAAAAATTCGAGTCAACGACTCCTGGAATTACAAGAATTCCGCGTGCTCCAGCTACACTACGGGGCAAAACTAAACCTATAAAGCCCTTGGGCAGTGGACCCATGTACTGGGAATCCACCAGATAGACCGTGCCTGGCAGGTCGCATGTAACGTCCGCCTGACAAGTCAAGTCTAACCCTGTACTACCCTTGGGGCTGGCCTGTGCCCTCGCAATGCCTGGAGTGGGACTGGGATCTAGTCTAGCTCTGGTGAGCTGAGGGAAGCCTCTGTTTGGACCGGGGCCAGAGACATGCCCGTGTTCCGGTTTCCCGAATCCGGACAGTCTCGGGCCCAGTGGTAGCCTCTTTTACACTTCGGACACTGGGTTTTCGGAGCCTTGGAACGGCCGGACTTTTGTCCGCCTCCCTTGGATCGGCACTCCCTAGCGAAGTGACCAACCTTGCCACAATTGTGACACACTCCTTGGGTCTTTCCTTTTGGTCTCTTACCCCCTTGCACCGCTGCCGCTAGCAATCCCATCTTGTAGGATTCTGTGCCAACGTCGGCGCAAGCTCTAATCATGTCCGTGAGTGTCAAGTCGGGACGATTGCCTAGCGACTGCAGGATTTTACGGCAGTCTAGATTGGCATTGTCCTTGGCTAGCTATATCATGAGCTCTTGCTGGGCTTGCTCATTGTCAATCTGCCTACTAATTGCTTCCTCCAGGCGATTGATGAAGTCCATATAGGGCTCTTGGGCTCCCTGCTTGATAGCGGTGTAATTTTTAGCCGCTTTGCCAGTTGCTGGGACTTTGAAAAACGCCCTGAAGGCGGCCTCAGCCGACATCTGGAGAGTGGCAAGAGGCAAGTTGATTTGGGCATCGATGGGCTCGAAGGCACCTGAACCATATAACTGGTCAGGAAGTACTGCGCCTCCCATTCTGGCAGCCCTCGTCTGCGCCTCTAGGCGAAACTCGCTGTCCCAAATTAAATACTGGCTAGGGTTGAGCATCATCCGCATGACGGCTTTCCAGTCATGGGGAATCCACATGGTGTTCTCGCACACTTGCTGAAGTGTGCCCCTTGTAAAACGACTTTGGAGCCCTGTTTCTGAGATGGCTTTCCGTATGGCCATGAGAAGCTTATACGGAACTGGGGAATGAATTATCTGTTGGGCGCCTGTGAGCGCGTCTATTTCCATGCGGATGGGACATATCTGACTAAGCTCAGCTAGTTCTTCTTCTGCCAACTCCCCCTTCCTAATCTCCTCTTCAATTGTACGCTGAAGGGGACTTTTGATAACTCGGGAACCCTGGTGCTGTCAGAGAAGCGCCTGCGCTCCTCATTCCTTGCATTCCACCGGTGACATCTGCAGCTGTCACCGGGGGAAAGCTCCCTACGCTACCCTGCCTAAATTGGAGTGACGGATAGAGCGCCGTAGGCGCCGTTGGCTCGGCTGGCGCTTCTGGCAGATTTGGGGGTTCCTTGGCCTCTATCCGGACTGGCTCTATCTCCGCTAAGAGCTTCCTACACTTTCTCCATGTGCGAATTACGCCTCCTGGAGCTTTCGGGGGTTGCTGAATGCAGTCTCCTATCTGATCCCAGAGCTCGAGGGTTAACGTACCTACTTCTGGGTAAAGCAGGCAGTGTTCCCCTAGGTACACCAAAAGTCTCGCTAGCTCCCCGCTGTGAAAACGCAAATTAAATATCCTGGCCAGGATCTTGAACTCTCCCTCATGAGTTCTTTGGCTAGCGGATGGACGCTGTCGCTGAGGACAGGTCCCCATATTACCTGCGATTGGGTCCTCCGAAGTTTCCTCCTCGGGACGAGTCGACGCGTCTTGGGCAGGCAACAGGTTCTGGCGACGTCGCTTTCTGGGTAGAGCTCGGAGCGTGGACTGCGGCCACGGGCCCTCGGTGGCCACTGCGCTGTCAGGGATTCACAGCTGTCCCTGCGGAACGCGTTTTTCCGTAACCTGCAAGCCGCCGCGAAAGCCGGGAGCACGCTGTAGGATGCCTCTTTGGACTGCCTCACCGCAGGCCGTCCCTCCGCTCGGCTGGCTGCCGGACGGAGTGCCGCGCTGTCCTCCGGGATGATTCGGACACGGTTCAAGCGCAGAACCGGACCGTGTGATCGCTACTCTGAGGAAGACCGCTCTTACTCACGAGTAGATCACGTCTCTGGGTCACCAGATGTAGGAATCGGGGCCGCAGAGGGCCGGAGGTCCCGGAGGAGACTGATCAAAGAACGATACAAGGCAGCATGGAGGAGGATAAGATCAGTGGTTTATTGGGAAAAAGGCATCGTCATATATAGGAGTAAAAGCGCAACGGTGGCAAAAACAGTCATCTGACAGAAATCACATCACCTGTTTACTCGGGTTAATTGGGAATCTCTCGGAGGGAAGTTAGTTAACTTGGCCAAACACAGACTGGGAAAAACACCATTGTTTGGGGGATTAGGCAGGGGTAAACATGGCATCTGTTTACACCCGGGGTAAAGTTGAGCTTGGAGATGAGTGATTATTCTAATGGGTAACTGGGTTAGCTATTCGCTCTCTCAGCAGATCCGCTGGTCAGGTCAGGAAATTGGGTGAATCAAACCCTATCATTTATCCACCCCCCTAAATTTCTCTGCCTGCAGAGCCCACGGCTCAAGGAGCGTTCCCCCGAAGTGGCCTCTGCGCGGGCCGTTCCATGCCACTGGGGCATGGGGAAACCACACCTTGCAATCTGTTTTGCAACAGGATGAGATAGATTTTAAGCTGCAATTTTCTCTGCTTAAACCAAGATCCAAGTAGTTGATCTCAGTGGTGGGCATCAGCAGGTTCACACCAGTTCGCCAGAACTGGTAGCAGAAATTCGGGTGCAATGCAGGGCTTTCCCCCTGGCCCCGCCCACCATACCACACCCACAGTGTGGTAGTATTTTTTTTTGGAGCCCACAACTAGTTGATCTGTTTTATGATTGGAATTTAGGGGAACAAGGTGGCTTGTTGAGCTCAAAATGGTGCACACAGGTTAATGCAAGGGTGCCCAAACTACAGCCTATGGGCCAAATCTGGCCCCCAATGCCAATTCATCTCGCCAGTGGCGCCCTAGTTGATCCCAAAAGTTGAAGTAAAATGTGCCATACAGGTGCATTTTACTTCCACTTCCAGGAGCAACAAGGGCGCCACGGGGTGGATGAATTAGCATTGGGGGTAGAACTGGCCCACTGGGCATAGTTTGGGCACCCTTGCATTAATCTGTCTGCACCATTTTGAGCTCAACAACTTTGATGTAGGCAGATTGATTGCACACGGAGCCGGCAGGCGGGCCAAACACTTCTTTATTTCAGCTTGGTCAATCTTACATGAGGTTACACTGGGAGACGCAGCTCCTTTTATAATGCATTTGAATTCCCCACCACAATACCCATTGGTTGTCGTCACTGTATTCCTGCCCATGATTTCCCATTGTGTTGTATTCCCTACCATGAACACCCTGATTACCTATTGTGTTGTATTCCTGAACATGAACACCTGGAAGCGGGGAGTTCCCCGCGCTAGCTATTAATTGGGTGATTGGAGCCGCATGGGCTTGGCTCCTTCAGCTGTTATCTCCTTCAGTTGCTGCCTGCTGAATTCCGTGTGGAACTAGCTGCTTGCATACACAATATCCCTCCCCCCTAGGATGGGACGAAGTCCCTTAGCCATTGTGGGGGCCGGCGGTTTCACTGTGGCCGGCCCGCTGGCCCTGCGGCACTCCCTCAGGAAAACTGAAGGGTCCCATCGAATACTGGCAGGGGAAAAGATGGGGTATCCCTAGTTTAGGGAGGATGAGGGGACCGTTGGGAGAGCTCTCTGAGACGAGTAGGGGAACACTCAGGAAAACTCCCCTCATCCTGAAACAAAAAATCAAACTGGGGGTCTGCTTCCTCGGGCTGAAAGGCTAACTCCGGTGATTCCGTGCAGCCTGTAATGCTCAATCCTATATTCCCCCCTTGGATTAAGCGGGTGGGGGGGCAACCCTAACGTTGAACCCTCTCTATCACTCCTTTCAGTGGGTTTCTCTGGATCAATTCCCCTTGTGGCTTCCGTGATCCTTCTCCTAAGTTGGTCAGCATGTCTGTGCCACAGTAACCTCGACTCCGTCATGACTTTGTATGATACAGGTCCGGTTTGCTCTACTACCTCCCCAGGCACCCATGCTGGCCCTGAACACATGTAATTCCTGCAATAAACCGGGTCACCTATCCCAAACACCTTTTCCTGCTGTATTGACACATTCGTACCCCTATCCTCCACCCTGGATGGATCTAGACAGTCGAGTAACATTAGGATTCTTCTCCGCATTAGGAGCTCTGAGGGGGAATGCCCCGAGGCTAGTGGGGTGACCCTATAGCATATGAGGAATTGACAGAGCTGTAACTCCAAATCCCCCGGACCCATCCTCCTTAGGGCCTCTTTTGTGGTGCGGACCATGCGCTCCACTTGGCCGTTTGTGGCTGGGTGAAAAGGGGCAGAGGTGACATGCCTGACTGCGTTCCACTCGAGGATCGCTTGGAATTCTGCAGACGTGAATATGGATGTGTTATCCGAAATTAGCACGTCAGGAATGCCGAAACAAACGAACATCCTTCGTAGATGTTTGATTGTGGCCGTGGAGGACGTGCTACGCATTGGAATGACCTCGAGCCATTTCGAGAATGCGTCGACCACGAGTAGGAACATTGTGCCCCCGAAGAGCCCCGCGAAGTCCACGTGGAGTCTGGACCACGGACCGCGTGCTGTGTCCCACTCCCTGGGGGGTAGCCTATGCTCCTTGGGCCATGATTGCTGGCAACTCTCACACCAGCCCACCAGTTTCTCTATGTCCTCATCTATCTTGGGCCACCAGAAGGAGCTTCTTGCTAGGGCTTTTGACTTCACGATTCCCAGGTGGCTCGTATGGAGCAAATGGAGCACCTTGGTTCGCAGGACCTCGGGAAGACCCTGTCTTTGGCGGTTGCCTTGGCGATATCCGCAGGCACAATCAGGGGTGATTCAAGTTATTTGATGAGCAGCACCTGGTGCTCTTGCAAAACCTCGCACTCGGGCTCTCCCAACTCTGGTAGGGGAGACCTGGAAAGTGCATCCGCGTGCACAATGTTTTTTCCTGGGCGAAGCACCAGCGTGAGCTGGTATGTGTTTAGGAAAATCGCCCACCTTAACATTCTAGGGGACAAGATCTGCGGGGTGGGCTTGGTCATGACAAAGATACCTAGGAGGGGCTTGTGATCCATGGCAACGATAAACTCCCTCCCGTACAGGAAGTCATGGAATTTCTTTGTCCCTGCGATGATTGCAAGGGCCTCCCTGTCTGTCTGGGTGTAATTGCGCTCTGCTTTCGAGAGGGATCTCGAATAGAATGCAATTGGTGCCTCCCTCCCATTCTCAAACAAATGGCATAAGACAGCCCCGACCCCCACCGGTGAGGCATCACATACTAACACTAAGGGTTTCTTGGGGTCGAAGTGTGTTAGAATCGCCTCGGAAGAGAGAAGCCTCTTCAACTCCCTGAACGCTCATTCCTGAGCCTCCCCCCACCACCAGTGCGTCCTTTTTCAGTAGGCAGTGCATTGGCTCTGCCACAGATGCCTTCCGTGGGAGGAAGGAGTGGTAGAAATTCATGAGCCCCAAGAACGACTGCAGCTCTGCCTTAGTAGCTTGCTTCAGCGGTGTCTCTCCTCTCGGAAGGTCATTTCCTCACCTTCTGGACCTCGGGTTAACTTTCACTCTCGCTGAGGTCGGATGAGGACGCCGCGGCAGCTGCCATGGCTCTTGGCTCTCGCTCCCTGTGAGGCGAGCATCTGTGGGCCTGCATGGCAGACGACTGGTTCTCTGAGGCAGCGGTTCTCGCCCGACACGCCCGCACCCCATCTTTTACCGCTTCTGCAGCCTGGCCAGCTCTGAGGACCTGCTCAAAGGTGATGTCCTCGTCCCGGGGCAACAGTCTCCGCTGGGCCTCCTCGTCACACATTCCGAGGAGGAGGCAGTCTCGCAGCGCCTCACTCAGGTGGGTGCCCCAGCGGCAAGGGACGGCCACCAGTCTCAGCACAGTGACGTACTCTGCCACGCTCTCTCCAGACTGCTGGTCGCGCCGGTGGAAGGCCAGCCATGCCAGGAACATGGACACCTTCAGCCAGAGGTGTGCCCACAGCACGTTCAGGATTTCGCCGAGGGGTACCGACCTTAGTCCCCTCTGCATCAGGAGGTTCCTCACCAGCTCCATGGTCGGCAACCCGCACTGAGCCAGGAGGCAGGCTCGTCTCTGAGCCTCATCTTCGATGCCCTCAGCATCCATGGCGTACAGGAACTGCTCCTCATACAGGTCCCATGACTCGGGCTTCGAGGTGTCGAACAGTGCGAGGGTTACTCTGTGGGAAGCCATTATCCCACCTTTGTCGCCAAGGTGGCGTGGATTAGATAAATTGGCATCAGGGGCTGGGGCTGGCCTGCGGGTCATAGTTTGGGCACCCCTGGTTTCAGTAGAGAAAATGGCAGCTTAAAATCTATCTCATTCTGTTGCAAAACAGATTGAAAGGTGTGCTTTACTTCCGTTTCTGGTGGAAGGAACCGCATGACTGGCCTGCTAAACCACATGACCAGCCTGTTGCCCAAAAAGTTTCAAATATATCCAGAAAAATGTCCATGACAAATAGAAATTCATAGTTCCACAAATAAAATTTTTTCTCTTTTATTTTTATTAACTATTTTCAAAAAATCATCAATTATTGTTATTTCTTATCAAATAAAGTTGTTTCAATCAAGTTGTTTCATATTCTTCTGTATAAGTAAACTTATATCAAAAATGTAACTTGTAAAACAACTCAACACACAAAAGTTCAGATTCTTCTTATTCTCAGTAAAAAAAAGTTGTATCAATAAAGTTTTTTTTATATCCAGCTTCGTAGTCTTATAACTGTATCCAAAACGTAACTTGTATCTTAACTTATAAAACCAAGGGTTAACCGTTGGAAGTTCGTATAGGTTCTTAAGCCTGACCCTACTAACCCGCACTCACCCTTCATGCACACGGGCGAACTGGGTCCACAGATCAACGAAGAATTGAGAAAACCAGCAGTGGGGCAACCGCCCCACAAATGCGAAGAAATAAAAAGAACTTCAATACCCCAAATCCTGTGTGCTGTGGTGAGCTGCAGACAATTAGGATTAGACATGAGACGAAATAGAACATTCTCAGTCGCGGCACAGCCCAAAAAAAATAACGTTTCGAAAAAATTTCTACGCACGGCCACTAACAGCACAAGTAAAACTACATATCCCAGCATCCTAGCCGCCTACCTATCTGAGTGCCGTTACCATTTAAGGAGTTAAAATTAGTGCTGCACGAGATGTAAAATAGTACAAACCACACCATCCTACGCATTTACACCAATGTAGCCAATCAAGTGCTTTGGAGCAAACGTGTCAAACGTTTCGAAAACAACGAAAAGAAAAGCTACAAAAGGAGCTACATTATTAAAAACCCCTCATAGTTATGTACTTTTGTGGCTGCAGATTGGTACGAAGCTAATAAAATTACAATCTTGGAGCGGAGAACTTTGAATACAAAAAACCTACCTCTTTCTTTATTATTAGTTCTTTATTTTAGGGTTACCTTCCTTTTTTAACGTTTATTTACTTTTAATTAGTGATAGTTCTTTATTTTGGAGCGGATAACTTTGAATACAAAAAAACAACCTGTTTCTTTATTATTATTTTACAAATTTAGTGTTATCATCACTTTATTTACTGTTTATTTACTTTTAATTAGTGTTAGTTTCTGTTTATTTACTGTTGATTTACTAATTTAACAACACATAGTTGAAAACCACAATTCAGGAGCCACTTTTGCAGAAAAATAACCATCACGCATCTGATCAATTTGACCTCAAACTATTGACGGAGCACACTCCATTCTCCCAATTAAAAATTACAGTTCTAAAAACCATCGATAACAAATTATATGTTTACTACACATACTAATAAAAATACAAAGTGGGGACCAAACGTTCAACCAAACAAAACCGTGACACATTTAAAATAGTTACGGAGCACTTTTACCTACAAATATTTATGGAGCACACTACGTTTGCTCTTTCACAAATTACACTTAAGAAAATGAAATAAAGTTTCAAATATTTAATAATTTATCAATTGTTGTTCAGTCGCACAGTTGACTCCGACCCTTTGCGACCCCATGGACCATTTTCCTCCAGGCGCCTCTGTCCTCTACCATCCCCCTCAGCCCTCCCAGCTCTGTGCCCATTGTGTCTATAATACCATCTAGCCATCTCATCCTTGGTCTCCCCCTTCTTCTTTTGCCCTCCACCTTTCCCAACATCAATGCCTTCTCAAGTGAATCCTCCCTTCTCATTTGATGTCCAAAGTATTTTAGCTTCATCTTTACTATTTGACCTTCCAATGAGCAGTCAGGGTTAATTTCTTCTAAGATTGACCTATTTGTTCTCCTCGCTGTCCAGGGGACTCTCAAAACCCTCCTCCAACACCACATTTCAAAGGCATCTATTCTTCTGCGTTCAGCCTTCCTAATTGTCCAGCTCTCACATCCATACATTACTACTGGGAAAACCATTGCTTCGACTATTCTAATTTTTGTTTGCAATGTAATGTCTCTGCTTTTCACTATGTTCCCCAGGTTTCTCATCGCTTGTCTCCCAAGAATCAGTCGCCTTTTTATTTCATGGCTGCAATCCCCATCTGCAGTGATCTTTGATCCTAAGAAAGTAAAATCTGTCACTGCTTCTACTTCTTCCCCGTCTATTTTCCAGGAACTGATGTGGCCTGTTGCCATTATCTTGGTTTTCTTGATATTGAGTCTCAAGCCAGCTTTTGCACTCTCCTCCTTCAGCCCAATCAAGAGATTCTTTAGGTCTTCCTCACTTTCTGCCATTAGGGTGGTATCGTCTGCATATCTCAGATTATTGATGTTTCTCCCAGCGATTTTAATCCCATATTGTGATTCCTCCATCCCTGCACTGCGCATTATGTGCTCTGTGTATAGGTTGAATAAGCATGGTGACAAAATGCAGCCTTGTCTTACTCCTTTTCCTATTCCAAACCACTCTGTTATTCCATGTTCTGTCCTAACTGTTGCTTCTTGGTTCATGTACAGATTTCTCAGGAGGCATATGAGGTGCTCTGGTATTCCCATCTCTTTAATTACTTGCCACATCTTGTTGTGGTCCACACAGTCAAATGCCTTAGTGTAGTCAATAAAACAAAAGTAAACTTGTTTCTGGTATTCCTTTGTTTTCTCCATGATCCAGCGTATGTTGGCGATGTGGTCTCTAGTCCCCTTGCCTCTTCTGAAACCAGCCTGCACCTCTGGTAATTCTCTCTCCACATGCTGCTGAAGTCTGTCCTGTATTATCTTGAGCATCACCTTGCTGGCATGTGGGATGAGCGCGATTGTTCGATAATTTGAACATTCTTTGGCATTGCCCTTTTTTGGGATTGGGACGTATACTGATCTTTTCCAATCCTGTGGCCACTGTTTTGTTTTCCAAATCTGCTGGCATATTGAATGCAGTAATTTGACACCATCATCTTTTAACGCTTTGAAAAATTCAACTGGGATACCATCATCTCCACTAGCTTTGTTGTTTGCAGTGCTCTTTGGGGCCTTTATGACTTCGCTCTCCAGGATGTCTGGCTCAAGTTCAATTTCTTCATCATTGTGATTATCAGGAGTGTTGAGGTTCTTTTTGTAAAGTTCCTCTGTGTACTCTTTCCATCTTTTCTTAATTTCTTCTGCATCAGCTAGCTCCTTTCCGTCTTTGTCCCTTATCATGGTCATTTTTGCTTTAAATGTTCCCTTGATTTCCCCAATTTTTTTGAAAAGATCTCTGGTTCTGCCTCTTTTGTTGTTTTCCTCCATTTCTCTGCACTGTTCTTTTAGGTAGTTTTCCTTATCTCTCCTTGCTTTTCTTTGAAATTCTGTGTTCAAATGGTTGTAGTTTTTCCTTTCTCCTTTGACTTTGCGTTCCTTCTTTCCTCTGCTATTTTAAGAGCCTCATCAGACAACCACTTTGCTTTCTTACTCTTCTTTTCTTTTGGTATGGTTTTCTTTGCTGCTTCCTGCATGATGTCCCTCATCTCCGTCCATAATTCTTCCGGTACTCTGTCTACCGAGTCTAAGCCATTAAATCTGTTCATCACCTCCACCGTGTATTCTTTAGGGATGCTGTCTAGGTGATATCTTTCTGGTCTCCATGTTTTCCCTATTTTCTTTAGTCTAAGCCTGAATTTTGCGATCAGTAGGTTGTGATCTGAGCCACAGTCTGCTCCAGGTCTTGTTTTTGCTGACTGTATGGAGGTTCTCCATCTTTGGCTGCAGAGTATGTAGTCAATCTGGTTTCGGTGTTGGCCATCTGGTGATGTCCATGTGTAAAGTCGCCTCTTGTGTTGCTGGAAGAGAGTGTTTGCTATGACCAGTGCGTTCTCTTGGCAGAACTCTATCAATCTTTGCCCTGCTTCATTTTGTGTTCCAAGACCAAATTTGCCTGTTATTCCCTCCACTTTTTGATTTCCTACTTTGGCATTCCAGTCTCCTAATATAATTTGGACATCATTTCTTGGTGTCTGTTCTATGAGGTGTTGTAAGTCCTCATAGAACTGGTCCATTGTGGCTTCATCTGCACCAGTGGTTGGTGCGTATATTTGGATCACAGTGACATTGAAAGGTTTGAAATCTGACTGACATCATTCTGTCATTTTTGAGATTGTATCCCATTACTGCTTTTCTCACTCTTTTATTGACAATTATGGCTACTCCATTTCTTCTAAGGTTTTCTTGCCCGCAGTAGTAGATATGATGGTTTCCAGAGCTGAATTCACCCATCCCTGTCCATTTGAGCTCACTGATGCCCAAGATGTCAATGCTTATTCTTTCCATCTCATTTTTTACCACTTCCAGTTTTCCTTGATTCATAGACCTCACATTCCATGTCCCTATGCAGTATTGTTCCCTGCAACACTGTATTTCTCCTCCCCCTTTCGTATCCCTCCCCCTTTTCAGATCTGCTGTGCTGAGCATCCCCTTGTTTTGTCTTTTGTTTTGGTCCATAGGGTTCTCTTGGCAAACTTTGTGGCGTGCCTCTATGCCAGTCTTTTCCCATCACACATGTTATCACAGTTTAAACAGTTTTAAAAGAAAAGTATTATCATGCACAATATCACAGTTTATCACATAGTATCAAAGTAAAAGTTGAACTAATTAATGAAAGGGAAAGAAAGAAAGAAAGAAAGAAAGAAAGAAAGAAAAAGTCCACTATATCAAGTCTCTATGTAAGTCAGTTTCTTGTACAGTCACTATGTCAGTTGCCATAAGCCATCTATGTTTAGTCAACTATATTATTTCAGTTCGATTACTTATCCTTTGCATGCACACAGCAGCTCTTGCCTCTCTTCGGCCGCATGGAGTCGGTCAAAGGCGCCGGCTCGGGCCTTGCTGTGATGGTGGTTGTGGATGGTATCTCCTGGGGGTGGTTGGGGGTCTCCGGAAGTGTCCTTCTCTCTGGCCCCAGGTCTTTGGATGGGGAGGGAGGGGCAAGATCCTTTACTCACCTCCCCCTTGGGCCTCTCTGGATGGCAAATGTGCAGTAGAGCTGGGCCTTGCCGATTCCTTTTCTTCCTCTCTAGGCCCAGGTCTTTGGATGGGAGGGAGGGGCTGGATCCTTTACTCCCCTCCCCTGTGGGCTTCTCTGCATGGAATGAGCAGTAGAGCTAGGCCTTGCTGATTAATTTTCTTCCTCTCTAGGCCCAGGTCTTTGGATAGGGAGGGAGGGGCAAGATCCTTTACTCATCTCCCCTGTGGGCCTCTCTGCATGGAATGAGCAGTAGAGCTGGGCCTTGCTGATTCCTTTTCTTCCTCTCTAGGCCCAGGTCTTTGGATGGGGAGGGAGGGGCAGGATCCTTTACTCACCTCCCCTGTGGGCCTCTCTGCATGGAATGAGCAGTAGAGCTGGGCCTTGCTGATTCCTTTTTCTTCCTCTCTAGGCCCAGGTCTTTGGATGGGGAGGGAGGGGCTGGATCCTTTACTCCCCTCCCCTGTGGGCCTCTCTGCATGGAATGAGCAGTAGAGCTGGGCCTTGCTGATTCCTTTTCTTCCTCTCCAGGCCCAGGTCTTTGGATGGGGAGGGAGGGGCTGGGTCCTTTACTCACCTCCCCTGTGGGCCTCTCTGCATGGAATGAGCAGTAGAGCTGGGCCTTGCTGATTCCTTTTCTTCCTCTCCAGGCCCAGGTCTTTGGATGGGGAGGGAGGGGCTTGATCCTTTACTCACCTCCCCTGTGGGCCTCTCTGCATGGAATGAGCAGTAGAGCTGGGCCTTGCTGATTCCTTTTCTTCCTCTCTAGGCCCAGGTCTTTATCAATTTATCAATATAAACCTTAATATTAAATGTATTAACAATACTTTTTTAAAAACTGATTAGGGGACACTATTCCTTTAAAAAAATTACGGAGCACTTTTCAATCAAATTTACTGAGCACACGCCATTTTCTATTACAAAACTTCAAGTTAATTAAATAATAAAATGTTACCTTTTAACTAGATCTACAAAATTATACTTTTATATTACACTTTTATTAAAACATTTGAAAAATATACACTGCTTAAGAGGCACTTTCCGTTTCAAATATTTACGGAGCACTTTTAACGTCAAAATATTTATGGAGCACACCCCACTTTAACTTTGAAACCTTGCACTTAATAAAATAATATAACGTTTTAAACACTACTACAAATAATAAACATATTTAACAAACAATAATAGGGTCAATTAAACCTAATTTAGGAAAAACATTAGAGGAGAAATACCAGTGAAGGATCTAAACAATTCACAATGCACACTCCATTTTGTCTGGGATAACTTTTATTCAAAAAATAATAACCATTATTTACAATTATTATAAAAGTCTCAGAAATAACTTACATTAAATATCAAAATGCCACCAAAAAGTGTAAATATAGCACGAAGAACAAGCAAAAGATTGAAAAGAAAATTAGAAAACACACAACAAACATCACAGGAAAGGGAAGAAACACTTACTAAACGCAGAAAGGCATATTCAGAAAAAGCACAACAAACAAATGCTCAGGAACATGAAAGCATGTTAACACAATGTAGAGAAACTGACAGTAGTTCAAGGGCAAATGAAACTTTTAAAAAATCATGAAATGAGATTACAACAAAATAAAAAGACAAGAGAAAAACGAAAAGAGAGAAGTAAAGCTGAGAAATTAACGTTAAAAATGGCTGCCTTTTCCTATGATCCAGAAACTGATTATTCACAAAATTATAATTTACACATTGGAAATCTAGACAACATTTGCAAATTCTGCCAAGCAAGAAAATTTAAAACAGAAACCAAATCCCTATGTTGTAAAGAGGGGGAAATCAAAATTCAGCAACAATTGCCACCACCACAACTTATAGAATACACCAGTGGAGACACACAAGATTCAAAACATTTAAAAAATATATTAGAAAATACAACTCATGTTTTCAAATGACCTCATTTGGAGCAACAAACATTATACAACACAAAGGATTCAATCCAACATTCACCATTCAAGGCCAGATTTCCCACAATATTGGATCACTTCTACCACTACTAGAAGAAGATCCAAAGTTCCTTCAAATTTATTTCATGGGAGATGAGGAAAAAGAAACAGCACAACGATGTACATACATTGAAGGAACAAAAAAACATAGTATCCTAAAAATACAAAGAATGTTACATGAACACAGTAATCTCATCTGCACTTTCAAAAATGCAATGCAAAACATGCCACAAAATGAATACCAAATTGTCATAGCTGCAGACAAAACTCCAACAGGAGAGCATATACGGAGATATAATGCTCCAGAAACATGTGAAGTTGCAGCCCTAATTTCTGGGGACACTTTCCATCCAAGAGATATTATACTTAAACGACATGACAAAAAGCTGCAACGTATATCAGAAACACATTGGACTTATGATGCTCTTCAGTATCTCATTCTTTTTCCATACGGTGAGGATGGTTATCACTTTAATTTGAAACACATTGATCCAAAAACAGGGAAAGAAACTGGGGAAAAATTATCAGCCATGGACTACTACTCCTACATTTTAATGATTAGAAATGAAGAACAGAATCATATAATCCACTGCAGAAAATTGTTAAACCAGTTCGTTGTAGATATGTATGCAAAAATTGAGTCTGAAAGACTACTTTACATTAGAACAAATCAAAAATCACTCAGAGCAGAACAATACATACATTTAAAAGATGCTGTTGCACAAGATGGAAACCTAGCAAATGTGGGAACACCACTCATCTTGCCAGCAACATATACTGGAAGCCCAAGGCATATGCATGAATATACTCAGGATGCCATGACCTATGTTAGGAAACATGGAAGACCAGACTTATTCATAACATTCACATGTAACCCAACATGGCCTGAGATAAAAAATAACCTCAGAAATAATGAAACATCTAATGACAGGCATGACTTAATTGCAAGATTATTCAGGCTTACCACCAAAAATGAATTATTTGGAGAATCTATTTGTTATATGTACATGACTGAATGGCAGAAACGTGGCCTGCCACATGCTCACAACTTAATATGGCTAAAATACAAAATACATCCCACTGAAATTGATAAAATAATATCTGCTGAAATACCTAATGAAAATGAAGACATTGAACTGCATGCAACTGTCAAGAAAAACATGATTCATGGTCCCTGTGGACTTCTTAACCCACAAGCACCATGCATGAAAGATAAAAGCTGCACCAAACAATATCTCAGAGCATTACTGAAAGAAACACAAACATCGGAAGATGGATACCCACAATACAGAAGACGTTCTGTAGAGGATGGAGGGCAGACAAAAATAACAATGAAAACACAAGGAGAAGTAGTAATTGACAACACATGGATAGTACCCTACAGTCCTTTACTATCTAAAATTTTCAAGGCACACATAAATGTAGAATATTGTAATAGTGTAAAATCAATAAAGTATGTGTGCAAGTATATAAATAAAGGCAGCGACATGGCCGTTTACGATGTCAGAAACAAACAAAAATGATGAGATTCTACAGTACCAACGTGGAAGGTACATTAGCACAAATGAGGGTTTCTGGTGTATTCTAGGCTTCCACATTCATGAAAGACATCCCACAGTCCTTCATTTAAGTGTACACCTTGAAAATGGCCAAAGAGTATATTTCACTCCAGAATCAGTAACAAGTGTGGCAGAAAATCCTAAGGAAACAACCTTAACTGCATTTTTAAAATTGTGCCAGAATGATGAATTTGCACAAACAATTCTATATAATGATGTGGCTGCTTACTATACATGGAATAAAACTAAGAGACCATTCTTCCGAAGAAAAACTGGCACTTATATACCTGAACTTGACATGTATCAAAGTGATGCCATAGGAAGACTATATACTGTGCATCCAAATAATAGTGAATGCTTCTATCTAAGAATGCTACTCCATACAATACCAGGTCCAAAATCTTTTCAGGAACTTAAAACTGTGGATGGAAAAATCATGGAAACATACAGAGAAGTTTGTCAACAACATGGGATTATTAGAAGCTGATCAACATTGGGAAACAACTTTGCAGGAAGCTAATATCATTTCTATGCCACACCAAATGAGAACCTTAATAGCTATAATGCTCACTTTATGTAGTCCATCTAATCCACTACATTTGTGGGAAATGTTTAAAAACCCACTAAGTGAGGATAAACTGATCAAAGCCAGGAAAGAAAATCCAACTTTAAACATTGAGTATGGAACACACATCTACAACATGGCCTTAATAGAAATTGAAGACCAATGCATACGCATGGCAAACAAAACACTGAAAGCAGTTGGCATTCCAGAACCTACAAGGAATGAAGGAGATGCATTAAATGTAGATTGTGGATTCCCCGTGCCCCCATGGGCACGGAACGGCCCGGCAGAGGCCACTTCGGGAGAAAGGCTCCCTGGCCCGTGGGCTCTGCGAGCACCCAAATTAAGGGGGGTGGATAAATTATAGGGTTTGATTCACCCAATTCCTTGACCTGACCTAAGACTCTGCCAAGTAAGCAGATCGCTAACTCCTGTAACATAATTAGGCAAACATTCATCTCCGAGCTTAGCGTAAATCCCTGGCGCAAATAGTGGCCATATTTACCCAGCTCCTAAGCCCAAAACAATGGTGTTTTCCCAGTCAATGTTTGCCTGCACTAATTAACTTCCCCTAGAGAGATTCCCAATTAACCTGAGTAAATAGGTGATGTGATTCACTGTCGGGTGATGGTTTTTTCTACCTTGCCTTCTGATCTATAAATGGTTATGCCTTTTCCTCAATAAAGGACTGATCTTATCCTCCTCCATACTGCCTCGTATCGTTCTTTGATCAGTCTCCTCCGGGACCTACGGCCCTCAGCGGCCCCGATTCCTACAGTAGATTATATAAGGGAGACTACCTATGACATAGAAAGATTGAGAGAATACATAAATCAAAATAAACCTCTACTTAATGATGAACAGAAATCTGCCTATGAACAAATTATGACACAAATAACCACAGAAAATGGAGGTATAATTTTCTTACAAGCTTCAGGAGGAACAGGAAAAACCTTCCTCACAAATCTAATTCTAGCAGAAATACGATCACAAGGAAATGTGGCATTAGCCATAGCATCCTCAGGGATAGCAGCAACATTAATGGAAGGTGGTAGAACTGCCCATTCTGCACTCCAAATACCACTTGACATAGCAAAACAAGAAACACCCACATGTAACATTACAAAAGATAGTGCCCGTGCCAAAGTACTTAAAGAAGCAAAAATAATTATATGGGATGAATGTACAATGGCACATAAAAAAATCTATTGAAGCTTTACACAGAACTCTACAAGACATTAATGACAATAAAAAAAATAATGGGTGGACTACTGCTACTTCTTTGTGGAGATTTCAGACAAACACTCCCAGTAATACCAAAATCTACACCTGCAGATCAAATCAACGCATGTATAAACCAATCCTATTTATGGAAACATGTTCAAAGCATAACGTTAACAGAAAACATGAGGGTAAGACAGAACTCTAACACTAAAATATTTACTGACTTTCTCCTAAACATTGGTGATGGAAAAGTGCCAAAAAATCAAGAAAACAACATTACATTTCCAGATTATTTCTGCACCATGGTACCATCATAATTTGAATTTATCAATGCCATATACACAGACATTAACAACAATTATCATCATCATGAATGGCTTACAGAAAGAGCAATCTTAGCAGCAAGAAATGATGATGTTAACAATATTAATCAGGAAATTCTAGACATGTTACCAGGCCAACCAACTGTATATAAATCAACTGATACAGTAGTAGACAAAGATGATGCTGTAAATTTTCCCACAGAATTTTTAAACTCACTAGAATTACCTGGAATGCCATCTCACCACCTATTAATAAAACAAGGAGCTCCTATTATTTTACTTAGAAATCTTAATCCACCAAACTTGTGTAATGGTACCAGGCTATGTGTTAAAAACCTAATGCCAATTGTTATAGAAGCTATAATTATTACGGGGAAAGGAGCAGATGAATCAGTATGCATTCCTAGAATACCACTAATACCAACTGATCAAACAATACCATTTAGAAGACTCCAATTCCAAGTAAAACTAGCATTCACAATTACAATAAATAAATCACAAGGACAGACACTACAACATTGCGGAGTTCACCTAACAAAACCATGTTTCGCTCACGGACAATTATATGTTGCGTGCTCTAGAGTGGTTTCAGCAGATAACTTATTCATACTAGCAACAAACAATGAAACCAAAAACATCGTCTATCAAAAAGTACTTCAAAAAGAACAATAATAAGCAACACATTAAATAATCAGCAGAAATACCTTATTTTACAATTACAGACAACCATTAACAGTCTTAAATATCGCTAAACCATTACAAACAATTGCATAAAAACAGTCACACTTACCCACACACGAACAAAGTGTCCACCAATGATCTTCACCCATATAAAAAAAATGAAAAAAATAAAGCTTTCAAAAAGGCATCCCAAAATTAATCCATTGAAAAATAACATGCTTTACATCCACGAAATAATGTAAATGAAAATATAGTCACGCCTACTATAATTGAAAAAACCGAGGCAAAGTATATCCATGCCTACTCAATTTGGAAAAAGCAAACCAAACTATAGTCATGCCTACTCAACTAGCAAACAACAAGCTCAATTATAGCCACGCCTACTCAACTGTAAAATAGCGAAGCAAAATATAGCCACACCTTCTCACATTGAAAACAGCGAGGGAAAGATTGCTCCGCTACGAACGCAAAACAGCGTGGGAAACTCACACGATAATGAGACCTTAAAAACACACAGACTACAAACAGGAAAAGAACGAAACCAATCCACCAACTGGAGCTTTGCAAAGTAGGGGAGAACTCCAAAGTAGCGTATATCTAAATCATAATGGAAGAGGATAAACAATTATGTACCAAACAACAGAAGAAAATGCCAAAGAAATATCGTCAGAAAATAACAATATCTTTGAAGATGAACTTTCATACAAAAATTATAGAAAAGGTAACTTTAACGCTACTAAAAAAATTCTCTACCACTCTAACAGAAAAGAATGGACAAAAATAATTGAACATGTGGAATATGAAACTGAGGATTATCAAATAGTTTCAATTCAAGAATATTCTTCTGATGTTGAAGAAGATGAAGGAGAAGAAGAAGATGAAAAAGTAAACACAAACAATTCAAATGAAAAATATAAATACATATCAGAAGAATCCAAAATAAAACTACAAGAAATAATAGATAACATTAATGAAAAACAGACAACAACAAGTGAATACCAAATTTAAACAACAATCACAAATGATGAAAACAAAATGACAACAACCAAACAAATCAATAAGCAAGAAATTGAACAATCCAAAACTCAAGAAATGCAAGTTGTCAGAAAAAAGGAAACACAACCACAATCCAAAGAAAAAGAATTTTTGCCATGGAAACAAAAGACAATAGAAACAAAACAAAATGTTGTTCAACCAAAAAATAACTTGACACAAACAGAAACTGACACAGAGAAAAAAATGCATAAAGAAAATCAAAAATTACAAAAAATAATAGAAGATATAAACAACAAACCACTACAAGGAAATACAACAAGTACCAAAAACACTGTGACAAATGAACAAATGCAACAACATCTACAAGAAAACAACCAAGGAAGACAACTAACCCCAAATATACCCATAGATTTAATATTGCAAAGTCATCTCCTAATGATGCTGAATCCACCCAAACCATTCAACCTGCCATTAGCATTACTAATGCTAAACCATTTCATCAACATAAAAAATGTCCAGAGTCAACAAAATACAGGTAACTACAACTCTTATTTTTTTTTAAATTATACATACATTTAACACAATAATACAATTTATTTCTCAAATTTATCTCATTTCATAGATTTACAAAAACAAGAAAAAAAAGACAACAATCAAGAAAAAACCTGAAGTGTTTGGGGATCAAGGAGACAACGGAGGCTTGATTCATGAAGAGGCATAGGGCATAGATAGCCCGGATGGAGTTTATTAGGAATAACAGGACAAAGACATTCCAGAGAAGAGTATGCAATATATCCTTATTGGTTACCTGCGATAACATAAGGTTACATAATTGGCTAAATATCAGCGTGCCTGCCTCGTGCACACCTTATTTATTGGTTAAGCAGCTGCGTGTTGGTTAGGTAACTACGTGCCATCCCTGGGTATAGTAGGGAGGGCTTGACAGCCTTGAGTCATGGTATCAGAGGCCCAAGCTGGGGGCCCAGGCCTAGGCACCAGGCATCTAAGTTTCGGCATAAACAGATGAGGCAGGAGAACGATCACCCACGATTTATGACCATGGTTTGCCAATAGACACAGTGATCGTGCTGTGAACATCCTCACAAAAACCAACTACAAATAAAAATAAAGGTAATTAAAAATTTCTGTATTAAAAAATTCTTATCAATTTTTTAATATATATACCAAAATTTACAACAAAAATTTAACACTAATTAAAATAATTATTTTGTAACTTTTATTCAACTAAAAATCAAAATTAATTACAACTAATCCATCATAAAGGTAAATCGTTATTAATTAAATATAAGGTTAAACAATGAAAATATCAATATCTCTGCCTATGTTTTTTCGTTTACAGATTCAACAAAACAATGGATGGGGAAAAAACACCGACAAATATGTTTTAAAAATTTATATAGTTACGTTTTTTAAAAAGTTACTAACATTTTCTTAACAAAGTTTAAAGTTCAGATTTAACAAAATTTATTACATTTAGTAAAAAAAATAACAAAACTTAACAATTTCTCTAAGAAACAAACTGAAAAACACAAATAGAAATTTAACAAAAAACAATTTCAACTTACAAAAATACATGTAAAAACAAATGTTTTTCAAAACATGTACAATAACAACAAAAACACATTGTTAAAAATAAACAATTTATTACAACATTCAAATACTCATCATTTTTTAAAAAAAACACCATTTTAAACAGCCCAGCAACGCCAGGCAACCCCTGCTAGTGGTAAATAAAGGCTCAACAATCTTCTTGCCAGCTGATAATAGTGTTACATCACACAAATGGCTATAATTCTCTAATATTCTCAAAAGTGTTTTTATCTATCCCTGGTTTATATCTCTCCCAAAATCCAACCGGTTAATTGGATTTTTCAATATGTAGAAATCTTCAGGAGAACAAGTAATCATCACTGAGAAGACAAAAACACAAAATTTTTATTAAAAAAACACCATATTCTCATCCTACATTAATATTACAGTCATAGGGTTACACTACATGAAACTTACCAATAGTTTGAACATTTTTATTCACGTCTTACAGCCTCTCTCTAGTTAATTCTTTCTGGGCTACTGGCGTTAAAGCTTCACATTGTTACCCAAAAACTGATGCCTCCTTTTTCTAATTAATTGCAGGAGCATTTGAGTTGGGAACAGTTGCAACTTCGGTCCGGTCGCTGGTGGAACCCTTATCCCAGGAATGAGGAGGCATTTATTTCAAACAAAGATATAAATGAAGCTTATTGAAAAGGAGTTTAAAACAACGCTGGCTGGGCGCTGGCAAAAGTCCAAGTCTCAACTTTTTTGTCTAAAATAATTTTCTCCCAGTGAGCAGCTCTGTTGGGTTTGTGCATGCGTGTGAGCAGAGAGCACTGCTGACATCTACTATCAAGAGATTTTTATACCCTCCACCCAGGGGAACTCAACCTAGCTCTACTACTAGTCTAGTACTTACAAAATAAAAAATTACAATGATTCAACAATAACAGCACCCGACTCTTTTGTTTACAATAGAAAAGTTAATCACATAAAACAATGGGTAAATGGATAGGAAAAATGCCCTGGAGTTTACATGAAAAAAAGATAGAGTTCACAATTCAACAACTGTAGGCCTTGATGCTTCCATTGTGACATCCAATAGGAGCGAGGATTGTAAATTTGTACCATTGTGGCTTCAGAGTTCATGACTAGGAGTTCAAGATGACCAATGGCATCGTGAAGTAAGTTCATGACTAGGAGTTCATGGAGCACTGAATGTTGAGTTTGCTTGAGGAGCTAGTAATCATCTCATTCCCACCCAGCAATAAACTCATCCTGTCTCATCCCAAGCACTATCTAGATTAAGTATAGGAGGAATCCCAGAATCAATAGACATGCAATATCCACCCTTGACCCAATTCCATTTGCCTTCAGGATTTACCCCATTCCAACCTCCCAAGTTATGCAGGTATCAGTAAAAAACAATCAGTGGCAAGAAAACTGTAGATTATGGATTATCTTGAGCTCCCAGGAGCCAGTGTTAACAATAGGTGAAAATAATTGATGTTTTCCTGTGTAGGCTGGAAGGCTTGGGAGTTAATTTGACTCCTGCTTTGAAACATAGAAGAGAGAACTTGTTAGAAATCAAATTTATATCATTTAATAAAGTTTTGGACCCTTTAATTAAAACCGCATAATTAATTAACTAATTAGACACCAATAATTATATTTGCTATACCATGGAGCAAGCAATTCTTTAGAATCCTCAAAAACCGGATTTAAGTCAAACTGCCATAAAAGGACCCAGCCACTGCTTGACTTTTAAAAACCCTTTTTAAGATTTGACAGCTTTCTCTGGGCGGGGCCGTCTCCCCTCACCCCCAGAGCTGTCAAAGTATGACAGCTATTTGAATTTCTCGCCATTTCTGTAGAGAGAGTGAGGCAGGCGTCCAGACTGGAAACAAAGTATCTTCGTGAAAAAGAGTGCAGGCATCCAACGTTAAACATATATTATCAGCAATGTGGCTGCAAGCTTTTTGACAGCTCTATGAGTATCTTGCCTTACTTTGACAGCCTCGCAATATTTGAGCGGGGTTACTGACCATGTACAGAGTTTTATTCATAAAAGTAGGGGTTATTTAAGGACATGGTTGTGCCGGTTGTCTGCCCCCAGTGGTTGTGTACAACATTGCGCCTGTCAGTCTTCCCTTTTAGCTGAAGGAAATTAACGGATTCAAAGGAGGACTGAAAGAGCCTTTGAGGGAGGCTTGCGGTTAGGTACCCACAAGTGTGTGTAAATAAGCATGTGTCAGAGTAATGCTTGGTACAATGAAAGCCTAATGTGGTTGGCAAATAAAAATGCAGTGAAAGAAATAATTTTATTGAAAGAATAAAGGAACGGTTAAAAAGAAATATATAGAGATAAAAATTGGTGTGTCTATTTCTGAAAGTGGGGTTACGACATCACAACATACCTAAATACCCACTATAGAACACATATGGAGCTCGTGAATCCAATCAATCCTTCTTGGTTAATTCAAACATAACTAATTAAAGAGACATGCATTTACTTCAGTAGAGAAATTCGCATTTGTATCATAGTGCTTATAAATACGATACAAAATCAATATTTGGTACTTGTTCATCGTCCTGCCATATTCCGTGCTGCCCAAAAAGTTTTGGCACCCCTGGTTTAAAATGTTGAGCTTGCTATTTTAATATTTTCTGCATTGGAACTCAGTGTCACCATCCAATTCTGTGGGTGACCTTCAGATCTAGGTGATAGATTTCATTTTCCAAGAATTCATTTAGAAAAGAAAATGAAGTGACTACTTCCTGTGAAGAAGAAGAGTTGGAGTGTGGGGAGCAATAGGCATAACACTATACAACTATAGCAAAGAGTAAAACAAAAATAAAAAAACAAAAAAAAAACGTTGTGGCACTTTAAAGACTGACTGCTTTATTTTAATGTAAGGTTTCGTGGATCAAACTGTACAGTACCTGATGTGTATGAATTGATGCCATGAAGTCTCAATCCTATGTCTGATGAAGTGGACTTGATCCATGCAAGCTTACATTAAAATACAGCAGTTAGTCTTTAAAGTGCCACAACATTTTTGATTTTTGTTTTGTTTTGTTATTTATTCTCTGATATGCTTGAAACAAGACTAACACGGCTACTATTCCAAAAAATAGACAACTAGAGTCCTTATGCAAACAAGTTACATTGTTTGAAGTGGTAGCTGTGTTACTCAGTGCAAGCAATCTGAGATTAAACAAAACAGAACCGCAAAAGAAAGACAAAAGATGTTGTGGCACCTTAAAGACTAACTCCTGTATTTACATTGTACTTGCCATCTCTCTCACTTCCTGCTTCGTATTCTAGAATTGGTGCTGTAGTATCTACCTTTTTTATTTTGCTGAATTTTTACCAAACCACAACAAACAGTCTTGCTGCACCTTAAAGATTAACGTAATTTTCCCCTTGACATCATTTGTCTAGATGGAAGACATTCCATTCACACTAATCAATATTTCTCTCCCTGTGAAGAGGGTCAAGATAAGTTTTTGGATCACTCTAGTTCAGTGATGGTGAACCTTTTAGAGACCAAGTGCCCAAACTCAACAGGCTGCCACCTGCGCGCCAGAGGGGCAGGGTGAACAATGTGCTGGGGAGAGGGAGGAAGCGCTTCCATTGGGTTTTTGGGCAGAGGGGCGGGGCAAACTTTGTGCTGGGACATGCTCACAGGGAGGGCTCTGAGTGCCACCACTGCTCTAGTTTGTTTCCCTTTCGATTAATTACATTCTCCTTCCCTAACTTTTCCTGCTGTCAACATTCAGCAGTGACTTTCCTTGTTTTTTGTTCAAGTAAGTGACATAGAAGAAACAGAAGTACAGTATACCTACCTACTGCCAGTGTGTCTCATTTTTCTAGAGTAGCACTACATTAGTAGAATTCCACCCACCCCTGCCCCCCAAACATTTATTAAAAAAACAGTAGAGTAGATGAAAATAGAGGAAGGTAGATTCTGTTGTCCCTTTCAGTGCCACAACCCACCAAATACATCACAGGGTTCGATTCCCGAGTACTGCAGGACGGAATGAGCTTCTGTCTTTGTCCCAGCTCTTGCCAACCTAGCAGTTTGAAAGCAAGAAATTGCAAGTAGATAAATAGGGACCACTTTGGTGGGAAGGCAAACAGCATTCCATACACTCTGGTGTCTAGATGTGCCTGCCACATGTCCACGGAAATGTCTGCAAATGCAGACACTGCTGGCTCTTTAGTTCTGGATGAAGTGGATTATCTGGACCCTTTTCAGTCAGGATTCAGGCCCGGTTATGGTACTCTGTCCGTCCTTGCTCTTCTTAATCTCTCAGTGGCTTTCGATACCGTCAACCATGGTATCCTTCTAGAATGGCTCCGAGGATTGGGGATCCAGGGCACTGTGTCATCCTGATTTTCCTGATTTCTTAGGGGCCATACTCAGTTGGTGTTGCTGGGGTTTGAGAAGTCCAGCCCTAGGCTCCTCCATTATGGGTGCCGCAGGACTCGGTGCTCTCGCCTCTGCTGTTAAATATTTACATGAACCCGCTGGGGGAGATCATCTGCTCCCACAGGGTGAGGTATCATCAATATGCAGATGATACTCAGCTGTACATCTCGGTCCGTGGTGATCCAGATGATGCAGTGGAAGTCCTATCCATGTTTCTGGAGGCTGTAGGGGTCTGGATGGGGGACATTGGGCTACAACTGAATCCCGGCAAGACTGAGTGGCTGTGGGTCAGGGGTCCTACATTATCACGGGAGCTGCCATTTTGGTACTGGATGGGGCTCTTTTGCCTCAGACAGACCGTAATCTGAGGGTCCTCCTGGACTCACGACTCCTACTCAATGAGCAAGTGGCAGTCGTGGCCAGGAGGGTTTTCACACAACTTCACGTCATTCGCCAGTTATGCCCACTCCTGGACCGCAACTCCTTACTTATAGTCTCTCACGCTCTGGTCACCTCCAGACTGGATTATTGTAATGTGCTCTACATGGGGCTGCCCTTGATGACCATTCGGAGTCTACAACTGGTTCAGAATGCAGCTGCCTGCATGGTGATGGGGTGTGGGCATTATTCCCATGACTCACCCCTATTGCAGGAGCTGCATTGGGTGTCGGTGTGCCTCCAGGTGCAATTCAAGGTTCTGGTAATGACCTTTAAAGCCCTACATAGTAGTGGACCAGGGTACTTAAGAGACTGCATTACCCCAAGGACATCTGCCCATCCCACTAGAGCAGACCAGAGGGCTCGCCTCTCTAGCACGCGAAGGAGGGCCTTTTCTGTGTCTGCTCCAGCCCTATGGGAACCTTCTGCCAATGGAGCTACGCCTCCAGGCATTGCTCCTAACCTTTAGAAAACACCTTAAGACCTGGGGAGTGGGCAAGTGGGGAGGTGGGGAGGCTGGGACGATGGCCATCCTAGGGTGGCTCATATGAACACTACTCAGGCCTTCAGTTTCAGTTCTTTTTAAAAATTCTTATAATGTGGTTGCTGGGGGAGGGTATGCTGAATTTTAGACAATTCATATTTTTAACATTTTTAACATTTTTATTTCATTGTTTTGTATTGTTGTGATTTTTATAGTGTAAGCCGCCCAGAGTCGTCTAGACGAGAGGGCAGCAGAATAAATGTGACTTTATAATATAATATAATATAATATAATATAATATAATATAATATAATATAATATAATATAATATAATATAATATAATATAATATAATATAATATAATATAATATAATATAATATAATATAATATAATATAAACAAAGATGAGCAATGAACTCTAGAGTCGAATATGACTGGCTTTCGAGAAAGGGCAACCTTTATCTTTACCTGGATCACACACAACAACAACTTGTAGCCCTAGAGCTGTCTCAGAAAGGAGAAGGATGCTCTAAAGAGGGGTGGGATGGATTGCTCTGTCAAAATATTAATGGGGCCTGATTCAAACCAAACAGAAGCAGTGATCCAAATGGCAAGCTTCTATTAGTCTTTTTGAAACCCTTTGGACATTTCCATCTGTACCAAATGGAACTCTTATCACCATCTAGTGGGTGAACTAAATAGTTGCCTTTAATTCTGCATCTCTGCATTTAGATATTCTCCTAATACTGTATATCCTCATGCATTTCCAAGCCAGAAAGAGGGGTTGTTGAGCCACTTTTGAATGCTTTATGTCTAGCAAACCCTTAAAAGGGTTGCCATGAGTCAGAATTGGCTTAATGGCACAGAATTATAGAGTAGATATGACCTAATTTTCAGGATCCAGATGAAGTTGCCCTGGCACTGTTTGTTAAACTTGCTGTGTCATCTGAAAAGTGCTAGTTAAAAGTGGTAGAGGCAGTTTTGCCACTAGTAATTCAACTGCATGTTCTTTCAGCTTCAGACCCTACTGTAGATAAGGGATGAAAGTGCGACACTCTAGACCAGTGATGGGAAACCTTGGCACACCACACCTGGACTGCAATTACCAGAAGCCCAAGTCAACACTCCTGCTGATCAGGGCTTCTGGGAATTGAAGTTTCAAAACACCTGGAGTGCCAAGGTTTGCTATTGCTGCTCTAGACATAGCTAAGGAAAAATAAACATAATGACAATGGCAGAGCACCTTGCGGAAAGAAAAATTAAATAAGATTCCACTCCAACAACCTAAGCAAACACACCCAGTCTTGACTGATTTCAAAAAACTAAAGCAAGGGAGACCATTCAGTGATTTTTCCTGATAGGGCAAGGAAATAAGCTTGGCTAAATCATGCTCCTCTGAATGGGACAAATGCACAAATAAAGAAACTATGCCATGTTCCTATAACTTTATCCTTATTCAAGTTTCTTCTTCTGTGTCTAGGCCAGGAAACTGCCAAAATGAAGGCATCTTTTGGTAAGTTCGATCTGCAGTTCCTTTTGCCTGACATTAGTGTGCGAAAGTTTAGCCAGCAACACAAGATTGCCATTATAAGGTTACGCCCAATTGTGGTTCATAAATACCACAATCTAATGCAGGCTAAAGTAATAGCCTGCTGAGTAGATTTGCCTGGGGTAGATAATTTTCAAGAAGGATTTTTCTCCAAATGTCTTAGTCAACTTCCACTCCAAAAAGAATGGGAACAGAAGATAATGAAACAAAGGCCCACAACTAAATTTGACAAGAGCTGCCAAAGTTAGAATGTGCAAGTCTTTGTGGTCCAATTTCTCCAAGTGTGATCTATCAGAACTAGAGTGAGGAATCTTCTCTGGCAGTGAAATAGACTCTAGACTGATTCCACCCATGGTTGGGGCTCTTGAGGAGAAGGTGCTAATAATAGGCATCCTTTGCGGTTACAATCTTGACTGAGGGATTTCTTGTGTAGTCCTCAGCTCTGTCTCCCAAGGTCAACTCTCGTCTTTCAGCTATATCAGCTGATTATGGCTCTTTCTTTCTTTCTTCATTCCAGGTGTCAAGAGAGTTCTTGTTCTTGCAATTCTAGCAGCCTCCACTGGCATTATTTAGTGTTTGTTGTAATGCTCCCCCCGGAGGCTCGGAGCAGAGGCAAGGAAGGCACACAAGACAGATGTGTGGTAGAAAAAGCCAGTCCCAAAACCTCGGGTGGTCTGCATTTATTGACTACATCAGGATCTCTCCGCCCAACCTGCGTGAGACCCCGTGACAGAAGGCTTGTTTACGTGGCATTCTGCTGGCCAAGTTACATTTGCCAGCCTAAGAAGTTACTACGTGCATGGGTCCCTGTTTTGAGGATTGATTAGCGGATTTGGCGAGACTCATCGTTCTCGCCCTATCTCAGAGTCCTTGAGGCTCTGGGCACCTATGCATAGCTATTTGGTCTAGCTGCGGTTTGCCTTTGCCCAGCTCAGTCCGTGGACTTGAGCTGGATACCGTGTGGTGTTTACTAGACCTTGAGTCTCTACTGGGTGTTTCACCTTAGGACATTTGTTCTACTCCTCTCAGCACCCCCAGCCAAGCAATATGGATTCTCTATTGCTGCCTAATACTATTGGCCTGCGATCCAATTTCCCTTCCAGCCGAGCCAGGTTGGTCTCGAGCCGCCATGCGTAGCCCAACAAACCCATTGGGAAAGGTTAATAGCCAATCAATAACACAGGCAACCCACAATTCCCTTTTCTTTATTTTCTAAAGCAACTTGGCTGAGAACCTGGGAAACGTAGGGCATAAGCTGTCTAGGTGTGATTATATTTTGGGGTCTCCGTCCTGAGTTGCACATTAACAGGAGTGAGGGAATGCACTGTGTAAAACAGCATAGTATGATTCCCACTACCACTACACCAGCAGCAACTTTAAGCATAGTTTGAAGCCAGTTCCATGGAATCCAGGACCAGAGTTTATCCCACCACCCCAGTTGGCATTCTGGTGAATATGTGTAACTATGGTATCCAGAGCGGTGATCTGAGTCTGGATACGGTGGGAGTTGTCTGTGAGATTGAAACAACACATGTGATGAACTGCTTCACAACCCAAATGATGTAGAAGTAATAGGTAATCAATTGCTGCACGATTATCTAATACTGAGTGTCGAATTTCAGCTTGTTCTCGATTTAATAAAGCAATAGCCGATGATGTGTGATTGAGCGCTTTGGTGAGCGTGCACGCTAGCTGACCAATTTTTCGTGCGTTACCTGCTGCAAGTCCGGGCACCCCTATAAGGCTAACAGCTAAAGATAATACTCTGCTTTACTGAGTAACCAGATGTTGTTATCACAAGTTTCATTGAGCTGGACCGCTCGAACAAGCCAGGCTGGGAGTACCAGTGTTAAACGGCTTATACAGCAATATGAATCTGATACATTAGCAGGTATATAGTTCCAAGTACGCTGGTTACAGGTGAAAAACAATCCTACGGGCAAAATAACATGATCATACACTATTCCGATAATGTCCGGGTGATTACACTTCCAAGTCTCCCTTCTGGGGTTAAGGCAATGGTGGTGCTGTCCCTCCACTGATGAACAGCTGGTCATCCTGGCGCAAGATGTATTTGGGCTGATTGCCACTCGGGCATCAGCGGGCAAAGTTTTTGTTACCTGAGTCCCCCAGTTTATGTAAGTGGCATAAGTTATGCGGTGATAGTGTCCAAGTAACTGTTTAGACACCCATTCAATGTTCCCAGCCTGCTCGCCTGGAGCATGGCAGACTGGAATAAGGCAAGTACTTAAGAGTGAGCCAGGGTCAATGGTCTGCTTTAAGCAAAAGTCTGATTGGTTGGCGAGTTTAGCAAGTCTCTCCCAAATGTTGTACTGGAGCCTGGCGTTTAAGTCCTCGCCAGGTGTCAAGTCCCCTGAAGAAGCCCGGACCCCTCCCCCCAAAAGCAAGGAAAGGACCAAGACCACCATCAGGGAATTGTAGGTAATTTGAGCTAACACTGCGGCCACCATGTTCTGGGAAGTGGGCTCAGTGTGCTCCTCTATCAGGATTGACAGGGCATCATCACACAAGGTCTTGACCATCCCCCATGTTATCCTCGGGTCTGGTCTTGGTCTGAATCACCTCCTCCGTCTGGGTCCCCCGGTCAGTCTTACTCCCTCCATCTCGGGCAAGGGATTCGGAGCTGCCTGGTTCCACACCATGCAGCTCGAGATGCGGTCTCACGCAATGAACTGGGATCCAAACGATTCCTGTAGGAGACATAATTGCTGCATACCCCCTTCCCCACGTTACCAGGGGCACCGGTCCCTTCCAAGAAGGATCTGGCGGCAGCCGGTAACGTAACATGGGGCGTGGGAGGATTTCCTTACATCAGAAATGCTTCTCCTGCGGGGTGCAGTTGGCAAAGATGTTAAGATTGTTATATGTGAACAAAACTTTATGCAAACGCTGCTGTGCCTCTCCCTGGCTTCTTGGGAGAGCTATTTCTTCCCTTCTTTCCTGTTTTGCAATGTAAGACTTCAGCATCCGATTCACCTGTTCGACCATGGTTTGACCTTGGGGGTTGTATGGTACGCCGAAGACATGCTGAATGTCCCATGTGGCTAGAAATGTGGCTAGCTGTCTGGAACTATAAGCTGGTGAGTTGTCGGTTTTCAAACGACCTGGTTTGCCCATGGCCGCGAAGCATGACAAGAGATGTTGCTCTACATGAGTTGCAGATTCTCCTTTCTGAGCCGTAGCCCAGACGTACTGCAAGAAAGTATCAATGGAGATGTGCATGTACTGCCATCTCCCAAATTGCGGAACGTGCATGACGTCCATTTGCCAAAGTTGGTTGGCTTCTGTCCCTCTCAGGTTGATTCCCTATGATGGCCCCCCAGGTGCTCCTGCGCACTGTGGGCAGAAACGAACTATTCCCTGGGCTTGTGAAAATGGCAGATTGAACTGCCTTGCCACTGCCTTGGCATTCTGATGGAAAAATGCGTGGCTTTGGATCAGGGTAGTAAAAACTCCCGTGACCAACTTTTGATGCACTTCCTTTACAATTGCATCAGCTCTGCTATTGCCCTCAGAGATGAAACCAGGAAAATCCTGGTGGCTTCTAATATGAGCGACATACAGTGCATCTCTGGGGTTGCACAAGTGAAACTGCATGGTCAAGAACAGACTTAACAAGTTTTTGTCTATTGCGGGAGTGATGTAAGCTCCCGGTAGACTGTGGATTAAATTCCTGACATACTGACTGTCCGTAATGATGTTCAGCGCTTCTTGGGCGAATGTTTTTAAGGCTAGGTTTGCTGCTGCCAGCTCCGCTCTCTGTGCTGATTTCTGCGGAAGTGTCAGTAGCATTCGCCAAGCCTGTCCCTCACACCAAGTAAGAATGCTATATATTTTACCCCATCTGTGAATACCGTTCTTGCTCCCTGAAGTGGAGTTAGAGACAGTATGCTTTGTAGTTTAACCATCTCCGTTTAAAGTGAGACAAGTCTGGGATCTTTTGGCAGATGGTATGCTAAATGGTCTGTAAAACCTTCTAATGCGATAGGAAGGGTGTCACCAAGCTGCATAAGCTGGCATGTCTGCTCTTTATTAAAGGGCATAACAAATTTAGCTAATTCATATCCTGATATATCTCTGGCTCTAAGTCTTCCTTTGTACATGATTGTGGCCACTAGTTCCTGTGGAGAAACGATGCTCCTGGAGGTGGTGTGTGGCAAATATACCCACTCCACGATACTCGCCCCCCTAGTGGAGTTTGTGCCTAGAGCTCCAGTGAACAGAACACCTGTTCTAATGATGTGCAGGTCAAGCGGGGGTGGGGTAAATGACTCCCCGCTAAGCCTGTCTACCCAGCTGCGGCTGAGTATAGTATTGACTTTCTGGTGAGTCTGTCTCACCTCTTGCGGAATGTGTATGCGGGCTGCGGGCTGCTTTCCCAAAGTAAGCAGTGAGAAGAGCGGTTTCAAAAGCTCTGTATCTAACCTGAAATACGGTCTGGCCCAATTAATATTTCCTAGGATCTGCTGGAGTTCCACTAACGTGACCGAGTCCTTGATATTGATCTTAGGCAGTACTGGTGCTGCAAAAGATCTGAGTAACCGGTGACCCAGGTATAAATAGGGTTTGGTTCTTTGGACCTTTTGTGGGGCAATTATCAAGCCTTTGTCCCCTAATGAATTTTGGAGATCACAAAACATGTTGCCGCCCAATTTGGGTGCTGCAATCAATATGTCATCCATGAAATGGCAGACTAAGACTTTGGGATGCAGGTTCTGGAACTTCTCCAGTGCATCGTGGACATAAATTTGGCACAGGGTGGGCGAGTTGAGCATGCCCTGTGGCAAAAATTTCCACACATAGTGTTGGGTTGGCTCCCTGTGATTGGTGACTGGCACCGTGAAAGCAAATCTTTCTCTGTCCCTGGGATCTAAAGGGATGGTGTAAAAGCAGTCTTTTAAGTCTACGACTGAGACCTCCCACCCTTCTGGGATCATGTTTGGATTAGGTGTGCCGCATTGAAGCGGACCCATGGGCTGAATGCATTTATTGCTCTCTCTCAGATTGTGAAGAAGTCTCCATTTACCACACTTTTTCTTAATGACAAATATCGGTGAATTCCAGGGACTGGTAGATCGCTCTATGTGTCCCGCTTCAAGCTGCTCTTTAACAAGCTGCTTCAAGGCTATTAAATTCTCTCCAATTATGGGCCATTGTTCCACCCAAACTGGCTCATTATTCCACCCAAACCGGCTGCAGAATGTCCCCCCCCCCCCCGAGATTGACAGGCACGTTTAAAATATGTGGCCGGATGACCACGGAGCCGTCTGCCTCTGGAATAGTGACCTCTACCCAGTCTCGGCTCCTGAATGCTTCCTGAACTCCTCCTACTCCCCACACATCTGAAACTGGTTCAATGGCCCACTCTGGGGGCCAAAATTTCTGGCTGATTACACTAACATCCGTTCCTGTGTCAAGCAGCCCATGGAAAGGTCTTTTATTCAAAAATACCTTAATGATTGGTCTCTGTTTCCACTCTATATTCTACTCCACTGTCGCTATGATCTGGAAACCACCTACTGCCCCTTCCTCTCTCGGGCGATTTGTTGACCCAAATCCTGAATCTCCTCTGCTCACTTCCTTGCCCCCACCTGGCAGATGATACGGAACCATGATCAGTTGCGCCACTGAATCCCCTTTGCTGATGGTCTGGGGTAACTGTGTCCAAAGTTGGATTTTGATAATGCCTGTATAATCGGAGTCTATTACTCCCAGGACCACAAAGATCCCATTTTTTCCTGCACTGCTTCGAAAGGCAAGACAATACCTACTATGCCCTGGGGCAAGGGTCCCTTGTACTGGGAATTGACCAGATAGAATGCTCCTGGTAGATCGCATGTGATGTCATCTTGGCATTCTAAATCTAGTCCCGCATTGCCTCGGGTTTCTGCCTGTGCCTTGGAAATGCTGGGTTATTACTGGGGTCCCCGCTCTGGGGTTCCAGGGCGGGTATTGTCCCTATTTGGACTGGGGCCAGGGAAACCCCCGTGGTCCGGTTTCCCAAATTTGGGCATTTCTTAGCCCAATGGAAGCCATTGTGGCACCTTGGGCACTGGGTGGTTGGCGTGGCCGGGCGGCCAGATGACTGGCCGCCCCCCTTCCTCTGGGGTTGTTTCGACTTGCACTCTCTAGCATAATGCCCCATCTTGCCACAGTGGAAGCAAGCCCCCTTGGGTTTGTCTCCCCCTTGCACTGCCGCTGCCAATAGACCCATTTTGTAGGAGTCCATGCCAACGTCAGAGCAAGCCCTGATCATATCGGTAAGTGTCAGATCAGGTCTATGGCCCATTGCCTGCAAGATTTTGTGACAGTCAAGGTTGCCATTGTCTTTTGCCAGCCTCTTTATCAAGTCTTCTTGTGCTTCTGGACTGTCTACCTGTCTGCTGATTGCTTCCTCTAGCCTATTGATGAAATCTATGTAGGGCTCTTGCGCTCCCTGTTTGATGGAGGTGTAATTCTTAGCTCCCTTGCCAGAAGCAGGTACCTTGAGGAATGCCTTAAAGGCTATCTCTGAAGCCAGTTGGAGTGTGGCCACTGTCAGGAGAGATTGTGCTTGGATGGATTCGAATTGTCCCGAGCCGTATAGCTGCTCGGGAATTACTGCTCCTCTCATCTTTGCCGCCTTGGCCTGTGCTTCCAGCCTGTACTCGCTATCCCATAAGAGGTATTGGCTCGGGCTCAACATCATCCGCATTATGGCTTTCCAGTCATAAGGGATGAGTAAGGTGGATTCCATCAACTGCTGAAGCGTGCCATTTGTGAATCTGCTTTGGAGTACTGTATCTACGATAGCTTTGCGGATTTCCGCAAGCAATTTGTATGGGATTGGCGTATACACCGCCGTTTGATTGCCCGTGAGGGCGTCTGTCTCTAAACGGACTGGACATAATTGCTGAATCACAGCCAGTTCTTCTGCTGACAATTCCTCCTTATGTATCTCCTCCTCTACCATCTATTGAAAAGGACTCTTAGTTGCCTGTGAAGTGCCTGCACTCCTGCAGTTGCCGCGAAAGGGGGGTCCCTTATGCCCCATGTTTAAACTGGATGGTCGGACAGAGACGTGTTGGGGCTGATGGTTCCATGTACTCTGTTGTGTTCGTCTCTGTCCGGACTGGACTAGCTGCTGAAATGATTTGTCTACACTTGCTCCAAGTCCGGATGATGTCAGCAGGAGCACAGGGCTCCTGTTTTAGGCAGTTCCCTACTTTATCCCAAACCTCTGGATTTAATGTACCTGCTTCTGGGTAGAACAAGCAATGTTCCCCCAGGTACCTCACGAGATCCGTCAGACGATATCGGTCCACTCTAATCCAATATTGCCTGGCCAGGGCTTTAAGCTCATCCCTATGAGCCACTTGTCTGACGGAGAAGTTCAGCTTCCCCAAGCTAGCCCCCATTGCTACCCGGTGTGGAAATTCCCTGTATGTAACGCAATGTACAAGTCGATGCTTCCATGGGACGAGTTGGTGTAGCATGGCGGGGCAGGTGAGGTGCAGGATGATGTCCCTCTGGACCGGTCGGTGGATTGGGATCGCGGCGCTGGCTGGCCACTGGTCTGCTCTGCCTCAGTTGGTTCAGGACCACGGCTTCGGAACACATCCGTTCCTTTGCGTGAGGCTGCCGGGCTTACGATGCTTGCCTTCCTCGAGATGGTGCTGAGTTCCGACCAGAGTTGCTGTCCGATCAGAACCACTCCATAGCCTCCGAGAGAAATCGGTCCATGACTCTCAAGTAGAGCCGCTTCGTGACTCTCGAGTATTTAGAATCACATCGGGGTCACCAGATGTTGTAATGCTCCCCCCGGAGGCTCGGAGCGGAGGCAAGGAAGGCACACAAGACAGATGTGTGATAGAAAAAGCCAGTCCCGAAACCTTGGGTGGTCTGCATTTTTTGACTACATCGGGATCTCCCCACCCAGCCTGCATGAGATCCCATGACAGAAGGCTTGTTTACGTGGCATTCTGCTGGCCAAGTTACATTTGCCAGCCTAAGAAGTTACTACGTGCATGGGGATTGATTAGCGGATTTGGCGAGACTCATCGTTCTTGCCCTATCTCAGAGTCCTTGAGGCTCTGGGCACCTATGCATAGCTATTTAGACTAGCTGCAGTTTGCCTTTGCCCAGCTCAGTCTGTGGACATGAGCTGGATACCGTGTGGTGTTTACTAGACCTTGAGTCTCTACTGGGTGTTTCACCTTAGGACATTTGTTCTACTCCTCTCAGCACCCCCAGCCAAACAATATGGATTCTCTATTGCTGCCTAATACTATTGGCCCGCAATCCAATTTTCCTTCCAGCCGAGCCAGGTTGGTCTCAAGCTACCATGCGTAGCCCAACAAACTCATTGGGAAAGGTTAATAGCCAATCAATAACGCGGGCAACCCACAAGTGTTGTCATGTCTTTAATGTTATCTCTCCACTTTCCTCTGGGTCTGCCTTACATTCTTTGCCCTTCTCCTCTTTTCATATATCCCTTGTGCAGTTATGCCTGTGAGACTCTAATTCCCCTCTACTTGGCTATAGTCCTGTAGGACATGTTAGTCCAGAACTACATAACTGCTTCAATCCAGTATCAATGTTTAGCAATTTTTGTCACTTCCTGACATGCTTCTTACACTAGACAAGAGGGCCCTTCCTCTTCTGCTGGACTTGCTCTTCCTGAAGGCAGCTGGACAGTGGTGACTAGGGAATATGTTGGTGGCACCAGTGGGAGCATCTTTGATGACTGGGAAGAGCCTCATTGCTGCCCAGTACCTGCTATTCAGCCACATCCCCAACAAACAAGCCTGCTGATAGTCCTCATAACAGTACATGGTAGAGCCGTGATGGCGAATCTTGGCACACCAGATGTTCTTGGATTTCAATTCCCAGAAGCCCAAGTACCCTGTGAATCCACATGAATGGGTTTACTGCGATTCATCTGGCCCACGCTGCCCTCGTCGCTCCCGGAAGCAGAAGTAAAACGTGCCCATACCATAGTGGTAGCTGCAACTGTTATAATTTTCCCATGTAAAAATACATTGCCCAATTACCAACCATTTGAACAGCTATAGCACACCTTAAAATCTGTACGTGATAGGCAAATTCTGACTTCAGATTAGAATCAGTACACTCTGTATCATGTAAATCACATGTGTTATTCCCAGTAGCAAAATCATTGTTGTGAAGCACACTCGATATCATGTAAATCACATGTGTTATTCCCTGTAGCAAAATCATTGTTGTGCAGTGTTATTTGCAAGCAACACGGACTGAGGGTGCAAGGTAGAAACAATCTTAAACTGCCAGTGGATTCGATGCCTCCCCCGCCCCCATGCATTTACTGAATAGCATGCTTTGCATTTCACTAAATGAACATTTTAGTAAAAACAAGTACACCCAGCCAGCACAGTTTCTACTAAGCACAGTTTCTACTAATGTGGAAGGGCTTGCTTTAAAGTGAACTTTCAAAACCATTTTTTGAAGTGAACTGGAAAATGCAGTCAGCCTGTTAACTTGAGAGGCATAGCCCTCTGCAGCTGCTGGGACACCACCCTGGCTTACAATTATCTCTAATCCTCTCCTGCTAATGCTACAGTGTTAATGATGCCCACAGCTGCATGCTGAAGGGGCAATTAATTGCCTGGCCCATGTAACCGTGGTTACAAGAGGGATGCAGAAGATGAGGCAAGATGGATGTCAACTGATCTGAAACAGCAATAGAAAAGGCTTAACTCTAAAATGGAGCTAGCAAATATAATTTTGCATTTGGGGTTTCTTTTTTAATTTATCAGTGGAAATCTCTGGATAAAAGTTAGCCTGCTAGGGTGTGAGTCACAATTGAAGTTAGGAGTGGGTATGGATCAGGCTTTTGAGACCTCCCAAAATCAGGGCCAGGAAAGTATTTTGGTCTGGAAGCCAGATTGCTGGGATCCAAGACCAAGCTAAAAGGTTGGAGAATATGCCTCTTTCTAGACAGAAAATGTCGTTTCTGGTGGTTCCAAAGAGTTTCCTGCATATTTCAGTTTCAATCCCATGCAGTAGGAATTTCCTACTACAATTACTCTGTGGGATCCGCACACACAATTGGCATACTGTCCCTGACAGAACCCCGGTTTGGGAGATCACTCCTTCGATCTGTAAGGTTTCGAGGGGACAGAAATTGGGGAGCGGATATTTGATATAGCTTGATTCACCTATTGCTGACCTGACAGGCAGCTAGGACAATGGAAAGCTAAAGAACACAGATGGTTAACTCGATAGGCATGTAATGGGTAATCTTGCATCTGCAGAAGCCCTAAAGTCTGAGAGTCAACTTTGGCCACTTGTTTGCCCCTGATAACAAGGAACAATGCTTGTCCCCGGTAGTTAATTAAGTTAGATAAGAAACTTCCCCCGGTGAAGACTTCCCCAATTAACTTGTGTAAACATGATGCGCAGACTCAGGGATTCCTTTGCATCACTACGCGCAACATAGGCACGCAGCCAGATTAGGCAAGGATATAAGCCTCTGAATTGTCTTCATTAAACACTGGTCTTCGCTCCATCTTGCCTCGTGTGTCTTGCTTGACCAGTCTCCTCTGGGACCCTCCGGTCCACATCGGGCCCTGATCCAACATTACTCTTCTCTCCTTCCTTTTATAGGATGTGGTTCAGAGTGTCTGCTTTGCTGAGCTTCAGCCTCTCTCATTTACTCCTATGGGGTCTTCTGATTATCTTCTTCTACATCAGGTGTGCCCAAACTTTTTGGGCCATGGGCCAGTCACATGGTTCAGCGGACTGGTCACGTGGTTCCTCCCACTGGAAACGGAAATAAAATGCACCTTGCAATCTGTTTTGCAACAGATGTTTCACAACAGGATGAGAGAGATATTAGGCTGCCATTTTCTCTGCTTAAACCAGCACAGGCACATTTTATTTCTGCTTCCAGAAGTGATGAGAGCGGTGTGGGCCTGATGAAGTGGTGTCTTGCCCCAGATCCAGCCCACATGCTGTACTTTGGCCACCCCTGTTTTACATATTGCCTGCCTGATTCCTCTTCAAAATACTGAAAGCGGTTTTGCAGTTCCACTGGCAAATTTCTTCTCCTTCTTTTGCTCCTGTGATACCTTTCAATAGTGCTCCCTCCATTGTGTTATCTCTCTCATCAGCATTCTCCTCCTCTGCTTTTTCTTTTTGTTCTTTCACTACCATTGCCTCCCTCAAGAGTTCTGTCCGTATACTCTTTATCTTCTCTTGTAGTCTTAAGTGTGGCCTCTCACTTCTCTAGTTCTTTCACTTTTTCTTCCAATAATGCTACCAGTTTACACTTGTTACATGTGTATGCTATGTTGTTCTCAGGCATGAAGACAAACATTTCACACAGTTTAGAGACCATTACCAATGAAGTGTGTTGCAATGGCCCACGGAGGGGGCCACCTGATACGGTAAAGGCCCACAGAGGTTTGGAATGACTGGCTGCAAGGGAAGGCATGTGAGACGAGTGTGCGGTGAAAGTCCAGTCCGAATTGGTTTGGGTGGTCTGTATTTATTACCCTGCCTCAGAGTGTTACATGCCTGAGTGGCGCGTGACCCTGTCACAGAAGGCTTGCATACATGGCATTTCGCTGACCAAGTTATATTTGTCAGCTCTTGGAAGTTACTTGGAAGTTACTGAGTACCCTAGACCTCCGCTGAGGAACTAATTAACTGGGTTGGCGAAACCCATTGTTCTCGCCTTAATCTCGGAGTCTTGGCTATATTGACTCCAGGCAACTAAACTTAATTAACTTGTCCAACGCGGCTTGTTTGCCCAACAAAATCTGCGGACGTGAGTTAGATATTGTGTATTACCTGGGTTAGGTATCTGTGCATTAACTTGGGTTCCTCACCTTATGACATTTGGCCTACTTCTCTCAGAGCCTCCAGCCAAGGCAATATGAATTGCCCCCCGACTATCAATAGCCCATACCCCGATTGCCTTTCTGTCCAAGCCTGGTTGGTACTCAAGCTGTGTGCTGGTCAGTGAACCTATCAGGAAAGGTTTTGGCCAATTATGAACACGGGCAACCCACATTCCCCCCTGTTTTATTATTTAAATCAGCCTGGCTGAGGGCTCAGTAGATGTACGGCATGCTCTGTCTGGGTGTAAGGACCTCTCGGGGTCTCTGCCATGAGGTACACATTGACAAAAGTGAAGGAATGCATTGTGCGAAACAGCAAAGCATAATTCCCACTACCGCAACGCCAGCGATGGCTTTGAGCATTGTTTGCAACCATCCCCATGGCAACCATGACCAGAGTTCATCCCACCACCCCCAGTTGGTATTTTCCCGGATATAGGTGACTATGGTGCCAAGGTCGGTGATTTGACTCTGGACCTTGCGAGAGTTGTTGGTAAGGTTAAAACAACACATGTCATGAACAGTTTCACAACCCAAGTGGTGTAGGAGCAGCAAATAGCAATGGCTGCTTGGTTATCCAAAACTGTGTGCATCAATTCAGCCTGCTCTCGGTTTAACATGGCAATGGCTGATGAGGTATGGTTAATGGCTTTAGCCAGCATGCATGCCAGCTGGCCAATCCTGTGCACATTCCCCACTGCGAGTCCGGGCACCCCTACAATGCTAACCACTAACGAGACGTACTCTGCTTTACTGAGCATTATGATATCACTGTCGCATGTCTCATCTAGCTGGGCCGCTCGTACGGGCTGTGCTGGCCTTGGGGTGACTGAGTGTGGGGTGACCATTTTCCTTTTGGGGAGTACCAGTGTTAAGCGACTGATACAACAGTATGAGTCTGACATATTGGCAGGTCTGTAGTTCCAGGTCCGTTGGTTACAAGTGAAAAACCATCCTGTGGGCAAAATAATGTTAGCATACACATAATTGATAGTCTCTGGTTGGTTACATTTCCAAATTTCTTTCCCGGGGCTCAGGCAATGGTGGTGTGGCCCTTTGGCTGTGGAGCAGCCGGTCATTTTAGCACAGGGCGTATTTGGGCTGATCGCCACTCGGGGTGTGTATAGAGTGAGCGCATCAGCGGGCAAAGTCTTGGTTACCTGAGTCCCCTAGGTCACATAAGTCGCGTACGTGATTCGGTGATGAAGTCCAAATGTGCGTTTAAGCAACCATTCAATGTCCCTGTCCTTCTCTCCCGGATCGCGGCAGACCGGAATAAGGCATGTACTCAAAAGTGAAGCAGAGTCCGTGGTCTGTTTCAAGCAAAAGTCCAACTGGTTGACAAGTTTGGCCAGTCTTTCCCATATGTTGTATTGGAGCCAGGCGGTTAGGTCTCCACCAGGCGTCAAGTCCCCGTAGGTAGCTTGAACCCCTCCCCCCATAAGTAAGGAAAGGATCGAGATGACCATCAGGGAATTGTAGGTGATTTGAGCTTACACGGTGGCCACCATGTTCTTCAGGGTGGGCTCAGTGTTTTGCTCTCTCAGGATGGACAAGGCGTCATCACACAAGGTGTTGACTATCCCCCAGGTTATTCTTGGATCATCCTGGGTCGCCTCAGTCGGTATCGCCTGTCCTGTCTTGGTCCCATCATCAGGTTGATTCCTCCCATCTCCGGCAGCTGGTCCGGAGTTGCTCGGTTCCACGCCATGCGGCTCAAAGTATGGCTTCATGCAGCGGGCCGGAATCCAGATGGTACCTGTAGGAGACATAATTGCTGCATACCCTCTCCCCCAGGTTATCAGGGGCACCGGACCCTTCCAAGAGGGGTCTGGCGGCACTCTGAATCGGACCATAGGGCGCGGGAGAGCTTCCCAACTTCGGAAATGCTTCTCCTGCGGAGTGCAGTCAGCAAAAATATTTAAGTGATTGTACATAAGAACATAAGAACAGCCTTGCTGGAACAGGCCACAGCCCATCCAGTCCAGCATTCTGTCTCACACAGTGGCTCACCATTTCCTTCAGGGTATTCCCAAGCAGATGCCTTCACCTGCTTAGGATTCCCTGGAAATGATATTGAGAGATATCCTGCCTATCTCTCCAACCCGGAGGTTGTCCTTAAGTATCCATAATTATAGCCATTGATACTCTTGTCCTCCATGAACTTGTCTAATCCTTTCTTAAAGCTGTCAAGACTGACACCTGTCACCACTTCTTCTGGCAGGGAGTTCCATAGACCAGTAATCCTCTGGGTGAAAAAGTACTTTTTCTTATTTGTTTGAGAACTAGTACCCAAAAGTTTCATGGAGTGTCCCCTAGTTCTAGTGTTATGCGATAGGGAAAACAGTTTTTCCTTATCTACTTTGTCCACACCGTGCATGATTTTATAAACTTCAATCAGGTCACCTCTTAGACGTTGTCGTTCAAGAGTGAAGAGGCCCAACCGTTGCAGCCTCAGATGATAAGGAAGGTGTTCCAGTCCCCTAATCATTCTGGTTGCCCTCCTCTGCGCTTTTTCCAGCTCCATAATATCCTTCTGGAGGTATGGCGACCAGAACTGTACACAGTATTCCAGATGGGGCCTCACCATAGATTTATAAAGAGGCAAAATGACACTTGCTGACTTATTTTCTATACCCTTCCTAATGATCCCTAGCATTGAGTTTGCTTTTTTCACTGCTGAGGCACACTGGGTTGACACCTTCATTGAGTTGTCCACCAGGACACCAAGGTCCCTTTCCTGGTTTGTCGCAGAGAGTTCAGACCCCATCAGTTTATAAATGTAATTGGGGTTCTTTGCCCCAACATGCATCACTCTGCACTTACTAATGTTGAAACTCATTTGCCACTGTTTTGCCCACTCCCCCAGTGTCAAGAGATCCCTCTGGAGCTCCTCACAATCTCTCACAGTTTTCACTACCCTGTATAATTTAGTGTCATCAGCAAATTTGGCTACCTTGCTTTTTACTCCTACCTCTAGATCATTTATGATGAGGTTGAAAAGCAGGGGTCCCAGGACTGAACCTTGGGGGACCCCACTCTTTACTTCCCTCCACTTGGAGAAGTGTCCATTTAGTGCTACCCTCTGTTTCCTGTCCCTTAGCCAGTTGCTGATCCAGGACAAGACCTGTCCCTTTATTCCATGGCTGGTAAGTTTATTCAAGAGCCTTTGGTGTGGGACCTTGTCAAAAGCCTTCTGAAAGTCCAGATAAACAATATCAACTGGATCCCCCTTATCCACATGCTTGTTGACACTCTCAAAAAATTCCAACAGATTAGTGAGGCATGATTTGCCCCTGCAAAAGCCATGTTGGCTCTCCTTTAGCAGCGCTTTCTCTTCTATGTGCCTATTAATTCTATCTTTTAGGATGGTTTCCATCACTTTACCTGGGACACATGTCAAACTGACAGGTCGGTAATTTCCTGGATCACCCCTGGATCCTTTTTTGAAAATTGGTGTTACATTCGCTACCTTCCAGTTATCAGGCACAAAGCCTGATTTGAGGGAAAGATTATATATTTTGGCTAGGAGATCAGCAATTTCATCTTTACGTTCCCTGAGAACTCGTGGATGGATGCCATCTGGTCCTGGTGATTTGTTAGTGTTTAGTTTAACAAGACATGCAAGGACCTCCTCCCTGGTTATTTCTATCTGGCTTAATTCTTCGGTTTCCCTCCCTACGAAGATAGGCTCTGTTTTGGGCATGTGGCCTCTGTCTTCTTCAGTGAATACTGAAGCAAAGAATTCATTGAGTCTCTCTGCAATCTCTGTTTCCTTTTTAATAACCCCTTGCCTTCCATTGTCATCTAATGGTCCAATGGCCTTCCTAGTTGGGTTCTTACTTCTAATGTACTTAAAGAAGTCTTTGTTATTTCTCTGAGTATTTTTAGCTATACGCTCCTCAAAGTCTTGCTTTGCTTTCCTGATTGTTGCCTTGCATTTGTTCTGCCAGAATTTATGTTTCTGCCTGCTGTCCTCATTTGGACAAGCCTTCCATCTTCTAAATTAGCTTTTCTTGCTCTTGATCACTTCCCGAACAGCTCCTGTAAGCCACATCGGAGTCCTCTTGGACCTGGCAGTGCCCTTTTTCCTTTTGGGTATGCATTCCAATTGAGCTCTGTTATTGTTTTTGTAAACAGCCTCCATGCCTCTTGGAGTGTTTGGACTCTCTCAATTTTCCCTTTCAGCTTCTTTTTTACTAGTTTCCTCAACTTTGGGAAATTTACTTTTTGAAAATTTAAGATCTCTGTGTTAGATTTTATCAGTGACTTGCGGTCTATGACAAGTTAAACATAATTATGTTGTGATCTTTAGTGTGAGGGACCAAAGACAATGAAACAGCCGAAGGGTTGGCTTAACACAGGTTTATTGCATGATGATCCGGAGGAACATGAGGTAATGGCGGATGGGTAGCTCAATATATACAGCTGGCTATACATTTGAATGTGGCTCGTCGACAGACTATTGGTTGCTGCCTGCGTGACGTCGTAGGAGGTCACGCCCTTCTTGACCAGGTGAGGAGGTCGCGGGGAATCTTCCCCCGCTGCTGAACCAGGTGACTAGATCCATGAGAGCTGGACACTCGCTACTGCCCTCTGGTGGTCACTAGCTCGCGTCCCCTTATTAGGTTACATTGATACAGCTGATGGTTATAATGTTGCACACAGAAAGGTTACATTGGTAACACATGGCAAAGGTACATTGTTAAAGGCACAGCTTTACAGAACACAACATCCCTCCCCCCTAGGATGAGACGAAGTCTCTCAGCCAAGATGGCTTGTTGCATGTGCGTTTGGGCCGTGAAGAGGGCTGCCCCCCGGGGGCGTTATTGCTTCTTTGTTCCCTGGTCCCTTGTCCTGAAATGGGAGAGGGAGACTTGTTAGTGGCTTGCCGCTGTCTGGCGGCCTTAGGGGAAGGGAAAAACTCCATTGTGGGCAGACCGGGGGCCGTCGGGGCTAACGAAAAACCCCTCTTCTCGCTTGGATGGGTGGGGGACCCCTCCGAAAACCCCCCCCCCGGTTCTGAAAATCAAAATCTAACTTGGTAGGGGTACCCGCATTTGTGGGGACTTCCCGCGAGATATGTATGGGGTCGGGTTCCTCCTCCTCGGAAAGATCCCCTAGGATATCTACGAGCACATCCTCCTCCCCCCTTGGTGGGGCCCGCGGTCCCCTTTCCCTCCCCCTTGGGCTGAACGGGTGGGGGAGAACCCTAACGTTGACTGATCTCCTGCCTGATCAGTGCCCTGCTCATCGGAGACCCTGCGTCGGAGCTGGTCCGCGTGCCGCCTCCACAGGAGCCCTGTGCTGGTTTCCACGCGGTACGACACGGGGCCGGTTTGCTCCACAACTACGCCCGGCACCCAGGCTGGGCCCGTGCTGGCGTAATTCCTGCAATGCACGGGGGCGCCTATACTGAAACTCTTTGTAACCTCTAGCCCGATGTTCCTTCCTTTGTCCTCTACCCTCGTGGGGTCTAGCCTAGTAAGGATGGTGGTCAGCTTCCTGCGCATTAAGAGCTCTGCGGGGGAGTATCCTGACGCCAATGGGGTCACCCTGTACCCGAGCAGAAACTGACACACTTGTAGGTTCAGATCCCCTGGGCCCATGCGCCGCAACGCGTCCTTCGTGGTGCAGACGAGGCGCTCTACTTGGCCGTTGGTGGCCGGGTGAAGGGGGCGGAGGTGATATGCCGAATGGCGTTAATCTCCATGAATGCCCTAAACTCGGAGGACGTGAAACAACTAGCGTTGTCGCTAATTAACGTGTTGGGTATGCCGAACGTGGAAAAGAGCCTCCGCAAATGCCTAATGGTCTGGGCCGAGGAGGTGCTCGTGACTGGGATAACCTCCAACCATTTGGAGAAAGCGTCCACTACAAGGAGGAACAGGGTGCCTCTGAACGGGCCCGCGAAATCTACGTGCACCCGGGACCACGGCCCCTTAGCCGCGTCCCATTCCCTGTGGGGAAGGCGGGCCTCCTCTGGTCTGGAGCATTGGCAACTTTCACAAGTGCCGACCATGTGCTCGATGTTGGCGTCTAGCTGGGGCCACCAGAAGTAACTCCGGGCCAGCGCCTTGGATCGCACGATGCCGGGGTGGCTGACGTGCAGCAGTTTGAGCACCCGCGGCCGAAGGGAAGTGGGAATCACCACCCGCTGCCCCCACAAGAGGCACCCCCTCTCTAGGGACAGCTCTAGCTTTTTTCTGAAAAATGGAGCGAACTCCTCCGCTGGGGAGGACGCGGGCCACCCTTTCTGCAGCCAGGAGCTGACTGTTGCTAACGTTTTGTCCTTCTCTGTTGCTTTGGCAATGTCGGCGGGCACTACGGGGGGCGAATCCAGCACCTCTATCATGAGAATCTGATGGTCCCGCTCCCCCATGCTCACCTGGCTGGGCGTTAGGGGGAGGGGAGACCTAGATAGGGCGTCCGCATGGCTGATCTCTTTCCCGGGCCGGTAGATCAACGCGTGCTGATACGCGTTGAGAAAAATGGCCCACCTGAGCATCCTCGGAGACAGGATCTGTGGGGTGGGCTTATCAGCGGTAAAAATGCCTAGCAAGGGCTTGTGGTCTGTTACAATGGTGAAGGGGCGGCCGTACAGAAAATCGTGAAATTTTTTCGTCCCCGCGACTATTGCTAGTGCCTCCCTGTCCGTCTGTGCGTAGTTCCTCTCTGCTTGGGACAGGGACCTGGAATAAAATGCTATCGGGGCCTCCCTTCCGCTTTCCAACACGTGGCACAGCACCGCCCACACCCCCACTGGAGATGCATCACAGATCAGAACTACTGGGCGCTTGGGGTTGAAATGGGTCAGTATAGCGTCGGACGCCAGGAGGCTTTTTAGCTCGCTAAATGCCCTTTCTTGGTCATCGCCCCACTTCCATGCCTGGTCTTTCTTTAGCAGTTTGTGTAGCGGCTCAGCCACCGCTGCCTTTCGGGGAAGGAAGGAGTGGTAGAAGTTGAGCAGTCCTAGGAACGACTGTAACTCGGGCTTGGAGGTGGGGCGGGGGGCTTTTTTAATGGCTGCCACTTTGGACATGGATGGTTTTATTCCCTCAGGAGTCACACAAAACCCTAGGAACTCAACCTCGGTTGCGAAGAAGATGCATTTGTCCTTTCGCAACCTCAGCCCCGCCTTTTCGAATATCGTCAGGACCTTCCCCAACCTTTTGGCCAATTCAGCCCGACTCCCGCCCGTTATTAACACGTCATCAAAATAAGGCAACACCCCCTCCAATCCCTTCAGGAGGCGTTCCACGAGTGACTGGAAAATTCAAGGCGCCGAATTCACGCAGAACTGGAGGCGCATCACCTGGAACGCCCCCTTATGGGTGACTATGGTCTGCGCAGCAGCAGCGGCAGGGGACACCGTGAGCTGCTGGTAGGCCTGTGCTAAGTCGAGCTTAGCGAAACACTTTCCCCCGTGTAACCTGGCCAGCAGATGGCTGACTACCGGCACCGGATATGCATTCGGGCGGATCGCCTTGTTGATGGTGCACTTGTAGTCGGCGCATATGCGGACCTCCCCATTGGCCTTTAGAGCGGTTACAACTGGAGTTTCCCACTCCGCAGAATCTACAGGCACAAGGATCCCCTGGTCCACCAACTTGTCCAGTTCCGCCTCTATCTTGTCCTTGAGTGCAAACGGCACCCGGCGTGGTTTTAGACGAATTGGGCGGACCTCCGGGTCCAGGTCGAAAGTCACTGGGGGCCCCTTGAATTTCCCCAGTCCCTTTTTGAAGACTTCGGGGTGCGCCTCGCACACCTCCTGAATTGGATCAGTCCCAACGGCGTGCATCCCAACGGCGTGCACCCCCCCAATAAACAACCCCAGGGTCTGGAACCATTGAGTCCCGAGGAGGCTGCAATTTCCTCCTTTGAGCACGACTAGGGGAAGGGACGCGGTGTGCTCCTTGAATTCGACCTGAAATTTTCCAACCCCCAACACTGGAATACTGTTCCCTTGCACGTCCCGTAGTGTGGACCTCAATGCTTTGAGCTTGGGTCGCTTGTGGGGGGCAATTCCCAAAAACTCCCTCTGGGAAATGATTGAATATGAGGACCCCGAGTCAATTTCCATCCTAATGGGGACCCCTTGGACTAGTACCTCAACAAAGTAGCGGGGGTGTCTAGTAGACACGCTGAACACTGGGGCATCGTCCTCACTGCCGTCGGCGATGCGGCCCACGCCGTCCTGCTTCCGCGTGGCCTGGGCGCCATCCTTGGGTTTCGTCGGGCGGTCTTGTCCCGTGGAACGGTCTGCGGAGCTCCTCCGGGTCTCGCGCTTCTTCCTGCACACCTTGGCGATGTGCCCGCGGCGGCCGCAGTTGTGGCACTCGGCCTTCCGGAAGGGGCATTTCACGCGGTCGTGGGCCGCTCCACAGCCGTCGCATCGCCGTCTCTCCTTCCGGACCCTCTGGACGTCCTCGTCGTCGCTGCTCTCTGTGGACGACCTCGAAGTTCGCCGGGCCGCCTGTACCGGAGCCTCTGCTTTGCTCGCCTTTGGCCGCCAGTCCTGAAGTTCTTGGACCCCGGCCTTCGTAGCTTCTGCGGCCTGGGCCGCTCTGACGACCTCCTGCAACGTGGGAGGCGGCTCTTGGTTCATTAATGTGCGCTGGGTTTTGGCGTTGTTCAGGCCGCACAGCACACAGTCTCGGAGGGTGATTTCGGCATTCTCCCATTTGCACGGGCCGGCCGCCAGCCGCAGGGCCGCCACGAATGCGGCGACCGTCTCCCCGGGCGCTTGGACTCGCCTCCAAAACGCACTCCGAGCGGGAAACATCGCCGTGGCGGGCCGGACGTGCTCACGCAGCATCTGCATGAGTTCCTTGGCCTTGAATTCGCTCACCCTTCTCGGTGCAATCAGGTCCACCAAGGTCCTTTTTGTTTCTTGTCCGAGCATTCTGGTGAAGATGGCTCTTTTCTTCGCCTCTTCCGTGACTTCGGACTCGATCAGTGCGGCCTGGAAGTCCATCTCGAAGATCTCCCAGTCGCCCGGTTTCCTGATTTCGAAACCGGTGCATGTCTTGGTCCCGTGGGCTGCCATGATCCCACCTTCGTCGCCAGTTTAGTGTGAGGGACCAAAGACAATGAAACAGCCGAAGGGTTGGCTTAACACAGGTTTATTGCATGATGATCCGGAGGAACATGAGGTAATGGCGGATGGGTAGCTCAATATATACAGCTGGCTATACATTTGAATGTGGCTCATCGACAGACTATTGGTTGCTGCCTGCGTGACGTCGTAGGAGGTCACGCCCTTCTTGACCAGGTGAGGAGGTCGCGGGGAATCTTCCCGCGCTGCTGAACCAGGTGACTAGATCCATGAGAGCTGGACGCTCGCTACTGCCCTCTGGTGGTCACTAGCTCGTGTCCCCTTATTAGGTTACATTGATACAGCTGATGGTTATAATGTTGCACACAGAAAGGTTACATTGGTAACACATGGCAAAGGTACATTGTTAAAGGCACAGCTTTACAGAACACAACAGATCACTGTTCCCTATTGGATCAGTCACATTAACATCTTGCACCAGATCCTGAGTATTACTCAGGATCAAGTCAAGGATTCTTGTACCTCTAGTTGGGTCTTCAACCATCTGTCCCAGGGAACAATCATTTAGCATATCTAGGAACTTTATCTCTTTATCATGTGCTGAACAACAGTTCACCCAGTCTATGTGAGGGTAATTGAAGTCCCCCATTATAACCAGGCTTCCCTTCTTGGATGCCTCCTTTACAACATTCTCCAACTGCCAGTCTCCCTCAAGAGTTTGGGTCGGAGGCCGATTGTATATGCCTACTGTTAGACCATCCTTGTGGCCTGGTACTCTTGCCCACAGAGCTTCTAATGGTGACTCCAAATCACCTAGATATTCCAATTCATACGATTTTATCACTTCTTTGACATACAAGGCCACACCACCTCCCATTTGCCCCTTCCTATCCTTCCTGTACAGTTTGTAGCCTGGGATAACTGTATCCCATTGGTTATTATCCATCCACCAGGTTTCAGTGATACCAATAATATCAATATTCTTATCTATTGCTAAGTATTCCAGCTCCCCTATTTTGTTCCGGAGGCTTCTGGCATTTGTATACAAGCATTTATATATGCTTTTCTGACAGTCTTTTGTGTCCAGTTACATTGTTAGACTGCCTCTTGCATCCTTCTGCTAGAATGCTAGCGACTAGCTCCTCGCTCTGCTCAGTAATTTTTGCATCCTCCTCACTACTCAAATACACACTTTCCCGAACCGGATGCTGCCCAGCTCCTGTCGGCTTTCCCCCAGTTATCAGTTTAAAAGCTGCTCTGCAGCCTTTTTGATGTTGAGTGCCAGCAATCTGGTCCCATCATGGTTCAAATGCAACCCATCCCTCCTGAACAGATTTGGCTTGTCCCAAAATGTTCTCCAGTTCCTGACAAATCTGAAACCCTCCTCTCGACACCACCGCTTCATCCACGCATTGAGGCTTCTGAGCTCTGCCTGCCTGGTAGATCCTGCGCGAGGGACAGGCAGCACTTCTGGAAATGCTACCTTGGAAGTCCGGGACTTCAATCTTCTTCCTAACAACCTGAATTTGGCTTCCAGGACAGACCGCTTGGCCTTCCCAACATCATTGGTACCAACGTGTACCATGACAACTGGCTCATTCCCAGTTCTCTCTAACAATCTATACATGAACAAAACCTTGTGCAGGTGTTCCTGTCCTTGGCTCTTTGGGGGGACTATCTCCTCCCTTTCTGCTTGTTTTTCAACGTAGGACTTTAGCGTCCATTTCACCCGCTCGATAATGGCTTGTCCTTGGGGATTGTATGGAATACCAAATGTGTGCTTTACGTCCCAAGTGGCTAGAAATGTGGCTAGCTGTTTGGAACTATAAGCTGGTGCATTGTCTGTCTTCAAGTGGCCTGGTTTACCCATGGCCACAAAGCATGACAAGAGATGTTGCTCTGTATGGGTCGCAGTTACTCCCTTCTGGGCCGTGACCCAGACAAACTGCGAGAATGTGTCAATGGAGACGTGCATGTACTGCCATCTCCCAAATTGCGGAACGTGCATGACGTCCATTTGCCAGATTTGGTTAGCTTCTGTCCCCCGTGGGTTTACCCCCCACGAGGGCCTCCCCCCCGGTGTTCCTGCGCATTGCAGGCAAGAACGCACGATGCCTTGTGCTTGTGACAATGGCAGGTTAAACTGCCTTGCTAGAGCTTTGGCATTCTGATGAAAGAAAGTGTGGGTTTGGATTGGGGTCGTGAAGACTCCCAAGACTAATTTCTGATGCGCTTCCTTTGAGGTTGCATCTGTTCTGCTATTGCCCTCTGAAATAGGACCAGGTAGATCCTGGTGGCTTCTAATATGGGCTACATGGAGCACTTCTCTGCGGTTACGCAAATGAAATTGCATGGTCAGGAATAAGTTCAATCAATTCCTGTCTATGGCAGGAGTGATGTAAGCTCCCGGTAGATTGTGAATCAAATTCCAGACATACTGACTGTCAGTGACTATGTTCAATGGTTCTCGGGCAAACATTCCTAAGGCTAGATTCGCTGCTGCCAGCTCCGCTCTTTGTGCTGATTTCTGTGGAAGTGTCAATAGCGTTCTCCAAGCCTGCTCCTCATGCCAAGTAAGCACTCCATATACTCCCCCCCCATCGATGAATACTGTCTTGGCTCCTTCTACAGGGATCAAAGATAGTATGCCTTGTAATTTGACCATCTCAGTCTGGAGTGAGCCAGTCTGGGGTCTTTTGGCAAGTTGCATGCTAAACTACCAGTGAAACCTTCTAATGCAATCAGGAGAGTGTCTCCTAGCTGCATTAGTTGGCGTGTCTGTTCTTTATTGAAGGGCATGACTATTTTCGCCAAGTCGTGTCCTGACGTGTCCCTAGCTCTTAGCCTCCCTTTGTGAATGATTGTGGCTACCAGTTCTTGCGGAGGAACGATATTCCTGGAAGAGGTATTCAGTAGATACACCCATTCCACGATTTTCGCCCCCCCCCCACCCGCTGGAGTCTGTGCCTAGAGCTCCTGCGAACATGGTGCCTGTTTTGATGATGTACAGATTTAGCATGGGGGTGAATGGCCCCCCACCAAGCCTGTCTACCCAGCGGTGGCTAAGAATGCAGTTGACTTCCTGGAGAATTTGCTTAGCCTCTTGGGGAATTTGAATTTGATCTGCCGGCTGTTTTCCTAGCATTAGTAGTGAAAAGAGCGGCTTTAAGAGATCGGTGCTAATTTTAAAATATGGTCTTGCCCAATTAATATTTCCTAGAATCTGTTGGAGTTCCACTAGCATAACGGAGTCTTTGATGTTAAGTTTAGGCAAAACTGGAGCTGCAAAAGATCGGAGTAACCGGTGTTCCTAGTATGAATAGGGTTCGGTTCTCTGAACTTTCTCCGGGGCAATCACCAAGCCCTTTCCCCCCCAATGTACTTTAGAGGTTACAGAATACATCGCTGGCCAATTTGGGTGCTGCAATCAGTATGTCATCCATGAAATGGCAAACTAAGACTTTGGGGTGAAGGTTCCGGAACTTTTCCAATGCCCCATGGACATAAATTTGGCACAGGGTCGGCGAGTTGAACATGCACTGTGGCAAAAATTTCCATGCGAAACGTTGGGTTGGTTCCCTATGATTGGTGACTGGCACTATAAAAGCGAACCTTTCCCTGTCCCTAGGATCTAAAGGGATGGGGTAAAAACAGTCTTTTAAGTCTACAATTAGGATCTCCCACCCTTCTGGGATCATATTTGGGTTGGGAGTGCCGCATTGAAGCGGTCCCATGGGTTGGATGCACTTATTGATTTCCCTCAAATCGTGAAGAAGTCGCCACTTTCCCGACTTCTTTTTAATGACAAAAAACGGTGAATTCCAGGGACTGGTAGATGGTTCTATGTTTCCCACATCAAGCTGCTCTTTAACGAGCTGCTTTAAGGCTTTTAATTTTCCCCCAACTATCAGCCACTGTTCCACCCATACCGGCTCATCTGTTAACCATTTAAGCGGTAGGGCCATTACCTGAAAGTTAGGGTGGCGTGATACTGTTGCATAATGTCCCTCCCCCAGAGGTTGACGGGCACATTTAAAATGTGTGGTCAGATGACCGCTGCACCGTCTGCCCCGGCTGGTAACTTCTACCCAGTCTTGGCCTCTGTATGCTTCCTGAACTCCTCCTACCCCCCCCCCACATCTGAAACTGGTTCTATGGCCTACTCGGGGGGCCACAATTTCTTGCTAATCATGGTGACATCAGCTCCGGTGTCTAACAGACCGTCAAACGGTCTTTTGTTTAAAAATACCTTAATGACAAGTCGCTGTTTCCACTCTGTTCTTTTCCACTGTCGCTATGATCTGGTATCCTTCTACTGCCCCTTCCTCTCTCGGATGATCTGTCGACCCGAATCCTGAGATTTCTCTGATCCCTTCCTGGTTTCTACCTGGCAGATGACAAGGAACCATGATCAATTGCACGACTGACTCTCCTTTGCTAATTATCTGGGTGTGTCCAAAGCTGGACTTTGACGATTCCTGTGTAATCAGCATCTATGACTCACGGGATCACGAAGATCCCTCTTTTCCCTGCACTGCTTCGAGGCAAGACTAATCCTATGGTGTCTCGGGGCAGAAGACCCTTGTACTGGGAGTTAACTAGATGGACAGAGACTGGCAGGTCGCATGTAACGTCCTCCTGGGATTCTAGGTCTAGCCCTGTGCTGCCCTTAGTTTCTGCCTGTGCCTCGGAAGTGCTGGGTGTGACACTGGGTGTTTCTAGTGGGATGTCCGCTCTGGGGCTTCCAGGGTAGGCATCGTCTCTATTTGGACCGGGGCCAGAGACACACCCATGGCCCGGTTTCCCGAATTCATTTTCCCCATAAATTTTTATTAATTTTTCAAAGAAAAACAATAATACATAATTCAAAGACAATAAAGAAAAACAGCACTTAATAATCAACATACATTTAAATTTACCACTAAAACACCAAGTCAAAAAACAGTAATACACTTTCATTATACTTCTTCCAGTTGGCATATAGTTCAACACTTTATTTTAAACTTCAATCACTTTGATTATCGCAGCCAATCTTCTTCCTAATTTTCCATTTCCAAGAATATTTTCATCAGTGCTGTGATAATCAAGTCACTATAATCTATCTTTTTTTTAAAGAAAGCAAAAACATCAAAATAGAATACAAAAAAAGACATAAAATTCATTAAACAAGATACAATTACAATAAACACCCTTTGTGCCTATACCTATAAGTGAGTCCGTGGGATGTCACATTTTTTTTATTATTTATCTTACTGTTTCCAAAAATATATTTGTTCTGGTGCCCGGCTATCCCCATACCCTCCCTTCAATGAGCGATCAACAAACAATCGCCAAATTTTCCAAAATCTATTTTCCTTAACTCTCCCTTTATATTTATTTATTTCCCATGTTAATTTATCATTCAATGCAAAATCCCACATCTCTTTATACCACTCTTCTATCCTCAGCATTCCATCTGATTTCCAATTTCTTGCGATACACATTCTACCAATTATCAGCATTAAAGACAGTAATTCCTTTTTATCCTCATTCAAATTTACTTTGTCAACATCTGTTAGCAACACCATTTTTATATCTAGCATACATTTCATCCCCATAATTTCACTTATTTCCTTCTCAATTTTTCCCCAGAAATCATTTACCACTTTACATTCCCACCACATATGTTCATATGTTCCCAGGGTATTTTTACATCTCCAACAGTTTTTACTTTTGATGTTATCTATTTGAGATAGCTTCTCTGGCGTCAAATACCATTTCCATAACATCTTGTAATTATGCTCCTTTATTCTAACAGACATTGTTTTCATATACCTCTTTCTCCATTTATTTTTCCAACTTTTCTCAGGTATCTTTATATTCAAATCTCGTTCCTTATTTAATATTTTATATAGTTTGCTGACCATGCCCTTTAATCCCATATCTCCTTTTCTTACCCTTAATACCAATTCCTCAAATTTAGTTTTTTCTCTCTTTAAACTTAATTGCTCCTTATATTGTTCGTTCCATTTATCAATCAATGCTATCTGAAACCAATTCAAATTTAACTGCTTATAAATTTCCGCTTTTCTCCCTCCATCCTTACACTCTCTTATCCAGTCTTTCAACAAATAAACGTTTCTTAATAATACTTCTTTCCCCCTTTTATCTAATTTTATTGGAAAACTTTTAAGATCCTCCATTTCAATTATTGGAGACACATCAGGACTTAATTCCTTTTTAATCTTTTTCCATACCCGTAACATCGTCTTCAACATCTTATTTTTAACTACTATTTTTCTATCGCTGCTATCCAGAAATACTCCTCTACCTACATAATCAATTTCCTTCATTTCCAAATCTTCCCATATTGCCCTTTCTCTTGCTAAGATTTTCATAATATTCCTAATTTGAAAAGCTCTATAATACATTCTCAAATTTGGTATCCCCAATCCTCCCTCCTTTTGCGGTAAATACCAAAAAATCTTTGCTATTCGAGATTTTTTCCCCCATTACAATAATTATTTATTTTATTTTGAAATTCTTTAATCTCTTTATCATTCATCTGTATGGGTAACGCATCAAATAAAAAATAAATTTTCGGCAGCAGCAGCATCTTACTTAATGCTATCCTGCCAAACCAGGATAGCTTAATTTTTTTAAATTGCTCTATTTTCTCTTTAATTTCCTTTTTTTTTTTTTGTATCTCATAATTCAGTTTTTTAAGCTCTTCCAAATTATCTGAGATATTTACACCTAAATATCTCAAAGATTTTTTAACCTGTAAAATACTTATCTCTTACTCTCTCCTGTTCCTCTTTATCTACATTACAGAATATCATTTCAGATTTATCCCAATTTATTCTCAGTCCTGTTATGTCCTCAAAATCTATTAAATGCTCTTTTATTTTTTCCAGTGCCTTTCCGGGATGTTTCATAACCACCAAAGTGTCGTCAGCGTAGAGACTTATCTTATTATCTAAAACCCCTTTTATCGTATTGTCCCCTCTTATAGCATCTGCTAACAATTCCATTGCCATAATAAACAATATTGGAGACAATGGCCACCCCTGTCTTGAACCTGCCTCCAATCTAATTTCCCCATCTCTCTTTTATTCCTTTTTACTTTAGCGGCTCTTGCCAACAGCTTCGAATTTCTATTACTATATTCGAAATATTCTCTCTTCAAATACACCAAGTCTTTTTTCACTTTTTGTATATCTTTCCCTACCAATTCATTCTTTAATCTTTGCATTTTCTCAAATACCTCTTTACTTTTAGTCTTTACATGCTCTTCTAGTAACCATTTAATCTCATTCTCTGTTTCATATTGTTTATCTCTAAAATGCTTGTTCTTAATTGAGGCCAGTTTGACATTCTCCTCTAAAAACCGACTTCATGGCATCCCAAACTACATTATAATCCACCTCACCTGTATCATTCCAGTCCCAAAACTCATTCCACTTCTCAATTATTTGTTCCTTACACTTTTGATCGTGGAACAATTTTTCATCATATCTCCAATTTCTCTTATACTTTTTTCCCCTCTATCAATTTTTAATTCCACCCAATATTTTGCATGGTCTGATTCTTTAAATATCCCAATCTCCGCATCTTCTAAATCTTTAATCAAATTTTCCGAAACCAAGATATAATCTATTCTAGAATATGTATTATGGACCTGTGAAAAATATGTGTATGCCCTCTCCGATCCCTTGATCTCCCTCCAGCTATCCTTCAGACCTAATGTCTTCATCTATTTATCCAAAATCTTCATACCAGCTGTTCTCCCAGCTCTTGTTAAATTCGTACAATCCTCTGGTACCCGTATTAAATTAAAATCTCCAGCAACTATCATTTTTTATGTTCTCTCTTTTTCTAGAATACCAAGTACTTTATTTTAAAATGTTTGCTGATGATCATTTGGGGCATATATGTTTACTAACGTTATCTCTTCATCATCTATTTTCCCAGTTATAATCACATATCTACCTTCTGGGTCTGTTATACTTTTTTCATTTCAAAGGGGCGTGGCTAAGATGCCAATGGAGTAACATCAGAATAGTTAGCTCGTGCTGTTAAAGAGGTTATGAAAGAGATTTATTGCTTTTAAAACCGTCTCAAACTATGGGAAAAAAGAGGTCTGTGCCACCCTGAATTAATGAAGAACATTTTGAGGATTTGAAGCCTGTGGAGCGGCGGCACTGGGTGAGATAAGCGGTGGCAGCGGGGGCCGAGGGCCGAGGGCCGAGCCGGACGCGCTGGGGATCGAGTTGGACGTGCCGCGGATGGGCGAGATTTCCTTGAGAAAGAGGTATATTAAAAGAGAATAAAGGCGGACAGGTAAAGATGTGGCAGTTACGGGATCTCCGAAGCGAAAGAGCGGGGAGAATCCACGACGGAAAGGCAAGTGATGAGAGTGTGTGTGTTTGTAAAGCTGTGAGAAGGAAGGGCAAGGCTCTGTAATGGCGGAGGAATGGAAAGCGAAAGTTAACTGAAGTTAAAGAAGGGGATGCTGAAGAAGGCTTCTGTGAGTTGGGAAGCAAGAGTGGGATATCGGAGAAGAAGCCTGGAGAGGAGAGAAAGGGCAGAAAGGAGCTAAAGGATTAAACCTGAAAGATACTGGTCAGAGCTCCAGATAACGGGTGGAGCAGAAGAAAGAGGGAGAGAGGCTGGTTTCGTCCTCGGTGATTTTAAGCCTGCACCATTTGGAGGGGGCCTTCGGATCTCCTATTTCAAAGGTTTGGAGTCCCTATCTTCGATCTGCCTGGGTTAGGGACTTTCTATGGTACATTTCTGTGGAATACCAGAATTTGGCTGTGTACTTTGGAGGCTGGAATTGTTATTTTGATCTCTGTTGATGCCTGTTACTTGGATTACAAAGGAAGTGGTGGTTCCACTGTGAAAGTCATAGCTTCCCTCCTCCCTTAGTTTGTGGATACGCTGCTGCTGTTTTCGTTGGGAGCAAGGAGCTTATTAAAGCGGTTTGGCTGTATTGCAACACAGGAGCAGCCCTAAGGAGAAGGATTATTTCGAGACTAAAGGTTTGAGGTTTTGAAGTTACGGTTTAGTATTATTATGGAAGACAGTGCTGCACTTTGAAACCTTTTATTCCTTTCATTCCTTTGGATATACATATTAAAAGTGGACTGGCAGACGTTGTTTCACAAGTGGATTATAAACCTGAGGAATAGTAATTGATATTGATTGGATTACAATATGATTGGCTCCTCCCTTTGGATCTATTTTTGGAGTAGGAAAAGCTGGAATTTACCTGGGAAAAGAAACTGGTGGGTAGGAAAACAGTGCATCTTTTGAGTGCACTGTTTGAAAACCTATCAGAAGAAATGGATAAGAGAAAGGAGGAGGAGGTGGTTAGGCCGAAAAAGTTGGATTCAAGAAAGGAAGAAAAGAAGGATGAAAAGAAAGAGAAGTCTGCATCCACGGAGTCAACAGCAATAGGAGGGACAGAAGCTGATTCATTTGATCAATTGCAAATAATGGTGGAGTTGGGGAAACCGATGAAAAAAATGGACAAAATGGAGGAGGCAAATGTAAAGGGGTTTCGTGAAATGAAGGAAGTGAGGGGGAAAGACAAGGAAGAGTTAATGGGGTTTCACAAAAAGCTTGTTTCACAGTTAAATGATTTAACTGTAAAGGTGGACGCCAACTATCAGAGGATGGATAAAGTTTTGAATGTGGTGCAAAATGATATGAAATTGATGCAAGATGATATGAGAGGGCTTCATGAGGAACAAAAAGAGGTTAAATTAAAAATAGAGAGTCAAGGGAAAAATTAGATTTGGTTGAAGAGGTGATGAGAAAACAGAACGTGGTCATACGCAATTTGGTGGAGAAAACGCCAGATAAGCTGAAAGAATTGTGGATTGGCTAAACAGTTTGAACATGGGGATAAATTTTGTCAGCTGTTTTAGATTGGGGGCAAAAAGCGGGGGAAAAGGAAATAGAAATGTATTAGTAAAATTTGCAAATTGGGCGGAGAAATTAAAGGTGATGGCTTTTATAAAACAGGCTGGATCTGGCGTTTTAAAAATTGATGGGTGTGAGATTGAGGTGTATAATGACTTATCTGTTGAGGAACAAATGTGGAGGTTTAAGATAAAACCCGTGACAAAAATCCTCAGGTAGCGATCTATCGACTATCATTGGAAGTTTCCCAAACAACTCAGATTTTTCTTTGAAAAAAATGCATGTGTTGGAGGATGAAATGGATTATTTAGACTATCTGTGTCGGATTGGTCTGGTTAAAATGTCATCTCGAGAATGGAGGGGATTAAGGAAAGCGCTGGTGGAATCGGGGGGATTGCGGAGAGATTACGCAGGTGAATCGGAGAGGGGGGCAACAGGAGGAATAGAGGTGGAAATGGAGGTGCAGGTGGTGGCAGAGGATGGGTGAGACGGATTAATTTGAAACAGAGTTTGTTTAGTAATAGTAATAATTTTATAATACTAGTAGATACAGCGCTAGAGCTACAGATAAGATGCATTCTTTTACACGTTCCCCCCTCCCCTCTTTGATAATCAAGGGCTACTTTTTGAAAGAAGGGTGGGGAGAGCAGACATGATTGTTTTTCATGTGGTTAGTTTAGATGTTAAATGTAATTTTTTTTTAATTGTAGTTTGTTAGATAATGTATATGTGGTGGAGGAAAAGGCACAAATAGGAGTCCGCGATTGTCAGAAAGAAAGGAGAGTAAGACATAGGTCTGAAGAATGTTAAAGTATTGACCTGGAATGTGAAAGGTACCGGCTGTCAAGTTAAGAGGAAGAGGTTAGAATCCGCCCTGAGGAAGGATAGACCAGATATAGTCTTTCTTCAGGAAACCCATCAAAAATCAGAAGATACTAACAGGCTTTTTTTGGGATGGATGCAGGTATATGAAAATGCATATGGAACATCAAAAGCAAGGGGTGTGGCAGTCCTGATTTCGAGTTTCCCGAATTCAGACAGTTCTTAGCCCAATGGAAGCTGTTGTGGCATCTTGGGCATTGGGTGGATGGGTGGCCAACGGGCGCCCCCCCTTTCTGGTGGGGTTGTTTGGACCTACACTCTTTGGCAAAGTGCCCCAGCTTGCCACACCAGTGACAAGCTCCCTCAGGTTGGTTCTTGGGGCGATTTCCCCCTTGCACCGCTGCTGCCAACAGCCCCATCTTATAGGAGTCTGTCCCAACATCAGCGCAAGCTCTGATCATGTCAGTAAGCATCAGATCAGTTCGGTGACCCATCACCTGCAAGATTTTGCGGCAGTCGAGGTTGGCGTTGTCTTTTGCCTGCTTCATCATAGCTGATGTCACCCTCTTGGGCCTCCTGATTGTCTATCTGCCTACTAATTGCTTCCTCTAGCCTGTTAATGAAATCCAGGTAGGGCTCTTCCGCTCCCTGTTTGACTGTGGTGTAATTCTTTGTGCCCTTGCCAGTAGCAGGTACTTTGAGGCATGCCTTGAAGGCGACCTCGGATGCTAACTGGAGTGTGGCTGCTGGCAGGACGGACTGCGCTTGGATGGTATAGAACTGCCCTGAGCCGTATAGCTGCTCAGGAATTACTGCTCCCCCCATCCTGGCGGCCCTAGCCTGCGCTTCTAGCCAGTACTCGCTGTCCCACAAAAGGTACTGGCTGGGGCTCAACATCATCTGCATTGTGACCTTCCAGTCATGAGGGATGAGCGTGGTGGATTCCCACAGCTGCTGGAGCGTGCCCCTTGTGAATCTACTCTGGAGCCCTGTATCTGTAATGGCTATGCGGATCTCCGCAAGCAATTTGTATGGAATTAGCATGTATATCACCACCTGATCGCCCATGAGGGCGTCCGTCTCTAAGCAGACTGGACGTAGCTGTTGAAGCTCGGCCAGTTCCTCAGCTGGCAGTTCCCCTTTGCATGCTTCCTCTTCTACCATGAGCTGGAAAGGACTCTTGGTGACCTGGGAAGCGCCAGTTGCCTCCACGGGAGATGTCGGTGCACCTTTTTGGAGGTAGTACGGTGGGGTGTATGATGCACAGGACGATGGCCCTCTGGGTCTAGGTTGGGATCGCGGCCTCGGCTGCCATGGACTTTTGCTGCCTCCGGTATTGGGATTCACGGCTTTCCCCGGTGTTTGGAACGCGTCCATTCCAAGAACATGGGATTGGCCGGGCTTGCGGTTGCGTTGCCTTCCCTGCCTCTAGATGGTCGTGGTCTCTGCTGCACACCACGTTAGCCTGAAGATCGTGCTGAGTTCTGATTAGGGTATTGTTCCGATCGGAACTTCTCTGTAGCCTCCGGGAAGAATCGCGCCGTGACTCTCTAGGAGAATTGTGTTGCGTAGCCTCCAGGAAGAATCGCGCCGTGACTCTCGAGGAGAATTGTGTTGCGGCCCCTTAGAATCATGTCGGGGTCACCAGATGTTGCAATGGACCATGGAGGGGGCCACCTGATGCGGTAAAGGCCCACACAGGCTCAGAATGACTGGCCGCAAGGGAAGGCACATGAGACGAATGTGCGGTGAAAGTCCACGTGCCTGAGTGGCGCGTGACCCTGTCACAGAAGGCTTGCATACATGGCATTTCGCTGACCAATTTACATTTATCAGCTCTTGGAAGTTACTTGGACGTTCTGAGTACCCTGGACCTCCGCTGAGGAACTAATTAACTGGGTTGGCAAAACCTATTGTTCTCGTCTTAATCTCGGAGTCTTGGCTATATTGACTCCGGGCAACTAAACTTAATTAACTTGTCCAACGCGGCTTGTTTGCCCAATAAAGTCTGCGGATGTGAGTTAGATATTGTGTGTTACCTGGGTTAGGTATCTGTGCATTAACTTGGGTTCCTCACCTTATGACATTTGCCCTACTTCTCTCAGAGCCTCCAGCCAAGGCAATATGAATTGCCCCCGACTATCAATAGCCCGTACCCCGATTGCCTTTCCGTCCAAGCCCGGTTGGTACTCAAGCCGTGTGCTGGCGAGCGAACCTATCGGGAAAGGTTTTGGCCAATTACGAACGCAGGCAACCCACAGAAGTATCTCTTCCTTCCATAATCTTAGTGCCCCTTTCTTTGTCTTGCCTCCCTTAGACGCTGCTGGGTAAATCCACTAATAGTATATGATTATATCCTGGATCAATTTGTTTTAATATGGCGGCAGCTGCTACTCATGTCTGAGTATACATTTTTTCCTGAAAACAATTTTCAGGGGAAATGACATTGGTGTGAATTTGTTTATGGTGCATCCCAGCTTTCCATGAAGTGAGCCACACACTGCGATCATGCAGCCATCTCCTGCGGCACATATGAAATGAGACATGCAGAATTTGACACCATGACTGCCATGGACTGCCGCAGCCTTGAGGATATTGACAAGGTGCGCCTTCACAGCCAGTCCATCTGGCATGGCCTCTTCCTCTGTTTTATTCCTCTGCTGTGTTCTCTCTGCCTTGGTCTCATTCTTTTCTTTGATCTCCTTCTCCAGTAGAGCTTTTTCCTTATGGTATCTCCACCATCAAACTCCTGTTTGTAATCCCTATTCACTCACTCCTGTTTACAATCATGCCATTTTTTTGGCTGCCTGGGCAACCTCTGCTGCTTCCCATGGTGGCAGGAGGGTATGCAAAGCATTTCTGCTCCTGTTGTGTATGCATGCAGTTCAGCTGCTTGCCATTAGCGCAGCTGTGCAGAGCGTCACGTGGCTCCAGATTCTCCAATGGTAACTTCCGCAGGAAACCTTCCCGCCACAGGTGAAACTACGTTAGGTATGCACAAAGGTCCGGCTACATCATAAGGTTGTCACCATGCCTGTAACCAATGGTGCGCCTCCGGGCCAAATTAAAATGTACTGTGTCTTATATAAGGGGGGCAAGGCTCTGCCATTGCCTCATGTACAGATTGACCATGTGCCAATAAAGAAGTGTTGTAACCCACCTGCTGGCTAGTCTGCATTCAATCTGCCTACATCAAAGCTCCATTTTTTGAATTTTTTGCCATATTTTCACCGTGTTTCTGCAGTTTAAATGCTGTGTTTTTGCACTTCCGGGTTCCATGGTTGGAACCCAGGCACTGCTGGAAGCTCCCTCAGTCACCGGAAGTTCATAAACACCGTGTTTTAGCTGCAGAAATGTGACAAAAATTCCAAAAATGGAGCAGAAATGCTCTGCATACCCTCACGCCGCCATGGGAAGTGGCGGAGGCTGCCCAGGTCCCTGAAAAAAGGCACTATTGTGCCTGTGGTGCCAAAACGCCAATTTGTGCGGAGGCAGCAATTGCAGACTATCATTGATACCAGAATGTGTATGCCATACCTGTCAACCTTCCCGGATTGGCCAGGATTTCCCGATTTTCTGCGCCGATTTGCACCATTTCCCACCCGCAGCTGCCAAAACCCTGGAATTGGCAGCAGGGGAAAAGAGGTACTGCGCATCCCTTCTGCACAAGTCGCATTCTATGCATGCGTAGAAGGCTTTTACACTTGCGTAGAATGCGACTTGCGCAGAACCGTTGTGCGCAGGCCCTGGATTGTCCGGAGCCGCGGTTGACAGGTATGGTGTATGCTCTCAAGACTGTGACAGTTAATCACTTACAGGTACCGCATTTCGAGTTACGGATTTTTTGTAATACAAAAAAACCCAAGGAACACATTGAATTCGTAACTTGAGGTTCCATTGTACAGACCATTTGTCATACAATACACTCAACTTTGCTAACTTTTAATTCTTGTCTGAAACTATATAGTTCTCTTACTAGATTGCTATTGATGACAGGCATGAAAGCTGAACAGTGAGAGGCTCAGGACATTTAAAAGGAAGCACTTTTCCATAGGACACATCGTTAAGTTACAGAGCTTGTTACAGCAGGCAAAAGGAATATAACAGCCTTCAAACTGTGCAACTGTAGAATTCATGGATGATATATTAAACTAGAGGGGTCTCAGTCTCATCAAGCATGATTCTTATGTTCTTACAATGAGTGTAGTTTATGGAAACATTGGGTATGTGACATTTAAGGATTTTTATCTATTGCTTTATTGTTCTGTGATATCTTTTACTGTGTACCACCTTGCAAGCCACTAAGAGTTATTGAATTCCAGTTGCAGCTAACTCCAGCCAGCATGAACAATGGTCAGAGATGATGTGAGTTGTACCACTCATTCACTACTTTGTAGTAGATAACAGAATTTCCAAACTCCTAGCTAAGCACTAACAGGCCACTTACAAAATTTGTACGTAGATGGGATGAAGCTCATTTGTTAACTTCTTGCCAGTTAATTTTATTTATGTCTGACTCCATTGTACTCATGGCTGTCAATAGAAACACTTTATTACAGACTACAACCAGCACAGTAAAACGAGAGGTAATTTTTTTAAAAAAATTTAAATGTAGTTAAAATATATTATTTAAAAAACATACCCATTTAAAGTTAAAAGAAATAGAATAAAATCAGTTTGTAAAATTAGTGCTATGGTAGCTGCTACTGCAATATAGCATTCACAGTTTGTGCCACTGAGGGGCCTGCCAGAATTATTCTTCTAATCGTGAACACTGTAGCATAAAACATGGCGGTATTACGGGTAAAAGCGGGACTTTCATCTGATAGTAGCCTGTGAGCGTAAGTGCTGTTTGATGGACTATGATATTTGCAGAGCAGTGGGGATATGAGTTTATCTTGGATATCCCTCTAGAAAGAGCAGGTGCATAAAACATGTGCTGTAGTTTCAGCTCCTGTATCACAAGGGCATAGTCACTCTGGCATAGGTATTTTTTTTTAAAAAACTTTCCCTCCAAAGCTGCCAAAAGATGGGCATGTAGGGTTGCCAAAATTCTCTCCTGCCAAACCGGGACAGCCATGTGACGTCATTGCATTCTTCAAACTGCACATGTATCAGATGGGGCTATGAGGGAGACCGCGGCTCTAAGACTGCACAGAATTTCTTGGGCCACTCTTGCAACCACCCTTCCTCCTCCTGAGGTCACCCCAACCCACCCTCCCCTTCACACACACCCCACTGAAGTAGACTCACCCTCAAATCCCACATGCAGTCCATGGCGCCTCCATTTCCCTCCAGAAGGAGAAAAGGAGACAAGAAGGGACTTATTTTAGAGGAGGACCTTTGCAATGGAAGACTCTTTACTTTCTGTCCACCCTGTTCCCTTCCTCTCTAGGAATACTGACCCTATGCAATTAACCCTTTGCGGTCACATGAAGAAGGAATCCTCCATCCCAGTGTATGGTGGAGGTATGGCTTCTTAGATATGAGTATTTCTTGCTCCCTCCTGGCTTTCAAGGAAAAAGGCTGAGGACGACTCCTTGTCCCCCAAACTTCAAGGTGAACCAAGGGATTTTTGCAAAGAGTTATTTCACTGCCTCTGTGCCTTTCTTTCAATTATCTCATTTGCAAGTGTATCCCCTCCCTGGCGGGCTTCTCAGGGTGCTGCTTTGCTTTTGTTGCTTTCAAGCAGGACAACTGAAAGAAAGGCAGGGAGGCAGTGAATTAACACTTTGCAAAAATCCTTTCATGAGGGGTGATCTTGCTTCCTTTGTTCAATTTTTAAAATCCGGGACTTTTACATGGTTTTTCTTGAACGGGCCAGGACAGCTTGAATCCGGGAAAATCCTGGAAAACTGGGACATATGGCAACCCAACGGGCATGGCAGCGGGCCAGTGTGGCTGCCATTGGCTGGGTGCCTCAAGTTGTGTCAGATACTGAGCTGGGGAGACGATGTATCTTTGGGACTCTGGATCCAAAAGAGTTGGAACTCTGGCTATACATGGCTGTCTTTCTCCCCACTTCTTCCTCTCAACAGCATTGTAAGATAGGGCAATCTTAAGAAAGTGTCAGGACCAGTGTGTCACCCAATGAGGTCCATTAATTACTATACCATGTTGGCTAAAACTTGCTAAAACTTAAGTGCAGTTAATCATGTCGACACTTTGATCTTATGAAAATTGCAGTGTTTCTATTAGTTTGGTGACAGTCTGCAGTTTAACTGTGGGACTGAGACCAATGCAGATTTCCATGTGCTTTCCTGGGATCCAATGGATTTACCTAAAAAGTAAGTATGGTTGGTGTATTGGATAGTGTTTAGACTAAAGCCCAGGAGATTTGGATTCAATTTCTTATTTAGCCATGGAAACTCAAGGGCAGATTGGCAATATTAAACTACTCCATGTAGTCAGAAAAAACTTAGCAAAACCTAAGAACAAACAAAGGCATCGTTAGACTTTTATTCCATACAATCCTGTGGTCTCCTACATCCCCTTAGTGGTCACAAAGTGTAAATGCATATATGGCAAAAGGTAATAAGGTAAAGGTTTTCCTTGTTCGAAAGCCAGTCATATCCAACTCTAAGGTTCAGTGCTCATCTCTGTTTCAAAGCCGAAGAGCCAGCGCTGTCTGCTTCTGCAGACATTTCCATGGTCATGTGGCAGGCATGACTAGACACCAGAGCACATGGAACGCTGTTACCTTCCCACTGAAATGGTCCCTATTTATCTACTTGCAATTTCTTGCTTTCAAACTGCTAGGATGGCAGAAGCTGGGACAAAGACGGGAGCTCATTCTGTCCTACAGTACTCGGGAATCGAACTGCTGACCTTCCACCTACCAGTCTGCATCTTAGCCACATGAGCCATTGCAGTCCCCATGGCAAAAGGTATATATAATAAAATAAGAAATGCATCTTTGATTATCAAAGAGTATTATATTTATGTTGGTTTTGTCAGGTTCAAAATGAATTCAAAGACCAAGGCATATATTATATCCAGCTGAGGGCATAATTAACCTGTCAAAATGTGGTTTTTAAGTACTGCATGATGGATTGAGTGCCCATCTCTGTCCCAGCTCCTGCCAACCTAGCAGTTCGAAAGCAAGACATTGCAAGTAGATAAATAGGGACCACTTCGGTGTGAAAAGAAGACAGTGTAGTGACTAACTTGTGTAAATAAGTAGATGTTACACTGGATAACAACTACTGTAGGAGGCATTCAGCTTAGAGTTTAGAAGTAACATGGTACAAATGATATGTATAATCTTATTCTGGGGGTAGTGGCATTATAAATGTTATTCTTCATAATGACTACTAATTGTTACTTCTAAAATATTGGCTTGGGAGGTCTTTTGCTATTTTTGTCATTCAACATGGTTTTTTTAAAGTAAAAAGTAGCAAAAAGTAACTCCTTACTAAAGGTACAATAAGCAATCTCTTAAAATGACAATTAATGATCTTATGACACTTTGAAGACTACAAAGTTTTATTTTGCATAATTTTTCATGGACTGTAGCCCACATTATCTGCATATTCGTGTGGAGCTTTTATCCCTTCAGATATTATGGATTTACAACTATAGTCTTTTAGACTTAACCCAGGGGAGTAACCTAGTGAGAAATGATATGATATAGAGAAAATCTTACATGAAGACATGACAGCTCTAGGTTCAAGTCTTCACTGAATCATGAGACTTACTGGATAACCTATCTCACAAAGTTATTGTGCAGATGAAGAGAGGAGGGGGAGAGTGATATACAGTGGAACCTCGGTTAATGTAATTAAGGTATTCTCCAGGATGTTTCTTACAGCGAAAATTACTTTAACCGAATTTCCCATAGGAATGTATTAAATGCAATTTCCCATAGGAATGCATTGACAACCAAAATATTTTAACTGAAATGCAGTTTCCCATAGGAATGCATTGAAAACCAATTAATCCGTTCTGAAAAGAATTCCATAAACCGAGCCACTATTTTCTTTGGATTTCCTTTTGTTATGCGATTTTTATGTTAACCGAGCCATTTGTTAACTGAGGTTCCACTGTACACAACATTGAGCTCAGAGGAAAAGTAGGACGTAAATTTAACTCATAAATTAGGAATGATGACAAAGGTGTACCTATAAAAAACAGCCAGATCATGTTTGGGCTCACCACCACCCCCGCCCCCGAAGCCCCAGCCTAAGAGACTAAGGAAACCAAAACCCAGTTTCTACTACCACAGGATCCATTCCGCTCTGCCAGAGACCACCACTCATTCAGGAAGCCAGCTTAAGACTTTGGTACTTTGGACTGCGTCAAGTTCTGATCCAGAGCTAGGGGGAAATCAATGGTAGATTTCTATCCCTTGTTGTTTCTGCTTAAAAACCCACCAGTTCAAGTAGGACATTCCGAGATACTGTACTGTAGATAGCAATCATCATATAGTACACAAAGGCTGGAAACCAACCCTGGCTCCACGAAAATGAAGAGTCTTCTTGTAAACGTTCAAAATCTTTATTATATATATAAAGAAAGATTAAAAACCATGGATATAAAGAAAAATAACAAACATTATGAAGGAAGAACATCCTTCAGTTTCTCACCTTCCCAATTGAAAAGAAGAATGATCTATCTAACTAGCATCTTCCAGCCTTAGCCAGCTAATACATAATGGATGCATTTCTACCTTTTCACAGTCAAGCTCCTGCGATCACTTCTCCTCCTGCTGCAAAACTTTGTCTTCTCCCTATCTTCCAAACTAATTCCCATCTTCCATATCTTCTCTCGCCTTTCTCCAGCTTTATCCAATCAGATTACAGCTTACAATGTCCATTATCTCCCTTTCCCCCTCTCATTTTCCAAGGTTGTTTTTGAATATCTTCAGAGGACAAGAATTTGCAACTCAGTGCTTTCAAGGCCAAATTGCACTCCCCTGGCCTTTCTGGGAAACAAAACTCCAAGAACCATCATGCAAAGACTACATTTCAGTAAATTAACCCTTTCTGAGGAAGGAAGAAGGATGAGCAGAAATCAGCTTGGTAATACTATGAGTGAGCAGCATCTTAGAATTGTTGTAGATCACTAACTGAATATGAGTCAAGAGTCCTCCTTTATTTGACACTCGTCAGACCACATGCAATGTACTGGAAATCCAGTTCTGGAGACTGAACTTTAAGAAAGATGCTAAGAAACTGGAACAACTTCAGAGGAGGGCAACAAAGATGACCAGGGGACTGGAAACCAAACCCTATGAGGAAAGACTGAAAGAACCAGGCCGGTTTAGCCTTGGGAAAAAGAGACTGAGTAGGATATGATAACACTTACAAATGAAACTACAGGAAGCCAGATATAGGCTGAATATCAAGAAACCCATTCTCACTGTTAGAGCAGTACAACAATGGAACCAATTACCTCATGAGGTGGTGAGATCACCAACCCTGGAGGCATTCAGGAGAAAATTGGACAACCATCTGTCAGATCTGTTTTGATTTGGATTCCTTCATTGAGCAGGAGGTTGGACTGGATAGTCTTATAGGTCCCTTCCAACTCATTTATTCTGTGATCCTATGCTTCATTGCAATATTGGTGTGGGGAGAAAACAAGTAAGGTAAACTTATGTCACTTGCATGACATGTCAGTTTCTCTTCTCTTACTTCCTACTGTCTTGTTTCCTCATACTATATTGCCTTTTTGCTTACTTCCAGAACTCCTTATCAGTAAGACAGAATGGTGACATTTGTGATACTATAATCATAGGATTCCACAAGATTAGAATACTGATGTCATAATGAAGGAGGGAATTGTGGTTTTGTAGGTGGTGGATGTGATCTTCACTCTACAAGGCACCATGGATGTACCTCGGAAGAATTCAGCGGTAAGATATCGCCCATAGTAGGGAAGTGGTGGTGAAAGCTTGTAACTGCAAGAATTTGATGGATCTTGAGCTCTTTCTTTAAGTAAACAGATCTTTTACTGCCTCCATTCTTCCATTCCTATGACACAATGATGTTGTGCTCTTACTGTGGAATCCATGTTTCATTTCTGGTCTTATCTTTCCTTCATTTTGATACTCTCCATCAAAACCAAGTAACACTGTTTGGTTAGAGCAGTGTATCCCAACCTTTGGTTCTTGGACTTCAATTCCCAGAAGCCAAAGTCAGTGTGTCAGGGGCTTTCGAGGGTCCTAAGAGGCTTTGGTGGTGACAGAGTGTGATGGAATGGGTCACAAGTTATTCAACATGGAGCCTCTTTGGTTTTTAAACTGTATTAGAATATAGCTTTGCTTCTTTGCAAAGGCCTCGTGATTCTTTCTGCTACACTTATCAAACAGATGGGCCTTGTAGAAGCTTCTCAAAGCTTCAGGCCTATGTTTTGTCTTCTTCTCCAGGTCTGGAATGTCCGTTTACGTCAACATCCAGAGCCTGGGAACATCAGACGTTTGTTATGGGAACCAGTGGTTGTTTATACAAACCCTGGGCTCTAATTGGCTGTATGCTAATGAGGAGACCCAAGCTTATGTTCTTTCTTATAGTCACATGGGTTTGGGAGTTAGTTCTTCTTTCGAGTTCGAGTTGGAGTTCGAGTTGGGGATTTCTGGGTGCTACTCCAGAGTCCCTAGTCCTATCCAACATGATTACCTAGACCAGTCAGGTTTTCCTTTTGTTTCTGGGGGAAGGCCTAACTGTGGATTTCCCTAACTGCCCTTTTTGATTAGTATTTTTGTATGTTGTAATTCTGTATCCTGAACCAACGAGTGAACTGTTATTTCTTCAAAATGTTTCGACAACAATAAACATTTTTACTTCATCAACAACGCCTGTTCTTTGGAAGAGGGGATAAGACAAGAGTTAAACCATAAGCCACTCACTACCACATTTAATACAATACTCTCCATAATACTTGCTGGACTCTGTCAATACAGGTAAGCCCCAGGTTGCTGCAGGATATGCAATACGGTATTTAGGCCTCCTGGGCTCATCGGGAGTCTTTGGGGAAGTTCCATAGGGCAGGCTGGTAAAAGTTGCTCACCAGGAATGGGAGAGCCCGAAAGGCAAGGGCCAGGTCAAAGCCTATCTGTCACACAGAGTGCTGTGTATGATTCAGTCCACCACAACTCCCTCCTTTCAGCAACTGTCAGCCTCTACCAAGGACCCAGTCACCCTGATCTTACCCAGTCACAGGGATAGTGGTTTTTCCATAGCGTGGATGTAGCAGTAGCAGTGTGTGGTAGAATCAGAGAGCTAGGTGCCAGTGCTATGCCCAAGTAGAAACCAACAAGGTAAAGTCCCAAAACATAACTTTATTTTCTATTCCTTAAGAAGAAATACCTGCAGAAAATAAAATCCCCAAATCCCAAAGTCTCTTTTAGATCCAGAAATGTCCATGAAATATTTCAAAGAACCAATAAGTCTATCAGAATGTCCATAAGCCTGTGGAGCAAAAGAACCCTCCAAAGTCCATCAGTCCATGAAATGGCCAAATATCAGCAAAGTCCAATATCTATAGGATGGCAGCATTTTAGGTTAATCCGGCAAAGTCCAAGTCTTTCAGCCATCCATAAGATGCGTTGGGCAGGGTACATCTCCAAGATAGAATCCAGTCCAATCCAATTCCATCCAATCTCGTTGGATTACATCCTGCCTCCTGCCTTTGGGGTACTCCCTCTAGGGAATAGAGTTCAGATAACAAGAGCCTGGTAGGCCTCAGTTAGAGAACTGATTTGGGCTCTCAAAACCTCTGGTTTGTATAGGCAAAATAAGTGGTTACCCACCCCTAGGAATGCATTACATAATAGTGTTACATAATGGGGTTACATAATGATTTCATCATGGGAAAGTCCTGAGTCTCTGCATGTGTCTCCCTCTCCCCTTAAGAACTCATAACATCATGGGAAGGCACCTGACTATCCATGGAATGTGTTTACCTCATGGAAAAGCACCTGGGCTCCCATGAGAATGGAATGTGGTTATGTCATGGAAAAGTCCCTGCAGATGTTTCCCCATAGGTGTCTGGGAACTAACCTTTTCCCTCCTATTACCTTGGACCTGTAATGTAATAGATCAAGGCCCAGAAAGGGTCAGAAAGGGCCAAAAAGGCCATGAGGGGTAAAAGTCCCCTTCCCCTTTGTAACTTCCTGGGTGGGGTGTAGCACCTGCTAGCTACGTGATCTGTAAATAATGTGGTCACTAAAAGTCATGGAACCATGTCAAAACTTAACTATCAGTCAATTACTTGCACACAGCAGACAAAGTTTGGCTACTTCTGTTTTTCTCTCACCGATGTCACTCCTCTGGTATGTCTGAGGTATGCAGTCAGTGAAGCTGCTCTTAAAAAAAAATACTGTCAGCAAGTTTTCAGCTTTTTCTGATCACATAAAAGCAACCAAACGAACTTAACTAAACATGTAAGTAACTAAATGATTTATATCTTTATCACTTAACTAAACATTTCTACTTAACTCTTAAGCTCTTAAACAGCTAGCTTAAAGAATACATTTCTATCAGCTAAATTAAAGCATTTTATTTAATTCTAAACAAACCAAATTAATTTTAAGCAAGCTAATTTAAAGCATACAATTCTACCTTCTAACCCTAAGGTAAATTAAACGTTATAACCACTTTATGAGCATTCTATTCTATCTTATCTTATCCTAAGATATTATACATTTTAACTGAATTTCTAAACAGTTGGTTTAATGCATCACACACAAGAGAAAGAAGTGCCTAAGCACTGAATCAGCAACCCAGGATCATGACACAGTGCATTGGTTGATCAGTGCTTTTGGGAATTGACTTAGGTTTCTGGTAATTGAAGTTCAAAAACCAAAGGTTGGGAAACACTGGGATATGAACTAGAAAGATAAATTGTACATCCTTTCAACCTATTACTGATGAGAAAATAGATATACACAAATGATCTCTTCCTGGGCCTAACAGTTTGATCTGTATTTTATTTACCCTATCTTTACCCTACCTTGACATAGAATCATAGGCCGTTGAGTCCAATCCCCTTCTCAATGCAGGTATCTAAATCAAACCAGATATGACAGATGGTTGTCCAATTCTCTCTTGAGTGCTTCCAGTAATGGAGAGCTCACCACCTCTTGAGGCAGTTGGTTTCACTGTCGTACTGCTCTATAAGGAGGTTTTTCTTGATGTTCAGCCTATATCTGGCTTTCTTTAATTTGGGGGAGTTATTACATGTCCTGCACTTTGGGGTGACCAATATCAGATCCCACCATCCTCTTTATGACCATCTTTCGGAATCCATCAGTCGCCGGGACTGGACCAATTTAACTGGCCCTGCCTCCCTATGGTAAGGCGCTGCTCCCCAAAAATCCAGAGACACCAGATAGTGATCTGACCATGGCACTGGCGTTAACTCTATATGCTGTAATTTCAGATCACTCAGCCACTGCTCCAACAGGAAAACTAGATCAGGAGTGTGGCCACTGCATCTGGTAGGACCCTGAATTACTTGAGTCAGGCCCACGGCTGCCATGGTAGCCATGAACCCCCGAGCAACCTCAGAGGACAGCCCCAGCAAAGGCAAGTTGAAGTCGACTAGGACCATAAGCCCCGGGAACTCCAATGCGAACGCTGTGACCACCTCGAGTACATTGGGCAAAGGATCCACTACCCTGCAAGGGGGCAGGTACAGGAGTAGGATTCCCCACTGACCCTTAGGGTCCAGCCTCAGAAGCAGCAGCTCACAGCCCTGCACCTGGGCTCAGAGCTCAGTAAAGTGAGTTAGGGGGAAAAAAAGTAAAGTTCTCAGAATCCTTCATCCAGCATGGCCGGTGGGTTAATGAGTAAAGCAAGTGAGGCTTCGAATGCAGTTGAATTGGAAAATAATTAGTAAATGGGATACTAAGTAATTTCTAAAGAAGATATATGTTCGAAAAAGTACGTAATCAAGCTACAGTTACTTTACATGTTTGAGACAATCTATAAGTTCAATTTGTTGAAAATTTTGAACTATTAAATATTCACATTGCATGGACTCAGTCATAGCCATGAACGGTTTTTGTTGCTCTTTTGGATTTACACCGTTTGGCCATATATTGTACTTACATTGGTATGGAGACAACATGTTCTCAGCATGTTTACATTCCTAGGGCTTAATCAGTAAATGTTCTTGTCTTCCAGGTAACTGAACAAGTTGGACAGGCAGCTGAGCAAGAGATGGCTGAAATTAACTGCAAGGACATAACTTGTATTCAGGTACACTCCATCTTTTTCTGATTTTTATCCCCAGGGTTCAATGTCATTTTCTCATTATTTGTCCTTTGACTTCATTCTGATGAAGACTTCAGTCTTCTCTGGAATTGGAATATAGCTTTGAAATGTTGTTGTTTTTTAATTCCCCAAATCTGCCCATCAGAATGGCCACTGTCATCAGCCCTGAAGATTTCTGCTCAGAATCCTAAAAGAAAACCTTAAAAAGCAAACCACGAATAAAAGAGTACTAAAAAAGAGTACCATAATTCCCACTCTTTACAATGTTTCTGAAAGGTAACTTCATTATGCCTTTGTTATCAAAACATGCTAGAGTTTGAAAAAGTTTTGAGTACAACTTGATTATTTATTTAAAATATTTTCACCCCACGTTTCTCCAAAATAGGATCCTAGGTAGGGTTGCCAGATGGTATCCTAAAGGAGGACATGTCCTCCTTTTCTATAATTTGTCCTCCCGTCCTCCCTTTCCTACTGTATGTCCATATGCACATACAGTAGATAAGGGAGGATAGAAGGACAAATTATAGAAAAGGAGGACATGTCCTCCTTTAGGATACCATCTGGCAACTCTAATCCTAGGTGATTTACAGTGTGGTAGAGAAAAATGACTTTGTCACCACCACTACCACAGAGTAGGTCTTTCAGTGGACCTAGCCCTAACCCATAAATAGTCATATTCACCCAGTTTTCTGCCATCATTGCTCTAGTTTCTATCCCACTCATTTCATTACCAATCACCTGGTAAACCAGGGGCTAGTTTGACTCTATTTTGGCATGGACATTGAAGTCCTCTAGCAGAAGTAGTTAAGGGGACTCCAGTATAACACCTGAGACCAGCTCAGCTAGTTCAGGAATAGAAACTGTTGAGCAGTGGGATGGGCAGCACACTAACAAAATCCCTATTCTGTCCTGGGGGCCCTTGGTGGACAAAGATTAACACCCATAACCTCATCCAGTTAGGTCTCTGTAATACACACCAGGTCAGTCTGTTGATCTAGCTGATACTGGTTTTTTACCCATTTATTGACCTGACATTTAGTATTACAACAACTTCCAGAATCCCACAGCTACCATTCCAGTCCCTGCAATAAAAGAGCAATAATGTTTCTGCTTCTGTGGCGGTGAGACTTTAAAATCTTCGCTACCACCACCACTTCAGAATGGTGGTCTAGGGGTGCCCAACCTAATGCTAGTAACCTGAAACATTAGTCATGGCAAGCTTGTAGAGACACAGGAAAACTTAGAGGGAGTTACAGAATTTCTTCAGATTACTCTACAAGATCCCCAGGTTTTGCTTTCCTCCCTAAACAATGGAGAAAACCATTCGAGGCAAAATGTCTTTACAATAACTTTACTACGAGAATATGTAATCAAAACTGTTCCAGTAACCAGCTTTTCAAAAACAATATTTCTTCATCAGGATACTTTCAAGATAATTCTTATAACAATTTTCTGTAAACAAAAACAGTTTACAAAACAGATTAATGTAATACAACAACATAAAGTCATAGTGGCAGTAAGCCTAGAATGAGATATCAGAGATTCAATACATACCAAAACTATTATTTCTTCTTTTTTTGCGTTAATAGCCTCTTGAAAGTATTCTCGTAGTAAAGTTATTGTAAAGACATTTCACCTCAAACGGTTTTCTCTATTGTTGATATTTGCACTGTTTGGCCATATTTTTGTGTTTGCTTTCTTCCCTAACAGGATGACTGGGATATAGAGGAGTTTGTCTCAAAAACATGCATGGGGATGTTCCTCTATCATCCAGCTTTCAAGATATTACTGGGCTTCTTCATCATGCTCAATGCAGTCATTATTGCCATGCGAACAGTGCCAGGATTAGAAGAGGTTCGTTGACTTGTGCTGTTGACTTGTGCTGTTGGTTGACTTGTTGGTTGACTTGGTGTTAAAGGTCATGATCTTGAGTGATATACTACTTCTTTTCTGTTATATTCAAGCCTGTAGTTTGGAGAATAGTTCAATGCAGAAGATCTGGAGCTTAATGCACACATGAAGCCGTTGGGTGAGGTAATATGAAGATTTGGAGTGCAATGTCATCAATATGTAGATGACACCCAACTCTCTCTCTTTCTCCATAATTGGTAGTGGATACCATTCAGGTCCAAGGCCGTTGTCTAGTTGCAATAACAGACCAGACGAGTGTCAACAGGTTGATATTGAATCCAGACAAGATGAAGGCCTTGTTATTTGGAAGGTCTCCAGTCTGGTTGGATAGACTTAGGCCCTGTCTGGATGGGGTAGTTCTATCTCTGGAGGATCAGGTTCTGGGTGTGATTCTGGATCCAGTTCTCTCTTTTGAGAAGCAAATATCTGCCATAACCAGGTCTGCCTTTTTTCATCTTTGCCAGATGCCCAGCAATGTCCATTACTGGATATCTTGCTTGACACTGGTCTATGCACTGGTAATTTCACAGAGCAGTTACCGTGATGCACTTGTTGTGGTGCTACCTTGAATACAATATGGAAGCTGCAGAAAGTGCAGAAGGCAGCTGTGAAACTCCTGCCAGGCAGTGGAGATTTGATCAGGTTTTGCTGGCTGTGGTTCACCTGCATTGGCTACTTAAAGGTTTCCATGCTAGAGTCAAGGTTTTGCTAGTAATATATAAAGCTCTTAACAGTTTGGGGGTGTGATGGCGAACCTTGGTACTCCAGATGTTCTTGGACTTGAATTCCCAGAAGCCCAAGCCCCCGTGAATCCACACGAATGGGTTTGCTGCGATTCATCCAGCCCGCGCCACCATCATCGCTCCCGGAAGCAAAATGTTTTACTTCCACTTCTGGGAGTGATGAGGGCAGCACAGGGTGGATGAATCACAGTAAACCCATTCGAGTGGATTCACGGTGGCTTGGGCTTCTGGGAATTGAAGTCCAAGAACATCTGGAGTGCCAAGGTTCGTCATCACGAGTTTAGGGCCTTGCTATGTGCTGGAGCATCTCTCTTTGAGTAATCCTGCCCAGACACCTTTCCCAGAATGGTGGTCTAGGGGGGCCTACCCAAAGGAAAGCATAGATGACTGCTACCAGAGCATAGTCCTTTTCGTTTGTAGCCCCAACACTGTGGAATCGTTTGCCAACCCACATTTGTCAGGCCACAACATTACAACCCTTTATTCAAGGAGGCAATTTATAATATTTTGCTGCTTAATTAATCAATTTGCTTTCCATAAGTAGGAATTCCTTCTTTATTTGGTCTCTGTTTTTATTGTAATACAGTTTTTATATTGTTCTTATTTGTGTTCTTGCCAAAGCATATGGAGAACTACACTTGCAGCAAGTGCAAGCTGGTTGCACTACTAGAAGAGAAGGTCCAGCAGCTAGAGGCCCGCATATCTAACTACCAACAAATTAAGCAGCTTGAGCTGTTCTTGGACAGAGCGGAGCAGACTATGCTGGACAAAGAAGAGACAGGGCACAGTTCTGAGGGAGAAGGCCCTTCACTAACTCAGGAGGGAGATGGTTGGAGGAATGTGACTCAAAGGAGGAGGAGAGTAGGGGATCACTCTGAGAGTCTGAAATTACAGAATAAATTTGAGGCTCTTTCCCTCATCACACCTGATGAGGAACACATAGAGGAACAACTGGTTCCACCTGATGATCTCTCCTTCATCACACTTGATGAGATCCAGGAAGATAAACAACAGGAACAAACTGAGGTTCTCTCCCTTAATATGGTTGATGAGGTGCATGTAGATGAACAGATTGCAGGAGAGAGGCTCCTTGTACTAGGCGATTCAATAATTAGAAATACAGAGAAATGGATTTGTGATGCACATGATAACCGTATGGTGACTTGCCTGCCAGGTGCAAAAGTTGCAGACATCACAAGAAATCTAGATAGATTGTTAGAGAGAACTGGGAACGAGCCAGTTGTCATGGTACACGTTGGTACCAATGATGTTGGGAAGGCCAAGCGGTCTGTCCTGGAAGCCAAATTTAGGTTGTTAGGAAGAAGATTGAAGTCCCGGACTTCCAAGGTAGCATTTTCAGAAGTGCTGCCTGTCCCTCGCGCAGGACCTACCAGGCAGGCAGAGCTCAGAAGCCTCAATGCATGGATGAGGCGGTGGTGTCGAGAGGAGGGCTTCAGATTTGTCAGGAACTGGAGAACATTTTGGGACAAGCCAAATCTGTTCAGGAGGGATGGGTTGCATTTGAACCATGATGGGACCAGATTGCTGGCACTCAACATCAAAAAGGCTGCAGAGCAGCTTTTAAACTGATAACTGGGGGAAAGCCGACAGGAGCTGGGCAGCATCCGGTTCGGGAAAGTGTGTATTTGAGTAGTGAGGAGGATGCAAAAATTACAGAGCAGAGCAAGGAGCTAGTCACCAGCACTCTAGCAGAAGGATGGAAGAGGCAGTCTAACAATGCAACTGGACTCAAAAGACTGTATCAGGAAAGCATATATAAATGCTTGTATACAAATGCCAGAAGCCTCCGGAACAAAATAGGGGAGCTGGAATACTTAGCAATAGATAAGAATATTGATATTATTGGTATCACTGAAACCTGGTGGACGGATGATAACCAATGGGATACAGTTATCCCAGGCTACAAACTGTACAGGAAGGATAGGAAGGGGCAAACAGGAGGTGGTGTAGCCTTGTATGTCAAAGAAGTGATAAAATCGTATGAATTGAAATATCTAGGTGATTTAGAGTCACCATTAGAAGCTCTATGGGTAAGAGTACCAGGCCACAAGGAAGGTCTAACAGTAGGCATATACTATCGGCCTCCGACCCAAACTCTTGAGGGAGACTGGCAGTTGGAGAATGTTGTAAAGGAGGCATCCAAGAAGGGAAGCCTGGTTATAATGGGGGACTTCAATTACCCTCACATAGACTGGGTGTTCAGCACATGATAAAGAGATAAAGTTCCTAGATATGCTAAATGATTGCTCCCTGGGACAGATGGTTGAAGACCAAACTAGAGGTACAAGAATCCTTGACTTGTGCAAGATGTTAATGTGACTGATCCAATAGGGAACAGTGACCACAACTCAATTATGTTTAACTTGATCATAGACTGCAAGTCACTGATAAAATCTAACACAGAGACCTTAAATTTTCAAAAAGGAAATTTCCCAAAGATGAGGAAACTAGTAAAAAAGAAACTGAAAGGGAAAATTGAGAGAGTCCAAACACTCCAAGAGGCATGGAGGTTGTTTACAAAAACAATAACAGAGGCCCAATTGGAATGTATACCCAAAAAGAAAAAGGGCACTGCCAGTTCCAAGAGGACTCCGATGTGGCTTACAGGAGCTGTTCGGGAAGTGATCAAGAGCAAGAAAAGCTCATTTAGAAGATGGAAGGCTTGTCCAAATGAGGACAGCAGGCAGAAACATAAATTCTGGCAGAACAAATGCAAGGCAACAATCAGGAAAGCAAAGCAAGACTTTGAGGAGCGTATAGCTAAAAATACTCAGAAAAATAACAAAGACTTCTTTAAGTACATTAGAAGTAAGAACCTAACTAGGAAGGCCATTGGACCATTAGATGACAATGGAAGGCAAGGGGTTATTAAAGAGGAAACAGAGATTGCAGAGAGACTCAATGAATTCTTTGCTTCAGTATTCACTGAAGAAGACAGAGACCACATGCCCAAAACAGAGCCTATCTTCGTAGGGAGGGAAACCGAAGAATTAAGCAAGATAGAAATAACCAGGGAGGAGGTCCTTGCATGTCTTGTTAAGCTAAACACTAACAAATCACCAGGACCAGATGGCATCCATCCACGAGTTCTCAGGGAATTTAAAGATGAAATTGCTGATCTCCTAGCCAAAATATATAATATTTCCCTCAAATCAGGCTTTGTGCCTGATGACTGGAAGGTAGCGAATGTAACACCAATTTTCAAAAAAGGATCCAGGGGTGATCCAGGAAATTACCGACCTGTCAGTTTGACATGTGTCCCAGGTAAAGTAATGGAAACCATCCTAAAAGATAGAATTAATAGGCACATAGAAGTGAAGGCACTGCTAAAGGAGAGCCAACATGGCTTTTACAAGGGCAAATCATGCCTCACTAATCTGTTGAGAGTGTTGAGAGTGTCAACAAGCATGTGGATAAGGGGGATCCAGTTGACATTGTTTATCTGGACTTTCAGAAGGCTTTTGACAAGGTCCCACACCAAAGGCTCTTGAATAAACTTACCAGTCATGGAATAAAGGGACAGGTCTTGTCCTGGATCAGCAACTGGCTAAGGGACAGGAAACAGAGGGTAGCACTAAATGGACACTTCTCCAAGTGGAGGGAAGTAAAGAGTGGGGTCCCCCAAGGTTCAGTACTGGGACCCCTGCTTTTCAACCTCATCATAAATGATCTAGAGGTAGGAGTAAAAAGCAAGGTAGCCAAATTTGCTGACGACACTAAATTATACAGGGTAGTGAAAACTGTGAGAGATTGTGAGGAGTTCCAGAGGGATCTCTTGACAATGGGGGAGTGGGCAAAACAGTGGCAAATGAGCTTCAACATTAGTAAGTGCAGAGTGATGCATGTTGGGGCAAAAAAAAACCAATTACATTTATAAACTGATGGGGTCTGAACTCTCTGCGACAAACCAGGAAAGGGACCTTGGTGTCCTGGTGGACAGCTCAATGAAGATGTCAACCCAGTGTGCCTCAGCAGTGAAAAAAGCAAACTCAATGTTAGGGATCATTAGGAAGGGTATAGAAAATAAGTCAGCAAGTGTCATTTTGCCTCTTTATAAATCTATGGTGAGGCCCCATCTGGAATACTGTGTTCAGTTCTGGTCACCATACCTCCAGAAGGATATTATGTAGTTGGAGAAAGTACAGAGGAGGGCAACCAGAATGATTAGGGGACTGGAACACCTTCCTTACCATCTGAGGCTGCAACGGTTGGGCCTTTTCACTCTTGAACGACGGCGTCTAAGAGGTGACCTGATTGAAGTTTATAAAATCATGCACGGTGTGGACAAAGTAGATAAGGAAAAACTGTTTTCCCTATCGCACAACACTAGAACTAGGGGACACTCCATGAAACTTTTGGGTACTAGTTCTCAAACAAATAAGAGAAAGTACTTTTTCACCCAGAGGATTACTGGTCTATGGAACTCCCTGCCAGAAGAAGTGGTGACAGGTGTCAGTCTTGACAGCTTTAAGAAAGGAATAGACAAGTTCATGGAGGACAAGGGTATCAATGGCTATAATTATGGATACTTAAGGACAACCTCGGGGTTGGAGAGATAGGCAGGATATCTCTCAATGCCATTTCCAGGGAATCCTAAGCAGGTGAAGGCACCTCCTTGGGAATACCCTGAAGGAAATGGTGAGCCACTGTGTGAGACAGAATGCTGGACTGGATGGGCTGTGGCCTGTTCCAGCAAGGCTGTTCTTATGTTCTTATGTAATACTTGATTATGTATCTTGATGCATAGGGTTTATTGTGAACAGCCCAATGTGGTCACTGGGCTAGATTGGTGGTATATAAATGTAAGCAATAAATGAGTAAATTCAGTCCAGAGAGAGATGTGTCTTCAGAGAGAGATGGCGTGATTCGTGTCTGAAATTTCAGACAGATATTACTGCCAGTCAATGAAACCAGAACTGAGCCCAATGAACCAGTGGTCTGACCAAGTATAAAGACAGCTTCCATAGAGGTCTTATCTCACTAAATATCCCTCTGGTCTCCATTTTCACAGCAGGCCACTGATCTCACCAGGCTGCAACTCTTGCCTACATGTGTGCATATTGCCTGGTGATAATTATGTTGATAGGGTGCTATATATTCACAAGCATCACATTTTTATTGATTTATTTATTTATTCATACTTCTATTGCCGGCCAACTCGATGATGACTCTGGGCGACTTACAGAAATAGACAATGTTGAAACCCTCTAAAAATACATAAAACCCCATTAAAAACCCCACCCACACACATAAAAAGAGAGTCTCACTGTTTAAACAAGCCAGCAGGTAGGGGTCACCCCTCCATCGGCGCCCCACACCTGCTTCGCTAGCCAGGTTTTCAGATCTTTCCTAAAGGGCAGCAATTCCATCTGCAGCCAAAGTTTCACTGGCAGAAGGTTCCATAGGGCTGGTGTGGACAAGGAAAAGGCTCTCCTTCTTGTGCTAGGGAGACAAGCCCCTCTAGCCAATGGTACAAGTAGAGAGCCCCTCTGGTCCGCTCTGGTTGGACAGACAGATGTTCTTGGGGCGACGCGGTCTGTTAGGTATCCTGGTCCACTACCATGTAGGGCTTTAAAGGTAATAACCAGCACCTTGAATTGCACCCAGAGGCAAATTGGTAACCAGTGCAGCTCCAGCAGTAGTGGTGAGGCGTGAGCATAACGCCTACACCCCATCACCATCCGGGGAGCTGCGTCCTGGACCAACTGCAGCCTCCGAATGGTTGTCAAGGGCAGCCCCATGTAGAGCGCATTACAGTAATCTAGTCTAGAGGTGACCAGATCATGCGTGACCATGAGCAAGGAGTCCCGGTTCAGGAGCGGGCACAACTGGCGAATCACCTGAAGTTGGGCAAAAGCCCTCTTGGCCACAGCTGCCACCTGCTCTTCAAGCAGTAGTCGTGTGTCCAGGAGGCCCCCCAAGTTGCACACTGGGTCTGTCTGAGGCAAACTAGCCCCATCCAGGACTAAAGATGGTAGCTCCCTAGATAACGCAGGGCCCCTAATCCATAGCCACTCAGTCTTGCCAGGATTCAGTTGTAGCCCGTTGTCCCCCATCCAGACCCCAACAGCCTTTTTAATTTAACTATGCTTGCCATTCTTGTTTCAGGCAACTTAAAACATTTAAGTGGTTAAGTTGTGTTCTCTTTGTTTCTGGCCATCTGTTTATTGCATCATTGCACAACTGCATTTCTGCAGGCAATGCAAGAACCTCTCCCCCCCCCCCAACCATTTTGAGTAAAGTTACCTTTAGTGGGAGAGATAAGAAATACGTGGCTCTCCAAATGCTGTTGGGCTGCAACTCGCATCATCCCTTATGTTGTGTTCTAACAGTGTACCCTTCTACATGTGATAACAATGTATCTGAACCAATGTAACCTTGCCTACGAGTAACAATGTAACCTTCAGCTGATCACTATAAACCCTGTAAATGGACGCGAGCTAATGACCACCAGCTGGCAGCAGCGAGCGTCCAAGCTCTCTTGGTTCAAACCCATCAGAGGCCACAGCGCGGGAAGTTTCCCGCCGCTACCTACACCTGGACAAGAAGGGCGTGACCAGCCATGATGTCACGCGGGCAGTAGCCAATGGGCTATCGTGGAGCCACATTCAAATACGTTACTACCATATATATAGAGCTGTTCGTCCGCCATTACCTCATGTTCCCTCTGTCCACTATGCAATAAACCTGAGTTAACCCAGCCCTTGGCTGTTTCCTGTGTCTTGACTCTCATACACTAAACTGGCGACGAAGGTGGGATTATGGATCCCCAAGGAGCCAGGGCACAGAGCGGGTTCAACATTACCAAACCGCAATACTGGGAGCTTTTTGAGATGGACTTCCAGGCGGCACTGGTGGAACTCAAAGTCAAAGAAGACGACGAGGAAAGGAAGAGGGCCATCCTCACCCGTATGCTTGGGATGGAGACCAAGCGAACGCTGGTGGGCATTATTGCGCCGAAGAAGATGGGTGAGTTCAAAGCCGATGACATCATGAAACTGCTGCGTGAGCGTTTCCGACCCTCGAGGGCAATGTTTCCCGCTCGGAGCGCGTTTTGGAGGCGAGTTCAAGCGCCGGACGAGTCGGTAGAAGCCTTCGTAACAGCTATGAGAGTAGCCGCCACCCCCTGCAGGTGGGACCACTTTCTAGAGATGGCCCTCAGGGACGGAGTTCTGTGTGGCCTGAAGGACAAGGAAGTGCAGCGCAGCCTGATGAACAAGGAGCCACCACCCACACTGACAGAGGTTGTAGAGGCCGCGGAAGCCGCGGAATCCACGAATGCTGGAGTAGATGAGATGCACAAGTGGCGTGAGTGGCGTCCGAGGGCCGGCAAAGCGGAAAACTCGTTGCACGGAAAGTCCGGACAGTCGGTGCACGCAACCCGACGGACCTCGAAGTCGTCTTCGGAAAGCAGCGACGGCGAGGAGGTCCAGAAGGTCCGAAGGGGAGGGCGCCGTTGCGATGGGTGCGGAGCGGCCCATGAGCGCGTGAGGTGCCCATTCAGAAAAACCGAGTGCTACAACTGCGGCCGTCGGGGGCACATCGCCAAGGCGTGCAGGAAAGGGAAAGAGGGCCGGAGACAGTCACAAGACCGTTCGGCCAGACCGGACCGTCCAGCGAGGTCCAAAGATGGCGCCCGGACCACGAGGAAGCAGGACGGCGTGGGCCGCATCTCGGACGACAGCGAGGGCGACGCTCCTGTGTTCAGCGTGTCTGCGGGACAGCCCCATTACTTCGTTGAGGTACTAGTACAAGGGACCCCTATTAGGATGGAAATTGACTCGGGGTCCTCCTATTCTATAATTCCCCAGAGAGAGTTCTTGAAAATCGACCCCCACGTGCGGCCCAAACTTAAAGCGTTGAGGGCCACACTACGGGACGTACAGGGGAACAGCATTCCAGTGTTGGGGGTCGGGACATTCCGGGTTCGTTTTAAGAGACATTCTGCGGAACTTCCCCTAGTGGTGCTAAAAGGGGGGAGTTGTAGCCTCCTCGGGACGCAATGGTTTCAGCCTTTAGGTTTGTTCATAGGGGGGGTGCATGCCGTAGGCGTGGACCCAATACAAGCGGTGTGCGACGCACACCCCGCCGTTTTTAAAAGTGGACTGGGAAAGTTCAAGGGACCCCCTGTAGCCTTCGACCTAGACCCGGAGGTCCGCCCGATAAGACTCAAACCGCGCAGGGTGCCGTTCGCACTAAAGGACAAAATAGAGGCGGAACTGGACAAACTGGTGGGTCAGGGGATTCTTGTTCCTGTGGATTCCGCGGAGTGGGAGACTCCAATTGTAACAGCGCTGAAGGCTAACGGGGAGGTGCGCATTTGCGCTGATTATAAGTGTACAATTAACAAGGCGATCCGCCCTAATGCATACCCGGTGCCAGTGGTCAGCCACCTCCTGGCCAGGCTGAATGGGGGAAAGTGTTTCGCTAAGCTCGATTTAGCACAGGCCTACCAGCAACTCCCTGTAACCCCCGCCACAGCGGCGGCACAAACAATAGTTACACATAAGGGGGCGTTCCAGGTGTCGCGTTTACAGTTCGGCGTGAACTCGGCACCTGGCCTTTTTCAGTCGCTCGTGGAACGCCTCCTGAAGGGGCTGGAGGGGGTGTTGCCATATTTTGATGATGTGTTGATAACGGGGGGGAGTAAGGCCGAGCTGGCACAGAGATTGGATAAAGTTCTGACCGTGTTCGAGAAAGCGGGGCTGCGACTGAGAAAAGACAAATGTGTATTTTTCGAAACAGAGGTTGAGTTTTTAGGGTTCCGTGTCACGCCCGAGGGAATTAGGCCGTCCAAATCTAAGGTAGCCGCTATCAAGAAAGCTCCTCGCCCCACATCCAAAACCGAACTACAGTCATTTCTGGGGCTTCTCAATTTCTACCATACCTTCGTTCCACGGAAGGCGTCTGTTGCCGAGCCGCTCCATCAGTTACTTAAAAAAGAGGAAAAATGGCTGTGGGGTGACGAGCAAGAGAGGGCGTTCACAGAGTTAAAGCAACTCCTAACATCCGAGGCAATCCTGACTCATTTCGATCCCAAACGGCCAGTAGTTTTAGTCTGCGACGCATCCCCGGTGGGGGTGGGGGCGGTGCTTTGCCACGTGTTGAACGACGGAAGGGAGGCCCCGATAGCGTTTTATTCAAGGTCCCTGTCCCAAGCAGAGCGGAATTACGCACAGACCGACAGGGAGGCATTAGCGATAGTAGCGGGAACCAAAAAATTTCACGATTTTCTGTATGGTCGCCCGTTCAAGATCGTGACTGATCACAAGCCCCTGTTAGGAATCTTCACTGCAAATAAGCCCACGCCACAGATCCTGTCCCCGAGGATGCTGCGGTGGGCTATTTTTCTTAACGCATACCAACATGAGTTGGAATACCGGCCCGGGAAGGAGATCAGCCATGCAGACGCGCTCTCACGGTCTCCGTTGCCCTTGTCGGACGATCAGAAGGCAGGGGTAGGAAGAGACCGCCAGGTATTGCTAATAGAGGTCTTAGATTCACCCCCATTAGTACCGGCCGACATTGCCAAGGCGACCGGAAAGGATAGAACGCTGGAGAAAGTATGCTCGTGGGTACAGAAGGGGTGGCCGGCGTCATCCCCAAGCATGGAATTCGACCCATTTTTTCGAAAACGAATAGAATTGTCATTAGAGAGGGGGTGCCTCTTGTGGGGCCAACGGGTGGTGGTTCCTACGTCCCTGCGACCGAAGGTGCTAAAGCTGCTGCACGTCAGCCACCCGGGGATCGTCCGTTCCAAGGCACTGGCCCGGAGTTATTTCTGGTGGCCCCAGCTGGACGCCGACATAGAGCATATGATTGGCACTTGTGAGGCATGTCAGGGCTCCCGACCGGAGGTAGCCCGTCTCCCGCATAGGGAATGGGACGCAGCAAGGGGACCGTGGTCCAGGGTGCACGTAGATTTTGCTGGCCCGTTCCGAGGAACCATTTTTCTCCTGGTAGTGGATGCGTACTCGAAGTGGCTGGAGGTCATTCCGGTAAAGAGCACATCCTCCGCCACTACCATTGGCCAGCTAAGGAGGGTTTTTTCCACGTTCGGTTTACCCGACACTCTGGTCAGCGATAACGCTAGCTGTTTCACGTCCGCTGAGTTCGCGGCATTCATGGAGGCAAATGCAATTCGGCACGTCACATCCGCGCCGTTTCACCCGGCCACGAATGGCCAAGTGGAACGGTTGGTGCGCACAACAAAAGATGCGCTGCGGCGCATGGGCTCGGGGGATCTAAATCACCAAGTCTGTCAATTTCTATTAGCGTACAGAGTGACCCCCTTAGCGTCCGGCTACTCGCCGGCTGAGCTGCTGATGCGGAGGAAACTGACCACGATCTTGTCCAGGTTAGACCCGACGAGGGTCGAGGACAAAGGGAAGAACATAGGTTTAGCGGTCTCGAAAGGTTTCGGCGTAGGCGATCCTGTACACTGTAGGAACTATGCCAACGCAGGCCCAGTCTGGGTGCCAGGGACGATAGTAGAACAGACGGGACCAGTGTCGTACCGGGTGGAAACGAACACCGGTCTCCTCTGGAGGAGGCACGCTGACCAACTGCGGCGCCGAGTGAGTGAGGGGCCGATCAGTGGGGCTCAGCAACCAGATTCAGCGATAGGGTTCTCCCCCACCCGTTTAGCCCAAGGGGGAGACAGAGAAGGACACCAGTCCGAGGCCAGGGGGGAAAGCAGTGATCCCGACTCATATCCTTTTGATACGCCAGCTCTATCCGAGCCCGGGGAGGGGGAAAAGGAGTTTGCGGCCGCCGCTGCCGCTTCCCCCGAATTCGATTACGATTTTAATTTTGCTAGCCGGGGGGGTTTTTTGGAGTGTTCCCCCACCCATCCAAGCGAGAAGAGGGGTTTTTCGTTAGCCCCCAGTGCCCCCGGTTCTTCCCAAACAAAGCACACACCGCCCAACAAAGCCGCAGAGCCGCGGCAAACTACTAACAAGTCATCCTCTCCGATTACAGGGCAGGAAGCCAGGGAGCAAGGAGGAGGGAGCGAAGCCGGGGCAGGGCAGCCCGCACCGAGACCCCAGCGTGTTCGAAATAAGCCATCTTGGCTGAGAGACTTCGTCTCATCCTAGGGGGGAGGAGTGTTGTGTTCTAACAGTGTACCCTTCTACATGTGATAACAATGTATCTGAACCAATGTAACCTTGCCTACGAGTAACAATGTAACCTTCAGCTGATCACTATAAACCCTGTAAATGGACGCGAGCTAATGACCACCAGCTGGCAGCAGCGAGCGTCCAAGCTCTCTTGGTTCAAACCCATCAGAGGCCACAGCGCGGGAAGTTTCCCGCCGCTACCTACACCTGGACAAGAAGGGCGTGACCAGCCATGACGTCACGCGGGCAGTAGCCAATGGGCTATCGTGGAGCCACATTCAAATACGTTACTACCATATATATAGAGCTGTTCGTCCGCCATTACCTCATGTTCCCTCTGTCCACTATGCAATAAACCTGAGTTAACCCAGCCCTTGGCTGTTTCCTGTGTCTTGACTCTCATACACTAAACCTTACTAGTGACTATGTTGATTATTGCTGATGGAAGCTGCACTCTTAAGAACATCTGGAAATTTGTCCAGACCATATACTGCTGAAGAAGTAGATAGCAAAGGAAAGGCAAGGAGGCATGGCTCAGGGACACAGCATATGCTTTGTAAGCAGAAAGGACCTATTCACTTCCTGTAATGGATGGCAGGAACAGGCAGGTCCAGGAAACAAATTTGGATGAAGAATGCCCTTTATAGTAGTCTTCTCACTAAAGGAAGGGACTGTAGTGAAATTCTTGTCACTTCTATATTTTTCCTTCTTTTTAAAAAATTAAAAATACTCTTCTTGACACACTTCATAAAGCAAATTGCTGCCTCTTGCTTTAGAAGAGTCGATATATCTGGAGCCTCCAAGAATGGACTTGTGAGAGTAATAGGAGGCATATCCAAAGGTCTACAAAACTGGCTAGGTTCATGCAGTGTGGAAGCCACATTTTGCTGTTCTCTATTATATACCTCAGGGGTGCCCAAACTACAGCCTGTGGGCCAGATCCTGCCCATGATGCCAATTCATCTGGCCCATGCCACCCTCACCACTCCCAGAAGAGAAGTAAACCATGCCCACACGTGGGCAGAACACTGCCTATGGGCAGTTTACTTCCGCTTCCAGTGGGAGGAACCATGTGACCTGCCCACTGTACCATGTGACTGGGCCACGGCCCAAAATGTTTGGGCACCCCTGGGACATACCTGTCAACCTTCCCAGATGGGAAGGCTGATTTGCGCCATTTCCCGCCCCGCGCTGTCGAAACCCCAGAATTTGGCAGCGGGGGAAAGGAGGTACTGCGCAGCCCTTCTGTGCAAGTCACCTTCTATGCATGTGTAGAAGGCTTTTACGCTTGCGTAGAAGGCGACTTGCATAGAACTGTTGTGCGCAGGTCCCGGATTGTCCAGAGCCGCGGTTGACAAGTATGCCCTGGGAATGGAGCTGAGGGATGATCTAACATGGGGAGCAAACACCAAAGATCTGATGAAGAGAGCACAGCAGAGGTTATACTTCTTGAGAATCCTCAGGAAGAACAATCTTTCAAAGGACTTGCTGTTGGCATTCTACCACTGTACCATAGAGAGTGTGTTAACCTATCGTCTGTGTGTATGGTTTGGGAGTTGTACAGCTAGGGAAAGAACAATGCTGTCCAGGGTCGTAAAGACTGTGGAGGGGATAATTGGGCGTACTCTTCCCACCCTAGATCAAATCTATACCTCCAGGTGTTATAAAAAAAAGCTGTAGAGATTGCACAAGGTAGTACGCACCCTGGAAATGATCTCTTTCAGCTTCTGCCTTCTAGAAGAAGGTATAGGGTCATAAAGACCAGGACCAGCCGCTTGAGAAATAGTTTATACCCAAAAGCGGTTCTGGCTTTGAATGCAGTGCAATGCAGTCTATGAGGGAGCTTCTGTATATAGTTTTTAGAGTTTTAGAGTTTTTAGAGTTTTAGAGCTTTTTAGGGGTTAAATGCGTATATGTGGGGTGGGAGTATATTGATAATTTTGTATAGTTGTATTTTGTTTAGGTTTTGTTGAGTTGAGTTGATAAGTGTTTTTTCACCCCAATCTCATTGTTCTGTGCAGGACAATGACAATAAAGATTTTATCTATCTATCTAAAGCTCAGGTGGAGCACAGAGAGGTCTTTGCAGGCGCACCCCCCAATAACGGACTCAGACACTGATGAAAGTGGATAACGGCATTGGGCCACATTTATTGATTCATGCCCTAGTCCGAATTATAAATTTCTATTGGTATTCAACCAATTATAATTCTTAAGGCAAGCAGGCCGAAGTAACACTGGTAAGGTACCACCCAAAATTGCAAACGGCAATTGGTTACAATGTATCCATTTGTATCAATTTGTTTGTTGACAACAAACAAATTGTTGACCGTAGTCAATACCTAACTATTGACCCCACCCTCTGACGCATATCCGTAAAATAACGGGGTGATGCATGCTGCATAGCTCTTGCCATCACCCCATCGCCTGGTTCGTCGTTGACCGGACAACGTTTAATCAACTTGTGCCTGTCTAGTGTTGTCCAGTCAATTGCGAACCTGCCGGATACCTGTGGGTCATAACTGTTTACCTTACCAGTGCTACCCACCACACGGAGAGGCTCAATAAAGGCTCGACGCCCCCTCCCAGACCGTCAGCTCGGTCAACAGGCCTGCTCACCAATCTCATAACAGGAGGTCCATACCTCCCTGCGACAGATGGACCCCATCCCCTGAATAAAGCTCATAATTTTGTAGGCTGATTGCAGGGTGCCTAATGACGCGCCCCCAACCCTTGTCGATAAGGAACCGGGCAATAGCCCTGTTCAACGAGCGACGAGCTCGATCAAAGGCCTGGAGGTCAAACCCTCCCCTGTAGGCATGCCGCGGTACCATGTCTGACCAAATGAGGGTTGTAGCAGGCCACACATAATGTAAGTAAGCCAGGTCACCGCAAATCGCATGCTTCAGCGATAGTCCAGTGACCTGCCCCAAATCATTGCCCCCAAGGTGTATGATCAGAATATCTGGCGGGTCAGCATTCCTGCTGGATAACAGGAATGGCAACAGTTCCCGCCATAACATGCCGTGCTTACCATACCATCTGAGACTTGCGGATGCACCCAGTCCCAGTCGGGGTCCCCACTCTGTCGCCGCAGCGTACGACGCTGCCCTATGCACGTAGCTGTGGCCCACCAGCCATACTGCCACCGGTGTAATACAACACCCAGGGTCTGTCAAGGAAAAAGAGGGGGGGAGAACAATACAGTGACTAAACTGGTACTCACGGTTGAAGAGGGCGAACATAAAACTGAAAACAACGTGATCCCCACCTCCCCATGTGGCGTATTTCCGCCCCGGAGTACCCAAAAGCAGCTGCAGTAGAAGCCGCCCCTATCCTAAATGAATGGGTGCCGTAACGAGCCCCAGGGAGGCCAACACTGGCTAGCGCCTTGCCGGTCACCTTCCAAAATTGAAATTTAGTAAGGGGAGACCCATCTTGGTGACAGAAAAACGGGCCATGGTGCGTGCCACGCAGTGCAAGAAACTCCTGCAGGGCACCAACCGGACAGATGTCTGCCAATGAACATCGTAGCAGTCGCACACCACTGCCTACGCCGTGCTGATCAACTTTAGAGGAGCGTATCCTCAACTGAGCCCAATCATTACAAACATAGACATCGTCGAGTTCCAGTGCCCTGCGACTTGCATCCGCCTTAGACAGCATCACCAGCTCGCTGATGCGGAGCGCTCCAAAAAAGGCCACCGTAGTAGCCGCATGAAACAGGGCCGCCTCATACCTGTCAAAACAGAGGTCATGCCAGCCCCGTGCTAGGTGGGTAAGTACCCCTGGGGAAATTGGGTGGCGGTCATCCGGGCTACGCCCACGCTCCCGCACCCACCCCTCCAAAACATGTCGTATGCGGAAATCAGTGGTACTGTCCGCATAACCCCCTACTTTGGCCATGAATGCCAACGCTGACAGCCTGGATGCTATGGTGCGGGGAGTTAGGCCCTGGGCATGTAGGTAAACCATGAATTGTAGAATGTGGGCGACTGGGATAGGCCAAGCCTCAGGTAGTCGACACTGGGCACAAAAGGCCTGGAAAGTGATGAACGCGTGGTGATACGCCTTACGCGTGCGGGGCGCCAGCGACATGCCGATCGCCCGGTTCACCTCTCCTTGCCAAGTGTCCATATCTCGTCCGGGAGCGGCGAGGGAAATTCCTCTGCGTCCGGGGCCAAGGCACGGAACCGGGAGATCTGCAGGCGGGACAAAGCGTCAGCAATATTGTTATTAACACCAGGCACATGCCTAGCCCTGAATAGCACATTGAGGCGCAGGCTACGCAACACAAACTGTCGCACCAGCTCCATGACCCTGGGAGATTTAGACGTCTGTGAGTTGACAATGTGGACAACTGCCGCATTGTCACACCAGAAGTGTACTACCGAATTGGCCCACTCCTCACCCCATAGCATCAAGGCTCCGAGAATGGGGAAAAATTCCAGATACGTGAGGTCGCGCAAGCGGCCCGTGCCAGACCAGGCTGGCGGCCATCTGCCGTAGGCCCACCTCCCATTGAAGTACATCCCATAACCCAGGGACCCCGATGCATCGGACTGGACCTGGAAAAGAGGGTAAGCCAGAAGGTCGGACCTCCAGAAGGACACCCCGTTGAACTCCCTCAGGAACTGGAGCCAGATGAGCATATCCGCCTTAAGGCCCCTGCTAAGACGCACCCTATGGTGGGGCTTGGTTAATCCCACCATAGCGTCGCACAAGCGTCGAGCAAAGGCTCTGCCCGGTGCGATCACCCTGCAAGCAAAATTGAGGTGACCATGCAGCACCTGTAGCTCATGAAGAGACGCCTTGCGTTTTGCCAGCAAGCCGACTATGAGTGCAACGATCCGTGAAACCTTATCAGCCGGTAACCTGGAAATATTGCACTACCGTGTCAATCTCCACCCCCAGGAATGTGAGCTTGGTAGATGGGCCCTCGGTCTTTTCGGGCGCTAAAGGGACACCAAGTTCCATCATTAGCGTCTGAAATGTATTGAGGAGACGCGCACACGTGTCCCAGCCCCGTTCACCCCCGAATAAGAAATCATCCAGGTAATGGGCTACAGATCGAGATCCCGACCTGCGGATGAACGCCCACTGCAGGAAGGTGCTGAAACGCTCGAAAGCCGAGCAGGAGATGGAACAACCAAAAGGCATGGCCTTATCGAAGTAATATTCGCCCCGGAACTTGAAACCCAGCAACTCAAAATCGCCCAGGTGCACCGGCAGAAGACGGAAGGCCGACTTGATGTCGCACTTAGCCAACAGTGCACCCGGGCCACATGAGCGCACCATGCGCAGAGCCTGGTCAAAAGATGTATACCGGACCGAACAAAGGTCATCCGGGATAGCATCATTGACCGATCGGCCGGCCGGGTAGGACAAGTGATGTATCAAGCGGAATTCACCCGGTGACTTTTTGGGCACTAGCCCCAAGGGGGAAACTTTCCAATTAGGAAACGGGGGGGGGGCAGGGAAAGGGCCGGCGACCCTGCCAGCATCCACCTCCTTAATAATGCTCAAGGCAGCCACCTCCTCCCTTCCCCTAAGTGACAAAAGGTTGGGTGCATCTTGAGGAGCCCTGACCCCCGTGAAAGGAATGCGAAACCCCTGCTGAAAACCCTCAAGCAGGTAAGCTGCGTCTGCCATCCTCGGGTACGTCGTGAGCCAACGCTCCAACATGTCCACATCAATTGGTAAGGGGGCCTTTTGCCTGACCAGCTCCCTCTGCGGCAGTCTTGCCCGCCCCCTGTCCACCTCTACCCCTGCCCCGCGATCCTCCCGGCCTGGGACAGGCGGAGGCAGCATGGGGGCCAGCACAAGAGGGACACTCATGCCTATATCGGCAATTTCTCCTGCTGCAGTTACCATTGGCCGAGAAGGTCCAGCACAGCAGGCGGGCTGGAACCCCCTGCCCCGCCACCTGGCGGGGTGTCTGTGCCGGAGCAGCTCGCTGGACCGCATGTCCACAATGGTACCTCTCCCCAGGCGCCGGGCGCGTGGGGGTCATATACAGAAGCCACAGCTTCTGGCAGGGCTCATCCCACCTCATCTCCGGGTGTAGGGGCACTCTCATGCGAAATTCTTCGTCGTAAGCCAACCACGACGGGCCCGGGAAGTCAACCATCGCCCGGTATAGGTTGTCCAAGTACTGGACCATCGGAATTGCCAGATCCGGCCGGGCCCTGAGGTACACAGCCATGTATATGAGGTACGCTGGCAGCCAGTTGGCCCACGTGCGTGGCGGCTTACGACGACGTGCTTGTTCCATATCTTTCTCATCCTGCCCCTCCCTCTCCTCCTTGGTGGGTTCTCTATTCAGAAGGGAGAAAATGTCCACATACTCCCCCCGCCAAATTTTCTCTTTGGTGGCCTGGGCAAGATGATCCCCAAGGGGCAGAGAATACCCCGCCGTAGGCAATGCCGACGACGGCACAGAGGCCGCATTGGACACGGTGAAAGGAGCCTGAACCAAGCCCGCCACCCCGAGAAAGTTCCCAACGGGACAGGGGGCGCCGCCCCCAGTGGGGCCCTGGATTGATGGTGCCGCACCCATATGGCCCGGCGGCGGCTGAACTACCGCACCAGCCATACGGGGCCACGGCCACTGGACGGCCCCCGCCAATGTAGGTAGTGGTGTGGGTGCACTAGTTTGAACCACATACTCACCCGCTGCACCCCCACGGGCCGCCCCTACCAGGGGTTCCGGCCCACTGCGGGCGTTGGAGCTCGCGACCGCAACCGAGCTCGTGGACGAGGCCTGGTCCGTACCGGACGGCAGCAACTGTTGCACGGGGAGCTGCGAGGCCGCGGCTGACGCCGACCCACGGGCCTCAAGCAGCTCTACCCGTCCGGCCGCCTGCCGATGACCGGCAGCCGATGGGTCAACCTGTGGTCCCAAAAGCGCCCCGGGTGGGTTAACCACCCCCAAAGAAACCTCAAGGGCCGCTACACGGGCCAGAAGGGTGTCAACATTAACGTAGCCCCCAACATTGATGGGGGACATAGAGCCGGCTGGCCCACTGATAAGAGGCGCCGGGTCAGGTCTCTGGACCCCGGGTCCCGAATATGGCCATGAACCCCTTACTGGCCCCTGGGGGGCCGGAGGCATACCCTGCCAGGGAAGAGAACCCAACCACCCCCCGTGGTTAAAGCCCACCGCAGGTAGCTGCGGGGCAAAGGCAGAAGGCCCCGAGGCATAAGCCGGGCCAGAGCCGGGAGCCACCGATTGAGAGCCGGAGGCCGCGGCCCCCGCCGGGCCGGTCTGAGGGTGCCCATTCCCGGGCCACGGGGCAACCGACCCCATCCCACCGGTCCCGGTGGGCACCAGCAAAGGGGGCTGTTGGGCGGGCGCAGTCGCGGCCCAGTAAGGGGTTCATGGCCATATTCGGGACCCAGGGGCCAGTAAGGGGTTCATGGCCATATTCGGGACCCGGGGTCCAGAGACCTGACCCGGCTGGCGCCTCCTCGAGGTGTGAACCGCGTTCGACAACGCCTTCTTTTTGGAAGGCATTCTTGAAAGTGCTGGGAAGCCGAAGAAAAGGAACGAAAGGACCGCTGCCCGGAGTAGCTTCCCGGCTAAGGTAAGAGCGACGGAGCAATGGGAGGAAAAACTTCTCCTCTCCGTCGCTTCGCAAAATGGCAGCTCGGCTGCCTCGTGGCCGCCCTTTTTATAAGGGTGCTGGCCACGCCCCCTAACTACCCGGATACTCTTCGTCCGGTGGGGGGGGCCACAAAGAGCGCGGCGGCCATTTTGGCGCCGCGCTTGCATTCTGAAACTCAGAGCCAACTCCTGCTGCCCGCCCAGTTATCAATAGCCTTAACATTTGCCACCCTTTTCAGTTTTTTTTGTTTTTTTGTTTTTTTTTGGGGGGGTTGCATGGTTTTGTTTGTACATACATGTGTGCATGTGAAGGTTGTGAGTTTCCCTGCCTGCTCTGATCTTGGGAATCTAATTTGTTCTTCCCTTCTGTTTTTGTTGTAGAAATACTATGGATTCTTCTTTGCTATAGATACAATTGTTCTAGCCTTCCTCATCTGTGAAGTCCTTCTGAATTGGTATTATGGTTTCTCATTGTACTGGAAGGTGAGAAGTATGTACCTGCTTTGACTCATGTTGAAGTTGTTATTGTGGGTGGCATTTCAGTTTCTCTGGGGAAAAAACCCTCTTATGTTGCATTTATCGTTTCTAGCGTTTGTAAGTAGCGTTAGAAGTTATAACTAAGCAGCAGAGCATACATACCCTGTATAACAGTGGTGCCCAAACTACGGCCCGTGGGCCAGATCCAGACCACAGCACCAATTAAAACATCCCATGCCACCTTTGCTGCTCTCAGAAGCAGAATTAAAACATGCAGAAGGCACATGCACAGAATGCTGTCATAAACACTGCTGTTTACAACAGTTGTGGGTAATTCATGGCAGCGTTCTGTGCATGAGGTGTACATTTTACTTCTGCTTCCGAGTGGGAGGAACCACGTGACTGGCACATGGCCCAAAATGTTTGGCCACCCCTGCTGTACAAGAAGCACTGCAGTGCCCCTGAGGGAAGTGAATCCAAGAAAGCTCCCTGTCACCACATATCTGTTGTGTATTTCTCATAGGGATTTGGGGGAGGGGGGGAGAGATTGCTGTATTTACCATTGCAACTACCAAGTGAAGCATGGGCTGCAGCTCCACCAAACATTCCAAAAAACAACACAAAGAAACTGTAAGAGGCAAAAATATCAATGGGTATGTTTAATAATGCAATTTTTCAAGATCTTCTGTCGCGTTAATGAAGTCACTAAATAAACAGTGTTTTCTCAAAACTGTCTTGCATCAAAAATCTTACGTGTTGACTGAGTACAAAGCTTTCCAAAAAGTCTTACGGAAATTATTAACAGAAAATCAACATCTTACAGAAAATTATTTTCAAAAACTCAAAAATCTACCGGTAACGGACTTTTTCAAAATAACTAATTTCTTCTTCAGGAATATGTTTTATATGTCTGCAAGAACAATAAATATAATAAATGTGCTAAGTCTTTAATTATAGTCATGGCTAATTTACAAAGCAGAAGATAAAATAAAAATTAATTATGTAGCGTTTGGGTTAGGACCATGGGAACAATTTTTTTTCTTCTTCTGAAGACAATATGTATGTTTTCTACAGGTGAGTATAATGTTTAATTATCTGAAACTAATGTGATTTTCTTAAAGGTATATCAATATAAAACTACAAAAAACACTTAGCCTATGGATATAGAAAGTGTCTCTTTGTAGGAGTGCTGTCTTTAAATCGGTATTTTCATATGGTTTCGGGCGTACAACCTCTTTAACAGCAAAACTGAATTGTTCCTCCATGTGTCCTTTCTCAACGTAATGTGACACTAGAAGGGCTGGCCTTACTTTTTTCTTAATTCTCGAGCGGTGCTCACCAATGCGAACTTTTAATCATAAAAGTGATCATGCCATGATCTGGATTTGTTGTGTTTTTTGTAGTTTTATATTGAGATACCTTTAAGAAAATTGCAAGCCAGTCGTATCTGACTCTAGGGTTCAGTGCTCATCTCTGTTTCAAAGCCGAAGAGTCAGTGCTGTCTGCTTCTGCAGACATTTCCATGGTCATGTGGCAGGCATGACTAGACACTGGAGCCCACAGAACATTGTTACCTTCCCACCGAAGTGATCCCTATTTATCTACTTGCAATGCCTTGCTTTCAAACTGCTAGGTTGGCAGGAGCTGGGACAAAGATGGGAGCTCACTCCATCATGCAGTGCTCAGGTCTTGAACTTCAACCTTCCAGCAGGGCCGTAGCCAGGATTCTAGATGTGCATGGTCGAATGTTTTTTCAGGATGGTCAACAATATCATATATACTGTATATGTCATACTAGCATATTTGTGCCCGGCCAGCCGGGCATTTTTAATGTGTGTGTTGGTGGTTATGGGTGGTTTTGGGTGTGCATAACACACACACCCATACAATATCACTCCAAACACCAACACACACATTAAAAATTTCTGGCAAGGCAGGAGTGTCGTGTGTGTGTGTGTGAGAGAGAGAGAGAGAGAGAGGGAGAGAGAGAGAGAGTTCTCTCTGGGTTGGCTGGGAATGAAACTTTCATCCCCAGCCAACCCAGAGAAAAGCAATTCCTTCTCTTCGGGAGGCAAAGGCAGCACCTTTCATTGCCTCCCAGAGAGAAGGAATCCCCATCATGGAGGGGCTTTGCTTCTTTCTGGGTTGGCTGGGAACTGAACTTTCATTCCCAGCCAACTCAGAGATAAGCGCGTCCTTCTCTCCAGTAGGCCAGGAGGCACTCCGGCCTCTCCTTTGTCCATGTGGGCGTCGAGACCACGTTGCCCGCAGGGACGAAGGGAGAAGCCGGTGCTTCTCCCTACGCAGAAGGCCATGCTGGGAGGGAAAGACTTTCAGAGACCCATCTGGAGCCGGCAAAAGGTAAGTGCGGTCAGTGGGGGTTATGGAATGGGGGGGATCAAGGTGGGGAGGTGGGGGCGGCATGGTTACCAGGGCTGTGACTCTCCCCCCCAACCCCCACCAATTGCACTTACCTTTTGCCGGCTCCGGATGGGTCTCTGAAAGTCTCCCTCTCGGCGCAGCCTTTTGCAAAGGGAAAAGCACCGGCCTCTCCTTTGTCCATGTGAGCAACGTGGCCTTGACACCCGCAGGGACGAAAGAGAGGTCGGTGCTTCTCCCTACGGAGAAGGCTGCGGCAGGAGGGAAAGACTTTCAAAGATCCATCCGGAGCCGGCAAAAGGTAAGTGTGGTTGGTGGGGGTTAGGGAGGGGGGCTAGGTGGTGGGGCAGGGGGGGTGGCATGGTTACCGGGGCCATGCCTCCCCCACTCCCTAACCCCCACCAACTGGCTCCGGCTGGGTCTTTCAAAGTCTTTGCCTCCCAGCGCTTTTTTTTAAAGTCAGTGCGCTGCGCATTCCCGGCCTTCTCTGCGCTGCTGATTGGCTGAGGGGTTGTGCAGCGCAGAGGACTCTGGGACTCGTAGTTGTTGTTTTTTTGGTCGCATTTGTGGGGCAACTGCCCCACTGGTGATCTCTGGACCCTTGCGCTGATGGTGAGGCCGGGATAAGGTGAGTGCAGGCACCTCGGTTAGGAATGGTTGGGCCGGGTGCGGGAGCCTTTGTTACATTCCAACGGTTAACGTCCTTCCTTTTAGGTAAAGATATATATGTAAGCAGCCAGGAGTTTGAGGGTGGGCAAACTGCGAACTCAGGGTGGGTGATCCCCACCCTGGCCACCCCCTGGCTATGGCACTGCCTTCCAGTCTTCAGCATCTTAACCTCTAAGCCATTGCAGTCCCTAGCAAATCTTATAACCACCCACCCCACGCAGCTTCCTTCTCTTCCTAGAACCAAGTGTGACACCATGGCCACATCCCTTGTCACTCATCTTTCTCTAAACCTCTTTGATCAATACAGTGAACACACACACATACTAAAGTAGCCACAAATTTCACTCATCACACTGTTAACAGACACACACATATAAGAGAAAGGGCTATGGGGAAAACATTGGGAAAATCATCAAGACATCAAAGAGAAAACAGTATCTTATACATCTAAAACAGAAAGGAGGGACCAATCCAAGACGTAGGTCAGTAGCAAAAGTTTTCAGGAAGAGCAGTACTTATGGGTTTTCTAGGCCACAGAGTCAAAATTTTCACATTCCTGCACATTCTGATTTGCAGCTGAAAATCTTCATCATAATACTTTTTGATGAAAAAAACAATCAGGCAATCTGTACCTATAAATCCAAGGGTTAACCGTTGGAACTTGCTATACGTTTCTGCACCCTTCCATCCTATCCTGTACCGAGCCTCCTGCACTCGCCCAAACCTGGTCCGGAGGTTACTGCAGGGTTGAGAAAGGCGCCAGTGGGGCAAGAGCCCAACCAACGCAAAAAAAAGGAAAAGAACTTCACTTCCCAACGTTCCCTGCACCACGCTGCACCACAGCCAATCAGGCTGAGAGACGCGAGCAAAAAGAACATTGGAAAACGCGGCGTGGCCAATTAAAATCGAGCTGCAGGGGAAAAAAACACACAAACGCAAACCGTGAGTGCGCAGAATGCTGAGAAAGCCGGCGCGTGAAAAATAAAATTACAAAATGCAACGGGAGCGCAAGTCCCCAGCAGACGGACGCAGCACTTCACAGCCTCGCAAAACAAAAGCCACAAAACTTCACCGCGAGACACCCATCGGCCTTCTTTCCCGGAGCAACAATGAGAAGAGGGACTCCCTCTCCTCCATGCTACCCCGCTGAAGACATGGCGAGACCACCGCTGGCCTCAAGTAAAGTTGAGCCGGGGTGGAAAAAAACCAACAGCAGGCAGCAGTTCATCAGGGGAAGCACCCTCCCTGCCTTTGTACTACCAACAGAGGTAATACAAAAGCAGCAGCCAGCAATCCGCAAGGAAGAGCACCACCCCTTACGGATCGCTGCCTGCCGATCTCTAGTTAAGTAAGCCGGGAGAGAAAGGAGACAGAGATGAGAGAACCATCATCAGGCAGAGATAGCTCTTCTTTGCCTCCTTCTCCCCTGACCTACCTAACGAACCTTACCAGGGGAAGAACAGGCTGACTGCCAGCTCCTCCTTTCCCCCATTGATGCATCGAAGCCAAAATTCGAAGCAGCAATGGGGAAAAGAGAAACTGACAGGCAGCCCGTTCTTCATGCAAAAATACACAACAACAAACACCAAAATTAATAAAGGTTAATAAAACACAAATAAATAAATAAATAAACCATTAATAAACAAAAAGTAAACCACAAAATACACAAACAAAAACATCCACAATACCACAAAAGCACAGACAAAACACCTAGCTACAACATGAAAATACCTAACAACAACAACCACAAATAAACAAAAAAACCAAAAATAAACAACACCAGAAATAAACAAACCAATTACACAAATCTAAAGCCCAACCAAAACAAAAACAAACAAACAGAAACACCTCCCAGCCCACCACCACAAAATCAAAACAAAGAAAAAACCCAGAATAAATAAAACCAGAGAACTCACCAGCACGTCCTCCCTCCACGAGATCGGAACAGAAATAAAGAAACAAAGACTACTTACTGGAAGAAGCCCCACCTAGAGGCCAGGAGAGAAAAAAACACATGAAAAGAAAACAAAACCACTAACAGCCCCACCTGCAGGGCAGAATAGTAAAAACAACTCAAAAACAATAAAGCCCCACTTAGAGGCCACAAGAGTAAAAACAAGTCAAACAAATAACAATACATCAAAAGTTTACACAAATAACAAACATATGTTACATTAAAAAATTAAAAAATTATAGCATCCTCTGTTGATTTTTAACTCAAAAACAAACACACACACACATCCAAAAAAAGCAAAACACAATTTAAAACAGCCCAGCAACACCGGGCAAACTATGCTAGTGTTATATAATAAGAACTACACTTGATTTTAACCAAAAGGCCGAGAACTACTAGTGCTTCAGCATAGGCTTATTAATAGCTGTAACACTATTGATCTACAGGTGAAACTCGGAAAGTTAGAATATCGTGCAAATGTTCATTCATTTCACTTATAAAGTGAAACAAATATATGAGATAGACTCACTACATGCAAAGCGAAAGATGTCATGCCTTAATTCATTATAATTGTGATGATCATGGTGTACAGCATACATGAGATTATGGGGTACATGAGATTGGGGGGGGTTGAGGTTTTCATAAGCTGTAAACCATAAGCATCAATATTATAACAAAGTAAGGCTGGAACTATCTCGCTTTGCATGTAATGAGTCTATCTCATATATTTGTTTCACCTTTTAAGTTGCATTACTGAACTGAATGAACATTTGCACACAATTCTAATTTTCCGAGTTTCACCCGTATGTACTAAATTTACTACTCCTTAACTCTGAGCAGAAATACTCCTTTTAAAGCACTTTTGTCTCTTGATTTTTTTGGAATAGTAGTCATGTTAGTCTGTGTTTCAGGCATATCAGAAAACAAAAACAAATAATAATAATAATACAAAACACTGCAGCACTTTAAAGACTAACTGCTGTATTTTTATTGTTAGCTTTTGTGGATCAAGTCCAGAAGAAGTGGACTTGATCCACGAAAGCTAACAATAAAAATATAGCAGTTAGTCTTTAAAGTGCTACAGTGTTTTTGTTTTATTTATTTTTTGTTTTCTGATTTGTCTCTTGATATATTTCAAGTACACCCACTTTAACTTCTGTTCCCTTAGCTGTTCTATACTGGTTTTGGACTGTAATAAATATTTGATTTTATTTGATATAATATAATAAGGAGTTCTGTTAGGGGGGGTGGAGGGAGTGAGAGGGTATGTTTTAAGTGGGTTAGGGAGGGAGGGAGGGAGAGATGGCCTTGCCAGCCGGGAAGAGAGGGCAACACTCCGTCTGGGTTAATGGTGGAGGTTCCAGGCGCTCATTTAGAGGTTGTGACGGGCATGGGGCGTTATAGCGGGAACCGTGGGGTGGGCCGCACTCGGGGAACGCGGGACCGATGCTTAGTATCTGTCCCACGTTCTGGCCCCCCGGTTTCACCTCTAGGTCCCGAGCAGCTGATCCAGGGTGACCCCGCCCTTAGGTTGCTGCTGATGAATGCCAGGTCGGTCTGTAATAAGGCTTCCCTAATACAAGACTCTATTTTGGGGGAGTGGGCTGACCTGGCATGCATCACTAAGACCTGGCTGAGACCTGAGGATGGGGTGCCTCTATCAGAGATGTGTCCGGGCCGGGTTTGGTGTTTGGCACCAGCCTAGGGATGTGGGTAAGGGCGGTGGTGTTGCCATTATAGCCAGGGAGTCGCCAGGGCCACCGCTCCACAAATTTCGGGTTGTGAGGCCCTGCTCCTGCGGTTGGGCCCTAAGGGTCAGTTGGGGGTCCTACTCCTGTACCTGCCTCCTTGCAGGGTAAGGGACTCCCTGCCTGGGCTCCTTGAGGCAGTCTCTGTGTTGGCTTTGGAGTTCCCTAGATTGATGGTTTTGGGGGACTTCAATTTGCCTTCGCTGGGGTCTGGTTCCGAGGTGGCACAGGAGTTCATGGCTTCCATGGCAGCTATGGACCTGGCTCAGGTAATTCAGGGCCCGACCAGGAGCAGTGGCCACACGCCAGATTTAGTCTTTTTGTCGAGGCGGTGGCAGAGTGATCTGAGTTTACAGAAGCTAGACATAACACCTGTGCCATGGTCAGATCACTATCTGGTGGCTCTAGACTTTCTGGGGGCGACACTTCATCGTAAGGAGGCAGGGTCGATTAAAGTGGCCCGCCCCCGGCAACTGATGGATCCGGATGGATTCCAGAGGGAACTGGGGGAATTTCCTCTGGATCGGCGACACGATTCACCTGAGGCACTTGTTGACCTGTGGTACGGGTCGACGACATCTGCCTTGGATGTAATTGCTCCACTACGGCCTCTCAGAGCCCATGGAGCTAGGTCATCCCCATGGTTCACTGAAGAACTACGGGAGCTCAAACGGGCAAAGAGACGCCTTGAGCGCCGCTGGGTGAAGACCCAGAGCGATTCCGATTGGACACTAGCTAGAGCCGCTATTAGGGCCTACCTAGTGGCGATGGGGGTGATGAGGAGGCAATACTTCACCACCCTTATTGCCTCCGCTGATAATCGCCCAGCCACCCTGTTTCGGGTGACCAGGTCCCTCCTGGGTAGGGCGGGGCCTGTGCCTGGTTGGCAGGGATCGGCTGAGGACTTTGCTGACCATCTGGTGGAGAAAATCCAAACTTGGTGTGGATGGGGAGGGTCCAGGGGGAGCCAGTGCGCAGTCTTGCGGTGTTACCCTGGATCGGTTTGATCCAATTGCCCCGGATGAAGTGGACAGGCTCCTTGCGGCGGTCTGTGCCACTAATTGTCCATTGGATCCCTGTCCCGCCTGGCTGGTAAAAGCCTCTAAGACGGTGACAGGTGGCTGGGTCGGGGCTATAATTAATGCATCTTTTCAAGAGGGGATGTTTCCTGCACTGCTGAAACATGCTCTGGTGCGCCCCCTCCTGAAGAAGCCATCCCTCGATCCAGCAATCCTAACCAACTACAGACCTGTCTCCAACCTTCCTTTTTTGGGGAAGGTTCTGGAGAAGGCAGTGGCACGTCAGCTGCAGGGGGTACTGGATGAAGCGGAATATCTGGACCCATTCCAGTCAGGATTCAGACCTGGATATGATACTGAGACTGCATTGGTCGCGCTGATGGATGATCTCTGGCGAGAGCGGGATGGCGGTCGTCCGTCCGTCCTTGCTCTTCTTGACCTCTCAGCGGCCTTCGATACTGTTGACCACAGTATCCTTCTGGAACGGCTCCGAGGATTGGGCATCCAGGGCACAGTGTGGTCCTGGTTTTCCTCATTTCTGAGGGGCCGGACCCAATCGGTGTGGTTGGAGAGTGAGAGGTCAAGTCCTAGGCCCCTAAAATATGGGGTGCCTCAGGGTTCGGTACTCTCTCCTCTCCTATTTAACATCTACATGAAGCCGCTGGGTGAGATCATCCGTTTCCACGGGGTGCGGTACCACCAGTACGCGGATGACACACAGTTGTACATCTCGGCCTGTGTCCCCACAGGCCGAGATGTACAACTGTGTGTCATCCGCGTACTGGTGGTACCGCACCCCGTGGAAACGGATGATCTCACCCAGCGGCTTCATGTAGATGTTAAATAGGAGAGGAGAGTGATGCAGTCAAAGTCCTTTCCAGCTGTCTGGAGGCTGTTGGGGTCTGGATGGGGGCAAATGGGCTACAGCTGAATCCTAGCAAGACTGAGTGGCTATGGATAGGGGGTCCTGCATTATCCCGGGAGCTACCATCTCTGGTTTTGGATGGGGCTGTTTTGCCCCAGACCAACCCGGTGCACAACTTGGGTGTCCTCCTGGATTCGCGGGTGCTTCTAGAAGAACAGGTGGCAGCTGTGGCCAGGAGGGCCTTCGCCCAACTTCAGGTGATTCGCCAGTTGCGCCCGCTCCTGGACCGGGACTCGTTGCTCATGGTCACTCACGCTCTGGTGAACTCCAGACTAGACTACTGTAATGCGCTCTACATGGGGCTGCCCTTGATGACCATTCGGAGGCTGCAGCTGGTCCAGAATGCCGCGGCCCGGGTGGTGATGGGGTGTGGACGTTATGCCCATGCCTCACCACTGCTTCGGGAGCTGCACTGGTTACCAGTTTGTCTCCGGGTGCAATTCAAGGTGCTGGTTTGACCTTTAAAGCCCTACATGGTAGTGGGCCAGGATATCTCAGAGACCGCATCGCCCTAAGGACGTCTGTCCGTCCAACCAGAGTGGACCGGAGGGGCTCTCTAATTGTGCCATCAGCCAGGGGGGCTCGCCTCTCTGGCACAAGGAGGAGGGCCTTTTCCGTGTCTGCACCGGCCCTTTGGAACCTCCTGCCTGTGGAACTGCGTCTCCAGATGGAGTTGTTGCACTTTAGGAAGGAACTAAAGACCTGGCTGGTGGGCCAAGTTTGGGGTGCGGGTGGGGATGGGGGTACCGTTGGGTGGTTGGTATAGAGAAGTGTGCCTTCCCCCAAGGTCCCTTCGGTACTTGTTCACCTTTTAGGGGTGGGTTTTTTAACTTTGTTTTATCATGTGTCTTTTAATGTATTTACTGTCCACTATGTAAACCGCCCTGAGTTGGGTTGTACCTGAGTGGGCGGTATATAAGCGTGAAAAATAAATAAATAATATAAAACTGCATGCTTTGAAGACAATTCTGACTTATGGTGATGCTTTCTAGGGTCTTTTAAGTCTACAGAGTATTCAGAAGTGATTTACTATTCCTTTGTTCTGGGGCTGCCCTTGGACTGTGCGATTTGCTCCCCTGCCCCCAGTTTCTGCCATCTCTTTATTTTCTGCAAGGAGCTCTGCACAGGCTAAGTATTCCCATGTTTGCAGTATTAATCTTTGGTTTGCAAATGCATGATCTCTTGTCAAACTATAAATGGTTTCATTCATTGGCTATTCACATGGAAAGGCTTCTTACTCACAAAGCATGGATTTTTGTCTTTTCTCTCTTAAGGGCTAAAGGCTTATTTTTTGAAAAAAGATGAACGTTTGAAATCTGGGTCACTTTAAGTGCTAATTGGGCACCAAATGGCATGTTTAAAATCTGGGGAAAACTTAACCAATTAGGTGCTATGGCTACTCTATTTGCCTAAGGTTCAGTTATGAACATTGAAATCAAAACAGAATGGAGGTGATACATTTTATAAGGTCACTTCTTCTATATCTATAAAACCGAAATCTATGTTTGTATGCGCTCCAAAGGCTCCCACACCCCTGGACAGATCCCACTGAAATTTGGCACATACATACCTTGGGCTTGGGAGATCAGCACTGCCAGGGTCTTGAAACCCATGGTGGGGCATACCCCCTCCCCCAAATTGGGATGCGATTGATCTATACAATGTGTATGTTTCCCAGTGATGTAATTGAGCTGATGTCATAGTCTCAGGTAGGTTGAGATTGTGACATCATCTGACTAGCTCAGCTGTAGCCCTCTGAGCTCAGCTGTAGTTTTCACAGTAGGAATGACCCACATACAGCCCACGAGGTTTCCAAGAGGGAAAAACTGGCCTACGTTAAAGAAAAGAAAAACCCGAGCAAAGCCAGGTAATCAGCTAGTAAAAAATAAAACATAAAACATTGCAAGCTTTTTGCCTGAAGAAGTGACCTTTTAGTCACAAAAGCTTGCAATGTCTTATGTTTTATTTTTTAAGTGACCCTATAAAAGGTATCACCTCTGTTATGCATTTGTTTTGATTTTATGGATGGGTTACATGGCTTAATTTTGCTAACTGAACATTGAAAGTTATACACCAAAATATACTTGTATTTTTGGTCCCACTCATTACCTTTAGCTTTGTCTGTCACTGATTTTTTTTTAAAAAAATTGAATTTGGCTTCAAGCTAGCATGGGTTTCAAAATACAGTGGTACCTCATACAACAATTTTAATCCATTTCACAGGGCTCGTTGTTGTATGAAACAATTGCTATACGATACATGCATTGTATAGCGTTTTTACCTATGGGATGCATCGTTTAGCGATTTTTTTCGCTAAGTGGTTTTTCCCATTGAAAAATTGTTGTACAGATTTTTCCATAGTGAAAAGTGTTATGCGCGACGCCATTCCCCCCCCCAAAAAAAAACCTAATTGTTATGCGATTTTATTGCTATACGGGGCGATTGTTGTATAAGGCTCGGCTGTAGTTTACAACAATCATAAGATATACAACATCTGAACAGTGTTAATAAACAAAGCTCTTTTAAGGGTACTCTTGTTTGTCTTGAGTTGGGAGGTGAACAATCCCTTACTCAGACAGTAAGAAGAGTTAAAAATCAGATGATTAAGGAGGATACACTGGAGAGGCCAGGAAGCAGCTACCAGCTCTTCACATCCCCACACTTCAAGAATGACGAGAATATAAGTGTGATATCAAATGAGCATTTATTCCATATTTGCTCATTTTTGTCATGGCCATATGACATATATGCTGTTGTGAACCCAGCCTGCACCTGATTGAAGCCTACCTGCGCCTTTTTGTACCTCTAGCAGGACTGTTGTTGTTGTTGCTGGTGGTGCTGCTGCTGCTGCTGCTGCTGCTGTTGTTGTTGACATAACAGTAATGTTTTGAAATGGCTGTTTTTATAAAAGCATTTCTGAAGTACTGTGCCAGCAACAATTTAAAAGAAATGGATAGATCCTCTCACTTCCTCTCTACAGAGGAGCAGAAAAGAAGTTTCCCATTTCTCAAAATTGTTAAAGCTGTTAACTGTTTCAAGAAATAAAAAGCTTCCTATCACTTTAAAGGGAAAGAACATCAGTTTTTATCATATTAAACAGGCTCTCTTAAGGTGTGTATGGTTTCCCCATGCCCATCGGGCATGGAAACGGCTCTTGCCGAGGCCGCTTCAGGAGGACGCTCCTTGAGCCGCGGGCTCTGCGGGCAGACAAATTAAGGGGGGTGAATAAAATATAGGGTTTGATTCACCTAATTACATGACCTGACCGACGATTCTGCAAGGTAGGCTAATCACTAACTCCAGTGACTGATTAGGTAAACACTCATCTCCTGGCCAAGGAAAAATCCCCGGTGCAAACAGTGCAGATGTTTACCCCTGTCTAAGCCCTAAAACAATGGTCTCCCTCGTCCCGTGTTTGCCCGAAATAATTAACTTCCCCTTTGAGAGGTTCCCCAATTAACCTGAGTAAACAAGGTGATGTGATTGACTTTCGGGTGATGGTTTTTTCTACCTGCCTTCTGATCTATATAAGGTGTATGTATTTTCCCAATAAACCACTGATCTGATCTCGCTCCTGTTGCCTCGTGTTGTCATTGATCAGTCTCCTCCGGGACCTAACGCCGCCCTAGCGGCCAGACATCGCTACAGCTGGTGACCCCGACGTGATTTACTCGTGAGTAAAGGACCCCGGAGAGGTCTACTCGTGAGTAGCGATCCCCGCGGTCCGGTTCCCCGCTTGAACCGCGACCCGCCAGCCCGGAGGATAGCGCGGCGCTCTGGTCGGCAGCCAGCCGGACAGAGAACGGCCCGCCGCGAGGCATTCCAGAGAGACATTCCTACCGCTTCCTCCCCGCTTTCGAGAGGTTTGCCATAGAGGGAAACGCGTTCCGCTCAGGGCAGGCTGTGGGCCCCTGACATCGCAGAGGCCGATAGAAGGGCCCGTGGCAGAAGGTCCACGCTCCGAGGTCTACCCCAGACACCCGACGCCCGAACCTGTTGCCTGCAAAGACGCGTCGACTCGTCCCGAGGAGGAATCTTCCGGAAACCCAATCGCAGGTAGTATGGGGACTTGTTCTCATAGGCCAAGTCCGTCCACTAGCCAAAGAACTCGGGAAGAGGAGTTCAGAATCCTGGCCAGGGTTTTTAAGTTACGATTTCACAGCAGGGAACTAGCGAGACTTTTGGCGTACCTCAGGGAACACTGCCTACTTTACCCAGAAGTAGGTACGTTAACCCTGAAGCTCTGGGATCAGATAGGAGACTGCATTCAGCAAACCCCGAAAGCTCCAGGAGGGATAGTCCGCACATGGAGGAAGTGTAGGAGACTCTTAGAGCAGATCGAGCCAGTCCGGGTAGAGGCCAAAGAACCCCCGTTAGTTGAGCCATCAGGCAAGCCAGTCGAGCCGACTGCGCCCACGGCACTCTATCCGTCAATTAGCTATCGGCAGAGTAGCGCAGGGAGCCTTCCCGCGGTGACAGCTGCAGACGTCACCGAGGGAACGCAAGGAATGAGAGGCGCTGGCGCTTCTCTGACAGCCCCGGGTTCCCTAGTCGTGAAGAGTGCCCTCCAACGCACAGCTGAGATAGAACTTAAGAAGGGGGAATTGTCAGTTGAACAGCTAGCTGAACTTCGACAGATTTGTCCCATCCGCTTGGAGATGGACGCGCTCACGGGCGCACAGCAGATAGTACACTCCCCAGTCCCGTACAAGCTCCTCATGGCTTTGCGGAAAGCAATTTCAGAGACAGGGCTCCAAAGTCGTTTTACGAGGGGCACGCTTCAGCAAGTGTGCGAGACCACCATGTGGATTCCTCATGATTGGAAAGCCGTCATGAGGATGATGCTTACCCCCAGCCAGTACAGGATTTGGGACAGCGAGTTCCGCCTAGAGGCGCAAGCTCGGGCTGCCAGGCTGGGAGGCGCGGTAATCCCTGACCAGTTGTATGGTTCAGGTGCCTTTGAGTCCATCAACGCTCAAATCAACTTGCCTCTCGCCACCCTAGAAATGTCAGCCGAAGCTGCCTATAGGGCGTACTTCAAGGTCCCAGCGTCTGGCAAAACGGCCAAGAACTACACCGCCATTAAGCAGGGAGCCCAAGAGCCCTACATGGACTTCATCAATCGCCTGGAGGAAGCAATTAGCAGGCAGATTGACAATGAGCAGGCCCAACAAGAGCTCATGATTAAGTTAGCCAAGGACAACGCCAACTTGGACTGCCGTAAAATCTTGCAGTCCCTGGGCAATCGCCCGGACATAACCTTAACGGACATGATCCGAGCATGCTCCGACGTTGGCACAGACTCCTACAAGATGGGTCTGCTAGCGGCAGCGGTGCAGGGGGGAAGAAGACCTAATGGTAAGAACAAAGGGGCATGTCACACTTGTGGCAAGGTTGGTCACTTCGCTAGGGAGTGCCGATCCAAGGGAGGCGGACAAAAGTCCGGCCGTCCCAAGGCTCCGAACACCCTCTGCCCGAAGTGCAAGAAAGGCTACCATTGGGCCAGGTATTGTCCGAGTTCGGGAAACCGGAATCCGGGCACGTCTCTGGCCCCAGTCCAAACAGAGGCTTCCTTCACCCAGATCCAGAACTCCCCAGATTTAGACTAGATTCCAGGCACATTCCAGGCACTGCGAGGGCACAGGCCAGCCCCAAGGGCAGCACAGGGCTAGAATTGACTTGCCAGGCGGACGCTACATGCGACCTGCCAGGCACAGTCTATCTAGTCGACACCCAATACATGGGACCCCTGCCCAGAGGCTTTATAGGTTTAGTTTTGCCCCGTAGTGTAGCTGGAGCACGCAGAATTTTTATAATTCCAGGAGTCATTGACTCGAATTTTTCAGGCATTCTCCAGGTCCAGCTTTGGACACACCTGCCCCAAACTATCCACAAGGGAGACACGTTAGCGCAACTGATCATGGTTCCTTGTCACTCGCCAGCAGGCAGCCAGGGAAGGCTCAGGGACAGCTCAGAGTCCGGTTCAGCAGACCACTCGAGCGCGAGTGAGGCAGTGCAAGGATACCAGGTCTTAGCGACAGTGGAGACCAACATTGAGTGGAAGCAGCGCCCCGTTATCGAGGTATTTTTGAACAAAAGGGTGTTCTCAGGGTTACTCGATACCGGAGCGGATGTGACAGTGATCAGCAGGAGCCAGTGGCCAAGAGAGTGGGCCATTGAGCCGGTCTCCGATGTGTGGGGGGTAGGAGGCGTTCAGGAAGCGTTTAGGAGCCGAGAGTGGGTAGAGGTCACAATCCCAAGGGCTGACGGCACGGCAGTAATTCGGCCGCACATTCTTGACGTGCACGTCAATCTTTGGGGGCGAGACATTCTGCAGCAGTACGGTGCTACGCTTACCTTCGGGTAATGGCGTTGCCACTTAAATGGCTCACCGACACTCCGGTCTGGGTAGAACAATGGCCGGTAGTGGGAGAGAAATTAGTTGCCCTCAAGCAGCTAGTTAAGGAACAGCTAGACGCAGGACACATAGAACGGTCCACAAGCCCCTGGAATTCGCCAATTTTTGTGATTAAGAAGAAGTCGGGGAAGTGGCGACTCCTCCACGATCTCAGAGAGATCAATAAATGCATACAGCCAATGGGTCCGCTCCAATGCGGCATCCCCAATCCGAACATGATTCCCGAGGGGTGGGAGATCCTAGTCGTAGATCTCAAGGATTGCTTTTATACAATCCCCTTAGACCCCAGGGACCGGGAAAGGTTCGCCTTTACGGTGCCGGTCGTGAACCACGGAGAGCCCACGCAGCGTTACGCGTGGAAATTTTTGCCACAGGGCATGCTCAATTTGCCCACCCTGTGCCAAATTTATGTTCACGACGCACTGGCAAAGTTCCGGAGCCTTTACCCTAAAGCTATTGTTTGTCACTTCATGGACGACATTTTAGTAGCGTTGCCGCAGCTTGGCAGCGAAATGTTCTCCGACCTCCAGGCCAGCCTGGGGGACAAAGGCTTACTCATTGCCCCGGAAAAGGTGCAGAGAACCGAGCCCTTCTCATACTTGGGCCATCGGCTTCTCCGCTCTTTTGCAGCGCCAGTTCTGCCTCAGATAAATTTACAAGACTCAGTCACCCTTGTAGAGTTGCAGCAAGTTTTGGGAAACATCAATTGGGCCAGACCGTATTTTCGTTTGGATACGGATCTTCTAAAACCGCTCTTCTCGCTGCTAACCTTAGGTAAGCAGCCGGCAGACCGGATAAAAATCTCTCGAGACGCGTGCTTGGCGCTCGAGAAGGTGAACCAAGTTCTCAGCCAGAGGTGGGTGGATAGGATCGCCCAGGGGCCATATGCCCCGATCCTGAATTTGTACATCGTACGGTCAGGATCCATGTTCACTGGGGCGCTAGGAGCAGACTCAGAGAAGGGAGCGAAAATTGTGGAGTGGGTATACTTGCCGAACACCTCTTCTCGGAACATTGTTCCGCCCCAAGAACTGGTCTCCGCGGTGATCTACCGCGGCAGGCTGAGAGCCAGGGACATTTCTGGGCACGATTTAGCTAAGATCATAGTCCCGTTCACCAAGGAACAAATTCATCAGTTGATGCAGCTAGGTGACTCTCTTCCGATAGCTTTGGAAGGATTCACTGGAAGCTTGGCATACCATTTGCCCCAAGACCCCAGACTCGTCTCACTCCAGACAGGAACAGTCAGTTTGTTCGAATTGCTTTCGCTGGTCCCGCTTCAGGGGGCCAAGACAGTTTTTACCGATGGGGGACGCACATATGGTGTCTTGACTTGGCAGGAAGGCGAAGCCTGGCACACGCTGCTAACTCTTCCACAGAAGTCCGCGCAGCGGGCGGAGTTAGCGGCCGTGAACCTTGCCTTGCGCACCTTCGCCAAGGAACGTTTAAACATCATTACCGACAGTCTATACGTTAGGAATTTACTCCACAGTCTACCGGGAGCCTACATCACTCCCGCGATAGACAAAAACTTGCTTAGCCTGTTTCTCACCGCTCAATTTCACTTGCGGAACCGCACGGAGCTGCTCTATATTGCCCACATCCGAAGTCACCAAGACCTACCGGGTCCGATTTCGGCGGGCAATAGCAGAGCGGACGCGGCGGCAAAGGAAATTCAGCAACGTTCGGTTTTGGGAGTTTTTACTACTCCAATTCAAAGTCATGCTTTTTTTCACCAAAACGCCAAGGCACTCGCCAGACAGTTCAATCTGCCGCTCTCTCAAGCCCAGGGCATAGTCCGCTCTTGTCAGCATTGTGCAGGAGCACCGGGGGGGCCCTCGTGGGGGGTCAACCCACGGGGGACAGAAGCCAACCAGGTATGGCAGATGGACGTCACGCATGTGCCGCCATTCGGCAGATGGCAATACATGCATGTCTGCATTGACACTTTTTCTCAGTTCGTTTGGGCGACGGCGCAGAAAGGGGAAGCTGCTTCCCACGTGGAGCAGCACCTCCTTTCCTGCATTGCGGCGATGGGCAAGCCGCGGCACGTGAAGACGGACAACGCGCCGGCCTACAGTTCCAGGCAGTTGGCCGCCTTCATGGCTACTTGGGACATCAAGCACACATTTGGAATTCCCTACAATCCGCAAGGGCAAGCGATTGTAGAGCGGGTCAATCGGACGCTAAAGTCCTATATTGAAAAACAAACAGAAAGGGGGGAGCCACCAGCCCTCCCCAAATCACAGGGAGAAGCACAGTTCTGCCTGAATAAGGTATTGTTCACATACAATCACCTCAATGTTTTTTCGGATTGTACGCCGCAGGAGAAGCATTTCCGCCGTTCGGAAGCTCTCCCGCGACCTATGGTCCGGTACCGGGTGCCACCAGACCCTTCTTGGAGGGGCCCGGTGCCGCTCATAACTTGGGGAAGAGGGTATGCTGCAGTTATGTCTCCTACAGGTGTCGTTTGGATCCCAGCTCGGTGCATCAAGCCTCATTTGGAACCGCATGGCGTGGACCCAGACCGACCCGAGTCCGATCCCGGAGATGGAGGACCTCACGCTGACCGACAGGACCCGCCGGAGGAGACGGCCACCGACGGCGCCGAAGATCACCTGGGGGATGGTCAAGGCGCTTTGCAGTAAGGCTGAGGACGCCCTCCAGCGCGAGGAGAGGGAGCCGACACCGGAGAACCTCGTAGCGGCAGTCCTTGCCCAGATTCATGCCAACTCCGTGGCGATCACCGTCATCCTGGCCCTCACCCTGCTTCTGGGGGGAGGCGTCCAGGCCGCCTCACTGGAGGCCAGCGATCTCATGCCAGGCGGAGACCTCTCTGCCCGGATGCAGTACAACATTTGGGAAAGGTTGGCTACCCTTGTCAACCAGTCCGATTTTTGCCTCAGGCAGGACGTTGGCTCTGCCTCAATCCTCAGCACCTGCCTTGTCCCGGTGTGCCATTCTCCAGGCGCACACCCCCGGGACGGGGACTGGCTGGTGAGGAGACTCTTCAGCCCATACATCCCATCAGCTTCCTCGGAATATGCTCGTTGGGAGATGCGGCTAACCATGACCTTGCCGGCTGATGCCGCCACTCTCCACACTCCTCGAGTGGCGGTCAGCCCGAACTCTACCTGCGGCCGGATACACGGTTGCTCCGGACCCGGCCGAGCCCGGCGCCGTTGCCTCGATGTAGGCAGCGGCAATTGGACTTGCAACGACCCAGTGTCACTTGGTTCAAAATATGCACACATCACCCTACCATCCGGATGGTTCTTCACTTGTAACCAGTACACGTTTAACTATATTCCTGCCAATATTACAGACTCTATATGTTGTATCAGTCGTTTAACACTGTTGCTTCCTACTAAGGACATGATTGCCCCTAGCCCTGACGTTCCCAATGCTTCTAATGTATCCCATGTTCCCTCACTCATAAGGCACACTCGCACCACCATGTTAGACAGCTCTTGTGAGAGCAGCTTTAGAGTAATGAGACCTGCCGAATACCTCTCCTTGGCAGTCAGCATCTTTGGCGTGCCCGGCTTAGCCGTCGGCAACGCGAAGAGGATCGGTCGCTTGGCTTGCGGCTTGGCAAAGGCCATCAACCATACCTCCTCAGCGATAGCGCTCCTCAATCAGGAGCAGGCGGAACTTCGCCGTGCCATTCTCGATAATCGGGCGGCTATCGACTACCTCTTATTGTTGCACCATTTGGGCTGCGAGTCTTTTCATGGTATGTGCTGCTTTAATCTTACGGACAACTCTCGTAAGATTCAAAGCCAGATCACAGATCTCCACACCATAGTAGCAGGCATCACAGAAGGCTCGGCATGGGGGGCTTGGTGGAGCTCTCTGTGGAAGTGGATGTGGTCGTGGATCCCCTGGGGGTGGCTTCAGACGGCGATCAAGGTGGTGGTGGGGGTAGTCATACTAGGCATCGCAGTTTGCTGTCTTGCTCAATGTATTCCCCCGCTGATCTCGAGGTGTCACCGCAGAAGGAAACCCCGTGACATCATTCCCGACCAACAGCTGATGCCGCTCCTGCGCAGGATCGCCGGTCAGGTTCTTAAATAAAAAAGAAAGGGGAAATATGGTTTCCCCATGCCCATCGGGCATGGAAACGGCTCTTGCAGAGGCCGCTTCGGGAGGACGCTCCTTGAGCCGCGGGCTCTGCGGGCAGACAAATTAAGGGGGGTGAATAAAATATAGGGTTTGATTCACCTAATTACATGACCTGACCGACGATTCTGCAAGGTAGGCTAATCACTAACTCCAGTGACTGATTAGGTAAACACTCATCTCCTGGCCAAGGAAAAATCCCCGGTGCAAACAGTGCAGATGTTTACCCCTGTCTAAGCCCTAAAACAATGGTCTCCCTTGTCCCGTGTTTGCCCGAAATAATTAACTTCCCCTTTGAGAGGTTCCCCAATTAACCTGAGTAAACAAGGTGATGTGATTGACTTTCGGGTGATGGTTTTTTCTACCTGCCTTCTGATCTATATAAGGTGTATGTATTTTCCCAATAAACCACTGATCTGATCTCGCTCCTGTTGCCTCGTGTTGTCATTGATCAGTCTCCTCCGGGACCTAACGCCGCCCTAGCGGCCAGACATCGCTACAGGTGTGTTGGTGGGTGATCCTTGCATGTGTATGCAAAGATAGTTCCAAATAGTATGCAACTCCTCAAAGTGATCATGATTTGACCAATCTACACCAGCCTGGGTTCTGACCTCTCCATGGTACTGAAACAGTTTTGGCCGCTCTGCTTGATGACCTTCTCTGGGCAGCCAACAGGAGGGAGTCCTCTCTGTTAGTCATTTTAGATCTTTCAGTGGCCTTTCATACCACTGACCAAAATATCCTCCTGGACAGGCTTTCTGAGAAAGGACTTAGGAGCCATGCTTTGGTGTGTCTCTAATCATTCCTGGAAGAGTGTCTCCAGAGAGTACAGCTCGGGGAGAATCAGTATGCTGATGAAATGCAGCTCTCTCTCTCCTTTTCCATCGTCCAGAATCTGAGGGAGTGCCTGGAGGCAATCATGGTGTGGATGTAGGATAACAGGCTGAAACTGAATCAAGACAAGATGGAGGTCATGTTCATTGGAGCAACCAGTCTCAGTCAGGTTGAACAAATTTCCTGTAAGATAAGGGGCATCACTTTCCCATTGAGACAAAGTGTTTGAAATCTGGACGTGCAACAGGTATCAGTGACAATCAAGTCCACATTTTTCTACCTGTGGCACATTGTCCAGTTCCGCTCATTCATTGACAGGAAGTCCATGGTGACATTATGCACTAGTAAGCTACAGAATTAACTAGTAAGCTACAGAATTCTGTCTATGTGTCTTGACTCTGAGGCAAGCACGGAAACTTCAGAGGATTGAAAATGTGGCAGCCAGGCTGATTGTTGGCATTGTTCGGTACAGTCATATCACTCTGAATAGTCTGCATTAGTTACCCATTGTGTTCCATGCCCGATTCAAAGTATTGCTAATTACCTATAAAGCCTTATCTCAGGGGTGGCCAAACTATGGCCCACGGGCCAGATCCAGTCCATGGTGCCAAATCATCCAGTCCACACCACCCTCTCTGCTCCTGGAAGCAGAAGTAAAGTGCAACCACACATAATGTGCTTGCACATGCACATAACACTGCCGTAAATTCACCCATGGATGTCATAAATGCGTTTATGAGCCATGGATGCATTTTATGACTGGAAGAATCATGTGACCGGCCTGCTCAATCACAGGACCGGCCCATGGCACGAAAGGTTTGGCCAACCCGGCCTTATCTGTTAGAGACCATGCTATCTGAGAGAGCACCTTTTCCTTAGGAATAATACCCATTCCACTCAAATGTTTAAACTTTTGGTGGTCAACCCTAAAAAGGTAAGAAAGGGGGTGAGCAGATCCAGAGCATTTTCTGCCATAGCCCACAGGCTGTGGAATGAATTGCCAGCAGAAAGTAGAGCTGCCTCAACTCTGCTGGCATATTGGAAATCTTTGAAGACATTTCTGTTCCATGATTTATTGGATTGGTATAATAAATTTAGAATATAGCTGTTAATGACTAATTGACATGTGACATTAGAGTTTAAAAGGGGCTGTTGAAACTGAATATATTTAAAGATATTTAGGGAGATTTTATAGAATTTGCCCTGTTGAAAAGGAAAGACTAGATACCAGTATGTGAAACAACGTATTTTGGAGAGAAGTGGGGCGTGATAACTAAAGGAGAAGAAGTGAATTAAAATGAATAGATATTTTCAACTACTAAAGGTAGAGGGAGGCATGCAGTTTATATAATAATTTGTTATTATTATCTTATTATTTGTTATTATATTATTAAATATTTTCATCGTATCAGAAGCACACAAAGGTGTTTTCTGGGTGGAAAGGATTTTTGCTGGAAGAACTCCAGTCAGGGGACTCCTGAATAAGGCACCTTTCATGTCCCCAAGAGCTTTTAACGGCCAAAGTGGTCCCTGTTTATCTATTTGCAATTTCTTGCTTTCAGACTGCTAGGTTGGCAGGAGCTGGGACAGAGATGGGCACTCATTCCATCATGCAGTACTTGGGTCTTAAACTGCTGACTTGCCTACCTTACAGCTAACAAGGCAAGCTTCTTAACCACTGCAGTCCCTTATTAAATATTATTTTTATATTATTTCTTGTGTAATTATTACTATTTGCTGTTATATGTTTATGTTGTAAACTGTATATTGATTTATGTTATAAATGATTTTTTTAAGCAAAAAAGATAGTGAGCCTAAGAATCTGAAGACTTAGGGTTTGGAAGCTTTCAATTCTATTAAATACTAGCATATTTTGCCCGGCGGTGCCGGGCTTTTTAAAATTGTGTTGGATAGTAAAGGGTTCCTTTTTTTTCTTGAACCAATGGTGCTGTACTTTTTTAAATGATGGTTTTTTGTTTTTTTGGCTTTGAGGCGCTGCGTCCGCCTGTGGCAGACTTGCGCTCCCAGTGGGGGCTTTTTTTGTGTGCTGGCTTCCTCAGTGCCGGGCTGTTTGAAGTGGTTTTTTAAGGTTTTTTGTTTTTGTTTTTGGAAATGAGGTCAGTGTGTTATTTGTGTTTGTGAAAATGTTTATTTTTTAAACTGTTTTAAACTGTGTTGTTATGTTGTTGTTTTTTGGATTTTAAAAAGAGGTTAGGTTGTTGTTGTTTTTTTAATTATTGTATTTTAAAAAGAATGTGTTACTTTGTAAATTTTTGTACATTGTTTTATTTTGGATAATAATTTTAAAAAAGTGTAAATTTATGATTTTTTAAATTGAATGTATTTTACAGTGTTTTTTATTTTTTTATGGAAATTTTATTTTTTATTTTATCTGTGAATTATTTTTTATATTTTTTGGATATTTTTGAATGTTTTTTGAATTGATTACCCTATTTTTGGGGATTTATTGAATATTTGGGAATATTTTGGATGTTTTTTCTCCTTTGGCCACTGGGTGGTGGTGTTGAGCAATTTTTTTGGAATTGCTTATTCCGGTGAGTCTCTTCTTCTCATTTCATTTCTGGGTTTCATTGGGGCAAGTCGTCTTTTGGTAAGTTCTCTCCGGGTTTTTTTAAGGGTTTTTTTGGGGGGGCTGGGGGGCGTTGTGTGTGTTTTTTTTAAGGGGGGGTTGGGGGCGTTCTTTTTTTGTTTAGGGTTTTGGGTGGGGGTTTGTGTGTGTGTGTGTGTTTTTTTTTGAATGGTTTTGGGTTTTGGTTGGGGGTTTCTTTGTGTGTCTTTTTGAGTGTTTTTGGATTGCTTTTGTTGCGTTCTTTTTTTGGGGGAGGGGGTGCCTTTTGTTCTCACGGGCCATGCTTGGTGGCCCGTGGGAAGGAAGGGCACTTGCGGTGGGGGTGCTTTTTCTTCCCATGGGCCATGCTGGGTGGCCCGTGGGTAGGAAGGGCACTGGCGGTGGGGGTGCCTTTTCTTCCCATGGGCCATGCTGGATGGCCCTTGGGAAGGGAGCGTTGTTGCGGGGAGGGTGCCTTTCGTTCCCACGGGCCATGCTTGGTGGCCCGTTGGGAAGAAGGGCAGTTGCGGGGGGGGTTGCCTTTATTTTTAGCGCGCTGGCTAGCCCTTCGAATGGAAGGGCAGCGGCGGCCGGGGTTGTTGTTTTTTTCTCCACGGGCCATACTTGCTGGCCCGTGGTGAAGAAGGGCATTTGCGGGGTGTTTTTTTTAACTTGTTTTTTTTGCGCGCCGGCTGGCCCTTCGAACGGAAGGGCAGCGGCGGCGGGGGGGGGGTGTTATTTTTTTCCCCATGGGCCATGCTGGCTCGCCCGTGGGGATGAATTGCAGCGGCGGCTGGCTTTTTTTTAAGCTTTTTTTTCGTGCGCTGGCTGTCTCAGCGTCCTGTGCACTAATGGCATGCAGGACGCTGGGGCTTGTAGTTTTGGTTGCGTGTGTTTGGTTTCTGCGGCGGTTTTTCTTTTGCGGCTTTTTTTATTTATTGGCCGCAGCGTGTTTCCGAACGTTCCTTTTGCCGCGCCGCTCAGCCTGATTGGCTCTGGTGCGACGCGGCGAAAGGAACTTTGGGAATTGAAGTTCCCTTTTTTTGTTTGCGACCGGGGGGCTCCTGCCCCCGGGTCGAAAATTTCAACCCGACAGTTACCTGCGAACCCCATTCAGGCGAGTGAGCGGAGGCTCGGACGGGGCTAGTGGGGCCTGGTGCAACATCCTTTGTCACATTCCAACGGTTAATGCACCATTTTATAGGTATAGATTAGCCTCATGGGATTATGACCTCATCCTACTTGAGTGGCATAAAGTTGCACTGTCTTTAATACAGCTATTTTATTATTTATTGGGTTTAAATTGCATATATTATTGTATGTAAACAGCTTGAAGATTTCATGATACCAACATTACTGCTAAAATGTTACTGCATGTTAGTATTAAAGAGTATAAATCAGATCTTGTGAAAGTTACTTCTCTGAGTATAGCTGCCATAATCCCTATCTTCTGTGTTCATGCTTTGGAGAATTCTGGGGATTTTGCTCCAAAAAGTAACAGTTTCCAAATTCAGGTACTTTCAACTGACTCTGCACACATTCAAATATGAATTCATGTTTCTTACACTCATTCTTTTCATACAGGATGGCTGGAATATCCTCAACTTTTTAATTGTGGTGTTTCTCTTTATTGGTTTGCTTGTTCCTGAACTAAATGAAAGGACAGTTTTACACACGTTCAGGTACGAATGGAGCTTTAGCAGTCTTAAATCTGTTCACATTTCCAAAACGTATAAGCATCTACAAGAGAGAGATCAGGTAGGGTCGGCATTTAAATGAGCTGAGTGCTGGTCATAAGTAGAAAAGTCACAATGTGCCTGTCTTACATATAAAAAAAGCTCTGGTTCAGTACATCTGCCTCTCAGGAGGTTCAAGGAGTATCTTGTGGTATGGGAAGACCTTTGCCTGAGACTCTCAAATACTGATATTCAAGATGGTTACTACTGGCCAGATAAGGACAAGCAACTCCTTGGTATTGGGAGCTGTATTGCCCCTCTTCTCTGCGACAAACCAGGAAAGGGACCTTGGGGTCCTGGTGGACAACTCAATGAAGGTGTCAACCCAGTGTGCCTCAGCAGTGAAAAAAGCAAACTCAATGCTAGGGATCATTAGGAAGGGTATAGAAAATAAGTCAGCAAGTGTCATTTTGCCTCTTTATAAATCTATGGTGAGGCCCCATCTGGAATACTGTGTACAGTTCTGGTCGCCATACCTCCAGAAGGATATTATGGAGCTGGAAAAAGTGCAGAGGAGGGCAACCAGAATGATTAGGGGACTGGAACACCTTCCTTACCATCTGAGGCTGCAACGGTTGGGCCTCTTCACTCTTGAACGACGACGTCTAAGAGGTGACCTGATTGAAGTTTATAAAATCATGCACGGTGTGGAAAAAGTAGATAAGGAAAAACTGTTTTCCCTATCGCATAACACTAGAACTAGGGGACACTCGATGAAACTTTTGGGTACTAGTTCTCAAACAAATAAGAGAAAGTATTTTTTCACCCAGAGGATTACTGGTCTATGGAACTCCCTGCCAGAAGAAGTGGTGACAGCTGTCAGTCTTGACAGCTTTAAGAAAGGATTAGACAAGTTCATGGAGGACAAGAGTATCAATGGCTATAATTATGGATACTTAAGGACAACCTCCGGGTTGGAGAGATAGGCAGGATATCTCTCAATATCATTTCCAGGGAATCCTAAGCAGGTGAAGGCATCTGCTTGGGAATACCCTGAAGGAAATGGTGAGCCACTGTGTGAGACAGAATGCTGGACTGGATGGGCTGTGGCCTGTTCCAGCAAGGCTGTTCTTATGTTCTTATGTTCTTATATGCTGCCAGCATTGTCAATAGAATTGCTGCTCCTATAACAGTGAGCCCAAACAGAGGAGCGGAGTGAGCTCTGTACTGGGGGGAAGGAGGAAGCGCTCCCATTGGGCTGCTGGGCAGAGGGGTGGGGCAAACTCTGTGCTGGGGCAGCGGCACACATGCCAACAGAGAAGGCTCTGAGTGTCCCCTCTGGCACGTATGCCATAGGTTCACCACCACTGTCCTATAACAAGTAAGACAGCCACCCAAAGTGCCACATTTGTTCTCAGCCACTCTCCATTGTAGTAATTTCAGTAATTCTGCTAAGAAAACAAGGCATACCTCCACTCTGGAGTAGGTTTCTAGACTGCACTTTGTAGCAAAACAAGGTGTGTTGATCCACTCGAAAACCAGTACTAACCATTGTCGTCTCCAGAGTGGGCGTATACTTTGCACTATAATGGAAATAATTCACAACAATATATTGGCCATAATTGTACCAGTTACACCTGCTGATACGATGAAGCCTGCATAAATCTCATTGTCAAACTGAAGTTAAACCTCAAACACATAACATCAAATGCCTACACAAACATTTTAATTTGGGGCAATTTGCCAATGAGATTTGTGTTAGTTGCATTAAACCAGGGTAAAAATTCAACAGGATTTTGTCCATTGTTACTGGGAAAACCCATTCTCTTCTCTCCCCCCCCCCCACCCCAGCTGCTGGGAGAATTGCTAAGCTGGGGGGGACAAGGAAGCTTGAGGGGACTGGTGACTTCTATTGCAGCAATCTTAATTTTAATTGTTTATGTGTGCTATCTGTCCTCCACATTTGGGAGTGAAAGCACAAGGAAGGACTTTCATGTAAGGGCAGAGGTCATACTTTCCATGTTTCAGTTTCTGGCCTCTGTAAATAATGATGGGAAATTATGTTCCTGAAACCCTGAGAGCCATTAGTAGCCAGTGATCAAAGTGCTGGCCACAATAAACCTGTAGCCTGGCTTGGTATAAGGCAGCTTCCTAGCTTGGAAAACAACACAATCCTTTTGAAATACAGACGACATCTCAGTTTCTTCTCAATGCTACTGTTATTTTTCCACTTTAACTTCCAGTGTCCGCCTGCCACTATGGCCAGCAGTCAATCTGTCTGGGGGACTCTAGGACAGGGATTCTCAACCTGCGGCCCACGGGCTGGATGCAGCCCACAGTGCCATTTCATATGCCCCCCCACCGCCTCCACCACACCAGGAAGTGCCATATGGTGAAGGAAGGGCAAAATGGCTGTCCAGCCCCCAAAGCTGCCTGAGGGAGCATGACCCGGCCCCTGGTTTTAAAAGGTTGAGGATTCCTGCTTTAGGAGATGGAGTCCAATAAAAGTAACATTTCTGAGTTATGCCCTTTCCTTGAGCACTGTGTATATTGTCCATAGCAGAGTAGAAGTTTGCAGGTTGACAGCTGGTAACCTTACATACAAGAACATTCTTCTCCCCATTCCTTCCAGAATCATGAGACTGATACAGGTGTGTACCCTGGTGGGTGGCCTAGCAAGGATGATTCAAGTGATCTTGAAATCTGCTCCTGACATGGTGAACATTATGGTCCTGCTCTTTACCATCATGCTGGTGAGATGTCTTCATCTGGTCTTTCCCTTCCAAAAGTCCAATACCACCGTTCTGAACTGTAATCCTCTCTGTCTCCAGCTTCAGGCTCTGTGGCTTGAATTCTTTTCTTATTGCCCTTTTCCTGTTCTAGTTTGTCAACTAGGCAACCACATGGAGAAGTACCTAGAAATTTGCTTTGATTTACAGTACTACAGCATCGCAGAGCACCTGACTGTACTGAATCAGAAAACTCTGCCAGCAGTCGGAGAACCTCTGGTTAAAAAAACATGCTTACCATTTCATCACTTGCACATGCAAATAGGCCAGAATTTGGGAAGTAACATGTTCATGTAATGAATCTCAAAACTAGCATTAAAATCTGAAAGCAAAGTCATTTAATTAGAATGGGTAGTATCTATTTGCTTTTAAAAACCAGTTTTTAAACAGCATTTAAAGGCATTATTGCATCCTTTCTAAGTATTTTTATGATATCAGCCAAGCACAAGTAGAATAAGAAAGGCATGCAAGGGCTGTTGACCAGGATGGGTAAAGAGGAAATATAGGAATGTCTAGCTATTTAAATGAACCCAATCAATCTTTATTACGGTCCAAGACCAGCATAGTACAGCAATAAAAACCAAGTTAAAATGAGGGTACTTAAAATATATATTTAAATGCATTTCTGCTCAGAGTTAAGGATTAGTAAAATTAGTGCAGTACTTAAGATTGATAATGTTACAACTATTACTAAGCCTATGATGTAGCACTGGTAGTATATTTAACTGAACAACCTGCCAGGATTGCTGTTCTGATATCACACACTGCGACGCAGAACTTGGCATCAGATAACAGCAGTGACTTCATCAGATAACAGCAGTTGTGGGTGGCTTCAGCTGGTTTGCCCCAGCTCGCCAGAACCGGCTGGCCCCGCCCATCCAAGGTTTGAAACAAAGTAGTCCTAATTCAGGTGTAACACAGGGCTTTCCCCCTGGCCATACCCACCAAACCACACCCATAGAGTAGGTAGTTAAAAAAATTTGAATCCCACCACTGGATAACAGCCAGTGAGTGTAAGTGCTAATTGACTAGTTAGGAGGATACTTGTAGAGCAGGGGAGATATGATTGCCAGTGGTGAGGTAATGGGAACTGAGAACTAGCATACAAATATTCACTGTGTGGGTGGATGAACAAATATTATAACCCCCGAGTGCTCAAACTATGGCCCGGGGGCTGGATCCGGCCCCTGACACTAATTCATTTAGCGCATGCCACCCTCGTCGCTCCCAGAAGCTTCTGGGAGCGATGAGGGTGGTGTGGGCCGGATGAATTGGAGTCAAATGCCGGATTTGGCCCCCAGGCCATAGTTTAGGCACCCCTGAACCATGTGACCGGCCCACAGCCCGAAAGGTTTGGACACCCCTGTTCTAACCAATGCTATACATTGCCTTTTGTGAGAATTATCTTGCTCCCTCTAATGCTTGGTGGGACTGTAGAGATTGAAGGTGGAATTAGGGACTGTTCTGTAGATGTCATTTCTTTATCCCATGTTTATTTTGTTCTTATGCAGGTCTTCTCTGTATTCGGGGTGACTCTCTTTGGAAGTCTTGTCCCAAAGCATTTTGGGAATCTAGGAACTGCATTGTACTCTCTTTTCATCTGCATAACCCAGGATGGGTGGGTTAGCATATATCATGACTTTGAGTAAGTAAATATTTTCCAACATCTAGAGTAAAACCTGAACTACAACTCCTAGAATCTCTCATGTGGTTTTCCTAAAATTGTAGCCAAAACTTGAAAAACAAATATACTTTGTTGCACTATAAATACTAGAATCCCTCATTCAGCATTGTCATGAGTTAATTACAATCATTGAAATTCAAGGAGAATGTATTTTCATAAAGAAAAGTGGCCAGGACACAAATTCTTCAAATTTTGTCAAATCTCTCACTTGTCCATTTTGTTTTACCCAATTTTTGTCCATATATGCAGCTGTGTTATCATTAAGGAAGAGGAAGTACGGCCAGACGGTGAAAGGCAAAAGGGAAAATGAGCCATCTGAGGCAGAATCAATAAGAGGAGAAAGTTCTCCAAAACATTTTTTTAGTTTCCAAATGTTTAACAGTCCATGTAATAATCCCAAAGATTGAATGTAGTTAGTCCATAGTTTCTTCAGCAAACTGAAATGTAATCTCATAATCCATAATTTCTTCAATAAAATGAAATACAGTCTCAAGAGTATCCAATAAAATATTTGTAATGTTTCAAAATATTTCAACTAAGTAACTCAAAAACGAATGAGATATTGTCTCTCAAGATTTTTCAAAGCTGTTTCCTGGATATATACAGCTTTTCATAAAGTATATCTTCTTCAGGAAATCTAAAAAGAAACAAATCATCACAGTACATCACTTTATCAGAGTAAATATTGTTCAGATTATTATATACAGATAAAATAATGACGAATGCAATTGCAAATAAGAATAACTTATTGTGCGTCAAGTAGCCTCAAAGTGTTGGATTCTTTATGTGCTCTGACGTTAAAACTAGGTCAAATGATAATGTATTATATAGGCTTAGTTGTGTCATGTGCAATCATTTAGTAAACAATTACTCTGGCAGACAAAAGCTGCCTTATATTTACTCAAAATTAGTAACATTAAAAAAAATAACCAATGTTCTTTCCTTCAATAAATTTTGAAATACAATTGGGGGGAAATCTGTTCCGATGCTTTCTAGAGATGGCAAAATTGTGGTTCCCAAAATCCCACAAGGGGACAATCAGTGCTTTGGGGAATTGACTAAGGCTAAGACTACGACTAAGTAAAATAAAAATAAAAATACTTCCATATAAAATGATGATTATTGTTAACTGCTGACCGAATAATTCAGTGAGTCAGAGCACCTGGCTGAAGAGTTTGATTTCCCCTTATGTCTCCTGGGAGAGGAATTTATGTTGCCTCCATGGACCCAGATAGCCCCCAGAAGAAGGGAATTGTAAACCACTTTTGCATATTCTATATATAGGGTAAAGATTTCCCTTGCTTGTAAGCCAGTCGTATCTGACTCTAGGGTTCAGTGACCATCTCTGTTTATAGCCAAAGAAACAGCGCTGTCTGCAGATATTTCTGTGAGCATGTGGCAGGCATGACTAGACACTTCGGTGCATGGAACACTGTTTGCCTTCCCACCGAAGTGGTATCTATTTATCTACTTGCAATTTTTTGCTTTCGAACTGCTAGGTTGACAGGAGCTGGCACAGAGACGGGTGCTCACTCTGTTGTGCTGCATTTGGGTCTTGAACTGCTGACCTGCTGACCTTCCAGTCCTCAAGTTCAGTATCTTAACTACTAAGTCACCGCAGTCCCTTGCATATTCCAGTGGTGGCGAACCTATGACATGCATGCCAGAGAGGGCACTCAGAGCCATCTCTGTGGGCATGTGCACCATCATCCCGGCACAGAGTTAGCCCCGCCCCTCTGCCTAGCAGCCGAATGGGAGTGCTTCTTTCTTCCCCCAGCACAGAATTCATCTCACCCCTCTGCCCAGCAGCCCAATGGGAGCACTTCCTCCCTTCCCCTGCCTTTCACCCTGCCTTTCTGCAGTGCGGACAACAGCCTGTTGAGTTTGGACACTCAGTCTCTAAAAGGTTCGCCATCACTGTCTAGGGAGAAATCCTGGAGTCACAATAAATCAGAATCAACTTGACAGTAAATACTATTATTATACTGGTAATTAGTGGCCTATGGATCCAACTCCTTCACTGATGCTGACATGACGTGCAGAAATTGAGGTGGAGCAAACTGAGATATTGTTCATTTGAGGGAGTTGAACAATATGTGTATGGCAAGCCAATGACTGTAAAAACAGGTTAAGTCATTCATTACTTCATTCAGCAAACCATTGAATGTCTGCATATTTTGGATCCAACCAAAGGATTGATCACCTATGGTGACCAAAATATCAGTAAATTTTTGTTCACTAAATGCAGTTTCTAGATTTGTTCCTTTTTGCTATAGAAAATACAAAAATGCAAATATATGTGGATCTGTCTACAACTTCCTGTCCATTATCAAACGCAGAATTATTCCTTATTATGGAGGAAACCAAAAGACTCAACACTGCATGTTCTGAAATGAATAGTTTTGTGATTGAATCTTCACTGTGGTAGATTACATTATTTTCAAGTGAACCAAAATTGAGATCCCCTGTAGTCTTACAAAGGAAATACTGCAGGCAATACTGTATAGGCTTTGAGAAATGTAAACATGACCTTGGGGGATGATGTATTGAAGTAAGATTAATCAGGAGGTAGCAGTTGTGGATTTTATCTGTTTCAGTAGAAGAAACAGAATGAATAGAAGCCCTTCAAGCAAACAGTATCTCAGTTTGCTCCACCTCATTTTCTGCACATCTTGTCAGCATCAGTGGAGGAGTTGGATGCATATGCCACTAATTACCAGAATAATAATAGTAAGTATTTACTGTCAAGTTGATTCCACATGAACAGAACCACTGAAATTAATACATTTCTGGCAAGGGCCTACCAGAAGTCAGGAAGTCAGGAACTAACCAAATACCAATTGATGTTTGATAATCTCACAGACTGTTATCTTCTCTGTCTATACATATACTCAATCCAAGAAGCTAGCAGTAGAATACATCCGTGATTGCCACCATGGAAGAAATCTTTGTCAGGAATGGTTGGTTCCAGATTATATTTTCATTTCTCACATGAAGAATTTAGACAGATTGAAAAGGACAGGGTTTTCCAGTACCTTACCCCCGTTACCAACTTTCTTCATCTAAACTGGGTAAATCCATAAGAGAAAAATGTACTAAATTCACTGTACTATGCCTTTACTGTATAATTCTGCATAGAGAGTGAAATTTTATTTCAGCAGGCTAAATGAAAAGAATGAAAATTACATTTCACCGTTCAGAGATGAAAAGAAAGAAAAGATAAGAGGAAATTATTTGTGTTCCCTTGCTGTCTAAGGCAGTGTTCCCCAACCTTTTGGTTTTGTACTTCAATTCCCAGAAGCCTAAGTCAGTACACTGGCTGATCTGTCTATGGGGAATAGACTTAGGCTTCTGGGAATTAAAACCCAAAGGTTGGGTAACACTGGCCTAAGGCAATGTACTAGAATCTTACCTGATTTTGCTCAATATTATTGAACCAGGCATGTTAAAGCAAATTTTGTCCTTAATCATAATATATTATTCAATTCATATTTAGCATTTTGCAACTCCCAATAAAGATCAGCACAGGAAATCTGTCAAGTTGGCTTACTAGACATTTCATTTTGTTTTTCTCAATTGCTTCTCTCATTATTCTTAGTTTCTTCTTATGAGATGCATCTACAATAATTTTCCTGCTTATAGAAGCTTTACAGGTTCCCTAAACATTTGAATGGGTAATAGATGATCCATTATTAATATTAAAATATTCTAATAGATACTTCATAATGTGAATTTAAAAGTACAGTACAGTGGAACTCCGGATAACAACAAAACCTGGTTCCACAAGTCGTGTTGTTATCTGGATTTTGACACTATGCAATCCCTTTGGGAGATGCTCCGCATAAGGACGAAAAAACGCCAAAAATGTCATTATCCGGAGCATCGATATCAAATGCCCCACATAAGAACTTTTTTGGTGTTTATTCGTCCTTATGCGGAGCATCACGTGGTGCATAACAAACATGTCGTTATGTGGATTTGTCCTTATCTGGTGCTGTTGTTATCCGGACTTCCACTGTATCTATAAGCAAAGATACATTAAATAGTCCAAAACCAGAAGAGCTAACCTGTGCAGTTTGTTTTTTTTATAATTTCTTGGTGCTTACCTGGTGTGCTATATTTGAATCTGCTGTTTGAATTATGTGAGAACAGGTTTACTTATTCTTCTGGCTGGCACAACTACCCACCTACTTACCAGGTGGGTGTGCAGAGGCTTTTTGCTGCTGCTTTTGTGGAATGGTGAGATTTTGGTCTGACATTTGGTCTAGAGCAGTCATGGTTAACCTTGGCACTCCAAGTGTTCTTGGACTTGAATTAGCAGAAATCCCAAGTCTCTTTGAATCCACATGGGGGGGGTGTTTCTGAAGAGGCTCTCTTCAGAACCCCCGCCCCGCTGCCTGAATGGCTAATTCAAATGGGTCTACCTCTTTTTGTTTCCTTTTGGTCTGCCTTTGGGAGGCTTCTGCATTTTTTCAAGTTGGAACGGTTTGAGCATGCTTTTTTCCCCAGTACAGTAAAGCTAAGGAACATGACTGAAGGTTCAGTGCAACAGGCAGTTGAGAGCATGATGCTCAGGACTGGCGTAATTGCCTTCACATTCTCCCCACACACACACACACACCATTTTTTTTAAAAAAAATCTTACATATTTGAGATTAGTCCTAGATCACCATATCAGCATGTCATCGTTATTCTTTCCTATATTTATGCACCTGTCGGTTCCCCAGACAGTAAAAGGATTGGCACAAGTGGGACCAAAAGAAGGATGGAAAGTAGAGGAGCTGTGGGCTGGAATGCAACTGACAGTAATAATAATTTTGTGTTAGAAATTATTCTAGGATGAAAGGATTTTTGCTGGAGAAACTGCTCAAGGGACACCCAAATGAAGCCTCCTTTCATGTCCCCAAGATCTTTTTATTTATTTATTTATTTATTTGCTGTATTTATATTGCTGCCTCCCTCGCCAAAGCAACTCTGGGCAGCTCACAGTTGATATGAAAAGGTTCAAAGTATAAAACATCCCCTGTGGATTCCCCGTGCCCCCATGGGCACGGAACGGCCCGGCAGAGGCCACTTCGGGAGAAAGGCTCCCTGGCCCGTGGGCTCTGCGAGCACCCAAATTAAGGGGGGTGGATAAATTATAGGGTTTGATTCACCCAATTCCTTGACCTGACCTAAGACTCTGCCAAGTAAGCAGATCGCTAACTCCTGTAACATAATTAGGCAAACATTCATCTCCGAGCTTAGCGTAAATCCCTGGCGCAAATAGTGGCCACGTTTACCCAGCTCCTAAGCCCAAAACAATGGTGTTTTCCCAGTCAATGTTTGCCCGAACTAATTAACTTCCCCAAGAGAGATTTCCAATTAACCTGAGTAAATAGGTGATGTGATTTACTGTCGGGTGACGGTGTTTTCTACCTTGCCTTCTGATCTATAAATGGTTATGCCTTTTTCTCAATAAACGACTGATCTTATCCTCCTCCATGCTGCCTCGTATCGTTCCTTGATCAGTCTCCTCCGGGACCTACGGCCCGTAGCGGCCCCAATTCGCTACAATCCCCATCATACAAAGTCAAACACTTAAAACGTTAAAAACTATTTAAACCAATTTAAAACACCTTCCCTATAAAATTAAAACCCGAACGGCCTTATATAAGCCAGCGGGGGCAGGGGGGCTACCACACCGGCAGCACCCAACATCCGCTGCACTAACCAGGTTTTTACGCCCTTTCTGAAAGCCGGCAGCTCTGCCTGGAGGCGCAGCTCGGTCGGCAAGAGGTTCCACAGGGCCGGAGCAGATATGGAGAAGGCCCTCCAACTGAAGTGGTCCCTATTTATCTACTTGCAATTTCTTGCTTTTGATCTGCTAAGTTGGCAGGAGCTGGGACAGAGACAGGCACTCAAACCGCCATGCAGGACACGGGTCTTGAACTACCGACTTACCAGCCTTCCAGCTAACAAGGCGAGCTTCTTAGCTACTGAGCCACTGCACCACAGCTCCTGAGTCTGACAGTATGTGTGGTAAACTTCTGAATCAAACCACAATATGAGCACTGACTGTGATTATAAATGCAATACAGGCTGTAAAACAAATTGCAGTAAAGCCAAATTACTTTGCTTCAGCTTTCCAGTGTAGTCGCATCCTAATGCATCTAGTTATATGGAAGTAACAACTTAGATGGGTCTTGGCAAAATAAAACTAATAATTACTTTTTAAGAGGAACTTAATCAGATATTAAATAAGTTAGTACATAAGATAATTGCGCTTAAGATTAAAAAATGGAGGATAGATGAAAGTATATGAAGAATGATATAAATGTATAAAAGGAAGAATTGAGATTTATAAGGAAGATGGAAAAATGAAAAGATATGTCTGATGATAGGTGCATACCTGTCAACCTTCCCGATTTGGCCGGGATTACCCCGTAAATTGACGTTGATTGACGTCATAACCCGGCCCCCGTTGCCAAAACCCCATAATTTGGCAGCGGGGGAAACGCTTTCCACGCATGCGCGGAAGGGTTTTACCCCTTCCCCGCATGCGCAAAAGCGCTACGTCGCTTGCGTAAGGACTGCGTAAGTGGCGTAGCGCTTCCGCGCATGCGTAGAAGGGGTAAAACCTTTCCACGCATGCGTGGAATGCGACCTGCACACAAGCAATGTGCGCAGGTCCCGTTTTTTCAGAGCTGCGGGTTGACAGGTATGGATAGGTGTAGCGTATGTTGTTGTTGTTGTTGTCGCCTTTTTCTTTTTCTTTCCTTTTAGTATGTCTTATGTATGTAGTTTGCTTATTTTCTTTGTTATTGTTGGTATTTTTGTTATCTTATAATTCTTTAAAATCTATCTATCTATCTCTATATCTACCTATCTATCTCTATCTATCTATCTCTATAGCTTATCTCTATCTCTATCTATATCTATCTATCTATCTCTATCTCTATCTATATATCTATATATCTATATCTATCTATATCTATCTATATCTATATCTATATCTATATCTATATCTATATCTATATCTATATCTATCTCTATCTCTATCTCTATCTCTATCTCTATCTCTATCTCTATCTCTATCTCTATCTCTATCTATATCTATATCTATATCTATATCTATATCTATATCTCTATATATAAAAAGGAACTTTTCGAGCTTTGTTATTTTTTTATTTTTATTTTTTTTGCAGAAATGAAGGCCTTGCCCTGGAAATAGGTGGAGCCATCTACTTCTTTATCTTCATCACTTTTGGGGCCTTCATCTTTGCCAATCTGCTGATAGCTGTAGTGACAACCAATTTGGAGCAGTCCATGGCAGCATACCATGAGGAGAAGCAATTGCAACAACGTCAGGCTCCCCTTATGTTGCCTTATACAGCCCTTGATGTGAGTTAAGTAATTCAGAGGCTGAGAGAATAGGCACAGAAATCTTAGACACATGTTACTATAGTCAGTGTTTCATAGACATGTTTTCAGCACATTTTTTGTGACTGACCCTTTACACTTGCAAATAGAACCTGTCCTTTGCTGATGACTGGTCCTAAAAACAAAGCAAGTTAATTTACAGGTCAAAAATATTTGTTTTCCAACTACAACACCTGAGACATGCAGTCAAAAACCAAATGTTTCCTGTCTGTCTGCTAATTTGCAAACTATGGGAGATGGAAAAAGCTCCTGCTATGATAACAAAGTCTTAATACCTAAGGCAGGAATTCTCAGCCTGTATGCTGCCCACAGAACTATTTCATATGGCCCACCACCTCCACCACACTAGGAAGTGCCATGTGGTGGAGGAAAGGCTATCTGGCTGTCCGGCCCCCGTAGCTGTCTGATCCTGAAGTTGTCTGGCTTTAAAAGGTTGAGAACTCCTGCACTGTCTGCTTCTGCAGACATTTCTGTGGTCATGTGGCAGGCATGACTAGACACCGGTGTGCACGGAACGCTGTTTACCTTCCCACCGAAGTAGTCCCTATTTATCTACTTGCAATGTCTTGCTTTCGAACTGCTAGGTTGGCAGGAGCTGGGACACAGACAGGAGCTCATTCCATCCTGCAGTACTCAGGAATCTTAGCCACTAAGTTGAGCCACAACATAAAAATCACATGGCAACAATTTGTGAGGCTTTTTTTTGTCTAATGATACCTAGGTACAATATAGGACAGGTGTTGTAATGGTCCGCGGGAGTCATGGTGCTGAACTCAAAGAAGGTGCGAGAGACGAGGCTATGATGAAAAAGCCAGCCCCGATACCCCCAGGTGGTTTGTATTTATTGACTACATTTAGGAGTTATCACGCATAGCCCGCGTGAGACCCCTGTGACAGAAGGGTTGCTGTGTGGCACTTGGCTGGTTGGGTTACACTTACCAGCCTGCGTGCCCAGGTTAGCCATAAGCAGACTTAATCAGCGGATTGTGGTGAGACTCACTGTTATCATGTTATCTAGGTCCTAGAAGGCTCTGGGTACCTATGCATAGCTATTTGGTCTAGCTGTGGTTGGTGTCTGCTCAGCCATTTACGTGGACATGAGCCAGACACCATATGCTGTTTATGAGACCTTGGGTCTCTTTCCTCCTGACACTTGTCCTACTACTTTTAGTGCCCTCAGCCAAGGAAACATGGAGTCACTATTGCTCCCTATTATTAATTTGCCCATACCCAATCGCCTTTCCGGTCGAGCCAGGATGGTCTCGGGATTGTTTGCAAAGCCCGACAAACCCATTGGGAAAGGTAGCTGTCCAATTAGTGGCATGGGCAACCCACAATTCCCTTTTCTTTATTTTCTAAAGCGACTTGGCTGAGAACCTGACAGACATAGGGCATAAGCTGTCGAGGTGTGATTGCTTCCTGGTGTCTCCGTCCTGGGTTGCACATGGATAGGAACGAGGGGATGCATTGTGCAAAGCAGCATAGCTACCAGCTCCCACTACCAGCGGTGACTTTAAACGTTGTTTGTAGCCAGTTCCATGGGACCCAGGACCAGAGCTCATTCCACCACCCCCAACTGGTGTCCTGTTGAATGTGTATGACTATTTTGTCCAAGTCAGTGATTTGGCTTTGGATTCTGCGGGAGTTTATCTGTGAGATTGAAGCAACACATATTGTGAACTGTTTCACATCCTAAGTGATGGAGAAGAAGCAAATAATCAATAGCTGCTCGATTATCCAATACTGCGTGTCTAATTTCTATTTGTTCTTGATTAAGTAAAGCTATAGCTGTGGAAGTGTGATTGAGACCTTTGGCCAGGGCGCATGCTAACTGACCAATCTTACGTGCATTACCTGCTGCGAGTCCGGGTACTCCTACAAGGCTTACCACTAAGGCAACATACTCTGATTTACTGAGTAACCTTATGTTGCTGTCACAAGTTTTGTCAAGCTTGACTACTCGTGTGATCCATGCTGGCCGTGGTATGGCTCGGTGTGGTGTAAGCATTTCCCTTTTTGGGAGAACCAATGTTAAACGACTTATACAACAGAATGAATCTGATACATTAGCTGGGATGTAGTTCCATGTGCATTGGTTACAAGTGAAGAACCACCCTATGGGCAAAATGACATGACTGTACATAATACCGATAACGTCCGGGTGATTACATGTCCAAGTCTCTTTGCCTGGGTCAAGGCAGTGGTGATACAAGTCCTTGACTGAGGAGCAGCCTGTCATTCTAGCACAAAATGTATTTAGGCTGATGGACACTCGGGGTGTGGCTGCATAAAGTCCCCGGAGAAAGCTCCGACCCCTCCCCCCAAAAGCAAGGAAAGGCTCAAAACAACCATCAGCTAGTTGTAGGTAATTTGAGCTAGCACTACGGCCACCATGTTTTGTGGGGTGGGCTCAGTGTGTTGCTCAACCAAGATGGACATGGCATCATCACACAGGGTCTTGACCATTCCCCACGTGATTCTTGGGTCTGGTCTTGGCCGAAACCATCTCCTCCATCTGGGTCCCCTGGTCAGACTTACTCCCTCCATCTTGGGCAGGGGGTCCTGGACTGATCACCTCCAAGCCTTGGGGCTCGAGATGTGGTTTTACACAACGAGCTGGGATCCAAATGACACCTGTAGGAGACAAAATTACTGCATACCCTCTCCCCCACATTACCAGGGGAGCCGGACCCTTCCAGGAAGGACCCGGCGGGACCCGGTAACGTACCATGGGGCGTGGGAGGCATTCACAAGTACAGAAATGCTTCTCCTGCGGGGTGCAGTCAGTAAAGATGTTAAGATGATTGTACGTGAACAAAACTTTATGCAAGCACTGCTGTGCCTGAGCCTGAGTTCTTGGCATGGCTACTTCTTCCCTTCTTTCTTGTTTTTCAATATAAAACTTTAGCGTCTGGTTCACCCATTCGACAATGGTTTGTCCTTGGGGGTTGTACGGTACGCCGAAAATGTGGCTAATGTCCCAGACGGCCAAGAATGTGGCTAGCTGGCTGGAGCCATAGGCTGGTGAGTTATCAGTTTTCAAGCGATCTGGTTTACCCATGGTCGCGAAACATGCCAAGAGATGTTGCTCTATGTGAGTTGCAGATTCACCCTTCTGAGCCGTAGCCCAAATGAACTGCGAGAAAGTGTCAATGGAGATGTTCATGTACTGCCATCTCCCAAATTGTGGAACATGCGTGACATCCATTTGCCACAATTGATTGGCTCCAGTCCCTCTTGGGTTAACACCCCATGATGCCCCCCCCAGTGCTCCTGCACATTGCTGGCAGGAACGGACTATTCCCTGGGCTTGTGACAATGGCAGTTTGAACTGCCTTGCCAGTGCCTTCACATTCTGATGGAAGAATGCGTGGCTTTGGATCGGGGTGGAGAAAACTCCCAAAACTTCTGTTGCGCTACCTGTGCAGCCGCGTCGGCTCTACTGTTACCCTCAGAGAGGGGGCCAGGCAGATCCTGGTGGCTCCTAATGTGGGCGACATAAAGTCTTTCCCTGCGGTTGCGCAAATGGAACTGCATGGTCAAAAACAGATTTAACAAGTTTTTATCTATCGCAGGAGTGATGTAGGCTCCTGGTAGACTGTGAATCAAATTCCTTACATATTGACTATCCGTAATAATGTTCAGTGGCTGCTGGACAAACATTCTTAAGGCTAAATTCGCTGCTGCCAGCTCTGCTCTCTGTGTCAACTTTTGTGGAAGTGTCAATAGCGTTCTCCAAGCCTGCCCCTCGAGCTACGTAAGAATACCATATGCCTTTCCTCCATCTGTGAATGCCGTAACTACTCCCTGAAGTGGGATCAGGGACAACATTCCCTGCAATTCGACTGTCCGTGTCTGTAGCAAAACAAGTCTGGGATCTTTAGGCAGATGGAACGCCAAGTTCCCTGTAAAACCTTCCAATGCAATCGAGAGAGAGTCTCCTAACTGCATGAGTCTTTCTATCTGATCCTTGGTGAATGGCACCACTATCTTAGCTAAATCGTGTCCAGAAATGTCTCTTGCTCTCAGCCTCCCTCTATGGATTACTGTCGCTACCAGCTCTTGGGGAGGAACGGCATTGCGGGATGGGGTGCTTGGTAGGTACACCCATTCCACTATTTTGCCCCCCCCCCCATCAGAATCTATCCCTAGTGCTCCGGTAAACATGGTCCCAGTTCTAACTATGTACAGATTCAGGACATGAGCATCTGGCTCCCCACTGATTCTATCTACCCATCTGTGGCTGAGAACACAGTTTACCTCCTGAAGAGTTATTTTCGCCTCTCGCGAAATGCATATACGATCGGCTGGCTGCTTCCCTTGTGTAAGTAGCGAGAAGAGCGGTTTTAAAAGCTCTGTATCTAATCTGAAATATGGTCTGGCCCAATTGATGTTTCCTAGAACTTGCTGGAGTTCCACTAACGTAATGGAATCCCTAATATGGACCCTAGGCAGCTCTGGTGCTGCATAAAATCTGAGGAGCTGATGACCCAAGTACAAATAGGGTTCAGTTCTCTCAACTTTTTCCGGGGCAATTATCAATCCCTTTTCCCCCAGAGTACTCTGGAGGTCACAAAATGTGTCACTGCCCAATTTTGGCACTGCGATCAAAATGTCATCCATGAAGTGGCAAACTAAGACTTTGGGGTGCAGGTTCCGGAACTTTTCCAGCACGTCATGGACATAAATTTGGCACAGAGTGGGCGAGTTGAGCATGCCCTGTGGCAAAAATTTCCACGTGAACCTTTGGGTTAGTTCCCTATGGTTGACAACTGGCACCGTAAAGGCGAACCTTTCCCTGTCCCTAGGATGTAAAGGGATGGTGTAAAAACAATCTTTCAAGTCCACGCCTAGGATCCCCCACCCTTCGGGGATCATGTTTGGATTGGGAATGCCGCATTGAAGTGGTCCCATAGGCTGAATACATTTGTTGCTCTCTCTTAGATCATGAAGAAGTCTCCATTTACCAGACTTTTTCTTAATGACGAATATTGGTGAGTTCCAGGGACTGGTGGATTGCTCTATGTATCCTGCTTCAAGCTGCTCTTTAACAAGCTGCTTTAAGGCTATTAATTTATCTCCAATTATTGGCCATTGTTCCACCCAAACCAGCTCATCTGTGAGCCATTTGAGCGGTAGGGCCATTACCCAAACGTTAGGGTTGCACGATACTGCTGCAGAATGTCCCTACCCCAGAGATTGATAGGCACATTCAAAATGTGGGGTCTGATGACCGCTGTGCCTTCTGCCTCTGGAATAGAGACCTCTACTCAGTCATGGCTCCTGAAAGCTTCTTGAACTCCTCCTACTCCCCACACATCTGAAACTGGTTCAGTGGCCCACTCTGGGGGCCACAACTTCTGACTGGTTACACTAACATCCGTTCCTATGTCAAGCAGTCTGTCAAAAGGTCTTTTATTCAAAAATACCTTAATGACTGATCGCTGTTTCCACTCTATATTCTGCTCCACTGTCGCTATGATCTGGAATCCTTCCACTGCCCCTTCCTCTCCTGGGCGATCTGTCGACCTGAATCCTGCGTCTCCTCTGACAACCTCCTTGCCTCCACCTGGCAGATGATACGGAACCATGATCAATTGCGCTACTGTGTCTCCTTTGCTAATTGTTTGGGGTAACTGTGTCCAAAGCTGGATCTTAATGATTACGGTGTAATCGGAGTCGATGACTCCCGGGATCACAAAGATTCCCTTTTTCCCAGCACTGCTCCGAGGCAAGACTATTCCCACGATGTTACGGGGCAGGGGTCCCTGATACTGGGAGTTGACCAGATAGACTGCGCCTGGCAGGTCACAAGTGACCTCCTCCTGGCACACTAAATCTAGTCCTGCGCTGCCCTTGGTCTCTGCCTGTGCCTTGGAAACGCTGGGTGCCAGACTGGTTGTGGCTACTGGGATCCCTGCCCTGGGGCTGCCAGGGCAGGCACTGTCCCTATTTGAACCGGGGCTAGGGACACACCCGCTGCTCAGTTTCCCGAATTGGGGCAATGACGTGCCCAATGGAAGCCGTTGTGGCACCTTGGACACTGAGTAGTTGGGTCAGGTGGATGGCCCGATGATCGGCCGCCCTCCTTATTTTGGGGTTGCTTCGACCTACAGTCTTTCGCAAAGTGCCATATCTTGCCACACTTGTGGCAAGCCCTCTTGTCCTTATACCTGGGCCGGTTTTCCTCTTGCACTTCTGCTGCTAACAGACCCATTTTGTAAGAGTCTGTCCCAATGTCAGCGCAAGCTCTGATCGTGTCGGTGAGCGTCAGATCAGGACGATGACCCATTGCCTGCAAAACTTTGCAACAATCGAAATTGGCATTGTCTTTTGCCAGTTTCATCATGAGACCTTCGTGTGCCTCCTGGTTATCTACCTGCCTGCTTATTGCTTCTTCTAACCTATTGATAAAATCCGTGTAGGGCTCCTGCACACCTTGTTTGATGGGGGTGTAATTTTTAGCTCCCTTGCCGGAAGCTGGAACCTTAAGGTATGCTTTGAAAGCAGCCACTGAAGTCAGCTGGAGTGTGGCTGCCAGCAGGAGAGACTGTGCTTGAATAGTCACGAATTGACCCGAGCCATAAAGTTGCTCCGGGATCACTGCTCTGCCCATCTTAGCTGCTCTAGCCTGCACTTCCAGCCTGTACTCACTATCCCACAAAAGATACCGACTGGGGCTCAACATCATCCGCATGACGGCTTTCCAGTTGTGAGGAATGAGTAAGGTGTATTCGCAGAGCTGCTGAAATGTGCCCTCTGTGAATCTGCTTTGGAGTCCTGTCTCTACGATGGCTTTGCGGATTTCCACAAGCAATTTGTATGGAATTGGCATGTACACTGCTGTTTGATCACCCGTAAGGGCGTCCGTTTCTACGCGGACTGGACATAGCTGCTGCAGCGCGGCCAACTCATCGGCCAGTATCTCTCCTTTTGCGTGTTTCCTCCTCTACCATCAATTGAAAAGGGCTTTTGGTTGTCCGGGAAGCGCCTGTGCTCCCTGGGTTTGCGCCTCCTCCCGCTGCTTCTGCAGTTGCCTCTGGAGGAGAGTCCTCCATGCCCCCATACCTAAACTGGATGGTTGGACAGAGATGCGTTGGGGCTGATGGTTCCATGTACTCTGGCGTATCGGTCTCTGTCCGGACTGGACTAGCCGCTGAAATTACTTATCTACACTCGCTCCAAGTTGCAATGATGTCATCAGGTGCCCTGGGCTCCTGTTTAAGGCAGTATCCTATCCTATCACAAACTTCTGGGTCTATCGCGCCTGCTTCTGGGTAGAACAGACAATGCTCCCCCAGATGCTTCACCAGTGCCGTCAGACAACGTCTGCTGACACCGAAGTGGTGTTGCCTGGCCAGAGCTTCGAGCTCATCCCTGGCTTGAAAAGTCTGGGAGTCATGGTGCTGAACTCAAGGAAGGTGCGAGAAACAAGGCTATGATGAAAAGGCCAGCCCCGATACCCCGAGGTGGTTTGTATTTATTGACTACATTTAGGAATTATCATGCATAGCCCACATGAGACCCCCGTGACAGAAGGCTTGCTACGTGGCACTCAGCTAGTTGGGTTACACTTACCAGCCTGCGTGCCCAGGTTAACCATAAGCAGACTTAATCAGTGGATTGCGGTGAGACTCACTGTTATCATGTTATCTAGGTCCTAGAAGGCTCTGGGTACCTATACATAGCTATTTGGTCTAGCTGTGGTTGGTGTCTGCTCAGTCCTTTACGCGGACATGAACCAGACACCGTATGCTGTTTATGAGACCTCGGGTCTCTTTCCTCCTGACACTTGTCCTACTACTTTCAGTGCCCTCAGCCAAGGAAACATGGAGTCACTATTGCTCCCTATTACTAATTTGGCCATACCCAATCGCCTTTCCGGTTGAGCTAGGATGGTCTCGGGATTGTTTGCAAAGCCCTACAAACCCATTGGGAAAGGTAGCTGTCCAATTAGTGGCGTGGGCAACCCACAGGCAGGGGTTCCCAACCTAAAACCCATGGGCCAGATCCAGACTGTGGCACTATTCCGTGTGCCTCCCCTGCCCCTCCAAGGGCATTCAGGAAACAAAATGTATTTTGTTGGGTCTTGAGAGGCCACTGGTTGTGGCCGAGTGTTGTGTGTGTTGTAGCCCACCGCAACTCCCTTATTTACAGCCTTCGTCGCCTCTCCCAAAAACCCAGGGTTGTTAACTCACCAAGTCACAGGGAGTGTGGTTGTTTCAATAGAAGCATGGGTGTAGCAGTAGCAGTGTAATTGGAGCAGAGTGCCAAAGCTACGGTATGCCCAAGTAGAAGCCTACTCAGAAAAGTTGTAAAAGTCCCAAAACAGAACTTTTGTTTATCCATTCTATAATCCATAAGGCAAAGCATTTAACCTGAAAAGGAAAAACAGCCCATGTTCCTGTAAAGAAGAAAATCCCAATACCCAAAGTCAATCAATCCATGAAATGGCAAAGTATCAGCAATGTCCATAAAATGGCATAGCCCAGGGAAATCCAGCAAAGTCCAGGCAAGGCATTACCAATAATCCATCAGCATCCGGGCAGGGAAATCAATGTCCAATTATCCTTGGACATTGTGAGGGATGGAGGATTTTTGTCATTTAGGGTCGCTGTATATTTATTGTATATTTAGTGCCATTGTATATTTATTGTAATTGTATTTATTGCTTTTTTCTGTATTTCTTGGACTTTTGGCATTCTATAGTGTATTGATTTATTGTTTATATTGGTGTGGATTGTATTGTATTTTGCTCATGTAGACCGCTTTGAGTCACCCATGAGGGTCGAAAAAAGCGGTATATAAATTAAACATCTAATCGAAAATGGCTGCCACTTTGAAGCTGATGGGACAAAATGGCCACCATGCCCATCATGCAGGCAGGACAGAATGGCCGTCCTGTCCTCAAAGCTGACTGAGAGAGTGTGACCTGGCCCCTGGCTTGAAAAGGTTGGGAACCCTAACGTCTGCTATGTTTTTCCTTTAACAGGATGGTGCAGATGATGACCTACCCAAGGATCAGTCTGAGCATGTGCATGTGAAAGAAGTCATGCAAGGAACACCCATGATCCATTATCAAGAACTGCTTAGCTTTGGTAATTTGAGCAATCTGACTGAAGCTACTTGTGAAGAGCTCTGTGTTGTCCTGGAAGCAATCCATGAAAATCTAAAAGAATACCGGGTGATCCGAGATGAGCTTGACGAGTAAGTCAAGTAACAACTCCTTGCTTGTTCTCCCAAGTCAAATGAAACTTTAGGATATCAAATGTAACTTTCAATGTATAAAAAGCTTTAAAGCACTTCTAGAAATTATATCAGGGGTTCCCAACCTAAGGCACTGACAGGGAGAGAACAGGGACACAGAGAAAGGGGTGAGAAAAAGGGCGTAGGAATAGGGAGGAGACAGGAACTCATAAACCAGGGGTGCCCAAACTATGGCCGACGACAATTCCGCCCATTTTACTTCAGCTTTCGGGAGCAATGAGGGCTTCACAGGCTGGATGAATTGGCATTGGGGGCTGGATCCAGCCTGCAGGCCATAGTGACTAACCCCCTGAACCATGTGACCGGCCCACAGCCTGAAAAGTTTGAGCACCCCTGTCATAAACAGAGCAGGTGGTAAATGTGCTTGGTGGAACCACTTATTAAGATGTTTGTGTACTTGTTTTAATCCCTTGCAGACTAGTTCAGGAAGTGAGATCCATCAAATTCAATATAGAACAAGAGCAAGAGGTTATTCTACGAAACATCCGTGGGGCACACATCTCAGAAACAGTCCTTGGCAATGAAGCCTCACAAGGGAAACCTGGTGATGTTCTGAGTACGCTGATGAACCTGGAGAAGGTACAATTATGTCATTTTAACTTGGGAGACACATAATGGGAATAGGTATTTTCAACAGGTGTGGTAAATGAACATCACTTCAATCTAGCCTCCTAGAATTGTAGCTCCCCTTATTCCCTCAGAAGCACTGTGTCGTGGAACATCTTCTGGGAAGGAATTGCATGAGAAGGCCATTAATCCTGAGGGGTGGGGCAAACTGCTGGAGCGATGGCACGCGTACCCACAGCATACCTGCCAAGTTTCGGGAAATTTCTGTCAGACCCCTATATTTTACACACTTTCCCGCCGCCATCCCGGATTAGTTAGACTGCAATTAGACTGGAGTTAGACTGGAGGCCGGCACAGGATAAGCATAGCTGTCCAGTTTCCTGTTTTGGCCAGGAAATTTCCCTCATTTGACAGAAATTTCCCGAAACTTGACAGGTATGACCCACAAAGAGGGCTTCGAGTGCCCCTTCTGGCACACGTGCCATGGGTTCGCCACCACTGGTGTAGGTGATGAAGCCCCCTTTTAAAAAATAGTGGCAACTATCTCAAATTATAACAACTTCAGAAGCCATATCTTCTACATTTATGTTCTTATTGTTACCATGCCTATGATTTGGCCCTATCTTGGCTTAGTGGACATGCTTCCTTCAGTTTGTTACACATGAATATGCGCATGTAGATGTGGGCCATAGTCTAGAAGTGTTTCCCATTCTTTGGTTTATGGACTTCAATTCCCAGAAGCCTAAGTCAATTCCCTAAAGCACTGCTCAGCCAATGTACTAACTTAGGCTTCTGGGAATTGAACCCCTCCCCCCCGGTGGAGCATGGGCCTCATGTTGGGAAACACTGGTCTAAACATACCTACTCCTTGTACTTTATGACCTCAGCCAATAGTAATATGTACTCCCTTCCTGGCTTCGTTCCTCTATGCATGTGATGCCGAACCTTGGCACTCCAGAAGTTATTGGACTTCAGTTACCAGAAGCCCAAGTCAGCTGATTGGGGCTTCTAGGAATTGAAGTTCAAGAACAGCTGGAGTGCTAAGGTTGGCCATCACTGCTCTATGCTGCCCATGGCCAGCCATGGTATCAAGTGAAGTGAAGCAGTCAGATCAGGAGGCAAATGGTTGATTGGGAGCAGTAGCAACAGCTTCTGGCTGTCATTCCTGGGTATTACTGTCAGTTTTGAAGATATACCTATATACATTTTGCAGTTTGAACTGGGTCTCCTCAGGTGTGAAAAAGGACCTTAAGCTGTCACCAGTGTTGCAGTAGGATTCAGCTGCCAATCCATACCTGTCAAGTTTTGGGAAATTTCTGTCAAATAAGGGAAATTTCCCAGCCAAAACAGGAAACTGGACAGCTATGCTTATACTTCACTGGCCTCCAGTCTAACTCCAGTCTAATTGCAGTCTAACTAATATGGGATGATGGTGGGAAAGAGTGTAAAATATGGGGGGGTTGACAGAAATTTCCCAAAACTTGACAGGTATGTGCCAATCCTGTTGGGCTTCCTTTGGGGATCTAATGGTTATGTAGAACACGGTCACTTCCTTTGCATCCAGCAGCAAAATGTGATACAGTAGAACCTCGGATAAAGTCCAAACTCTGTTCCACAAGTTAGGACTTTATCCGATTTTGGACTTTATCCAAATCAAATGGGCGATGCATTGGATAGCATCCAAAAATGGACTTTATCCGAGGTTCCTGTACCAAATACCTCGGATAACGTTCATTTTTAGCGGTTTTGGACTTTATGCGATGCATCACGTGTGCATGAAAACCACGACTTTATGCAAATTGGACTTTATCTGAATCAGACTTTATCCGAGTTATCACTGTACACTGGCTCTGATGTTATCTGTCCTTCATGTTCCTATCTTTCTTTCATAGTCCAATATGATTGACACAGAATACCAAAAAGGAGCAGTCAAAACAGCAGCCTCGAGAGCACGGCGACAGTCAAGCAATATGGTATGTTGAATAATAATAGCCTTTGTGCCTTAAGCCTAATTTACATGGGTTTTGCTACTTGCTAAGAAGCACCCTAGGGACTGCAGTGGCTTAGTGGTTAAGACACTGAACCTGATGACTGGAAGGTCTGTAGGTCAGCAGTTCAAGACCCAAGTGCAGCACAACAGAATAAGGTCCTGTCGTCTGTCCCAGCTCCTGCCAACCTAGCCATTCGAAAGCAAGAAATTGCAAGTAGATAAATAGGGACTACTTTGGTGGGAAGGTAAATAGTGTTCTGTGCACTCCGGTGTTTATAGATATGAGTGCTCCATTGCTAGAGGCATTCAAGACAGACTTAGACAACCATCTGTCAGATATACGAATAGTGTTGGATTGGGGCCCGATGTGGGCCGGAGAGTCCCGGAGGAGACTGGTCAAGCAAGACACGTGAGGCAAGATGGAGCGAAGAACAGTGTTTATTGATCAGAAAGCAAAAGACTTTATACCTGCCTGGCTTGGCTGCGTGCATACGTTACACATAGCCGTTACAGGAAAGCCCTGAGTCTGCCCATCATGATTACACAAGTTACTAATTAGGGATGCCTTCACCAGGGGAAGTTTCTTATCTAGCTAATTAACTACCGGGGACATGCATTGTTCATCGTTATCGGGAGCAAACAAGGGCTGAGGTTGACTCTAAGGCTTAGAGCTTCTGCGGATGCGAGATTACTCATTACGTGCTTCTCGAGTTAACCATCTGGCGATCTTTGGCGTTCTATTGTCCTAGCTGCCTGTCAGGTCAGCAATCGGTGAATCAAACTATATCCAATTTCTGTCCCCTCGAAACCAACGGCTCGAAGGAGTGTTCTCCCATAACTGTGGTTCTGTCAGGGACAGCTGTGCCAATTGCGTACGCGGAATCCACAGTACAGTACTTTGATTTTGATTCCTACATTGAGCAGGAGGTTGGATTTGAGGAACATATAGGCTCCTTCCAACTATATTATTCAATGATTTTATTATTCTGTGTGTTGGTTGGGGAACTGTGAGAACTGTAGACTTTTAAAAATATACCTCTTTCATGGCCTGACAAAGCCTTGCCTTATCTGGTTCAGCTGCATTCAACTAATATACAGGTAGATAACGACATAGTTTTGGAATTACATATTATAATGTGTTTGTTGCTGTTTTTACATTTAGCCAGAACTATCTGTTGAGAGGTCTCATCAATATGCTGTGGTAAGAACTTTGTTTTATAGAGTTAAAGGCATTTCCAATTTCCCCATGACAGCTCCGCCTCCATGTCCAACAAAATACTTTCATTTCATACCTCAGGGAGGCCAAGTGTGAAATAGCTGTCTTTGCTCTGTTTCTTTGGCAGCTACCTTGACTGGGGTGTGGATCAAACTAGAGTCACAACAACACATCCAGAAAAAGGACAAGTGGAATGCAAACTTTTGTCACTTCACATGACTCAAGTTTTACTGAAGTTTAAAATTTCACTCCACATACATCATTTTAAACAGTACAGCACTTGCAGTGGTTCAAGTGGCTAAGATGCTGACTGGGAGGTGGAAGTTCAGCAGTTCGATTCCGGAGTACTGCAGGACGGTATGAGCTCCCATCTTTGTCCCAGCTCCTGCTAACCTAGCAGTTCGAAAGCAAGAAAATGCAAGTAGATAAATAGGGACCACTTCAGTGGGAAGGTAACAGCGTTCCATGCGCTCCGGTGTCAAGTCATGCCTGCCACATGACCACAGAAACGTCTGCAGAAACAGACAATGCTGGCTCTTCTGCTTTGAAACAGAGATACGACTGGCTTTTGAGCAAGGGAATCCTTTACCTTACAGCTCCTCTGCAGGACTGCAGTGGCTTAGTGCTTAGATGCTGAACTTGATGACGGGAAAGTCAGCAGGTCAGCAGGTCGAGACCCAAGCGCTGCACAATGGAGAGAGCTCCCATTATCTGTCCCAGCTCCTGCCAACCTAGCAGTTCAAAAGCAAGAAATTCCAAGTAGATAAATAGGTACCACCTCGGTGGGAAGGTAAATAACATTCCGTGCACTCTGTGCCTGCCACATGTCCACAGAACCATATGCAAAGCATAGACAGCATTGACTCTTTGGCTATAAACAGAGATGAGCAATGAATCCTAGAGTCAGATATGACTGGCGTTCGAGTAAGGGTGACCTTTACCTTTACAACTCCTCTGCAGTTCACCAGGCTTAAGAGTGGCTGGACAACAGCAGTCTGCAGTGTTGGTGGCAGAAGCAGCACCTTCAACGGCTAGAGAGACCTCTGCTTTCACTGCTGTGGCCAATGTGTTTTCTCAGCCTCTGCTATCTCTAGCAATCAATTGGGTGAGAGAGCTTGTCCAGCAGGCAGTTGTGGGCAGGCGCACACTAGCAGAGACAGCAGCAGTGTCCACACTGGGATCTTTGATGGCCAGGAGACACATGCTCGCTACCACTACAACTGCCATTGCACTCTTCAGCTGTTGCCACAACTGCTGTCTAGTTGCAAGAAACACATGCATTAAAACAGTTATGTGTTTCAATGATCTCACTCCAGTTTGCAAATAACCTGCAAATATTTTTTTTTGGGGGGGGAGGAGATCACTCCAGATTATCTGCAAACATATACAGTAAAAACCCCAGGTTACGGAATTAATCTGTTCTGAAGGGTTTTCCTTATAGTGATTTTTTCCGTGAAGTGAAGCATGGTTTCCCATAGGAATGCATTGAAAACAAAAAAAAATGCAGAGGTTAGAAAAAAGCCAAAAAAACATAATTTTCTGTTGAAAGTTCTTTCTAAAGTGACAAAAACACAGCAAAATTTCCAAAGTGCCCTTTAGAAATGAGTTTGGAGGGGGGTGGAGCTAAGACAGCTACCTGAGCACAAGTGTCTTCTTGTCGCAGCTGGAATGGTGAGCCACAAATGTGGGGAAAAGTGGAGTTGAGTTGCTAAATTTATAGTTGTGATGACTGGTTTGTGATCAAGATCATGGTCACTAACCTTGATGAAGCAGATGATTTTAATGAAATGAAGTAAAGAGAAGGAAAGTGTTGTGTATGGAATGTAACTGCTGTTGTATACCTTTAAGATGAATATAACTACTTCAGGAAAGAATGTATCCTTAAGCAATCTATACCTATAAATCTGTGTGTTAACCGTTGTGATTTGACAAAGGATGTTTAGCCAGGCCCCACTAGCCCCGACTGAGCATTCGTGCACTCGCCCGAACTGGGTACGGAGGTAACTGGGGGGTTGAGAAATGCACCAGTGGGGCAGGAGCCCCCCAAACGCAAAGGAAAAGGACTCCATTTCCCAACGTTCCGTGGGCTGCTCCGTGCCACAACAATCAGGCTGAGAGGCGCAAGAAAAAGGAACGTTCGGAAATGCGCTGCGGCCAATCAAAATGAAGCCACAGAAAAACCGCTGCAGAAACCAAAAACGCAAATGCCAAACTACAAGCCCCAGTGTCCTGCGTGCCATGAGGAAGCCGGCGCGTGAAAAATAAAAATAAAAAACCCAATGTGAGGGCAAGTCCACCGCAGGCGGACGCAGCGCCTCACAGACACGCTGCAGGCCTTCCCGCAGCCCAGCCAGCAAGGCAAGGCTGTGGGAAGGACCCCCCCCCCCGCCCCATGACTTCCCACTGCCCAGCCAGCAAAGCCAGGCCGCGGGAAGGACCCCCCCCCCGGCCCATGACTTCCCACAGCCTAGCCAGCAAGGCAAGGCCGCGGGAAGAAAATACACGCTGCTGCATGGCTTCCCTCGGCCCAGCCAGCAAGGCAAGGCCATGGGAAGGAAACCCCCCACCCCATGACTTCCCGCTGCCCAGCCAGCAAAGCCAGGCCGCGGGAAGGAAACCCTCCCCCACACTGCATGGCTTTCCGCGGCCCAGTCAGCAAGGCAAGGCCGTGGGAAGGAACACCCCCCACAACGCCCCCTGGTGCTGGCCTTGCCCTGGCCGGTCAGATACCCGCGGCCCAGCCAGCAAGCCCAGGCCACGGAAAGGAAAGTGTTTCGCTTTCAAGCGGGGCCAAGGCATTGGTGCCTTGGGCCCCCTTGAAAAAGAAAAAGAAAAACAAAAAACAACAACAAAATAATTAAAATAAGTAAACCATTAATTGAAAAAATCACACAAAAAACAAACAAAAACATTCAAAAACAAACCAAACCCCCAAAAGAAATTAAACCAGCCAACTTACCAGCAGACATCCTTCCTCCACGACGGCCGGAACTGAAATGAGGAAAGAAAGAGACTACTTACCGGAATACGCGCCACCCAGTAGAGAAAAAACAGTCAAAGTAAAAGAAATACTCAACAGACCCACCCAGAGGCCACAAGAGAAAAAACAGTCAAAAACATAACATTGTATCACACATTCACACAAATCACACAATAATAAAATAAAACATTTCTAAAATACTGTGTAGAGTTTTCACTAAAAAAAAAAACATCTAAACACAGTTTAAAAACATTGAATGTAAAAAAAAGTACTTTCACATTTTTAAAATTATTATCCAAGATACAACTATTTTTAAAAAATTCACATACTAAAACATTTGGTTAAATAAAATAATTGTAAAAAATTATATCATCCTTTCCTCTTTTTTTAATCCACAAAAACAAACCCAAAAAATCTGATCACAGTTTATAACAGCCCGTGTGCATAAATAAACATTTTAAAAATCACAATTACAGACTAACCTCATTTGTACAAACATTAACAAAAGAAAAACCTTCCAACACAATTTAAAACAGCCTGGCACCGCTGGGCAAAATCTGCTAGTCTGTAATAGAACACAATGTATCTCAGCTGTATGAGAATGCGAGCTTGCTACCAGAGAGGGAAGCAGCGAGCATTCAGCTCACATGGTACAAATTCCCCAACCATCTCCAGCCGCGGGAAACATTCCCGCCATGGACATCTTCCTTGATATTTTTGACCAAGATGTGGAGGTCTGTGAGCTGGCTCTGTACCGTATGCGAGTTGTCTGTGAGATTAAAGCAACACATGCCGTGGACAGACTCGCAACCCAAAAGATGTAGCAACAGGAGATAATCGATGGCTGCTCGATTATCCAGTACGGCATGGCGAAGCTTTGTCTGCTCCTGATTAAGCAGCGCTATCACTGATGAGGTGTGGTTAATGGCTTTTGCCAGAGCGCAAGCCAATTGACCAATTCTCAGAGTGTTGCCAACGGCTAAGCCTGGCATGCCAAGTATGCTGACTGCTAACGAGACGTACTCGGCTTTACTCAGAACCCTAATGTTACTATCACATGAGCTGTCTAACTGGGTGGTACGAGCGTGCCGTATGTGTGAAGGAACATTCGTGCTTGGTGCAACCATGTCTCTAGTGGGAAGCAACAATGTCAAGCGACTGATACAACATGTGGAATCTGATACATTTGCGGGAATGTAGTTCCAAGTATACTGATTGCATGTAAAGAACCATCCTGAAGGCAGGGTAACATGAACATACATTGAGTTAATAGTCTCTGCGTTATCACAAGTCCAGTTGCTGCTGCCGGGGTCGAGGCAACGGCGCTGTGGCCCGTCGACCGCGGAACAGCCAGTCATTCGAGCACAAGTAGAGTTCGAGCTGACCGCCACTCGAGGAGTGTAGAGAGTGGCTGCATCAGCTGGCAAGACTTTGGTGACTTGGGTTCCCCAGTGCGCATATGTTGAAAAGCCAGTCTTGTAAAACGGACCGAATATCCGCTTCACCAACCAGTCACCATTCCTGATGCGCGCATCTGGGGAGTAACACACCGGGATGAGACATGTGCTCAGAATTGAGGCAGAAGCGGTGGTCTGCCTCAGGCAAAAATTGGACTGATTGACGAGAGTCGCCAATCTTTCCCAAAGGTTGTACTGCAGCCGGGCAGAGAGATCTCCGCCTGGCATCAGGTTGTTGGCTTCCAGTGAAGCTGCCTGAATGCCTCCCCCCGCAAGTAGGGAGAGGATCAGGATGATGGTGGTCGTCACGGAATTAGCTGTGATCAGGGAAAAAGCTGCAACCAAGATGTTCTCCGGTGTCGCCTCCTTGTCCTCATGCCAGACGGCGTCCACCGCCTCTTGGCAAAGGGCTTTGGTCATCCCCCAGGTGATCCTCGGCGCTGTCATCTGCTGTTGCCGCCTCCTCCGCTTGGCTCCCCCTGTCAGGGCGTGGTCCTCCATCTCCGGGATCGAGTCCGGAACTGCCTGGGTCCACGCCATTGGACTCAAAGTGAGGCTTGACACACTGAGCTGGAATCCAGACGACACCTGTAGGAGACATAATTGCAGCATACCCTCTCCCCCATGTTATGAGTGGTGCCGGGCCCTTCCAGGAAGGATCCGGTGGCACTCGATAACGCACCATCGGCCGTGGGAGAGCTTCCGAACGGCGGAAGTGCTTCTCCTGCGGAGTGCAATCTGAAAAAACATTAAGGTGATTGTACGTGAATAATACCTTGTTCAGACAATGCTGTGCCTGACCCTGAGATTTGGGGAGGGCTGGTGGTTCCCCCCTTTCTGTTTGTTTGTCAATGTAGGACTTAAGTGTCCGATTGACCCGTTCCACAATCGCTTGCCCCTGCGGATTGTACGGAACGCCAAAGGTGTGCTTAATGTCCCAGGTGGCCATGAAGTCGGCCAACTGCCTGGAGCTGTAAGCTGGAGCATTATCGGTTTTCACGTGTAGTGGTTTGCCCATGGCTGCGAAGCAGGAAAGGAGATGCTGCTCCACATGGGAAGCCATTTCTCCCTTCTGCGCTGTTGCCCAAACGAACTGTGAAAAAGTATAAATGCAAACGTGCATGTACTGCCATCTGCCAAACTGCGGAACATGTGTGACGTCCATTTGCCACACCTGGTTGGCCTCTGTCCCTCGTGGGTTGACCCCCCACGAGGGCCCCCCTACCACCCCTGCACAATGCTGACAGGAACGGACTATGCCTTGGGCTTGAGAGAGTGGCAGGTTGAACTGCCTAGCGAGCGCTTTGGCATTCTGATGAAAGAATGCATGACTTTGAATTGGAGTTGTGAAGACTCCCAAAACTGACCGTTGCTGAATTTCCTTTGCGGCTCTGCTATTGCCCTCAGAGATCGGACCAGGCAAGTCCTGGTGGCTTCGGATGTGGGCTATATAGAGCGCTTCGGTGCGGCTCCGCGAGTGAAATTGAGTTGTGAGAAACAGACTCAGCAAATTTTTGTCTATCGCGGGAGTGATGTATGCTCCTGGTAGACTGTGAAGCAAATTCCTAACATACTGGCTGTCAGTAATTATGTTTAGACATTCTTTGGCAAAGGTGCGCAAAGCGAGGTTCACCGCTGCCAACTCCGCCCGCTGCGTGGACTTCTGTGGAAGAGTTAGAAGCGTGCGCCAAGCTTGGTCTTCTTGCCAAGTTAAAACACCATATGTGCGACCCCCATCCGTGAACACTGTCCTAGCCCCCTGAAGCGGAACCAGTGACATCAATTCACACAAACTGACTGTCTGCGTTTGAAGCGAGACGAGTCTGGGGTCTTTCAGCAAATGGTATGCCAAGCATCCAGTGAATCCTTCCAAGGCAATTGGAAGCGAGTCACTGAGCTGCATCAGTTGCTGAACTTGCTCTTTTGTGAATGGGACCACGATTTTTGCTAAATCGTGCCCTGAGATGTCCCTTGCCCTCAGCCTTCCTCGGTAAACCACTGCGGAGACCAGTTCCTGCGGGGGAACAATGTTTTGGGAAGAGGTGTGTGGTAGATACTCGCCCCTCGCTCGGAGTCCACCCCTAGGGCTCCGGTGAACATGGATCCGGTCCGAACGATGTACAAGTTCAGGATCGGAGCATATGGCCCCTGACTAATCCTGTCTACCCATCTCTGGCTGAGAACTTGGTTGACCTTCTCAAGAGTCAAGCGCGCCTCTCGAGGAATTTGTATCCGGTCTGCCGGCTGCTTACCTAATGTTAGCAGCGAGAAGAGCGGCTTCAAAAGATCCGTATCCAATCTGAAATACGGTCTGGCCCAATTAATGTTTCCCAAAAGCTGCTGTAATTCTACCAGGGTGACTGAATCTTTTAAGTTGATCTGAGGCAAAACTGGTGCTGCGAAAGAACGGAGAAGCCGATGGCCCAAGTATGAAAATGGCTCAGTTCTCTGAACTTTCTCTGGGGCAATGAGTAACCCTTTTTCCCCCAGGGTGACCTAGAGGTCTTTAAACATTTCGCTGCCGAGTTGCGGCGCTGCGACCAAGATGTCATCCATGAAATGACACACTAAAGCTGTGGGGTGCAGGTTTCGAAACTTTGCCAGTGCGTCGTGAACATAAATTGGGCACAGGGTGGGTGAGTTGAGCATCCCCTGTGGCAAATATTTCCACGCGTAACGTTGCGTAGGCTCTCTGTGGTTCACAATTGGCACCGTAAAGGCGAACCTTTCCCTGTCCCTAGGATCTAGGGGGATTGTATAAAAACAATCCTTAAGGTCTATGACCAAGATCTCCCATCCCTCGGGGATCAGATTCGGGATGCCGCATTGAACGGACCCATTGGCTGGATACATTTATTGATCTCTCTGAGATCGTGAAGGAGTCGCCACTTCCCTGACTTTTTCTTGATGACAAAATATGGGTGAATTCCAAGGACTGGTGGACTGTTCTATGTGTCCCGCGTCTAGCTGTTCTTTTACTAGCTGTTTCAGGGTGGCTAATTTCTCCCCTACTACCGGCCATTGTTCTACCGAGACTGGCGTGTTGGTTAGCCATTTAAGTGACAGAGCCATTACCCGAAGGTAAGAGTGGCACGGTATTGCTGCAGAATGTCTCACCCCCAAAGGTTGACGTGCACGTCCAGAATGTGTGGCCGGATGACTGCTGTGCCGTCAGCCTCAGGGATCGTGACCTTTACCCAATCTAAGCTTCTAAACGCTTCTTGGATGCCGCCTACCCCCCACACATCGGAGACCAGCTCAATGGCCCATTCTTGCGGCCACTGACTCCGGCTGACCACGCTGACGTCAGCTCTGGCGTCCAGCAACCCGGTGAACGGTTTTTTATTCAAAAATACCTTAATAACCGGTTGCCATTTCCATTCTATGTTGGTCTCTACTGCTGCTAAGACCTGGTATCCTTGCACTGCCCCACTTGCGCTCGAGCGGTCTTCCGACCCGGACTCTGAGTTGCCCATGAGCCTTTCCTGGCTGCCTGCTGGCGAGTTACAAGGAACCATGATCAGTTGCGCTAACGTGTCTCCCTTGTGAATGGTTTGGGGTAGGTGTGTCCAGAGTTGAACTTGGAGAACACCCGAAAAATTGGAGTTGACGACTCCCAGAATTACAAGAATTCCTCGTGCACCTGCAACACTACGACGCAAAACTAAGCCTATGTAGCCTTTAGGCAGGGGTTCCATGTACTGGGAATCGACCAGATAGACTGTGCCTGGCAAGTTGCATGTGACTTCTGACTGGCAAGTCAAATCTAGCCCTGTGCTGCCTTTGGGGCTGGCCTGCGCCTTCGGAATGTCTGGAATGTGATCGGAATCTAATCCAGCTCTGGCTCTCCCAGAGCGAAGGAGGTCTTTGTTTGGACCGGGGCCAGAGACATGCCCGCATTCTGGTTTCCCGAATTCGGACAGTTCCTGGCCCAGTGGAAGCCTTTATTGCACCTCAGACACGGGGTGGCTGGAGCCTTGGGACGGCCGGCGGGTTGGCCGCCGCCCTTGGATCGGCATTCCCTACCGAAATGACCGATCTTACCACAATTGTGACATGCTCCTTTGGTCTTGTTCTTGGGTTTCCTACCCCCTTGTACTGCCGCTGCCAACAGACCCATTTTGTAGGAATCTGTACCAACGTCGGCACAAGCTCTAATCATGTCCGTGAGAGTCAGGTCGGGACGATTACCCAGGGACTGCAGGATCTTACGGCAGTCTAGGTTGGCGTTGTCCTTGGCCAATTTCATCATGAACTCTTGTTGGGCTTGCTCATTATCGATCTGTCTACTGATCGCTTCCTCCAGTCTATTGACAAAGTCCATGTAGGACTCCTGGACGCCCTGTTTGACTGCGGTGTAATTTTTGGCTGCTTTGCCAGCTGCTGGGACTTTGAGATAAGCCCTGAAGGCTGTCTCAGCTGCAATGTGGAGAATGGCAAGTGGCAAGGCAACCTGTGCATCAACGGATTCGAACGGACCTGAACCATATAGCTGATCAGGGATTACCGGTCCGCCCATCCTGGCGGCCCTTGCCTGCGCTTCGAGATGATACTCGCTGTCCCATAGCAGATACTGGCTGGGGTTGAGCATCATTTGCATGACGGCTTTCCAGTCGTACGGAATGAGCATCATGGTTTCGCACACTTGCTGAAGTGTGCCCCTAGTAAATCGACTCTGAAGTCCTGTCTCTGTGATGGCCTTCCATATAGCCATGAGGAGCTTGTACGGAACTGGAGAATGGACTGCTTGCTGCTGGCCCGTGAGGGCATCTACCTCTATGCGAACTGGGCATAACTGCCTAAGCTCAGCTAGATCTTCTGCTGGCAATTCCCCCTTGCTGATCTCTGCCTCAGCCATGCGCTGAACCGAACTCTTGGTAGCTTGGGAATCTGAAGCTGTCAGAGAAGCACCAGCGCTTCTCATTCCACGTATTCCGTCGGTGACGTCTGCAGCTGTCACCGAGGGAAAGCTCCCTACACTACCCTGCTTGAGCTGGAGTGACGGATAGAGAGCCGTTGGGGCTGATGGCTCTGACTGCGCTGGGGGTTTCTGGGTCTCTATCCGGACTGGGTCTTCCTCTGCTAAGAGCTTCCTACACTTGCTCCATGCACCAATTATGCTATCTGGAGCTCTCGGTGCTTGCCGAATGCAGGCTCCTATCCGATCCCAAAATTGGAGATTAAGCATACCCACTTCTGGATAAAGCGGACAATTGCCCCCCAAGTACACTAAGAGTTCCGCTAACTTATCGCTGTGAATGAGTGTTTGGTATACCCTGGCCAGGGTCTTGAATTCCATTAAGTGAATTCTCTGGTTAGCGGTCGGACGTTGCCTCTGAGGACAAGTCCCCATATTACCTGCCGGTCCTTCGAAGTTTTCCTCCTCGGGACGATGCGACGCGTCTGAGTTCTAGGTAACTGGTCTCAGCATGACGAACCTCTGGGATGGAGCTCGGAGCCACGGGCCCTCAGCGGCCTCTGCGCTGAAGTCAGGGTTTTACAGCTGACCCTGAGCGGAACGCGTTTCCGCGATGCAAACCGTAGGATGCCTCTTCTGAAGTGCCTCGCCGCGTAGCTGTCACTCAGGCCGGATGGCTTTCCGACCAGAGCTGCCGCGCTGTCCTCCGGGACGAGTCGGACACGGTTCTGGCGTAGAACCAGACTGCGTAGATCGCTTACTCACGAGTAGAATCACGTCTCGGGGTCACCAGATGTTGGATCGGGGCCACAGGGCGGCCATTGGGTCCCGGAGGAGACTGGTCAAGCAAGGAGACACGAGGCAAGATGGAGCGAAGACAAGTGATTTATTCAGGGAAAATCGTAGCATATATAGAAAGCGAAGGCTGTGTGTGATGAAACCATCATCTGACAAGAATCACATCTCATGTTTACACGGGTTAATTGGAAACCTCTCCCGGGGAAGTTAATTAACTAAATTAAACACTGACAGGGGAACTCCATTGTTCCATGCTTATCCTGGAGTAAACATGGCCGATGTTGGTTTAAGGGCTTGGGGTAATCCGCGGGTGCGATATTACCTATTACCTAACTGATTAGTTAGACATTCAATCTCCTCTTGCTCGGACCGCTTGTCAGGTCAGGTATGGGTGAATCAAACTATGGCTATTAATCCACTCCCCAATTTCTGTCCCCTCGGAACCAATGGCTCAAGGGAGCGTTCTCCCAAGTTATGGCTTCTGTCAGGGACAGTATATCAATTGTGCTTGCGGATCCCGAACTAACATATATAGGAGAAGTAACATAGCTTTTGCTGATTGTTATAAGTTTTGTTATTTGAATTTCTCCCCCATTACAGTATAGTATATAGTGGTTTGTTTGTTTTTCAAATTACTGGGGGGGGGGGGGTGATCAGCTTTATAAAGAGTTGTTACTGTAATGTTATTAGAACTATATAAATAATTAAGTAATACTGAATGAGTCGGAAAGGGAGAGGAAAAAAGGTGGTGCAAGACCAAGATATAGATCCTGTTTGGACACAAATAGGTAGATTGATGAGAACGCTCTTAACTTCTCAAGATGTTCTATCTCAGTAATCTCGTCCTGAAGGGATCTTCTTCTGGGCCTTTCTTCAATTTCCGCATTTTAGTGAGCTCCGGAGCTGATATTTTTTTTATTTTCAACTAGCAGAGTTTGTCCGGCATTGCCGGGTTGTTTTAAATTGTGTTGGAAGGTGTTTTTTTTTTGTTTTGTTTTTTTGGTAATGTTTGTAAAAAAGAGGTTAGTCTGTAATTGTTCTTTTTTTAAAAAAATATTTATGCAAAAATTCCTTATGTTGTCATTTGTTAAATAGATTGTATTGTTTTGATACTATAAAGTAATAACAACTTGTATTTTGTTATTTTTCTAATGTATTTTTGAATATTTGTTTTAACATATATGTTAATTTTTGTTACGATGCCGGGCTGTTATAAACTGTGATTAGTTTTTTTGGTGTTTTTCTTTTTTGTGGATTAAAAAAAGAACAAAGGATAATATAATTTTTTATAATATTTTTTATTTAACCAAATAATGTTTTAGTATGTGACTTTTATTTTAATAGTTGTACCGTAGGTAATAGTTTTAAAAATGTGAAAGTACATGTTTTTTACATTCAATGTTTTAAAACTGTGTTTAGATGTTTTCGGTTTTTATTTGAGTTAAAACTCAACACAGGATTTTAGAAATGTTTTTATTTTATTTTTTTGACATGTTTGTGATTTGTGTACATTTGTGATTGATTTTTATGTTTTTGACTTGTTTTTACTGTTGTGGCCTCTGGGTGGGGCTGTTGAGTCTTTTTGAGTTGTTTTTACTATTGTGCCCTGAAGGTGGGGCTCCTAGGGGTTTTGGTGTCATTTAACGTGTTTTTCTCTCCTGGCCTCTGGGTGGGGCTTCTTCTGGTAAGTAGTCTCTTTGTTTCTTCATTTCTGTTCCGGTCCTCATGGAGGAAGGCCGTGATGGTGAGTTGTCTGGTTTTTTTCTTCTGGGGTTTTTCTTTGTTTTGCTTTTGTGGTGGTGAGCTGGGAGGTGTTTCTGTTTGTTACTTTTTGTTTTGGTTTAGTTTTAGGTAGGTTTGATTTGTTTGATTTTTTTCTGGTTGTGTTTAGTTTGTTTTTTGTTTGTGTAATTTGTTTTTTTTTTTCGTGATGTAGTTAGGTGTTTTGTTTGTGGCTTTGTGGTGTTGTGGAAGTTTTTGTTTGTGTATTTTGTGGTTTATTTCTTTTTGTTTATTAATGTTTTTTAATTATTGATTTATTTTTGTTTTATTATTTTGTAATAGTTTTGGTGTTTGTTTTTGTTGGTTATTTTTTGTGTATGTTGTTGTTTAGGGGTTGTTTTGGTGTGCACGCACACACACACTGGGCAGGTTTGAAATGTCCAGCCCAGTAGGTGTGTGCTGCAGTTGAGTTCGGAGGCTGTGCCCGGGTGAGGAGCTCTGGGAGTCAAAGGCAACGACCGGAGGCCCGTTCGCTGCCTTTGCTTCCTGGGGAATTGGTTCGCTTTCAACCAGGGGGGGAGGTACTGGTGCTTCCCCCCCTGAAAGCGAAACACTTCCTCGGGAAGTAAAGGCAACGACCGGAGCCTCGTTCGCTGTCTTTGCTTCCCGGTGAATTGGTTCGCTTTCAAGGGGGGGGGATGCATCAGTTCCTTCCCGCCTCCTTGATCCCCCGCCCCCTGTTTTTGGTGTTTTTTTTTCCAGCCTGGCTCAACTTTTCTTGAGGCCGGTGGTGGTCTTGCCGTGTCTTCGACGGGGTAGCGTGGAGGAGAGGGTCCCTCTTCTTCCCGTTGCTCCGGGAAAGAAGGACAGCGGATGTCTCACGGTGGTGTTTTTTGGCTTTTTATTTTGCGTGGCTGTGAGGCGCTGTGTCCGCCTGTGGCGGACTTGCGCTCCCGTTGCGTTTTGTATTTTTATTTTTTGCACGCCAGCTTTCGCAGCATTCTGCATGCTCTTGGCACGCAGGACACTGGGGCTTGTAGTTTTGCATTTGTGGTTTCCGTTTGCAGCGGGTTTTTTCTGCAGCTCGATTTTGATTGACCGTGGCGCGTTTTCCAACATTCTTTTTGCTCGTGCCTCTCAGCCTGATTGGCTGTGGTGCGGTGCGGCACAAGGAACATTGGGAATTGAAGTCCTTTCTTTTTGTTTGCATTCAGGGGGCTCCTGCCCCACTGGCACATTTTTCAACCCAACAGTTACCTCCGAACCGGGTTCGGGCGAGTGCAGGAGGCTCGGTACGGGCTAGTATGGCTGGCTGCAGGATATTTTGTCACATTCCAACTGTTAACGCTCAGATTTATAGGTATAGATTCATATTCATAACATTTTCGACATCGACATCTCGTGGCCAGCCCTGGTAATTACAGGAAAAGTGCACATTTTTATTTTTATTTTTTGCTATTCATATTTTTACCATCTTCTTTGTTTCTCCACCTTTCAGCCAGGAGAACCAGTAGTCAAGAGCAAGACACACCGGGAGAGCTTGGTAAGCGTTGATGCTCATGTTTTAGAAGAAATGCAACATTGTTATTATATATCAAATAACAGAGTGGGTTAGCAAGGCAGGATAGAATACTTGGCTTCTCTGAAATGGAGGGATATCCATGATATCAACACCATACTTGTGTACAAAGGAGCTAGCTTTAAGAGCTTCTGTACTCACCTTTTTTTATTTATTTATTGTTAGATTTCTATACTGCCCACTCGACCACAGCTGACTCAGGGCGGTTCACAACATGAATAAAACAGAGAAAAACAGAGTTAAGAACCCACCCCTAAAAAGGGGAGCAGGTACCGAGGAACCATGGAGGAAGGCATACTCCTCTATACCAACTTCTCAATGGAAGCCACCCCTCCACCTGCACCCCAAACTTGGCCCGCCAGCCAGGTTTTTAGTTCTTTTCTAAAGGGCAACAACTCCGTCTGGAGACGCAGTTCTACTGGCAGGAGGTTCCAAAGGGCCGGTGTGGACACAGAGAAGGCCCTCCTCCTTGTGCCAGAGAGGTGAGCCCCCCTGGCCAATGGCACAATTAGAGAGCCCCTCCAGTCCGCTCTGGTTGGATGGACAGACACCTTAGGGCAATATGGCCTCTGAGGTAACCTGGCCCACTACCATATAGGACTTTAAAGGTCAAAACCAGCACCTTGAATTGCACCCGGAGGCAAACTGGTAACCAGTGCAACTCCCGAAGCAGTGGTGGGGCATGGGCATAACGTCCACACCCCATCACCACCCGGGCCGCAGCATTCTGGACCAGATGAAGCCTCCGAATGGTCATCAGGGGCAGTCCCATGTACAGCGCATTACAATAATCTAGCCTGGAGGTCACCAGTGCGTGAGTGACCATGAGCAAGGAGTCGCGGTCCAGGAGCGGGCACAACTGGTGAATCACCCAAAGTTGGGTGAAGGCCCTCCTCACCACAGCCGCCACCTGTTCTTCTAGCAGCAGCCGCAAATCTAGGAGGACCCCCAAGTTGCACACTGGGTCAGTCTGGGGCAAGATAGCCCCATCCAAAACCAAAGATGGTAGCTCCTGGGATAGCGCAGGACCCCCTATCCATAGCCACTCAGTCTTACTAGGATTCAGTTGTAGCCCATTTGCCCCTATCCAGACCCCAACAGCCTCCAGACAACTGGAAAGGACTTTGACTGCATCACTGTAGTCCCCACGGGCCGAGATGTACAACTGTGTGTCATCCGCGTACTGGTGGTACTGCACCCCGTGGGAACGGATGATCTCACCCAGCGGCTTCATGTAGATGTTAAATAGGAGAGGAGAGAGAACCGAGCCCTGAGGAACCCCATATTTTAGGGGCCTAGGACTGGACCTCTCACTCTCCAACCACACCGGCTGAGTCCGGCCCCTCAGAAATGAGGAAAACCAGGACCACACAGTGCCCTGGATCCCCAATCCTTGGAGCCGTTCCAGAAGGATACCGTGGTCAATGGTATCGAAGGCCGCTGAGAGGTCAAGAAGAATGACCGCCATCCTGCTCTCGCCAGAGATCATCCATCAGCGCGACCAATGCAGTCTCAGTACCATATCCAGGTCTGAATCCTGACTGGAAGGGGTCCAGATATTCCGCTTCATCCAGTACCCCCTGCAACTGACGCGCCACTGCCTTCTCCAGTACCTTCCCCCAAAAGGGAAGGTTGGAGACAGGTCTGTAGTTGGTTAGGACTGCTGGATCGAGGGACGGCTTCTTCAGGAGGGGGCGCACCAAAGCATGTTTCAATGGTGCAGGAAACATCCCCTCCCGAAAAGACGCATTAATTATAGCCCTGATCCAGCCACCTGTCACCGTCTTAGAGGCTTTTACCAACCAGGCGGGACAGGGATCCAATGGACAATTAGTGGCCTGGACCGCCGCAAGGAGCCTGTCCACTTCATCTGGGGCAACTGGATCAAACCGATCCCAGATAATACCGCAAGACTGTGCACTGGCTCCCCACAGACCCTCCCCATCCACGCCAAGATTAAACCCTGAGCGAATCCTACCTTAAGCGTTCACCCATCTTTTGGGGAGAGGAATTGATTTCTTAGAATAGTAAAATTTAACATTTAAGAAAATATTTTTAAAATAGTGTATATTAAAGATTTTTTTCTTTTATCTTACATTTCCTTTTTACTTGAATTCATTGCTCCTAATTCATAGCCTTACATATACTAGATCAGGGGTTCAGAATCTTTTCAAGTCGGGTGCCGGGTCACGCTCTCTCAGTCAGCTTTGAGGGCCAGATAGCCATTTTGCCCTGCCTTCATGATGGGGGTGGCCATTTTGTCCAAACAGCTACAAAGGCAGTGGCCATTTTGTGGAGGGGTGGGGCTGGCCATTTTGTGGAGGGGTGGGGCCTACATTGAATAGTGCCACAGGCCAGATCTGGCCCATGGGCTTTAGGTTGGGAACCCCTGTACTGTACTAGATTGATACACTCCTTTAATATAATTTCAACAAATTTCTACAGTTTCCATGGACCCAATTAATGCTAAGCTAGAACAAAAATATTTTCTTCAGATTTTTAAGGGCTGTTGAGTAAAGATAATTCAAGCAAACAAAAGTGGGTGTGCTTTGATTCCTAAGCTACCTGGAGTGAGGCTTGTCCAGACTGGCTGTTTTAGTGTGGATTAGTGTGGCTAAATAGGGGCATCTGAGTTTGGGAGGGAGAACAGTGATGTGGTGTGACCCTCACATCCAAATATAATATCGACATTAGCCAACCGTTCAGCTTCCTCCACTATCAGTTGAACAGTTCTCCTGATTACCTGGGGTGGAACAGGAAAACAAAATTATTTCATGTCTGCATCTACAATCATCTCTGATACACTGAATTACTTAGATGAAATTAAAAAATATTTTTCTTTGCTTTTCTGTAAAGTGTTTATCAAAACAGTGGCTTCTGCCAAGTTCTCAATTAACACTGTACAGAAAAGCAAGCAATATCTGTCTATCTTCTTCTTCTGCCGTATCCGAATATTGGTGATCCTCATGGTGATCAGCCATGATGACTATCCTGAGAATATAATGCAGTGGCCTTTCATCTCCCTTCCAATCACAGCATGACCTCCGTACCACTGATCCAATTCCATGAGTCACTTTCTGACCCTGAGCCCTTTTGGTATGCAGAGTCCTCATCAGCCCCAGGCCAGGATTGATGAAGCTGCTGCCCCCCATCAGTGCTGCAATCGGGGGGTGGGGGGACAAGGGGGACTACCGTCCAGGGCCCGGGGCTGACAGGGGCCCAGGCGGCAGCGTGTTAATTTTTCTTCTTTTTTAAAACTTTTTTTAAAACTTTTTTTAACTGGCGCCAGGCAGCGCCATTGCGCATGCCCTGCCAGAGGGCTCCGCCTTGACTCGGATATCCGGGTTCAAGGCATCAGCCTTCAGCCCACGAGGCGCGCCAGTCCGGCAGAGACCCCGCACCTGCGGCAGAGGGCAACTGCGCCCCCGACGCTTGGGCTGGGGTGCTCAGTGTTCTCGCCTCCCTCTCCCTGCGCTGTCCGTAGCGCCTGTCCATCGCTGTGTGTGAGGCGGACGGGCACGGGCAGGCAGGGCATGAGGGAAGGAAGCAGGGGAGTCTTTCTCTCCCTCCTTCTCTCTCTCTGTGTGCATGTGTGTCTGCGCATGTGTGCCCGTCTGCCTCACACAGCATATTATGACTTTATAAATTTATTATTACTGTATAGTAGTTTCTAATTTCAGGAATGAGGAGAGGTGGTTGTGGGACTTTCTGCTTCATGTTCCAAAATAACGAGGTTGGCTTTTGTTAATATGTATGTGGAGAGTAACATTTGCAGCTCTACCTCTATCGCTGAAATGTTTTTCACTCTGCTTCTTCTGCCATCTTATATCAGAAAACTGTGAATATCTCTGGAAGTGTTAATTATGTCTTCTCCAGCATACATTTCCCAGGCTTCCTTCATCCCCTACTCAGAGAGCAAAGAACTCAGTAACTATTTCAGCTTACTAAAAACAAAGGCTCCATTTTGATTCATTACACACAGCATTTTTGTTGTTCATTCAGACAGTGTAATAGATCCTTAAACATGGTTACAGGACCCCTAAAGCTCACTTTTGTGCTTGCAAACCTGCTAAAACCATTCTGCAGAAGGCATACAACTCTGCTTTCACTCTAGGATCAAAAAAGCAAGACGTTACCTTATAGGAAGGAGAAGGAAATGACCTTTAGAACCTAGTTATGTAAATAACATGTCACTATATAATATGAAATTCCTTGAGTACTTGTTGTGTATGATTGTCACACCAAGAGCTGTTCTCATCTGTGGAATTCACCTTGGTTGTTGTTTTTTTTTAAGTGTTCAAACTAACAAGAGTGGAACCAACTACCTCAAGAGGTGGTGAGCGCTCCAACCCTGGAAGCATTTAAGAGAGAGTTAGACAATTATCTGTCAGTCTGGCTTTGATTTGGATTCCTGCCTTGAGCAGTCGATTGGATCTAATGGCCTAAAAGGCCCCTTCCAACTCAGTGATTCTGTCATTCTAACTATAAGTATGTTCTTTTTTTCTAAATTTGATTTTTGAGACACAATCATCTCTGTTGAACATTGAAGTGATATTAGCTTACATTGTTGAAGAATAGCAATCTACATAAATACTGTACTGTATCTAGAAAAGACAAGAACAGAAAACACACTCTGGTTATTTGTTTGCCTAATCTCACACACACCCCTCCTCAACTCTACTGCTAGATAAGTTGAGGCTCCATTTAAGCATCAATGAGATGAAGAGGCAAGACCTGCAGACGTGGCAATATCAGCAGTAAGATCTGAACCCACAATTAGGATTCCTCTCTTGTTAGGACGGAAATGAGCTCCCGTCTTCATCCTAGCTCCTGCCAACCTAGCAGTTCGAAAGCAAGAAATTGCAAGTAGATAAATAGGGACCACTTCGGTGGGAAGGTAACAGCGTTCCGTGCGCTCCGGTGTCTAGTCATGCCTGCCACATGACCACGGAAACGTCTGCAGAAGCAGACAGCGCTGGCTCTTCGGCTTAGAAACAGAGATGAGCACTGCACCCTAGAGTCGGATACGACTGGCTTTCGAGCAAGGGAAACCTTTACCTTTAACCTTTTACATTAATGGAAAACATAAGAGGTGTATCCTAAGGTGGGAATTGTTAGACCTGAAGCACCAAAACATATTTTCTTTGAATGCACACATTTTGGCCTTACTTACCATTTTGTCCCCCCCCCCCCCCCCACACACACACACTTTGTTTCTCATTCCTCTAGTCAGGAGATACTCTAGACAAAAGTAAAAAACCTCCAGAGATGGTAAGAGGCTTCTAATGAAATTTCTTTTTTAATGGCAAGAAGATTGAGGTTGAAAAGTGAAACTTTTTTAAAAATAACAGGTCCCCATTGTTTCATGATTATATTTATGAGACTACTCTGGTGCGGGGACTGCAGTGGCTCAAGTGGCTAAGACACTGACTGGGAGGCAGAAGGTCAGCAGCTCGATTCCCGAGTACTGGAGGATGGAATAAGCTCCCATCTTTGTCCCAGCTCCTGCCAACCTAGCAGTTCGAAAGCAAGAAATTGCAAGTAGATAAATAAGGACCACTTCGGTGGGAAGGTAACAGCGTTCCATGTGCTCCGGTATCTAGTCATGCCTGCCATATGACCACAGACTTGTCTGCAGAAGAAGACAGCGCTGGCTCTTCGGCTTTGAAACAGAGATGAGCACTGAACCCTAGAGTTGGAAATGACTGGCTTTTGAGCAAGGGAAACCTTTACCTGTGGTGCAACAAAAATTATAGTGGGTGATCCCTCTGTGAGACTGGTGTCTGAGAAAGCTACTTTTGAGATTTATAAAACCGAGAAACCCAATGGCCAAAGTATGAAGAAGTGACTTCCCAAGCTTTCTCAGCTGCTAAAATGGATTGTACCCTGAGGGTGTACTTCAGTGTACTTCATCAATTTTTCAATAATTCAAGGTACCGTATTTATTCGTGTACAACGCGCACTCGTGTATAACGCGCACCCCTAATTTTCCATGAAACCTCGGTATAAAATTATATCGGTGAAAAAGCTTGTTCATAAGAGCACGGCTTAAAACATTGAGGGAGGGGGAGATAATCAGACCACATGTTGCAGGGTAAAGAAAATGCAATCCGAAACGAGCACTTCCGACCCCCAGGAGCCTCGCTCGAACTGCGAGCTACCTCCGGGCCACGCCTCGTCTCCCGCGCCACCCAATCAGATCCCGTCAATTTCTTCAAAGCCACACCCCCGCCTCCCCTTCAATAGACAGCCGACCCAATTCTAAAAAGGAAGTAAAAGAGGCTCGCGACGGGGGTGGGACACCAGTCCTCGTTTATAACGCGCACCCCAACTTTGATTTCTTTTTTTGGTATAAAATTTTGCGCGTTATACACGAATAAATACGGTAATTATCAGCTTGTCTTTTAAACAACAAGCTTTATTCATCTATGTTATGGATAAAAATCTCCAAGGTACTTCAAAGTTATTGAAAATATGTAATAGCCATGTGATTACAAACAACTTTATTCATTATTGTAGAATAATCTGTTTATCATTTGATCCCCTAATTTAAAGGATTATAAAACAATGCTTTGACAATGCTTCATATATGTGTTAGCTATCTAAAAACATGGATCGACAATCTTATCTGGCTACAGACAGCAAGTCACTGATAAAATCTAACACAGAGACCTTAAATTTTCAAAAAGGAAATTTCCCAAAGATGAGGAAACTAGTAAAAAAAGAAGCTGAAAGGGAAAACTGAGAGAGTCCAAAGAGGCATGGAGGCTGTTTACTAAAACAATAACAGAGGCCCAATTGGAATGCATACCCAAAAGGAAAAAGGGCACTGCCAGGTCCAAGAGGACTCCAATGTGGCTTATAGGAGCTGTTCGGGAAGTGATCAAAAGCAAGAAAAGCTCATTTAGAAGATGGAAGGCTTGTCCGAATGAGGACAGCAGGCAGAAACATAAATTCTGGCAGAACAAATGCAAGGCAACAATCAGGAAAGGAAAGCAAGACTTTGAGGAGCGTATAGCTAAAAACACTCAGAGAAATAACAAAAACTTCTTTAAGTACATTAGAAGTAAGAACACAACTAGGAAGGCCATTGGACCATTAGACGACAATGGAAGGCAAGGGGTTATTAAAGAGGAAAGAGATTGCAGAGAGACTCAATGAATTCTTTGCTTCAGTATTCACTGAAGAAGACAGAGACATGGTAGGGAGGGAAACCGAAGAATTAAGCCAGATAGAAATAACCAGGGAGGAGGTCCTTGCATGTCTTGTTAAACTAAAGGCTAACAAATCACCAGGACCAGATGGCATCCATCCATGAGTTCTCAGGGAACTTAAAGATTAAATTGCTGATCTCCTAGCCTAACTCCGAATTCAACTCCTACATAATCTTTCCCTCAAATCAGGCTTTGTGCCTGATGACTGGAAGGTAGCGAATGTAACATCAATTTTCAAAAAAGGATCCAGGGGTGATCCAGGAAATTACCGACCGGTCAGTTTGACATGTGTCCCAGGTAAAGTAATGGAAACCATCCTAAAAGATAGAATTAATAGGCACATAGAAGAGAAGGCACTGCTAAAGGAGAGCCAACATGGCTTTTGCAAGGGCAAATCATGCCTCACTAATCTGTTGGAAATTTCTGAGAGTGTGAACAAGCATCTAGATAAGGGGGATCCAGTTGACATTGTTTATCTGGACTTTTAGAAGGCTTTTGACAAGGTCCCGCACCAAAGGCTTTTGAATAAACTTACCAGTCATGGAATAAAGCGACAGGACTTGTCCCTTTATTTTTTTACTTTATTTTTTAAGCACAGCACGCGGTGCCACCGTGCATGCCCTGCCAGAGGGCTCCACCTCAACCCGGATATCCGGGGTAAAGGCTTTAGCCCACGAGGCATGCCAGTCTGGAAGAGTCACCATGCTGGGCCTGGAGGCGGCAGCGGCTGCAGAGGAGGAGGGGGCAACTGCGCCCCCGGCAGCCCCAAGCAGCGTGGGCAGCCACTGCGGGGGAAACACGACAGCATCTCCGGGAGCCTCCGGCTGCTCCCAGGGCTGTCATCACCCTGCAGCGGGCGGCGGTGCCTAGTCTCCCCTCCGCCTGGCCTGGGCCGGGCAGCGTGCCCGGGTGCAGAGGAGGGAGGAAAAGGAGGCGAGATGGAGCGCACGAGCAGCACGCAGCACCATGGAGTCTGGTGGAGGTAAAGTAAGCACGCCGCAAGGCTGAACCACCACAACGCTTCTCCCTCCTTCTTCTCCTGCCTTCCTTTTCCGTGTTCTTTCTGCTGTTGGGTTTTTTATTGGGGGGGCAAGAGAAGGGGGCGGCCAAGGATGAGATGGCTGGATGGTGTTGTAGATGCAGTGGGCACAGTGCTGGGCAGGCTGAGGAGGATGGTGGAGGACAGGGGGGCCTGGATGGCAATGGTCCATGTGGAGTCGCAAAGGGCCGGAATCGGCTGTGCAACTGAACAAGCCCTAGTGTGGTGGTGTGTGAAATATGAGCTCTGTGGGGCCCCAATTTTTGAACAAAGGCAAGATGTTGGAAAGAAAATAAAATAGTTCCCAAAGATAAGTGGTTTTTTTTAACTTTGCTGTTTGAAGCTGCAGGGATTTGCCCACACCCACAGATTTGGCCATGCCCACAGATTTGGTCATGCCCATAAATTTGGCCACGCCCACAGAGGGGCACGGCAAAAATGGGGGGCAATAGGATTGCTCAGTATGAGACACAGAAATTTCTGATGGCGGCTCTGCATAAATGATCTAGAAGTAGGAGTAAATAGCAAGGTAGCCAAATTTGCTGATGACACTAAATTATACAGGGCAGTGAAAACTGTGAGAGATTGTGAGGAGCTCCAGAGAGATCTCTTGACATTGGGGGAGTGGGCAAAACAGTGGCAAATGAGCTTCGACACTAGTAAGTGCAGAGTGATGCACGTTGGGACAAAAAAAACCAATTACATTTATAAACTGATGGGGTCTGAACTCTTTGCGACAAACTAGGAAAGGGACCTTGGTGTCCTGGTGGACAGCTCAATGAAGGTGTCAACCCAGTGTGCCTCAGCAGTGAAAAAAGCAAACTCAATGCTAGGGATAATTAGGAAGAGTATCTATACCTATAAAATGGTGCGTTAACCGTTGGAATGTGACAAAGGATGTTTAGCCAGGCCCCACTAGCCCCGTCCAAGCCTCCGTGCACTCACCCGAACGGGGTTCGCAGGTAACTGTCGGGTTGAAATTTGCGCCAGTGGGGCAGGAGCCCCCCCCATACGCAAACAAAAAAGGGAACTTCAATTCCCAACGTTCCTTGCGCTGCAACAGAGCCAATCAGGCTGAGCGGGGCGGGCAAAAGGAACGTTCGGAAACGCGCCGCCGCCAACCAAAAATAAGCTGAAGGGAAAAAAAGTTGCACTACCTAAAATTGCGCACGCCAAACTACAAGCCCCAACGTCCTGCGCACCATGAGCGCGTAGAACTCTGAGTCAGCCGGCGCGCGAAAAATAAAAGTTTTTAAAAAAACCGCCGCCACTGCCCTTCCTTTCCATGGGCCAGGCATCAAGCATGGCCCGCGGAAAAGGAACACCCCCCCCCGCCCATACCTTTCCTTTCCACGGGCCAGGCATCGAGCCTGGCCCATGAAAAAAAAAGACCCCCCTCCCAGCCTTTCCTTTCCATGGGCCAGGCATCGAGCCTGGCCTGCGGAAAAAAAACCACCCTCCTTGCCCCTGCCTTTCCTTTCCACGGGCCAGGCATTGAGCCTGGCCCATGGAAAAGAAAGACACCCCCCCGCCCCTAAAAAAGTAAACACAAAAACACAAACCAAAAACACTCAAAAACACTCAAAATCAAAAAGACAAAAAAGAAACACAAAAACAGCCAAAAACAAACAAGAAAAAACACACAGACCCACCCCCCCAAAAAAAACCCAAAACAAACCCCACCAAAAAAAAACCAGAGAGCTTACCATGAGACGTCTTCACTCCATGATGAACGGATCTAAAATGAGAAAATAAAGAGAATACTTACCGGAAGAAGAAGCAACATCCAGAGAACAGTAGAGAAAAATTGTAGAGTACACTAAAAGCTCACCAGCCCCACCCAGAGGCCACAAGAGTAAAAACATCCAAAAATATTCAAAATAATAAGATTAATTCCAAAAACACTGAAATAAGTTATCAAATCAATAAAAAATATTCACACTAATCACAAAAAATTAAAATAAAATAAGTTTTCACTCAAAAAAAACATCTAAACACAGTATGGAAACATTGATTAAAAAAACATATTCTTACACATTTTAAAAATTATTATCCAAGGCACAACTATTTAAAAAAATTCACATAGTAACACATTATTTGGTTAAATACAATAATTATAAAAAATTATATCATCCTTTCCTCTTTTGAAAAACCAAAAAAATAATAATCACAGTTTCTAACAGCCCATGCGTAAAAATAAAAATTTAAAAAACACAATAAAAAACTAACCTCATTTGCATAAAAAAACCTTCCAAAACCATTTTAAAGAGCCCGGCACTGAGGAAGCCGGTGCGCAAAAAATAAAAATAAACAACACACTGGGAGCGCAAGTCCGCCGCAGGCGGATGCAGCGCCTCAAAGCCACAAATTCACAAAACCTTTCAACACCATTTAAAACAGCCCTGCACCATTTGTTCAAGAAAAAAAAACCAAACCCTTCACTATCCAACACAATTTTAAAAAGCCCGGCACCGCCTGGCAAAATATGCTAGTAGAAAATAAGTCAGCAAGTGTCATTTTGCCTCTTTATAAATCTATGGTGAGGACCCATCTGGAATACTGTGTACAGTTTTGGTCACCATACCTCAAGAAGGATATTATGGAGCTGGAAAAAGTGCAGGTGAGGGCAACCAGAATGATTAGGGGACTGGAACATCTTTCTTACCATCTGAGGCTGCAACGGTTGGGCCTCTTCACTCTTGAACGACCACATCTAAGAGGTGACCTGATTGAAGTTTATAAAATCATGCATGGTGTGGACAAAGTAGATAAGGAAATCTGTTTTCCCTATCGCACAACATAGAACTAGGGGGCACTCCATGAAACCTTTGGGTACTAGTTCTCAAACAAATAAGAGAAAGTACTTTTTCACCCAGAGGATCACTAGTCTATGAAACTCCCTGCCAGAAGAAGTGGTGACAGCTGTCAGTCTTGACAGCTTTAAGAAAGGATTAGACAAGTTCATGGAGGACAAGGGTATCAATGGCTATAATTATGAGTACCTAAGAACAACCTCCGGGTTGAAGAGATAGGCAGGATATCTCTCAATGCCATTTCCAGGGAATCCTAAGCAGGTGAAGGCATCTGCTTGGGAATAACACCCTGAAGCAAATGGTGAGCCACTGTGTGAGACAGAATGCTGGACTGGATGTGCTGTGGCCTGTTCCAGCAAGGCTGTTCTTATGTTCTTACAGTGGCAGATGGCTTGATTATGCTTTAGCGTATTATATGTGAGGCTACATTTGGAAGTTGTTCAGAATCTTCAAGACGTCTAAAACACTATCGATAGGATACTTACTGGACCCAGCTGCAATGAGAACAGAATTTCTTTGCTATGACAGCATTACTAATTACTGATCCATTTCTGGGCAAAGTTCAGGGTATTACTGATACCCAATGAAGCCCTATATGCAGTGGTGGGCATCAGCAGGTTCGCACCAGTTCAACAGCCGGTAGCAGAAATTCTGGCTGGCCCCACCCATCCAAGTTTTGAAATAAAGTAGTCCTAATTCGAATGCAATGCAGGGCTTTCCCCCTGGCCACACGCACCATACCATGCCCACAGTGTGGTAGTAAAAGATTTTGGAGCCCACCACTGCCTATATGACTTAGGTACAGGATGTCTGATTGTCTGGCCAGGCTAGCCTGCTATGGTAATAGAGTAGACCCTACTGCCAGTGACTCAATGCTAAGTGTCAGGCAGCAGTTAACTAACCTGACAACCCTGAGGACTAGCAGCCTTGGCAAAGTCCACAGGAAAGGGTGATGGTCCCCAAGTGAATTAAATCCCACTTAAATCCATGTTGATGGAGGTTCAGCAGCTTCATCCATCCTGGCCTGGGGCCGATGAGAACTTTGCTTGCCAAAAGGGCTCAGGACCAGAAAATGACTCGTGGAGCTGGATTATTTGAATATCATAAGGAAATTCAGTTTCTTTGGCAGATTGAATAGCAGCAACTACACAGATCATCTCCATATTTTCAGGTTCAATAGCCATGGTTTCAGTTGTCAACGGGTCTAGAAGCCTCTACCCCAAGGGGTCATCCTGTGATGCGGAAGGCAGATGAAAGGTCACTGCATTATATTCTCAGGATAGTTTTCATGGCTGATTGCCATGAGGATCACCAATATTCAGATATGGCAGAACAACAATAAGACAGAATGTCTGAAGGCCACATGAGCCAACAGGTCTTTCTGTTTCATCATGCACAATAAGAACACAAGAGAGGACTGGTGGTTGCTACGTCCTGCAATGGAGAAAGACAGGAGAGAGAGAGAGGGAGAGAGAGAGAGAGAGGTAGTAGTAGTAGTAGTAGTAGTAGTAGTAGTAGTAGCTCTATGTTCTTGTTGTAAATTTGTGATCTGCAGCAAGCATGTATAATATATATTTTTGCATTAAGATAGTTAAGACACTATATTGAATGGAATGGAAACCCAACCTTTTTCATATCCATGTTTTACATTTTCTTTTCTGATTTTCCACCCTTTAGCCAGGAGGAACTACAAAGAGGAGCAAAAAGCATCCTGACAGCCTGGTAAGACACATATATTCTTGGTAACATGGGGTTGATTACAGTAACTGCTCCAGGTCTTGAATGACACAAAAACCTGAAGTTTGTGGGATGTAATCCTACAGCCTTATCTAAGAAGACCTCTTGAGTTCAGTAAGCCTCCCATCTGTATCTGCTCCTATATATATGGATATATATGGACATGATTTAGTTCTCTCCCACCACAGCAAAATAGTTAAAAAGGTGGGGAAGGGCTGAATGGAATCCCAGAGCCAATTATGATCTCTCTACAGCATGAACTGCCTGATTTCCTCCAAGTTTCATTTCCATTCTGTTTCTTACTGCAATTCAAAATGAGACCTAATCCAATTATTTTCTGCTCTGTTTTTGACAGATGGATGGCAATTTTGGTGGAATAGGATCTCCCCCTTTTCCCTTCACTTCTTCTCCCATTGGCCAATATGTTTACTCTTCCGTTCACACTCATAATGTAATTGTAATTTAAATTGCATATCTGAAGATGTGAGCACACATCTTTTTAAAAAAATTAAAAGAAGGCAAGAGTAGGCTTTGACATTCCTATCATGGGATGTAACACTGAGCCCTCACCACACAACTCTGCCCAAACAGTGTGCATGTTTTTAAATATATTTGTTTTAAAGTGCTACTGTGTGGGCAGAGTTGAACCTCTTTGCAGGTAACCCACACCAGATACACTTTATAGTATAACCAAAAAAAAACAGGCGCATTTTACTTCCGCTTTCCAGAGCGATGAGGGTGGCATGGGCCAGATGAATTGTTGTTGGGGGCCGGATCTGGCCCACAGGTTGTAGTTTGGGCACTCCTGGTTTAAGCAGAGAAAATGTCAGCCTAAAATCTATCTCATCCTTTTGCAAAACATATCTGTTGCAAAACATATTGCAAGGTGGGTTCTACTTCCAGTGAGAGGAACCACATGACCGGCCTCCTGAACCACATGACCGGCCCACAGTCCGAAAAGTTTGGGCACCCTTGGAGTAGAGGCTTCTAGACCCGTAAACAACTGAAACCATGCTATTGAACCTGAGAATATGGGGATGATCTGTGTAGTTGCTGCTATTCAATCTGCCAAAGAAACTGAATTGCCTTATGATATTTAAATATTTTGGTTTTTTGCTGCTTGGGAGTTTTTGATGCGCTTCTATGGAAGAAAAGTAGAGGATCAGCCACTTTACAGCAGTTCAAAGCAACCTGCCATTCTGGAAATCTACAGACTGTACAAATTAATTTTTAGTCTAAGTAACTACCAGGCTAAAGCAGCTTTTTCTGCTTTTTTCTGTAAAGATTTCCCTTTGGAAAGCCAAGGGATTAATTAATCTCTATCTTTCTCTGCTCCTTCATTTGATGGAGACTTGAAGTAGCCTTGTATTTATAACCATGCATCTTGGTAACTTATGGATTATGGTGGGGTGATAGGAATTTAAAGTCCATATACAGGTATTTGGACAAGCCATTTACTGAATACAAGAATGGGGAACATGGGGCTCTTAGTTGCTGACTGCAGTTCCCATCATCCCTTTCTAATGGCTGTGCATAATACTGGACCTAATAGAACTATAACTGGTTTGGGGATTTGCTTAGAGCAGGAGTTCTCAACCTTTTTAAACCAGGGGGCCAGGTCACACTCCCTCAGACAAGCTTCGGGGTCTGGATGGCCATTTTGCCTTTCCTCCACCACACGGCACTTCCTGGTGTAGTGGAGATGGGGGTTGGGGGTTTCATGAAATGGCACCCATGGGCCGCAGGTTGAGATTCCCTGGCTTAGAGTCTAACATTTTATGAGTAAACAGTTATTTGTTCTTACTTTTCACAGCCCAGTGACAAACCAGGAGAGTGAGAAAAGTCTACGATCAGGATGTCAGAGATTATACATCATGGGAAAATTGGATCTATACAGAGGTTGCCAGAAAAAGAAGGCAATGAGTGGATTAGGAGTCAACAGTGCAGTCTGGATAATTTCTGAGATGGAGGCCATGTCCAAAATAGCATTTTCGCACTTTAAAAAATATTGACTAAGAAAAACACCAAGGGAAAGGGGAGATTTTGCCATAGAGATTGAACTCAAGTATATTTACTATTAATATAATTCCTTGGATATGGGCAATGAAAGAACTCTTTTCTGAACAGTAAGTAATATCCAGAGTTCTTTATGTAGTTAGGAAAGGTCACACTTTAATTCAAAGTAATGAATCATTCTTTGTTGTCAGGAACAAGAATGACATCTGGGTTTTCGAGATGTGAAGACACGTCTGTCCCAATCCATCAGTGTTAACTATAGTTAAGCATATGGCTTGCTCCTGGCCCAACAGGAAAGAAAGTAGGGGAAGGGTACTGTAGCCTAGGGGAACATTCATCATCGGGTTCTGGATCATGTATTCTCTGGTATATTAAAGTTCTAATCAAGAGACACTGGCTTGATTCTCTTCTAAACCCATTCTGGTACAATGCCCTGCTCCAAAATTTTCTGTCTCACCTGCAGTTGTTTGGCACGCAGAGGGAGGAGGAAGATGACTTTGCTTGATAGTCTTCAAATAAGAGCACCATCTGCTATCTAAAAGGAAATACGGTATCCTGAAAAATGTTGTATTTGTTACAAAAATGTTCAAGAATGTAATAGAGAGATGGAAATGCAATTTTGCTAATCAGCTTTTAGAACTGTGCTGCTTTTAGATTTCACAATACAATATTTAAATTTTGAATTGTGTGCCAGAGACTTTGGTATGTAGTGTATACAAAATACTATATTCCTGCTCACTTCTGCAAATGGAAATCTACCACCAGCTCTGGAAAGGGGAAGGAGACTGATGCTAAGCACCTTCTCACCAGCAAAATTCCCAAGGTGTCCCTACCATTTTGTTAATGCTGCTTTACAGATGAACTGGTTTCTGCGTTGATCCTACATAGGAAGTTGCTCTTGGTTTGCAATAGAGTATGTATGTTAGTTCCAATGTGACACAATGTCTTCATGCTAGTCTTTTTTCCAGCTTTCCACCTTCCAGATGTGTTGGGCTATACCTCTCATCATTCCTGACCATGCTTCCTGGGTAAGATGGGGGAGGTCACCCCAAGCAGCTGGAGGGTGCCAAGTTGGAAAAGTTAGACTAAATAGATTATTGCAGTGTTTCAGTAACCAAGGAACCTACTTAACATTATTTACCAAATTCCCATAAACTTTTCTGATTGACCTGCCTGTCGTTCATTGCTGTAAAGATTCCCCCTGGACAATGTTCATTACAGCTCTATTGCAACTATTGTTGTTGTTCAGTCGCACAGTCGGTTCCGACCCTTTGCGACCCTATGGACCATTGTTCTCCAGGCACCTCTGTCCTCCACCATCCCCCTCAGCACTCCCAGTTCTGTGCCCATTGTGTCTACAATACCATCTAGCCATCTCATCTTTGGCCTCCCCCTTCTTCTTTTGCCCTCCACCTTTCCCAACATCAGGGCCTTCTCAAGTGAATCCTCCCTTCTCATTTGATGTCCAAAATACTTTAGCTTCGTCTTTACTATTAGCCCTTCCAATGAGCAGTCAGTGTTGATTTCTTCTAAGATTGACCTATTTGTTCTCCTCGCTGTCCAGGGTACTCTCAAAACTCTCCTCCAACACCACATTTCAAAGGCATCTATTCTTCTGCGTTCAGCTTTCCTAATTGTCCAGCTCTCACATCCGTACATTACCACTGGGAATACCATTGCTTTGACTATTCTAATTTTTGTTTGCAATGTGATGTCTCTGCTTTTCGCTATGTTCCCCAGGTTTCTCATGGCTTGTCTCCCAAGAATCAGTCGCCTTTTTATTTCATGGCTGCAATCCCCATCTGCCGTGATCTTTGATCCCAGGAAAGTAAAATCTGTCACTGCTTCTACTTCTTCCCCATCTATTTTCCAGGAACTGATTGGGCCTGTTGCCATTACCTTGGTTTTCTTGATATTGAGTCTCAAACCAGCTTTTGCACTCTCCTCCTTCAGCCCAATCAAGAGGTTCTTTAGGTCTTCCTCACTTTCTGCCATTAGGGTGGTATCGTCTGCATATCTCAGATTGTTTATGTTTCTCCCAGCAATTTTAATCCCATATTGTGATTCCTCCATCCCTGCATTTCGCATTATGTGCTCTGTGTATAGATTGAATAAGCAGGGTGATAAAATGCAGCCTTGTCTTACTCCTTTTCCTATTCCAAACCACTCTGTCATTCCGTGTTCTGTCCTAACTGTTGCTTCTTGGTTCATGTACAGATTTCTCAGGAGGCATATGATGTGCTCTGGTATTCCCATCTCTTTAATTACTTGCCACATCTTGTTGTGGTCCACACAGTCAAATGCCTTAGTGTAATCAATGAAACAAAAGTAAACTTGTTTCTGGTATTCCTTTGTTTTCTCCATGATCCAACGTATGTTGGCAATGTGGTCTCTAGTCCCCCTGCCTCTTCTGAAACCGGCCTGCACCTCTGGTAGTTCTCTCTCCACATGTTGCTGAAGTCTGTCCTGTATTATCTTGAGCATCACCTTGCTGGCGTGTGGGATGAGTGCAATTGTTCGGTAATTTGAGCATTCTTTGGCGTTGCCCTTTTTTGGGATTGGGACGTATACTGATCTTTTCCAATCCTGTGGCCACTGTTTTGTTTTCCAGATTTGCTGGCATATTGAGTGCAGTAATTTGACGCCATCATCTTTTAGCGCTTTGAAAAATTCGACTGGGATACCATCATATCCACTAGCTTTGTTGTTTGCAGTGCTCTTTAGGGCCTTTATAACTTCGCTCTCCAGGATGTCTGGCTCGAGTTCAGTTTTTTCATCATTGTGGTTATCAGGAGTGTTGAGGTCCTTTTTGTAGAGTTCCTCTGTGTACTCTTTCCATCTTTTCTTTATCTCTTCTGCATCAGCTAGCTCTTTTCCGTCTTTGTCCCTTATCATGGTCATTTTTGCTTTAAATGTTCCCTTTATTTCCCCGATTTTTCTGAAGAGATCTCTAGTCCTGCCTCTTTTGTTGTTTTCCTCCATTTCTTTGCACTGTTCTTTTAGGTAGTTTTCCTTATCTCTCCTTGCTTTTCTTTGAAATTCTGTGTTCAAAAGGTTGTATTTTTTCCTTTCTCTTTTGACTTTTGCCTTCCTTCTTTCCTCTGCTATTTTAAGAGCCTCATCAGACAACCATTTTGCTTTCATACGCTTCTTTTCTTTTGGTATGGTTTTCTTTGCTGCTTCCTGCATGATGTCCTTTATCTCTGTCCATAATTCTTCTGGCACTCTGTCTATTGCGTCCAGGCCATTATATCTGTTCATCACCTCCACCGTGTATTCTTTAGGGATGCTGTCTAGGTGATATCTGTCTGGTCTTCTTGTTTTCCCTATTTTCTTTAGTCTTAACCTGAATTTTGCGATCAGTAGGTTGTGATCTGAGCCACAGTCTGCTCCAGGTCTTGTTTTTGCTGATTGTATGGAGGTTCTCCATCTTTGGCTGCAGAGTATGTAGTCAATTTGGTTTCGGTGTTGGCCATCTGGTGATGTCCATGTGTAAAGTCGCCTCTTGTGTTGCTGGAAGAGAGTGTTTGCTATGACCAGTGCGTTCTCTTGGCAGAACTCTATCAATCTTTGCCCTGCTTCGTTCTGTACAACTATGCAACTATGCTAAATGGCAAACTTATGGCTATCAGAATCAGTCTTCTTCTTCGTCTCTTCGTCTCCTTCTTTTTCTTCTCCTTCTTCTTATTCCACGTCTAGGCCAGCACATGAAACTGCCAAAATGAAGGTATCTTTTGGTGAGTTCATTATTTTATTTTATTTATTTATTTATTTATTTTTCACGCTTATATACCGCCCACTCAGGTACAACCCAACTCAGGGCGGTTTACATAGCGGACAGTAAATACATAAAAGACACATGATAAAAAAAGTTAAAAGTTTTTTAAAAAAAACACCCCTAAAAGGTGCGCAAGAACCGAAGGGACCTTGGGGGAAGGCACACTTCTCTATACCAACCACCCAACGGTACCTCCATCCCCACCCGCACCCCAAACTTGGCCCGCCAGCCAGGTCTTTAATTCCTTCCTAAAGGGCAACAACTCCATGTGGAGACGCAGCTCCTTTTGGTTGGCCTAGTGTGAGGAAGATTAGCTAACAACACAAGTTTGTTGTTACCAGTATACACCCAATTGTGGTTCAAAAATACCACAATCTAATCAATCAGAACACTGCTGTAGATGCAAGAGTAAAACATAAAGGTAAATCCAGTTTCTGTAACAAATCTTTGATCAACGTAAGAAATTTGTGAGGGGACTGCTGTTAGCTTCCATGGCAGAACAAAAGAAAGCAAAGCAATTGCACTTATATAGCACTTAGTGCACTCTATGAGTGGTTCACAATTTAATTAGCATTTTGCCCCCAACATGCTGGGTATTCATATTCCTGACCTAGGAAGGATGGAAGGCTGAGTCAACCTTGAGCCCTGGTCAGGATTGAACTCACAACCTTTGGGTTGCAGGACAGCAGTTTAACCACTACACCACCAGGGGTCACACACACACACCCAGGCTGCCAGGCAAGACCTTTGAGGCCAGTGGCTGCTGGATCTGAGATGAGGGAAAGATGAAAATACCTGATTCAAGTGGGAGAGGAAACTGCTACTAAGAAACACCAGTAGAGAGGCAAAGAGGGACCAACGTACAGCTGTAAGCTCCCGGATCATGGCCACCTGTCATGCAGTACCCGGGTCTTGAACTGCCGACTATTCCAGCTAACAAGGCGAGCTTCTTAGCCAGCCACTACAGCCCTTAATAAATTTCGTGCCAGAAATTACTCTGGGTTGAAAGGATTCCTGCTGGAGAAACTCCGCTCAGGGGACGCCCGAATGAGGCTCCTTTCATGTCCCCCAAGATCCGTCATCATCATGCAGCACTCGGGTATCGAACCCCGACCTCCCAGTCTTCAAAGCTCAGCGTCTCAGCCACTAAGCCACCGCAGGGCTGCAACCAAGGGACACCCACCACCCCAAGCGTTACAAACTCCACTCGCGCGGGCAGGAAAGCGTTAAAAACAACACCGCAGGGCCATCGCGAGGTCAATATTTACATAGCCACGCCCCTCCCGCGCGCGAGGAATAGCGTCAGGGTGGGCGGGCGCCGGCGGGCGCTGCCTCGCTTCCCCTTTAAGAGCGGAATCTCTCGGCCAAGAGCGTCCAATCCGGAGAGGGGCGGAGATGGCGGCCGACCAATGAGAGCGCGGGGTTTTCCGCGGGAAATCTGAATATCGCGGCACGTAGTTTGGCGCTTAAAAAAAAAAAGAGGCGAGCGAAGAAGGAGGAAGGAAGGGCGAGAGAGAGAGAGAGAAAGGGTTCGTTCGGCGGCCATCGGGTCTCTCTCTCCCGTCCGGTCCCCCAATCCAGCGCCATCCTCGCCTCGGGGACGGCCCGGAGCTTCGTGGAGCGGCCCAGCCGAGGGAGCAGGTGCCGCAGCTGCAGCTGGAGCGCCCCCCGGAGCCGCGCTTGGCCATGGCGTGAGAGGTTCGCCTGGGCCCCGGCAGGACTCCCGCCCGGACCCGAGGCTGGCAAGGGGGGCGGGGGCGGCCCCTTCCGAACGGCCTTCGTCCTCCTGGGGATCTGAGACACACAACAACCCTTTGGGGTCGGATCGGAAGCAGCCGGGGCTTATCCCCCCCTCCCCTCCCCGTGCCCTTCGGCTCCCGCTTCTAGGAATGGACTCGCCCTGCTGTAAGCCTCGCCGTTGGGATTGGCAAAACCAATGTAAAAAGATGGGGGCAACGCTTGGTCTGCCTTTGGCGTTTGGAAACGTTGCGTGCGCGCGCAAAGCGTGTCTCTCCCTGCTTTGAAACAAGCTCTAGCCAAGTAGTATGAGCTAAAAATGCCCTGGTACTATCTGTAGGTCTCGGGTGGTGCTTTAATTCCGGGGGGAAATAATCGGCCCTGGGAACTTTCATAGGAAAGAAAAACCTACACGAACTTTTGTTGGGGCTGTTTCACTTTTTTTTCCTTACACTGTTATTTTTCCCCCTTTCTTAAAAAGTTTATCTTAGGCCTCTGATCGCAATGGCAGTTTTAAATGGCTAAATGCCACTTCCCCCCAATCGACGTCTCAAGACCTCTTTTCACAATAACATTCATTTGAACGTCCGAGCATTTTGAAGACATCATGTTGAGGATCCCCAAAGTAGGTCCTCCTCCTGGCCCAGGAGGAGGAGGAGGAGGGCCAACTCTTGCCCCTCTTCAACACCAAAAGAAAGTCATGCCTGTGATCCCATCTGCAGAGCTCCTGGCCGCCAACCTCCGTAGTCCTCAGGTGCAGACCTTTTCCGTGGCCTGTTTCACGCAACTGAACCCTCAGACTGCCATGGTGGCCCCACTGCCTCAAGGCACCTGCCTTTACGCCACTCCACATGGACCAGAAATCAAAAACATGCGGTCTGACTCCACAGGAAAACTGCCGGTAATATTACTTTGTTGTCCCATTGTTTAAATCCCATTTCTACAACCACTGGTTGCATTTGATGCTGAAGTACAGTGGCACCTCGGATAAAGTCCAATTCAGATAAAGTCATGGTTTTCATGCACACATGATGCATCACATAAAGTCCAAAACCGCTAAAAAAAAATGGACGTTATCCGAGGTATTTGGTATAGGAACCTCGGATAAAGTCCATTTTTGGACGTTATCCGATGCATCGCCTATTTGATTCAGACAAAGTCCAAGCTTGTGGAACGGAGTTTGGACTTTTATCTGAGGTTCTACTGTATGCTTTTTCTGTCCCTTGGCAGGTTGAGTCTTGGACCCCTCTGTGTTGTAACTTAGCAGGTCCAGAGGCAATGCAGCAGGGTGCATTTCTGGGAGCACCGAGGATGGCGTGGGCCAGATGAATTGGTGTCAGGGGCCAGATATTGGCCCCAGGGCCATAGTTTGGGCACCCCTGAGCCACGTGACTGGCCCGCGGCCTGAAAAGTTTGGGCACCCTTGCAATACAGGGTTCTGCAATATCTTAATTGAAGAGTAAGACAGTGGTGGCCAACCTTGGCACTCCGGGTGTTCTTGAACTTCAATTCCCAGAAGTCCAAGTCAGCACTCCTGCTGATCAGGGCTTCTGGAAATTGAATTCCAGCAACACCTGGCATGCCAAGGTTCACCCTCACAGGTCTGAGATCATCACGGCTATTTTATGAAAATTTGAGTACAGTTGCAATATATTGGGGGTAAGTGGTTTTGGAAGGGTGGAAGTGAAAAGAGGTGCTTTGTACTTAGAGCCCCAAGAAAATATCTTAAAGCACAGTGACTTGTGCACTTCTCAAATTTCCTTTGCATTACTTCACAAAGCTGGCATCTACTTTCTCTTTTGGTTCTTATGACTAGGAAACATCACCTATACATTTTAAAAATCCATGGAAAATCATGGTTTGAAATACAGGTAATCAAGGAGAAAATGTCTTGCCTGGTAGTTCCTGTCTTGTATTTCCAAGGCAGTTTGCTGTGTTTCCCCAGTACACTGTTGTGGCTGAGGCTGAGCCCTGAATCCCATTTTTACAAATGTAAATGTTATGCCTTTGGTCCAAATCTCCCTTGTTCCTCTGTTCCTTCAAATTTTGTCATAAGCTGATGGAGCCTCTATCTGATGTGGACACATTTCATGCATGTATCAAAAATTCAGAGCCTGGAAGTTATTTTTTGCATGTTACTCCTCCAGTTCCCTAGTCATCAATTCTATTCTAGGACTTGTGTTATCCAAAAAGTAATTTATAAACTCTAGAGGAGTAACACCTGGATCTGGTGCTTCCTTTAGCAGAGAAAATTATGATATAATTTTGTATTGCACAATGTAGAAGCTGTCTGCTTGGCTTGATGAAACAAAGAGATGACTTTTTATGACTTCATTCTGTTTAGGTTTGTGGTTAGTTTCTGTGATCTGGCTTCCCAGAATTCTGAAATATGTTTCCTTTTTGTCTGAACTAAAATCAGAAATACTTGTATACTTTGACAGCTGTTACAAGCATCCTATGTCTGGCCAGACATCTCACTACGATAATGGAGTAGACCGTACAGCCAGCAACTCAACACCGAGTGTTAAGCAGTGGCTAACTAACCGGACTCCCTAAAGGGGCTAACAGCTACGGGCAGATGAGCGCCTTTAGGTGGGGTGTTGTTTGCCTCAGTGGAGGAAATGCCACTAAAAACCATCACATTGGGCCCAACGGCAAAATGAGCGGAGGAGGAACTCTGATTCCCAATGGTCATGGAGGCGGAAAAGGCTATGCCAGATGGACTGGCTGTGAAGGCACACCTTGTCCATATCCTCAAGGCTGCGGCAGTCCATTGCAGTCCCGGTGTTAAATTCTGCATGTCGCACTTCATGTGTGTCGTGGGTGATGATAGTGTGTGGGTCACTTCATGGCAAGCTGGGATCCACCTTAAACAAATTCACGGCAATTACATTTTTCCTGCTTCAGGAAAAATACATTCTCGGATACGAATTGCAGTCGACAAGCATTCAGCTTTGTCAATGGCTTCTACCACCCCGTTTCTCCCACCACCACCCATGATTGAGTTGAGCCTTCTAAATCCTACCTTAAACTTATTAAGCAGCCTGGGGTAAGAGTCCATACTTCTGATAGTTCCATGTTACTACCTTCTAATGATGGTGTATTGAGGACAGCATGGAATAATAAAATGGCAGACAATTTAAGAAGGGGCTGAAAACCTGGCTGGCAGGGCAAGAATGGGGGGCTGGTGGGGTGTTGACTCCTGCTCATTGGCTCTACTAGAAGTATATGTCCCTTTTTACTGATGGAGTTTTAGGGGAGTTTTAGATTCTTATGTATAAGTGTGCCATCCTGAGTTGCCCTAGGGCAAGTTGGTGGGGTATAAACTCAAATAATAAAATTAAAATACCCCATGTTTGTGCTGCTGCTTCCAACTGCAGAGGTAGTTGGTAGGGAGGCAGTCAGGAGAGCATAGGAAGAGCCCCACTACCGCTGATCTAAGGCCCAAAACATACTTCTACAAGTACTGGATCATGTGGGCTGTAGCTCTCCCTTACTGACATTTGGTTCTATATAGTTTCTGAAGCTAGTATTTGGTCATCTTAACTAATGTGGCATTTTCTCAGGAGGCAGAGGGAGATCTTTGCAGCTAGTACTGGCTTCACCTGGAAAAAAAACTTTGCTAAACATGGATATGGCCCAGCCAGATGCTGTTGTTCACGTCATTCCTCAACATAGGCTACCTGGCTAGGAGTTGGCATCCAGAAGTAGCCAGTGAGCAATAAGTTTTCCATATGCTCTTTAGACTTACTGAATTTCCCCCAAGTCACTACTGAATGTACCTTTCAGTGGAAAACATTATCAAGAGCAAAAACGTATGTCTAAATAGCAGACTCTGAAGGTCATTGTCGTCTGCCGCAACTCGAGTCAAGAGTACATTTTTTTTCTGCCTCAGGGCGCCGAGAGGCCTGGTCTTGGAGAGCAGCTGGTTCTGGGCTGTCTTTGCTCTCTCAAGGCAATCAGGAAAGATGCCATTGACATGAATTTGTTTAAGGTGGATCCCAGCTTGCCATGAAATGACCTCTGACCCATCTCCTGCGGCACATATGGAATGAGACTTGCAGGATTTAACACCGTGACTGCAATGGACTGCCACAGTTTTTAGGATATAGACAAGGTGCACCTTCACAGACAGTCTATCTGGCATGGCTCTTCTGCCTCCATGACCATTGGGAATCAGAGTTCCTCCTCTGCTCATTTTGCCGTTGGGCCCAATAGGATGGTTTCCAGTGGCATTTCCTCCACTGCGAGGACCATCACTCTACCTTAAAGAGGCTCATCCACCTGTAGCCATTAGCCCCTTTAGGGAGTCAGGTTATTTACCACTGTACCGCTACTCGGCGTTGAGTCGCTGGCTACTCCATTACCGTAGCGGGATGTCTGGCCAGACTCTGAAGGTAATGCACTGGTTTAATGATCCACTTGTATCTGATGCATTGTTCAAACCCATCTCTGCGAGTGAACCAAAATCATAGGCTAAGCAGAAGCTGGTGGTATAACTTCTCCTTACAACCTTGGATTACGGGATAGGCAACGCATGTCCTACTCCTCTGTTGAACTGCAACGATCACATTCCTCATTAATCAACAGGCTAGAGCTGTTTAGAATTGCCATCTGGCAAAATATATAGATAAGAACAGTTTGCTGATTCCCACTGGGATATTTTTTCGCAGCATACTGAAGTGCTAGGCACGCAGTTTGGGAATCACCACTCCATTTGTTTCACCCTGCATTGGTGGCGTCCATAGTCTTCTTCTATTAAGCTCTATTACTTCCAACTGCAAACTGTTTATTTTAAGTTTCAGAAGGAGTCACTGGATAGAGCTCCTCAGGAAGCCAAGCTCTAACATTTTGTGGAAAGGGACATATCTCACTGATAGAGCACCTGCTCTGCATGCACAAGGTCCTGAATTCTGTTCCAGGTCTCTCCAGGCAAAGCTAGAAGAAAACCCTTTTCGAAATCCTGGAGAACAGTTGCCAGTCACTGTAGACAACACAAATTACATGGGCCAAGAGCCCAATTCAGTATAAAACAGATTGCATTCTTAAAATATAGCAAGGGTTCTCAACCTATGGCCCATGGGCCAGATCTTGTCTGTGGTGCCATTTCATGTGGCCCACTGCCATCACTGGAAGCTGCCATGTGTGATGCCTTTTTAATGTAAACCGCATTTCAAAGCTGTTTGCATTAAGAAGGAAGTACACATGCCACACCTTCCGATGGCGAGGGTGGCGGGCCACATGAAATAACACCGGTGGGGGGGGGGGTAGAACTGTTGGGTTCCTGGCCTTGTTTCACCCAACCATCACCACCCTGGACCCCACCCCTAAGGATAACCTCCAGTCCCACAAGGAAGGAATAGCCTCATTAAAAAGCCCCACTCACCCTTTCCCAGAGTAGGCAATTAATCTCATTAGTGTGGGTTGGGGGATCCAAAGCCTTCATTGATGGTTGGCGTTTCCCTCTTTCCAGGGAGAAATAAAATGACCATCCCTTTGAAGCTGCTGGGACAAAATGGCCACCACCATCGTGCAGGCAGTACAAAATGGCCGTCTGTCCTGCCAGCTGTCTGAGGGAGCGTGACCTGACCAACTGCTTGGAAAGGTTGAGAATCTCTGAACTATATATAGCTTCAGTTTAACTATGGGCCAGCTTGCCTGAATTGGTCTAACTGGTAAAAGAAAGTGGTTGGCTGCTTCTAGGAAAGTTTAATTTTTGGAAGCACAACTCCCAGAATCCAACATATGGTCATGGAAGGTGAGGGATTCTGAAAGTTCTTAAACAACGAAGGCCATCTCCAAACCACAACCAGAATCTTGGCTCAGCCCGGGCTTTCCTCTTCAGGTTTGATAGTAAGCTACAGCTTGGAGATCTTCTGTTACCATCGGCTAAAGTAGGCTGATAGGAGTTGGAGTCCAACACTATTAGAAGATTGCAGTTTCTTTAGCCCTGTCCTGGAATAACCCCAACTGTTCTCTTATCTACCTTATTTTCCGGCGTATAAGACGACGGCGTATAAGACAACCCCCAACTTTTCCAGTTAAAATATAGAGTTTGGAATATACTTGCCGTATAAGACTACCTCTCTTTCAATGCACACCAAATAAAAATTACCCCACACTCAACCCGAAGATACGCAGCCCTCCGAGTCGAATGGGCAGGTTCTGGTGGAGAGCCAATCCACGCTCACGTTCTCCTCCTCGAGGTACAGGAAGATGTGTGCAGCTTGCTTCCCCTTGCTTCATACTCCCCGCACAGAGCAGGGACTCAGCCGCAGCACCCCCCCACCATATGCGCCGGACATATGAAGCAAGGGGAAACAAGCTGCAGTTAAGTACCTGTCCTATAAGACGACCCCCGACTTTGGCACAGATTTTTCGAGGTTAAAAAGTAGTCTTATACACCAGAAAATACAGTATGTAGCTAGGAGCAAAGGCTTAAGACTGAAAGCATGCTCTTTTGAGCTCTCTGGGGTTGGTCCAAGGTCCACACATCCAGTTTGCATGAATACTGGAGTGCTGCAACCTCCACCAAGGGCTTCTCTTTGAATGACTGTCAGGGGTTTTTACTTTTTTGCTGCACGGAAATATACAATGGAACCTCATACAACAATTGCCCCGTATAGCAACAAAATTGCATAACAATCAGGGTTTTTGTTTTTGGTATTTATTTATTTATTTTGGTTGTTTTTTGTTTTTTGGTTTTTTTTGGGGGGAGGGTGTCCCGCATAACAATTTTCCCTATGAAAAAAAATCGTGCAACAATTTTTCAATGGGAAAAACCACTTAGCAGAAAAAAATCATTGTACGGTGCATCCCATAGAGAAAATCGCTATACGATGCATGCATCGTATAGCAATTGTTTCGTACAACAACGAATCCCGTGGAACCGATTGAAATCCTTGTATGAGGTACCACTGTATATCGATCCCAGCACCTCCAGATGCTGGAACTGACATATAAGAGGCTTGCTGCCTCAAGGCTGCTCCCTGGCTAAATATCCAATATATTGACCCCTCCAAGGGCATTTGAGAAACAAAGTGGCCACCTCCTTTGAAGCTGTTGAGACAAAATAGCCAACCCATCATGCAGGCAGGGCAAAATAGCCATCTAGCCCTCAAAGTTGACTAAGATTGCCTGGCCCGGCGCCCGGCTTGAAAAGGTTGGGAACCCCCATTGTAACTAGTCATGTGTCGCTTTGGTCCCTCTTATCTAGAGAACTTAACTACCTGGTCCTCTGCCAATGCATTCTGAATGAGCTCTCCAGAAGCAAGAAGGACACACTTAAAAGAATGGTAGATACAGTAATATGGGATTAGTCTGGCCACTGAGCAGGGTGTGGGGAAAAAATGATAGGAAAACTGGCTCCTTTGTGCTGTTGGGTTCTATTTCCTTTATTCTTGCTGCCAGTTTTCATACATTGCTCCAGATTGCAGTTAGAAAGGGATTAGAGCAAATGACCGACCATATGTTGGCACATAGAATAGTTGATCCCTTTTGTCTCTCCCTTCTGTTGTGTGCCCAGCTCTAATGGAAAGCTAAAAGGTTTATAGAACTGGTTGTTTGTATCACTCTTGCCTTGTCTTTCCCCCTTAACCCTGCCTTTCTGAACAAGAAGATGCCACAACGTTGTGGTAAACCAGGACATGCCGCATGGATTGAATTCCTAAAGCAGGAATTCTCAACCTGCAGCCCACGGGCCGGATGGTGTCATTTCATGTGGCCCCACCACCACACTAGGAAGTGCCATGTGGTGGAGGGAGGGCAAAATGGCTGAGGGAGTGTGACCTGGCTCCTGGCTTTAAAAGGTTGAGAACTCCTGTCCTAAGGCCATGATGTAGAACCTTGGCACTCCAGATGTTCTTTGATTTCCCTTCCCAGAAGCCCCCGTGAATCCACACGAATGGGTTTACTGTGATTCATCCGGCCCTTGTCGCTCCTGGAAGCGGAAGTAAAACGCGCCCGTATGGGCATGTTTTACTTCCGCTTCCAGGAGCGACAAGGGCCGGATGAATCACAGTAAACCCATTTGTGTGGATTCACGGGGGCTTCTGGGAATGGAAGTTCAGGAACGTCTAGAGTGCTAAGGTTCGCCATCACGGTCCTAAGGCATCCTTCAAACTGCTCCGCCAAATTTGGTAGCCACCTGGAACATTCCATCCTTGATTTAAATGAGTTTTTCTATTTTGCCATCAAACCTCCGAGGCACAGTTGGCCACCCCAGGTTTTGGGATGACACAACAGTAGCAAGAGAATGCAGCCAGCAGTGGATCAGTTGTGTGAGTATGAGTGAAATTTGTCACCAGACTTGCCAAACTTGTTCACCCCATATTAAACGTTCTGCCAGCCTGAACAAACAGTTTTGAAACTGCTTACAGAAGGAGGGGTAGGGTGGAGGAGAGGTTTATCATACATAAAAAGATAACAAAAAAAGGTCTCTGGGACATAGCACATTTGATAAGCTGACTTTTGTGACCTGTAGAAAGTCTGCAAATGTGTGTTGTCCTGGATAATTTGCTAGGCGGGGAGGCTTTGAGTGGCCAGAGAACTATGTCTAACACTGATCTTTCACTTTTCTAAGTACAGTAAAAAAAACCATATAATGAAGGACACGTATAACGAAAAGCTCGTATAACGAAAGGAATTTGAAGGGAAATGATGCCTCATATAGCGAACATTTTCGTTACACGAAGCAACATTTCTCCCAGGGTTTTTTCCGAGGTCCGGGTAGTTTTCATTGCATTTCTATGGAGATTTCCATTATATGAATTTCCCCATAGGAAATTTCATTATACAAAGCATGCTTTGTACTGTATAACGAAAAAATCGCATAGCGAAAAGCCTCACGGAACGAAACATTTTCGTTATACAAGGTACCATTGTACCAGAAAGTCCTTTCCACTAGCTTCTGAGATTTCACCTTGATATCACTGTTTACCCCTGCTAGGTAAGAGACTTGTCAGGGCACAGGGGCTTGAGCAGTCAAACTAGACCGTGTTGCCCATCGCTTGTCAATGATGTTAGGCCAGGACTAAAACTTACCAAAGCGTTCTCCATCGGATCCCTTGGGCAAGGTGAAAGCAGAGGGCACATGTCATGGACCGCCTAGCCAGCAGGTGATGTGATATCCAAACGGCTAAAAAAACACATGCAGATAAACATGATTTCTCGGGCTATTTGCATGTGCTGAATGTTGTTACAGGGACATCTACCAATGCGTGGATTCCTCACTGAATAACAATTCCAAGTTATTAAAGGTACAGTGGAACCTCGGTTTATTATTATTATTATTATTATTATTATTATTATTATTATTATTATTATTATTATTATTATTATTATTATTATTTTATTATAGTTGCACTTATACCCCCACCTCTCTAGGGAGAATGAATCCCTACACAAGGCGGCTAACAACATAAAATCCCCCATATAACAAACACATTTTAAAATTACTCCCCATAAAATTATAATAAAAATAAGCTACAAGAAAACCGACAGTTAACAAACGGCTCGGTTAACATAAAAATCGCATAACAAAAGGATATCCATAGAAAATAGTGGCCCGGTTTACAGAATTTTTTTTTGAACGGATTAATTGGCTTTCAATGCATTCCTATGGGAAACCAACTTTTTGGTTAAAGTATTTTGGTTTTCATTGCATTCCTATGGGAAATTGCATTCAATGCATTCCTGTGGGAAATTTGGTTAAAGTAATTTTCGCTGTAAGAAACGTCCCGGAGAACACATTAATTACGTTAACTGAGGTTCCACTGTATTAATGTTTCAAATGTATCTGCACTGAATTTTAAGGGCTAGAAACCTGTTTTCAGAAATGTAAGGGTGAGGGATCAGAAATGAAAAGGCTGAGATCTTGGGAATGCTCAGTACTGTACAGTACCTCATTTTTTCTCTTTTCAGTTCTATTGCAAAATATGCTTACAAGCTCAGATAATGGTGGAGTATATTCCTGGGAAGGTCTTGCCAAGTTCTGCTTCTCATCAACTAGTGACATTCTGGCTGACAAATATCCCATTTGCCCATAGTGTCTTTTGTTGCCAAAACAGTAAGATGGATTTTCTGGCTGAAATCCTGTTGCTTAGCATAGTACAGTGGAACCCCAACATACAAACAGTTCAACTTACAAAAAATTCAACATACAAATAGAAATCCTGGCTAAAAATAATAATCAACGTACACATTTTTAATAGGAAAATGTTGACATACAAAATATACGGTGACATCTAGTGGCCTCTTCTGGTAATGCAATGTGTTTTCAACATACAAATAACCTCGTGGAACGGGAAAAATTCGTATGTAGAGGTTTTGCTGTAAATCGCAATGGTCAGTGAATCAACTCGTCCATAAAATGTGCCTACCGTATTTATTCGTGTATAACGCACAAAATTTTATACCAAAAAAAGAAATCAAAGTTGGGGTGCGCGTTATAAAAGAGGACTGGTGTCCCACCCCCGTCGCGAGCCTCTTTTACTTCCTTTTTAGAATTGGGTCGGCTGTCTATTGAAGGGGAGGCGGGGGTGTGGCTTTGAAGAAATTGACGGGATCTGATTGGGTGGCGCGGGAGATGAGGCGTGGCCCGGAGGTAGCTCGCAGTTCGAGCAAGGCTCCTGGGGGTCGGAAGTGCTCGTTTCGGATTGCATTTTCTTTACCCTGCAACAGGTGGGTCTGATTATCCCCCCCTCCCTCAATGTTTTAAGGCGTGCTCTTATGAACAAGCTTTTTCACCGATATAATTTTATACCGAGGTTTCATGGAAAATTAGGGGTGCGCTTTATACACGAGTGCGCGTTATACACGAATAAATACGGTATATTAACTATGACTCAGTTTAGCACAGTAAGTAACTGTTAGAGTAGGTCCATTTCAATACGCTAAGCAAAAGGGATTTTGGCACCTCCATATTATTTGAATAGCAATAAACAAGCAAAGCAATCACACTTCTATACCGCTTCATAGTGCTTAGTGCACTCTCTGAGCGGTTCACAAGTTAATTAGCATTTTGCCCCCGACATGCTGAGTACTCATTTTACAGACCTTAGAAGGATGGAAGACTTGAGCCCTGGTCAGGATTGAGCTCGCAGCCTTTTGGTTGCAGGACAGCAGTTTAACCACTGCACCACTTTAGTGTTCTGGAAATAACAGGCAGCAGCCAGCATAACAGGCCAAACACATAACTTTATTCAGGATTAAGAACACAATTTCAACTGCGCCACAGTGACTTATATATAGGTAAGGCTAGTTACATTTAGGCGTAATGGCGTGAACCCCAATCTCGTTACTTTAACTGATGAAGGAACCCAAAATGGCGAACGTACTTACATTCAATACACAACAGCTACCAAGTGCAACTATGGCTGAAATCCAGTACCAGAGTTTACACTGTATAAGGCTGTTGATGTCATCAGCTGCAATCATTTTTCAGGAAACAGAAACTTCCAATTCTGCATCCTGGAAATCTCAGCTCTCTGTTGGAGGACAGATGGGGAAAATATTTAATGCTAAAAATTCCTACTGCTGATAAAATCATCCTGCCAGTGGTGATTTTCAGATAATAAAGACTTCGCCCTATCCCCTGGTCCCCAACGGCTTCCTCTTGTTGAAAGGTATCCCTTTGGAACCTTAGGTCCTTTGCGAGGATATCAGAAAACTTTAATTCCCCCCCCCCCCAAATACTGCAACTGCTTAGGTCATCAGCCATACGCAGTGTAAACGCCACTGTTGGATTTTTGACGTCAAGATCACATCTCAGCAGCTACCAAAAAGAGAGGCATAACACAGTAAACATAAAGGATGAGAAGCCCACTCAGAGACTGAAAAGCTTGCATGAAGAGTTTGGTAGTGAAGACATTTTTACCAGGACCACTACAAATAAGGCCTTTCTTATGTTGAATTACCATATGAGTGATTATAGTATGATTTAGTACAGGGGTGCCCAAACATTTTGGGCTGCAGGCCAGTCACATGGTTCCTCCCACCGGAAGCGGAAGTAAAACGTGGCCGTCCATAAAACTGCCATAAATGCTCCAGCAGCTGTCATTAAACATATTTGCGACACCTGCGGGTGCATTTACGGCAGTGTTTTGTGCATGTGTGGGCACGTTTTACTTCCGCTTCTGGGGGTGGCGTGGGCCAGATGATTTGGCACCATTGGCTGGATCTGGACCACGGGCCATAGTTTGGGCACTCCTGATTTAATAGAAGGACCTGTGGTATAGACCTTAGGCTGCTGCTTAAGAGAAAGACAGTCTTTTGAATATCCTGGTCCTAAGCCATCAAGGCCATAATCGAAAATGTTCATTAGGTTTAGTTATTAGATTAAGTCTGGTTGAATCAACTAAAATAGTGAAATATTTTGTTCTTGCTTTCTCTGTCACTTAGATATAGAAGCTGCCCAGTAGGACCGGACACCAGGGCAATTGAACTCGCTATCTCATATTCTTCAGCATCCTCCTTTAAATACTGGAGATGCCATAGTGTCTAGTAAGCAATGATGGCTCTAACTTCCATGAATTTATCTAATGCTTTTTAAGGCCATCCATGTTGGTAGCCATCACCTCATCTTATGACAGTGCGCTCCACTGGTAAAATTTGTGCAATATAAAAAGTACTTTGTTTTACATGGCCTAAATCTTCCACTGTGGAAAGGTGAAGAAAAATATTTTTAGAAACCTTATTCACATCCTGAATAATTATATATACAGTATCTTTGTAGACTCTCCCTTTACTCACTTTTCCCTCCTATCTGAATCTGCTGCATTGCCAGATTTCCCATAAGTGAATTTCATTATCATTGCAGTTGCTCTTTCCTGTTCTGTTCCTCCAGCTATATTAAGGACCTTATTGCAACAAATCATTTTTCTTTCTCTGACTCTAATTGCCAGGCCAAAAGGAAACTGGATTTAGAAGGAGCAGGCCAGCATTGCATCCCTGAATTCCGGACCCCCAAGGGCAAAGGAAGGATGCTAACTCATATTCCTAGTCCCAAAAGTAAGTGCAACCAGAAGTTGTATTTTTATTTTTTCATACACCTTTCTTGTTTTATTGTCCACAAATCACGTTTCTGGTCCTCAAGAGTGATTCATGTGAAAACATGTCGTTGCAGTACACAACAACCCATGTGGAACTGCATTATCTGTGGCTGTACTATCTTGGTAAATTGAATACTGAGTATAGTACATTCTTCTGGAGAACTGAGCTTTTGTGGCAAGTATAAGAAAGGCATTCATCATTCTAATCTGAATTGCTGGAATCTGTGGTTTATAGTCATTTAGATGTAGATTTATGTTTGTGTATATTTAAGAAATTGCTGTGCATACTGCCATTCCTTATCTCACTAGCACTGGAGTTCTGCAGTCTCAGTTCCTCTGTTGACCTTAGGGCAGTGATGGCGAACTTTGGCAATGTATGTATATATAGAATACATACGTGTACACACACACATTGTAAGCCACCTTTTGTGCTGCTTGCACCAGAAGAATGGGGTATAAATGAATAAATAAAGAATTTTTTTAGGAAGATCAGCAGGAGCAGTATGGACTAGAACCGTGCTGACGAACCTTGACACTCCAGATGTTCTTGGACTTCAATTCCCAGAAGCCCAAGCCCCCTGTGAATCCACACGAATGGGTTTACTGCGATTCATCCGGCCCTCGCTGCTCCCAGAAGCGGAAGTAAAACACGTCCGTACAGAGAAAGGGTTAACCCGGAAGAGTCTTAACCGTACGGGTGTGTTTTACTTCTGCTACCGGGAGCGACGAGGGCAGAGCGGGCCGGATGAATTGCAGTAAACCCATTTGTGGATTCACAGGGGGCTTGGACTTCTGGGAATTGAAGTCCAAGAACATCTGGAGTGCCAAGGTTCGCCATCACAAGACTAGAATAGCCCAAAACAGAAAACTGTGCAAACAAAAATGGTTCACGGAAATCCAGCATTTGATGTAAAGTGTGCTTGTAAAGAAGGAGGAAGAAGAGAGTATTGCATATTCTGGTCTTTAGGATATCATGAGTCAATGTTTCCTTAAGTTCCATTGATTCAAATGGGCCTACTGTAGTTAAAACTCTCCAGTGTGCAACAAGCTTTCAGCTATTGAGTCTACTGCTTGGAGAGGATGGAGACTTACTAATGAGTGCCAGAGAGAAGGCAGAATTGTTGAATACTGTACGTACTTTCTCTCCATCTTCTCCCAAACAGAAAGCAATCCTCAGCTGGGTGCAACTGGAATAAAGGAGGAAGTGAGGGTGAGTCCATCTATAATATTGGGAAATAATTATTATTTATGAAAACAGGGGGGGGGGAGACAAACTTGAGTATTTTTGGGGAGCAGATGAGATGCAAGCAACATTGATTTTCATTTCAAAAAGGGGAAAAGAGCTAGGCAACTACCAAGCAGTCAAATCGCCATCAGTATCCTAAGACTCAGCATGGGTTTCTCAAAAACGAGTCATGCCAGAATTGATAGTGTCATCACAAGCTTGGTCAATAAAAAAAATGCTGTGGAAACAGTGCGTCTTGAGTTCAGCAAGGCTTGAGGCAAAATTCTTAATAACATTTTTACAACAGAGCTATGTTTATATCCCAGTAACAGCGAGGAAGAAGAAACTGGGCGATATATTATTTGCATTGTTCTTTTTATCAGAATTTTTGTAAATGACTTATCTATTGTACAAAAATGCCCAAATCAATCTGATCGATTTCTCTATTGCTGTCTGGCAAGTTCCTCCATATTACTTACTTTGTGCCGCTGCTATAGCTCGTCTCAGTTCTCTGATCAGATAATAGCCTTTCATTTTAGCTCGTTCAATATCTTCATTGTCAACTTTAAAGTTATGTAGTTCTCCTGTATTGTAATTTTGCCTTTCATTAAAAGTCATTTCAAGATACTGTATTGCTGTTTTTTATCAGTAAAATGGTGTCATCTGCATTATTGATGTTTTCCTTCCTAATTTTCACTGAATCTAGTCTGGCTTTCCTTATTGTATGTTCTGTATACAGATTGAACAGATAAGGGTTAAAATGTACTGTATCCTTGCCTACCTTTGTCTATGTGAAGCCATTCTATCTCCATATTCTGTTCTAACATTAGGTTCTCATCCACAATGAGGTTATGTATCAGAACAATCAAGTGTCAAAGCACCCGTATTTCCTTCAGAACTACCTATAGTTTGTCATGCTCCACACAGTCAACGGTTTTGTGGTAGTCAATAAAGTACAAGCTGATCTTTTAAAATTATTTAGTGCACTCCAGTATTAAACTCATGTTAGCTTGTCAATAATACCTCAGTTCCATACTTCTTTATACCATTGGTTTATTTGAAGTTCATATTTAATTTTTTCTATTTTTTGCCATAATCTTGCCACCATTATTAATATTATGACTAATTCTTTTTTGATCAATTTAATTGCATGTTTTCAAAGTTAGATAATAGTGTTATTTTTGGACATTAATCTACTTTTACTCCTAATAAATTCTATATATTATCATTTTCATTTTTTTAAAAAATTCTTCTTCATTCTCTCTCTGATTCTTCAAACGTTGTCATCTCTTTACAATTACTGTATTTTCTTCCATTCTTTAGTCCAAAGGTCCGATTGGATAACATTAAACCAAGAAATCTTCTCGCCTTCTAGTGCTGTCCTTATTTGTTCTCTGTTATCTACATAGTGCTACTGCAGTGGCTCAAGTGGCTAAGATGCTGACTGGGAGGCGAAAGGTCAGCAGTTCGATTCCCGAGTACTGCAGGATGTAATGAGCTCCCGTCTTTGTCCCAGCTCCTGCCAACCTAGCAGTTCGAAAGCAAGATATTGAAAGTAGATAAATAGGGACCACTTCGGTGGGAAGGTAACAGCGTTCCGTGCGCTCCAATGTCTAGTCATGCCTGCCACGTGACCACGGAAATGTCTGCAGAAGCAGACAGCGCTGGCTCTTCAGCTTTGAAACAGATGAGCACTGAACCCTAGAGTCGGATACGACTGGCTTTCAAACAAGGGAAACCTTTACCTTTATCTACCTCTGTCTACATACTAGTGTGTTTTCTTCTTAATCCCTTTTCTATGCTCTTTTTCAAATTTTCTGGAAACTTCTCTAAACTCACTACTGATGCTAATGTGTAACCATGTATAAATCTATGGTGAGGCCCCATCTGGAATACTGTGTACAGTTCTGGTCGCCATAACTCCCGAAGGATATTATGGAGTTGGAGAAAGTGCAGAGGAGGGCAACCAGAATGATTAGGGGACTGGAACACCTTCCTTACCATCTGAGGCTGCAATGGTTGGGCCTCTTCACTCTTGAACGACGGCGTCTAAGAGATGACTTGATTGAAGTTTATAAAATCATGCACGGTGTGGACAAAGTAGATAAGGAAAAACTGTTTTCCCTGTCGCACAACACTAGAACTAGGGGACACTCAATGAAACTTTTGGGTGCTAGTTCTCAAACAAATAAGAGAAAGTACTTTTTCCACCCAGAGGATCACTGGTCTATGGAACTCCCTGCCAGAAGAAGTGGTGACACCTGTCAGTCTTGACAGCTTTAAGAAAGGATTAGAAAAGTTCATGGAGGACAAGGGTATCAATGGCTATAATTATGGGTACCCAAGAACAACCTCCGGGTTGGAGAGATAGGCAGGCCATCTCTCAATGCCATTTCCAGGGAATCCTAAGCAGGTGAAGGCATCTGCTTGGGAATAACACCTTGAAGCAAATGGTGAGCCACTGTGTGAGACAGAATGCTGGACTGGATGGGCTATGGCCTGTTCCAGCAAGACTGTTCTTATGTTCATGTAGTGGGGAACAAGCTCTTTGCTGGTTTAGGAGGGAATGTCCATAAAGGATTCAAGGAAGAACACCTCTTAGGAAACTCTTGGACATAAAGTCAAGTCTGTTTTGGGCAACCAAATTATTACAATTGATCAGGGGTGCCCAAACTATGGCCCGTGGGCCAGATTCAGGCCGCAGGCCAATATTTGGGCACCCCTGGTTTAAGCAGAGAAAATGGCAGCTTAAAAATCTTTCTCATCCTGTTGCAAAACAGATTGCAAGGCATGTTTTGCTTCCTGTTGGAGGAACCACATGACTGGCCTGCGGCCTGAAAAGTTTGGGTACCCCTGCAATAGATGCTGAAGTTGTAAGGGGGGGGGGTGTAACAAGTGGAGTCCCACAAGTTTTGGTCCTGGCCCCTGTGCTCTTCAACCTTTTCATAAATGATTTTGATGAGAAGGAATTCTCATCACATTTGTAAATGACACAAAACCTGAAGATAGCAGAATTCAAAAAGATCTTGATAGGTTAGAACGGGGTTCCTCAAACATGGCTCTCCATGTGTTCTTGGACTTCAATTACCAGAAGCCCAAGCCAGTACACCTGCTGATTAGGGCTCCTGGGAACTGAAGTCCAAGGACAGCTGGAGAGCCAAGTTTGAGGAACTCTGGACTAGGACAGTGGGTTTAAACCAACAGAATGAAACTTAACAGGGGTAAGTGCAAAGTTTTACACCTAGGGAACAAAAACCAGATGCACAGTTCCAAATGGAGGATACTTGGCTTAGTAATTCTACAACTAAGAAAGGTCTTGGAATTGTTGTAGATCACATGCTAAATATACTCATATATTTACTCATAAATATACTCATAGTGTGATGTGGCTGCAAAAAATGGCAACACTGTTTTAGGCTGCATTAATAGTCGGGGGGTGGGAGCACGCTGCCGCTGCCCTGGGTTCCCACCGCGGGGCTACGAAAGAGCCGCCGCCGCTGAGACGCCACAACACCATTGGCTCCCTCCCCTGACTCACCCGGTTGGGGGGGGAGGACGCCACATCTGCCCTGGGTTCCCGCTGCGGAGCTACGAAAGAGCTGCTGCAACACCGTCCACTCCCTCCCCTGACTCGCCCGGTCAGGGGGAGTGGGAGCACGCCGCAGCTGCCCTGGGTTCCCGCTGCGGGGGTAATGAAAGACGCCGCTGCTGAGACGCCGCAACACCATCGGCTCCCTCCCCTGACTCGCCCGGTCAGGGGGGTGGGAGCATGCCGCAGCTGCCCTGGATTCCCGCCACAGGGCTATGAAAGCCGCTGAGCTGCCGCAAAACCGTCAGCTCCCTCTCCTGACTCGCCCGTCAAGAGGTGGGTGGGAGCACAGCTGTTGCTGGAGCACAGCTGCCCTGTGGTGGGACATCCTCTCTCTTCAGCTGGAACGTTTTGAGCCACTTGGGCTTCGTCTTGGACTTGTAGCAGCCGAGGGTACTATTTGGTACTAGCAAGGGTTGCCCGGCGTTGCCGGGCTTTTTTTGGGGTTATTTTAAAAAAATATGAAAAATGGTTGTTGGATGATTTTTGTTGTATGTGTATTTAAATGAGTTTTGTTATTTTTTTTAAATAATGTTTTTTTATACGTAGGTAGTGTTTTAAAGTGTTATAATAAATTTGGATTTTAAAAAGAGGAAAGGTTGATATTTTTTTTTCAAATAATGGAATTTTTTTAAAAAATGTGTAAGTGTATGTTTTTTTAAATTTAATGTTTTTGACTGTTTTTAGATGTTTGGTTTTTGTTTTAGTGTTTTCTTATTTATTTATGTTTGATTAATTTTTTCGTTTGGATATGTTTGATTGTTTTAAAAACTAATTTCCCTTTTGTAAATTCTGGGAGATAAAATTGAAATCATGGAGTGTAATTTTTGCTGTAGCCACTGGGTGGTGCTGTTGCACTATTTTGAAATGGTAACTCAGTTGCGGGCTGTGTTTTCTTCCCATTCTTTTTTCATTGCACATGTGCTCCTCGGTGAGGCTGGAAGTTTAAGGTGTGTGCTCCTTTCTGGTATGGGTTGTGTTGTTGGGTTTTGTGGGGGGATGTAGGTTGGGGGTATTTCGCAGGCCGGCCATGGCCCGTGGGAATATCCCCATTGTGTTTGTTGCTTTGTTTGTTTTGGTGGGGGTGTGGGCATCGCGGCTCGGTCTTGGTGGCCGGACTGCACAAATCCCCACGGCGTTTTTGTTTTTGTTTGGGGGGGGAATCCCAGCGTTGTGTTGTGTGTGGGCTTTCCTTCCTGGGTGCTGGCTTCTGGCCCGCAGTAAGGAAGCCCAGTGGCGTGGTGATGGTGGTGGGCTTTCCTTACCGGGGGCTGTATTCCCTGGGTGGGCAGCAGTAAGGAAGCCCAGCGGGGGGGGGGATTTCATTCCCGGGTGCTGGCCTCCCTGGGCGGCCCAGGGTAAGGTAGCCCAGCGGCGGGGGGGGGGGGGTGCTTCCGTTACCTGTGCTGTGTTGATGTGTGTTTTTAATTTTTATTTTGGCCGTGCCGGCTTTTCCAGAGTTCTGCGCACTCACGGCGCACAGGACCCTGGGGATTGTATTTTTCCATTTGTGCTTTGCCTTTGTGCTCGTTTTTTTTTTCATGTGGCTTGGTTTTGTTTGGCCGCGCTGTGTTTCCCCAGGTTCTTTGTGCAGGGGTTTGCAAGGCAATGGAGCTCCTTTTATACCGTTTGGTCATCATTTGTTCCGTCATGTTTGACGCGTTTGCTCCGAAGCTGATGATTGGCTATAGTAACTCCTTATATGGTGTTAAAGTGAATAGGATGCTGGGATCTGTATTTTTCCCTGTGGTTTCAGCGTCCTTGACTCGGCAAGGTTTTAATACGCATGTTTTGATTGGCTGCGGCGCGGCACGGAAAGACTGAGAGCGTTGTTTTTGTCCTCTTAATTGGCTGCCGCTCGAAGAAGCAGGGCGAAACACAATGCTTTTTGGGTAATGAAGTTCTTTGCGTTTCTTGCCGTTTGTGGGGCTGAGGCCCCCGTGCCGGATTTTTAAATCCTTCGTTGACCTGCGTAGGCAATTCGGCCGTGCGCACGAAGGGTGGGTGCGGGTCAGTAGGGCGACGCATAGCAACCTATAGCCAGTTCCAACGGTGAACACTTGGTTTTATAGGTTAAGATTTATAAATGCTAATCTGTATTGTGTTAGGATTTGTATTACACTTTGTAATTTTGTATCTTTAATATTGTGTTTTTTGATTATATTGTTGCTATTGTTCCTATTCTATATTTTCTGTATTTTGTACTTCTAATTGTATCCTTATTTTTTTTTGTAAGCCGCTTCGAGTCATCCATTGGATTGAGGGAAGCGGGATATAAATAAAAATATTATTTATTTATTTATTTGTTTGTTTGTTTGTTATATCTGCATGAAAGAGGAAGAGTCAGTTCAAACCAGCCAGCAGGCGGGAGGGTCACAGTTCCATCTGCGACCCACACCTGCCCCACCAGCCAGGTTTTAATAGAGCAGTACAAAAGTGGAACCCATTGCCTTGAGAGACGGTGACTGCTCCAACACTGGAAGTATTCAAGTGAGAATTGGACAACCGTTGTTCGGGTACTAAGTGTTCGCTTGACTAGTTGTATAGGATATTATACATCACTAATACTATTGTTTTGCTTTAAGAATTCGGTGATTGTAACAGCACAGGTGTTGCTGACTGTCTGTGTAATTCCTCAACCTGTGTATAAATCAAGGTCTTAGTTTGCACATCTTTAGCCTATGTGCTCACCGGTGTCTGTGCTCCAAACACTGCTCTAGTGCTCTCTGGAATCTATGCACAAGATACTACAGTAACTGTTAAGGACTTCTACTGGTCATTGTACTCCAGAAGAAGAATGTTCCACACTGGAACAAACTTTCCAAAAAGCTGCAGACTCACTGATGATCGTCTAGCCAAAGGAAAGAGTAAGACTGACTGCTTTATTTGCTGAAAGGCTTTGAAACTGTTTTTTGCTTGTATATGCTGACTCATTGCTTCGTCATCATACCAAAGGGACTTTGCAACTTGCATTGTGAGCAGAACCGTTTGCTCAACCAAAGACTGCTGTTTTGCTGTGCTATGTGACTTGTAAGTTAAAGTTTGTGTTTGCCACAGTGAACTGAACTGGGTGGCACCAAAGAGAAGTTATCTTATTTGTGTTGCTGTTATCTTTGTTGATGTAAATACTTGAAGCCTTCTGTTTTTCACCATAAGTAAAAACTTTTGCACAAACAATAAGCCTCGGTCACTGCATTGATCAAAGTGCTCTCACCTTCAGCTGTGCGCCCTGCGGTCGCTCTGCTACATACCAACAACCATCTGTCACATGTGCTTTGATTTGGATTCCTGTATTGAGCAGGGGGTTGGACTTGATGGCCTAAGAGGCCCCTTCCAACTCAGGTATTCTATGATAATGAATGTGGTGAACATGTTGAGGGTGGGGGCTTTTCTATGTTTCTCTATTTTAAATGAGCAGCAAGCTGGAGAAAAAAAAACAGAAGAAACCTTAGTACAGTAGTTAATGAGAGCTCTAAAGTACGTGACAGGTCAACTGGTATCTTCAGATCTTTTGAACAAACATCTCTTATCACCCAACTTGCCTTGTTGGAGCTATAGTCCACTTTGCCTGAATGAAACTAGGTTGCTACCTCTTTTTACAAAAAAAATGCTAGAAACGTTTGATTTTTATTAGCCTGATTCTATGTACATGTTCTGCTTTCTAGCCCCCAAGTCTCCTGGAGAGAAGACCCGCTATGACACGTCACTTGGCCTGTTAACCAAGAAGTTCATTCACTTGCTCAGCAAGTCAAAGGACGGCGTTCTAGATTTGAACCGAGCTGCAGAAGTGCTGGATGTCCAGAAGAGACGGATTTATGATATCACAAACGTACTGGAGGGGATCCAGCTCATTCGCAAGAAGTCCAAGAACAACATCCAGTGGATGTAAGTACCGGAGACAGCAGGGCCTGAAGTTATTTTATTTCTACTGGGAAAACAACAGTAAAGTATGTAGACAGTAGTTAGACTACTACCTCTCACAACAGAATTGATGAGACATCACACTGATGGATGATCTCTGGCGGGAACGGGACGGTGGTCACCCATCCGTCCTTGCTCTTCTTGACCTCTCAGCAGCTTTCAATACCATTGACCATGGTATCCTTCTGGAACAGCTCTGAGGATTGGGGATCCAGGGCACTGTGTGGTCCTGGTTTTCCTCATTTCTGAGGGGTCGGAGCCAGTCGGTGTGGTTGGAGAGTGAGAGGTCCAGTCCTAGGCCCCTCAAATGTGTGGTGCCTCAGGGCTCAGTGCTCTCTCCTCTCCTAATTAACATCTGCATGAAGCCGCTGGGTGAGATCATTCGTTCCCATGGGGTGCGGTATCATCAGTACCCGGATGACACTCAGTTGTACATCTCGGTCCATGGGAACCCCAGTGATGCCATCAAAGTCCTTTCCAGGTGTCTGGAAGCTGTTGGGGTCTGGATGGGGGCTAACGGGCTACAACTGAATCCCAGCAAGACTGAGTGGCAGTGGATAAGGGGTTCTGCGTTATCCCGAGAGCTACCATCTTTGGTTCTGGAAGGGGCTATTTTGCCCCAGACAGACCCGGTGTGCAACTTGGGGGTCCTCCTCGATTCGCGGCTACTGCTAGAAGAACAGGTGGCGGCTGTGACCAGGAGGGCTTTCGCCCAGCTTCGGGTGATTCGCCAGTTGCACCTACTCCTGGACCGGGACTCCTTGCTCATGGTCACTCACGCTCTGGTCACCTCCAGACTAGATTATTGCAATGCGCTCTACATGGGGCTGCCCTTGACGACCATTCGGAGGCTACAGCTGGTCCAGAATGCGGCAGCCCAGGTAGTGATGGGGCGTGGGCGTTATGCCCATGGTTCGCCACTGCTCCGAGAGCTGCACTGGTTGCCAGTTTGTCTCTGGGTGCAATTAAAGGTGCTGGTTTTGACCTTTAAAGCCCTATATGGTAGTGGGCCGGGTTACCTAAGAGATCGCATCGCCCTGAGGACGTCTGTCCGTCCGTCCAACCAGAGCGGACCGGAGGGGGGCTCTAATCGTTCCATCAGCCAGAGGGGCTCGCCTCTCTGGCACAAGGAGGAGAGCCTTCTCCGTGTCTGTGCCGGCCCTCTGGAACCTCCTGCCAACAGAGCTACGTCTCCGGACAAAATTGCTGCCTTTCAGAAAAGAACTTAAAACCTGGCTGGCGGGCCAAGTGTGGGGTGCAGGTAAAAGGGTAACCTCCATTGGGTGGCTGGTGTAGAAGAACTCCTCCCCATGGTGCCTTTGGATCCTGCACCCCTTGTTTTAGGGGGTGGGTAGTTTTAACTGTTGTTAACATGTTTTTTAAAAAATTGTTATTGTGAACTGCCCTGAGTCGGCTTTGGCTGAGTGGGTGGTATATAAATTTGACAATTAAATTAAATTAAAATCTATGAAGTTTATTGAAATGCAGTTTTTTCACAATGAAATCACCTGAAATGAGGGCAGTGTATGTGCATGTTTGTCTGCCTATATGTACATGTGGCTAAACCAATGACAGTGTTAATAGATACTAATTTTAAAATTGGGACATTTTATAGGCTGAAACAGGGGTTCCCAACCTTTTTAAGCTGGGGCCGGGTCACACTCACTAAGTCAGCTTTGAGGGCTGGACGGCCATTTTGCCCTGCCTGCACGATGGGGTGGCCACTTTGTTCCAACAGCTTCAAAGGGGCAGCCATTTTGTTTTTTGAATGCCCTTGGAGGGGTGGGGGGCCACATGAAATGGCACTGCAGGCCTAAGGTTGGGAACCCCTGGACTAAAATGTACAAACGTTTTAAAAATAATGACAATACAAATCTGCTCTATATAATCTGATACTTTGTTTCCCATGGCGTCAAAGTTTTGGGATTAGCTTTTGTGTGGGCTTTACTACTCATCAGGGTGGTGGTGGTGATGGTAGTAGTAGTTCCTTCTCATACTGCGAGGAGCCTGTCTCAGCCACTATAGCATATCAGGCAACGAGGCTCCTTGTTGTTTCTTCAGCAATCAAGTTCCAAGGCCAGGGTGATAACCTGACACTGAACCCTCCTTTCTCAGCTGGGCTTGGGACTGGCAATGGTGGAGTTACTACTCACCAAAAGATGCCAAAATATTCAAAATCTACAAAAAATACAATGTAGAAAATGAAAAGTAAAAGCAAACTGTTATTTCTAGTTTATTGAGGGAGTAAGATTTGCCAACCTAGCAGTTCGAAAGCAAGAAATTGCAAGTAGATAAATAGGGACCACTTTGGTAGAAAGGTAACAGCATTCCGTGCCTGCCACATGACCACGGAAACGTCTGCAGAAGCAGACAGTGCTGGCTCTTCGGTTTGAAACAGAGATGAGCACTGAACCCTAGAGTCGGATACGACTGGCTTTTGAGCAAGGGAAACCTAAGATTTGATTTGATAGGAAAACCCACTGTTCCTAGAGGGTTATCAACAATGGCAAAATCTTGCTGTTCTAGCTGGCAGGGCTAGAGCTACTTTGCTTATCTTTTTAAAAGGGCGAATTTCTGATGAACATTTACAGGAGGTATCTTTAAGAGGAGGAACAATATGAGAATAGAACCCATTGTAATAAACGGGAGGTGTCTCTCATCCAAGGTCTTGAAGTAGAGTTTGGACAGCTTTTGAAATCTTCACGCAGCTGGTGAAACTGGATGATATGTAAAACCATTTCAACTCTGTGGTTCTATTTGTGGTGATTCTTAAGCAAAGGAAATGTCTCTTAGTGTTTTTATGACACAAGATGATGTGTAATGCATTTGCTCCTGCAATCTACGGCTTTTCTAACTGGCCTCATTTTTGGCCTTTAACTGCCATCCCTCCTGAACTACACAGCCAGTGAGTGAGAAGTTGTTGGCCAAAAATGTCTGAAGGAACACAGTGGCCATTTCAACATCAATATTGTTTTAAGCCTATTTGTCTTTATCAGCATCTGACCTGTTTTACCAAACAAGGCACACTGCACACCTCAACGCAGCTACAGTACTTCTCTTTTTAAAACCCTCTTTGCCTATTCCAAAGTGCCTGATTTTTTATTTTATTTTTTTACATAAAGTTGGTTCAGATGTTGCAAGTGAGGTTCTGCACTAATCTGTCCTGCTGCTAATTTCCTGAACATGTTATCCAGGGGGACAGGAATTTTTGAAGACTCATCTGTCACAACGAAGCAGCACTCACTGCATCAGGAACTGAAGGAGATCTCCAAGACTGAGAGGATGCTAGACAAGCTCATTCGGGAGTGTACCATTCAGTTAAAACATTTGACTGATGATGAAACTAATCAGAGATATCCTTTTAATTGAACAGTTAAGATCTTAAGAAGCAAAATGGGAGGAATTAAAACCTGCCCTTCCCCTCATGACCTGCTTCTTACCCAGTAGCAGGGTAGAGTGTCTAGGGTAGTGGTGGCGAACCTACGGTATGTGTGCCAGAGGTGGCACGCAGAGGCCTTTCAGGGGGGAGGGGCATCATGGACAAGACCAGCCTGCACCAATGGCAACCGCTCTCCTCCCTCAGCCCCCCCCCCAATCCATACCTGTCAAGTTTTGGATTTGAAAATAAGGGAAATTTCCTGGCCAAAACGGGAAACTTGACAGCTATGCTTTTCCTGTGCAGCCCTCCAGCGGCGGCATTAGAGCATTGCAGTCTTAACTAATACAGGAGGACTGTGGGAAAGGGTAAAATACGGGAGCTTCCCGGCCAATACTGGATACTTGACAGCTATGCCCCCATCCCTCTCTGCCAATGGGGAGATGAGAGGGGAGGCTGAGATCCAGCCAGGGAGGTGGGGTGAGGTGAGGCAGCTAGACACCCTCCGCCCATCCCTCCTAGGAGGAGCAATGCATGCAGGGGGGGGGGGGGTTTGCGTGCAGCCACGTGACTTCGCCGGAGGCACACCAGCAATATCACATGGGTGCGTGGTTAATCATGCACGGTGCCTGTCCGCCGCCACCACCTCCTCTTTGGGCACTAAAGGATTTGCCATCACTGGGCTAGGGTACAGAGCTTGACATGGTTGCTTTATTGGACTACAATTTGGGATTTTTTTTTAATTTCTTCAACTGCAAATTCCTTATTTTTTTATTCTGACACTTTGGCCTAGATGTGGCTCCACTGAAATTAGAAGGCTCTAAACAGAGCTAGGCCTAGCTCCACCTAGCTTCTTGTTTAGAAAGAAAGCTCTCAGCCAGCACCCTAGCAGGATTAGGAAGTTTGGGCAGAACTAGTCCTAGTTCAACCTCAAAGCCTCTCAGCTGAAACTTTTTACCCAGCTCAATCACATTTGGGTGTCTATCTATCTCATGTCATGTAGGTATCTGTCAGCTAGAGCTCCCAGAATGGAGAAGTATGGAACTTGTAGTCCCAATAAATCAAAAAGTCCCAGTGCTGGCTGGGGAGTTCTGGAAATTGTAATATGGAAAATAATCCAAGCTTTGCATATTCACAAGTGCTATAATACCTTGCCTTTAGGTCTGCAGTGACTCAGTGGTTAAGAAGTTTGCTTTGTTAGCTATGAAGGCCGGCAAGTCAGCAGTTCGAGACCCAGGTACTGCATGACAGTTTGAGGGCCCATCTGTCCCAGTTCCTGCCAACCTAGCAATTCAAAAGCAATAAATTGCAAGTCAATAAATAGGGACCATTTCAATGGGAAAAGATCTTAGGGACGCGAAAGGAATCTCATTCGAGCATCCTCTGAGCGGAGTTTCTCCAGCAAAAAGCCTTTCAGCCAGAATAATTTCTGACACAAAATCATTATTATACCTTGTCTTTCATTGAATTGCCTTTTTAAAGGTAGGGAATAAAAAGTCAAATAGACTTTTTTTTCCTAAGTAGAAAGAGTTTCTTCTAGTGGTTCTGGAAAATGGATCTCTCAGTGTTTCCTTAACCTCCATCCTTGTCTTACATCAGCCTATGTCACATATCAGGATGTTCGTGCCATGAGCAACTTCAATGAGCAAACGGTGATTGTGGTCAGAGCTCCACCAGAGACACGGCTAGAGGTGCCAGATATTTGTGAGGTGAGCCATGCTGAGCGAAGGGTTGAGCTTTGATTGCCATGTGCTTCCTTTTTAATAGTAAAGAGGTGTTGAGGGATGAGACTTTTGGCCCTCCAAATGTTTTTGAATTGACATCACAAAAGCCCTGGCCACCATAGTTTTATTAGGAATTCTGGAAGCTGTTGTCCAAAATACCAGATTTCCTAACAAATGTAATCTGTAGCTCTTCTACAGCACTGTCACACTAGGTCCTTGATGGCAAACCTTGGCACTCCAGATGTTCTTGGGCTTCAATTCCCAGAAGCCCAAGTCTCTGTGAACCCGCATGAATGGGTTTACTGCAATACATCCGACCCGCGTCGCTCCTGTAAGCGGAAGTAAAACGTGCCCGTACAGAGGAAAGGTTAGCCCGGAAGAGTCTTAACTGTACGGGCACGTTTTACTTCCGCTTCTAGGAGCGACGGGCGGCGTGGGCTGGATGAATCGCAGCAAATCCATTCGTGTAGATTCATGGAGGCTTGGGCTTCTGGGAATTGAAGTCCAAGAACAATCTGGAGTGCCAAGGTTCGCCATCATGGTCTTAGAATCTAGGGAGCAGCTGTTGCAGGAGTTGAATACAGAAAAGGAATTTGCTTCCTATTTTGTATGAATGGAGAACTTACAGTTCTTCATAATTGTCTTTGATTGAAAAAAATGGAGGTTTTGCACCTGCAGAAATGAATGGCTCTGAACATTCTGGAGGTAAGTGGAAATTTTTGAAGTGGTAGCCTTGTTGGTCTGCAGGCATATCAGAGAGTAAATAAAACCAAAAAGACAAAAACGTGTAGCTCTGCACATGTACAATGGACTTTAGGAAAGCCAATTTTAATAAACTCAGAACACTATAGCAGGAGATCCCATGAGGAAACGGAGTTAAGATGGGTGGGAGTTTCTCAAAAAAGAAAAGTAGAAGACAGACCACCAGCCAGGCCAGATTCTCCTTCTATGGTAATAGAATAGACCATATTGCCAGTGACTTAACACTGAGTGTCGGGGTGTTTAACTAACCTGACAACCCTGAGGACTAGTGGCCTTGGCAAAGTCCACAGGGAAGGGTGATGGTCCCCAAGTGGATAAATCTCACTTGAATACATCTTGATGGAGGATAGCAGCTTCATCAATATGGCTGAGGAGGACTTTGCATGCCAAAAGGGCTCAGGACCAGAAAGTGGTTTGCAGAACTGGATCAGTGGTATATGTGTCACTGCGATGTAGAAGGCAGATGAAAGGCCACGCATTAATATTCACAGGACAGTCTTCATAGCTGATCGCCAATATTTGGAATTGGATACAGCACAAGAAGAATACAGACCAATGTGGCTTTACAAAAAGCTCGGAATGGGGCTAAAAATTAAAAAGGATACATATAGGGATTGGAAGGAAGGCCAGGCTCTAGTCTAACCACATCTCCTATCCTCAGGAGAGTGTCCAGCTCCATCTTAAAAGCAGCAATGGCCCCATTGAGGTGTACCTTTGCCCTGAGGAAATTTTGGAAGAGAGCCCAGCCAAAGAGAGCAGCCTTTCAGCTCCAACACATCAGGACGGTAGCAGCCTTCAGACGGTAAAAGGTAAACCTGGAAGATTGGAGGACACTGCATCTTGGACATTGTGGGGGGGGGGTGCGCTTTCTGCTGACCTAGCAAACATGTCAGGCACTACCATTTGGAATCACTAGTTCGAAAGCAAGAAATTGCAAGTAGATAAATAGGGACCACTTTGGTGGGAAGGTAACAGCGTTCCGTGCGCTCTGGTGTCTAGTCATGCCTACCACATGACCATGGAAACGTCTGCAGAAGCAGACAGCGCTGGCTCTTCGGCTTTGAAACAGATGAGCACTGAACCCTAGAGTCGGATACAAGCAAGGGAAACCTTTGCCTAGTACTCTAGTGGTTAAGATGCTGAAATTGATGATGGGAAGGTTGGCTGGTCAGCAGTTTGAGATCCAATTGCTGCAGAACGGCATGACCTCCCGACGTCTGTCCCAGCTCCTGCCAGTCTAGCAGTTTGAAAGCAAGAAATAGGTAACACTTCGGTGGGAAGGTAAACAGTGTTCCGTGCACTCCAGTTTCTAGGCATGCCTGCCACATGTCTATACGGAAACGTCTGCAGACACAGACAGTCTTTGGCTGTAAATGGAGATGAACACTTGAGTTGAATACGACTGGCTTTCAAGCAAGGCCCTTTACCTTTACCTAGTGCTCTTCATTCTACAGCATCTGAATCTTAAAGTAATTTCAATCCTAAATTGCTGTTTAATTCTATCCCTCTCCTTTCTTTCACTGTGATACAAAATCATTTCAGATTTATTCCAAATACTTTTTTGAGCTGGCACCTCTTCAAGGTTTTTTGGCCCCTCCTCCATAACTCCCAGTGCTTTTAATTCTTGCTAAAGAATTAAAATCAAGCCACATCCAGATTTTATTTTTAAATCAAAGAGAAGGATCAGTAGTGGATCCTGCTGGCCGTTGTTGCACAATCACAGGCTGGAAATGTTACCTCTTGAAGTGTTAAGTTTCAGAATCACCCAAAGGCATTGCTATCAGCTTGGCAGAGACTTCTAAAACTACTGTAGTAGTAAAAGGGGTGATGGTTAAATTTCAGATTTTACCTTCTTAGGAGCTAAGATCACTGCAGATGGTGACTGCAGCCATGAAATAAAAAGACGATTAACTTTGGAGAGACAAGCTATGAGAAATCTGGGGAACATAGTAAAAAGTAGAGACATCACCTTAAAAACAAAAATTCGTATAGTCAAAGCAATGGTATTCCCGGTAGTAATGTATGGTGTGAGAGCTGGACCATTAGGAAACCTGAGCGCAGAAGAATAGATGCCTTTGAGATGTGGTGTTGGAGGAGGGTTTTGAGAGTCCCCTGGACAGCAAAAGAGAACAAATAGGTCAATGTTAGAAGAAATCAAACCTGACTGCTCATTGGAAGGTCAAATAGTGAAGATTAAGCTTAAATACTTTGGACTTCAAATGAGAAGGGAGGATTCACTTGAGAAGGCCTTGATGTTGGGAAAGGTGGAGGGCAAAAGAAGAAGGGGGCAGCCAAAGATGCGATGGATGGATGGTGTAGACACAGTGGGCACACAGCTGGGTGGGCTGAGGAGGATGGTGGAGGACAGAGGTGCCTGGAGGGCAATGGTCCATAGGGTCGCAAAGGGTCGGAATCGACTGTGCAACTGAACAACAACAAAGCTTAGACACATGTCCTGAAGCAAATAAATAAATAGGAATCCCTATACCAGTGATGGCGAACCTTGGCACTTCAGCTGTTCTTGGACTTCAATTCCCAGAAGGCCAAACCCCTGTGAATCCACACGAATGGGCTTACAGAATCCCATTCATGTGGATTCACAGAGACGGGCTTCTGGGAATTGAAGTCCAAGAGCAGCTGGAGTGCCAGAAAACCCATCCGTGTGGATTCACAGAGACTTAGGCTTCTGGAAATTGAAGTCCAAGAACACCTGGATTGCCAGTAAACCCATTTATGTGGATTCACAGAGACTTGGGCTTCTGGAAATTGATGTCCAAGACTAGCTGGAGTGCCAAGGTTCGCCATCACACCCCTATACTATTCTGTGTATGAAAACCAACACTTCAATATCACAGGCCAACACCCTCCTCCCTTGACTAAGGGCAGGATGTGTATTTATTACACTTCTGTACTTGGAGGTATTCCCATCTGGGCAGTTTGCACTGCTAAAAACAAAGGCATAAATAAATTATTAGATTATGTAACAGGAGCAGGTTTGGCAATGTTGCATACACAATTTTGTTCTTTAAGACCGAGAACTGAGCCAGGAGTGGAATAGCTGAAGGAGCTGCTGTTCTTATCATCCACTGCCTGAGGTTGTTATGGCACTAATCAAGGCCTCCCTGCAAAAATGCCCACAAAATAGACACAGCTAGAGGAGCCACCTGGAGCCTCTTCAAGAGCTTTTCATTTTAGTGCGCAGTCTGTGAAGACTTGTCTCCCCAGCTTCGATACACAAATGGTTCTCAAAACTGGTCTTCCCATTTCCAAATCGGTTTTGCCTCATGGCCCTTTCTTGACATAAATCAAAGTTCTTATAAGGAGGTCCCTCCCAGCGGAGGGAATTAGTACAGTTTATTAGTCTCAGATGACTGAAAGCACAAGTAAGGATTACTGGAATCTTGCCAGCCTTTCTGTTCAAGTCTAATTAAGAATGCAATATGGATGTAAATGCAGTATCCTATTTTGTCACTTTAGATCAGGGGGTGCCCAAATTTTTCGGGTCATGGGCTGGTCACATGGTTCAGGGGTGGCCAAACTATGGCCAGTGGGCCAGATCTGGCCCCAACCAGATCTTCCTGGCTCTCTATAACTCTTGAAAGGTTTGCCCATTTCCTGGCACCTTAATTATGGTCCCAAATCCACACATCCAAGCTTGCCCGTTTGGAGTCGGCAATAATCAAAAGAAGGACTGGGGATGGTCGACAGTGGGCCTTCTTGCTTGGTTCTGGGCCTTGGCAGGTTCCAAAATAGCTGTCCTCAATGCCTTCCTGCTGTGTTCAAATGTGGCCCTTTTCCCTCTATTCCCCCAGCTGAGTTCGTGAAGCCGGAGTTGCCAAGCTGCCTGACAGAGGGTGAAGAGGGCCTTCTGGAGCCACCTCAGCATCTTTTGCAACAGACAGAAGACCAGTTCCCGTCTGCTTCCTATAGTGGGACAGGGCCGTTCGTGAGCTTCTCTCCTCCCCTTGACCAAGAGGACTACTTGTGGGGATTAGAGGAGAGCGAGGGTGTAAGTGACTTATTTGAAGCCTATGACTTGGGTGACCTGCTAAAGAACTGAAGGCGGAATGGCTTCTGATTCTTCTTATGGTGCTAAAGGATAACTCATTTTCCACGCTGTAGCGTAAATCTTTGGATGGCAGCATCTGCTTCCATTTGCAGTAAGTGGCTGTTGAAGGGGGGGCATCAGTAGGTCTGGCTAGCTCTTTAAAACGGCCATGTACTTTGCATAGCCATTGATACAGGTGCCAAGAATTGCCTTGGGAAAACCTCTACTAACTTTTTCCTTCCAGGTTCATAACATCAATATTGTGGGTACAGAATGGATATTCCTCCGTCCCACTTGTGGTAAAGGGCGATAATAACCTCCATCATTTGTGTTCTTGGAACATCTAATTTAGAATAGGGCAAGCAACCAAACTATTGTCAAGTCAAAAGAGCTATGGAGTCTCAACTTTCACTCCCTGAAATTATGAGTCCACCTTTTATATTGTACTGCTGTTTGGTGAAGAGCATGCTTTGCCTGCCACCAGACTTCCTGACCAATGAATTATTCCTTTGGTATCCTTCCCTCCTGGTAACACATCTTACTGCAGAACTGGCTCATTTGTGGATTAGGTCTGTGTGATTTCTAGAATAGCAATGTATCTAGGGGGGTTTTTTTGTCCTGGTTTAGCCTAAACGTCCCAGCATGACTTAGGTTTGAATGCATCATGTGATGCATTAATTCTGTATTTCCTGCCATGATGCGCCCTGCAGATGTCGAAGGACTGTGACACTCCTTAGTTATTGCCAGTGTAACTGGGAAGGAATGCTGGGGTTTAATCAGATCGGAAAGGGCCATATGGGAGCCCTTCATAGCAGAGGAGGTTTATCTAGATTTCTTGTAGCAAATGAAAGAAGGCAAGGTGGGCTTAATTTGCACAAAGCTGTTAAAGACCGAGATCTTTCTGAGTGGAAATTATCCTACTCTGAGATCTGCACACAAGGAGCTACGCTGCACACATGGAATTCGATTCATTTAAATTCCAACTCCCATCTTCATCTTCAAAAATAAGAGATTCACATTGCCAGCTTGGCTGTTTTCATTTCATTGCTTTTTGGTTGGTTGATTAATATCTTACAGATGGTACTATCTTAATTGCTCATGATCCTCCGTTGCATTGACTGCTCTTGTTCGAGAATCCAGAACAACCTTTTACAGAATTTCTTAACCATTTCCCAAAGATGTGTTAGTACAGTACTAGAAACGTACTGGCTTGGGGAAGGCTTTTTGAGACTTGCATTTTTATTTTACTCTCTTAGTGCAGTAATGGCGAACCTTGGCACTCCAGCTGTTCTTGGAATTCAATTCCCAGAAGCCCAAGTCCCTGTGAATCCACATAAATGGGTTTACTGTGCATATGCTGGAGCACCAAGGTTCACCATCACGGTCTTAGTAGAGCCAGATGATTTTGACTGTTCCTCAAATCCTGCTGTGCTCAAATCTTAATTCTTAAAAAAGTACTTGTTTTTCCTATGGAGAACAAAGCTGTATGGTTGGTGATCTCTAATTTAATCCAGTAAATGGACCAATGATGAGTCTTCTATTCCCAAAATTCACTACTGTAGTAGGATACATAGTTTTGGAGTTGCATGGTGTCTTTCCCAATGGATTCTGCACAACTGGAATACTCTCCTGTTCTTCTTGCTATATATATGTTTCCTTTCAGCAGCTGATACAGACATCCTTCCTATTTATTTGTTTAGAAATGTTGATTCAGAGCAAGACAGTTATGGAAAGCTACACCCTTGCTTTAGGTTCTTCTTGGAAATGATTTAATAAAACTCACTGGGCATCATTGCATTGTGAACTCACCAACTTTGCAGGTGTAGAGAAGGTCGCAGAGCAAGGCTATCAAGTCAAGCAGTCAGTTTCACTAGAAGGCAAGGAAGAAAGGGGAAAATGAATTTGGGATGGAAAGCAATCTAGATGAAGGACTTCTGATTTAGCAGCAACCCTATAATTTGCACCATATCCAGAGTTTCTATAAGTCATCTACAGTGAATATATATTTTCTCAGGGAAGAGGGAATTCGTTTATGTTGTTGCTTCTAACCAAATATTATGCCAGCTTTGGAAATGGTGAGGCTGCCTTAAAACTTTCCACACATGCCACATGCACACAGAGAAAACAAACACAAACTGTGTCTCCATGTAACAAACTTTAATGGATTCTGCCTAGGCCAGTGATGGCAAACCTTGGCACTCCAACTGTTCTTGGACTTCAATTCCCAGTCGGATGTTATGCCATACTATAAGTGACAGCTACTTCACTAAACTTACTTGGACATACATAGTTATAAACTTGAATCCAGTATATTACACTTCAGGCTTCATTGTGATTAAATTTTTCTCCCAACTGATATGAAAAAAAATCCTTGCACCTTAACTACCAAATAAGAATAGTTTTTTAACCTTTTCTCCTGGTATGTTAGATTTCTGCATGTAAAAATCTGTTTGTGTGTTTTTGGGGGGGACTCAAACTAAGAGTACCCACCAGCTGCTTGAAATGGTGCAGTCAGTGGGGGAAGGGGGGAGGAAATGCCCTCCAGATGTTTTGTCCATAGGAATCTCTTGCTTAGCAGTAATAAGACATTGTAGGAGCTTTATCCAAAACATCTGCTAAACCAAAGCTTTGGTCTACCACTTTGCTGAGAATCAGGTTGCTTGCTGAAGCATGAAAGAGTCAGAAGTGGAAGTGTATGTTCATGCGTGGGTGAATTGGGAACGAAGAAGAAAAGGTTTTATATGCCTTATTTGCTACCTTACAGCTGATAATCTGTTGTCATCCAAAATATTTTGAGAGCACTAGGTTGGGGAAGACTTCACTAAGGGATCAATTGATGCAGTATTTTTTTTAAAAAAAAAGTTTGTAATGCATGTTTTATTTATACATTATGGTTGTACAGTACTAATTTTCACTTATCAAAATTGTCAGTGATAGTTGTCTTTGGAGGACAAGGTTTTGAAAATGTGGCTTAACTTTTCTAAACAGCTTCTATACTCACACCTTCTGCCCTGTAAAAATGAAAGAAAGATTTCTTCTGAAGTGATCCCAGCTAATCAGGCAATATGACATCACTTCATTACGTGGCTTCAACATGTAGCTCCCCATCTCAATCTACCCATAAACAAGTGAGTCACAGAAATGTTTAGTCAGACATAAGTGGAGGTACAACTTGGAAAGGGACTCCCAATTTACAAAATCCCCTGGCCCAAAAAAGTAACTCTTTCAAGCTCTGATGGAAGATGTTGCCTATTTCATGAGCCTGTACCATATGGTTGAATACAATGTTCACACAGGTATCATTTCTCCACTTCTAAATGTGAGTTGGCTGTTGTTCACTTGAATGAGTTAGAGTAGAATTAATGTGATGGGGCTAATAGAATTCAGGATTAAGCTTTGCTTTCTAGCCATAAACATGCCGTTTTGTTTTGAGCTTTGGCATAAACCAAGGCCAACTCGACTTGGTGACATTTTCCAGCCTCCTGGTTACCCCTAATGCAAAGTGATCTGTGTGTATCAGTCATCCCCCCTTCTCCCTGAAAGTGAGGCATGAGGAGGCAAGACATATGCAAATCTGAGGCATGCCAAAAATGCAAAACAACTTTGCACCAGACTGATGTTGTACTTCTAAACAGGCCATCAGGCTTTGGGTGCTAATTTTGATACAGACAGATACATTACGGAGTTTGAGAACATGCTTGGAGTCTTGCTGTACTCCAGTTTTAATTCATTCATTTTCTTCACCACTTACTTCCCACATTCACAGTTTGCCAAAATAAAGGGAAGACGGTGGTGTTCATGAATAGTGACCAACACTGGAGAGCCAATTGGCATTCCTCAAATGGGTGGATTTAACCACCTTGGCTGCCAAATGCTTACCTTGCTAGAGCAGGTGTTTGCTTATTGATCGAGAGTAGCTCATATGATGTTCTGCAGACTTCAGGTTCCATATTCCTACATCACGTGTCGCATTGGCAGGAGCTCATAGAAACTGCAATCCTAGAACATCTAGATAGAAGATGGCAGATTGGAAATTGTCTAGTGTCAGTGACCTTTCTTTTCTGTGGGAAATGAATAGATGTGGAGCAGAAATGGGAGGGGGCTGGAGAAGAGGGAATTCCTTTAATAGGACAAAGGAATACATAAGTGCAGTGTGTTCAGTACTAGTTTGAAAATAAGCTTTTTGAACAGAATTGTCTTAGTTGACTTCCTTGTATGGATGAGGAGATCTTTATTTTGTACAAAGGAAAATGACTACTGGGTTTTGAGTTCAATAATATCAGTGTTCTACAGCATCCTGTCAACTCAGTTGTTTTGGAACTTGGATTGTGTGGGAATTAGTTCTCCATATTCCTATTTTGCTTGAAACTAGCTTTCCAAGCTAGATTTTAATAACAAATTGAGCTTCCATTAAAATGAATTACAGTTTAACTTTCATCGTAACTTAGCATACATTTGCAGAAAGGGAAAGCTTTGTTTGATTCCCCCCCCCCCCCCCCCGGTGTTTTGTCTTCTATAAGTCATCTTTAAAACCCTTCCAAATGTATTTTCCCCCAGCAATGCACCTGGGATCTTGTCTTACTATTGTAAAAGTTGTACATAATTATTGCACTGTATTTATAATGGAGACCATCTTTGATGCTGTTTTGCTGCATGGATTTAGTGTTTGGGTTTTTTAAAAGAACCAAGTGTTTAAAAAACATTCTAAAGTTCATCTAATGATGTTCTGCTCAACACTTGTGGGTGGAGATGTGTGGAGGGATTTGGTGGGAGTGTTTTGTTTTTGTCTTAAACTTGAAGCACTTGATGTGTTTTTGTGAAGAGCAACAAAAAAAGGAAATAAAATTTTTGATCTGAATAGTTTATTTGAAATCCATATGGATTTTTTTTTCATTAAAAAATATTCTAAACCCTTAACTTCCAAAGTTTTACAGTTTGCTTATCTGTTTTCTAATGCACCTGCATGGGATTCACACCGATACTATTTCATGAATGTCAAGTCATCAAGAGCATAGATATACTGTAATAGTATCATAGAACAATTGAGTTGGAGGGAGACACATAAGGCCGTTGAGTCCAACCCCACTACTCAGTGCAGGAATCCAAATTAAAGTATATCTGGCAGATGGTTGGCTAACTTTTCTTGAATGTCTCCAGCACTCACCAGTTCCCAAGGGTAATTGATTTGTTGTACTGTACTGCTCTAGCCCAGGAGTTCCCAACCTAAGGCCCCTGGGCCGGATCCAGCTGGTGGCACCATTTCATGTGCTCCCACCCTTCCAAGGGCATTCAAGAAACAAAATGACCACCCCATCATGCAGGCAGGGCAAAGTGGCCATCTGGCCCTCGAAACTGACAGAGAGCGTGACCTGGCCCCTGGCTTGAAAAGGTTGGGAACCCCTGCTCTAACCATTACAAAGTTTGTCCTGATACTTAACTGAAACCAGGTTTTCTGTAACTTGAGTCCATTATTATGTGGCCAGGTATGATTGAGAAGAGAAAGGGCTGGAGCCGTCTGTATATGAGAGTCTTCCAAGTAATTTAATTTAATTTTCGCACTTGTATGCCGCCCAGTCAGGGAACCCTCGCCTCTATTGTTTAATATCTACATGAAACCACTGGACGAGATCATTCGTTCCCACGGGGTGAGGTATCATCAATATGCAGATGATACCCAGCTGTACATCTCAGCCCGTGGGGACCCGAGTGATGCTGTTAAAGTCCTAACCAGGTGTCTGCAGGCTGTCCGGGTCTGGATGGGCTTCAGCTGAATCCTGGCAAGACTGAGTGGCTTTGGGTGCGGGGCCTCGTCTTATCCCACCAACTACCATCTTTGGTCCTGGCTGGGGCATCTTTGCCCCAGTCAGATCCAGTGCATAATTTGGGGGTCCTCCTAGACTCACGGCTACTGCTCGGAAGAGCAGGTGGCAGCCGTGGCTAGGAGGCCCTTTGCACAGCTTCGTCTAATCTACCAATTACGCCCGTTCCTGGACCGGGGCTCCTTGCTCACAGTCACTCGTGCTCTGGTCACCTCCAGATTGGATTATTGTAACATGCTCTACATGGGGCTGCCCTTGGCGACCATTCGGAGACTTCGGCTGGTCCAGAATGCGGCTGTCCGGGTAGTGATGGGGCCAGGCGTTATGCCCGTGCCTCACCACTGCTCTGGGAGCTGCACTGGTTGCCGGTGTGTCTCCGGGTGCAATTCAAGGTGCTGGTTTTGACCTTTAAAGCCCTCCGTGGTATTGGACTAGGCTACTTAAGAGACCGCATCATCACAAGAAATTCAGCCCACCCTACCAGGGCAGACAGGAGGGGCTCAGTGGTGGTCCCATCAATGAGAGAGATACATCTGATTGGGGCCAGGAACATAAGAACAGCCTTGCTGGAACAGGCCACAGCCCATCCAGTCCAGCATTCTGTCTCACACAGTGGCTCACCATTTCCTTCAGGGTATTCCCAAGCAGAAGCCTTCACCTGCTTAGGATTCCCTGGAAATGGCATGGAGAGATATCCTGCCTATCTCTCCAACCCGGAGGTTGTCCTTAAGTATCCATAAGGAAGAGAGCCTTCTCCGCGTCTGCCCCAGCACTGTGCAACCTCCTTCCACCTGAGGTGCGCCTCCAGACAGAACTCCCCTTTAGGAAGATGCTGAAGACATGGTTGTTTCAGCATGGGTGGGGCATGAGTGCCTCCACCTCTCAGGCCCGCTGGCTTGTCTAGCCGAAGAGACCGACCTGTCCTGTCTTGGATCTCAGTTTTAGTGGTGGGTGGTGAGGCTTGTTTTTTGAATGTTTACATAGGTTTTATGTGTTTTAATGTGGATTTTAGCTGGGATTTTTAGCTGTGAATATTTTTATTTGTTTTATATTGTATTCTGTTTTTGTTTTCCCTTTTTCCTCTTTCCTCTGTTGTTGTTAGCCGCCCTGAGTGGTGTTTCCCACCAGGAGGGCGGGATATAAATTACATACATAAATAAATAAAACCCAACTCAGGGCGGCTCACATGGTAAAAAAACAATACTGTATATAAAATACACAGTAATATAATATACAAAATTCAATCTACCAAAACAGCATATAATAATATGCCCCACACATTCCTATAACAGCCTCTCCACCGTGGCCACAGGCAAATTCCAAGGGCAGCGACAGCGAGGTCCAGCTGCTTGTCGCCATAACAGCCCTTCCAAGCCCAGAGGGGGGCGGGGCCCAGGAGCAGCGGCAGGTGGGATGGTCCTGGCGCCCATGGCTTGAAGGGCCTCTTCGCCCCAGCCAAGACCAAAGTCCATGAGCGGAGGCGGTGGAGAGTTCAGCTGCCCACCGCCATAGCAGCCTTTTCAGGGGCAGAGCCCAGGAGCAGGTGGGGTGGTCCTGGCGCCCATGGCCAGAGGGTTTTGTCGTCTTAGCCGAGACCAAAGTCCATGAGTGGTGGCGGTGGAGAGTCCAGCTGCCCGCCGCCGTAGTGGCCTTTTCAGGGGCAGGGCCCAGGAGTGCCGGCAGGTGGGGTGGTCCTGGCGCCCATGGCCGGAGGGCCTCTTCGCACCAGCCAAGGCCACAGTCCGTGGGTGCCGGCGGCGGAGAGACCAGCTACCCGCCACTGTAGCAGCCTTTTCAAGCTTGGGGCGGGGCCCAGGAGCGCCAGCAGGTGGGGTGGTCCTGGCGCCCATGGCTGGAGGGCCTCTTCGCCCCAGCTGAGTCCAAAGTCCGTGAGCAGTGGCGGAGGAGAGTAGTTGAAGAGTGCCATTGTATCAACAGAGACGCCCACTGTGGTACAATGGATAACATAATAGATTGGGACTCAGGAATCCTGGGTTTGAGTCCCAGTTCTGACTTGATGGCACATAACAACATCACTCCAGCATCACAAGCCAGGAATTCCTTGGAAAGGCCATTGTACTTATTTTAAACACTTGCGATTTGTTGAAATATTTACATCTTTTCTTCGACTGAATGGTTGGTAGTAGACCTCAACTACCATCTTGTTTTTATTTTTTCACCTCAATTGTTTAAATCCATATGTATCTGATGGGACAGCCAAGCTCATCCTTCTGTACTATGTAGGAATATGTATTTTTGACATATAGTGCAACTCCACTTCCATGTCTATTTTTTCTGTTCTTTTTGAACAAATTTTATCCTTCAATTGCTGTATTCCAACCATGAGAGTCATCCCACCAAGTTTCTTTTTTCCCTGTCAAGTTTTATTTACACTCCTGAATTAAGATCTCCAAATCATGTTTCTTTCACATGCACCTGACTTTTCTATACAGACATTGGAGACAAGCTGAGGTATGCTCCATATTTCCTATGATGTTCTGAAATTATCTAGGTATATAAAGTGAGGTTGTGCACAATCCTTATAATCCAAGATTTGATATTGATTTGGAATACTGTATATCTTGCCCTAGAGGTAAGTTTCTTTTTATCCAATTCAGGGCCTCCAGTGACAAAGGCAAGTCTAAGAGTACCCCCATACTTAAATGCTGTAATGAATTAAAATGGGGCTTTTGCTTTTAGTGAGTTAAAGTAGTTCTTTGAGTTCTTTATTCTCTGAGCAGAGCTAAAGAAGGCTGAGAAACAACCTTCAAGGCAGATGTTAGTTTACTTCAAGAATAGTCATAACAGGTTGAAAACAACGGAACTAAGAATGATGTACCCACAAGCCACTTCTCTGCTTGACTTACATTAATGTCACATTTTTAATATGGACCCATGAAAAGGAAACCATAGAGCTGGGATTTGCAATGTTTTACGCCATGGGCTGGTCATGCCCCCCTCAAACAAGTGAGTGGGCCGGAGGCATGGTTCCTCCTGCCATTTCCGGCAGCAGCGGGTGCATTCGCAGTGTGATTCTGGCTGTTTTTGCCACGTCTGCTGCTTCCCGTGGTGGTGGGACCGAGGGCAGCATGTTTTTGCTGGGATTTAAGGTTTGACGCATTTTTGTTGCTTCCAGTGTCTTTTTGATTCTTCTGGTGGTGGTAGCTCCAGGACTCTCACTGTGGGTCGGATTAATTGGTATTTTAGGCCTGCAAGCCATAGGTTGCGAATCCCTGCCTTAGAGAAATTCCAACAGGATTTCAATAACTCATCCAAATATCAGCCTCAACTTGGATCGTTCTACACAAGTACATTTCTTAGACACCACTGTGCAGTTACAAAATGGACATCTCGGTACCACACTATATTGCAAACCCATGGATCAATATACAGTGATACCTCATACAATGTACAAACTTGGTACCACAAGTTTGGACTTTATATGGATTTGGACTTTGTATGAGGCATGCAAAATCCGAACCACGATGCCCCATACAACGTCCAAATCCTTGCTGCGATGCTTCGTATAACGTCATTTCCATAGAGATACATTGTACTGTAACAGCACAGACTTCAGGGCAAAGTCAAGGAAACAGACAGGAAACTGACAGAACTTTAAGAAATCATTGTCTAAAGGCTAAATACATTACAAAAAATGTCAAACAACCCTGATTTTAGGGGACAAACCATACAACAAGTTTTTAACTTTTGAAAACTTTGTGAAGTGTAGGTTTAAAACTTAACATGTCCCATCATGCAGCACAGTGTTAATCTGCAGTCATGCGGCCGATCATCAATTTTGTACAAGCTACTGTAAACAATTACTGGGTGGAAGCAAGGTCAAAATGGATTCCAACATGTCCCATCCTCCACTGTGCCAAAGAATGGTCCAAGAACCTGAAGAATGCTGCAAAAATCCCAGGAATGCTTCTAAAAATTCTGACGAAAAAATTCAAAATAGCGCTCAAAACCACTCCTAAACATTCTTTGCCTCATGCAAAACCCACAAGAGCAATGCACGCATGTGTCCTGCCTTTTATACTGCCCAGGCACAATGCAACCTGGGAAAACCCCAATGCCTCATACAACGTCACACAACTTTGTATGAGGCAACTTTTTTCAAGGAATTAGGCGATGTTGTATGAATCCGATGTTGTATGAAGCGGACTTTGTATGAGGTATTATTGTATTTCTATTTTTACAGATCCAGAAAACAACATACAATAAAACAAACAACAGGAACACATCTTTTTATAAAAATGTATATACGTACAGTTTAAAATACTTTTAAACAAAAAAAATTAAAAGTTTAAAAACAGTAATACAAATGTAAGAACATTTATTTGTCTTTTTAAAACAAATACACATATCTATTAAAGAAATGTAAAATAAGCAAATGTAACAAAAGTTTTTTGTATTTTAAAAAATATATACATATCTGTTAAAACAAATGTTAAACATACAAATACAAATCTAAAAAAGTTTTTGTCTTTTTATAAAAATATACATATATGTTAAAACAAATGTTAAAAATACAAATACAAATGTAAAACAAATTATTTGTCTTTTTAAAAAATATATACATATCTGTTAAAACATATATTCCAAAAAGAAAAAACCAAAATTACAAAACACGTTTATTAATGTACAATCACAAAAAGACCAATATATGTATAAATAAACATTTCAAAATGAAAATCACAGACTAAGCTCTTCTTTACAAACATTAAGAAAAAAACACCTTCCAACACAATTTAAAACAGCCCGGCAACGCCAGGCAAACTCTGCTAGTATGATATATAAATACTGTAATATATATAAAATAAAGAGTTGACGTATAGTGCTGAATTGACAAGTTCTAGAATAGAACTTGTCAATAGAGCATATGTTTTTTATTTCATTTTTTCTATAACAATATTATAATATATTATGTATATATTATTGTTATAGAAAAATAAAAAAGATAAAAAGAAAATACAAGTTTCGAGACTGGCAGTTGGAGAATGTTGTAAAGGAGGCATCCAGGAAGGGAAGCCTGGTTATAATGGGGGCTTCAATTACCCTCACATAGATTGGGTGAACTGTTGTTCAGCACACGATAAAGAGATAAAGTTCCTAGATATGCTAAATGATTGTTCCCTGGGACAGATGGTTGAAGACCCAACTAGAGGTAAAAGAATCCTTGACTTGATCCTGAGTAATACTCAGGATCTGGTGCAAGATGTTAATGTGACTGATCCAATAGGGAACAGTGACCACAACTCAATTATGTTTAACTTGATCATAGACCGCAAGTCACTGATAAAATCTAACACAGAGACCTTAAATTTTCAAAAAGGAAATTTCCCAAAGATGAGGAAACTAGTAAAAAAGAAACTGAAAGGGAAAATTGAGAGAGTCGAAACACTCCAAGAGGCATGGAGGCTGTTTACAAAAACAATAACAGAGGCTCAATTGGAATGCATACCCAAAAGGAAAAAGGGCACTGCCAGGTCCAAGAGGACTCCGATGTGGCTTACAGGAGCTGTTCGGGAAGTGATCAAGAGCAAGAAAAGCTCATTTAGAAGATGGAAGGCTTGTCCAAATGAGGACAGCAGGCAGAAACATAAATTCTGGCAGAACAAATGCAAGGCAACAATCAGGAAAGCAAAGCAAGACTTTGAGGAGCGTATAGCTAAGAATACTCAGAGAAATAACAAAGACTTCTTTAAGTACATTAGAAGTAAGAACCCAACTAGGAAGGCCATTGGACCATTAGATGACAATGGAAGGCAAGGGGTTATTAAAGAGGAAACAGAGATTGCAGAGAGACTCAATGAATTCTTTGCTTCAGTATTCACTGAAGAAGACAGAGACCACATGCCCAAAACAGAGCCTATCTTCGTAGGGAGGGAAACCGAAGAATTAAGCAAGATAGAAATAACCAGGGAGGAGGTCCTTGCATGTCTTGTTAAGCTAAACACTAACAAATCCCCAGGACCAGATGGCATCCATCCACGAGTTCTCAGGGAACTTAAAGATGAAATTGCTGATATCCTAGCCAAAATATATAATCTTTCCCTCAAATCAGGCTTTGTGCCTGATGACTGGAAGGTAGCGAATGTAACACCAATTTTCAAAAAAGGATCCAGGGGTGATCCAGGAAATTACCGGCCTGTCAGTTTGACATGTGTCCCAGGTAAAGTGATGGAAACCATCCTAAAAGATAGAATTAATAGGCACATAGAAGAGAAGGCACTGCTAAAGGAGAGCCAACATGGCTTTTGCAAGGGCAAATCATGCCTCACTAATCTGTTGGAATTTTTTGAGAGTGTCAACAAGCATGTGGATAAGGGGGATCCAGTTGACATTGTTTATCTGGACTTTCAGAAGGCTTTTGACAAGGTCCCACACCAAAGGCTCTTGAATAAACTTACCAGTCATGGAATAAAGGGACAGGTCTTGTCCTGGATCAGCAACTGGCTAAGGGACAGGAAACAGAGGGTAGCACTAAATGGACACTTCTCCAAGTGGAGGGAAGTAAAGAGTGGGGTCCCCCAAGGTTCAGTACTGGGACCCCTGCTTTTCAACCTCTTCATAAATGATCTAGAGGTAGGAGTAAAAAGCAAGGTAGCCAAATTTGCTGACGACACTAAATTATACAGGGTAGTGAAAACTGTGAGAGATTGTGAAGAGCTCCAGAGGGATCTCTTGACACTGGGGGAGTGGGCAAAACAGTGGCAAATGAGCTTCAACATCAGTAAGTGCAGAGTGATGCATGTTGGGGCAAAAAACCCCAATTACATTTATAAACTGATGGTGTCTGAACTCTCTGCGACAAACCAGGAAAGGGACCTTGGTGTCCTGGTGGACAGCTCAATGAAGGTGTCAACCCAGTGTGCCTCAGCAGTGAAAAAAGCAAACTCAATGTTAGGGATCATTAGGAAGGGTATAGAAAATAAGTCAGCAAGTGTCATTTTGCCTCTTTATAAATCTATGGTGAGGCCCCATCTGGAATATTGTGTACAGTTCTGGTCGCCATACCTCCAGAAGGATATTATGGAGTTGGAGAAAGTACAGAGGAGGGCAACCAGAATGATTAGGGGACTGGAACACCTTCCTTACCATCTGAGGCTGCAACGGTTGGGCCTTTTCACTCTTGAACGACGGCGTCTAAGAGGTGACCTGATTGAAGTTTATAAAATCATGCACGGTGTGGACAAAGTAGATAAGGAAAAACTGTTTTCCCTATCGCACAACACTAGAACTAGGGGACACTCCATGAAACTTTTGGGTACTAGTTCTCAAACAAATAAGAGAAAGTACTTTTTCACCCAGAGGATTACTGGTCTATGGAACTCCCTGCCAGAAGAAGTGGTGACAGCTGTCAGTCTTGACAGCTTTAAGAAAGGATTAGACAAGTTCATGGAGGACAAGGCTATCAATGGCTATAATTATGGCTACCTAAGGACAACCTCCGAGTTGGAGAGATAGGCAGGATATCTCTCAATGCCATTTCCAGGGAATCCTAAGCAGGTGAAAGCATCTGCTCGGGAATACCCTGAAGGAAATGGTGAGCCACTGTGTGAGACAGAATGCTGGACTGGATGGGCTGTGGCCTGTTCCAGCAAGGCTGTTCTTATGCTATGTTATGTTATGTTAAGTTAAAAAATAAAAATACTGTATAGTAATTAACATCTCTTGACCGCATTTATAACAGTTTAATATCTCTATTTTAGAAGTTTTATGTTGTTTACTATTCCTAGCTTCTGCAAATGCTGTTTAAGTAGTTAATAGTTTCTTATACATCTAGTCAATCATTATTAGTAAATATTCAAAAGACTATGGTTATTCATTATTAAACTTGCTGACATATTTATATTTATTTTGACAATTTATTTATATTTATTTTCAACAATTGAAAATAGTGGTCTCCCATATTGGTTTTGGGTGCACTCATTATTGAATATAAATACAGTAAAACCTCACATAAAGAGCACCTTGCTTAGAGACTAACTCGCTTAAAGAGCAGAATTTTCTCTGAATGGTTGCCTTGCTTAACAACTAAAACCAACCAAAAACTCGCTTAACAACTAAATCAGGGTTCGCAATCCCCCCCCCCCCCCGCCAGAAGTCAAAATTGGTCACTTACAATGGTGTTTGGCTTAAAGAGCAAACTCGCTTAAAGAGCAATCCCGTGGAATGCATTATGCTCTTTAAGCGAGGTACCACTGTATGTCATTTTGGCAGTTTCATGTCTGGCCTAAACACGGAAGATCTTCATAGTAAAAGTAAAGGTCTCCCTTGCTCGAAAGCCAGTCGTGTCTAACTCTATGGGGAGTGTTCATGTACATTTACAGCCAAAGAACCAGCCCTGCAGGCATTTCCATGGTCATATGGCAGGCATTACTAGACACGCAGAGATACCTATTAATCTACTTGCAATTTCCTGCTTTCGATCTGCTAGGTTGGCAGGAGCTGGGACAGATGACAGGAACTCATTCCATCATGCAGTACTCGAACTGCTGACCTGCCAAATATCTGGTTGTCAAGCTCAGCGTCTTAACCAAAGCTCAGCGTCTTAACCACTAAGCCACTGCAGCCCCTGTAAAGCATCATAGGAAAGTTCAATGAAACAACTGATACCAACTGACAAAGAGAATGATATCGGAGGGGACTTGGACTCTTTTTGAATTCAAAGGCTGCTAGAAGAAATGATTGTGTAGTATTGTATAGAAAGGCAGTCACCACAATTGAAAAATGTCCCCCCCCCCCAATTACAGGCAGCATGTGAGGTTGTAAATAAAACTCTTAACATACATAATCTCTAGTTAAACCTCTCATTGTCAGCCATGAACACAATCAGCAGTAAACTGAGTGCTTGGTAAAGGTTTAGGAACCAGAAGGCTAATCATACTTAGAGCTCTTAAACTGTGCAGATTATGTGCAGCAAAAATGCGGCCATTAGAGAATTTGAAACTCATAAAATCCCATGCACAGCATTTCTGCGGATGCTAGTAGTTTAGTCCAGATGTTACTTTTCAAATGCCTGTGTCTTGATACGTAGGCTTCCATAGCTGGTAGTCATGAAGGGATATAGCTGAGACCAGGATGGCCTAAGATTGAATAAAATAAGTAAGATTTTTCCGTAATTGTTAGCAGGGCTGAAGGTGTGAGATGGGGAAAAATGTATCCTATTTTTCTTGTTTTCTCTAAGGCTCCATCCCCCCTGCACATCATCTTGCAATTCCTGCTGCTTTCCAGCAAAAGCATTCCTTGGAAAATCCTATGACTGCTAATGTATTGCAGATGGAAATTCCTGTTTAAGAGAGATGCGGAAGGGAAATCTGAGCTAAGGGAAGCGATGGGACAGCTAATCTGGGTTTACAGCAATTACTGCACCAACTCCTCAATTCATCACATTCTTCTGGAAACAGAAAATGAAAACAGCTGTAGGGAAGGTGATCCTCTGGGTAAAAAGAAGAGGGAGGGAGTGTTGGCAGGAGAAACCAACCAGCTTTTTTTGTCATTTGCCTATTTGGTAGGGGAGGTTTGATTTTTTGCTTCTTTGCCTGTGGGATTGTTTGTGTGTATGCCAACTGAGCAGTTCGAAAGCAAGAAATTGCAAGTAGATAAATAGGGACCACTTCGGTGGGAAGGTAACAGCGTTCTGTGTCTACGTATGCCTGCCACATGACCACAGAAACATCTGCAGAAGCAGACAGCGCTGGCTCTTCGGCTTTGAAACATAGATGAGCACTGAACCCTAGAGTTGGATACAACTGGCTTTCGAGCAAGGGAAACCTTTACCTTTATGCTAAAGGAGTCAGGAGGCATTTGTATTGCAGATGAAATGTGTAGAATCCAATTTCATCTGGGTTGAAGATCTTCTATTATGCATGTGAGGCCTAAATTGTGGGTTGAAAGTGACAACCAGTGGTGTTCGCTCACTTTCTCTTTTGTGCCTGTCTTGCAGTAGGTTGCTTCTGAACATACCTGCCAAGCACGGCTCCGGAAAATACAGGACCTGCACAGAACCGTTCTGCGCATGCACAGAAGGGTTCTGCGCAGACACGCATGCACAGTACCTACTTTCCCCACCGGTCAAATTACGGGATGGTGGTGGGAAAATAGAGGAAGCGGTGCAGAAATATGGGAAATCCCGGCCAATCCGGGATACTTGACTGGTATGCTCCTGAGTATTTGTCTTGCCCAGTTGATCTGTTCTTTAACCATATTGGATGGGTTTTGTAGTCTGAGAAATGCATTTTGTAGATACTTGAGTTTGGCATCTGTCTTGTGAGTCAGAGCAGATGCGGTTGTATCTCAGAGACTGGCTGTAGACAACTGATTTTGACATGTGTTCTGCTTGGAAGCTGGAGGCATGCAGGTAAGTGCAGTAATACCTCATACAAAGTCTGCTTCATACAACATCGAATTCATACTTCGCCTAATTCCTTCAAAAAAGTTGCTTCATACAAAGTCACTGTGACTTTGTATGAGGCATTAGGGTTTTTCCCAGGTTGCATTGTGCCTGGGCAGTATAAAAGGCAAGGACGCATGCGTGAATTGCTCTTCTAGGTTTTGCATGAGGCGAAGAGTGTTTAGGAGTGGTTTTGAGCGTGATTTTGGATTTTTTTGATCAGAACTTTTGGAAGCATTCCTAGGATTTTTGCAGCATTTTTCAGGTTCTTGGACAATCAGGGTTGTTTGACAAGTTTTTGTAATGTTTTTAGCCTTTAGACAATGATTTCTTAAAGTTCTGTCAGTTTCCTGTCTGTTTCTTTGACTGCCCTGAGGTCTGTGCTGTTACAGTACAATGTATCTCTATGGAAACGACGTTGTATGAGGTATTAGCCTTATATTTGAAATGTACTCACCTTTAAGTGAGGACTCACTTGAGAAGGCCTTGATGGTGGAGGGCTAGAGAAGAAGGGGGCGCCCAAAGATGAGATGGATAGATGGTATTGTGGACACAATGGGCACAGAGCTTGGTGGGCTGAGGAGAATGGTGGAGGATAGAGATGCCTGGAGGAAAATGGTCCATGGGGTCGCAAAGGGTCGGAATCGACTGTGCGACTGAACAACAACAACAAAGTAGTTTTGATTTGTATTGGTGTTTAATTTTGATTTTCTGTTGAGAAAAGAATATAAATGTAGCATAGGTATTTGTTTATAATGTATGTTTTTTTTTGTATATAGGTATCATTGCTTATAATGTTTTTTAATAGATAACTGTTACTTACCCTTAATACTGTTTTTTGTTGCTTGTTTCTGGTTTGTTGTTTGATTCTTGTTCCATTGTTGTATTTGTGAAATCTGTAAAATAGAAACAATACATTGTAGTATTTTGTAAAATTAATGGAGAAGTGTGTTCTAAGGATTGTTTCATTTACCTGTTGTTCGTTGAGTCTGGTTATTTTTAATGGTGATGAAGTGGTTTAATATTAGCAGAGCTAATGGCAGGTTGAATTTGATTGGTGGATTTAGCATCATTAGCAGATGACTCTGAATTATGAAATCTATAGGTATAATTGGGGTATGATGGTTTTCTATGTTGTCTTCTGTTTTTTTGTTTTTGTTGTATTCTTCTTGTTCAGTTCTTTGAGTTGTGTATATTTTTTGGTTTGTCGGAGTCCTGTTAGTAATTTTTTCATTTTCTGGAATTTGTTTGTGGTTTATTTTCTCAATTATTTGTTGTAATTGTTCATTTTGCTTATTAGTATTTTTGCATTTGTCATATTTTGTTGTTGTTTGTGTTTCTTTTCTGTGCACAACTGGAATTTCTTGCCATTTTTTTTTGGTATTTTTTCTTCTTCCTGTTTATCTTTTGAAAGTTGGATTTCTTGTTCACCTATTATTGATTTTTTGATCTTGTGGTCTATATCTGAATTTTGTTTCTTATTTATTTTTTCAATTATTTCTTCCATTTCCTTATTTTGTCTGTGATATTTTATGTCCTCATTTTCTTTAAGGTTAGGTACTTGAATTATTGGTTTTTTCTCTATTGTGTTCTGTTTCCATGGTAATATTTTTTTTGTTTCTTTTTGGTTTTGATTCCATGGCAATTGGTTGGCTTGTGATTCATGTATTAGTATAAGTTTATTTAGTCTTTCTCTGTCTCTAATTATGTTCTTTATGTTTTCTATTATTTCTTCCACCTCCTCATTAAGTTGTTCAGCGGTTTTTTCCATTTCTTCGTTATTTGTTGTGGTACCCTCTCTTTTTTTCTTACAATTTGTATGTCTTTATTTGTTGATTCTTCTACTTTTGGGTCATTAATTTGTTTGTTTGTTGAGGTGTGGTTTTGTGGTTCATTTCTGATTGTCCTGTAATTTTTTGTTTTTGATTAATTTTATCAATTATTTCTTGAAGTTGTGTTTTGGACTGTTCTGATAAGTGGTTATATTTTTCATTTCTATATTTTTCGTTTCTATTTTTTCTGTTGTCATGACTATTTGTTTTTGTTCTTTGTTGTTTTGCATTGTATTTTCCATTATTTGTTCTGTTTTTAAATTGTATTGTGATTCATTTGTTTCTATTATTTGCTCTTGCTCTTCCTCTTCTTCCTCCTCTTCTTCTTCTGATGAATATTGTTCTCTAAAAAGTACAGTATAGTTTTCTGTTTCAAATTCCACAAAATTCCTAACTTTGGTCCAATATTTTTTAAACAATTCAGGGTTTTCTTTATGTCTTTCAAGGTTTTGTTGTGAATTTATTTCGTTAGTTTGTTTGGACGTTGTGTTATTATTGGAAAAGGTACCTTGTTTTCCTGTTTCCAATGAGTTTCCTCGTCCAAATGTATATTTTTTATCATCCGTTATATTTGTTGGAATTATTTCGCCTGGTTTCTTTTCTTTTCTTTTTTTTGGTCCATTATTTTGTATCCTCTTCCGCTACGTGTTCTATTTATTTTTTCCATTCTATTTTTTCTTTGCTTATTTGAGAAGTTTAGTTTAAGTTTTTTAGTTAATGAGTTTCGTGTTGGTGTTCTCCGCCACTTTCTAATGCTCCCCTCAGTTCTTTTGGTTCGTTCCTCTCCTATTTATAGTCTTTTTTTAAAGATATCGTTATTGCGTGAGTTTGCAAGTGTACGTTTTCCACCTTAGTGTGGGCTGTTTGCGTAGTAGTCTTGGGTTCGCTGTTTGCACTTTGTGTAGGTGTGGATATAGTTTTGTTTTCCATTTCTCGTGGATTTACAGCATGTCCTTTGTTTACGGAAGTATATGCAGTTCATGGTTGCAAGTGTGTTGTTCGTCCTTTTGGTATATGGGTGAAGACTATTGGTGGAAACTTTGTTCGTAGTTCGGTAAGCTTGAATGCTTTTTTGCAATTTGTTCTTTTTTACCGATCTTAAAGAGCGTCCATGGATGCATATTTGTTTAATTTAAAATAAAGATTGTTTGCTGATTATTTTCCTGAGTTCATGTGTTGCTTATTATTTAGATTTTTGCAGCACTTGTTGATATACAATGTTTTTGGTTTGATTGTTTGTTGCTAGTATGAATAAATTATATGCTGAAACTACTCTAGAGCATGCAACATATAACTGTCCGTGAGAGAAACATGGCTTTGAAAGATGAACTCCACAATGTTGCAGTGTCTGTCCTTGCGATTTATTTATGGTAATTGCAAATGCTAGTCGTACAGGGAATTGTAGTCTTTTGAATGGTATAGTTTGATCAGTTGGGATCAATGGAATACGTGGAATGCATACTGATTCCCTTGCGCCTTTCCCCGTAATAATTGTAGCTTCTATTACATTTGGCATAAGGTTTTTAACACAGAGCCTGGTGCCATTACATAAGTTTGGCGGGTTTAAATTTCTAAGTAGAATAATAGGTGCTCCTTCTTTCAGTAATATTTGGTGGGAAGGCATTCCTGGTAGTTCTAGTGAGTTTAAAAACTCTGTTAGAAAATTTACAGCATCATCTTTGTCCACTACTGTATCAATAGATTTGTATACAGTAGGTTGGTCTGGTAACATGTCTAGAATTTCCTGATTTATAATGTTAACATCATCATTCCTTGCTGCTAAGATTGCTCTTTCTGTAAGCCATTCATGATGATGATAATTGTTGTTAATGTTTGTGTATATGGCATTTATAAGTTCAAATGCAGATGTTACCATGGTGCAGAAATATTCAGGAAATTCAATGTTATTTTCTTCATTTTTGTTGGTACTTTTCCATCACCTATTTTTAGAAGGAAGTTAGTAAAGAGTTAAGTGTTTGTATTTTGTCTTACTCTCATGTTTTCTGTTAAGGTAATGGTTTGAACATTTTTCCATAAATAGGATTGGTTGATACATGCGTTGATTTGATCTGCAGGTGTAGATTTTGGTATTACTGGGAGTGTTTGTCTGAAATCTCCACAAAGAACATAAGAACATAAGAACAGCCTTGCTGGAACAGGCCACAGCCCATCCAGTCCAGCATTCTGTCTCACACAGTGGCTCACCATTTCCTTCAGGGTATTCCCAAGCAGATGCCTTCACCTGCTTAGGATTCCCTGGAAATGATATTGAGAGATATCCTGCCTATCTCTCCAACCCGGAGGTTGTCCTTAAGTATCCATAATTATAGCCATTGATACTCTTCTCCTCCATGAACTTGTCTAATCCTTTCTTAAAGCTGTCAAGACTGACAGCTGTCACCACTTCTTCTGGCAGGGAGTTCCATAGACCAGTAATCCTCTGGGTGAAAAAGTACTTTCTCTTATTTGTTTGAGAACTAGTACCCAAAAGTTTCATGGAGTGTCCCCTAGTTCTAGTATTATGCGATAGGGAAAACAGTTTTTCCTTATCTACTTTGTCCACACCGTGCATGATTTTATAAACTTCAATCAGGTCACCTCTTAGACGTCGTCGTTCAAGAGTGAAGAGGCCCAACCGTTGCAGCCTCAGATGGTAAGGAAGGTGTTCCAGTCCCCTAATCATTCTGGTTGCCCTCCTCTGCACTTTTTCCAGCTCCATAATATCCTTCTGGAGGTATGGCGACCAGAACTGTACACAGTATTCCAGATGGGGCCTCACCATAGATTTATAAAGAGGCAAAATGACACTTGCTGACTTATTTTCTATACCCTTCCTAATGATCCCTAGCATTGAGTTTGCTTTTTTCACTGCTGAGGCACACTGGGTTGACACCTTCATTGAGTTGTCCACCAGGACACCAAGGTCCCTTTCCTGGTTTGTCGCAGAGAGTTCAGACCCCATCAGTTTATAAATGTAATTGGGGTTCTTTGCCCCAACATGCATCACTCTGCACTTACTAATGTTGAAACTCATTTGCCACTGTTTTGCCCACTCCCCCAGTGTCGAGAGATCCCTCTGGAGCTCCTCACAATCTCTCACAGTTTTCACTACCCTGTATAATTTAGTGTCGTCAGCAAATTTGGCTACCTTGCTTTTTACTCCTACCTCTAGATCATTTATGAAGAGGTTGAAAAGCAGGGGTCCCAGTACTGAACCTTGGGGAACCCCACTCTTTACTTCCCTCCACTTGGAGAAGTGTCCATTTAGTGCTACCCTCTGTTTCCTGTCCCTTAGCCAGTTGCTGATCCAGGACAAGACCTGTCCCTTTATTCCATGACTGGTAAGTTTATTCAAGAGCCTTTGGTGTGGGACCTTGTCAAAAGCCTTCTGAAAGTCCAGATAAACAATGTCAACTGGATCCCCCTTATCCACATGCTTGTTGACACTCTCAAAAAATTCCAACAGATTAGTGAGGCATGATTTGCCCTTGCAAAAGCCATGTTGGCTCTCCTTTAGCAGCGCCTTCTCTTCTATGTGCCTATTAATTCTATCTTTTAGGATGGTTTCCATCACTTTACCTGGGACACATGTCAAACTGACAGGTCGGTAATTTCCTGGATCACCCCTGGATCCTTTTTTGAAAATTGGTGTTACATTCGCTACCTTCCAGTCATCAGGCACAAAGCCTGATTTGAGGGAAAGATTATATATTTTGGCTAGGAGATCAGCAATTTCATCTTTAAGTTCCCTGAGAACTCGTGGATGGATGCCATCTGGTCCTGGTGATTTGTTAGTGTTTAGTTTAACAAGACATGCAAGGACCTCCTCCCTGGTTATTTCTATCTGGCTTAATTCTTCGGTTTCCCTCCCTACGAAGATAGGCTCTGTTTTGGGCATGTGGCCTCTGTCTTCTTCAGTGAATACTGAAGCAAAGAATTCATTGAGTCTCTCTGCAATCTCTGTTTCCTCTTTAATAACCCCTTGCCTTCCATTGTCATCTAATGGTCCAATGGCCTTCCTAGTTGGGTTCTTACTTCTAATGTACTTAAAGAAGTCTTTGTTATTTCTCTGAGTATTTTTAGCTATACGCTCCTCAAAGTCTTGCTTTGCTTTCCTGATTGTTGCCTTGCATTTGTTCTGCCAGAATTTATGTTTCTGCCTGCTGTCCTCATTCGGACAAGCCTTCCATCTTCTAAATGAGCTTTTCTTGCTCTTGATCACTTCCCGAACAGCTCCTGTAAGCCACATCGGAGTCCTCTTGGACCTGGCAGTGCCCTTTTTCCTTTTGGGTATGCATTCCAATTGGGCCTCTGTTATTGTTTTTGTAAACAGCCTCCATGCCTCTTGAAGTGTTTGGACTCTCTCAATTTTCCCTTTCAGCTTCTTTTTTACTAGTTTCCTCAACTTTGGGAAATTTCCTTTTTGAAAATTTAAGGTCTCTGTGTTAGATTTTATCAGTGACTTGCGGTCTATGATCAAGTTAAACATAATTGAGTTGTGGTCACTGTTCCCTATTGGATCAGTCACATTAACATCTTGCACCAGATCCTGAGTATTACTCAGGATCAAGTCAAGGATTCTTGTACCTCTAGTTGGGTCTTCAACCATCTGTCCCAGGGAACAATCATTTAGCATATCTAGGAACTTTATCTCTTTATCATGTGCTGAACAACAGTTCACCCAGTCTATGTGAGGGTAATTGAAGTCCCCCATTATAACCAGGCTTCCCTTCTTGGATGCCTCCTTTACAACATTCTCCAACTGCCTGTCTCCCTCAAGAGTTTGGGTCGGAGGCCGATAGTATATGCCTACTGTTAGACCATCCTTGTGGCCTGGTACTCTTACCCACAGAGCTTCTAATGGTGACTCCAAATCACCTAGATATTCCAATTCATACGATTTTATCACTTCTTTGACATACAAGGCTACACCACCTCCCGTTTGCCCCTTCCTATCCTTCCTGTACAGTTTGTAGCCTGGGATAACTGTATCCCATTGGTTATCATCCGTCCACCAGGTTTCAGTGATACCAATAATATCAATATTCTTATCTATTGCTAAGTATTCCAGCTCCCCTTTTTTGTTCCGGAGGCTTCTGGCATTTGTATACAAGCATTTATATATGCTTTTCTGACACAGTCTTTTGTGTCCAGTTGCATTGTTAGACTGCCTCTTGCATCCTTCTGCTAGAATGCTAGTGACTAGCTCCTCGCTCTGCTCAGTAATTTTTGCTCCACCCATTATTTTTTCATTTTCTCTAATGTCTTTTAGAGTCATGTGTAATGCCTCAATAGATTTTTTTATGTGCCATTGTACATTCATCCCAGACAATAATTTTTGCTTCTATAAGTACTTTTGCACAGGCACTACCTTTCGTTATATTACCTGTTGGGGTTTCCTGTTTAGCTATGTCAAGTGGTATTTGCAGTGCGGAATGAGCAGTTCTTCCACCTTCCATTAATGTTGCTGCTATCCCTGAGGATGCTATGGCTAATGCAACATTTCCTTGTGAATGTATTTCTGCTAGAATTAGGTTTGTGAGGAAGGTTTTTCCCGTTCCTCCAGAAGCTTGTAGGAAAATTATTCCTCCATCTTCTGTTGTTAGTTGTGTCATTATGTTGTCATAGCCAGATTTCTGTTCATCATTAAGCAGTGGTTTGTTTTTATTTATGTATTCTTTTAATCTTTCAATGTCATAGTTTGTCTCCCTTATATAATCTGCATTTAATGCATCTTCTTCATTGCGTGTTGGTGCTGGTAAGCCAACTGCTTCCAATGTTTTATTTGCCATGCGTATGCATTTGTCTTCTATGTCTATTAAAGCCATGTTGTATATGTCTGCTCCATACTCAATGTTTAATGTGGGATGTTCTTTTCTGGCTTTCATTAGCATATCCTCACTAAGTGGGTTTTTAAACTAAGTGGGTTTTTAAACATTTCCCACAAATGTAGTGGGTTTGATGGGCTACATGAAGTGAGTATTATTGCTATTAAGGTTCTCATTTGGTGTGGCATAGAAATCATTGCTGCTTCTTCCAAAGTTGTTTCCCAATGATGATCAGCCTCTAATAACCCCATGTGCTGACAAACTTCTCTGTATGTTTCCAACACTTTTCCATCCACAGTTTTGAATTCTTGAAAAGATGTTGGCCCAGGTATTGTATGGAGAAGCATTCTTAGATAGAAGCATTCACTATTATTTGGATGCACAGTATACAGTCTTCCTATGGCATCACTTTGATAAATGTCATGTTCAGTTACATAAGTGCCAGTTTTTCTTCGGCAGAATTGTTTATTACTTTTATTCCCGCTGTAATATGTTGCCACATCATAATATAGAATAGTTTTTACAAATTGATATTTCTGGCACAATTTTAAAAAAGGCAGTTAAAGTTGTTTCCTGAGGATTCTCAGCGACACTTGTGGCAGATTCAGGAGTAAAATATACTCTTTGGCCATTTTCTAGGTGTACACTTAGATGAAGGACTGCTGGATGTCTATCATGTATGTTGAACCCTAGAATACGCCAGAAACCCTCATTTGTTCTAATGTACCTTCCACATTGGTACTGTAAAATCTCATCGTTTTTGTTCATGTTTCTAATATCATAAATGGCCATGTCGCTGCCTTTGTTTATATACTTGCACACATACTTTATTGATTTAATACTATTACAATATTCAACATTAATGTGTGCCTTGAATATTTTGGATAGTAGAGGACAGTATGGCACTATCCAGGTGTTGTCAATTACTATTTCTCCTTGTGTTTTCATTTTTAATTTAGTTGTCTGCCCTCCATCCTCCACAGAACGTCTTCTGTATGGTGGGTATCCATCTTCTGAAGTTTGAGTTTCTTTTAGTAATGCTCTTGGGTATCTTTTGGTGCAGCTTTTATCTTTCATGCATGGTGCTTGTGGGTTAAGAAGACCACAGGGACCATGAACCATGTTTTTCTTAACAATGGCATGTAGTTCCATGTCTTCGTTTTCATTGGGTATTTCAGCAGATATTATTTTATCAATTTCAGTGGGATGTATTTTGTTTTTTAGCCATATTAAGTTGTGAGCATGTGGCAGGCCACGTTTCTGCCATTCAATCGTGTACATGTAACAAATAGATTCCCCAAATAATTCATTTTTGGTGGTAAGATTAATTAATTGTGTTTGTTTTAGTATAAACACTCTGACAATTAAGTCATGTTGGTCATTAGATGTTTCGTCATTTCTGAGGTGATTTTTTATCTCAGGCCATGTTAGGTTACATGTGAATGTTATAAATAAGTCTGGTCTTCCATGTTTCCTAACATAGGTCATAGAATCCTGAGTATATTCATGCATATGCCTTGGGCTTCCTGTATATGTTGCTGGTAGGATGAGCAGTTTTCCAACGTTTGCAAGGTTTCCATCTTGTTCCACAGCATCTTTTAAATGTATGTATTGTTCTGCTCTGAGTGATTTTTGATTTGTTCTAATGTAAAGTAGTCTTTCACTCTCTATTTTGGCATACATATCCACAACGAACTGGTTTAACAATTTTCTGCAGTGGATTATGTGGTTTTGTTCTTCATTTCTAACCATTAGAATGTAGGAGTAGTAGTCCATGACTGAAATATTTTTCTTACTTTCTTTGCCTGTTTTGGGATCAATGCGCTTCAAATTAAAATGATAACCATCTTCACCATAAAGTATAATATCTCTGGGATGTAAAGTGTCCCCTGAAATGAGTGCTGCAACTTCATTTGTTTCTGGAGCATTATATCTCCATATATGCTCTCCTGTTGGAGTTTTGTCTGCAGCTATGACAATTTGGTATTCATTGGTTGGCATGTTTTGCATTGCATTTTTGAAAGTGAGGATGAGATTATTGTGTTCATGTAACATTCTTTGCATTTTTAGCACAATATGTTGTTTTGTTCCTTCAATGTATGTACATCATTGTGCTGTTTCTTTTTCCTCATCTCTCCCATTAAATAAATTTGCAGGAACTTTGTTTCTTCTTGTAGTAGTGGTAGTAGTGAACCAATATTGTGGAAAATCTGTCCTTGAATGGTGAATGTTGGATTAAATACTTTGTGTTGTATAATGGCTGTGGCTCCAAATGAAGTCATTTGGAAACATGAGTTGTATTTTCGAATATTCTTTAAGAAATGTTTAGAATCTGCTGTTACTCCACTTGTATATTCTATCCGTTCTTGTGGTGGCATTTACTGTTGAATTCTAATTTTACCATCTTTACAACATAGTGATTTGGTTTCAGTTTTAAATTTTCTGGCTTGGCAGAATTGGCAAATTGTGTCTAGATTACCAATCTGTAAATTGGCATTTTCTGAATAATTAGTTTCTGGATCATAGGAGAAAGCAGCCATTTGTAATGTTAATTTCTTAGCTTTACTTCTCTGTTTTCGTATTGCTCTTGTCTTTTTATTTTGTTCTAATCTCATATCATGTCTCTTTGTAGTTTCATTTGCCCTTTCATTACTGTCAAATTCTCTACGTTCTGTTAACATGGCCTCATGTTCCTGAGATGTTTATTGTGCATTTTCTGCATATTTCTTTCTGCGTTTATTAAGTTTCTCTTCCCTTTCTTGTGTTGTTTCTTGTGTTTTTTGTATTTTTCTTTTAATCGTTCACTTTTTCTTTCTCCTATATTTACATTTTTGTGGCATTTTGTTGTTCAAATCTAGTGTAAGAAGTGTTAATATGAGATTTGTAAGGTTTTCCTTTATTTAGTTTACGTGTTCCCAGAGAAAATGGAGTGTGGTCTGTCTTTAGTTGCAATTGTAAAGAACCCAGAGGGTTATTTTTCCTCAAAAGTCTCCCCTAAACTGTGTGTTGTTTTTAATTTTGTTCAAGTACTTTAATATACTTTTATTGTTTGTCAAATACAGTAATACTTCATACAAAGTCCGCTTCATACAACATCGGATTCATACAACATCGCCTAATTCCTTGAAAAAAGTTGCCTCATACAAAGTCGTGTGACGTTGTATGAGGCATTGGGGTTTTCCCAGGTTGCATTGTGTCTGGGCAGTATAAAAGGCAGGACACATGCGTGCATTTTTCTTGTGTGTTTTGCGTGAGGCAAAGAGTGTTTAGGAGTCGTTTTGAGCACGATTTTGGATTTTTTTGGATTTTTTCGTCAGAATTTTTAGAAGCATTCCTGGGATTTTTGCAGCATTTTTCAGGTTCTTGGACAATCAGGGTTGTTTGACAAGTTTTTGTAATGTTTTTAGCCTTTAGACAATGATTTCTTAAAGTTCTGTCAGTTTCCTGTCTGTTTCCTTGACTTTGCCCTGAGGTCTGTGCTGTTACAGTACACTGTATCTCTATGGAAATGACTTTGTATGAGGCATCGCGGCAAGGATTTGGATGTTGTATGAGCCATTACGGCTAGGATTTTGCATGCCTCATACAAAGTCCAAATCCATATAAAGTCCAAACTTGTGGTACCAAGTTTGGACGTTGTATGAGGTATCACTGTACGTGTAGCATATGTTGAAGAAAACGTTTGCGACGGTTTTCCTTTATTTAGCTTAAGTGCTCCAAGAGAAAATGGAGTGTGCTCCGTAAATATATTTAGGCGGAATTGTAAAGAACCTTGACGGTTATTTCTCCTCAAAAGGGACCCCTAAACTGTTTGTGGTTTTCAATTTTGTTTAAGACCTGTAATATACACTTTTCGTTTTCTGTGAAATAATTGTAGCATATGCAGTAGAATAAGTTTTCGAAATCGTTTTTTTTATAAAGTTTAACTGGTCAAAGCTTAAATGGTTTTGGCTGTGTAACTATCTTTAGTCACAATTGTACGTAACCATGGCGGTTATTTCTCCTCTCAACTGTGTGGTGTTTGTGATGCATCTCCTTTTATTGGGTTTTTTTCGTGCTTTTCCCAACGTGTGATGCGTTTGCGCCGCTGAACGTGATTGGCTGTTCTAAACGCTTGGTATTCTGGGAGTTGTAGTGCAAATTGTTATGTTGGACTAATTGTCCGTTTTTTGTTTCAACCCTGGCTCAAAGTTTCTTGAGGCCGGTGGTGGTGTCGCCGTGTATTCGGCGGGGTAGCATGGAAGAGAGGGATTCCCTTTTCTCCCCATTGCTCTGGGAAAGAAGGACGGTGTCTCAAGGTGGCTTTTTGTTTTGTGTGGCTGCGAGGCGCTGAGTCTGGCTACTGGGGACTTGCACTCCCATTGCCTTTTGTAGGTTTATTTTTCGCGCACCAGCTTTCTCAGCGTTGTGTGCACTCACGGCGCGCAGGACACTAGGACGTGTAGTTTTGTGTTTGTGGTTTCCGTTTCTGCGGCTCAATTTTGGTTGGCTGCAGCGCGTTTCCCAACATTCTTTTTGCTCACGCCTCTCAGCCTCATTGGCTGTGGCGCGGCGCTGTGCAAGGAACGTTGGGAATTGAGGTTCTTTTCCTTTGTTTGAGTTTGTGGGTCTCCTGCCCCACTGGTGCATTTCTAAAATATTTGGTGACCTCCGGACCCATTTCGGGCAAGTGCACGAATGCTCGGTACAGGCTAGTATGCCCGGGTGTAGGATCCTTTGTCAAGTTCCAATGGTTAACGCTCGGATTTATAGGTGAAGATATTATTGTTATAGAAAAAATAAAACAAAAAAGATTAAAAAGGAAAATACAAGTAAAAAAATACAAATATAGTAATTAACAGCTCTTGAAAGCATTTGCAATAGTTAAATATGGATTCTAGTACTTTTATGTTGTTTACTATTCCTAGCTTCTGCAAGTGCTGTTTAAGTAGTTAATAGTTTCTTATACATCTAGTCAATCATTATTAGTAAATATTCAAAAGACTATAGTTATTCAAAATATTAGTTTCAGAAATCTAGTAACTCAGTGCCATAGGTTGGGAACCCCTGCATCAAGACATCCCCCAGATTGAGAAAGGCCAAAATACTGTCCAACTCGGTGTAAGTGTGATATATTCCCACACCCACAGAAAAGGAAAAGACTCAGAAGTGAAAGGTGAATTCCTGGTAAGGGCAAGTAGAGACAAGAATGTAAATATCCCTGATAGCCCAGACTAGTAAAACCTGACCAGGCAAATGTTACAAATACAGAATATTCTCTCTACCAATGCTGATAATTTTAATACTGGTTTCACAGGCATATAAATATGAGAACCAATCACATACTGGTGACATTGTCAATCTCCCATTAATATCAATGTATTGGTACATAATATGATATAATTAAAATCACTAGCAACATTTTCCTTTATTCTCCATATTGCTTTCTCTTTCGTAAATCCTTTAAAACTACAGTTTATGGATCTTGGATTTGGCTCTGTGCTGTGCATTTGTTCTTTTCATTGTCTTTCATTAGTCTATCTCAGGGGTGCCCAAACCAGCCTGGGGGCCAGATCCAGCCCCCAACACCAATTCATCTGGCCCACAACGCCCTCGTCACTCCCTGAAGCAGAAGTAAAACGCGCCAGTATGGGCGCATTTTACTTCTGCTTCTGGGAGCAACGAGGGCGTTGAGGGGCCAGATGAATTGGCGTCGGGGGCTGGATATGGCCCCCAAGCCATAGTGACCAGCCCCCTGAACCACATGACCAGCCCGCGGCCTGAAAAGTTTGGGCACCCCTGGTCTATCTTGTAGTGTTGTCAGGGTGTTGAGTCCTTCAATACTTGACAGGATGATTTCCAATTGTATCAGTTGGTGATTCATTTTGAGGAAATTGTTTTGTTTTTCAGTAATTGGTCATATTGCAGCTGCCCAATCTATACCTATAAGAAGGGGGTTGCGTGGTATGTGTCCGGCATACGTGGCCACACCCAGCCCAACCATCCTGTACCAAGCTGGCCACACTTACCTTAAGACCCTGCGAGCATCGTCGCAAGGGTCCGGATGCCGAGAGTGGGGCACCCACTCCATGAACATGAACAAAAAAGAACTACACATCCCAGTGTCCTCTGCACCACGCCACCCCTCAAGCAATCAGGTTGAAGGACGCGAGTGCGGAGGAGGCCGGGAAAGCCCAGCACGTCAAAAAATAATAATGGCAGACACATCTAGGAGACTCAGGCCTACGGCATTGGCGGGGTTGCAGAGAGGAGAGGGAGCCCCTCTTCTCTCCACGGCCCAGCCGACAAAGGCCTTCCCTCCGGGAGACGGAGGCCTAGAACGGTGCTCCGTTCAAGGCCTCCATCTCCCGGAGGGAAGACATCGCCTTCCACAGAGGACAGGGACTGAAAACCTTGGCCCCCGCCCACCAAGAAAAATGAACAGCTTCCCTCCGGGTGACGGAGGCCTAGAACAGCGCTCCATTCATAGCCTCCGTCTCCCGGAGGGAAGACATCGCCTTCCACGGAGGACAGGAGCCAAACACTTCGGCCCCCGCCCACCGAGGAAAACGAACAGCTTCCCTCCGGGAGACGGAGGCCATGAACAGCGCTCCATTCAAGGCCTCCATCTCCTGAAGGGAAGACAACGCCTTCTGGCTTCGGTGGGGTTACGGGGAGAAGGGGGAGCCCCTCTTCTCCCCGCGGGGCCGAAGGCCGGAGGCGCCCTCGCCGCAGCTTTGCCCATGCCTGTCGGAGAAATCCACCCCCTTCTCCGACAGGCGAGGGCCAAATTCGGAGCTCCCTCCCCCCTCTCTCTCTTCCGCTCTGTGTGTGTGTATGTGTGTGTGTGTGGCCTCACCGAGGCTTGGGGGAAGGTGGGGAGCCCCTCCTCTCCCCGCGTAGCTTTGGTGTGTGTGTGTATGTGGCCTCGCCAAAACTTCGTGGGGGAGGGGGACCTCCTCCTCTCCCCATGCAGCTTCAGTGTGTGTGTGTGTGTGTGTGTGTGTGTGTGGTTGTGCTTGTGGTGTGTGTGTGGTTGTGTGTGCGTGGTTGTGTTGTGTGTGTGGTTGTGGTGTGTGTGGGGGTGTATTGTGGTTGTGATGTGTGTGCGTGTGGTTGCAGTGTGTGTGCACCCCCCAAAACCACCCCTACCACCAACACCCAAAAAAAACCCTGGCCGGCAGTGCCGGGCAAAAAATGCTAGTCATCTTTTAATTCAGAGCTTACCTTTTAGGAAATTTCTCAAAGTGGTTCCAGTATTGGGCCGTCTCCTTTCTCTGCTTTGGGTCTTTGGCACCCATCAGTACCCTGCTGGGGCTGCAGTGGCTCAGTGGTTAAGAAGCTTGCATTGTTAGCTGGCAGGCCAGCAAGTCAGCAGTTCGAAACCTGGGTACCGCATGATGGATTGAGCACCCTTCTCTGTCCTAGCTCTTCAGGACATGAAAGGAGCCTCATTTAGGCATTCCCTGAGTGGAGTTTCTCCAGCAAAAATCCTTTCAACCCAGAATAATTTCTGACACAAAATTATTATTATTATAGTATCCTGCTTGCATCTTCACTGCTATCAATGGGAACAGCTAGTCCAGAATCTAGACCAGTGGTTACCAACGTGTGGCACATGTCCCACAGGGGAGCAATTTGATTTTTAAGCGGTGCAATTCAAGAATGAGTCATTAACAGTGAATGGACTTTTAGACTTTCTCCTGATGAATAGGTATTTGCTTTTTGAATAATAAGAATTACATGTCACAGATGGGGGGGGCATTAGGATTTTATAGATGCTTAGGTGGGGCATGGCCAAAAAAAGGTTGGGAACCACTGATCTAGACAGTGAGGTCAAAAACTGGGCAGCTAGGCGAAGTTCTCAGCAGTAATGTACTGTATTTTTGTTTTGAAGTGGAAGAAAGAATTGTTTTAATCCACTGATCTTCTCATACCATGCCTTAAATTCTCCAGATCAATATATAAAAATAAAATGATTATTAGCTTCTGATCTTACTTTTGCTGGGTAATGCACAAAGCCTTTGTCATAAAAAGCCATAGTATGTGAATCTCTCCTTTATTCATCCTCTCTTTTTCATGAATTCAAAATCTTTTTAAGGAAAAACATTTCAAAAAGCTCAAAGAAGACATTTAAAAAAAGATATTTTGCTTCTTAGTAACTGGATTTTGCTTTTTAGTAACAACATTTACTAATCTTACAGTATAGTAAAACCTCACATAAAGAGTGTCTCGCTTAGAGACTAACTCGCTTAAAGAGCAGAATTTTCTCTGAATAGTCGCCTCGCTTAGCAACTAAAACCAACCAAAAACTCGCTTAACTGCGGTTTCCCCATGCCCAATTGGCACGGAACCTTGGCAGAGGTTAAACCAGTTGAGCAGACTCCTGGCCACTGGCCCTTGCCAGTACGGAAATTGGGGGAGCGGATTAATAGTATAAATCATAAGGGTTTATTCACCCACACCCGACCTGACCGGCGGTTCTGCTGAGAAGGCAGATCACTAACCTCCGTTACCCATTAAGCAATTACTGACTCACAGATCAGCCTAATCCTTGGTGCAAATAGAAGCCATATTTACCCCGGCATAAGCCTCAAACAATGGTTTTTTCCCTGTCAGTGTTTGCCCGAGTTAATTAACTTCCCCTAGAGAGATTTCCCATTAACCCGAGTAAATGGGTGATGTGATTTTCTGTCATATGACGGTTTTTCCCTTCCTTGCCTTCTGGGTGCCAGCAGAAGAACTAGCTGAGCTTAGTCAGATTTGTCCAATTCGCTTGGAAATGGATGCCCTCACAGGGGCCCAGCAGGTAGTTCATTCACCAGTCCCGTATAAGCTTCTCATGGCTATACGGAAGGCCATCACAGAGACAGGACTCCAGAGTCGCTTTACTAGGGGCACGCTTCAGCAAGTGTGCGAGAACACCATGTTCATCCCGCACGACTGGAAAGCCGTCATGCGGATGATGCTCAACCCCAGCCAGTATTTGCTATGGGACAGCGAGTATCGCCTCGAGGCTCAGACAAGGGCTGCCAGGATGGGAGGCGCAGTACTTCCTGACCAGTTATATGGGTCAGGGGCCTTCGAATCCATCAATGCGCAGACCAACTTGCCACTAGCCACTCTCCAAATGTCAGCCGAGGCTGCCTTCAAGGCATTTCTCAAGGTTCCCGCAACTGGCAAAGCGGCTAAGAATTACACCGCAGTCAAACAGGGAGCCCAGGAGCCCTACATGGACTTCATCAATTGCTTAGAGGAAGCGATCAGTAGGCAGATCGATAACGAGGAAGCCCAACAAGAGCTCATGATAAAATTGGCCAAAGATAACGCCAATTTAGACTGCCGTAAAATCTTGCAGTCACTGGGCAACCGTCCCGACTTGACTCTCACAGACATGATCAGGGCTTGCGCCGACGTTGGCACAGAATCCTACAAGATGGGTCTGTTGGCAGCGGCGGTGCAGGGAGGCAGGAAACCCCGACCCAAAGGAGCATGTCACAATTGTAGCAAGGTCGGTCACTTCGCTAGGGAGTGCCGATCCAAGGGAGGAAGACAAAATTCCGGCCATCCCAAGGCTCCAAACACCCCGTGTCCGAAGTGTAAGAGAGGCTACCATTGGGCTAGGAATTGTCCGAGTTCGGGAAACCGGAACGCGGGCACGTCTCTGGCCCCGGTCCAAACAGAGACATCCCTTGCTCTGGGCGCGCCAGAGCTAGACTAGATTCCATTCACATCCCAGGCATTGCGAAGGCACAGGCCAGCCCCAAGGGTAACACAGGGCTAGAATTGACTTGCCAGGCAGACATCACATGCGACTTGCCAGGCTCAGTCTATCTGGTGGATTCCCAGTACATGGGACCCCTGCCCAAAGGCTTTATAGGTTTAGTTTTGCCTCGTAGTGTAGCAGGAGCACGTGGAATTCTTGTAATTCCGGGAGTCATCGACTCCAATTTTTCAGGCGTTCTCCAAGTTCAGCTTTGGACGCACTTACCCCAGACAATTCACAAAGGAGACACATTAGCGCAACTGATTATGGTTCCTTGTAACTCGCCAGCAGATAGCCAGGGAAGGCTCAGGGACAGCTCAGAGTCCGGGTCAGCAGACCGCTCGAGCGCAAGTGAGGCAGTGCAAGGATACCAGGTCTTAGCGACAGTGGAGACCAACATTGAATGGAAACAGCGACCAGTTATTGAGGTATTTTTGAATAAAAAATCATTCTCAGGGTTGTTAGATACCGGAGCTGATGTGAGCGTGGTCAGCCGAAGCCAGTGGCCACGGGAGTGGGCCATTGAGCCGGTGTCCGATGTGTGGGGGGTAGGCGGCATCCAAGAAGCGTTTAGAAGCCGGGAGTGGGTGGAAGTCACAATCCCAAAGGCTGACGGCACAGCGGTCATTCGGCCGCACATTCTGGACGTGCATATCAACCTTTGGGGGCAAGACATTTTACAGCAGTACGGTGCTACGCTTACCTTCGGGTAATGGCGTTGCCACTTAAATGGCTCACCGATACGCCGGTCTGGGTGGAACAATGGCCGGTAGTGGGGGAGAAATTAGTCGCCCTAAAGCAACTGGTTAAAGAGCAGCTAGACGCAGGACATATAGAGCAGTCCACCAGTCCTTGGAATTCGCCAATTTTTGTCATTAAGAAGAAGTCGGGGAAGTGGTGACTCCTCCACGATCTCAGGGAGATCAATAAATGTATACAGCCAATGGGTCCGCTCCAATGCGGCATCCCAAATCCAAATATGATTCCCGAGGGGTGGGAGATCCTAGTTGTAGATCTCAAGGATTGCTTTTACACAATTCCCTTAGACCCCAGGGACAGGGAAAGGTTCGCCTTTACGGTGCCGGTTGTGAACCACAGTGAGCCCACGCAGCGTTACGCGTGGAAATTTTTGCCACAGGGCATGCTCAATTCGCCCACCCTGTGCCAAGTTTATGTTCACAACGCACTGGCAAAGTTTTGAAGCCTTCATCCCACGGCCTTAGTTTGCCATTTCATGGACGACATCTTGGTCGCAGTGCCGCAACTCGGCAGCAAAATGTTTACTGACCTCCAGGCCAGCCTGGGGGAGAAAGGTTTACTCATTGCCCCAGAAAAAGTGCAGAGAACCAAGCCCTTCTCATACTTGGGTCATCGGCTTCTCCGTTCCTTTGCAGCACCAGTTTTGCCTCAGATAAATTTACAGGACTCAGTCACCCTGGTAGAATTGCAGCAGGTTTTAGGGAACATTAATTGGGCCAGACCATACTTCCGATTGGATACGGATCTTTTGAAACCGCTCTTCTCGCTGCTGACGCTAGGTAAGCAGCCGGCAGACCGGATACAAATTTCTTGAGAAGCACGCTTGGCTCTCGAGAAAGTAAACCAAATTCTCAGCCAAAGGTGGGTGGACAGGATTGCACAGGGGCCATATGCCCCGATCCTGAACTTGTACATAGTTCGGGCAGGATCCATGTTCACCGGAGCCCTAGGAGTAGATTCCGAGAAAGGAGCGAGTATCGTGGAATGGGTGTACTTGCCGAACACCTCTTCCCGAAACATCGTTCCTCCCCAAGAATTGGTCTCCGCTGTGATTTACCACGAAAGGCTGAGAGCCAGGGACATTTCAGGGCACGACTTAGCAAAGATCGTGGTCCCGTTCACCAAAGAGCAGGTTCAGCAATTGATGTAGCTCAGTGACTCGCTTCCAATTGCTTTGGAGGGATTCACCGGATGCTTGGCATACCACTTGCCAAAAGACCCCAGACTCGTCTCACTTCAAACGCAGACAGTCAGCTTGTTCGAATTGATTTCGCTGGTTCCACTTCAGGGGGCCAGGACAGTTTTTACGGATGGGGGTCGCACTTATGGTGTCTTGACTTGGCAGGAGGGCCAGGCTTGGCGCACGCTGTTAACTCTTCCACAGAAGTCCGCACAGCGGGCAGAGTTGGCAGCGGTGAACCTTGCCTTGCGCACCTTCGCCAAAGAGCGCCTAAACATCATTACTGACAGTCAGTATGTCAGGAATTTGCTTCACAGTCTACCGGGAGCATACATTACTCCCGCGATAGACAAGAATTTGCTGAGTTTGTTCCTCACTGCTCAATTTCATTTGCGAAACCGCACGGAAGCGCTCTATATCGCCCACATCCGAAGTCACCAAGACCTACCGGGTCCGATCTCCGCGGGCAATAGCAGAGCGGATGCGGCAGCAAAGGAAATTCAGCAACATTCAGTGTTAGGTGTTTTCACTACAGCAATTCAGAGTCATGCATTCTTCCATCAGAATGCCAAAGCGCTCGCCAGACAGTTCAATCTGCCACTTTCTCAAGCCCAAGGCATAGTTCGCTCTTGCCAGCATTGTGCAGGGGCACCGGGGGCGCCCTCGTGGGGGGTCAACCCACGAGGGACAGAGGCCAAATAGGTATGGCAAATGGACGTCACGCACGTTCCGCAGTTTGGCAGATGGCAGTACATGCACGTTTGCATCGATACCTTTTCGCAATTCGTCTGGGCGACAGCACAAAAAGGGGAGACAGCTTCCCACGTGGAGCAGCACCTTCTGGCCTGCTTCGCGGCGATGGGCAAACCTCGGCACGTGAAAACCGATAACGCGCCATCCTACAGTTCTAGGCAGCTAGCTAACTTCATGGCCACTTGGGATATTAAGCATACTTTTGGTGTTCCTTACAATCCGCAGGGGCAAGCGATTGTGGAACGAGTCAATCGAACACTCAAGTCCTATATTGACAAACAAACAGAAAGGGGGAGCCACCAGCCCTCCCCAAGTCACAGGGTCAGGCACAGCATTGTCTGAATAAGGTATTGTTCACGTGCAATCACCTTAACGTTTTTTCCGATTGCACGCCGCAGGAGAAACACTTCCGCCGTTCGGAAGCTCTCCCGCGACCAATGGTCCGATACCGGGTGCCACCAGACCCTTCCTGGAGGGGCCCGGCGCCACTCGTAACCTGGGGAAGAGGGTATGCTGCAGTTATGTCTCCTACAGGTGTCATTTGGATTCCAGCTCAGTGTGTTAAGCCTCACTTGGAACCACATGGCTTGGACCCATACCGACCCGAGTCCGATCCCGGAGATGGAGGACCTCACCCTGACCGAGGGGACCCGGCGGGAGAAGCGGCGACTGCGGACGACAGCGCCGAGGATCACCTGGGGGATGGTCAAGACCCTTTGCAGTGAGGCCCAGGACGCCCTCCGGCGCGAGGAGAGGGAGCCGACACCGGAGAATTTCGTAGCTGCAGTCTTTGCCCAGATTAATGCCAACTCCATGGCATTCACCATCATCCTGATCCTCTCCCTACTTGCGGGGGGAGGCGTTCAGGCCGCCTCACTAAAGGCCAACGATTTAATGCCAGGCAGAGACCTCTCTGCCCGGATGCACTACAACATATGGGAAAGGTTGCCGGGTCTCGTCAACCAGTCCGATTTTTGCCTGAAGCAGGACATTGGTTCTGCCTCGATCCTGAGCACCTGTCTCATCCCTGTGTGCCACACTCCAGGCGTGCACCCCAGGGATGGCGACTGGCTCGTGAAACGAATTTTCAGCCCGTACGACCCAGCAAGTTCCTCGGAATATGCCCGCTGGGAGATGCGGCTGACAATGACTTTGCCAGCTGACGCAGCCACTCTCCACACTCCTCAAGTGGCGGTCAGCCCGAACTCTACTTGTGCTCGAATGACCGGCTGCTCCGCAGTCGGCCGCAGGCGCCGTTGCCTTGAAGTCGGCAGCGGCAATTGGACTTGTAATAACCCACAGACACTTGGTTCAATGTATGCTCATGTCACCCTACCTTCGGGTTGGTTCTTTACATGTAATCAGTATACTTGGAACTACATTCCCGCAAATGTATCAGATGCTATATGTTGCATTAGTCGTTTGACACTGTTACTCCCTTCTAAGGAAATGGTTACCCCAAGCACAAATGTTTCAGATGTTCCCTCACCCGTTAGACACACTCGTGCCACTCAGTTAGACAGCTCATGTGATAGTAACATCAGGGTCCTTAGCCCAGCTGAATACGTCTCGTTGGCAGTCAGCATACTTGGCGTGCCAGGCTTAGCCGTTGGCAACGCTCGGAGAATTGGTCAATTGGCTTGCGGATTAGCAAAAGCCATTAACCATACCTCCTCAGCGATAGCGCTGCTCAATCAGGAGCAGGCAGAGCTTCGCCATGCCATTCTTGACAATCAAGCAGCGATAGACTATCTCCTGCTATTGCACCACCTAGGTTGCGAATCTGTCCATGGCATGTGTTGCTTCAATCTCACTGACAACTCACGCAAAGTCCAGAGCCAGCTCACGGACCTCCACACCCTAGTCAAGAACATTAAGCAGGGTTCGATATGGGATTGGTGGAGTTCGTTATGGTCATGGATCCCGTGGGGGTGGCTCCAGACGACGCTCCAAGTGATCGTGGGGGTGATAGTACTAGGCATAGCAGGATGCTGTTTCATGCAATGTATTCCCTCACTGTTCTCGCTGTTCTCGAGGTGTCCCTCGTGGGGGGAACCCCGAAGCGTCATTCCCGCTCATCAGCTGATGCCACTCTTACGCAGGGTCGCCTGTCAGGTTGCTAAACAATAGAAAAAGGGGAGATGCGGTTTCCCCATGCCCAATTGGCACGAAACCTTGGCAGAGGTTAAACCAGTTGAGCAGACTCCTGGCCACTGGCCCTTGCCAGTACGGAAATTGGGGGAGCGGATTAATAGTATAAATCATAAGGGTTTATTCACCCATACCCGACCTGACCGGCGGTTCTGCTGAGAAGGCAGATCGCTAACCTCCGTTACCCATTAAGCAATTACTGACTCACAGATCAGCCTAATCCTTGGTGCAAATAGAAGCCATATTTACCCCGGCATAAGCCTCAGACAATGGTTTTTTCCCTGTCAGTGTTTGCCCGAGTTAATTAACTTCCCCTAGAGAGATTTCCCATTAACCCGAGTAAATGGGTGATGTGATTTTCTATCAGATGATGGTTTTTCCCTTCCTTGCCTTCTGATCTATATATGATGATGCTTTTCTCTCAATAAACCACTGATCTGATCTCGCTCCATATTGCCTCGTATCGTTACTTGATCAGTCTCCTCCGGGACCTAACGGCCGTCCTAGCGGCCCCGATTCCTACACTTAACAACTAAATCAGGGTTCACAATCCCACCCACCAAAAGTTATAATTGGTCACTTACAGTGGTGTTTAACTTAAAGAGCAAACTAGTTTAAAGAGCAATCCCGTGGAACACATTATGCTCTTTAAATGAGGTACCACTGTATTTGGAAATCGCTACCACGGAAAACCTTGAGAAAACCTTTTAAAAGATCTGCTGAATTTCAGTTTGCTTTTTAAATATATTTTCATTCACAGTGAAAACTACCAGTCTAATCCCCTTCCAATGAACTTCACTCCACTTATAATCTCCTTTGGAATTCAATTGCATTTCACTGCAACTATTTGGAAAACATCGAAGAAATTCTTGAAACTTTTTTAAAGCTGCTGTACTATTTGTTTGTGTCTTGCTTGTTTGTAGATTACGGCTGACACTGAAAGGGCCAGATTAATTCCAGGGCCGAAGGTGTTTTCCCCACCGTTTGTCATAGTTGATGCCCATTTGAGGCTTGCATTTTTTGGATGGTGTAGAGAAACCCCAATATCACCAGTGCATAATCAGGTAGGTAAAGGTGTCCCTTGCTCAAAAGCCAGTTGTATCTGACTAGAGCTCAGTGCTCAAAGAGCCAATGCTGTCTGTGTTTGCAGACATTTCTGTGGACATATGGCAGGCATGCCTTAATACCGAAGTGCATGGAACACTGTTCACCTCTCCCACTGAAGTGCTCCCTATTTATCTACTTACAATTTCTTGCTTTCGAACTGCTAGGTTCGTAGGAGCTGGGACAGAGAGGAGCGCTCACTCCGTCATGCAGGACTTGAGTCTCGAACTGCTGACCTGCCAACCTTCCAGTCATCATGTTCAGAATCTTAACCACTGAGCCACCGTAGTCCCATAACCAGGTACAATTAAAGAAAAAATACACCATCTGTGTGGGGCTGTGTGAAGGTATTCTTGGCTTCCTGACGCTGTTGCGATTATGTAGCGTCATTGACATGAAACAAAATAATATGATAGACAGCAGAAGTGTCCACAAGAAATCTAAATATGAGAGAAAGAGAAGAAAAATGAAAGAGGAAGGGTGAGAGGGGGGGGAAATGTTCAAACCAAATGCACCAGTTCTACTGAAGCAAAGAAACGACTATTTAATCCAAGGATTCTCAACCCATGGGCTGGATGTGGCCCACAGCACCATTTCATGTGGCCCCCCACTGCCTCCACCACACCTGGAAGTGCCATGTGGTGGAGGAAGGGCAAAATGGCCATCAGGCCCCCAAAGCTGTCTGCAGGAGCGTGACCCGGCCCCCAGCTTAAAAAGGTTGAGAACTCCTGATTTAATGCATATTAAGTCAGATTTGTTTTCTCCAGTAGAGACATTTCCTGTTTCTCCAGTGTGCTTCAGTCTGTAAAACTACCCAGAGCTAAAGGAGAAGCCCAGACATGAAAAGAAAAGGAAAAAATCCTCACCTAGACTCTTCTTGACATTACTTGGCACACTAACCATTGCAAAATTTGTTTTCATGGTTACGTTTACGGGGTACAGCCTCCTACATGCTCATTTCAACATCACTGACCCTTTCCTGGAAAGAAGATTATAATCAGCAAGAAGCTGAAGAACAATGGTATGGGACAGGGAATGGTATCTTCTGAGACTTTGGGTCAGCTTGTGGAATTTCTCTGGAAAATGCTTCCAGGCAACTTGAGTATACATTTTCTGCTGAGTCTTTTAACCCACTCCAACCAGGACATCTGCCCACTGATTACCACAACTGTTGCCATGTTGTCATATATAAATCAATTCCCTTCTGATCCTTTACAGTGCCAAAATCACCAGTAATATTGGGATTCCAAAATGTAATACTCCACATGGCACCTCCCTTCAGGGTTGCGGCCATCACTTTGCACATCCTTGGCCCATCAAGTAAATGTTGAAATCAACACTGCTCACAGCACCTGATTGTACCTGTAAGATGTTGCTGTGGTCCAACAGAGTCTGCCAGAGAAACAGAGTTGTCATTATGATGCTCCAAAACATCCTCCAAACCTACAAATTCTTCATATTATTCTTCTGGAAATGCTAATATTGTTAGATAATAATTTCGTGTCAGAAGTTATTCTGGGTTGAAAGGATTTTTGCTGGAGAAACTCCGCTCAGGGAACGCCCGGGTGTGGCTCCTTTCATGTCCCCAAGATCTTTTCCCATCAAAGTGGTCACTATATATATACTTGCAATTTCTTGCTTTCGAACTGCTAGGATGGCAGGAGCTGGGACAGAGATGGGCACTCAATCCGTCATGCAGTACCTGGGTCTCGAACTGCTGATGTGCCAGCCTTCCAGCTTACAAGGCAAGCTTCTTAACCACTGAGTCACCACAGCCCTGTTATTAGATGCACAGACATTACGGTGGCTCAGTACTGACTGGTTCTCCTGAAGGTGTTTTTATTGGGGGGGGGGGGGATCTTCACCCAGGGGTTTTGGTTTGTAGTTTTTTGTCCCTTAACTATAGCATACATCCTCAAAGAGTCCTTCTCTGGTGTCAATGTCCCTGCCACAGTGTCTACCTGAATTCCCAGGTGCACATGGCAAGTATCCAGGTCATCTCTTTTCCATCTGTCAAAGGTGTCCTGAATTCTTTGGCTATCGACTGGCATCACTGCAGCTGGCCAGCAAAGGCAAGAAACCCAGTGGATCAGAACATTAAGAAATTGTCCCAGGGGCAGGGCATCCAATTCTTTAAGATCAACTCCAAAAAGGGGCTCAGTGTTTGCCCATGAAACAGACCAACCAACAGGCCTAGTTTTATCATAGTACCACTCCCTATTAAATTAAAAACCAACCAGATGAAAATCCTATGTCTTTGCAGAGAGTAGTCAGAAAGCATAGTGTACACTACATTTGGCCTTGAGGGCGTTTCGGCCACAAAACCTGACCATGCTGATTGCCCTTAACTACTTGAGCTGTGTTGCATGTCAAAGTGTGCAAAAATGACAGTGGCTAATGAGAATAGGACTCCATCCCTCTCAAAATGGCTGCAACCATGCCATTAGTTCCTACCATCACCAGCTGACAAACCCAACCTCAGGTAAGTTAGAAGCCTATTACGTGCAATAGTAAGTTACTGTAAGAATTTATTTATTCACATTTTGGTGCAAGCACCACTCAGGGCGGCTTGCAATGTACTATACCACATTTTCTCTCATTAACAAAGTTTGAATGTAAACATACCTCAAAACATCCGGAAACTATCTATTGCTGAAAAACAAAGATTTATGTACTATATGTGCTTTTCTGCCATTTTCCCTATCTACATTGTTTGTTATTTCTATATTTGGGCTCAACATGATGAACTCCAAGATCTAGTCTTTCCATGTTATCGACATAATTCCATTTTGAAATATAAAAATTACACTGAAGTTCAAATACCACACTCAAAGATTTCAATAGCAATTTGGTGCCTATATGGGCTCATACACACTCAGCTTTCTCAAGCATTAGGTAAAGGTAAACTTAGACATGTTATATTTTAAGACTTCAACTCCCAGAATCCAGTTGGGGATGGGGAAGTCTAGACCAGGAGTTCTCAACCTTTTAAAACGGAGGGGCCAGGTCATGCTCCTTTAAACAGCTTCGGGGGCCGGACGGCCATTTTCCCCTTCCTCCACCACATGGCATTTCTGGGTGTGGTGGAGGCTGTGGGGGCCCCATATGAAATTGCGCCATCTGGCCTGCAGGCCACAGGTTGAGACTCCCTGGTCTAGACATTACAGTCAAGTAACACCCCCCCCCCCAAAGCTTTGCTCAGTTATGTCTTCCTTATTTGAAAAAGGAAATCATTATAAGAAACTAGTTATTTATGACTTGTTCTTCTGGCACTATACTATTCTCACAATAACTCCCACAATAACTTGGGAAGTTGAAGGTCCATGAGAAGTGATACAGAAACAGGCTTGACCATAAAGATAAATAGCTACTTAAATGAGACCTTGATTTGATAGTTGGTCCAGACCAAGCAACTTCTAACAAGGAAGTTACCTGGTTAAAATATTATTCTGGCAGGATTTGTTCTTAACAAACCCATATTGCCACCTAGATATTACTGCATTGTTTTCAAGGTGCTTACAGACTTACTCTTTTATAATCTGCGGCATAAATTTCCCTGGGATTGATGTCAGGCTGACAGATCTGTAGTTACAGTGTAACCTATTTGTGAGCTCTTCCCCCCCCCCACCCACAGACTGTGTTTTTGAGGCCTCACAAGCACCCTCTACTGGAGGGGTAATTGTTTTATGAAAAAGAGTCCCTTTTTGGGACATAACCAGTGATGCACTCCAAAAAAATTTACTACCACCTCTGTGGGCGGGGCCAAATATGTGGGCATGGCCAATGCAATGGTGCATAGAGGTGGGCGTGGCCTATGAAAATTTCCGCTACCGGTTCTCCCAAACAGGACAGAACCTGCTTCAGTGCATCACTGGACATACTGTAACTCCTACAGGTTTCTTTAGTTGTCAGCATCCACTAGTCAACATGGCCCCACCTCTTCCTTGGATACAGATAATCTGGCCCTTGAGAAAATGGTATCTTAAATTCTATCTCATCCTGTTGCAAAACAGACTACAAGGCGCATTTTACTTCCGCTTCCAGTGGGAGGAACCATGTGACCGGCCCGCTAAACTACGTGACCGGCCCATGGCCTGAAAAGTTTGGGCACACCTGCCCTAGGGATTTGAACTCCATTCAAAGTAATAAGGTATTCCATAACAGTTCAAAGTCCTCCTGATTAGGTTCCTTACACTGTGTCCAAACACATTATTTCCAGTCTTATCTTCTAGGAAACACAGCCCATTGTCCCAAAATCCAAGTCTCTCATGTTGGTATCACCTTCATACTCACCATGAGTATTTTCCTTTCCTTTTCTATTCCTCTTCAGAGCTGTGGTATAAGAAGACTACCTGGGCCCCCAAAATCCTTGGATTTCCTTCCCAGGCTTCAAAGTCTGATGTTATTTCTTCATAGTGCCATCACTTCACTAATCCATCCACCAGGGAGATAGAATTTCAGTAATTCCAAGGATCTTCCTGGCATATTTCAGTTTTAGTCCCACACAGGTAAAGGTCGCCCTTGCTCAAAAGCCAGTCGTATCTGACTCTAGGGTTCAGTGCTCATCTGTTTACAGCCAAAGCGCCAGTGCTGTCTGCGTCTGCAGACGTTTCTGTGGACACGTGGCAGGAATGCCTCAACACTAGAGTACACAGAGCACTGTTTCCCTTCCCATTAAAGTGGTCACTATATACTTGCAATTTCTTTCTTTCGAACTGCTAGGTTGGCAGGAACTGGGACAGAGACTGGAGCTCACTTCCTCATGCAGCACTCGGGAATTGAACTCGGACATTCCAGTCATTGAGTTCAGCATCTTAACCACTTGAGCCACCACAGTCCCTCCCACACAGGAGGAAGTCTTTTACTACAATTACTCTTCTCTTCTCCCTTTTGTAGGATGTAGGTAGCCCTGCAGGACAGAATGAGCTCCCGTCTTTGTCCCAGCTCCTGCCAACCTGAATGGTCACCTCGCTTAACAACTAAAACCAACCAAAAAATCGTTTAACAACTAAATCGGGGTTCGCAATCCACCACCACCACCCACCAGAAGTCACAATTGGTCACTTACAATGGTGTTTTGCTTAAAGAGCAAACCCGCTTAAGGAGCAATCCCGTGGAACGCATTATGCTCTTTAAGCGAGGTGCCACTGTATTTTAAAATGTAGTTAAATGTCTTTCCTAATCTTGTTAAATATTTTTTTCAAATTCCTGTTGCTTTCCCTGTTCACTTGCTTCCAGAGGTCTGTCTGCATGCTAGGAGCTAATAAACAGAAAGTAATGCATATACCAGGAAGAGGGGCCTATAAAATGAGGGTGAAATGGAAGTGGCAAAGAAATCAGACTGTTTTTTGTAGTTCTAAAGATAATTTAACAAGGAGAAAAACCCGGTTTGGCTGAGACACTTTACTGCCTGGGGAAAGGTTAAGAACGATGCCTCTCCCCTCCCATTCTATGTACAGAAAATGACTGGACTTCCCATTGAATCTGAAGAACACAGAGGAGAGCTATACTTGATCACACCAAATGACTACCTATAGGACTGTGATGGCATACCTTGGCACTCCAGATGTTCTTGGATATCAAATCCCAGAAGCCCAAGCAGCCTGTGAATCCATATGAATGGGTTTACTGTGATTCATCCGACCCGCACTGCCCTTGTCGCTCCTGGAAGCGGAAGTAAAATGCGCCCATACTGTTAGGACTCTTCCGGGTTAACCCTGCATATGGGCATGTTTTACTTCCGCTTCTGGGAGCAACGAGGGCAGCGCGGGCCGGATAAATCGCAGTAAACCCATTTGTGTGGATTCACAGGCTGCTTGGGCTTCTGGGAATTGAAGTCCAAGAACATCTGGAGTGCCAAGGTACGCCATCACGGCTATAAGAGATTTCTGTGACCACCCAGTTGCCTATAGGAAGCCTGCCAGCAGATCACATGTGCAACTCTACTCTCCATCTTACAACTCCGCATCAACTGATATACAGAGATATAACCATCTCAACTGCTGTCAGTAATACATAGCTGCCATGCCCAGTAACCACTGATGGCCCAAATCCCCTTGTGTAAACACAAAGCAGAAGGATAATTATGGAGGGACCATCCCTGCTCCTGCAAATCCCTTGTCTTCTGCCTATTCTCACACTGGAAGTACAACTGATTGACTGGAAACCTGTGGCGCAAGGCTTTTCTTCCGCATTTAGCCATTAGGGTACTGCCCCCTGTATTTATGTACAGTAAAACCCCGACTTACAAATGCTTGATAAGGGACAAAGACGGAAAGGAGCTAGCTGATGCAGAAGAAATTAAGAATAGATGGAAAGAGTACACAGAGGAACTCTACAAAAAGGAACTCAACACTCCTGATAGTCACAATGATGAAGATTTTGAACCTGAGCCAGATATCCTGGAGAGTGAAGTCAGAAAGGCCCTAAAGAGCACTGCAAACAACAAAGCTAGTGGAGATGATGGTATCCCAGTTGAATTTTTCAAAGCTTTAAAAGATGATGGCATCAAATTACTGCATTCAATATGCCAGCAGATTTGGAAAACAAAACAGTGGCCACAGGACTGGAAAAGATCAGTATATGTTCCAATCCCAAAAAAGGGCAATGCCAAAGAATGCTCAAATTATCGAACAATTGCGCTCATCCCACACGCCAGCAAGGTGATGCTCAAGATAATACAGGATAGACTTCAGCAGCATGTGGAAAGAGAACTACCAGAGGTGCAGGCTGGTTTCAGAAGAGGCAGGGGGACTAGAGACCACATTGCCAACATACGCTGGATCATGGAGAAAACAAAGGAATACCAGAAACAAGTTTACTTTTGCTTTATTGATTACACTAAGGCCTTTGATTGTGTGGACCACAACAAGATGTGGCAAGTGATTAAAGAGATGGGAATACCAGAGCACCTCATATGCCTCCTGAGAAATCTGTACAGGAACCAAGAAGCAACAGTTAGGACAGAACACGGAATGACAGAGTGGTTTGGAATAGGAAAAGGAGTAAGACAAGGCTGCATTTTGTCACCCTGCTTATTCAACTTATACACAGAGCACATAATGCGCAACGCAGGGATGGAGGAATCACAATATGGGATTAAAATTGCTGGGAGAAACATCAACAATCTGAGATATGCAGACGACACCACCTTAATGGCAGAAAGTGAGGAAGACCTAAAGAATCTCTTGATCGGATTGAAGGAGGAGAGTGCAAAAGCTGGCTTGAGACTCAATATCAAGAAAACCAAGATAATGGCAACAGGCCCGATCAGTTCCTGGAGAATAGATGGGGAAGAAGTAGAAGCAGTGACAGATTTTACATTCTTAGGATCTAAGATCACTGCAGATGGAGATTGCAGCCATGAAATAAAAAGGCGACTGATTCTTGGGAGACAAGCCATGAAAAACCTGGGGAACATGGTGAAAAGCAGAGACATCACCTTGAAAACAAAAATTAGAATAGTCAAAGCAATGGTATTCCCAGTGGTAATGTACGGATGTGAGAGCTGGACAATTAGGAAAGCTGAACGCAGAAGAATAGATGCCTTTGAAATGTGGTGCTGGAGGAGAGTTTTGAGGGTACCCTGGACAGCGAGGAGAACAAATAGGTCAATCTTAGAAGAAATCAACACTGACTGCTCATTGGAAGGTCAAATAGTAAAGATGAGGCTAAAGTACTTTGGGCATCAAATGAGAAGGGAGGATTCACTTGAGAAGGCCGTGATGTTGGGAAAGGTGGAGGGCAAAAGAAGAAGGGGGAGGCCAAGGATGAGATGGATAGATGGTATTGTAGACACAATGGGCACAGAACTGGGAGGACTGAGGGGGATGGTGGAGGACAGAGGTGCCTGGAGAACGATGGTCCATAGGGTCGCAAAGGGTCGGAATCGACTGTGCGACTGAACAACAACACAAATGCTTCGAGTTACATAAAATTTGACTTACATAATGATTTTGTGCTAAAACCATGTCCCGATTTACACCATTTCCTATGGGTTTGCTTCAAGTTGCATAAAGATTCTTTTTCCTGTGGGTTTGCTTCGATTTACATAAAAATGTCATTTTTCCTATGGGTTTGTTTTGAGTTACAAAAAAATTCAATTTAAGCAAAAGCCTATGGAACGGATTTTTTCTGTAAGTAGGGGTTTTACCGTACTCACTTTTTAAAAGCTGTCCAGATTAGTTACAGTTATCTGCAGTTTTGCCCTACAGAGATATTTTAGAGCAGGCGTTCCCAACCTAAGGCCTGTGGCCCGGATCTGGCCCAAAGCACCATTTCAGGTGGGGACCCCAATCCTCCAAGGGAATTTGAGAAACAAAATGAGCCCCCTTTGAAGCTGTTTGGACAAAATGGCCACCACCCCCATCGTGCAGGCAGGGCAAATTGTCCATCCGGCCCTCGAAGCTGACTGAGAGAGCATGACCCGGCACCCGGCTTGAAAAGGTTGTGAACCCCTGCTTTAGAGGTTTGATGAAGGTATTACCCCCTTGCCTCCACATAGCTCTGTTCTCCATTGTTGTTGTTGTTGTTCAGTTGCACAGTTGAGTCCGAACTCATGGACCACAGCACACCAGGCACACATCATTGGAGGGCATTTACAATGGCATGTTGGGCTCTTCCTTCTGCAGTTCTTAAGGGGAGGTTTCAAGCAACACTAATGTCAGAGAGACAATGCCCCTGTGACACTGGAGAAATCGAAACCACAGTGCACATTCTCTACACCTGCCCTTTTTACATAGACATCCAAAACAAGTTTATATCTCCACTGCTCTGCAAATATCCGGGTCGGTCAAAGAGCACATACACCCACTGGATGGTATCAGATGAAAGCCCCGCTTTCCCCTGCAACGCTGCCAGGTTCTGTGCTGCAGCATGTAGGATCAGAACAATCCTGGCAGGTCCTTCATCTAAATCAGGGGTAAGCAAACCTGGCTCTCCAGGTGTTCTTGGACTTTATCAGAAGCCCAAGTCAGTACACCTGCTGATCAGGGCTTCTGGGAAATGAAGTCTAAGAACATCTGGAGAGCCAAGTTTGCTGACCTCTGATCTAAATAAATTACCAGAACTACATCATAGATTTAGTAGTAGAAGTAGCATAATTTATTTTATTATTAATCTCAAACAATCACTTTATTATGGTCTATGACCAGTACAGTAAAATGAGAGGCAAAAAATTTAAAATTTAAGTGCTTAGAATGTAGTTAAAATATATTATTTAAAAAACATATCCAGGCAATTTAAATGCTTAAAATGTAGTTAAAACACATTATTTAAAAAACAAACATTTTATGTACTAATCTAATACTCCTTTAACTCAGAGTAGACGCTCCTTTCAAAATGTATTTTAATATGTATTTTAACTTCAGTTTTTTTGCTGTACATTGTAACCTCAGTTAACAAATGGCTCAGTTAATATAAAAATGGCATAACAAAAGCGAATCCATAGAAAACAGTAGCTCGGTTTACGGATTTTTTTTCAAAACGGGTTAATTGGTTTTCAATGCATTCCTATGGGAAACTGCATTCAATGCATTCCTATGGGAAATTTGGTTAAAGTAATTTTCACTGTAAGTAACGTCCAGGAGAATGCATTAATTACGTTAACCGAGGTTCCACTGTACTATGCTGGTTTTGGACCATAATAAAGATAACTGACTAAAGAAGAAAAAAGCAATAATGCTGGGAAATATTGAAACATCCAGGAAAAGAGGAAGACTACATGTGAGATGAATTGACCTCCTAAAGAACCCACAAGCTTGACTTTATAAGAGCTGAGGACAGGACATTTTGACAGCATGATAAGGTAACAACATCAAACATAAACTCAGGCATCAACACTCGATTTTCTAAATGCAGTGCGATTTATTTCTATGCAGAGACGTTTGATCCTCACCACATGTAGACTAGACATGTTTAGACAAAAGTAAGCCTGATGAGGCTTATTCTCGCATACATGTTTCTACAAATGGACTTTTTCTCAAGTAATTGCACTGCAAAATTCTCCTAGCATTTTAAAGAACATTTAATACCTCTACAACACTTTCTTAAAGACAGAAAGGGGAGGGCAGGGAAAACAAGAAAGGCCGCTTCTGTCACGCTTTCTTTGCGCATAAAACAAAACCAAGTGATAATTACGTCAAATAAACATGGCTAGGATGCAAGCCCATCGAATTTTCATCAGAGCTTGGGAAAAGTTACTTTTTCAGTCAGTCAGTCTAGATTCTGAGAGTTGTAGTCCCCACCACCACCACCACCAAAATAAAAAAAACCACTAACTTTCCCCAAGCTCTGCATTTTCCTTTGTGTAAACGCAGTAGATCTGTGTGGTGTGGAAATTTTAAGACAAGGGTGCCCAAACTTTTCGGGCTGTGGGCCGGTCATGTGGTTCATGGGACCGGCCACTATGGCCCACGGGCCAGATCCAGGCCCCAACGCCAATTCATCTAGCCTGTGAAGCCCAAGTTGCTCCTGGAAGCGGAAGTAAAACGCACCCATTTTACTTCTGCTTCCGGGAGCAACGAAGGATTCGCGGGCTGGATGAATTGGCATGGGGGGGGCAGGCCCCGGCCCACAGGCCATAGTTTGGGCACCCCTGATTTAAGATCTGCAAGTTCTGCAAAGGATGTAGGCTTCTTGCAGGCAGGGAGCGCGCTCTAACTGCCGGAGGGGGAGAGAGAGGAAGAAAAAAAAACCCGAACATTTTCCTTTTAAACGGGGAGGGGAAATCGGGGCGGCGAAACCGGATCCCCCACGTGACCGCCCAGAAAGCCTGTGTTGTGTGTGTGTCCCCCCCCCCCCACCCCCTTGCAGTTACGGAGCGAAAGGACGGGAGGGAAAGACGCAAAAAGAAAAGAAGAAAAGTCTCGCTAGTTCCGCCCGGCCCGTGTGTGTGATGATGCGCCGCCAGAGAAGGGGGCCCAGAAAGTAAACGCGGTTTCTCTCCTCCAACTCCCTTTCTCCGGATTCCTCGATGCCATACCGACGTCCTCCTCCCTCCTCTCTGGTCCCCGTCGCCCAGTCGCCCAGCTAACGCCCGTCTCTCCCCCACCCCCGTCTTGACAACAACAACAACAACATGCCCGAGCAGCTCAGCGTCTCGGAGTTCGTGGCAGTGACATGGGAAGACCTGGCGTCGCCGGCGGTGGCGTCTACTTTCCCCTCCAAGATGCAGAAGTGCCGCGGGGCGGCGGCGACCTTGGAGGAGGTGAGCCGGGATGGCTGGGGAGCCCTCGGAAGAATTGAAGGGGGGGGGATCCCAAGAGGGAGGAGGAGAAGGCTTGGCCACGCCGGTGATCTCAAGACTGCTGGAGGAGGATTGCAGAGAGAGGTCTCCAAAAAATCCGCCTGGCCATCCTCCCCCCCCCCCCCTGTGTGTGTGTGTGTGTGTGAGAGAGAGAGAGAGAAATAGGGCCGTAGCCAGGATTCTAGAGTTATTTATTATTTATTTTATTTATGTATTGCTCACATTTGTATTGCTGCCCAATCGGCAAGCGATTGGGGGGGGGGGGAATATTTTTTCAGGAGGTGCAACATTGACTCACACATACACCGCGCCACGCACTTTCATTAATTCTTTTCTGCTCGGACTATATGAAGTGGTCGCCGGGGGTTAGTCTGTGTGCAAAGCATATCTGAGAGTAAATCAAAGAGAACAGCAAAAGGTTTCCCTTGCTCGAACGCCAGCCGTATCCGACTCTAGGGTTCAGTGCTCATCTCTGTTTCAAAGCCAAAGAGCCAGCGCTGTTAGTCATTAGGTGCCACAACATTTTTGTCCCTTTTTTTTTTGCTGTTCTCTTTTATTTACTCTCAGATATGGATCTCGAAAGCTCGCGCATCGTTTTAATTTTTGAGTGATCCAAAGGTATCCCAGCCCTCCTACATTTTTTTTTTTGCATTTTTAAAATAATATTCCTCAACATGTTTCCTCAATATTCATTGCAGCCTGGAATCGAACCTACAGTTCCTGGTTCCTGTTCCGTGCGCGACTCGAGTTTCATGCAACAAACCTATCAGGCTCAGCTCATAACTCAAGGGAGTAAACCCTGGCGCTGGCGGGGAGGCGTAAAGAGCGTGGAAAGGGCTCTCTGTTTTCCGCGCCCTTTGTGGCGAGCGACTTGAATCTCTTTCCTTCACGGCTTATGTGGCTTATCTCTAGAGCAAAGTTAAATAAATAAATAAAGACAGTAACGAGCGAGGGGGATATTTTTAAGCCAATAATGCCGCTTCATACGTTACACACACGGCGAACACGTCCCCTGATTGGGGTTTTCTGATGGGGGGGGGGGCTGCGTGCAAATTGCCATACTCAAGTTTTTAGTGGTTTGCTTATTCAGCTGTAAGACTAGAGTGCCTTGCTGTGGAAATGTGTGTGTGTGTGTGTGTGGGGGGGGAGATTTGTACTGGTCTGGCTTCTATGAAAGAGGAGGGTCCTACTTCGAACCTGAAATGAGTATTGGAAAAGTTCCTTAAAATTACTGTGTACCTGAGGTGTATAAAATGGTGCCCTGAAGCCTCACTCTTATGTCTGATGAAATGGACTTGGTCCACGAAAGCTCACGGTTAAATACAGGAGTTAGTCTTTAAGGTGCCACAACATTTTTTGTCTTTTTTTTTTTTTGGCTGTTCTGTTTTTTTGCTAAGATGCTGACTGGGAGGCGGAAGGTCAGCAGTTTGATTCCCGAGTACTGCAGGATGGAATGAGCTGTCTTTGTCCCAGCTCCTGCCAACCTAGCAGTTCGAAAGCAAGAAATTGCAAGTAGATAAATAAGGACTACTTCGGTGGGAAGGTAACAGTGTTCCGTGCACTCCGGTGTCTAGTCATGCCTGCCACATGACCACAGAAACGTATGCAGAAGCAGACAGCGCCGGCTCTTTGGCTTTGAAACAGATGAGCACTGAACTCTAGAGTCGGATATGACTGGCTTTCGAACAAGGGAAACCTTTACCTTTAGAGTTCCTTAAAATGTTACTTAAGTGTAAAATTATTTAACACAAGAAGGAAAGCCAGAAGGATGTGGTAAACACAGGTATAATATTATGTTCTTCTATTAATCCATAGGATTGCCACCTATTGGAAATGATTTAACAGCACATGGCAACAATAAAATAGCAGCTGGATGGACTAATAATTGGGATGGGGCTTAGTTTGGCTCTTGGCCTCACCATGCTGGGGCTGTGGTGGCTCAGTGGTTAAGAAGCTTGCCTTGTTAGCTGGAAGGCTGGCAAGTTGGCAGTCCGAGACTCGGGTAGTGCATGGCGGCTTGAGCGCCTGTCTCTGTCCCAGCACTTGCCAACCTAGCAGATCAAAAGCAAGAAATTGCAAGTAGATAAATAGGAACCACTTTGGTGGGAAAAAGATCTTGCAGACATGAAAGGAGCCTTATTCGGGTGTCCCTTGAGCAGAGTTTCTCCAGCAAAAATCCTTTCTCCCAGAATAATTTCTGACACAAAATTATTATTATTCAGTACCATGCTGGGTTTCCATCTTCCCTTTCCCTCTGAAACTATAGTAGTTGTTTCCTTCCCCCAGAAGATTTTTATTGGCATCGGGACATAGTGGATCCCAATATCCTCCTGCAGTATCTCTGTGTTAGATATTTTGGGATGGAAGAACTGGAAATGTGCCTTCAAGTCACTTCCACTGCCCAGAGTGGGAAATTTCCCAAATGGGTGGTATAGAAATGTAATAATAAATAAATGTGCTCAGGTCTTGCAGATTCCAGGATATGTTTTCCAACCTTTGGTTTTTGGACTTCAATTCCCAGAAGCCTAAGTCAACTCCCCAAAGCACTGATCAGCCAGTGTACTGACTTAGGCTTCTGGGAATTGAAGTGTCCCTGTGGGGCCACTGAAGCTCCTTTATTATTTCATCCCCAACTTATGTTCTTTCTTCTTATTTTCAGTTTTTCCTAGGGTGATTGTCTTTTTTGGTGGTTCTTCTCATGATGTCCTCAAAGTATGATAACCATTTAGTCAGAGAATCATAGAATCACTGAGTTGAAAGGGGCCTTTTTGGTGCAGGAATCTGAATCAAAGTAGATCTGACAGATGGTTGATTTCCAACTCTTTCTTCAATGCTTCGAGTATTGCAGTGTTGACCACCTCTTGAAGCAGTTAGTCATATTTGAGCATGTTGCCCACTAGTCAGAACTCTTGAGACATCACTAATAGTTACGGCAGGCACACATTGTGTATGCTGGAGTACCCCAGCATCCCCCCCCCCCGCGCTGTTTTTTGAACCTCTGGCACTTTCAGGTTGGTTCTACTTTTCTGAGGTACTTTTCTTTTGCCTATTTACTGTACTGATTTTCACTGACTATTTTCACACCCTGATATAATCAGCAATGCCTTCGTATAGATCCGTGATGGCAAACCTTAGCACTCCAGATGTTCTTGGACTTTAATTCCCAGAAGCCCAAGCAGCCTGTGAATCCACATATGGGCGCGTTTTACTTCCGCTTCCGGGAGCGGGCCGGATGAATCGCAGTAAACCCATTTGTGTGGATTCATAGGCTGCTTGGGCTTCTGGGAATTGATGGCCAAGGCTTGCCATCATGAGTATAGATTATCATGGTCTGGATTTCTCATAAATTGCTTATTTCCTTTCTCCCTCCTTATTTTAATCCTGATCAGGTAATATGTTCCCCTGCTGGTTTTTCAGGGTTCCCAAAACAGGTTTAAATATAGGTTAAAACTAATCTAGGTTTAAATTTCTTGGATTTTATGATAGAAATCTATTATTATTATTATTATTATTATTATTATTATTATTATTATTATTATTATTATTATTATTATTATTATTATTATTATTATTATTATTATTATTATTATTATTATTATTATTATTATTTTGAATTTATTGTAATACAGGTGGCACTCATATCCATGGGTTCACTATCCATAATTTCATTTACCCATGGTCTAAAAATATTCAAGAAAAAAATCCTGGTGGCACAGTGGTTAAACTGCAGCCAGAACGTTATGAGTTCAGTCCTGACCAGGGCTCAAGGACTACAGTAGGACTGAGAGAAGGTCACTCAACAATATCAAAGAAGTGAGGTATATGGGAAGACATGATTCTTTAAATAGCCTTGGCCTTTCCCATATAGGGCTTTTTAGACGATAGGCAGCACTTTGAATTGGACCCAGCAGGTATGGTCAGACAGCCAGTTAAATTGTTGTGTGGTCCCTGTAGTCTGTACCAGTCAGCAGTCTGGCTGTGGGATTTTGAACCAGCTCAAGTTTCCAAACCATAGCCCTATGTAGAGTTTATTGCAATAAAAATAGGGATTTAACTAAGGCATGTGTTACTGTGTCAAGTCAGCCATTTCCAGGAATGGGTGCAGTTGGCACACCAGTTTTAATTGTAAAATGCACTCCTAGATGTCTTTGAAACGCGAGCATTCAGGTTCAAGGATTTATCCAGAGGTGTAACCAAGATGTGAATCTAAATTTCCCAGAGGAATTTAACTCTGTCTAACATGATAAGCATTTGTCACCTGATCTTCCAGTCTATGCAACATAGTATTGCAACCTTTTAAAGCGGGGGGGCCAGGTCCCACTCCCTCAGACAGCTTCGGGAGCCAGACAATCATTTTGCCCTTCCTACACCACGTGGCACTTCCTGGTGTGGTGGAGACGGTGGGAGCTGCGGGCTGCATCTGGCCCACGGACCGCAGGTTGAGGATCTCTGCGCTATGGTAAAAGAGTAAACCATACTGCCAGCAACTCAACGCTGAGTGTCAGGCAGTGGTTAACTAACCTGACAACCATGAGTACTAACTGTTTGGGTGCTGAAGTCCACAGGGAAAGGTGATGGTCCCCAAGTGGATTAGACTCCACTGGAATCTATCTTGATGGAAGACAGCAGCTTCATCAATACTGGCCTGGGGCTGAGAAGGACTTTGCGTGCCAAAAGGGCTCAGGACCAGAAAGTGACTCACAGAACTGAATCAGTGGTACAGGTGTCATGCTGAGATGTGGAAGGCAGATGAAAGGCCACTGCATTATATTCTCAGGACAGTCTTCATGGCTGATGGCCATGAGGATTGTCAATACAGTATTCGGATTCAGATACAGCAGCAGCAGCAGCAGAAGATCTGCCAGTACAGCTATGGCTCTTTTCTGTTACAAGAATCCCCTCTGTGATTGGATCTCTTTAGAATATGGGTGGAGAACCAGAATTTTGTCTTATGACAAATTTAACTTGGCAGCAGCTTTTGTTAATTCCAACAAAGTATAAACATCTATGGCCTCATTGATTGGGAGAATAAAGCTACACTCCATGATAAATCAGATGTGTCCATTTTTAAGGTATCACAAGACTTTTTTTTAACTATCTTTAAAAGGAACTCATTATTTCCAACCAGTTATTTCCAGTTCTGCATAAAAGCAAGCATGACTAGTTCCTGTATATATGTTAGAAAGGCTAGAACTTGTGCCTCACTTAGTGGGTTCATCTTCAACTTAGTTCTCCACCTACATTCTGAAGTAGTCCACTCACAGAAGGAATTCTAATTATAATACAAAACAAGCATAGCTACATTGACACAAAATAAATTCCAAATTATTTGAGTGATACTTATAAAGCCTGACCCAAAAGTTAAAATAAGTGTGCATAGGCACCACCAACGTATTAGCCTTCCATAACTTCCTGAAAACTTTTTCAGGGTAAAGGAACATCAAAGTTAGCACCTTTACGGTGGAGCTGTCTGGTTAATGTAGTGGGCACCTGTAGATTATATTAAAATGTTGTACCCATTTCCTTCTTAATTTAATTTAATTCTCACACTTGTATGCTGCCCAATCAGGAACCCCGACTTAGGGCAGCTCACACAACATTATGCAGTAAACACAATAAGACATTATAGACAATAATTATACCTTTTCCTCTCAAAGGCAAACAGGTGGAAACCCCTAAAACGTAATTTTATTTAGCAAAGCAAAATGTAGGTGGAGTGTCTCCTCAACAAAGAGAAGAACAGCTCACACCATACAAAGAACAACCTCTAATATTTATCTATTTTCTTATCAGTATTGCACATGCGTACAATTTAAGCCCACTCCCCTAGTGTCAGGCACCAATACATTCCTGAGATAGCAGTAAGCGGCTGTTTCTGCAAACATGATTTATACAAAGGAAAATAACTATAATTTACCAATTCACATATTATCCTCAACTTCAGTGTCACTTTTAATATTGGTTCCCTCTGGGATTCCCATTCCTATTGCTTATTTGTTAAAGAGTTCTTCAGATTCATACTCACATCATACTTTTCTAATTTAATATATATCTATAGCCAATCTCAATAATGTTCATATTCTATCTTCTTTAAATATTTTTCACCATAATGTCCAAATTAACTCTTCTTCCCCAAACCAATAACCTTTTAATAGCTTGTGTTACACCAGACAAATGGTCTTAACGAAATCATCTCAATTCATTCTAAAAATCTCCATTTTGTGTTAGCCTTCTAGGCATTTTTTTATTTTTTATTGGGTTTTTACACAAAATACATATATAAACACATCAAAATTTATATAGTAAAACTAATAAAAAACAATAACATAAGCAAAAACAGTAATCGATTAATTAAGCAGAAACTAATTATGCCTAATGTTGCGTAGTTGATACATGCCAACTTCTAATCTCTAATTTATCCTTTTCTTGAACTACATGAATAAGAGCTTAGAATACAACATCAACCTTCTTATTTTATTTCTCCTGCACAAATGTAATTAAAAAAAATATATAGAGAGAAAATAAGGGGGGGGGAAGGAAGAAGGAAAAAAAGAGAAAAATGAAAAAAAAGAGGGGGGAAAAGAAAAAAGGGGAGGGAAGAAAAGAAAAACAAGAAACAATTAAACAATTCACCATGTGATATATACAATGCCTATGGGGGGGGGACGACGCGGCTCATCTCATCATTCTTTCAATATTTCCAAAAGTCCAATTGATCTGGTACTGGCCTACTTCCTGCACCTTTCTTTAATGCAAAGTCCACAAAGGGTTTCCAAATTGACCAGAATCTGTACTCTGTAATTAATCCTTTCCCCCCCTCAAATCCCACATTAATTTGTCATTTAAAGCCAATTGCCAAATTTCCTTATACCATTCTTCAGTACTAACTTTATCAATTCCTTTCCACTTTCTTGCTATACAGTGTCTCCCAGTTGTCATCAAAATTGAAACAAATTCTGTTTTATCCTTATACAATTTTTTGTCCTCTTCTAGGCATTTTTAAAGAGCAGTTATTTCCATCACAAGATGTTAGGCGAACCAGACAACTTTCCATCCTGAGTTTTTCCTTCCAAAGTAGTAGACCGGTCTGACACCTGTTGATCCAGTTTAGCTCTCCCTTGTCTCCATGATTGTTCATCCAACAAACCTCATTCGTGGAGAGAATTTAAACCCTGTTCTAATGAGATTATTATATTAATTTTTTTCTAGCATATAGAACACTCAAGAAGACTGGGTACCTTCATAAATAGTATACACTAGCGTAGGTTACCCGGCGTTGCCGGGTAGTTATAAACTGTGATCAGCTTTTTGGGCTTTTTTGTGGATTTAAAAAAAAGAACAAAGGATGATATAATTGTTTCAAATTGTTTTATTTAACCAAATAATGTTTTAGTTTGTGGTGTTTTTTTTTTTTGTTAATAGTTGTACCATAGGTAATATTTTTAAAAATGTGAAAGTACATGTTTTTTACATTCAATATTTTTAAACTGTGTTTAGAACTGTGTTTTGGGTTTTTATTTGAGTTAAAACTCAACACAGGATGTTATAAATCTTTTTTATTTTATTTTTTGACATATGTTTGTGATTTGTGTAAACTTTTGATTTGTTATGTTTTTGATTTGTTTTTACTCTTGTGGCCTCTAGGTAGGGCTGTTGTGTCTTTTTGAGTTGTTTTTACTATTCTGCCCTGCAGGTGAGGCTGCTAGTGGTTTTTTAAAAGTTTCACTGTGTTTTTTCCTGGCCTCTGGGTGGGGCTTCTTCTGGTAAGTCATCTTTGTTTCTTCATTTCTGTTCCGGTCGTCGTGGAGGGAGGACATGCTGGTGAGTTGTCTGGTTTTCTTTCTTCTGCGGTTTTTCTTTGTTTTGTTTTTGTGGTGGTGGGCTGGGAGGTGTTTCTGTTTGTTCTTTTTTGTCTTGGTTGGGTTTTAGGTTTGTGTAATTGGTTTGGTTATTTCTGGTTTAGTTTAATTTTTCTTATTTTGTTGTTTATTTTTGTAATTAGCTGTTGTTTGTTTGTGTAATTTGGGGTTTTTTCGTGTTGTAGTTAGGTGTTTGGTATGTGGTTTTGTGTTATTGTGGAAGTTTTTGTTTGTGTATTTTGTGGATTACTTTTTGTTAATGGTTTTTTAATTATTGATTTATTTTTGTTTTATTATTATTTTATTAATTTTGGTGTTTGTTTTTGGTGTTTACTTTAGCTTGACGAACGGGCTGCCTGTCAGTTCCTCTTTTCCCCATTGCGGCTTTGAATTTTGGTTTAGATGCAGCAATGGGGGAAAGGAGAAGGAGGCAGTCAGCCCGTTCTTCTCCCGGGAAGGTCGGGGGAGAAGGAGGAGGCAGAGAAGAGCTTTCTCTGCTTAACAATGGTTCTCTCATCTCTGTCTCCTTTTTCTCCCATCTTACCTAACCGGAGATCGGCAGGCAGTGATCCGTAAGGGGTGAGGCTCTTCCTTGCGAATTGCTGGCTGCTGCTTTTGTATTCGGACGTACAAAGGCATCAGCCAGTCATCTGCCAGGGAGGGTGCTTCCCCTGACGAACTGCTGCCTGTTTTTGTTTTTTTTTCCCACCCCGGCTCAACTTTACTTGAGGCTGGTGGTGGTCTCGCCGTGTCTTCGGCGAGGTAGCATGGAGGAAAGGGAGTCCCTCTTCTCCCGGTTGCTCTGGGAAAGGACGGTGGGTGTTTTGCGGTGGCGTTTTGTGGCTTTTTGTTTTGCGTGGCTGTGAGGTGTTGAGTCTGCCTCCTGGGGACTTGTGCTTCGGTTGCATTTTGTAATTTTATTTTTCACGTGCCAGCTTTCTCAGCGTTCTGCACGCTCACGGCGTGCAGGACGCTGGGACTTGTAGTTTTGCGTTTGTGCTTTGCTTTTGTGCGGCGGTTTTTTCTGCGGCTCGATTTCAATTGGTCGCGCCACATTTTCCAATGTTCTTTTTGCTCGCGCCTCTCAGCCTGATTGGCTGTGGCGCGGCGCAGAGAACATTGGGAATTGAAGTTGTTTCCCTTTGTCCCTTTGTTTCCCACGCTCATGCCCCACTGGCGCATTTCTCAAACATTTAGTGACCTCCGTACCGGGTTCGGGCGAGTGCAGGAGGCTCGGTACGGGGTAGTGTGGACGGGTGCAGGAGCCTTTGTCACATTCCAACGGTTAACACTTGGATTTATAGGTATAGATTATTATTCTTCACAACTATTGTAACCAGCTTCATATTTCTTCTCTAGTTTATTGTACAAACCCCGTTGATGGTGCTGGAGGGGATTGCATTTATTTAGGGGGTCTGAATTATGTTTTAGGTTGTCTGCTTTTTAAACTGCATTTATTAGGTGTTTTTTAATCCACCTATACTATAAAAGATGTAGAGGTTCTTTTTATTTATCTTTGAGCCTTCTGACCTGACAAATTGAAACTTCTACCAAGGGATTGTGCCTGATGTTGCTTGTTACTTCAATCATGGGGGTTTTCTGGGCTGGTGGTGTAGAGCCCAGGTTTCCTTTTACCGCTGTGTCTGAACATAAGAACATAAGAACAGCCTTGCTGGAACAGGCCACAGCCCATCCAGTCCAGCATTCTGTCTCACACAGTGGCTCACCATTTCCTTCAGGGTATTCCCAAGCAGATGCCTTCACCTGCTTAGGATTCCCTGGAAATGATGTTGAGAGATATCCTGCCCATCTCTCCAACCCGGAGGTTGTCCTTAAGTATCCATAATTATAGCCATTGATACTCTTGTCCTCCATGAACTTGTCTAATCCTTTCTTAAAGCTGTCAAGACTGACAGCTGTCACCACTTCTTCTGGCAGGGAGTTCCATAGACCAGTAATCCTCTGGGTGAAAAAGTACTTTCTCTTATTTGTTTGAGAACTAGTACCCAAAAGTTTCATGGAGTGTCCCCTAGTTCTAGTGTTATGCGATAGGGAAAACAGTTTTTCCCTATCTACTTTGTCCACACCGTAAGTCTGCAATGACATGTAGCCACTGCCTTAATGAGGCTTCCAGGTGTTATATATAATATATACAGGTGTACTCCCCACTGTTAATTTTTTTTTGTTTGGGCTAAGTGGACGTTTTGCCTATCTGCTGAAGAGCAGCTTACAGAAGTGCCTATTTGCTTTCACCTGAGCTAAGTGAGATTAGGGTTGCCATATGTCCCGGTTTTCCATGATTTCCCCAGATTCAAGCTGTCCCGGCCGGTTCAAAAAAAAAACCATGTAAAAGTCCTGGATTTTAAAATTTGAACAAAGGAAGCAAGATCACTCCTCACAAAGGGATTTTTGCAAAGAGTTAATTCACTGCCTCCCTGCCTTTCTTTCAGTTATCCTGCTTGAAATCGACAAAAGCAAAACAGCACCCTGAGAAGCCCGCTGGGGAGGGGATACACTTGCAAACAAGATAATTGAAAGAAAGGCACAGAGGCAGTGAAATAACTCTTTGCAAAAATCCCTTGGCTCACCTTGAAGTTTGGGGGACAAGGAGTCGTCCTCAGCCCTTTTCCTTGAAAGCCAGGAGGGAGCAAGAAATACCCATATCTAAGAAGCCAAACCTCCACCATACACTGGGACGGAGGATTCCTACTTCATGTGACCGCAAAGGGTTAATTGCATAGGGTCAGTATTTCTAGAGAGGAAGAGAACAGGGTGGACAGAAAGTGAAGAGACCTCCATTGCAAAGGTACTCCTCTAAAATAAGTCCCTTCCTGTCTCCTTTTCTCCTTCTGGAGGGAAACGGAGGCACCAGGGACTGCATGTGGAATTTGAGGGTGAGTCTACTTCAGTGGGGTGTGTGTGAAGGGGAGGGCGGGTGACCTCAGGGGGAGGAAGGGTGGTTTCAAGAGTGGCCCAAGAAATTTTATTCAAAAACAAAAATAGAAACAAGAATAATCTTTTGCAAGAAGAATCACATGGAGGAAAAACCTCTTGACTACAGTTTATTTTAAATTGATGAAGGCTGTTGGCCCTGGATGGTGATTCTGAGAGGTCTTAGAGCCGTGGTCTCCCTCATAGCCCCATCCGACACATGTGCAGTTTGAAGAATGCAATGACGTCACGTGGCTGTCCGGGTTTGGCAGGAGAGAATTATGGCAACCCTAGGTGAGATGATGTGTGATAGTTGGATGGTGCCTTAGAGAATCTGTAGCTGAGAGATGAAGTTTGGCAATGAGAGTAAGTTGGGATTCTGTGAGGGGAAGCTAAATTGAAAGTCTGGAAAAAGGTCAAGATTTTGAAGATGATGACACAGGTGGAGGAGAGGAACGGAGAAAAAAATGGATCAGAGGCAGAGCAGGTGAACACCAAGAGGTGTTAAGGACACTATCCTTTTCTGTATTTCTGAAGATGGCTAAGGCAGAACTTTTTAAGAAAGCACTTGTAAATATCCTGCCCTCAATTAATCTTGTTTTTACCAATTAATCTATCACTGCCTATTGGGTCATTTTTGTTATATACTGTATAATATACAGGGTGCCAAAATGTATATACATTTTAAGAAAGGAAGAAACTATTACAATTTTAATAATATATACCAGGGGTTCTCAACCTATGGGCCATGGACCAGAGTCGGCCAGTGGCACCAAATAATCTGGCCCCCACCCTTGCTCCAGCTGCTGCCACCGTAATCGGCCACAGACTCATTTATGGCCATGGTAAATGCGTTTACAATAGCCACGGACTCATTTACAGCTGCTGTAAATGTGTTTACAACAGCCATAAACAAATCCACGGCCGATTACAGCGGTGGCTAGAGCACCAGTCCAGCCTGCCAACTGTTTGAGGGAGTGCGACCCAGCCCCCAACTTGAAAAAGTTGAGAAGCCCTGATATATACCAATAACAACAGATGAATGCAACTCACAGTTGACTTATGCAGTTACAAGAGGTGCTCAAAATGGTTACTGTCAGTGTCCAGACACTTCAGATTATTGCAAACTACTGCTTGAGTAACATTGACCAAAGTGTCCACTTGTATTGCTGCACATGCTGTTTCATTTCCAAAATACCGCCAATGTAACTAGTTTTCTACGGTACATCACATCCTTCAAGGTCACCCATGGCTTGTCTTTGCAAGGTTGTTGAGTACAGGATATCTCTCACTTATCGGTTTGCCGTAGAACAGTGATGACCAACCTTGGCACTCCAGATGTTCTTCGACTTCAATTCCCAGAAGCTCTGATCAGCAGGAGTGCTGACTTGGGCTTCTGGTAATTGAAGTCCAAGAACACCTGGAGTGCCAAGGTTCTCCATCACTGCCATAGAAGATGATGGCTACTAGTAGTAGATGACTTGACAGCACATAACGACAATAGAATAGTAACAAGCAGTACAAAAACACAATACTGTATAACATTTTCCAGCATTGCAATGAGTAATGACCATAGAATGTCATAAAGCCCTTGTTCTCAATGTGGGTCACATACCCCACAGAGGGGCTACAGTTCCCAGAAGCCTAAGTCAGTGATCAGTGATTTGAGGAATTGACTTAGGCTTCTGGGACTTGAAGCCCAAAAACCAAAGATTGGGAAACACTGTCATAAAGTATATCAGGGACGATCTAAGTAGCTTTCTAAGCTCTGCTTTGTTGTCTTGTTGAAAAGTTGCCACTCTAGCAGTGAAAAACCTAGACACAGAAAGATAGAAAGTGCAAAAACGTCCCCTGGACTCTTGTAATCCTACCATTGTGGAAAGGAGCAGAGATGCTGTCTACAATGCAGCTGTGAGTTGACCTTGGACCCATTTATGGACCCATGGTCTCCTTGCTGCTTGGACTTTCCATTCTGCTAAGATGTGTGCCGCCCTCTCTCTGTGAGGACTTTTTAAAAAAGTAAACCCCAAACTGCTTCCAATTTTAGATTTTGCTGCTATACTATATGTGTTGCCTTTCCTTGCAATTTGACTATGTTCCTGTTGTGTCAACCAGTTTACAATTCATAGAGCTCAAGAAAGGAGAGAATGAGTCCCATTGATTTCAACTCCTGCCCAATAAATGAGACAGAGGGAGAGTTCCCAAAGAAAGATGGCATTCTTCTGACAGTTGGCAGAAATTCTCTCTGGATTCTAGGGGCCAGTGTGGTAGGAACTGAAGGCTGTTCCTATGCGCTTTGAGGAGGTAAATGAGATGCTTTCACAGGAGGGCCTTGCTGAATCATATGAGGACTTTGAGCAATCAGAGATGTCCCCCTGAGTGCTCCGTATGTGTGTGTGTGTGCAATGTGTGTGTGTGTGTGTGAGAGAGAGAGAGGAGGGCCTAATCTACTCCTTTATTCTAGATCTCCTAGTTCCATGTGGGCGAACCTTGGCACTCTAGGTGTTCTTGGAATTCAATTCCCAGAAGCCAAAATCCCTGTGAATCCACATGAATGGATTTACTGTGAATGGATTCACAAAGATTTGGCCTTCTGGTAATTGAAGTCGAAGAACATCTGGAGTGCCAAGGTTTGCCATCACTGTCCTAGACTGAGAAATTGTCCTGCAGTTAGATAGGTCAAGTAAGTCTTTTCAGAGAAACTGTGCATAATTTCTTATATCTATTATGCATCATTCATCGGTTGACGAGCCAGTGTTCGATGTCAGCAAATTATTTTTTTCCTCAGCTCACTGGATGATTGTTGCATCATTTTAGTGATGATCTAGGCAACAAGAAAAAAAAATTCTCTCCTGGCTATCCCCAGATGAAGTGTTTACTTTGCTGTGTTTGTAGATAATAGCTGTAAAATAAACCATTCATGTTGTTGCTGAAGCTATGCAATCAAAGCAAATTAGAAACAACATAGTCATCTCTAGCAAGCAGGGAAAGTGTAATTTTGAATGTTGGATAGTGACCCTGAAGACCTGAGTTCAAAGCCTGGTTCAGTAATGCAACTCATTAGGCCAGTCACTCTTTTCATATGAACTAGTTCTTGGGATTGTTGTGATGCTAAAGTAGAGGAGGGAAGAACAATATACACTCCCTTGAAAATAAACACAGGTTATCAGTGTAGCAAATAAAAATTGATAAATCCCATCAGCTATAGTAAACATAACAGTGGTAAGGAATCAGAGTTGGAGTCTAGTGCCGTGATGGCGAACCTTGGCACTCCAGATGTTCTTGGATTTCAATTTCCAGAAGCCCAAGCACCCTGTGAATCCACACGAATGGGTTTACTGCGATTCATCTGGCCCACGCTGCCCTCGTTGCTTCTGGGATCGACGAGGGCAGCATTGGCTGGATGAATTGCAGTAAACCCATTCGTGAGGATTCACAGGGTGCTTGGGCTTCTGGAAATTGAAATCCAAGAACATCTGGAGTGCCAAGGTTCACCATCATGGGTCTAGTGTTACCTGGAAGCTCACACGTTCCCTATGCTTTTAAGAGCCATGAGGAATTTTTTTTTTATAATGGAGGATATCTTAACAGAAGAATACAGTACATGGATTAGATGCCTTTATCTATTTTTCCCATTCATACAGCAGTTATTATTTATTCATTGTTATCACCACTGTGAATTTAGCCATCTTTTAGAACTGCAATCTTTTCAAGGCAGCTTAGAACAACAAACATACAATTCAGTCACTTTATCATGACACTATTATAAATTATTTTTTAAACATATATATTATTTCTACTTTTTTATATTTTAAGCTGGGGTAAAAGTTGAAAATATCAGCAAATGGAGCAAATAGTTCAGTTTATATGTCTATAAAGAGATAATTCTGTATAGCTGGTGCCAGTTTTGAAAACCTCTATCTAACTGGCCAGTTGCTAAGATCTGGCACCATGGATAAAGAGGTTTTTCAAAGCTGGAATCAGCTATACAGGGGGTGGCCAACCAACAGCCCGTGGCACCATTTCATGTGGCCCGCTGCCACCTCGCCGCTAGTGCAAGCGGATGCATTTATGACAGCCGTAAAACACCCCCGTGCATGCGTAAACACCTTGTGCCTGCCGTAAATGTACCCGTGTTATGTCCGGCCCTTGCAAGCAATGGTCCACACAACGATGAACAAAACAACAAGTCTTTATTTAACAGTCTATTCAAGATAAGCTTACAAGGCGTTCCAGACACATAGATGGCTATACAGTCTCATGGAATCAGTCCCTCCGGAGTGTGCCAAGGAAGTAGGCAATACCTAGCTACTTTAGGATTGTAGCATAATGGAGGAGACCCAGGCTAGCACATTGCTGGCTACCTGCACGGAGTGGGAAGTATAGATCCGGTCCAGCCCCACCCTCGTTTACCCATGGGGTTTATATAGTGTCTCCCCGGCGGTGGCTTCTTGATACAAAGTAGCGACCCACCGGACAACTTTAACCAATCATAACAGGGAATATATGTATTTAACCAATGGAGAACAGGATCCAAAACTGTAGCCAATCACAGGACTTTGATTAGCATAATGAGCGCGCCCTGTGCAGGCGCTTTTGCGCAACTTTCTGTTGCTAACTTGGATGGCGGGAAACCACCATTTTCCTCTTGCAAAGTTGCTGCCCACGCTACTTGCAAAGGCGCCTGAATACACAACAACCCGTGATGGCTATAAACACATTTACAACAGCCACAGATGTGTTTTATGGCAGTGTTTACAGTGGGAGGAACCACGTGACCGGACTGGCCTGTTTAGCTGTCCTGTGGGCGTGTTCTGGCCCATGGCACGAAAAGGTTGGGAACCCCTGAGCTATTCAGAACTCTCTTTTCTTTTTCTTAAGGGAGAATGCCAGGTTGTGGAGAATCTATAACTTTCCAGGTATGCGGATTTGTTAGACTCTGAATGTTGCCATTGCTGGCCAGGGTGATTGGAGCTTGAGTCTTTCATCCAGGCAGCCACGGTTTCTTCCTTCTTGGTACTGGCAGTTTTTCAGCTAACCCACCTTTCAGCTGAGAAAGCAAGAGGAATTTCTGCTTGGATTCCAAGTTCCAGAATTACGATTAGTGCCATGCTGACTTGGGGATTCTAGGAATTATGGTCCAACAAAACAAATTTCCCAAACACTGCTTGAGATGTTTACACATTTGTAGCCTGCTCAAGACCTCTGAAAGTAGGAAAGCAATGGAAGGGATGATTTTTCAAAAAAGAAATGGAATTGCTTATTCTTCCTTTCTGATTGCATCGGGAATCTTGTGTTGTTGAATGGAAGAATCAGGAAACTGTACTTTCATCTGTCTTATATCTAATCTTATATCTAGTCTTCCAGGGAGAGACATGCCACATCCCTCTTGTAAATTCTCTGACAGTTTTAGGCTTACGAGTTCAGTCCCTGGTATCTCCTGGTTATTTTTTATCTTCAGAAGTATAGAAATTATCTGTAAACTGAAACTCTGAACTTGAAATGTTTTTCACCATTTGTCAATATCTAATACAGTAGACCCTCGGATAAAGTCCAAACTCCATTCCACAAGTTTGGACTTTATCCGACTTTGGACTTTATCTGAATCAAATGGGCAATGTATCAGATAACTTCCAAAAAATGGATTTTATCCGAGGTTCCTATACCAAATACCTCGGATAACGTCCATATTTTTTTAGTGGTTTTGGACTTTATGCGATGCATCACGTGTGCATGAAAACCGTGACTTTATCCGAATCGGGCTTTATCTGAGGTAGCACTGTATCACCATTTGTCAATATTTTTGGTGGCAAAATTCACCCAGCAAATGCATTTGGTCTCATATGGTCTTATATACAGCACACATGATGTAGGGAGATTTTCCAGGCATTACATTATTTGCTGGAATTTCTGGACGGTTTGCTGATAGCCTATAAGGATTGTTTTTTGTTTTTGTTTTTTTAAAAAAACTGGTTCACAAATCCTGACACTGATGAATCCTCACTTCCTCCCGATGGCATTATGAACCCAAATGCATGCACCCACCTACTGTCACTGTAGTGGCTTCTCTCCTGGCTTTTCAACACACTAAAATTGTGCAAGTACAATACAGTGGTACCTCGCTTAAAGAGCATAATGCGTTCCATGGGATTGCTCTTTAAGCAAAACACCATCGTAAGTGACCAGTTGTGACTTCTGGTGGAGGGGATTGCAAACCCTGATTTAGTTGTTAAGTAAGTTTTTGGTTGGTTTTAGTTGTTAAGCAAGGTGACCATTCAGAGAAAATTCTGCTCTTTAAGCGAGTTAGTCTCTAAGCAAGGTGCTCTTTATGCAAGGTTTTACTGTACACACATACACATTCACTCAGAAACGCTGAGCCCCTGGACATTTAGTGGAGATGAGTGCCTAGGTTTTAAATTATTCCACTGCAACTCAACGTTTTACCTAGAGATTTGAAAAAATACAGCCGTTTCTTCAAAGTTCAGCTGGTACTAAGAGATCTGATCAGTGAAGTGGCAGTTTACTTCACTGTATATTTGCCTTTCTGAGAAGGATAGCTATTTAGTTGAATAAGGAAGAGAAAAGCTTGCAACATACCAATATGACTGCCGTTTTGTGGACTAAAGCAGAAGGTAATCCAGCCTGTTAGTTAGTCATGCACCTTCAAGTTGGAACTGACTACAGTGACCCTAATAGGGCTGCTAAGGAAAGTGAGATATTTAAAGTGGCTTTATGAATTCCATCCCACTAGTGCGTTTCGAAGGTCAAGTGGTGATTTGAAACTTAGCCTGTCACACTCTCCACTATACGACACTTGTTCAGCTTATTATCCTCTACATTTTGGACTACAGTTTCTGTCAGTCTCAACCAGCATTTGCCAGTGATCGTGGATGATGAAAGTTACTATCTAGAACAGTGTTGGCGAACCTTGGCACTCCAGATGTTCTTGAACTTCAATTCCCAGAAGCCCTGATCAGCAGGAGTGCTGACTTGGGCTTCTGGGAATTGAAGTCCAAGAACACCTGGAGTGCTAAGGTTCACCATCATTGATCTAGAACATCTGGGGGGATACCCCGGTTGTCTCACTGGTAGCAAATAGGGCTTAAAATATTCAGAGGAGGTTTATTATGCCTTTGATCAAGAGTACCCAGATTTTTCAGGTCATGGGCCAGTCACGTGGTTCCTCCCACCGGAAGTGGAAGTAAAACACGCCTTGCAATCTGTTTTGCAGCAGGATGAGATAGATTTTAGGCTGCTATTTTCTCTGCTTGAACTAGGGGTGCCCAAACTACGACCCGCAGGCCAGATCTGGCCCCTGATGCCAATTCATCCAGCCCATGCCACCCTCATTACTCCTGGAAGCGGAAGTAAAATGCACCCATCTGGGCTTGTTTTACTTCTGCTTCCACTAGCGACGAGGGTGGCACGGGCTGGAAACAGGGTAGCACTAAATGGACACTTTTCCAAGTAGAGGGAAGTAAAGAGTGGAGTGCTTTTCAACCACTTCATAAATGATCTAGAAATAGGAGTAAATAGCAAGGTAGCCAAATTTGCTGACGACACTAAATTATACAGGGTAGTGAAAACTGTGAGAGATTGTGAGGAGCTCCAGAGGGATCTCTTGACACTGGGGGAGTGGGCAAAACAGTGGCAAATGAGCTTCAACATTAGTAAGTGCAGAGTGATGCATGTTGGGGCAAAGAACCCCAATTACATTTATAAACTGATGGGGTCTGAACTCTCTGCGACAAACCAGGAAAGGGACCTTGGTGTCCTGGTGGACAACTCAATGAAGGTGTCAACCCAGTGTGCCTCAGCAGTGAAAAAAGCAAACTCAATGCTAGGGATCATTAGGAAGGGTATAGAAAATAAGTCAGCAAGTGTCATTTTGCCTCTTTATAAATCTATGGTGAGGCCCCATCTGGAATACTATGTACAGTTCTGGTTGCCATACCTCCAGAAGGATATTATGGAGCTGGAAAAAGTACAGAGGAGGGCAACCAAAATGATTAGGGGACTGGAACACCTTCCTTACCATCTGAGGCTGCAACGGTTGGGCCTTTTCACTCTTGAACGACGGCGTCTAAAAGGTGACCTGATTGAAGTTTATAAAATCATGCATGGTGTGGACAAACTAGGTAAGGAAAAACTGTTTTCCCTATTGCATAACACTAGAACTAGGGGACACTCCATGAAACATTTGGGTGCTAGTTCTCAAACAAATAAGAGAAAGTACTTTTTCACCCAGAGGATTACTGGTCTATGGAACTCCCTGCCAGAAGAAGTGGTGACAGCTGTCTGTCTTGACAGCTTTAAGAAAGGATTAGACAAGTTCATGGAGGACAAGGGTATCAATGGCTATAATTATGGAGACCTAAGTGCAACCTCTGGGTTGGAGAGATAGACAGGATATCTCTCAATGCCATTTCCAGGGAATCCTAAGCAAGTGAAGGCATCTGCTTAGGAATAATACCCTGAAGAAAATGGTGAGCCACTGTGTGAGACAGAATGCTGGACTAGGTAGGCTGTTGCCTGTTCCAGGAAGGCTGCTCTTATGTTCTTATAATTGGCATCAGGGTCAGATCTGGCCCATGGGCCGTAGTTTTGGCACTCCTGCCTTTGATGGATGCTTCTCAGCCCCCATCACTCCCCGGCCACCACTTTCTCCAGTGCAGATCATAAAATTGTTTTGAGACTTGATCATGGAATCTCTGTTCATTGACTCATGCTGAAAGTTTAAGCCAGGCATTCTGACATTTCATTCTGATCCCATCTTTAATAATACATCCCATGCCAGAGGCTAACGGGTACACCACAAAACATATATAATGGTGCAACCACATGACTAATGCTTGCTGCTATATAACAAATATGTTGCTGTATTTGAAGCAGATGTTAAAAATAACTAGTTATTTGCATTTCTTTTAAATTACAGTGTCATGAATCAAGTGATTATGGCATGCTATTTGCTGTATTAATTGTTTGCTGTCTTAATTGTAACTTTCAGTTTGGCCAGGAGAGGCACAGCCTTTACCCTGACTTCCACAAATGATCCACAGCCATAGGAAAAGTTGTCAATTAACCTGGCATATGGTGTGAACTAAAGATGGAGAGTAGAATAGAATCCTGTATAGTTCAAGTGTTGGCATATGTTATGCTTCATGCTCCATTGGTGATGTTGATAACATTGAGGTAGATGGGGAACAGTATGTTTTGTATCGCAGCATTTGCATACTTTTCGGGAAAACAACTGAAAAATATCTCTTTGGTTATTTTGGGGGGAAATTAAGTACTACATTTTATGAAATGTAATTATCTTGGCAACTAGCTACTTTTCATATCCTTAGACACCAAACCAATTAATTTTTCAACTTCCAGATTGGAAACAGTACAGTCAATTGAAACCACTTCAATTATTTGTGTAAACAGTGCTGTATTTGCAAAGTGGTGACTTGTAATCTGCTAACTAGCCATCCAAGGAGTTGATCTCTTGCTATCAACCCTATGGACAGGGCTGATCCATGTGTCACAGAATGAAGTATACTGTACTCCGTTCTTTATTCTCATTCAATATGGCGATTTCAGATCAGGGGGAGAGAGAAAGTATGTAAACATCCTTGCCTTGTGGTTTAGAAAAAAAAATGAAACTTAATGTGTGATTGACATGTCTTGCTGTAAGATCATTGGTTGGAATCCCCAAGGAAAGGAGGGCCAAAGGTGGACCCTGGGGGAGGAGATATAACCCTGAGAGGCACGCACACACACAAGCCAAAACAGACACTCTCTGGAATGCTGTGCTTTTAAGCTTGCCAAAATGTAGACGCTTGGGAGAAAGGGAGGCCTTCGGGCTATCCCTGGAACACGCAGCTTGCTTTATATCTGCTTTGAAAGGTTTTCTAAGCTATTGCTGGACTGTATCCTAAATCTTGCTATGCTTCCAATACACTTCTAAAATGCCTGAAGAGACTCTGGAGTGATTACTTGGCACACGTTACCTGAATCTACACTAGTTTCACCGGCACCCTTTGCTCACTACCTAGATTTTGGTTGGGAGTGACTGGGCATACCAGTAGGAAAAGCTCTGAACTGCTGGGTCTGATCTGGGCCAGGGAAGCAGGATCAGGCGCAATCCTATCGCCAGGAGGCTGGAGGACTACCGACTCCTACCTGGGAGTAAGTGGATTGTTACACCATGCCATAGGAAGAGTGGGGCATTAATGTCTGGTGACAGATGCCACATTGTTTCTGTTAGATTTTTTAAAGAACATCTCGGGGGGGGGGCTTTTGGTATCTATTTGCTGGGGGGGACACTGCAAGGTAAAGATAAAGGTTGCCTTTGCTCGAAAGCCAGTCGTGTCCGACTGTAGGGTTCAGTGCTCATCTCTGTTTAAAGCCAAAGAGCCAGCGCTGTCTACATCTGCAGACGTTTTCATTGACATGTCACAGGCATGACTAGACACCAGAGTGCACAGAAAGCTGTCTACCTTTCCACTGAAGTGGTACCTATTTATCTTCTTGCAATTTCTTGCAAGGAACTTGGACAGAGACGGGAGCTTATTCTGTCGTGCAGTACTTGGGTCTCGAACTGCTGACCTGCTGGCCTTCCAGCCAAACCATGCCTTATATATTGTCTTTTGCAGGAGCACTTTTCGTTCTTTTCCCCTTGCTCCCCAGTCTAATGATATCACCACTACAAGTGTAAGAATCCAGGCATTTGCCTTGTACATTTGCCAGAAAGACATCAGCTTCAAAGGCAATTTTTTCCCCCTCCCCCAAGGCCTTTGGCACAAACTAGCAACTCTGATGAACCTTTCTGGCTCTTTTTTCTCTTTTAGAGCTTGGAAGGGGACCAAGCCATTCTCCAACGGATCAGAAAATATGTGAAAGCAGTTTATGCTTCTGGACTCAGTAAGTGAATATTCATTCTTTCCGCATGCTGGCAGTGGAAAAGGTGGGGAGGGGGATTAGGAGGCAAAAGAGAAGTGTGTTAGAATTTTTGAATGACTAGTTTTTTGTTTTGTTTTGTTTTTTGGGGGGGGAACTGCAGCTCACAAACAGCCCCTAGCCACTGAGAAGGGGAGTCTAGGAGTTGCAATCAAAACAAAAGCTTTTACAAGCTATAGACCAGTGAATGGGTTGCCAATTACTATTGGCAAACAGCCCTTGTAAGCCTGAGCCAGCCATGGGAGTGGAAGGGATTCTGTCAGTTGCAGTCCAACAGCAACCAAGAGCTTAAGTTTGGAAGCCAAACTTTAAGGTGACTATACAAAGTTTGGCACATATTTTCCATCCATAAATTAATTAATTATTTTGCTTAGGATTTTGCCGCTAGAGACAATTATTCCTGTTGCCTGGCTAATTTGTTCTCATCAATTTAATCAGCATTCTGGCCAGGTTATTCTGCTATGGCAGTGACGGCGAACCTTTTAGAGACTGAGTGCCCAAACTGCAACCCAAAACCCACTTATTTATCGCAAAGTGCCAACACAGCAACAGGAGGAAGGAAACGCTCCCATTGGGCTGCTGGGCAGAGGGGCAAGGTGAACTCTGTGCTGGGGGGAGGGAGGAAGCGCTCCCATTGGGCTGTTGGGCAGAGGGGTGGGGTGAACTCTGTGCTGGGGTGACTGCACGGGTACCCACAGAGAGGGCTCCAAGTACCACCTCTGGCACGCATGCTGTAGGTTTGCCACCACCACTGTGCTATGGCAATAGAGTAGATCATACTGCCAGCGATTCAACACTGAGTGTTAGGTGGCAGTTAACTAACCTGACAACCCTGAGGACTAACGGCTTGGGTGCTGAAGTCCACAGGGAAGGGTGATGGTCCCCAAGTGGATTAACCCCCACTTGAACCCATCTTGATGGGGGGCAGCAGCTTAATCAATACGGGCCTGGGGCTGAGGAGGACTTTGTGTACCAAAAGGGCTCAGGACCAGAAAGTGACTCGCGGAACTGGATCAGTGGTACGGGTGCATGCCCATCAAGTGTGGCTCCCGAAAATACGGGAAATTACTGCACATGTGCGGGTGTGCACACGCAGATCACATTTCTGCATGCGCAGAACATGTTTGTACATGCACGGAACATGTTTGTGCATGTACAGAACATGTTTGCACACGTGCGCAGTAACTCCTTTCCCCACCATTCAAAATACGGGATGGCGGCGGGAAAGGGGAGGAACGAGCGCCAAAATACGGGAAATCCCGGCCAATACGGGATACTTGACAGGTATGTACGGGTGTCAAGCTGCGATGTGGAAGGCAGATGAAAGGCCACTGTCTTCATGGCTGATCACCATGATGATCGCCAATATTCAGATTCGGAAATAGCAGCAGCAGAAGAAAATTAATCAATATGCCAGAGACCTACTATCATCAAATTTTCTCTATGATCTTCTTCAACCATCAGATTATTATTATTATTATTATTATTATTATTATTATTATTATTATTATTATTATTATTATTATTATTATTATTATTATTATTATTATTATTATTATTATTATTATTATTATTATTATACCCCGCTCATCTGGGGTTTCATCCCCACTGGGCAGCTATTAAAATCATATTAAACATATTAAAATCATTTTAAAATCACACAATTTAAAAAAAACCTCAGTGGTTCCAACCCATTTTTGGCCATGCCCCACCTAAGCATCTCTAAAATCCTGATCACACACACCTGGTGACATATAATTCTTATTATTCAAAAAGTGAATTCTTATTCACGTGTAGGAAGCCTAAAAGGCCATTTACTGTACTGTTAATAACTCATTCTCGAATTGCCCCCCTTAAAATCAAATTGCCCCTCTGTGGGTTGTGTGCCCCACATTGGGAACCACGGTTTTAACTGCAGCTATGCCATTTATAAATATTCCCTGTCAGCCATTTCTAACCCAACAGTTAGAAAAGTTTAGCTACTTCAAAATGTTGAGCTAAGGATTGTTTGGAGGCAACAGGAGACAACTAACTAGCTTTGGTGTAATATTTAGCTGGCACCAGTCTTGCATAATCAACTTTATTTCCATGCATCACTTTAAAAAATAAATATCTTGTAAAAGCATGGTGGTAATATTTGACTTTTCAAGACTCTCCCTTTCCAAGTCTCCAAAAAGCTTCCTTGTGGCAAAAGAGCCCTAGGGAGCTTTGGAACCTAAAACGGAGGCATTATTTAACTGTTACCAGTACCAGTTGGCAATATCATCAGCTTTTGCCACCTAATTTTACAGAAACTAGATTTTGGCTGATATGCTTTAAGGTCTACTTGGAGAAAGCAACCAATAAAGTTGTTTGTAATATCTGGAAGATGGAATTTCACAGTTGCTGTGCTGTCACTGAAAAACCTTGGATCTCTAATCTTAACCTATAAAACCAAGGGTTAACCGTTAGAACTTGCTATAGGTTGCTATGCCTCACCCTACTTGCCTGCACTCGCCCTTCGTGCACACGGCCGATCTGGGTCCGCAGGTCAACAAAGGTTTGAGAAAACAGGCAGTAGGGCAGCAGCCCCACAAATGCGAAAAAAGGGAAACAACTTCATTTCTCAACATTCCTTGCGCCGTGCCGCGCCAGAGCCAATCAAGCTGAGAGGCTCTCGCACTGCGCTGCACAAGGAATGTTCGGAAATGTGCCGCAGCCAATCAAAAGAAAACTGTTTTTAAAAAATGCAGCACAAACACAAAGCACAAACCCATAACTACAAGCCCCAGCGTCCTGCGCGCCATGAGCGCGCAGAACGCTGAGGAAGCCGGCGCGCAAAAATTAAAACAAAAACAAAAACACCGGGAGAGCAAGTCCGCCAAGCTGCGGGAACCAAAGCCCCCCCTCCCCAACGGCGCCTGAAGCTCCTAATCGGAGTTTCCCCTTTAATATCACTGGGTGGGGGAGGTGTTGTGCTCCCCCTCTCTACTGGCTCCCCTGGGGTTGGGAGGGTTGGGGGGACCAAAGGAGTCTGTCTCCCCAACCCTCCTGACCCCAGGAGACCTGGCAGAGAGGGGATTCCCCTCCCCACACACACGCACGCCCCATATTAAAGAGAAGAAACCAAGCGGTTACTTCTCTTTAAAAACGGAGTTTGGGGGGGGGGGAATCCCCCTCTCTGATGCCTCTCCTGGGTCCGGAAGGGTTGGGGAGACAAAAGCCAGCGGAGAGGGGGATCACAACCCCCCCTCCACTGATATTAAAGGGGAAACCACAATTGAGATTTCCCTTTTAATATCAGAGGGTAGCCTGGATTCGATCCCCTCTCCTGGGTCCAATGAGTCTGGAAGGTTTGGGGGGACAAAAGGAGTCTGTCTCCCCAACCCTCCTGACCCCAGGGGACCTGGCAGAGAGGGGATTCCCCTCCCCCCCCACACACACACCCCATATTAAAGAGAAGAAACCAAGCAGTTACTTCTCTTTAAAAACGGAGTTTGGGGGGGGGATGCCCTCTCCGATGGCTCTCCTGGGTCCGGAAGGGTTGGGGAGACAGAAGCCAGCGGAGAGGGGGATCACACACCCCCACACTGTTATTCAAGGGGAAACCACAATTGAGATTTCCCTTTTTATATCAGAGGGTGGCCTGGATTCAATCCCCTCTCCTGGGTCCCATGAGTCTGGAAGGTTTGGGGAGACAAAAGGTGTCTGTCCCCCCAAGCCTTCCAGAGCCAGGGGAGATGGCAGAGAGGGGATCCCCCTGTAGGACACCAAAAAACACAAAAACAAACAATCAAAAACATCCAAAAACACACAAAAACACACAAAAATAACACCAACAAACAAGACAAAGTAAACAAAAACCAAAATTTCAAAACACACCCAGCACCCAGCCAAGCACCACAAAATCCAACCACCACCACCCCAAATAAAGAAAAACAGCCAACTCACCACCACACGACCTCACACCACAACGACTGGAAAAGGAATGAATAAAGAAAGAGACTACTTACTGGAAGAAGCTCCACCCAGAGGCCACGAGAGAAAAAACAGTCAAAATACAAGATAACCCCTACCAGCACCACTTGCTGCCCACAATAGTAAAAAAAAATTCAAAAAGACACAACAGCCCCACACAAAATGCCCCAAGAGAAAAAAACAAGTAAAAACAAATAACACAAAATCACAATTTTACACAAATCAAAAACAGATGTCAATAAAATAAAATAAAAACTATTCAAAAATCCTGTGCTGAATTTTTACTCAAATAAAAAACAAAAACATCAATACACAGTTTAAAAACATTTATTGTGGAAAACATGTACTTTCACATTTTTAAAATTATTACCTACGGTACAACAATTTTTTTAAAAAAATACATACTAAAAATATTGGGTTAAATAATTTTTTTGGAAAAAGTATATCATCCTTTATTCTTTTTTTCCTCCACAAAACCAAAACACCAAACAAAACTCATCACAGTTTATAACAGGCCACCAATTTTTTTTGTATAAATAAAAATTTAAAAAATTTCAATTATAGACTAACCTCTTCTTTACAAACATTAACAACAACAACAAAAACTTTTGAACACCATTTAAAACAGCCCGGCAACACCGGGCAACCTCTGCTAGTCTGACATATGAACCCGACATCTCTTAATAGCAAGGAGAAAGCATGGTCTTAAAGAACCTTAACCTTACCCTTAAGGATGTTTGTTCTTGCCATAAAGCTCTTCCTTTAAATGTTTTGATGTGTATGATAAAGCCTTTTTTTTGGGTAATATTTAGTTTGACTCAAGTGATGTGATATGTATGACTTATCTTTTAACAAATTAATTTTGTTTTTGTTTTTTAAAAAAACACTCAAAGTGGTAAAAAAACGAAGTAAGGAGGAGAAGAAGAAGCTATCATATGTTGAGTTTGGAAGTCTTTCTTTTTGGGTTACAGCTCCCAGAATACAAGTGCCAATGTGGGGAACTATAGTCCAGGAGAAAAAAAAATTCCCAGAATTCTGACCTTATGTCATTAAAAGTGGCATTAAATAGACTAATGAAAGATAACCTGTATATTGCTTCCTGGTTTTGAGATAGTATTCCTGTGAAAGCCAGCCGTGCTTATCTACACTGAGGAAGAGAGTGCTGTGCTTCTCATGTCCTCCCCATGGGATTCCTAAAGGTATATCTGGACACTATGGGAGTAGGTGATTTGAACTCAGGTAATAACTAGGGCTGGGCAACTGGGGCTTTGCAGAAGACACCAAGTTTAAAGGCACCCTTTCCCCTAACTTCCACAGTTAACTTAGCAGCCAGAATTAACCACTAGAGAAGATGTTAGTTAACTAGGTTTAGTGTTCCAGGAATAATGAGCAGCAGCCAGCAATACGGGCCAAACACATAACTTTATTACAGGGTTAAGAACACAATTTTAACTGCGCCACAGCGACTTATATACAGGTGCAGAAAGATACATTTTGGCGGGCTTTAACAGGATTGGTTGAAGGAGAGTGGAGTGATTGAGGACCTGATCTCGATCGTGTTTCTCGGAGTAAAATGGCACGAACCCCAATCTCTCGTTACTTAGAAACTGAGGAGAACATAAAATGCTGAAACAATTTCATTCAATACACAACACCCCTCCCCCCCCCCCAGGATCGCACAAAACCTTTAAGCCATTTCGGGGGGCCACAGTATCTTTTTGGCCGCACTGACACCTGGTCAGATGGCTGAGTCCTAGGGCTCTCTGAAGAATGTATTGGTGGTTCCGCAACGGATGGTCTGCTAGGACTAATAGCATGTCGGGAGCAATTACTCGTTTGTGAATTAGACCTAGGGAGGGGAGGAACCTACTCAAAGTCCCGTTTTGTAAATGATGGAGCAGGGAAACGCTCAAACTCAAACCCAGAATTCGATGGGGGGAAACCAAACTGAAAGTCCCTCCGATGACCATGAGTGGAGGGCGACTCAACACAAACTTCCCTGTTCTGGGTGTGAGTAGGGGTAGACTCAAACACTGGAACTTCTCTGAAGGGGAAGCCATGGGCCAACCCTTCTGGACCCAAGTGGCCACTTGAGACAACAGCTTATCCTTAGCTGTAGCCTTAGCGATGTCTGAGGGAACTATGGGGGGGGGGTGAGTCAAGAGATTCGATCATCCTTTATTCTGATGATCTTGCTCTATCGCACAGTCTGGTTCCCCAAGGTCAGGCAATGGGGACGAAAGGGCATTGGCATGACCTATGCCCTTCCCTGGGCGACGAATTCATTTAAACTGGTAAGCATTTAGAAATATAGCCCACCTCAGCATTCGGGGGAAAAGTATTTGTGGAGTGGACTTTGAAGTAACAAAGATTCCTAACAGGGGCTTGTGGTCCGTCACAATTGTAAAGTCTCTCCCATACAGAAAATTGTGAAACTTTTTCGTCCCTGCAACTATGGCCAAAGCCTCACTGTCAGTCTGTGCATAGTTTCTCTCACTTTGGAAAGGGACCTTGAATAAAAAGCGATTGGGGCCTCCGCTCCACTATCCAATTAATGGCAAAGGACAGCCCCCACCCCTACTGGTGATGCATCACAAACTAATACCACGGGTTTTCGGGGATCAAAATGGGTGAGGACTGCCTCAGAGGACAGCAGCTCCTTTAACTCTCAGAAAGCCTTGTCTTGGCTCTGCCCCCACCTCCAAACCGCGTCTTTCTTGAGAAGACGATGCAGCAGCTCGGCTACATATGCCTTCCTGGGCAGGAAGGAGTGGTAAAAGTTAAGCAAACCCAGGAAAGACTGCAACTCGGACTTAGAAGATGGCCGGGGGGCATTACGTACAGCGTAGACCTTAGAATCTGATGGTTTGACCCTCTCGGGAGTTATTTTGAATTCCAGAAACTCAACCTCCCTGGCAAAGAATACACATTTGTCCTTACGTAACCAGAGCCCTGCCTGTTCGAACCTCTGCAAAACCCGGTCCAATCTTTCTGCCAATTTGAATCCGTCCCTCGCAGTGATTAAAACATCATCAAAATAGGGTAAGACCCCAGGGAGACCCTTAAGTAGACACTCTATGAGCGATTGGAATATACCGGGGGCTGCATTGACCCCGAACTGCAAACAGGTGACTTTGAAAGCCCCTCTATGAGTCACAGTCATTTGCAAAACTGCAGCAGCAGGCATGACCATTAGCTGCTGGTATACTTAGGCTAAATCTAATTTAGCGAAACACTTCCCCACGTGTAAGGTAGCCAGCAGGTGGCTGACAACAGCGACTGGATATGCATTGGGCCGAGTGGCTTTGTTGATCGTGCACTTGTAGTCTGCACAGATCCTAACCTCCCCATTTGACTTAATGGCGGTCACAATAGGAGTTTCCCATTCGGCAGAATCAACAGGAACCAGAATACCTTGACCCATAAGCTTATCAATTTCTGCCTCTATCTTGTCCTTAAGAGCAAAGTGAACATGGCAAGGTTTAAGGCGGATAGGCTGTACATCCGGGTCAAGTTCAAAAGAGATTGGGGGCCCCACATAAGTTCCAAGTCCTTTTTTGAAAACCTCCGGGTGCGCGTTTCAAACGTCCAGCACCGGATCAGAACTCACAGCATTTATTCCGGATAGTCTTATTCCCAACGGTTGGAACCACTGGACGGACCCCCAGCAAACAGTTCCTTGTTTCACCACCACAAGGGGCAATTTGGTGCGAAAGTTCTTGAAACGTACAGAGAAATCCCACACCCCCAGAATTGGAATGTGGCACCCTTGAACATCTTGGAGGGATGTCTTCAACGTCCGCAACTTAGGGTGTGAAGTGGGGGAATTTTTAGGAAGTCTTTGGGGCAACATGGAATAAGGCGTACCCGAGTCCACCTCCATACGCATTGGAACGCCCTGCAGCTGCAACTCCGTGAAGAAACAGCTGGTCACACTGGACACACTGCTGACTAGATCCCCCAATGAGATCTTGGAGTTCTCCTTCGTATAGTTTGTGAATCCCTACTATTGGGTTATGCGCCTGCGCAGAACGCCGATCGGAGGCTTAAAAAGCTATTGGTCAAAAGTTTTGGTGGTAAGACCGCCCACCATACCGCCCACCCTGAGGCGCCAGTCCGCCATTTTACCCCAGTTCTCTTCTTTCCGCCTTAGCAGCAGGACGATCGTTGAGAGCTTCCTCAATTTTTTCGTCTTTTCTGAGGGAAAGTCTTTGACGAACCTTACAATTTTTTCGGCGATCTTGTCATTTGGGCAGGATTGCCACCCCGGTGCTGTTTCTTCCTTCTGGTGGACTCAGTTACCTACTCGCTCCGGTCACCGTTTCCCCCCTCAAGGGAGTGGCGGCTGGCCTGCCCTTCGGGGTGCTCGCCTTCTCGAACCTTCCGTCGGAAGAATTTTTGATGGCTGCAGCCTTCAAGCAGTGTTCTACTTGCCTCAAGAAGTTCCCTGCCTCCGACGGGCATAGCCTCTGTCTCTTTTGCCTGGGAGAATCTCACCAGAGCCAATCCTGCGCTCACTGTAAGAACTTTACTCGACTTGCAGTTCAGAACCGGAGCAACCGGTTGAAAGCGCACCTTATGGAGCTCGCTTTGGCTCCCGCCGCAGCTGCCTCCACCTCCGCTGGTGCCTCTCAGCCCTCTCGGCCTCTACCGCTTCCTCCTTCTTCTTCCACTCTCTCCATCAGAAAGAAGAAAAAGAAGGATAAAAATGGGGAGAAGAAGAAGAAACATGGGTCGGAGAAAAGACGATCTCTCCCGCCTACGCCTCGCCCTCCTGTCTCTCCGGGGCCCTCGCCTCCCTTTTCGGTCGCGAGATGTCCTTCACCCGGATCTTCGATATGGGGCGGACGGTCCTCTTCGGGATCTCCTGCAAAAGGTCGCAGGGCTGGGGCTCCAGCTCGCCCACTGCAGGTACTCTCTTCTCCGCCTCGTGAGAGGGGCCGTCCACCCACGAGGCAGGCTTCTGTCTCCCCGAGGCCTAGGACTCCGACAATAGACGATCCGGCAACCACCATTCCGGCCACCGTTTCGTCTCCGATCCTTCCAACCACCGTTTCGCCGGCCACCGTTTCGTCCCAACCATCGGCGGTGGATGCATCCCAGGTGGAATTCTTTAAAGGGATGTTCGAGGCTATGGCAAAATCGTTTGCCCAACAGTTCAAGGCCTCCATGCCTGCGGCCACTGCGGCTCCGGTGCTGACCACCACAAGCCCCAGGGATGTTGGTCCTGCTGTGGTTCCGCCGACCTCTCGAGGGTCGAGCGTTCGCTCCGCTGGCCCACCCATATCGTCTTGGTGTGCTCCAGATGTCGATGCGGTGAGCTCCGAACCCGTTGACCCGCCCAGGCCGTACTGGCGCGGTCCCGACGTGGATACCAGGATTCCTCCCTCGTCCTCCGATGATTCCAGCACGTCTTCGGAGGAGGACGAGGGGGACGTCGACGCCGACAAGACGCCGGACCAGGCTATCGGCGCGATTGACCCACCGCGTGGTGAGGATCAACACTCCCTCACGGCAATGCTGACTCGTTTGGGGACCACTCTCAATCTGAAGGTGGACCAGCCGCCACTGGAGGGCGAGGACCAAATGACCGCCAAATTGGACAAAAAGGCGATTCGACCGGTCCACATCACCATGCTTCCATCCATGTTGACGTCAGCGAAGGCAACATGGAAGAAGCCAGTGTCGTCGCACTCCGTTTCGTCCAGGCTCGACGGAATGTATAGAGTCTTGGACGAAAACGTTGAGTTTCTCCAGGCGCATCCCTTGCCGAACTCGTTGGTGGTCAAGGCCTTCCAGCATAAAACGGCCGTCAGCGGTTCTCCGGTACCTTCGACTCCGGAAGGGAAGAAGCTGGACGCGGTGGGCCGTAAGTTTTACGCCACCGGTTCCCTCTTCCTACGAGCCGCTAATTACTCGGCTGCCATGGGCCTCTATCAGTCCCACCTTTGAGAGCAGGTGAAGGTCCTTGCTGCTAAACTGCCCGCCGATGCACAGAAAGGATTCGACGCGCTGGCGGCAGAAGGAGACTTTCTGGCAGAGCAGCAGATGAGGACGGCCAGGCACATTAACGATTACGCGGCCAAGGACATGTCTTCTGCCATCTTACTCTGTCGTCATGCCTGGCTCAGGGGCACCTCTCTCGATGATGCCATGAAAAAGTTCATCGAGGAGTTCCCGTTTGATGGGCAAGGCCTGTTCGGACAGGACACCGATAAGGTACTGAACGAACTGCGCCAGACAAATTCGACGGCTAAGTTCCTGGGGCTTACCACGCCGGCTCAGCCTGCCGAGCCACGATTCCAACCCTTTACGCACCGGTATCGGGGGAACCCACAGCAACAGGGTGGCTCGACTGATCAGCCCAGGCCCGGTTTCTACAAACAGCGGCGCCAACACAAGCCTCGCTACCAGCCTTACGGACAGGACAAGCGTTCCGACGCAAAATCCAAGTCCCGGGTTTGAAACTGCGATGGCCAAGTCTCTCTCGCTCCACCTCCCATACCTTCCCCTCCGGAATTTCCTCCAGGTGTGGTCAGGCATCACGGACGACCCGTGGGTCTTGAGGATCTTGTCCGCTGGTTACGCCATCGAGTTCGTACGAGTGCCTCGGGTAGGAAGACATCGTTTCACCACCTCGTCCCCCCATTTGGAGGAAGAAATATCAACTCTTCTGTCCAAGGGAGCCATCGAGCGGGTGACACCGTCCGATTGGGACAATGGCTTCTACTCGAGGTACTTCATGGTTCAGAAGAAGGACAGAGGACTTCGCCCAATTCTGGACCTGCGCCGTCTGAACAAGTGCATCCACACCAGGAAGTTCCGGATGGTGACCCTACAGACCGTCCTCCCCCTCATCAACAAAGGGGACTGGTTCACAGTCATAGACCTCAAGGACGCTTACTTCCATGTCGGCATCCTCGAGGACCACAGGCGGTTCCTCCGCTTCCGAATCGGCAATTCTGTGTACCAGTACCGGTGTCTACCGTTCGGTCTGGCCACGGCACCGAGGGTTTTCACCAAGTGCATGGCTCCGGTGGCTGCCTTCCTCCGTCAGCAGGGGATCAGGGTCTTCCCGTACATCGACGACTGGCTGATTGTTTCCCCCACCAGCTCGTCATCCATTCGGGACACACAATTCACCTCATGGAGAGTCTTGGCCTCAGGATCAACTTCGCCAATTCGAAGTTGATTCCCTCTCAGCGCGTCGAGTACATTGGAGCGGTACTCGACTCGGTAGTTACCAGAGCCTTTCCCCCCCAGAAACGCTTGCTGGACATTGCACACGGGGTGAGCGACTTCCGGACCAAACCGGTCATCAGGGCGAAAAAGGCACAGAGACTTCTAGGCCTCATGGCCTCAACGACGGCGGTAATTCATCACGCCAAGTTAAACTTCCGGTCCCTGCAGTCGTGGCTTCTCCACGAATTCGACTCGCTCAGGGAGAGCCAGTCCAAACGGCTGACTCCGTCTCCAGAGCTGATGGACCAGTTGTTGTGGTGGACGATGCCACCCAATGTGGCCATGGGGAAGAGTTTCTACCCCCCACAACCTTCGTTGCAGGTGTTGACCGACGCAAGCTGGGGGGCTGCCTGCGGGACTCTAACGGTCAAGAATGTTTGGTCGCCTCACAAGATGGTGCACCATATCAACTATTTGGAGCTGTTGGCCGTTTGGAAGGCCCTACGTTCCTTCGAGGCCCTACTCACCGGCAATGTGGTTCAAGTGGCCTCGGACAATACCACGGCAGTGGCATACCTGAACAAACAGGGAGGAACGCGGTCCACCACCCTACTTTACCTTGCAGTGCAACTCTGGGAGTGGTGCCTGGAAAGACACATCTTTCCGATTGGAGTGCACATTCAGGGCAAGCTGAATGTCTTGGCCGACCACCTCAGCCGTCTCACCTCGACGACCCACGAATGGGAACTGGACGACGAGGTATTTCGGTCCCTTTGCGGGGCCTGGGGGACTCCGAGCATCGACCTCTTTGCGTCGGAGTCCAACAGGAAATGCCACAGGTACTGTTCCAGGGTAGGCATCGGACTGAACTCCGAGGGCGATGCCCTCGGTGGGATCAGGACTACCTCTACGCCTTTCCCCCGTTTCCTCTGGTCCAGAAGGTCCTCACCAGGATGTACCAACACCGGACCAATGCAATTCTCGTGGCTCCAGCATGGCCTCGCCAGCCCTGGTTTCCGCTACTGTTACGCATGTCGTCGCAGTATCGCACGCTGCCGGAATCACCAACGCTTCTCCAAATGGAGCACGGCCAGCTCCACCATTCGGACCTACCCAGCCTCCACCTCACCGCGTGGAGGATAACCCCAGACTGTCCAGGATCTTGGAGCTAGCACGGCGCCCTTCCACAAGAAAGTCTTATGCTTCCAAATACAGACGCTTTTGTGCTTCCCTGGCATCCCAGCAGACGTACCCTCCACAGGTGGGACTACAGGACATCATGGCCTACCTCCTCCATTTGGCGGAATCTGGCCTTAGCATTACCTCCATCCGGGTCCATCTCGCAGCGGTGGTGGCTCACTCTCCGGCTGGTTCGCCTGCTTCTGGTGCCTTTCGCGACCACACGGTAAAACGTTTCCTCAAGGGACTGCGGAACGCCTTCCCGCCGGTCAGGACCCGGACAGCACAATGGTCCTTGTCTGCCGTTCTCAACGCGCTCACCAGGACTCCTTTCGAGCCTATGGCTACCGCGGATGTTCATCTCCTCACGTGGAAGACGGCATTTCTGGTGGCTATCACGTCTGCTCGACGAGCTGGTGAACTGGTTGCTCTGCGGGCAGACGCACCGTTTCTTCAGTTTTTCAATGACCGCATGGTGCTTCACACGGATATCACCTTCCTTCCTAAGGTAGTCTCCCTGTTTCATATGGCACAGACTATCTCGCTGCCAACCTTCTTCCAGAACCCCACCAACGTCCAAGAAAAGCCTTTGCACACGCTGGATGTGAAACGAGCTTTATTGTTTTACACCAGCAGGACTAGGGAGTTCAGGAAGTCACAGCGTCTCTTTGTGGCATATGGAGAGAAGCCCAAGGGTGAACCCATCTCTGCCCAGAGGTTCTCCAAATGGGTCACGTCTACCATCTATCTGGCTTACGAGTCGGCCTCACTGCCACCTCCGCCGCATGTCAGGGCGCATTCTACGAGGGCGGTTGCCACATCCACTGCCTTTTTGGAGGGCACACCGCTTGAGGACATATGTAAGGCTGCCACCTGGTCCAGACCTTCTACATTTGTCCAACATTACAGGGTGGACACCAGAGCCACTGCGGACGCCAGACTTGGCCCTGTCGTCCTCACCAGGGGGCTCCGGGCTCATCGCCCTTGACAGTTCACTCTACCTGACCATCGTACTCATCGTGGGATCATCTCATCCGACTGCCCACCGACCAAGTGAGTGTGAGCTTGCTAATCTCCCAATAGTGGGGATTCACAAACTATACGAAGGAGAAAGTTCGGTTTCACTTACCAGTGATAACTTTCGTTCTTCGAGTATATAGTTTGTGAATACACACTACCCACCCTGCCTCCCCTCTTGAGCTGCACGGATGAGATCAATTGGTTTATCCTGTGCTTGGCTTAAGTATGGAACTGAGGTAAAATGGCAGACTGGCGCCTCAGGGTGGGCGGTACGGTGGGCGGTCTTACCGCCAAAACCTTTGACCAATAGCTTTTTAAGCCTCCAATCGGCGTTCTGCGCAGGCGCATAACCCAATAGTGTGTATTCACAAACTATATACTCGAAGAACGAAAGTTATCACTGGTAAGTGAAACCGAACTATGTCCGCTCTCAGTCTTCTCGGCCGCTTGTCCGATGCTGGGGCTTGCCTGCTCCACTCGTGGCACACTTTGGCAATATGCCCTCACTTGCCACAATGGTGGCAGTCCGCGTTCCAGAATGGGCACTTTTGCCGGTCGTGCCTGCTCTCACAGCCATCGCACTTCTTCAGGACCTTTGGAGCATGCTTTTCCTTCCTCCTTCGGACCTTCCCGATCCCTCTGTCCTCATCGCTGGTCCCGGACATGGACCAAGATGGTGGTGACACTGACGAGGAGGAGAAGAATAACGACGAACAGCGGTGGGCCTGTACAGCAGACTCCGGAGCCCCGGAGGTGACAGACCGATGCTTGAAGGACTTCACCCCGACCTGGCCGCCTTGGACGCTAATGCGTCTTTGAACACGGACTTGAAAGTGAGCGTATCATGGGTCATCAGCCAGCGTTGGACCTCTTCATCATGAAGTCCCATGAGGAGACGGTCCTTTGGGCTTCTTCGATGTCCCGCCATTGGCACAGTACTGCGGCTACCCTCAATGCGGTGGCGTACTTGCCGACGGACTCCCCTGGCCCCTGGTCTTTCCGGTAAAATGCAAACTGTGCTGGGAAAATTGAAGCTGTTGGCTTGAAGTGGTTTCTGAGTACTGTTAATATGTCAGCCAGGGGAACACTCACAATGTCCCACGGTAGAAAGAGGTGGCCAGCTCCAATGTCAGCATTCCACACAGGGCAAGAAAAGTCACCTTTTGCCGGTCCTCATCTTCGATGAGTTCCGCAATCAGGAAATTAGAGAACTGTATTTCATAGAGTCCACTTCAGCCATTCAGTAATGCAGAACGGCCCAAAGAAACTCCCTGAACCTGCCGAAAACGCCATCTCACTTTTGTCGCCATTTTAGTGTTCCAGAAATAATGAGCAGCAGCCAGCAATACGGGCCAAACACATGACTTTATTACAGGGTTAAGAATACAATTTTAACGGCACCTCAGAGACTTATATACAGGTGTGGGCTTTAACAGGATTGGCTGAAGGAGAGTGGGGTGTAATAAAATGGCGCGAACCCCAATCTCGCATTACTTAGAAACTGAGGAGAACATAAAATGGTGGAACAATTTCATTCAATACACAACACTAGGCATATGGGGTGAATGTCGCAATTTTTGATAGGCCACTGGGGAAGAATATTGGCAATTTTACAGGCCCTACTAGACCACAGAGGTGAGGCTTAGCAAGTGTTAAAAAGACCAGGCCTTTGGGCTAAACCAGTGATGGTGAATATTTTAGAGACCGAATGCCCAAACTGCAACCCAAAACCCATTTTTATCGCAAAGGAAATACTCCCATTGGGCTGCTGGGCATAGGGGCGGGGTGAACTCTGTGCTGGGGGGGAGGCAAGAAGTGCTCCCATTGGCATACCAGTCAAGTGCGGCTCCGCAAAATACGGGAAATTACTGCGCATGCGTGGGCAGTAGCCCGTTTGTTCATGCGCACCGTGGGCACACATGCACAGTAACCCCTTTCCCCGCCATTCAAATACGGGACGGCGGCGGGAAAGGGGATGAACGAGCGCTGAAAAATGGGAAATCCCGGCCAATACAGGACCATCGCTCCAGAGATGGGAATCAAGTGAGCCCGCCAACGTCCCATCCCCCCCGCCCCCTCCGAGGCATGCCTGCCTGGAGGGGAGAAAAGCCGCTGCCGCCGCCACACTGGAGGCTCTGTGGGCTTTCTCCAGAGCCACACCATCACTCCGAAGATGGGAGCCAGGTGCGCCCGCCGCTGTTGCCGCCGCACCCGAGGACTTACTGTTTTTCTCCTGGAGCCACTCATTTGCTCAGTGTTGTGTCCTAAAGCCTGTGCCTTTAAACAATGTGTATCCAATGTAACCTTTTCTATGTGTAACATTGTAACCTCCAGCTGAATCACTGTAACCTTAATAGGACGCGAGCTAGTGACCACTAGATGGCAATAGCGAGCGTCCAAGCTCATTGGTCCAAGACTCACCTAGAACAACAGCGCGGGAAGATTCCCGCCACTACCTTCACCTGGACAAGAAGGGCGTGACCTGCAATGACGTCACGCAGCCTGTAGCCAATAGGCTATCAAGGAGCCACATTCAAATGTATAGCCACTGTATATATTGAGCTGTTCGTCCACCATTACCTCATGTTCCCTCTGACCAGCATGTAATAAAGTTGTGTTAAGCCAGCTCTTCGGCTGTCCTGGTGTCTTTGGTCCCATACACTAAACTCAGGGAAGTGTATTCCGTGCTTTGCCTGGACTTTGTTTTGATTTAAGCCCAAACTTGTATTTTTATCTGTAATTGTAATTGTTTTTTTCTTCCCCATTGTATTTATTGTATATATTTTGATATATTGTATATATTTTGATATATTGTATTTTGGATGCTCTGTTGTAATTTGCCGCTTTGAATCGCCCATTGGGCTGAGGAAAGCGGGGTACAAATATTAAATGATGATGATGATGATGATGATACTTGACAGGTATGCCCATTGGGCTGCTGGGCAAAGGGGCAGGGCAAACTGTTCTGGGGTGGCTTCACGGGTGCCCACAGAGATGGCTCCAAGTGCCACCTCTGGCACACATGCCATAGGTTTGCCACCACTGGGCTAGACCATTGTTTCCCAGCCTTTGGTTTTTGGACTTCAATTCCCCAAAGCACTGACCAGCCAATATACTGACTTAGGCTTCTGGGAATCGAAGTATCCCTGTGGGGTGTGTGCCCCATGTTGGGAAACGCTGGGCTAGACAGAGAAAATCAACTTATTAATATACAGATAGCGAGTCATGTTATATTTATTTAACCCATTTTTTCTTTTTTATATTTGTACTTCTTACAATGCTACTGATTGCATGTGGAGGAAAAGAGAAGCTTACAAAGTGTTCAGTGCTGTGATACATCTTTTTTAAATTTCACGTCATGAATTAGAGCTCTGACTTGGGGATGTTTGCCCAAAGGGCCAAAATTGCTAATTACAGTCCTGTCAGAACTAAATAACTCTTTGTACTTGTACAGTAATCTACTTACATGCATTTTAACAGTGACCAGCAGGCATCTAGGATCCTTCTCATGGTCTTCCATCCTGTTGTCTCCTTTCTTAGCACACGTGGAGAATGAGGAACAATACAGTGAAACTCTAGAGAACTTTGGCAACAACCACCTGTCACAGAACAATCATGAACTTTCTACAGGCTTCCTGAATCTGGCCGTCTTCACCAGGGAAGTTTCGGCTCTTTTCAAGAATCTGGTAAGGGGTAGAGTTAAATCTGGCAGAGGAATATTTCAAAGGCTTAATTTATATTTTTCATTTCAAAGGTAGGGTGACCATTTATCCTGACATAAAGAGGGCAGGACTCTAGTTGAAGGGTTATTTGTTAACTTCTTGCTTTTCTGTGTAAACATCTGTTTTCCAAATTAAAAAATAAGATTTCTAAATGACCAGTGAATTTGACATAGTAATGGTTAGGCAAGCGTTGTGTACATGTATGTGTTTGTAAGCTTGTCTTGTAGCTAAAGATCTTTTAGATTAGTTAGACACTATTTATTTTGCTGTTGTCCAGAATAATGTTGTGAATAAAATGAATCTATTTTTGCCTTCTGCTTTTAATTAAGATTTTGTTGTTGAGCTGCTACTGCTTCTTACATTTAGCACCATTTTTGATGGGAAGGTGACATATAGTTGAGGAGAAAAAAGAAGGGTGGGGTTATGCTGAATTTTAAAAGTAAGTAGAGGTGGCTATAAAACTCATTGTTGGCCAGTATGCAACCCTCAGGCACTGTTGTTCATCTCTGATACAGATGGTCCTGTTCAATGCCAGAATAACTGTCTCTTTTAAAAGTACAGATCTGTTGTGTCACTCTAGGAAGAGCAAGAGTCTATATCATACCTGTCAAGCACAACCGGAGATTACGGGACCTGCGCAGAACATTTCTGCGCAGTTCCGTTGTACGCATGCGTAGAAGGCTTTTACGCATGCGTAGAACGTTTCTGCGCAGAATGTTTCTCCGCAAGTCTATTCTACGCATGCGTAAAAGCCTTCTACGCATGCGTACAATGGACCTGCGCAGAAACGTTCTGCGCAGCTCACTTCTATGCGTGCATAGAAGGCTTTTACGCATCCCCTTCTGCACAGAAGCCTTCTACGCATGCGTAAAAGCCTTCTACGCACGCGTAGAAGTGAGCTGCGCAGAAGGGATGCAGAGTAACTCATTTCCCCCGCTGCCAAATTACGGGGTAGCAGCAGCTCCGGGTGGGTAATGGCGAAAATCGGCGCAAAAATACGGGAAACCCCGGCCCATCCGGGATACTTGACAGGTATGGTCTATATTTAGTTTTGGTGCAGATCCTCTTCCCTTCAGTTGGGATTTAAAGTCCAATTCCAACTACTGTACGTGGTTCTCTTCTGTCCTGATTCAGGCCATGCCTTACTGAACCATCTATAAATCATCTTACAGTGATATTATTATTATTATTATTATTATTATTATTATTATTATTATTATTATTATTATTATTATTATTATTATTATTATTATTATTATTATTATTATTATTGTTCTTATATACCGCTTTACTTGTCTACTGACAACTCAAAGCGGTTTACAGAGCAATCCAACAATACAAAAACAAAACATAAGTAGGGAAAAGGGAAAGGGAGGGGGAAAGGGGAGGGGAAGGGGGAAATACAACACAGTACAGTTCATTATGCAATACAGTACAATAACATATCAAGTATAGGCACAATATAACAATTAAATACAGTAAAGTATACAAAAGATTGTAATAACAGTTTACAAGATATAATCAGGAAAAACAGTACCACAATGTCCTCAACAGCCAAGCCCACAACAGAGTCCATAGCGCAATGTCCATGACCACAGTGGGGCCAAGGATAATTCTGTTAAACTACCAGATGTCTATTGTTGAACGTAAATTGGCCTGGAGAAGCAAGAAGAAAGTAGAGGTGCATTAAACTTCTCTAAATTTGCATCATCCCATGTATTTGGGACTGCCGTCCAGTCATCCCACTTAGCTGCGGATGATGGAAGGTAAATCCAAAATATTGGTTTGGCAGCCTGTACAACTAGTTACATGGAACTGTTCAGGCCTCTTACTATTCGAATGACTCAGAGGCTTTTCAACAGTGAATGATTAATTTTAAGCAAACTGAACACTAGCTAAGTACTTGAATTTCCCAGGCTATGTCTCTCACACATCTGTATTTGATTAGGATAGATAGCCATGCATCTATTCATTTCTTTTCAGTCAGCATCTCAGTGGGTGCCACAATTTTTTTTAAAAAAATGTTGTTTTTGAGGAATGGCATTGTAGAATCTGCAAACCTAGGCAGCTTAACAAAAAGTAGAGACATCACCCTACCCACAAAAGTCCACATAGTTAAAGCGATGGTCTTCCCAGTAGTAACGTATGGTTGTGAGAGGTGAGCCATAGGGAAGGCTGAGCGCAGAAGAATAAGCCTTTGAACTGTGGGGCTGGAGGAGACTCTCGAGAGTCCCCTGGACTACAAGGAGAGCAAATCAGTCCATTCTGAATGAAATCAGCCCTGACTGCTCCATGGAAGGATAGATATTGAAGCTGAAGCTCAAGTATTTTGGCCACCAAATGAGAAGAGAGGACTCACTGGAGAAAGCCCTGATGCGAGGAAAGATCGAAGGCAAAAGGATGCCTATTGACCCTTTTAGGTTTCTTTCCTTCTTTCTCTCTGGTAATGTCATAAAGCTGATTCTTCTCTTAGAAGCTGGAGATAGAAGGATAGACCAGCATACTCAAAGACCACCTTTGGGCAGCTCTGTAACTAAGTTTAAGTCCTCTTGCATGATTGGTTCATCAATTTGTTCAGACAATAAACAGTGAGGGGGGCCCCTCCACACACACTTTGCCTTATTACCAGTCTTCAGAGTTAATATTTGCCATCATTAGTCCCAGACTCAGTGCTAGGCTAAATTTACCAAACAATCCTAGTAACCCTCGGTCAAATTTGGCCTTAGACATTTTCTTATCTGAACTGGGATGGCTGATATTCTCTACTCACCCATCCCCAATCAAGATAATTGTTACTGAAACTCCAATGAGATGTTCTGGCACATGAAGAAAAAATCCCTTATGCACTTTTTCTCTTCCCTGACATTTCAAATATAATAATACAGTATGTTTATGACAGGGGTTCTCACCGTTTTCTGGTCACAGGCCTGACCACGACCCCCGGACAGCTGATCAGGCCGGTCACGTGTTTCAGTGATGGGCATCAGCAGGTTCGCACCAGTTCGCCAGAACTGGTAGCAGAAATTCTGGATGGCCCCACCCATCCAAGTTTTGAAATAAAGTAGTCCTAATTCAGGTGCAACGCAGGGCTTTCCACCTGGCCACACCCACCACACCACATCCACAGTGTGGTAGTAATATTTTTTTTTGGAGCCCACCACTGACATGGTTCCTCCCACCAGAAGCAGAAGTAAAACACGCCCAGGCACGCGCAGAACACATTTATGGCAGCATTCTGCACATCCGCAGGTGCATTTTACTTCCACTTCCAGGAGTGGCGTGGACCAGATGGATTGAAGTTGGGGGTTGGGCCCAGAGTAGGTTACAAATGCCTAAGACCTCAATAACTGCTAGAGCGTTCATGCCCAGAGTTCCCATTTATCTTAGTCTAGTGGACTCAGGTTACTCACCCTGAAAGAAGGGTGTAAGACCAGTCCAGGAAACCAGTCCTTCTTGGTGGTGGCTCTGACTTTATGGAAGTCTCTTCCACCCCATGTTTGTCTGGCTCCATCTTTGCAAATATTCCACAAACAAGGTAAATAGGAATTTTCTAAGGAGTTATTTAAGAACTTTCTGCCCTCCACAGATACCGTATCTTATTCTGCCACCATTAACTATGCTTGTTTTATGCCTGATGGGTTACTGCCTATTTGTGCTTAAGGAATTGTTTTTATTGATATGATTTCTATGACTGTGTATTTTATATGTGGGGTTGTTCTTTGCTTTATATATCTTCCTTTATATATCTTTACATCACAAATTGAAGGAACACTGCATCACTAGGTAATAATTTTGATTGACTTTAATTTGAGTGCAATTGGCATGCTTAGTAATGTACTAGCAGAGAACCCGGCATTGCCCGAGGGTACCCTACCCAGGCCAAGGAGAGGCCTGGACCCGCCCCCCCCCCCACCCCAGCTGCCTTACCTTTTTGTCTACAGTCGCCACAGCCGCTCTCTCAGCTCCGCTGCGAGGTGCCATCTCAGCCTGACTCTGGCCGCCGCCGCTGGCCTCCCCAATGACTACTGTCAGTGGGTAGCCATCGCAGCCCAGCACCTCTGTCTTCCCGTGGGTTATGTCAGGCAGAAGGGAGGCTCCATTTGGGCGGGTGGGCAGAGGACCCACTGGGGGGGCAGAGGCTTGCGGAAGGCGGTGGCCCGGTCCCATTCTCCATCCACCCCCGGCTGTGGGTTCTCCCTTCCCATCACGGCATGCCTCAGGAGTGCAGAGGAGCCATGCTGCAGTGGCCTCCGACCAACAGTAGTCGCTGGGGTGGTGGCAATCGTAATTGCTGCTGTCCGTACTGGTGGCTAGGCCGTGTGCCACCTGGAATGCTGGACTGACTTTGGCACATGCGTGGAATTTCACGCATGCACCACAGCCTGGGATGCCAGGCAGGGTTAGCTCCATGCGTGGATTCTCGCGCATGCGCAGTCACCTCTCCTGGTCGTTTCTGCCAGCCGGGGGGCGGCCGTTGCAGCCCCTTTTCAGGGGCAAGGACCTTGAGGCGGGCTGCCGGTTACCCACGCCAGCCACCCCAGATGTTGAAGGTAGGCGTGCACGCAGTTTCCAGCACAATCGGTGCAGGGGTGTCGCTTTGTATGGAGGAGTCCTGTGATGTCACGGAGCCCCAGATCTGGTCAGCTGGGAATTGGTTGAGCTGTGGTGATGACATCACAATACCCCCTGGTTGGCTTTTTTCCCTTGCTTTTTCTCCTGTCAGTGGGGAGTACCCTTTGTGGATTGATTTAGGAGGCGTACCCCTCCCCATGGGGCTTGTCACCCCCACAGTGACCGTCTCTTCGGCCCAAGGTACATGTGTGCCGAGTTTCAGTGCGATCGGTGCAGGGATGTGGATTTGTATAAGGAACATACAGCGCCGGACCTTGATTTTAGTTATATAGATACCAAACCAAATTGAAGCCTTGCCACCTGCTGGGAAGCCCCATGGCATCTGTATTCCTTTGTCTGGCCACAAAAGGAAACTCCGTATGCTTCAAAGAGGGTCACATGGACTGGGAGAAAACGCCCAGCTTCCTGTAGGAGTGGCATCCTACCCAGTGGTGGACATCAAAAAAAAATCCTACCACACTGTGGGTGTGGCCATGTGACTGGGTGGGCATGGCCTGTTGGCCATGTGACTGTTCTTCACTATGGAGCTATGAAAATAGAAGCCTCTTCTATTTTCATCACGCTAGAGCGAACCTCTGAAGCCATTTCCCCCTTGTCCAAGGCTTTTTCTGGGCTCTGTTTCACCCCAAAGCATATCCCCAGCCACTCTGGAGTGGCTGGGGAGGCACTTTGGGGTGAAACAGAGCCCTGGAAAAGCCTTGGAGAAGGGGAAAATGGCTTCAGAGGTTCGCTCTAGAGCTTTTACAGCTATACACTTTGAGGTGGCCACTTAAACAGGTCCTCCAGAAGGCCCAGCTTGCATGATCAATGACTGATAAGGTACTGTGAATCTGGTTGTTTCATTTGGCTGTTGGATATTGAGGAGTTGTGGTCAGCACGCACGGAGGTTCAGCTGTACCATGTGAGCCAATACAAGTTGATAGGGATGGGACTTTCAGGGGGAAAGAACTCTCGGTCACTCAGGGAATAATCCCAACCACAGGTTGAATTGTGGGAATAGGAGCCATCATACAGTAAAAGGTAGTGAAGTCTCCACACAATTCCCACTCTGGTCTCTTTGTTCTCTGAAAGACGTTCCGCCTGCGCAAGTGGCAGGGATTCTCTGTGGCTCAAACGTGGATGGAGCAACATATACCTAAGGAATCTTTTTCCATACACTCCTTTGTGGATGCAGTCTCCGTAATACTCAACATACTTACACCAGTGTATGCTCATGCTATGTTAGCATGAGCAGGATACTGGTCATAGAACTCGTATTTAAATTGTAGAAATTATTCGTATATTGCAGTGGCCCGTGGGGTCTCAAAGGGTTGGACTCAACTATGCAACTGAAAAACAACAACATATTTAATAAAGCATATCTACATTCTGTTCATTCTTTTTTAAATGATGCATTTCCTCCCTTTTAGTAATGTGTGTTATATTTTTTTGTCTGTTACAGGTGCAGAATCTCAACAATATTGTCTCCTTCCCATTGGATAGTCTTTTGAAAGGGCAGCTTAAAGAGACCCGGCTGGTGTGTATTCTTTAAGCAGATGCCATTTTTGTTGATGTGCCATAAGTTCCTGTTGACAATGGTCTATATGGCACGTAATGGTAATCTCCAGAATCAACTATTGTAATGCTCTCTACGTATGGCTACCCTTGAGGTTGATACCGAAACCTCAGCTAGTGCAAAGTGTGGCAGCCAGGCTGATTGCTAGTATTGGTCGATTTGATCATATTGTTCTGGTAAACCTGCATTGGTTACCTATTGTTTTCTGTGCAAGATTCAAGGTGTTGGTTATCTTAACCTATAAAACCAAGGGTTAACCGTTGGAACTTGCTATAGGTTGCTATGCCTCGCCCTACTTGCCTGCACTCACCCTTCGTGCACACGGCCGATCTGGGTCCGCAGGATTGAGAAAACAGGCAGTGGGGCAGCAGCCCCACAAACGCGAAAAAAGGGAAACAACTTCATTTCCCAACATTCCTTGCGCCGCGCCGCACCAGAGCCAATCAGGCTGAGAGGCTCTCGCACTGCGCTGCACAAGGAACGTTCGGAAATGCGCCGCAGCCAATCAAAAGAAAACTGTTTTTAAAAAATGCAGCACAAACACAAAGCACAAACCCATAACTACAAGCCCCAGCGTCCTGCGCGCCATGAGCGCGCAGAACGCTGAGGAAGCCGGCACGCAAAAATGAAAACAAAAACAAAAACACCGGGAGAGCAAGTCCGCCAAGCTGCGGGAACCAAAGCCCCCCTCCCCAACAGCGCCTGAAGCTCCTAATTGGAGTTTCCCCTTTAATATCACTGGGTGGGGAGGGGGGGTTGTGCTCCCCCTCTCTACTGGCTCCCCTGGGGTTGGGAGGGTTGGGGGGACCAAAAGGGTCTGTCTCCCCAACCCTCCTGACCCTAGGGGACCTGGCAGAGAGGGGATTCCTCTCCCCACACACATGCACGCCCCATATTAAAGAGAAGAAACCAAGCGGTTACTTCTCTTTAAAAACGGAGTTTGGGGGGGGGAATCCCCCTCTCTGATGCCTCTCCTGGGTCCGGAAGGGTTGGGGAGACAAAAGCCAGCGGAGAGGGGGATCACAACCCCCCCCCTCCACTGATATTAAAGGGGAAACCACAATTGAGATTTCCCTTTTAATATCAGAGGGTGGCCTGGATTTGATCCCCTCTCCTGGGTCCCATGAGTCTGGAAGGTTTGGGGAGACAAAAGGGGTCTGTCCCCCCAAGCCTTCCAGAGCCAGGGGAGATGGCAGAGAGGGGATCCCCCCCATAGGACACCAAAAACACAAAAACAAACAATCAAAAACATCCAAAAATACACAAAAACAAACAAAAATAACAGCAACAAACAAGACAAAGTAAACAAAAACCAAAATTTCAAACACACCCAGCCAAACACCACAAAATCCAACCACCACCACAAATAAAGAAAAACAGCCAACTCACCACCACACGACCTCACACCACAACGACTGGAAAAGGAATGAATAAAGAAAGAGACTACTTACTGGAAGAAGCTCCACCCAGAGGCCACGAGAGAAAAAACAGTCAAAATACAAGATAACCCCTACCAGCACCATTTGCTGCCCACAATAGTAAAAAAAAAATCAAAAAGACACAACAGCCCCACACATAAGGCCCCAAGAGAAAAAACAAGTAAAAACAAATAACACAAAATCACAATTTTACACAAATCAAAAACAGATGTCAATAAAATAAAATAAAAACTATTCAAAAATCCTGTGCTGAATTTTTACTCAAATAAAAAACAAAAACATCAATACACAGTTTAAAAACATTTATTGTGAAAAACATGTACTTTCACATTTTTAAAATTATTACCTACGGTACAACAATTAAAAAAAAACATACTAAAAATTATTGGGTTAAATAATTTTTTGGGAAAAAGTATATCATCCTTTATTCTTTTTTTCATCCACAAAACCAAAACACCAATCAAAACTCATCACAGTTTATAACAGGCCACCAAAAAAAATTTGTATAAATAAAAATTTAAAAAATTTCAATTATAGACTAACCTCTTCTTTACAAACATTAACAACAAAAACTTTTCAACACCATTTAAAACAGCCCGGCAACACCGGGCAACCTCTGCTAGTCAACTACAAAGCACCTTATTTTTTTAAAAATGATTTTTATTAAGTTTTGAAATTCATTATAATGGGCTGCTGCACCCCTTGACCAAACCCCATGAAATTTGGCACTCACGTACCTTGCATACGTGAGCAAGTCACTGTTGGGGTCCTGAAACTCATGGGGGTGTTATGCCCCCAAATTGATCCTTTAGTCCTCAACCAATCACAAGGGCTGACCAGGTCTGGGCCTTTGTGATGTCATGCCCTTTGTGATGTCTTGCCCAGACCTGGTCAGCCCTTGGGAGTGGTCAGCTAATGTGACATCACAGGGCCCCTCCCCTTGGCCAGGCAGGCCAGCTGGCAGGGCAGGGGCAGGAGTCCAGTGTACAGAGGTCAGTCCAGGAGAAGGAGCACCCGAGTAACGCAACCCTGGGAGGTAGGACAGCCCCCCCTCAAACCCCACCCGGGCAAAGCTGGGCACCCCTGCTAGTACATAATAAAAATAAGCAGGGAAAAGGGAAAAAAACATAAAGACACATTAAACAATACAAAAGCTTCAGTGCATCGCATCAAATATTTCTTCTAGTTTGTATTTCACAAAATTTTCACAGACTTAACTCTAAGTAATTTCTACTTTTGTCCAGATTTTTTAATATTCCCTGATATATTTTTATCCAAAATTCCATTCAGTTATTCATCTTAATCACCATAGTGCTATAATACAGTGTACTTAAATCCACCAAATGTTTCCGAATCTCTTCTTATTTTTCCCAAGAACTCATTACATCAGGTATTGGTTTGTCTCCTTTATTATTTTCCAGTGTATATTTCAAGAATGGCTCCCAAATATTCCAAAATTTGTTCTGTTTCACTATACAGTACCCTTTTTAAAATTTAACTCCCACATAAGATTTTCATTCAATGCCATTTCCCAAATCTCTTTATACTAATTGCTCAATTCTAGATTTAAACTGTTTTTCCAGTTCTTTGCAATCAGTTGCCTTGCTAATGTCAAAAAATAGATAGTAAGTCTTGTTTGTTTTCATCTAGTTTTAATTCCTCAAGATCTGTCAGCAAGGCAATTTTTCCCATTTAATTTCAAAGTAAAACTCATAATTTTACCAATTTCTTGTTCTTTTTTCTGCCAAAATTCAGATACAATTCTACAACTCCACCACATATGCTCATTCATCCCCGATTTCTGATGACACCTCCAACAATTTTTAAACTTGCTATTGTCCATTTGATTTACTCGAACTGGTGTCAAATACCATCTCTATAGAATTTTGTAATTATGTTCTTTTCTTTAACTTTTGTGGATAAGTTTCGCATAATTCTTTTTTCCATTTACCTGTCTAATTTTCATTAGAAATTCCTATTTTTAAATCTGTCTCCCATTGTTTTGTGACTCTAGAGCATTCTCTGCCGTAGCCCCCAGGTTGTGGAACTAATTGCCAGCAGAAATTAGATCCACTCCAACTTTGGTGGCATTTCAGAAATCTTTGAAAACATTTTTGTTCTATGAAGCCTTCCCTTCTCAATATGCTAATTATTGAGTTGCATAATGGATTGACCCTTGATTGTTTGATGGATTATCATGTGCTGTAATATGGGTAGATTGATAGGGTTGATGTCCATAATTCTAGCGTTCTTAATGATTCAGCTGACATCTGGGAGATGTGTTTTGTTGACCTATTGTATATGGTGTTTTATGATGTTTTAATATATGATTTGTTGTATATTTTACTATTTGTAAGCCGTCCAGAGTGGTGTATTACCAGATATAATTGTTATAAATAAATACAATAGAAGGGGGACTGACTTATACCATAGAAGTGCTAAGGATATGGTAGGTCAGTGTACCACTTCTATTGCAACCTTCATTCAATGTCAGTCAGGAATTTTATCAAAATAAATAACTTTAGAGAATGCTTTTGTTTACAGATGTCTGAGCCAGCTCAAAACATGTCGCTGCTTGAGATTGGGGGGGGGGGGGGTTAGTTCATCCTCCATATCCCAAAGTCTTGACTGACATTTGCATACTGACAGTGAAGTTAGTACCTCCCTATCATATCTTATTGTAGCAAACCAGTTTAATGGAATAGGCCTTCTGACCATCATAGAGACGTGACCAGGGGCTCAAGCGGAACATCTAAGAAACTGTCATTGTTGTTTCTCAGGGTTCATCACTTGAAGCAGTTAACTCATTCTGCCTCATAATGGGGTCATATCTGCCAAAGAAGTATCTAAAGGTTGTGAGACCAGTAGTAGATTTTGTGTACTGCAAATAAAAATGCACTGGCTGGATTTTTCTAATGAAAGATAGAGAGGATCTAATGCAGAGGTGCCCAAACCTTTCTTGCCAGGGGCCTGACCATGCCCCCTCAGGCAGCTGAGGTCACATGGTTCCTCCCGGTGCCGGTGGTGGTGCATGAATTCACCGTGTGTTTTTGGGCATTTTTGACACCTCCACTGCCTCCCATGGTGGTGGGAGCGAGGGCAGCACATTTTAGCTGCATTTTTTTTAAAAAAAATTTTTTTTATTAGTTTTATTACCAAATGACACTACAGGAAAAAAGAAAAAGAAAAACTATTTCAAGAAACAAAATATTACATAACAAAAATTAAAGGACAATACAAGTTATGCAAAATCAGATTACAGCGAAATGAAAAATTAGAAAGTAAGATATTACTATTCATCAATTTAAATTAATTTCTGTTATAAAAATTATATACTGTATAATGTCTACTCTTACAAATCTTTTGCCTTTTAGCTGCATTTTTCCCCACTGCATTTTTGCAGTGTTTTGGCATGTTTTTTGCGTAATTTCCGCACTTCCACTGGCGGCAGGGCACTTTCAGCAACGGCAGCAATCCGGCCTGCATGCTGAATGAATTGGTGCCACGGGCCAGGGCCAGCCCACAGGCCATAGTTTGGTCACCCCTAATCTAATGGCTAAGAGACTATTCAATCTCAGGTTTAAAATTATTCTGCAATGAAATGGTCTGTGGTGTAAGGCATTGGTAGGAAGAAATTCTGGTCACTTCATGAAGGGACAGTCACTAACTTGACCAGCAATACACACTTTTTGTTTCAACTTTTAAATCTGCTTTTCCCCATTTCTCTTGACAGGATTCCAAGAAACAGATTGAAAAGGCCTGGAAGGATTATGAGACCAAAGTGTAAGTAACCCCTGGTGTCTTAGTAAAGGTAAAGACCACTCTTGCTTGAAAGCCAGTCGTATCCAACTCTAGAGTTCAGTGCTCATCTCGTTTCATAGCCGATGAGCCAGCGCTGTCTGCTTCTGCAGACGTTTCCATGGTCATGTAGCAGGTATGACTAAACACCAGAGCGCATGGAATACTGTTTACCTTCCCACCAAAGGGGTTCCTATTTATCTACTTGCAATTTTTTTCATTTTGAACTGCTAGGTTGGCAGGAGGTAGGAAAAGGCCAATTCTTCCCTCTTCTAAATACAGTGGAGCCTCAGTTAACAAATGGCTCGGTTAATATGAAAATCACATAACAAAAGGAAATCCATAGAAAATAGTGGCTCAGTTTACAGATTTTATTGGGGAATGGATTAATTGGTTTTCAATGCATTTCTATGGGAAACTACATTTTGGTTAACATATTTTGGTTTTCAATGCATTCCTATGGGAAATTGCATGCAATGCATTCCTATGGGAAATTCAATTTAAGTAACCTTTGCTTTAAGAGATGTCCCCGGGAATGCATTAATTATGTTAACTGAGGTGTACTGGAAATGTCATGTGATACCGGCATTAGTCAAGCTCATTTGCACTCACTTACCAACCTTTCCTCCAAGACGTATGATATACCTAGTTCTTGATATCATATAAACTATGGTTGAAAGCAGGGATGTGATCTGAAACCTCTTCTGTCTCACCCAGGGACACTTCAAGCAATTCTAGGCCTACATGTTGCCTATGCCGGGCCTAAAATGATAGGCAGATGCTCTCTCATGTTTAGGCAAGAATTCTTCTCTGGGCGTGCCACAGACTAACAGCTTCACCATGCAAATCATATGCTGTACCATTGTGACTAGAACTACACTGGAAAAGTAATGAAAGACAAGAGATGTCCCCGTTCCCGAGGGACATATCTTAAAGCAAAGATTACTTAAACCGAATTTCCCATAGGAATACATTGCATACAGTTTCCCATAGAAATGCTTTGCAAACCAAAATATGTTAACCAAAATTAGACTAAAGCTTTCCCTTGCTCGAAAGCCAGTCGTATCCGACTAGGGTTCAGTGCTCATCTCTGTTTCAAAGCCGAAGAGCCAGACGTTTCCATGGTCATGTGGCAGGCATGACTAGACACCAGGGTGCATGGAACGCTGTTACCTTCCCACCAAAGTGGTCCCTATTTATCTATTTGCAATTTCTTGCTTTCGAACTGCTAGGTTGACAGGAGCTGGGACAAAGATGGGAGCTCATTCCGTCCTGCAGTATTAGGGAATCGAACTGCTGACCTTCCGCCTCCCAGTCAGCATCTTAGCCACTGCAGTCCGTAGACTTAGATCTCTGATATTCTTTATTTCTCTAGAACAAAGCTGGAAAAAGAGAAGGAACGAGCCAAGATTTCTGGGGTTGTCCAGGCAGAACCCTCAGTAGAAATTACTGAGGAGCTCCAGAAGGAGCGCCACACTTTCCAACTTCAGATGTGCGAAGTAGGTAATCCTTTGCAATTATGGTTGTTGTTGTTGTTCAGTCGCACAGTCGATTCCGATCCTTTGCGACCCTATGGACCATTGTCCTCCAGGCACCTCTGTCCTCCACTATCCTCCTCAGCCCACCCAGCTCTGTGCCCATTGTGTCTACAATACCATCCATCCATCTCATTTTTGGCCGTCCCCTTCTTCTTTTGCCCTCCACCTTTCCCAGCATCAAGGATTTCTCAAATGAATCCTCTCTTCTCATTTGATGTCCAAAGTACTTCAGCTTCATCTTTACTATTTGACCTTCCAATGAGCAATCAGGGTTGATTTCTTCTAAGATTGACCTATTTGTTGTCCTCGCTATCCAGGGGACTCTCAAAACTCTCCTCCAACACCACATTTCAAATGCGTCTATTCTCCTGTGCTCAGCTTTCCTAATGGTCCAGCTCTCACACTCATACATTACCACCGGGAATACTGTTGGATTGGGGCCGTGAGGAGGCCCTTAGGATCCCGGAGGAGACTGGTCAAAGGAACGACACGAGACAAGATGGAGCGAAGACCAGTGAGGGAAAATCATCAGTATATATTATGTTCAAGGCTGCGTGTGGTAGAATGGTCATCTGACAGAAAATCACATCACCCATTTACCCGGGTTAATTGAGAACCTCTCTTGGGGAAGTTAATTAACTAAGGCAAACACTGACAGGGGAAAAACCATTGTTCGAGGCTTACGCCAGAGTAAATACGGCTTCTATTTGCACCAGGGATTAGGCTTAACTGCGGGTGAGTAATTACCTAATATGTGACGGAGTTAAGTGATTCTCCTTTCTCAGCAGAATCGCTGGTCAGGTCAGATGTGGGTGAATAAACCCTTATGATTAATCCGCCCCCCTCAATTTCCATACTGGCAAGGGCCAGTGGCCAGGAGTCTGCTCGACTGGTTTAACCTCTGCCAAGGTTCTATGCCAATTGGGCATGCGGAATCCGCATCTCCCCTTTTTCTATTATTTAGGAACCTGACAGGCGACCCTGCGCAAGAGGGGCATCAGCTGATGTGCGGGAATGACACTTCGGGGCTCCCCCCACGGGGGACATCTCGATAATAGCGAGGGAATACATTGCATGAGACAGCACACTGTTGTGCCCAGTATTGCCACCCCCACAATCACTTTGAGTGTCGTCTGAAGCCATCCCCATGGGAACCACGACCACAAGGAATCCCACCACCCCCATGAAGAATCCTCCTTGATGTTCTTAACTAGGGTGTGGAGGTTCGTGAGCTGGCTCTGTACTTTGTGGGTATTGTCTGTGAGATTAGAGCAACACATGCCATGGACAGACTCGCAACCCAAATGATGTAACAACAGGAGATAGTCTATAGCTGCTTGATTGTCAAGGATGGCATGGCGAAGCTCTGCCTGCTCCTGATTGAGCAGCGCTATTGCCGAGGAGGTGTGGTTAATGGCTCTTGCAAGAGTGCAAGCCGATTGACCAATTCATTCTCCGAGCGTTGCCTATGGCTAAGCCTGACACGCTGAATATACTGACTGCTGCCTGGTTTTTCAGAACTGTGGGTCTGAATCCAGACTGCTTTCTGTAGCAAGGCAAGACAATGAGATGTGTCATTGATACTGTGACCTGGGGTGATTCTAAGCTATCTCTGCAACTTCTGGCGTTGTGCAAATGTCTTCCTAGCACCTATGGAGAGGTGTGAAACTTACAATGGCTGGAGATAGCCGGCTACCGGGTGCTCAATCTTTCCAAGCAATGGGCCGGTGCAAACATGGGCCGGTCTGGCTTCCTTTGATGGAAGCTGGCCGTTATTAACAACATACAGAAATTCAAGTGTCCCTTGCAAATCCCAACTGGAGCATTGTACAAGGCATGTATAAATAAAGAGCAACTACAGATAATAATAGCAATAAAAGACATTCAGCAGCTTTTCGAAGGATGAGGCTTCTCTTCTTGGTGGGGTTTCATGTGTAGCTTGAGCTTGGAAAAGTCTTGTTTTGGGGAAAAGCATGGTCCTTAGAAGTAGCACTGAGTATGCAAAATGTTCATAGGAATGTCTTTGGAGATGTAAGTCATTCTGGCCTCTGGGACCTGCATGGGGAAGAGACTTGTTTGGGAGATAAAAATTCTGAAAGAGTTAGTTAGTTTTTGCACTTTATAGGATAGCAATTGCTGTGCAACTATGGGATGTTGTCCCCCCCCCTTTCTGTTTGTTTGTCAATGTAGGACTTAAGTGTCCGATAGGCCCGTTCCACAATCGCTCGTCCCTGCGGATTGTACGGAACGCCAAAAGGTGTGCTTAATATCCCAGGTGGCCCTGAAGGTGGCCAGCTGCCTGGAGCTGTAAGCTGGGGCGTCATCGGACTTCGTGTGCCGAGGTTCGCCCTTGGCCGTGGGAAAGGAGATGCTGCTCCACACGGGGAGCCGTTTCTCCCTTCTGTGCTGTTACCCAAACAAACTGTGGGAAGGTATTAATGCAAACGTGCATGTACTGCCATTTGCCAAAATGTGGGGCATGTGTGACGTCCATTTGCCACACCTGGATGGCCTCTGTCCCTCGTGGGTTGACCCCCCACGAGGGCCCCCCCGGTGCCCCTGCACGATGCAGACAAGAGCGAACTATGCCTTGGGCTTGAGAAAGTGGCAGGTTGAACTGCCTTGCAAGTGCTTTGGCATTCTGATGAAAGAACGCATGACTCTGAAATGGAGTTGTGAGGAACAAACTTAGCAAATTTTTGTCTGTCGCGGGAGTGATGTATGCTCCCGGTAGACTGTGAAGCAAATTCCTGTACTGGCTGTCAGTAATTATGTTGAAGCGTTCTTTGGCAAAGGTGCGCAAAGCGAGGTTCACGGCTGCCAACTCTGCCCGCTTGCGGAAGAGTCAGGAGCGTGCGCCAAGCTTGGTCCTCTTGCCAAGTAAGAACCTGATATGTGCGACCCCCATAAGTGAAAATTGTCCTAGCCCCCCGAAGGAGAGCCAGTGACATTAATTCACACAAGGTGACTGTCTGCGTATGAAGCGAGACGGGTCTGGGGTCTTATGGCAAACCTTGGCGCATGACGTGCCAGGCTTCCCTTGGGTAAATTTCTCATGAAGGCCCCCTGCGCACATCCACCCATGGTGTGCGTGTACACTTTTAGAAGGGTGCCAGATGGTGGCTTAGCCTTTTGCCTGTGCTTAGACTAGCAGCAAAAAAGGGAAGGGGTGGCCTGAAAATGCCTGTATCTGATTGAAATTGTGACCTGACTGCATTCTTAAAATAGTCCTAGGCAGTCCTGGCTAATGAGTGGCACTCCGCACATTCTCAGGAGCTCAGGGACTAATCCTTCCTCTGTGCTCTGGAGTTTGTGAAATGTGTCTGCTCATTAGAGAGGGTGCTGTGGGCTGGCCAGGTGCCATACTTAAAATGACCAACTAAGACTTATCAAAAACAAGCCAACTATGACGTGCCAGCTGTAAGGAAATAATACACAAAAATGAAAAGACACACAAGTTAAACATTTCCAGCAGGGAGTTCCACTGGCGAAAGGAGGAAAGGAGGAAAGACAAGTCAGAAGTTAGCACAATGAGAATGCAACAACCCTTATCAATCAGATTAGGTCAGATAATTAAGACAACCAGGTCTTCCTTTAAAGAAATCCCTACCAGTAATTAACTCAGGAGTCTGTGAAAGGAAGCTACTTAAGACTTAGAAAGAAACAAATTGGTTATTTTTAAGGCCTGGAGAGGATTTTTGTTCCTGTAAAAAGGTAACGATTAAGCATTTTCTGAATATACAGAGCGCAAGAATGTTTGCGTGCTTTTTCCTGTGAAAGGGGTACAATGAGTGAGTTACTTTACACAGATTAAAGTCAAAATACCAGAACAGTATCTTTCTTAAGAGAATGAAGGAGAGTTAGAACGATTCTCAACCTGCGGCCAGATGTGGGCAAGTGGGCCAGATGCGGCCCACGTTGCTCTGCCACTACCTCCACCAAGCCAAGAAGGGCTGTGTGGCGAAGGAAGGGCAGGATGACTGTCCGGACCCCCAGAGCTGCCTGAGGCCCCTGTCTTTAAAGGGTTGAGAACCGAGGTTACAAGATGATAACACAGTACACACATGAAGACAATGCAGTTCTCTCACTCCTAGTGAGATACGTGACTTCAAGACGTTAAGAGACATTCAGACACCTTAAAACACAGAGATGGGGGTTTGAGGAACGCAGACGTAGGGAGGGGCCCCATAGTTTATGATTTAGTGAGGAAAACTCATAGAAGTGATTTTTGTTTTCAGATCGCGCTTCTGAAAAGAAAAATCTGTTTTCCTGAGTGGCACGGATTGCAAAACCGGTTTCCAAGAGTGGCTAAATCCTTTGACAAAGAAAAATGTCTCAAGGGGAGAAGGGGGGTCACCCTGCCCTATTGCAGGTTAGAATCCCCCCCCCCTCTTCCACCCTCCTGCCTTCGCTGCCCTTAAGCTGCTAAGCAGGCAAGGCAAGGGTTTTTTGCTCACCATGCTTTCTCAAACCTTAAATAGTTCCTGCCCATGAGCAGAGTGCAAACTGTTTAACACATATTTCACAGTGACATTACCACGCAGTTACACACAAGGAACACTTTTTCAATCATACTGTGGTCGTAGAGACAAGGCTTTTGCAATCATACACAGTTCTTGCAGTCATACATTCAGTGGTGCACCACGCATACACACATTTATTTACGCATTCGCACACTCCTCCCCTGATCTGCAGTGTTCTATCCTACACATGAGGAGATGACTTATACACAGCTGGCTATCACAGCCATCTGGGTGCTTCTACTTAGGGATGAGTTTCTCTGGCATAGCCAGGGCAATGGCTGCCTCCTCTCTAGCCTGGGCCAGATGCATGCCAGAGGGCCGGACTCGCAGATCTTGGTGCTGCCTCCTTTCCAGTGCCAGCGTGGCAACCTTTTGAAGATCTGCCTGGTCTAGATTGGCATTCTCTTCTAAGGTGTCTCATTTTTCCACACTGGAAGCAGGCGCCTTGGGGTTTTGGCACTGCTCTGCACCTGAGTGTGGCAACGGGTCTGCTCTGGAGCCCTGCGTGGCCAGGGGCCGTGCAGGTTTCCGTGAGCAGTGGGCGCTGAGCAGCCCTGCCTGAGCGTGTGTCTGCCTTCAGATAGGCTGAACACAGCAGTTGGGCGCTAGCTAATTGTGCCACTGGCAATTTCCCCGTGAATGGATCTTCCTCACCCCTGCGCTGAATGGAGTTCTTAATTGGCAGGGAACTTTTAACTGTCAGAGAAGCGCCAAGGCATCTCATGCCATGAATTCCTTCAGTGACGTCTGCAGCTGTCACTGAGGGAATGCTCCCTACACTGCCCTGCTTAAGCTGAAATGACGGATAGAGACTCCTTGGGGCTGATGGTTCTGACTGCGCTGGGGGTTTCTGGGTCTCTATCCGGACTGGGTCATCCTCTACTGAGAGTTTCCTACATTTGCTCCATGTGCGAATTATGCCCTCTGGAGCTTTCGGGGGTTGCTGAATGCAGTCTCCTATCTGATCCCAGAGCTGAAGGGTTAGCGTACCTGTTTCTGGGTAAAGCAGGCAGTGTTCCCTCAAGTACACCAAAAGTCTCGCTAGCTCTCCACTGTGAAACCTTATCTGATACACCCTGGCCAGGATTTTGAACTCTTCCTCATGAGTTCTTTGGCTAGCGGACGGACGTTGTCGCTGAGGACAAGTCCCCATATTACCTGCGAGGGTCCTTTGAAGTTTCCTCCTCGGGACGAGTCGACACGTCTGTAGGCAAGGCAATAGGTTTTACGTGACGAGTTGTCTGGGTAGAGCTCGGAGCATGGCCTCCTGCCACGGGCCCTCGGTGGCCTCTGCGCTGTCAGGGGTTCACAGCTGACCCTGAGCGGAACGCGTTTTTCCGTAACTGCAAGCCGCCGCGAAAGTCGGGAGCAAGCTGTAGGATGCCTCTTCTGTAATGCCTCGCCGCTTGGGCCGTCTTCCCGATCGTCTGGCTTACCGACCGGGCTGCCGCGCTGTCCTCCGGGATGACTGGACGCGGTTCGAGCGCAGAACCGGACCGTGTAGATCGCTTACTCACGAGTAGGATCACGTCGCGGGTCACCAGATGTTGGATTGGGGCCGTGAGGAGGCCCTTAGGATCCCGGAGGAGACTGGTCAAAGGAACGACACGAGACAAGATGGAGCGAAGACCAGTGATTTATTGAGGGAAAATCATCAGTATATATTATGTTCAAGGCTGCATGTGGCAGAATGGTCATCTGACAGAAAATCACATCACCCATTTACCCGGGTTAATTGAGAACCTCTCTTGGGGAAGTTAATTAACTAAGGCAAACACTGACAGGGGAAAAACCATTGTTCGAGGCTTACGCCAGAGTAAATACGGCTTCTATTTGCACCAGGGATTAGGCTTAACTGCGGGTGAGTAATTACCTAATATGTGACGGAGTTAAGTGATTCTCCTTTCTCAGCAGAATCGCTGGTCAGGTCAGATGTGGGTGAATAAACCCTTATGATTAATCCGCCCCCCTCAATTTCCATACTGGCAAGGGCCAGTGGCCAGGAGTCTGCTCGACTGGTTTAACCTCTGCCAAGGTTCTATGCCAATTGGGCATGCGGAATCCGCAGAATACCATTGCTTTGACTATACGAATTTTTGTTTTTAAGGTGATGTCTCTGCTTTTCACTATGTTCCCCAGGTTTCTCATAGCTTGTCTCCCAAGAATTAGTCACCTTTTTATTTCTTGGCTGCAGTCACCATCTGCAGTGATCTTGGATCCCAAGAAAGTAAAATCTGTCACTGCTTCTACTTCTTCCACATCTATTTTCCAGGGACTGATCAGGCCTGTTGCCATTATCTTGGTTTTCTTGATATTGAATCTTAAGCCAGATTTTGCGCTCTCTTCTTTCAACCTAATAAGGAGCTTCTTTAGGTCTTCCTCACTTTCTGCCATTAGAGTGGTATCATCTGCATATCTCAAATTGTTGATGTTTCTCCCAGCAATTATGGTGCACAAGTTATTCTGGTCTTGGAGTTCTGCCCTAACTGTAAACATGTTGCTGGATCCTTGCTATTTATTTATTTATTTAGGAGGAGTCCCAGCTGCAGTGATTGAAGTATTGATTGTTTTTTTTATTAAAAAAAAGGCTTTTCAAAATGGTAAAACTGAGCGAAAGAGACTTAGCAACAGTGAACATTCCAAAGTGCGGATACATTGTTGCAAGTACTGTATACTGATCTCTCTAGCACTCTGAACCTTTGACCCTGCCATTAAGGACTAATTACCAGTACTCAAATTTTTTTAATTTCTTTCTGGTCAAACAGCCATTAAAAAGGGATTCTGTTTCATTTGCAAAAAATATTTGGAAGTTATTTTTTAAAGTATTTAAAGAACAGATTTTCATCTGTTTCATTTGTTTAAGCTGTTAAAATTACCAGTTTTTACTTTGCAGCTCGGGATTGACTTGCTTGCTTGCTTCATCCATCCATGCATTCATTCTTATAGACCACTTGACTTATTGCAAGCACTACTCTTTAGTTGATATTAGTGGAACTTTGGTGCCTATTTCACCAAACTTGTCACTATATAATTATTTAGTGGTTAAAAAGGAAAAAAACCTTTAAAGATATTGTGTGCCATCAAAACATCTGATGTGTGTTATCTATTAATGACCTCCAAAATGTCCTATGATTCAGGTCCATTCAGATCTTGCAAAACTATAGCATATCATGTTCGGTTGTTCTTTCTTCTTGTGCTCCCTACTTCCTAAATATGTTATCTTATTTTGTAAATTCTACTCAGGCTTTGCAAGCTAACAACTGTGGCTTCTTTCCCTACCGCCCCACAACCTTGCCCAGCAATCAAGTATTTTCTGTTTGATTCTGTATTTTCCTTATATGTGGATAGTAGCATAGCCTTAACTTTTTTTTGCTTTAGTGAGAGGTCAGCCTTGGCTTGATTAAACCTACTTTTCTGCTGTTCCAGCTGTCTACATGTGTTCTCTGATGTTCCAATACCACATTTCAAATTTGACTTTTCCCATTGGCAAATGGCTCCTGCTTTATTCATCATTGTTTCTGCAAGCATTCTTCCTTGATGTATTGGCTGCTTAAAAGGGATCTTCAAATTTTGTAGGAATCGGGGCCACTGGGGTGGCCTTAAGGTCCCGGAGGAGGCTGATCAAGTGACGACACGAGGCAAATGGAGCGAGATCAGATCAGTACTTTATTGGAAAGAGGCAACATCATTTATAGGGGGAAAAGCGCAACGGTGGTGAAACAGTCATCGGGCTGAAAAATTACCTAACTCACGTATCCAGGTTAATGGGGAACCTCTCAAAGGGAAGTTGATTAATTTGGACAAACACGGGGCAAGGAAGACCATTGTTTAGGGCTTAGGCAAGGGTAAATATGGCCGATATTTACACCGGGGATTACCTTGGCCAGAGGATGAGTGATTACTCTAATGGATAACTGAGGTCTGCGAGATGCTTGCTCGGCAGAATCGTCGGTCAGGCTACAAGCGGCCGAATTAATCCCTATCATTAATTCACCCCCCTTACGCCCTGACAAGGGCCAGAGGCCAGGAGTTTGCTCACTGGTTTAACCTCTGCCAGAAGCCACTGATGCCCAACCGGGCACGGGGAATCTTCATCTCCCCTTACTTTTTTATATTAAGAGCCTGACTGGCGACTCTGCGCAGAAGCGGCATCAGCTGTTGATCGGGAATGACGTCACGGGGTTCCTTCTCGGGGCGGCACTTCGAGATCAGTGAGGGAATACATTGCGCAAAGCAGCATAACGCTATGCCTAGTATAGTCACCCCCACTACCACCTTGAGCACCGTCTGAAGCCACCCCCAGGGGATCCATGACCACATCCAGCTCCACAGGGAGCTCCACCAGGCCCCCCATGCGGAACCCTCAGTGATGCCCCGAACTATGGTGTGGAGATCAGTGAGCTGACTCTGGATTTTCCGGGAGTTGTCAGTAAGGTTGAAACAGCACATACCGTGAAGGGATTCGCAACCCAAGTGGTGCAACAATAAGAGGTAGTCGATAGCTGCTCGATTATCGAGAATGGCATGGCGAAGTTCCGCCTGCTCCTGATTGAGGAGCGCTATCGCCGTGGAGGTGTGGTTGATGGCTTTTGCCAAACCGCAAGCCAAGCGACCAATTCTCCGTGCGTTGCCGACGGCTAAGCCTGGCACGCCAACTATACTGACTGATAGTGAGACGTATTCGGCTGGGCTTAGGACTCTAAAGCTGCTGTCACATGAGCTGTCTAGCTGGGTGGTGCGAGTGTGCCTGATGGGTGCAGAAACATTTGAAACATTCGGAGCATGTGGAACATTTGAAACATTTGTGCTTGGGGTAACCATATCCCTAGTGGGGAGCAACAGTGTCAACCGGCTAAGGCAACATGTGGAATCTGATACATTTGCAGGAATATAGTTGAAGGTATACTGATTACATGTGAAGAACCACCCTGAGGGTAGGGTGATATGGGCAGGTAACGAACCAATTGTCTCTGGGTTTGCACAAGTCCAATTGCTGCTGCCGGTATCGAGGCAGCTGCGCTGGGTCCGGCCGCCTGTGGCGCAGCCGATTATTCGCGCACAAGTAGAGTTCGGGCTGGCCGCCACTCGCGGGGTGTGAAGAGTGGCTGCATCAGCCGGCAAAGTCATGGTGAGCCGCAATCCCCCCCAGCAAGCGTAGGCTGCAAAACTCGGAGGGAGGTGCGGTCCGAAAATCTTCTTTAACAGCCAGTCACCATCCCTGGCGCGTGCGTCGAGAGTGTGGCACACTGGGATGAGACAGGTGCTGAGGAGCGAGGCAGAACCAATGTCCTGCTTCAGGCAAAAATCGGACTGGTTGACGAGACCCGCCAACCTTGCCCACAAGTTGTAGTGCATCCGTGCTGAAAGGTCTTCACCGGGCGGCAGGCCGTTGGCCTGAAGTGAAGCGGCCTGAGCGCCTCCCCCCAAAAGCAGGGCGAGGGCCAGGATGATGGTGAAGACCACGGAATTGGCATTAATCTGGGCAAAGACTGCTGCAACGAAGTGCTCCGGTGTCGGCTCCTTCTCCTCACGTTGGAGGGCGTCCTGGGCCTCTCTGCAAAGGGTCTTGACCATCCCCCAGGTGATCCTCTGCGCTTGGGTCCGCAGCCGCCGCTTCTCCTGGTGGGTCTCCTCGGTCAGAGTGAGGTCCTCCATCTCCGGGATCGGACTCGGGTCGGTCTGGGTCCACGCCATGAGGTTCCAAATGAGGCTTGACGCACCGAGCCGGAATCCAAACGACACCTGTAGGAGACATAATTGCAGCATACCCTCTCCCCCAGGTTATGAACGGCACCGGGCCCCTCCAAGATGGGTCCGGTGGCACTCGGTACCGGACCATAGGTCGCGGGAGAGCTTCCGAACGGCGGAAGTGCTTCTCCTGCGGCGTACAGTCCGAAAAAACATTGAGGTGATTGTATGTGAACAATACCTATTCAGACAAAACTGTGCTTGTCCCTGTGAATTGGGGAGGGCTGGTGGCTCCCCCCTTTCTGTTTGTTTGTCAATATAGGACTTTAGCGTCCGATTGACCCGCTCTACAATCGCCTGCCCTTGCGGATTGTAGGGAATGCCAAATGTATGCTTGATGTCCCAGGTGGCCGTGAAGGCGGCCAACTGCCTAGAGCAGTAGGACGGGGCGTTGTCCGTTTTCACGTGCCGCGGCTTGCCCATTGCCGCAATGCAGGAAAGGAGGTGCTGCTCCACGTGGGAGGCAGTCTCCCCCTTCTGCGCCGTCGCCCAAACGAACTGGGAAAAAGTATCTATGCAGACGTGCATGTACTGCCATCTGCCAAACTGCGGCACATGCGTGACGTCCATTTGCCACACCTGATTGGCCTCTGTCCCCCGTGGGTTGACCCCCCACGAGGGCCCCCCGGCGCCCCTGCACAATGCTGGCAAGAGTGTACTATACCCTGGGCTTGAGAAAGTGGCAAATTGAACTGTCTGGCGAGTGCCTTGGCGTTTTGGTGGAAAAAGGCATGACTTTGAATTGGAGTAGTGAAAACTCCCAAAACTGAACGTTGCTGAATTTCCTTTGCCGCCGCATCCGCTCTGCTATTGCCCGCCGAAATCGGACCCGGTAGGTCTTGGTGACTTCGGATGTGGGCAATATAGAGCGGCTCCGTGCGGTTTCGCAAATGAAATTGAGCCGTGAGAAACAGGCTAAGCAGATTCTTGTCTATCGCGGGAGTGATGTATGCCCCCGGTAGAGTGTGAAGCAAATTCCTAACATACAGACTGTCGGTTATGATATTTAAACGTTCCTTGGCGAAGGTGCGCAAAGCAAGGTTCACGGCTGCCAACTCCGCCCGCTGCGCGGACTTCTGTGGGAGAGTTAACAGCGTGTGCCAAGCTTCGCCCTCCTGCCAGGTCAGGACACCATAGGTGCGTCCGCCATCAGAAAAAACTGTTCTGGCCCCCTGAAGTGGGACCAGCGAGAGCAATTCGAACAAGCTGACCGTTCCTGTTTGAAGCGAGACAAGTCTGGGGTCTTTAGGCAAGTGGTATGCCAAGCTTCCAGTGAACCCTTCCAAAGCTATCGGAAGCGAGTCACCTAGCTGCATCAACTGCTGAATTTGTTCCTTGGTGAACGGGACCACGATTTTGGCTAAATCGTGCCCAGAAATGTCCCTAGCTCTCAGCCTGCCGCGGTAGATCACCGCGGAGACCAGTTCTTGGGGTGGAACAATGTTCCGAGATGAGGTGTTACAGGCAAGTACACCCACTCCACAATTTTCGCTCCCTTCTCTGAGTCTACTCCTAGCGCCCCAGTGAACATGGGTCCCGACCGCACGATGTACAGATTCAGGATTGGGGCATATGGCCCCTGGGCGATTCTATCTACCCATCTTTGGCTGAGAGCTTGGTTAACTTTCTCGAGCGCCAAGCGCGCGTCTCGAGAGATTTTTATCCGGTCTGCCGGCTGCTTACCTAGCGTTAGCAGCGAGAAGAGCGGTTTCAGAAGATCCGTATCCAATCAAAAATACGGTCTGGCCCAATTAATGTTTCCTAAAACCTGCTGTAATTCTACCAAGGTGACTGAGTCCTGTAAATTGATCTGAGGCAAAACCGGTGCGGCGAAAGAGCGGAGAAGCCGATGGCCCAAGTATGAGAAGGGCTCGGTTCTCTGCACTTTCTCCGGGGCAATGAGTAACCCTTCGTCCCCCAGGCTGGCCTGGAGGTCTGAAAACACTTCGCTGCCGAGTTTTGGCAACGCTACCAAAATATCATCCATAAAGTGACAAACTAAGGCTTGTGGGTAGAGGTTTCGGAACTTTGCCAGTGCGTCGTGAACGTAAATTTGGCACAAAGTGGGCGAATTGAGCATGCCCTGTGGCAAAAATTTCCACGCGTAACGCTGCGTAGGCTCACTGTGGTTCACGACCGGCACCGTAAAGGCAAACCTCTCCCGGTCCCTGGGGTCTAAGGGGATTGTATAGAAGCAATCCTTGAGATCTACGACGAGAATCTCCCACCCCTCGGGAATCATGTTCGGATTCGGGATGCCGCATTGAAGCGGACCCATTGGCTGTATGCATTTATTGATCTCTCTGAGATCGTGGAGGAGTCGCCACTTCCCCGACTTCTTTTTAATAACAAAAATTGGCGAATTCCAAGGACTTGTGGACTGCTCTATATGTCCTGCGTCTAGCTGTTCCTTAACTAGCTGCTTGAGAGCAACCAATTTCTCCCCCACGACCAGCCATTGTTCTACCCAGACCGGAGTATCGGTGAGCCATTTAAGTGGCAACGCCATTACCCAAAGGTAAGCGTAGCACCGTACTGCTGCAGAATGTCTCGCCCCCAAAGGTTGATGTGCACGTCAAGAATGTGCGGTCGGATCACCGCCGTGCCCTCAGCCCTTGGGATTGTGACTTCTACCCACTCTCGGCTCCTAAACGCTTCCTGAACACCGCCTACCCCCCACACATCGGAGACCGGCTCAATGGCCCACTCTCTGGGCCACTGGCTTCTGCTTATCACGCTGACATCTGCTCCGGTATCTAATAAGCCTGAGAATGATCGATTATTCAGAAATACTTCAATAACCGGGCGCTGTTTCCACTCAATGTTGGTCTCCACTGTCGCTAAGACCTGGTATCCTTGCGCTGCCTCACTGGCGCTCGAGCGGTCCTCTGACCGGGACTCGAAGCTGTCACTGAGCCCTCCCTGGCTCTCTGCTGGCGAGCGACAAGGAACCATGATCAGTTGCGCTAAGGTGTCTCCTTTAGGGATGGTTTGGGGCAGGTGTGTCCAAAGCTGAACTTGGAGAACGCCTGAAAAATTTGAGTCAATGACTCCTGGAATTATAAAAATTCCGCGTGCACCAGCTACACTACGGGGCAAAACTAAACCTATAAAGCCTCTGGGCAGGGGTCCCATGTACTGGGAATCGACCAGATAGACTGTGCCCGGCAGGTCGCATGTAACGTCCGCCTGGCAAGTCAATTCTAGTCCCGTGCTGCCCTTGGGGCTGGCCTGCGCCCTCGCTATGTCTGGGATGGGGTTGGACTCTACTCTAGCTCTGGTGAGTTCTGGGTGAAGGACGCCTCTGTTTGGACTGGGGCCAGAGACATGCCCGTGTTCCGGTTTCCCGAATTCTGGCAATACCTGGCCCAATGATAGCCTTTCTTGCACTTTGGACAGAGGGTGTTCGGAGCCTTGGGACGGCCGGGCTTTTGTCCGCCTCCCTTGGATCGGCACTCCCTAGCGAAGTGATCGATCTTGCCACAATTGTGGCATGCCCCTTTGCTCTTACCATTAGGTCTTTTCCCTCCTTGCACCGCTGCTGCTAGCAGACCCATCTTATAGGATTCTGTGCCAACGTCGGCGCAAGCTCTAATCATGTCCGATAGGGTCAAGTCAGGATGATTGCCTAGGGACTGCAAGATTCTACGGCAGTCCAAGTTGGCATTGTCCTTGGCTAACTTAATCATGAGCTCTTCCTGGGCTTGCTCATTATCAACCTGCCTGCTAATGGCTTCTTCCAGGCGATTGATGAAGTCCATGTAGGGCTCCTGGGCTCCCTGCTTAATGGAGGTGTAATTCTTAGCCGCCTTGCCAGTGGCTGGGATCTTAAAGTAAGCCCTAAAGGCTGCCTCGGCTGACATCTCGAGAGTGGCGAGAGGCATGTTGATCTGAGCATTGATTGACTCGAAATTACCCGAGCCATACAGCTGCTCAGGAAGCACCGCGCCTCCCATCCTGGCAGCCCGAGTTTGCGCCTCTAGGCGGAACTCGCTGTCCCAGATCATGTACTGGCTAGGGGTCAGCATCATCCTCATGACGGCTTTCCAATCATGAGGAATCCACATGGTGGTTTCGCACACTTGCTGAAGCGTGCCCCTAGTAAAACGACTTTGGAGCCCTGTTTCTGCAATTGCCTTCCGCATAGCCATGAGCAGCTTATACGGGACTGGGGAATGAACAATCTGCTGTGCGCCCGTGAGCGCGTCCATTTCCATGCGGATTGGACATATCTGTCTGAGCTCAGCTAGCTCTTCTGCTGGCAATTCCCCCTTCCTAATCTCCTCTTCAATTGTGCGCTGAAGGGGACTCTTGGTAACTCGGGAACCCGAAGCTGTCAGAGGAGCGCCTGCGCTTCTCATGCCCTGCATTCCCTCGGTGACGTCTGCAGCTGTCACCGCGGGAAGGCTCCCTGCGCTACTCTGCTGGTACTTGAATGTCGGATAGAGTGCGGTGGGCGCAGTCGGCTCGACTGGCTGAACTGATGACTTATCTAACGGGGGTTCTTCCGCTTCTATCCGGACTGGTTCGATCTCAGCTAAGAGTTTCCTACACTTCCTCCATGTGCAAACTATCCCTCCTGGGGCCTTCGGGGGTTGCTGAATGCAGTCTCCTATCCGATCCCAGAGCTGTAGGGTTAACGTACCTACTTCTGGGTAAAGCAGGCAGTGTTCCCTGAGGTACGCCAAAAGTCTCGCTAGTTCCCTGCTGTGAAAGCGTAACTTAAATACCCTGGCCAGGATTTTAAACTCTTCCTCACGAGTTTTTTGGCTAGCGGACGGACTCTGTCCCTGAGAACAAGTCCCCATATTACCTGCGAGTAGTCCTCTGAAGTTTCCTCCTCGGGACGGGTTGACGCGTCTGGGGGCAAGGTAACTGGTTTCGGCGACGATCGTCTGGGTGGAGCTCGGAGCGTGGCTTCCTGCCACGGGCCCTCGGCGGCCTCTGCGCTGTCAGGGGCTCACAGCTGCCCTGAGCGGAACGCGTTTTTCCCTTTGGCGCAAGTCTCCCCGAAAGCCGGGAGCAAAGTGCAGGAATGCCTCTCTTGGAATGCCTCGCCGCTGGCCATCCTTCTGACCGACTGGCTGCCGGTCAGAGCGCCGCGCTGTCCTCTGGGCTGACGGGTTGCGGTTCAAGCGTGGAACCGGACCGCGTGGTTCGCTACTTGCGAGTAGACCTCTCCTGGGTCGCTCACTCACGAGTAAATCACGTCGGGGTCACCAGATGTAGGAATCGGGGCCACTGGGGTGGCCTTAAGGTCCCGGAGGAGACTGATCAAGTGACGACACGAGGCAAATGGAGCGAGATCAGATCAGTACTTTATTGGAAAGAGGCAACATCATTTATAGGGGAAAAAGCGCAACGGTGGTGAAACAGTCATCGGGCTGGAAAATTACCTAACTCACGTATCCGGGTTAATGGGGAACCTCTCAAAGGGAAGTTGATTAATTTGGACAAACACGGGGCAAGGAAGACCATTGTTTAGGGCTTAGGCAAGGGTAAATATGGCCGATATTTACACCGGGGATTACCTTGGCCAGAGGATGAGTGATTACTCTAATGGATAACTGAGGTCTGCGAGATGCTTGCTCGGCAGAATCGTCGGTCAGGCTACAAGCGGCCGAATTAATCCCTATCTTTAATTCACCCCCCTTACGCCCTGACAAGGGCCAGAGGCCAGGAGTTTGCTCACTGGTTTAACCTCTGCCAGAAGCCACTGATGCCCAACCGGGCACGGGGAATCTTCAAAATTTATATTCAGAAAATTTGCTTCTCTTAAATTTTTGATAAATGAACAGAGTTTCTTATCTCTTCAGATTCTAACTGAGGATTTTTGTCTGTTTTCTTTCATCTAGTATCTTCTGAAAGCTAATGAATGCCAAATGAAGCAAGGTCCAGACTTTCTACAGAGTCTTATCAAGTTCTATCATGCACAACACAAGTGAGTATAGCAGGAAATCCAAACTGGCATTTCCTAATGGTAGTTCACATCAGTTTACATAAGAGTTGCTAAATGTCAATGATAAATGCACTTCTTCACATGTATTTAAATTATAGCTGTGTTCTTGTTGCTATGATGATGGAAGCTAAATTCACAATGTTTTCTTTCTCTCTTTCTCTTTCTGCTTTTAAACATTCCTTTGCTGGTTTGAAAAACTCACACAAACATTCAGTTTCTTCCACGATGGTTGGAAGGCATCTCAGAACCTGTATCCATTCATTGAGAAGCTTGCAGCATCATTACATGCAGTAAGTCATTAACTGCTCCATTTGGGGGGCATCGGAGAAAAATCTTGTCCTAGGCCTGTAATGGTGAACCTTTGCACTCCAGATGTTCTTGAACTTCAATTCCCAGAAACCCAAGCCCCCTGTGAAGCTATATGAAGGGGTTTTCTGCGATTCATATGGTCCGCGCCACCCTTGTTGCTCCCGGAAGCGGAAGTAAAATGCACCCATACGGTTAAGACTTCCAGGTTAACCCTTCCTCTGTACAGGCGCGTTTTACTTCCGCTTCCGGGAGCAGTGAGGGCGGCGTAGGCCGGATGAATTGCAGTAAACCCCTTTGTGTGGATTCACGGGGGCTTGGGATTCTGGGAATTGAAGTTCAAGAACATCGGGAGTGCCAAGATTCGCTATCATGGGCCTAGGACAAGATTTTTCAAACTCTTGAGCCCAATGATTCAGGTGGCCACAGATGCGAGTTTAACAGCCTGCGGAGGTACTATTGTTCCCATGGACTTCTTGTATTTTGGCCCCAGAGAAAGAGCATCCTTTATATCAGTCAAGTTTCAAAGAACTTGTAGTTGTTGCCAAGGTGGTCAGGGCTTTCAAAAACCTGTGGCAGCTGTTGTCTATTTCCATCTCCTCCCCCATGCGCAGGGCCGCAGGCTTGCTGTCTGCATCCTTGGGCCACCTTTCTGCGGAGTCCTCTATGCAGGCCTTAAGGAGGTGTAAGGATTGGATGGACACCTAATCCTTTACCCCAAAGCTTGTGCAATCCTAAAAATTGACTCAGTTTAATACAGGGGTTCCCAACTTAAGGCCTGCGAGGGTGCCATTTCATTTGACCCTCCAACCCTCCAAGGACATTTGAGAAATAAAATGGCTACCCCTTTGAAGCTGTTGGGACAAAATGACCACACACCCATCATGCAGGCAGGGCAAAATGGCCATCCGGCCCTTGAAGCTGACTGAGAAAGTGGGTCCCGACCCCCAGCTTGAAAAGTTTGGGAATCCCTGGTGTAATACATAACATGCTTTTATGATAAACTAGCATATTTTGCCCGGCGGTGCCGGGCTTTTTAAAATTGTGTTGGATAGTAAAGGGTTTCGTTTTTTTTCTTGAACCAATGGTGCTGTGCTGTTTTAAATGGTGGTGTAAGGTTTTTTGATTTTTTGGCTTTGAGGCGCTGCGTCCGCCTGTGGCGGACTTGCGCTCCCAGTGGGTTTTTTGGGGGGGGCTTTTTTTGTGTGTGCTGGCTTTCTCAGTGCTGGGCTGTTTAAAGTGGTTTTTAAAGGTTTTTGTTTTTTGTTTATGGAAATGAGGTTAGTCTGTTATTTGTGTTTGTGAAAATGTTTATTTATACACACGGACTGTTTTAAACTGTGTTGTTATGTTGTTGTTTTTTGGATTTTAAAAAGAGGATAGGTTGTTGTTGGTTTTTTTAATTATTGTATTTTTAAAAAGAATGTGTTACTTTGTGAATTTTTGTAAATAGTTTTACTTTGGATAATAATTTTAAAAATGTGTAAATATATGTTTTTCTAAATTGAATGTATTTTACAGTGTTTTTTTATTTTTTATTGAAAATTTATTTTTTTATTTGTGTATTATTTTTGATTTTTTTTTGATATTTTTGAATGTTTTTCGAATTGATTACCCTATTTTTGGGGATTTATTGAATATTTGGGAATATTTTGGATGTTTTTTCTCCTTTGGCCACTGGGTGGTGGTGTTGAGCAATTTTTTTGTATTGCTTATTCCGGTGAGTCTCTTCTTCTCTTCATTTCAGTTCCGGTTTTCATCGGGGCAAGACGTCTATTGGTAAGTTCTCTCCGTTTTTTTTAGGGGGGGTTGTTTTGGGTTGGGGGGTGTTCTGTTTGGGTTTTGGGTGGGGGTTTGTGTGTGTGTTTTTGAATGTTTTTGGGTTTTGGTTGGGGGTTTTTTTGTGTGTCTTTTTGAGTGTTTTTGGTTTTTAGGGTTTGAGGTGGGGGTTTCTGTGTGTGTGTTTTTGTAAGTTTTTGTTTTTTTTAATGTTTTTGATTTGTGTTTTGGGTATTTTCGTGGGCCAGTCTTGATGGCTGGCCCGCGGAAATACCATCGCCGTTTCATGCGGCGTTTGGGTGGGTGTATTGCCGTGGCCCGGGCTGGGTTGTGGTGTGACTGTTTGTTGCGTGGGTGTTTGCCTCGCCGCCTCATGCGGCTTTTGGGGGAGGGTATTGTCGCGGGCCTGGCTGTGTTGGGGTTTGTTGTTTGGGGGGTGGGGGTTTGCTTGCTGGCCTTTTTTTATTTGTTTTTTGTTGCTGCCGCCACGGTGTTTTTTCCAGCGGTTGGGGGGGGTTGAATTTTTTTCCAGCGAGTTTGTCTCGCTGGTCTCGCCGTGTCTTCGGCGGGGCAGCGTGGGGGAGAGGGTGTCCCTCTCTTCCCATTGCTCCGTGCAAGATGGCTGGCGGGTTTGCATGTTGATTTTGGGGTTTGTGTATTTGTGTTTTCTGGGCGCTTCGTCCGCCTGCGGCGGACTTGCGCTCACGGTTTGGGTTTGTTTTTATTTTTCACGCACCGGCTCCTTCAGCGTTCTGCACGCCGATGGCGAGCAGGACGCTGGGGAATGTAGTTTTTGCTGCGCATGTTTGCTTTCTGCAGCGGTTTTTCTCTTGCGGCTTTTTTTTATTGACCGTGGCGCGTTTCCGAACGTTCCTTTTGCCGCGCCGCTCAGCCTGATTGGCTCTGGCGCGGTGCAGCGAAAGGAACTTTGGGAATTGAAGTTCCCTTTTTTTTTTGCGACTGGGGGGCTCCTGCCCCCGGGTCGAAAATTTCAACCCGACAGTTACCTGCGAACCCCGTTCGGGCGAGTGAACGGAAGCTCGGACGGGGCTAGTGGGGCTTGGTGCAACATCCTTTGTCACATTCCAACGGTTAACACACCATTTTATATGGATAGATGTTTTAGCCCTTTGGGATTAGTGAAAAAGGCTCTGTATAAAATCAACACCCCCTCAGACTATTTTTGTCAAAATTGTTGTTATATTCCAGTGATGAATTAAGCCTGCCATCCATGCCTGTCACTAGAGGTTTCCTATCTTTCCAGCTTCATCAGGCTAAGGAAGAGGAAATGAAGCAGCTCTCTCAGATTCGTGATTCCCTCCGAGGCATCCTGCAGATGGAGAGCAAAGGGGTAAGTTTTTCATGGGCACTTTCAGGAGATGGAAACCAACTGGAAACTAAAAGCTCTCTTGTAGGGCAGGTTGCTTTTTGATAAGCTGTGGTCATTCAGTTCAAGAAATCATAGTTACTTTAATAGCTGAGTCGCCACGGCGAGTGGGTGGCAATATAAATATGAATGAATAAATAAATACAGTAAATAAATAGCTATGGTGGGTCAAACTGAAAACTTGTCTGCTCCAACATGATCACACACTAGCCACCAATTGATAATCTATGACAGTGATGGCGAATCTTTTAGAGACCGAGTGCCCAAACTCAACAGGCTGCCGTCCATGCTGCAGAGGGGCGGGGCAAACTGTGCTGGGGGAGGGAGGAAATGCTCCCATTGGGCTGCTGGGCAAAGGTGTGGGGCGAACTCTGTGCCGGGGGAAGGAAGGAAGAGCTCCCACAGGGTTGTAGGGCAGAGGGGTGGGGCAAGCTCTGTGCTGGGGTGACGGCACGTGTGCCCACAGAGAGGATTCTGAGTGCCCCCTCTGGCACATGAGCCACAGGTTTGCCACCACTGATCTATGATAATTCACATGTACAGGTGAAACTCTGAAAATTAGAATATCGTGCAAATGCTCATTCATTTCACTTAAAAGGTGAAACAAATATATGAGACATACTCGCATGCAAAGAGAGATATGTCATGCCTTAATTCATTATAATTGTGATACATAACAAGAACATAAGAACAGCCTTGCTGGAACAGGCCACAGCCCATCCAGTCCAGCATTCTGTCTCACACAATGGCTCACCATTTCCTTCAGGGTATTCCCAAGGAGATGCCTTCACCTGCTTAGGATTCCCTGGAAATGGCATTGAGAGATATCCTGCCTATCTCTCCAACCCAGAGGTTGTCCTTAAGTATCCATAATTATAGCCATTGATACCCTTGTCCTCCATGAACTTGTCTAATCCTTTCTTAAAGCTGTCAAGACTGACAGCTGTCACCACTTCTTCTGGCAGGGAGTTCCATAGACCAGTGATCCTCTGGGTGAAAAAGTTCTCTTATTTGTTTGAGAACTAGCACCCAAAAGTTTCATCAAAAGTGTCCCCTAGTTCTAGTGTTGTGCGATAGGGAAAACAGTTTTTCCTTATCTACTTTGTCCACACCATGCATGATTTTATAAACTTCAAACAGGTCACCTCTTAGACGTGATGATCATGGTGTACAGTGTCCATGAGATTATGTGATGATTATGGGGTATATGAGATTGGGGGGTTGGGGGTTTTATAAGCTGTAAGCCATAAGCATCAATATTATACCAAAGTAGCACTTGAACTGTCTCACTTTGCATGTAATAAGTCTATCTTGTATATTTGTTTCATCTTTTAAGTTGCATTACTGAACTGAATGAACATTTGCACGATATTCTAATTTTCCAAGTTTCAGCTGTATATGAATATATACAGCCTTCATTCTCACAGCAACTAATATAAAGTGAACATTCTGCTTCTGATGCTGGAGATTTATCTCATTGCATTTTGAAGCCATCCAGGTTGTCTGCCATTTTATGGCTTTTTTAAAAATGTACATTAAAAATAAAGCACAAATAGCTTCTCTTTGTAACAGCTTATAAGAGTTTCTCATGTGGAATCCAGGAAAAGTTTTTTTTATTTAGACTGGACAACATATAGTAGGCAGAAAAAAGCCGTAGCAGACGTATCAGGTGCTTCCTAAAAGTATTTTGAGTACTGTTTGTGTATGTGTGTATATATCAGTGATTTGCTTGAGAAAGCCTTGATACTGGGAAAGGTGGAGGGCAAAAAAAGAAGGGGCGGCCAAAAATGAGATGGCTAGATGGTATTGTAGATGCAATGGGCATAGAGCTGGGTGGGTTGAGGAAGATGGTGGAGGACAGGGGTGCCTGGAGAGCACTGAACAACAGCAACAAAAATATCAGTAATGGCGAACCTTGGCACTCCAGCTGTTCTTGGACTTCAATTCCCAGAAGCCCAAGTCCCTGTGAATCCACACGAATGGGTTTAGTGCACATACGCGCAGTAAACCCATTTGTGTGGATTCACAGAGACTTGGGCTTCTGGGAATTGAAGTCCAAGAACACCTGGAATGCTAAGGTTCGCCATCACAGGTATATATGATAGAAGAGGTTATCCTACATATAAAATAACATAGAAATATTGTATTGTATGCATTTTGTCAAATTCAGGACAACCTCAACAGGAAGAATTCTGGCAGTGGATACAGTATCCATCAGCATCAAGGAAACAAGCAGTATGGTACTGAGAAATCAGGTTTTCTTTACAAAAAAAGTGATGGGTAAGAACTACTCTTCTTCTTCCATGTCTAGGTCAGACTTTAAACCATGGGTTCTCAACCATTTTAAGCTGGGGGCCGGGTCACGCTCCCTCAAACAGCTTCATGGGCCGGACGGCCATTTTGCCCTGGCACTTGGCACTTCCTGGTGTGGTGAAGGTGGTGGTGAGGACATGAAATGGTGCCGTGGGCCGCAGGTTGAGAATTCCTGCTTTAAACTGCCAAAATGAAGCCTTCTTTTGGTGATAACATTCTGTAGTTCCGTTAGCCTAACCTATTGTGAGAAAGATTAGCCTGGCACAAGGTAGCCGTTGGCCAGGGTACACCTGATTGTGGTTCAAAAATACTGCAATCTTCGAGGAGGCTCTTTCCAAGAACTACTCTGATCTTTGTGCTATGCCTGTGAGATAAAAATTGCCTGGCAAAACGAGACCCCTTTTAAAAGTTGCTTTGCTAAAGCCACTGGTTTCAGCCACTTGGTCCACATCGGTTTTCATTTTTTGAGCCACTACCTGGGATGGAGTCCTGCTTTCAGGTGAAGCTCTTGAAAGCAACACCAATAAGCCTCCTTAAATAGGTTTAAAGTACTGAGCATAGCTTGCTTTACCTTATAGCAGCTGAGTCCAGAGTAACAACCAGCTCCTGCGCTGACCCTGTTAAGCATGGCACCACAATTGGTGTCCAGTGATCCATGGCCTCCCCACCACAACTGCAGTATGTTAAGAGGTATTTTGATAAAGCTTTCATATCATAATTAGGTAAAGGTTGCCCTGGCTCAAAAGCCAGTTGTATCTGACTCTAGGATTCTGTGCTCATCTTTATAGTCAAAGAGCCAGCACTGCCTGCATCTGCAGACATTTCCGTGGACATGTGGCAGGCATGATTAGACATGGGAGTGCACAGAACACTGTTTACCTTCCCAATGAAGTGGTCCCTATTTATCTACTTGCAATTTCTTGCTTTCAAACTGCTAGGTTGGCTGAGGCTAGGACAGAGACGGGAGCTCACTCAGTCATGCAGTAGACCTGGCTGGCAGGGCAGGTGTGGGGCCCGAATGGGAACACGGTCCCCGCCTGCTGGCTTACGTAAAGAATTAAGAACTCTCCCTTCTTCTTTTATAGTGGGTGGGATGGGTGGGTGGGATATGGTTTTTTTAAAAGTGGGTGGGATATGGGGCTTTTAAAGTGTTTTTATGTGTTTTTAGAACTTGTAATGCCGCCCTGAGTCGGGTTCTGCCTGAGTGGGCGGCATATATAAATATGACTATTAAATTAAAATTAAATTAAATTAGTACCAGGGAATTGAACTCCAACCTTCCAGTCAGTGAGTTCAGCATCTTAACCACTCAGTCCCTGCCTTATTGATACAAATTGGTGGGGGCCCTTGGACCTACAGTGATCATGGGATTGTGGACATGGGGCTCCCCTGCAGTTAGCTAGCTCCTTGCTGTAACATAATTATCTGACTTTGCTGTTGGCTGTAAAACCGGTTGACCTAGTCATAGGTTCTACGGCTCACGATTCTCTAATCAGCAGTTGTTGCTCTATTGGTGACCCATTGTCCCTGTAGCAGCCAGAGACTTTCAGCATTGGCTGGTACAGCTGGGTGAGAAGCACCAGGGCATCCTTTGCTGCTCTTCACAGCGTCTCCTTTACCACTTGCACTGGTGTTTGCACTGCCAGCACTGTAGTTGAGCCAAGCTGGGCTCTGTAAATCCTGTTGGTCAGAAGGGTTGCCAAGGCTATGGTGGTGGCCATTGTTCTTCAGGTGGATATATATCAGGGGCTTCTGGTCTGTCGCCCTTTCCTGGTAGCAGCAGCACCACTACATCTCCTCCTCCTCTTCTTCTTCTTGTGCTGTATCCATTCCAGATATTGGATTTCATCATAGCAATAGTCTTCCTGTTCGTAACTCCTTGGAACAGTTCTTCCGAGGACATGCCACACCAGTCTCTCAGGTTCTTCAGCCATGAAGTTCATCTACATCCCCAGAGGTGCAAAATTCAGAGTCCCAGGCATCAGCCACCTTTTTGCAAATCCTTCTCCAAGGTTTCCATGCCCCCTTCTCCCTCCATCAAAGATTTCATGTCCTCCGGCTCCTCTACTGCTTCCTCCCTGTGCAGGTCTCTCTTCCTTCCTGGAGGAACTCCTTGGCAAACAGCTGTCCTGCTGCCAAGGGCTCTCTTGGGCTCTCCTATCTGCAGGCAAGGGTAGTTCACTTGCAGGATTGAAACCTCAGGCTTTTTGTTTTGCAGGGACAGCAGCTTCATCTGCCAACCCAGTCAGTCTCTCCTAATTCCTTTATCAATTATGTTTGAAATGTATTTCTTTATTTTTAGCTTCCTCTCTGGTGCCTTTCATTTTAGATACAAATTAACAGAACAATAGTTTTCTCCAGTGGTGGGCATCAGCAGGTTTGCACCAGTGCGCCAGGACCGGTAGCAGAAATTCTAGCTGGCCCCGCCCATCCAAGTTTTGAAATAAAGTAGTCCTAATTCGGGTGCAACACAGAGCTTTCCCCCTGGCCATGCCCACCCTACCATGCCCACAGAGTAGGTAGTATATTTTTGGGAGCCCTCCACTGGTTTTCTCTGAGGTGATGTTGTCAACTTTTGCAAGAGTTCCAAATAGTGTAAACCATGGGTTCCCAAACTACAGCCCATGGGCCAGATCCAGCCCACCCACGCCACCCTCGGAAGCGTTTACTTCTGCTTCTGGGAATGACGGTGGCATGGGTCGGATGAATTGGTGTTGGGGGCCAGATCCGGCTCATGGGCCATAGTTTGGGCACATTTTACTTCCACTTCTGGGAGTGACGAGGGCAGTGCCGGCTGGATGAATTGATGTTAGGGGCTGTATCCGGCCTATGGGCTGTAGTTTGAGCACCCCTGGTTTAAGAAGAGAAAATGCCAGCTTAAAATCTTATCTCACCTTGTTGCAAAACATATTGCAAGGTGTATTTTTCTACCACTTCCGGTGGGAGGTGTGCTGAAGGGGGGGCCGCACACGCCCCCACAGGCACTCCCTTTGTGTTCTGATGGCCCGCTAACTTCGAGTCTTCCTTACAGATGGAAAGATGAGATGCTTCTTTTTGAAGCGGAGAAATGTGGTAGCTCAACTGAGACACAGTCCTTTTAAAAAAGCCACCTTCCTACCTGCGGCACAGAGTGGACTTGGCTCTGGGAAACTGCCCCCTGAAGATAATTTTACCTTCAAAGACTGGGACGCCCCGACAGATAATATTCCCAGGCCAATGATAGAAGCAGGTGTTCCTCCCTTTCAGATCAGTGTGACAACCTTATCACTCCCAAGCCAATGTCCTCTTTGAATAGAGTCCACTCTCAAGGTTAAGCCCTTGCAAAGATATAGCCTTTAGCTTGGCCACAGCCCCTTATCTTGCTTCAGCTCCGCACTCCCTCTTGGCTCAAAGACGAGGCTTTCTCGATGACTTTGAGACGTTTTATTGAAGAAGTATTTTCATCCACAAAATAAGCAGAATACAGATCGAAGCAATAAATCTAACTAAACTTTTAATCCCTAAATATACTATCATGTCCATAGGTAGGACCCCTATATCTATCCTAAACTCAAGACATCTAATAAAATAAGAAATAGCAACTTTTCTAATAAAGCGCTTTCCCTCCAAAATCTAAGTCCTTTGCCCTGGCTGATATCGGCAAAGACCTGGAGCTTAGGTTGGGACCCCATCTCTTCCTAAGAATTCATCTCGAAGTCCAAATCCAATCCGGCATAGGCTCTCGCCTATGTGAAGAAGAAGCTATCTCTCTATTGGTCCCTAAATTAATGGGGGGGGGGGTTCCTACTTTGGGCTAGCTTACATTTTCCTCTAGAATGTGAGTTATGTGGGCATGTTGTGTCTAGCTGGTGTTTTCCCAGACACATGATGTAACTCCTCTTCCAGGTGTTCAGGTGTCCCATGATGCTGCATGAGAGTTTTACCTTTCCCCTTTCTTCTTGGGTGATGATTCAAAGTGTGGGTGTCAAAGTGTAAATGACAGGTGAAAGTGTCTTCTTCCTGTTAAGGAGTTGGGTGTAGTTCCTCTCCCCTCCTTTGAGTTGAATGACCAATTGTTACCTTGGGTTCATCTCCGTTCAAATGCAAATGTGCATGCTTGAGAAATCCTCGCAGGTGTCTAACTGCCTGACAACTCTGCTTTAGCAACCAAGATGCCTCATGACTAGTCCTGTCTGGAATGTGTATTGGAATGCAAATGACATAAGCTTGCCTTCCTTGAAAGTTAGCCTTACTCAAACTTAAAGAGTGTACTAAAACTATAATGTAACTAAATGAATATAAAGAAATTCAAAGGACTGTAATGTCCCTTGGGATTCTCACGACAGGAGGAACTACATGACCGGCCCACTTAACCACGTGACTGGCCTGCGGCCTGAAAAGTTTGGGCACCCCTACTGTAACTATTGTAAAAAGGAGTTTGGGGGGTTAAAGCAGGCAGCAGGTGAGGATACTGCTTGCCCTTAAGGCAAATTCCACCATGTTTTTGCCTCTCTTTTCTAGGATTCGGAAAGTGTGGCAGAAGAGGAAATGCGGTGTCAAGTATGGATACCTCACCATCTCACACAGCACAGTAAGTGGGGCTGACAGTTGGGGTGACATTTGGCACTAAAAAGGCAAGTTGCTTACCTATAACTGATGTTCTTCGAGTGGTCACCTGTGAAGCTACACTAATGGGATTTCCTGCGCATGTGCAGTTCAGTCCGGAAATCTTCCATAGCTTTGTAGGAGTCTCAGACTCCGCCCTTCATGCCAATCAGGAGCGAGCCCGCCCCCAATCCCCAGTTCAAAATGTTGCCGCCGCAGAAAAAAGGTCTGACAGCTGGCAATGACAATAGTGGGGAGGATGGGCGGGAACGTGTGGCTTCACAGGTGACCACTCGAAGAACATCAGTTACAGGTAAGCAACTTGCCTTTCTTCTTCGTGGTCCCTGTGAAGCCACACTAATGGGTGATTAAAAGCTAACACCCCTACACCTCACAAGAGCTAGTATGTCATCTGGTATTGACATGGTAGTGTCAAACAAATCATGACAGGTAGTAGGCTGACTAGAGATAGAATTTGCACAGGTAAAGTGAATGCAGCTAATTTGTCAACAATTGGCAAGATAATTCAATAATTCCCACTATCCAGTGAAAATATAGCTGGGATAGAGAGCCTTATCTTTTCTGATTGGAATGATTACCAAGAATCTCCTCAGTTGGCTTATGTCCTAATAACAGGTTAATTGCCACCCAGAATGTAGAGGATGATGCGTCTTCTCATGTGTGAAATTCATGCGTTATAATATATCCACACACTATATATGGATAAGGAATTATAGATTGGTTGGTCCCAATGTAAGAAAGGGGGTATAGTGACCCCTGAAGAAAAAAGGGGGTCTGTACGCAATATTACCCCTTTGGGTGATATAATACACTGTATTACACCTTTGGAGTAAAATGTGGAGATACCTGTGAAAGGTCTAACTTCTAGATCGAAAGTAGAATAAGTCATTTGAGTGACATGTATGCTACCTGGGAGATAGGATGTGTGTAGAAAGCCAGATACAATGAGTTAAATGGTGTCATGGCACATACTATAGGAGAGGAGATAACCGTTCACGATTCTGCAGATGTGTTGCATATGGACTAAAATGAGGAATGGTTGGGAGCAGTTATGGTATGACTGCGGTTGCTGTGACCCCGAAATGAAGTACTGTATTAGCAAAGAGGTAGACAATATGGACATCTGTACAGCTGAGGTGGAACAGACCTGGAGGTATGTGATACCAGGTTGATGCATGGAGTATATGGGGAAGTCCTTATCCCATCTCCTAGTTGCAAAAAATAAATCCATATCATAAGTAGACCTCAGTAGATGGCATATTAGATAGTATGTCGTAAAGGTAGTTAGGATCTTATAAGCTATGTACATTAAATAGTAAAGGTTATCCTAGTCAAGGTTCTAGGAAGGATGGTGAAATGTATTTGTGGTGCCCTGTGATAAGATTCACTGGAGGAACGCGTTAACAGTATACAGAGGACATATTGGTGTAGATTCTCTATAGGGAATAATAGGTAGTACCGATACAACAGAGAAATTGCCCAGGTCATAAATTGAAGATGAAGACATAGAGACGTTCTATCTGCTATATATATATATACTAGCAGATTTTGCCCGGCAGTGCCGGGCATTTTAAAAATGTGTTGGATAGTTAAGGGTTTTGTTTGTTTTCCTGAACAAATGGTGCTGGGCTGTATTTAATGGTTTTTAAAGGTTTTGTGATTTTGTGACTTCGAGGCGCTGCGTCCGCCTGTGGCGGACTTGCGCTCTCAGTGTGTGTTTAATTTTAATTTTTTGTGCGCCGGCTTCCTCAGTGCCGGGCTCTTTAAATTTGGTTTTGGATAGTCAAGGGTTTCATTTGTTTTCTTGAACAAATGGTACTGGGCTGTGTTAAATGGTTTTGAAAGGTTTTGTGATTTTGTGGCTTCGAGGCGCTGCGTCCGCCTGTGGCAGACTTGCGCTCCCAGTGTTTGTTTGATTTTGATTTTTTGTGTGTCGGCTTCCTCAGTGTCGGGCTCTTGAAATTTGGTTTTTGATGGATTTTGATTTTTGTTCATGCAAATTTTATTTTGATTTATTTAATTTAAATTTTTTTAATTTAAAATTTTATTTTGTTGTTTTATTTTTTGGTTTGGTGTTTTTGTTTTTTTGGAGTGAAAAGTAATGTATGATACTTTTTTGGTATTTTTTGAGAGTAGTGTGTATATTTTTGAATGTTGTTTTATGAATTTTTGAATTTATCTTTGCAGTGGCAATGTTTTTGGATGTCTTTTCTCTTGTGGCCTCTGGGTGGGGGTGGTGAGCTTTGCTTCCTCTCTACCATTCTCCGTTCTGTCCTCTGGGTGTCGCTTCCGGTAAATGTTGCTTCCTTTCTTAGCTCATTCGAGTTCCTGTCACCATGAAGTCAAGACGTCTTCATGGTAAGCTCTCTGATTTATTTATTTATTGGGGGGTGAGTTTTTGTTGGGGGGGGGTCTGTTGTTTTTTGTTGCGTGTGTTTTGTGGATGTGTTGGTGTTTATTTTTTTAATGTTAGATTTTTGTTTTTGACTGGTTTTGATTGTTTTTGGTTCGTGTTTTGGTGTGTCCGTTTTTTAGGGGGGGGCTTTCGTTCCCACGGGCCATGCTGGATGGCCCGTGGGAAGGAAGCGCAGTGGCGGGGAGGGTGCCTTTTGTTCCCACGGGCCATGCTGGATGGCCCATGGGAAGGAAGCGGAGCGGCGGCTGTTTTTTTTAAAAAAATTCATTTTTAGCGCGCTGGCTGCCTCAGCGTTCTGCGCGCTAATGGCGCGCAGGATGCTGGGGCTTGTAGTTTTGCCTGCGCGTGTTTGGGTACAGCAGCGTTTTTTTTCCTTCGGCTTCCTTTTGATTGGCTGCAGCCGGTTTTCGAACGTTCCTTTTGCCCGCGCCGCGCAGCCTGATTGCCTCTGGTGCGGCACGGCGCAAGGAACATTGGGGCTTGAAGTTCTTTTTTTTTTGTTCGCGACTGGGGGGGCCCTGGCCCCGGGTCGAAAATTTCGATCCGACAGTTACCTGCGAACCCAGTTCGGGCGAGTGCAGGAAGGCTCGGACGGGGCTCGTGGGGACCGGTGCAACATCCTTTGTTACATTCCAACGGTTAATGCACCATTTTATAGGTATAGATAAAAAGTTTCCTTTAACCTGCATACGTAAATCGATTCATTTAAGGTCGATCCCATCGCTTTACCCACTGTCTGTATCTAGCCTCATTGACGTCTCCTTTGTAAGTTTGTCTCGTCTATCTAGTCTGCTATAGCATTGTTCTGTCATGAGGTAAATCACAGATATGTAGAAAATCAGTGGTTCAAAAGTATTCCTGGTGAATATTACCAAAAATTAAAGGTTGATTTTATAACAATGATGCCTGTGTTAAGAGACCAATGAATTATGTTAAAATTACAATTATGGGTGACTTGTAGAACAATAGGAAGTGGTGTCATGCATAATCTGCTAAGATACATATTCAGATATTTTAGGAAATTGAAGACCACTTGAATGTTAATGGATCATGTATGTCTTTTTCCTCCTGTATAGAAGAACCTTCCCTGGTTGAGGAGGATCTTATAAGCTACTAGCAAGGGTTGCCCGGCGTTGTCGGGCATTTTTTTGTGTTTTAAAAAAATATGAGAAATGGTGTTGGATTATTTTTGTTGTATGTGTATTTAAATGAGTTATGTTATTTTTTTAAAATAATGTTTTTTATATGTAGGTAGTGTTTAAACTGTTATTAAAAAATTGGATTTTAAAAAGAGGAAAGGTTGATATAATTTTTTTTCAATAATGGCATTTTAAAAAATAATGTGTTACTATGTGGTTTTTGGTAATAGGGGTACCTTGGATAAGAATTTTTTTAAAATGTGTAAGTGTATGTTTTTTTTAAATTCAATGTTTTTGACTGTGTTTAGATGTTTGGTTTTTCTTTTACTGTGTTCTTATTTATTTATGTTTGAATAATTTTTTTGTTTGGATATTTTTGAATGTTTTTAAAACTAATGTCCCTTTTTTAAACTCTTGGAGATTAATTTGAATTTAATGAGTGTCATTTTTCCTGTGGCCACTGGGTGGTGCTGTTGCATAATCTTTTAATTTTGACTGTGTCCTGGGCTGTGTATTCTTCCTGTTCTTTTGTCATTTCAGTTCTGGACCTCGTTGAGGCTGGACGTGTCATGGTAAGGTGTGTGCTCTTTTCTGTTGGGGTGGTGGTGTTGGGATTTGTGGGGGGTGGGGGGTTGTGTTTGTCCTTGTTTATTTTTGTTTGTTTGTGGATGTTTTTCTTTCTAATTTTTATGTTTATTATTGTTTTTGATTTTTGTTGAATGTTCTTGTTTGTGATTTTGGTGTGGGTATTTCTGTGGGCCGGCCTCGGTGGCTGGCTGGCCCATTGAAATACCATGTGGTGGTAGGTTGGGGGTATTTTCGCGGGCCAGTGTTGATGGCTGGCCCGTGGAAATACCATCGCTGGCACATGCGTGGTTGGGGTTGGGGTATTTTCGCGGGCCGGCCACGTTGGAATATCCACGCCGCCGGCCCGTGGGAATTCCCACATTGTGTTTGTTGGTTGGTTTGTTTTGGTGGGGGTGGGGGCTTCGCGGCTCGGCCTTGGTGGCCGGACTGCAAAAATCCCCACGCCGTTTTTGTTTTTGTTTGGGAGGGAGCCCAGCGTCGGGGTGTGTGTGGGTGCTGGCTTCTGGCCCGCAGTAAGGAAGCCCAGTGGCGGGGTGGTGGTGGTGGGCTTTCCTTACCGGGGGCTGGCTTCCCTGGGCGGCCCGTGGTAAGGAAGCCCAGCGGCGGGGTGGGTGGCTGGGCTTTCCTCACCAGGGGCTGGCCTCCCTGGGCGGCCCACAGTAAGGAACCCCAGCGGCGGGGGTGTGTGCTTTCGTTACCGGGGCTGTGTGGCTGTGCGTTTCTTATTTTTATTTTAGCCGCGCCGGCTTTCCCAGAGTTCTGCGCACTCACGGCGCGCAGGACCCTGGGGATTGTATTTTTCCCTTTGTGATTTCCCTTTGTGCTCTGTTTTTTTCCGTGCGGCTTGGTTTTGATTGGCCGCGCCGTGTTTCCCCAGGTTCTTTGTGCTCCCGCCTCTCAGCCTGATTGGCTGTGGCGCGGCGCAAGGAATGTTGGGAAGTGAAGTTGTTTCCCTTTCTTCGCGTTTGTGGGGCTGTTGCCCCACTGCCGGTTTTCTCAATCCTTCGTTGACCTGCGTACCCAGATCGGCCGTGTGCACGAAGGGTGAGTGCAGGCAAGTAGGGTGAGGCATAGCAACCTATAGCCAGTTCCAACGGTTAACCCTTGGATTTATAGGTTAAGATGTACATAAAATGAAGGTATCAACGTAACCAAAAAAGTTAGGTGTCCCTGATAGTCAGACACAGTGCCATGTGTAGCACACATAGGTGGGAGCAATCTCAACCAGGGTTAGATCCAGTTGAGTGCAGTTAGGGAGGATTCCAATAGTGATGCCTATAATCCCTTTATACAAGAGTTATAAATTTTAGATTAGGTACACTGTGGATGGGTGTACTCATGCCTGCTTTATACGTCCAGAAACGCTGGTATCATGCCAGTGGATGCTATGGATGGGATGAAAGATCTTGGCTGTCCATATCTAAAGTGATTATTAATATTTAGGATTAGATCTGTGTAGGAACAGAAATCCTTAGTAAGGGATGCAGAACTAGCACCCATGACCTCAGGTTCCAGGAACATAAGAACATAAGAACAGCCTTGCTGGAACAGGCCACAGCCCATCCAGTCCAGCATTCTGTCTCACACAGTGGCTCACCATTTCCTTCAGGGTATTCCCAAGCAGATGCCTTCACCTGCTTAGGATTCCCTGGAAATGATATTGAGAGATATCCTGCCTATCTCCCCAACCCGGAGGTTGTCCTTAAGTATCCATAATTATAGCCATTGATACTCTTCTCCTCCATGAACTTGTCTAATCCTTTCTTAAAGCTGTCAAGACTGACAGCTGTCACCACTTCTTCTGGCAGGGAGTTCCATAGACCAGTAATCCTCTGGGTGAAAAAGTACTTTCTCTTATTTGTTTGAGAACTAGTACCCAAAAGTTTCATGGAGTGTCCCCTAGTTCTAGTATTATGCGATAGGGAAAACAGTTTTTCCTTATCTACTTTGTCCACACCGTGCATGATTTTATAAACTTCAATCAGGTCACCTCTTAGACGTCGTCGTTCAAGAGTGAAGAGGCCCAACCGTTGCAGCCTCAGATGGTAAGGAAGGTGTTCCAGTCCCCTAATCATTCTGGTTGCCCTCCTCTGCACTTTTTCCAGCTCCATAATATCCTTCTGGAGGTATGGCGACCAGAACTGTACACAGTATTCCAGATGGGGCCTCACCATAGATTTATAAAGAGGCAAAATGACACTTGCTGACATTTTCTATACCCTTCCTAATGATCCCTAGCATTGAGTTTGCTTTTTTCACTGCTGAGGCACACTGGGTTGACACCTTCATTGAGTTGTCCACCAGGACACCAAGGTCCCTTTCCTGGTTTGTCGCAGAGAGTTCAGACCCCATCAGTTTATAAATGTAATTGGGGTTCTTTGCCCCAACATGCATCACTCTGCACTTACTAATGTTGAAACTCATTTGCCACTGTTTTGCCCACTCCCCCAGTGTCGAGAGATCCCTCTGGAGCTCCTCACAATCTCTCACAGTTTTCACTACCCTGTATAATTTAGTGTCGTCAGCAAATTTGGCTACCTTGCTTTTTACTCCTACCTCTAGATCATTTATGAAGAGGTTGAAAAGCAGGGGTCCCAGTACTGAACCTTGGGGAACCCCACTCTTTACTTCCCTCCACTTGGAGAAGTGTCCATTTAGTGCTACCCTCTGTTTCCTGTCCCTTAGCCAGTTGCTGATCCAGGACAAGACCTGTCCCTTTATTCCATGACTGGTAAGTTTATTCAAGAGCCTTTGGTGTGGGACCTTGTCAAAAGCCTTCTGAAAGTCCAGATAAACAATGTCAACTGGATCCCCCTTATCCACATGCTTGTTGACACTCTCAAAAAATTCCAACAGATTAGTGAGGCATGATTTGCCCTTGCAAAAGCCATGTTGGTTCTCCTTTAGCAGCGCCTTCTCTTCTATGTGCCTATTAATTCTATCTTTTAGGATGGTTTCCATCACTTTACCTGGGACACATGTCAAACTGACAGGTCGGTAATTTCCTGGATCACCCCTGGATCCTTTTTTGAAAATTGGTGTTACATTCGCTACCTTCCAGTCATCAGGCACAAAGCCTGATTTGAGGGAAAGATTATATATTTTGGCTAGGAGATCAGCAATTTCATCTTTAAGTTCCCTGAGAACTCGTGGATGGATGCCATCTGGTCCTGGTGATTTGTTAGTGTTTAGTTTAACAAGACATGCAAGGACCTCCTCCCTGGTTATTTCTATCTGGCTTAATTCTTCGGTTTCCCTCCCTATGAAGATAGGCTCTGTTTTGGGCATGTGGCCTCTGTCTTCTTCAGTGAATACTGAAGCAAAGAATTCATTGAGTCTCTCTGCAATCTCTGTTTCCTCTTTAATAACCCCTTGCCTTCCATTGTCATCTAATGGTCCAATGGCCTTCCTAGTTGGGTTCTTACTTCTAATGTACTTAAAGAAGTCTTTGTTATTTCTCTGAGTATTTTTAGCTATACGCTCCTCAAAGTCTTGCTTTGCTTTCCTGATTGTTGCCTTGCATTTGTTCTGCCAGAATTTATGTTTCTGCCTGCTGTCCTCATTCGGACAAGCCTTCCATCTTCTAAATGAGCTTTTCTTGCTCTTGATCACTTCCCGAACAGCTCCTGTAAGCCACATCGGAGTCCTCTTGGACCTGGCAGTGCCCTTTTTCCTTTTGGGTATGCATTCCAATTGGGCCTCTGTTATTGTTTTTGTAAACAGCCTCCATGCCTCTTGAAGTGTTTGGACTCTCTCAATTTTCCCTTTCAGCTTCTTTTTTACTAGTTTCCTCAACTTTGGGAAATTTCCTTTTTGAAAATTTAAGGTCTCTGTGTTAGATTTTATCAGTGACTTGCGGTCTATGATCAAGTTAAACATAATTGAGTTGTGGTCACTGTTCCCTATTGGATCAGTCACATTAACATCTTGCACCAGATCCTGAGTATTACTCAGGATCAAGTCAAGGATTCTTGTACCTCTAGTTGGGTCTTCAACCATCTGTCCCAGGGAACAATCATTTAGCATATCTAGGAACTTTATCTCTTTATCATGTGCTGAACAACAGTTCACCCAGTCTATGTGAGGGTAATTGAAGTCCCCCATTATAACCAGGCTTCCCTTCTTGGATGCCTCCTTTACAACATTCTCCAACTGCCTGTCTCCCTCAAGAGTTTGGGTCGGAGGCCGATAGTATATGCCTACTGTTAGACCATCCTTGTGGCCTGGTACTCTTACCCACAGAGCTTCTAATGGTGACTCCAAATCACCTAGATATTCCAAATCATACGATTTTATCACTTCTTTGACATACAAGGCCACACCACCTCCCACTTGCCCCTTCCTATCCTTCCTGTACAGTTTGTAGCCTGGGATAACTGTATCCCATTGGTTATCATCCGTCCACCAGGTTTCAGTGATACCAATAATATCAATATTCTTATCTATTGCTAAGTATTCCAGCTCCCCTATTTTGTTCCGGAGGCTTCTGGCATTTGTATACAAGCATTTATATATGCTTTTCTGACACAGTCTTTTGTGTCCAGTTGCATTGTTAGACTGCCTCTTGCATCCTTCTGCTAGAATGCTAGTGACTAGCTCCTCGCTCTGCTCAGTAATTTTTGCATCCTCCTCACTACCCAAGTACACACTTTCCCGAACCGGATGCTGCCCAGCTCCTGTCGGCTTTCCCCCAGTTATCAGTTTAAAAGCTGCTCTGCAGCCTTTTTGATGTTGAGTGCCAGCAATCTGGTCCCATCATAGTTCAAATGCAACCCATCCCTCCTGAACAGATTTGGCTTGTCCCAAAGTGTTCTCCAGTTCCTGACAAATCTGAAACCCTCCTCTCGACACCACCGCCTCATCCACGCATTGAGGCTTCTGAGCTCTGCCTGCCTGGTAGGTCCTGCGCGAGGGACAGGCAGCACTTCTGAAAATGCTACCTTGGAAGTCCGGGACTTCAATCTTCTTCCTAACAACCTGAATTTGGCTTCCAGGACAGACTGCTTGGCCTTCCCAACATCATTGGTACCAACGTGTACCATGACAACTGGCTCTTTCCCAGTTCTCTCTAACAATCTATCTAGATTTCTTGTGATGTCTGCAACTTTTGCACCTGGCAGGCAAGTCACCATACGGTTATCATGTGCATCACAAATCCATTTCTCTGTATTTCTAATTATTGAATCGCCTAGTACAAGGAGCCTTTCTCCTGCAATCCGTTCATCTACATGCACCTCATCAACCATATTAAGGGAGAGAACCTCAGTTTGTTCCTGTTGTTCATCTTCCTGGATCTCATCAAGTGTGATGAAGGAGAGATCATCAGGTGGAACCAGTTGTTCCTCTGTGTGTTCCTCATCAGGTGTGATGAGGGAAAGAGCCTCAAATTTATTCTGTAATTTCAGACTCTCAGAGTGATCCCCTACTCTTCTCCTCCTTTGAGTCACATTCCTCCAACCATCTCCCTCCTGAGTTAGTGAAGGGCCTTCTCCCTCAGAACTGTGCCCTGTCTCTTCTTTGTCCAGCATAGTCTGCTCCGCTCTGTCCAAGAACAGCTCAAGCTCTTTAATTTGTTGATGGTTAGATATGCGGGCCTCTAGCTGCTGGACCTTCTCTTCTAGTAGTGCAACCAGCTTGCACTTGCTGCAAGTGTAGTTCTCCATAAGCTTTGGCAAGAACACAAACATGGCACAAGTATTGCAGGTAACTACAACGGTTCCCTCAGAATCCATTTTAACAAGTGCAGTATTCTGGGCCTCAAAAATGTACACGTTTACTACCTTTCTACCTAGTAAAATTATATTCTTCTTTTGTTACTAGTTTGCAATCTCTAACGGCGCGCGGGCCTCTAAAGCAGCTCAGCAGTTTAAATTATCAATTTAAATTAGTGGAGGCCTCTAAAGCAGCTCTACTCCAACTGCAAAACTTACCAGTGCTCGCTTCCTTTGTTTGGCTCTCCTCAGCAGCAGCTCTGCTTAAGAGCACATGCAGAGTCAAAAGGGCTGACCCTGAAAGAGCTCAGAGCTTTTAAAGGCTAGTGTGGCTCCGCCCCTATGAGTCACAGTTCAGGGAAGGGCCTGGTGTGGCTCTGCCCCCTGCTTCTGGAAGCTTCAAACTGCTTCCTCTGTTTGAACAGAGGTGGCTCTCAGCAGTTTAAATTATCAATTTAAATTAGTGGAGGCCTCTAAAGCAGCTCTACTCCAACTGCAAAACTTACCAGTGCTCACTTCCTTTGTTTGGCTCTCCTCAGCAGCAGCTCTGCTTAAGAGCACATGCAGAGTCAAAAGAACAATGATTGAGAAAGACGGGAAGAGTTATGATGTGGATTTGACATAGGAGGGGAATAGCTTGGCATTATATTATTGATTGTCTGTTCCCTGATATAGAGGGAGAATTAGGGATGTTAAAGGCAAGCACTGTAAGTGTTCTTTTGTGACATAGAAAGCTAGATCTTTAACGTCATTAGCGTAGAAAAATATGCCCTCAGGCATTCTATGCAGGATGTCGAGCTTTTGAAGTTGACTGTTTGTAGAATCAGAAAAGAACTGTTCTAGTGTGATAAAAGTATATACTGCACTTATTTATTTATTTATGCATTGATGTCCCCAAATGAAATAGACGGGGGAAACAAATCCACTCTAAATTGTGGATGGTGAGGCAGAGTAAAGCAAAAGTGAGTGCTCTTATAGCATTGTCCTATAGACCTTGGCAGCATGGTTCCACTGGAATAATGAAAAATATCCAAAGGTTCCACTCAATAAAGAGATGGAAATGGGTAAGCATTGTCCAAATGATCCACAAACAGTTGAGAATAGGGGAGAACAGTGGGGTGGACTCTATTATGTTGTGAATTAGATTAGTGGGATGCAATAGGTTCCGCTACACAAACTGAGGCCCTTGGTGAAAACTGCAATAGAAGGAACAGGTTGTACTGCAAGGCATGACGTCAATAGTCGGTCAGTGCTGGAAGTGTCCAGCAGAGGTTAGGAGAGGGCTCTACTCCATACCTTAACATCAGTGGTGAAAAAAGGCAAAACGATCACAGGCATATATAGCAGCATAGCGCTCACTGTACTGTCTGGGTGCACCACAAACTAATTAATATTTTGTGCCCAACATGTTGGGTCCTTTATTTATTTATTTTTAACAAAAGTAAGTGACCTCTGGAGAAACCTAACTAATAAGATATGGAACTAAGATTCTCAACCTGTGACCCATAGGCCGGATGCAGCCCACAGCACCATTTCATGTGGCTCCTCACCACCTCCACACCAGAAAGTGCCAATGTGGTGGAGGAAGGGCAAAATGGCCATCTGGTCCCCGAAGCTACTGAGGGATCATGACCCAGTCCCTGGCTTTAAAAGGTTGAGAACTCCTCATATAGGAAGTATATAAATGTGGACAGTAAAGGCTCCATTCCATAGCCTGACATCAAGAGGTAGACCTCGAAGTTGATGGTAAAGACTGAGTCTGAAGAGGGGATATATAATAACTAAGAAATTAACTCCAGGTCTCAACATGAATGGTATGTTGGCATCTGGAGGGTCAATAAGTTCTACCCCATGTTCTGACAATATTTTCAAGAAGAAACACTTCACTAGCATTTTCTGCATCTGTACTCAATCCCAGATCAAGAGAGGGAACAGACTGTACTCAGCAACCTGACATCAGTGGTGCATTTGCCCTCAATTGGAGGGACTGCTAATAACAGACTCTGTAACCTGATATCGATGGTGAGGTAACTTTAAATCAGAGGGACTGCTCCCCTATTTTCTACATCTGTGTGTAGTGCAAACAGTGAGAGATGATAGACCCCACTCTTTAACCTGATTATCAATGGTGAAACTGCTCTCAATTGGAGATTGTCCACATGAAGTTTTATTTTTGTATTATCCATGTGCAAGGAAAGCAGCAGACTACAGTCTATAAACTGATATCAATGGTGAAGCATCCTTCAATGGAGACTGCTCACATGAAATCTTCAGCATTTGCAAGGAAAACAACAGCCTCCAGTCTGCAAGCCAGTATCAGTGATGATGGTGAGGCTGCACTCAAAGGAGAGACTGCTCACATGAAAAGTTTCTGCATAGGCAAATAAACAGCAGACACCACTCCAGTCTGTAAGCTGATATCGACATGGAAGCTGTTCTCAATGGAGAGACTGCTCACATGAAAAGCTTCTGCATGTGCAAGGAAAAATAGTAGACTCCATTCCGTAAGCTGATATCGACGTGGAAGCTGCTCTCAAAGGAGAGACTGCTCACGTGAAAAGCTTCTGCATATGCAAGCAAAACAGCAGACTCGACTCCAGTCTGTAAGCTGATATCGACATGGAAGCTGCTCTCAAAGGAGAGACTGCTCACGTGAAAAGCTTCTGCATATGCAAGGAAAAATAGCAGACTCCAGTCTCTGTAAGCTGATACCGACGGTGTGGCTGCCCTCAAAGGAGGGACTGCACACATGAATTCTTCTCCATATGCAGGGAAAATTAGCAGACTCCAGTCTCTGTAAGCTGACACCAAAGGTGTGGCTGCCCTCAAAGGAGGGACTGCACATATGAATTCTTCTCCATATGCAAGTAAAAACAGCAGACTCCAGTCTGTAAGCTGACACCAAAGGTGAAGTCTGCCTGAAAAGGAGAAACATGGATGAAAAGCTTCTGTTATCTGCAAGAAAAGCAGTAGACTCCTGACTGCAAGCTCATATGGAGGGGGAAAGGGGGGAGGCTGCCCCCATGGAGAGACAGCTCAATAAAATCTGCATTTGTAAGGAAAGCAGAAGGCTCCAGCCTGGCTCAACAGGTTTGAGCGGGGAAAATTCCATTCCTAGGTGGGGGGGAGGGGGGAGTTGGTGGATCCGGATTTGAATTACATTGAGTTTGTTTTAACTGTTAGGATCCTTTAATTTATTTATTTCATAGTGGTGGTGTTTTCAAAAACGGAGATACTTAAGAGGGTAATTAGATAAAATATCTAACTAGATAATGGCATTTAGGAAACGTAATAAAGTACTCAATAAATTAATTAAGAATGTAAAAACCCATAAGGGCAATCAATCTGAAGATTGCTAATCCAAATATTACTAGCTATACAAAAAAGAATAGAATTGAGAAAATAAATAAGATATAAAATCCAACCCCTATGTGAAAAATCTAAGTAAATAACATTATTTAGAATTATTTAAGAACTTACTAGAGACTATTTAGGAAATAGAAAGACCAATAGTGGGTAAGCAATCTTAACAAATAGAATTTAAATATTAAGCAAGAACTACAAAATCTCTAAGTCACTCTCAGTAAAAAAAAGGAGGGAAAAACCATTGGTCTTGGCACGAAGGGAGCTCTGGAAGACATGACTGACTCTTGTGGCGGCAAAGAAAGAACTGGGGATTGGGGGCAGGCTCGCTCCTGATTGACATGAAGGGCGGAGTCTGAGACTCCTACAAAGCTATGGAAGATTTCCGGACTGAACTGCGCATGCGCAGGAAAACCTATTAGTGTGGCTTCACAGGGACCACGAAGAAGAAGGGTGTTTCCTTGCCTGAAAGCCACAAAAAAGTTCCCTCTGGCTCTGCCCTCCAGTACCGCGATTCCCACTAGTCATGCTCCTTTCTTGTTGGTACCAACTTATGTGGCTATGAGGAACATGTTCAGAGGATGTATACTCTGTGTGAGAAGCATAGTCAACAATCATTTCCCCAGTAATGCTCTTAAACTTGCTGTCAAATCACTTATGACTCATGGTGACCCATTTCCCCAAAACCCGTTTAATGGACACTGGAGAATCATTCCAATTTTCCTTCCTTCACAGATAAACCGACCTCCCGTAAAGTTAAATCTTTTGACGTGCCAAGTGAGGCCACATCCAGAGGATAAAAAATTCTTTGATCTTGTGACACGTATGTAAAAAAACTTTGCTGAATCTCTGAGTCTTTTGTTAGTTTCAACCAAGTTTTAATCTTTTTATTTCTTTATTCATTTCATTTCTGTGTTGCCCTCCTCCCCTAAAGAGACTTTATGCTGCTCACAGTAATTAAAATAAGAGTAACATTACCCTAGGACAGTGGCGACTCAAGTGGCTAAGACACTGCTGGTAGTTGGCAAGTCAGCAGTTCGAGACCCGAGTGCTGCACAACAGAATGTGCTCCGTTTCTGTCCCAGCTCCTGTACAACCTAGTACAGTAGTTCAAAAGCAAAGAAAATTATTATTATTATTTTATTATTATTAATTTGTGCTTGTATGCCTCCCACTCGCAAGTAGATAAATAGGTACCATTTTGGTGGGAAGGTAAACAGCGTTCCGGGTACTCCGGTGTCTAGGCATGCCTGCCACGTGATCACAGAAATTTATTTATTTATTTATTTGAATTTGTAAAAAATCATCCTAAGAAATGTCTGCAGTTGCAGACAGTGCTGGCTCTTTGGTTATAAGCAGAGATGAACACTGAACCCTAGAGTCGGATACGACTGGCTTTTGAGCAAGGGTGACCTTTACTATAAGAACATAAGAACATAAGAACAGCCTTGCTGGATCAGGCCACAGCCCATCCAGTCCAGCATTCTGTCTCACACAGTGGCTCACCATTTCCTTCAGGGTATTCCCAAGCAGATGCCTTCACCTGCTTAGGATTCCCTGGAAATGATATTGAGAGATATCCTGCCTATCTCTCCAACCCGGAGGTTGTCCTTAAGTATCCATAATTATAGCCATTGATACTCTTGTCCTCCATGAACTTGTCTAATCCTTTCTTAAAGCTGTCAAGACTTTTACTAACATTTCCCTTATTTATAATAGCAGAATGTATTATTCAATGAAAACAAACATGGTAAAGGTAAAGGTCTCCCTTGCTCAAAGGCCAGTAGTATCCAGGTCTAGGGGCTGGTGCTCATCTCTGTTTACAGCCAAAGAGCCAACACTGTCTGTGTCTGCAGACAGGCATGACTAGATGCTGGAGCTCATGGAACGCCACTACCTTTCCCACCAAAGAAGTATCTATCTATTTACTTGGTCCCATGCCAGAGTCCCAGCTCAGAAGCATTTTGCCATTTTGAAGTACAACAGCATCAACAGGGATACACTCTTTAGTTCCCGGCATAGGCCATCCACCAAGGGAGCTGCAGCGGCTCAGAAGCTCGCTTTGTTAGCTGGAAGGCTGGCAAGTCGGCAGTTCAAGACCCGGGTAATGCATGACAGATTGAGCACCTGTCTCTATCCCAGCTCTTGGGGACATGAAAGGAGCCTTATTTGGGCATTCAGGAGTTTCTCCCGCAAAAATCCTTTAACCCAGAATAATTTCTAACACGAAATTATTGTTGTTGTTGTTGCTGTTGTTGTTATGGTTATCCACCAAAGTGACTAAAGCTATCTCGGTCCCAAAACCAGATTTAAATGGTTTTCCAGTTCAAGATTAGTTTGATTTTCCATTCCTGACTTTTAAGATATCACTAAATTTTATGTTCCCTGAAAATCTTCTCCGCCCCTTTCAACCAATTTACTGATCTAGATCCAAATATTGAAGGGTAGTAGAACTTTTTGGTATCCCACTCATAACATATTTTAAAAAAAACAACCCTTTTTTTGGGACTTGAAAATTCTGGCAACTGTGATACAAAATAGTAGTTTTCCAAGTTGTTAACCCAATTTGGAAGAAGAGAACTGAATTCCAGTCTATGAAATCTTTCTATATCATCTCACACAGGTTCACATATTCAGTTAACCAAAACTTTTTTGGTTTGAAAACAATCCAGATTTTACACTAAGAAAGGCTACATTTAGTGGCTTTGGTTGGTCTTGATTGACATTGATCAGTCAGCAAAAAGTGGGACCGGACAAACTGCAGCAAAAGCCCAGGGAGAGCTTAAGGCAAAGCAAGACAATTTGATGTCTTCCAAGTATTTCAGACTAAACTCCTATAATCCCTGCCAGGCTGGGAAAGGCTGATCGGAATTAACAGTCTGAAATATCTGAAGGATTTGTGGTTTTTGGATGATACCTGAACCAGGTAAATTATCAGTTTACTTGCCTGTGACTTAATGCTGTTAATGCTCCTGCTATTCAGGATTGATGGCACAATAAATTAAAATTTTAAATCATGTTTCATACCCAATGGCTTAAGCATAATACAGTGGGACCTCGGTTGACATAATTAATGCGTTCTTTGGGACGTTTCTTACAGCGAAAATTACTTTAATTGAATTTCCCATAGGAGTGCATTGAATACAATTTCCCATAGGAATGAATTGAAAACCAAAATACGTTAACCAAAATGTGGTTTCCCATAGGATTGCATTGAAAACCAATTAATCTGTTCCGGAAAAAAATCCGTAAACCGAGCCACTATTTTCTATGGATTTTCTTTTGTTATTTGATTTTTATGTTAACTGATCCATTTCTTAACCGAGGTTCCTCTGTACATAAATTAGATGAATAAGCAAATCATCAAAACATTTCACTAGGCATTCATTGTGTACTTCCCAAACATCTTCTGTAATCTTAAACTCTAGAAACATTTGTTTTAAAATAAAACAACATATTTTGATTTTTTTTAAAAAAGGTACGTGTTTTGGTTTTATATTCATTCAACTCTCCAAGTTTCTTCTCCTTGCAGACAAACGGACCTACCACTTTCAAGCAGAGGATGAGCAAGAGTGTATTGTGTAAGTTTTTGGTCATGTCTTCTCTGTTATTCTTATTGAGCATCTTTAAAAATTAAAATTTTAAAAATCTCTTATTAAAATTTTGATGCAAATTTGGAGCAAATATAGGAAGGTTTTAAGCCTGGAAATATCTCCATTAGCCCAAGTTACAGAACTAGAAAAATTCCTAATGAATATTTAAAAAGATATTGAGGGTTGATAGATTAAAATTCTGGATATTAAAAATGAATAGCTATGAAAAAATAAAAGAAACTGGAGGACGAGGGAATTTCTTGGTTTAATATCTTACAATTAGAAATCTGAACAAATGAATTAGAAAAACAATATGATGGAGTTTGAACAAATAATAGATTTAAAAGAGAAGGAAGAATGCAAGGTGAAAATTAAAGGAATGGTTAATAAATTATATAAAGCTTTGGGAGAAGAAAGTCAACAGCATCAGGGTCTTAAAGATGTTTGGCATAAGGGCTTTGGAGAGGAAAAAATACTGAGAACTGGAAGATGGGATAAGAGAGTTGGAAAAATTATTATCTCCATTCATTCCAATGCACAATGGTGCTCCCTTGCCAATGAAATGAGCAGACTTCCATGTTCAGTCTAGCTGTGATAGCTGTTGAATTAGATTTTCCTGTTCTGAGTTATCCAGGGTTAGTAGAAAGTATTTGAGGCAGTTTGGTCTTGAATGGGCACCTAAGGCTCATTAGCTGTGCAAAAGGCCTGCTCCTGGAGAAGATGAAAACAGCTAGTACTGGATCCTTGGCATGGAGGTGTTTATGGCTGTTCTTTGAGGGTGTATCTATGGCAGGGGTTCCCAACCTTTTTGAGCTGCAGGCCGGTCATGTGGTTCCTCCACCCAGAAGTGGAAGTAAAATGCTCACGCACATGTGTAAAACACTGCCATAAATGCACCCACAGTTGTCATAAACACATTTACGTCAGCTACGGGTGCGTTTTACTTTCGCCTCCGGGAGCAATGAGAGTGGCGCTAGCTGGATGAATTGGCATCGGGGGCTAGATCCGGCCCATGGGCTGTAGGTTGGGAACCCCTGTTCTATGGGAGCTGTCATGATGAGCACCTGTGCTTAAAAATTCCCATTGCACCACTGAATCCACATCGTCTTTGGATCACTATTAGTATTCTCTTCTATTGATCAGGTGGGTGTCAGTGCTACAGAACAGCAAGGACGAAGCTCTCAGCAATGCTTTCAAAGGGGACTTGGGAGGCTGCGTGACTTCTGCTGGGGGAATGGCTGACAGTGGGATACAGGAACTCACCAGGCTAATCATTAGTGAGGTGAAGAACATGCAAGGCAATGGACAGTGCTGTGACTGTGGAGCTCCAGGTAGGTTGAAAAAGGTTTGAGTCCTACCAGTAGGTGTTGCTTCTAGACTCTAGTACAGTGATGGCTAACCTTGGCACTCCAGCTGTTATTGGACTTCAATTACCAGAAGCCCAAGTCAGCGCTCCTGCTGATGAGAGCTTCTGGGAATTAAAGTTTGAGAATATCTGGAGTGCCAAGGTTCCCCATCTCTGCTCTAGAGCACAATTGTTATACTCTAGAGCCGTGATGGTGAACCTTGGCACTCTAGATGTTCTTGGACTTCAATTCTCAGAAGCCCAAACCCCCGTGAACCCACACGAATGGGCTTACTGCAATTCATCTGGCCCGCGCAGCCCTCGTTGCTACCAGAAGCAGAACATAAGAACATAAGAACAGCCTTGGTGGAACAGGCCACAGCCCATCCAGTTCAGCATTCTGTCTCACACAGTGGCTTACCATTTCCTTCAGGGTATTCCCAAGCAGATGCCTTCATCTGCTTAGGATTCCCTGGAAATGGCATTGAGAGATATCCTGCCTATCTCAACAACCCGGAGGTTGCTCTTAAGTATCCATAATTATAGCCATTGATACCTTTGTCCTCCATGAACTTGTCTAATCCTTTCTTAAAGCTGTCAAGACTGACAGCTGTCACCACTTCTTCTGGCAGGGAGTTCCATAGACTAGTAATCCTCTGGGTGAAAAAGTACTTTCTCTTATTTGTTTGAGAACTAGTACCCAAAAGTTTCATCGAGTGACCCCTAGTTCTAGTGTTGTGCGATAGGGAAAACAGTTTTTCCTTATCTACTTTGTCCACACCGTGCATGATTTTATAAACTTCAATCAGGTCACCTCTTAGACGCCGTCGTTCAAGAGTGAAAAGGCCCAACCGTTGCAGCCTCAGATGGTAAGGAATGTGTTCCAGTCCCCTAATCATTCTGGTTGCCCTCCTCTGCACTTTCTCCAACTCCATAATATCCTTCTGGAGGTATGGCGACCAGAACTGTACACAGTATTCCAGATGGGGACTCACCATAGATTTATAAAGAGGCAAAATGACACTTGCTGATTTATTTTCTATACCCTTCCTAATAATCCCTAGCATTGAGTTTGCTTTTTTCACTGCTGAGGCACACTGGGTTGACACCTTCATTGAGTTGTCCACCAGGACAGCAAGGTCCCTTTCCTGGTTTGTCGCAGAGAGTTCAGACCCCATCAGTTTATAAATGTAATTGGTTTTTTTTGCCCCAACATGCATCACTCTGCACTTACTAATGTTAAAGCTCATTTGCCACTGTTTTGCCCACTTCCCCAGTGTGAAGAGATCCCTCTGGAGCTCCTCACAATCTCTCACAGTTTTCACTACCCTGTAAAATTTAGTGTCGTCAGCAAATTTGGCTACCTTGCTTTTTACTCCTACCTCTAGATCATTTATGAAGAGGTTGAAAAGCAGGGGTCCCAGTACTGAACCTTGGGGGACCCCACTCTTTACTTCCCTCCACTTGGAGAAGTGTCCATTTAGTGCTACCCTCTGTTTCCTGTCCCTTAGCCAGTTGCTGATCCAGGACAAGACCTGTCCCTTTATTCCATGACTGGTAAGTTTATTCAAGAGCCTTTGGTGTGGGACCTTGTCAAAAGCCTTCTGAAAGTCCAGATAAACAATGTCAACTGGATCCCCCTTATCCACATGCTTGTTGACACTCTCAAAAAATTCCAACAGATTAGTGAGGCATGATTTGCCCTTGTAAAAGCCATGTTGGCTCTCCTTTAGCAGCGCCTTCTCTTCTATGTGCCTATTAATTCTATCTTTTAGGATGGTTTCCATCACTTTACCTGGGACACATGTCAAACTGACAGGTCGGTAATTTCCTGGATCACCCCTGGATCCTTTTTTGAAAATTGGTGTTATATTCGCTACCTTCCAGTCATCAGGCACAAAGCCTGATTTGAGGGAAATATTATATATTTTGGCTAGGAGATCAGCAATTTCATCTTTAAGTTCCCTGAGAACTCGTGGATAGATGCCATCTGGTCCTGGTGATTTGTTAGTGTTTAGCTTTACAAGACATGCAAGGACCTCCTCCCTGGTTATTTCTATCTTGCTTAATTCTTCGGTTTCCCTTCCTACAAAGATAGGCTCTGTTTTGGGCATGTGGCCTCTGTCTTCTTCAGTGAATACTGAAGCAAAGAATTCATTGAGTCTCTCTGCAATCTCTGTTTCCTCTTTAATAACCCCTTGTCTTCCATTGTCATCTAATGGTCCAATGGCCTTCCTAGTTGGGTTCTTACTTCTAATGTACTTAAAGAAGTCTTTGTTATTTCTCTGAGTACTTTTAGCTATACGCTCCTCAAAGTCTTGCTTTGCTTTCCTTATTGTTGCCTTGCATTTGTTCTGCCAGAATTTATGTTTCTGCCTGCTGTCCTCATTCGGACAACCCTTCCATCTTCTAAATGAGCTTTTCTTGCTCATTTCCCAAACAGCTCCTGTAAGCCACATCGGAGTCCTCTTGGACCTGGCAGTGCCCTTTTTCCTTTTGGGTATGCATTCCAATTGGGCCTCTGTTATTGTTTTTGTAAACAGCCTCCATGCCTCTTGGAGTGTTTGGACTCTCTCAATTTTCCCTTTCAGCTTCTTTTTTACTAGTTTCCTCATCTTTGGGAAATTTCTTTTTTGAAAATTTAAGGTCTCTGTGTTTGATTTTATCAGTGACTTGCAGTCTATGATCAAGTTAAACATAATTGAGTTGTGGTCACTGTTCCCTATTGGATCAGTCACATTAACATCTTGCACCAGATCCTGAGTATTACTCAGGATCAAGTCAAGGATTCTTGTACCTCTAGTTGGGTCTTCAACCATCTGTCCTAGGGAAGTACGGGCGCGTTTTACTTCCGCTTCCGGGAGCAACGAGGGTTGCGCGGGCTGGACGAATCGCAGTAAACCCATTTGTGTGGATTCATGGGGGCTTGGGCTTCTGGGAATTGAAGTCCAAGAACATCTTGAGTGCCAAGGTTTGCCATCAGGGCTCTAGGGCAGTGTTTCCCAACCTTGTGTCCCCAGATGTTACTTGGACTACAACTCCCAGAAATCTTTATTATTGGCTGTGTAGTCCTAGAACATCTAGAGGCCCAAGGTTGGAACCACTGCTCCAGGGTAATGTAAACATTCAATGCCGTGCCTGATGTTTCCATGTGAGCCCTGTACAGAAGCTATCAGAAAGTGTTGCCACTATCCTGTTCATGATATAAATATGCATTATCTCATTAGGAGGGGAGAGGTTTTGGAGATGAAAAAGAAAACAGGGAGGGCAGGGAATATAGTAAAATATCCTGGAAAAAGAAGGCTGTTTTATTTGTTAATAAAATATTTTTTAAAAAAACAACAACAACTGAACCATGTAATTTATGCTGCAACATTTCTTTGCAGAATCTTCTTGGTAAGTACAAATTTCTGATATTTTCCCATCAAGACTTTGTTGGGAAGAGCAAAATATACTATCAGCATTACTGAGAACATCTTAGTCTAGAGCAGTGATGGCGAACCTATGACACGTGTGCCAGAGGTGGCACTCAAAGCCCTCTCTGTGGGCACCCATGCTGCCACACCATCACAGAGTTTGCCCCGCCCCTCTGCCCAGCAGCCCAATGGGAGTGCTTCCTCCATCCCCCAGCACAGAGTTTGTCCCACCCCTCTGTCCAGCAGCCCAATGGGAGTGTTTCCTCCCCTCTCCCCCCCCCATCATAGAGTTCGCCCAGCCCCTCTGCCCAGCAGCCCAATGGGAGCATTCCCTCCCTCCCCTGTTGCTGTGATGGCATTTAGCGATAAATAAGTGGGTTTTGGATTGCAGTTTGGACACTCGGTCTCTAAAAGGTTCACCATCACTGGTTTAGAGAAAAGTCAGTCAAAAAGGTGAGTCAAATAGAGTGAAGGAAGTTTCATGTTTGTGCAACGTCTCTATATATTCACTTCATCTCTTATAGATCCCACTTGGCTATCGATCAACCTTGGCATCCTGACGTGTATTGAGTGCTCAGGCATCCACCGTGAGTTGGGGGTACACTATTCCCGCATCCAGTCACTGACACTGGATGTTCTCAGCACATCTGAACTCTTGGTAAGTATTAAAAGCTGTGCATTGTAGGGAATGCGTTTTTCCTATTACCATTTTCTATACTTTTCCTCTTTTATATCACTTCTTCCTTTTCTAGGCCAGACATGAAACTGCCAAAATTGTCCAGGTTGCTTCCTCCTGTGTTACCAAGTTTGTTTTTTTTGCATCCCAAAGTCATTGGCAGAAAGAGAAAGCCAAATCACAGATACCAGGTGTGGATAAATTTTCCATCTAGCACAGGTAGAAGGATCAGGGACAGCCTTTTTATATGAAAGAAGGAGACAGCTGCCTCAAGACTAGCAATAGCAATAACATTTATATACCACCCCATAGCACTTAGAGCACTCTCAGGGCGGTTCACATAATTACCGTATTTTTTGGACCATAAGACGCACTTTTTCTCCCCCAAAAGTGGGGAGAAAATGAGGGTGTGTCTTATAGTCCAAATGCTGGTTTTCGGCCAGCTGTGGCTTTTGTAAAAGGATATTTTACAAGAGCCTCAGCTAGCCGAAGACTACTACTGCCGCCTCTCAGCTGTTCGGGGCAGGGGGGGAACATATGAAAAACAAGTGGCCACTAGAGGGCAAAAATCGCAATTTCCCATTTAAATGCATTGGAAATAAATTTCTTGTATTCAAACGTTTTCTGTTTGTATGTTCCCAATGCATTTAAGTGGGAAACCAAACCTGTGCTTAAAAAGAAACGGTTTCACTTACCTTGATGCCTTTGCCTCTACTCTATGTGGACAAAATGGAGGGGGAAAACATGCTTCCTGGTTGAAATGAGAGTAAGATGCTAGGCTAGAGTATCACTTCCTTCCTCAGTGCAATTGGCCTGCCCTGCCCATTTCCCTGCAGCGCCACCACTGGTTGCTGGTGCAAAATACAGTATTAAATTTTTTTTGTTGTTTTCCTGCTCTGAAAACTGGGTGCATCTTATGGTCCAAAAAATACGGTAGCATTTTTGCCCACAACATGCTGGGCACTTACCGTACATACTTGAGTATAAGCTGATTTTTTCAGCACCAAAGATGTGAAAAAGCAAGCTTGGCTTATACTTAAGCCAGCCTTGATCACTTTTACAGCAGGCAAAACACCCTCCCCTCCCCCCGGCGCCTGCAGCACTTACTGGGGTGCTATATTTCCTACCCTAGGCTTATACTCAAATCAATCAGTTTTCCTGGTTCCTGGGCTAAAATTAAGTACCTTGGGTAATATTTGGAGTGGCTTATACTCAGGTATATACAGTATTTTACCAACCTTGGAAGGATGGAAGGCTGAATCAACTTTGAACCCATCAGAAGCAAACTGTGAGCCATGTTGGTTGCAGTACTGCAACTTAAGCACGCACCATAAGGGCTCAGCTGCTCCTCATGAGCTCCCTGCCATTTCTCTTCACTGGGAAGAATGCATCACATCCTGTCCTGTGAAACTGGCCTATTTTCTTCAGTGGTCTGAAGAACAATATCATATTACTAGTATGAAAGTGAATTTTGCCCGTTAACATCTATATAAGGAGTGAAAAGGGGGCACCATTCAAGCAGCAAAGCGGCTTTGGTCAGCCTGGTTTCAGCCTCCAGGAAAGCTTTTATCACAGTAGGATGTTTTTTGAGGCATTTGGCTCCCAACCATTTGATGCTTTAATATGACAAATTTGGGGCAGATCCAAAATGCCAGTACTACATTGTGAATCTGAAAACCATCCAGATTTCTCTAAAATCACCTGTTCCGGATTCCCCTCCCCTCTTTGACTGGCCTCCTGAGTTAGGCTTGCAAGACAGATTTATTTGCACTGATAGTAATTTGTTTAATGTTTGTAGGAGGAAATTCTACAATAAATGTTATTCTCTGACTAGGGTTCAGTGTTCATCTCCGTTTATAGCCAAAGAGCCAGCACTGTCTGCATCTGCAGACATTCCTGTGGACATGTGGCAGATATTCCTGTGGAAATGTGGCAGGCATGCCTTGACGAGTGTACGGAATGCTGTTTACCTTCCCACTGAAGTGGTCCCTATTTATCCACTTGCAATTTCTTGCTTTCGAACTGCTAGGTTGGCAGGAGCTGGAACAGAGACAGGAGCTCACTTCATCATGTGGTAGCCGGGAATAAAACTCTGACCTTGCAGTCAGCGAGTTCAGCATCTTAGCCGCAAAAATGACCATACCTGTCAACTTTTGGCTTTGAAAATAAGGGAAATTTTGTGGGTGTGGCCAAAATGGTGGGTGTGGCCAAAATGGTGGGCGTGGCCAAATCCCAAGTGGTTTCTTCTCTTTAAAAACGGAGTGTTGGGGGGAAACCCCGATCGGCTTTTCCCTTTTAATATCGGGGTGGGGTGGATTCGGTACCCTCTCCTGGGTCCCGTGGGTCCCTGAGGGTTGGGGGGACAAAAGGGGTCTGTCCCCCCAACCCTTCTGGCCCCAGGGGAGCCAGTAGAGAGGGGGATCGCACCCCCCCACCCACTGATATTAAAGGGGAAACCCCGATCGGCGTTTCCCTTTTAATATCAGTGGGGTGGATTCCATCTCCTGGGTCCGGAAGGGTTGGGGGGACAACTCCGGAGCTGGGCGGGGGCCGCCTGGACCAGAGACCACCACCCCCAGCCGGGGGTGAGGAGGAGGAGGAGGACCAGCTGAGCGGCCCCCGGCTCTGGAGGCCCTGCAGCGGTGGCGGTAGCTGACCTTCCCACTGCTCAGCTGCTTCTCCTCCTCCTCCTCTCCCCCGGCTGGGGGTGGTGGTATCCGGTCCAGGCGGCCCCCACCCGGCTCCGGACGGAGGGAAATAAGGGTAAATACGGGGAAATTAATAAAGCGGGAGGGGGCAGGAAGAGGGGTAAAAATAAGGGGTTTTCCCGGGTAAAACGGGATGGTTCACAGGTATGCAGGATTCATGTGGCCCACCCATACTTTAATGGTGACAGCTTCCTTTTCTTGCTCCACAGCTGGCAGTCAGCATAGGAAACAGCAAGTTTAATGAAATAATGGAGGCAACCTTGCCCACACAAGACAGTCCAAAGCCCTCCTCTAGCAGTGATATGTGAGTAGAAGCTGACGTTTATGATTGTCCGGGTTGGTCTCAAGCTCCAGCTGCTTAGTATGAAACATGGGGAAAGTTAGTTGATCTTATCAGGAATGAGGAAAATGGTTTGGGCTACGAAGATGGGTATGGCATATATGCCCATGATGGCGAACCTTGGCACTCCAGATGTTCTTGGACTTAAATTCCCAGAAGCCCAAGCCCCCGTGAATCCACACAAATGGGTTTACTGCGATTCATCTGGACCACGCCGCCCTCATCGCTCCTGGAAGCAGAAGTAAAACGCGCCTGTACAGAGGAAGGGTTAACCCGGAAGAGTCTTAACCGTACGGGCGCGTTTTACTTCCGCTTCCGGGAACGATGAGGGTGGCACGAGCCAGATGAATCGCAGTAAACCCATTCTTGTGTATTCACAGGGGCTTGGGCTTCTGGGAATTGAAGTCCAAGAACAACTGGAGTGTCAAGGTTCACCATCACGGGCATATATGGTACTCCAGATATTGTTGGATCACAAAATCCCGTCATTCTTAATTGGCAGAGTGAGTAGTGATGGATGAAAGCAGTGCAGTCGCGTTGCAGTCCAACAGGGCTACCTATTTCCCTCCTCTGCAAAGGATGATGAGGACTTGCCCAAAGTTCAGCTGGTTCTCCCAGAGACAACAAAGAAACTTAATATACTTCTCTAGGTAAAGGTAAAGGGTTCCCTTGCCCGAAAGCAGTCATAACCAACTCTAGGCTTCAGTGCTCATCTCTGTTTCAAAGCCAAAGAGCCAGCGATGTCTGTTTCCGCAGATGTTTCCGTGGTCATGTGGCAGGCATGACTCGACACCGGAGCGCACTGTACGTTGTTTACCTTCCCACCGCAGTGGTCACTATTTATCTACTTGCAATTTCTTGCTTTCGAACTGCTAGGTTGGCAGGAGCTGGGACAAAGACGGGAGCTCATTCCGTCCTGCAGTACCCGGGAATCGAACTGCTGACCTCTCGCCTTCCAGTCAGCGTCTTAGCCACTTGAGCCATTGAAAAAGTCACTGTATGGGATACAGTGGTCAGAATCCCCACACACACACACCCCACCCGCCCCCCCCCCCAAAAAAAGTTTGGGGAATTTATGCATTATCAAAATAGGTGATTTTTCTAAACTTCTGTTCCTTCAGCATGTTAGCTCTATGAATATGCTCTGCATGTTTTCACTTCATTTCATTTATTAGATTTATATCCCGCCCTACTCAACAAAAATGTGACTCAGAGCGGCTTACAATAGAGAATATACAAAAACAAAGATACACTCAGCAAAAATACAATAGGGTACAGTAACATCTCAGAAATACAGTAACATTTCAGTAACACAATAACATCCCAGTAATACAGTAACATCTCAATAATGAAATAACATCTCCCCTTTTAAATCAACATACCAGGAAAGAGTGGATTTCTCTAGCAAAAACATTGCATGATTCTGCCATGCAAGCTGCTGAAATTTTACTCTAAAGAATATGAATCGTACTAGGTTTTTTTGCCCCGCCTTGCCGGGCAGGCCTTTTTTTTTTTTTGGCTGTTGGTGGTGGTGGTTTTGGGGTGCACACACACACACACACGGCAAAGCTGTGGGGAGGAGAGGAGGGGCTCCTCCTCCTCCCCCCCCCAGGCTCGGCGAGGACACACACACGGTGGGGGGGGGGAGCTGGGAGGTGAAGGCAGCGAACGGAATGCCATTCGCTGCCTTTGCTTTCTGGGGAAGTTGTTCGCTTCCCTCGGTGGGCGGGGGCTGAAGGCTCCATTCGCTGCCTTTGCTTCCAGGGGAACTGGTTCGCTTTTCTTGGAGGGAGGGTGGCTGTTCTCGGCCTTCGTAGTGCGGCGATGCTCGCAGGGTCTTAAGGTAAGTGTAGGCGGCTTGGTATGGGATAGTAGGGATGGGTGTGGGCATGCATGCCAGACACCAACGGCCGACACCTTTTTATAGGTATAGATTATCCAGTCTGTTGATCTGGCTTGAACTTTCTGAGCCTTTGCCTATATATTTCCCAAACTATCTCAATAGATTTATGGTCTAGTATTCTGAAAAGTAAATGGAGAAAGAGGCGGCACAATTTAATGGATTGTTAATCTGAAATAAGTATGACTCTTCTTCATACTTTTATATTCCCCTAAAATCAGCAAGAATGGTTTTTGAGAAAATTCAAACAAATTCAGGAAGGAGATGATACCTTTTCCAGGTCACTTTAAAAATTGAAAACTTAGCAAGTTTTCGTAGTTCATGGCTTCTTCTTCAGGCTAACATGGCATGGAGTATGTAATCCCCGCCAGGCTTATTCTTAGTTGTAAAATGGGAGAGCAGCAGAAACAAACATGAGCTTACATCTTTTTAAAATTTAAAGCAGGAAAGCAGGGTTTTGCATATTCCCCTCTCCCAAAATGGCTCTCTCTGAAGCTGGTAGTTTTCGAGAAACCACTTTCCTCTCTTGGTCAGGAATGCTCGGAAGGAATTCATAATGGCGAAGTACATGGAGCGCAAATATGTCTACAAGGCTGGCAGGGATGAGCCATATCGTCTCTGGGAAGCTATTCAGAGCAGGGATCTCTCGGCTGTTCTTCAGGCTTTTGCAGAGGATCACAATCTATCCAAATCGCTAGTCACTCCAGATGGTCAAGTAAGTGGGGGGAAAAGAGATGTGTCTAAAATGCTATCGCCAATAGAAGTGCACCCAGCCATTCTAGTTGTGTTTTATCGCTCATGTGCCCACTCTGTCTCTTTGCTTTCTGCTACATAGTCCCAGCCAGTTACTTCCTTTATTTTACTGTCCATGTGTCATATTTTTAAATCCAACATTGTGAAGGAATCCAGACACTGGTCTTCATTCCTTTTTTCTCTCCAGTGTAACACATCTCCCCATTGGCATTTCTCATGCCAATTGTTATTATTTTCCAAACAGGAGAGCCTTTTTTAGAAAAAAAATAACTGTTTGTCTACTCTAGATTGCACGTAGAACTTTTCTCTACACAGCATGTGTATTTCCTTGTGTTTTTATGATTTTCACATTTCAACAGCATTAAACCTTTATTCCACACCACTGACATCTGGGTTAGATGGGCCTTCTATGTTAAATATATTATTAGAGTATTTTTTTTAAAAAAAATCAACTATAAGAAGACAACATTTCAAGCTTCATTGTTACCTGTAGAGATGCTAACAGAGAATGTTTCCCCTGTATTGTTACAAAACTCATCCCATATGTCTGTGTGAGTGAGAGGACTTGCAATCCTTTATATTTGCCCGGGCAGGTTTGGATTGTGTGCTGGTGGCAGGGATCCGTCAGGGAAGGTGGTTTTTCCCAAACACACAATACACACAATCACAACATGCACACACGACTCACAACCCACACCCACCACAGTCACACACATCACACACAACACGACACAACACACACAAAACACATACTTTCACACATAACACATGGTCGACACACAATCCACACCCACCACAGCCACACACATCGCACACGACACAGCAAACCGACACAACACACACCCACACAATATAACCCCACACACACAATACACACACAACACAACCACACACACCACACCTGACTCAGCACACCCGACACAACACCGCCATCGCCCCAGTGGAGTTTACCTGGCAGTTCGGCCGACGGAGGCGGGAGGAGAGACCCTAAAAAGCTGCGCCGGCACCGCCATTTCCTCCATTTCCTTTGTATTACCCCCACCACTGTTTCGAGAGTTAACACGGAACGGTGGAGGGGGTAATACAAAGGCGGTAGGGAGAGTGCCTCCCCTGACGAATCGTTGGCTGCCGCGTTTGCATTTCCCCCTCAACTGTTTCAAAGGTTGTTTCGTGTCAACCTTCGAAACAGTTGAGGGTGAAATGCCTAAGGCGGCAGCCAGCAATCTGTCAGGAGAAGTGCTCTCCCTGCTGGATCGCTGGCTGCCTCCTTTGTATTACCCCCCCCCCCCCACCACCACTGTGACGAATCGCTGGCTGCCGCCTTAGGTATTTCCCCCTTAGGCGGTGCGGAAGGAGCGGCAGGCAGACCATTCCTTCAGCCCTGGCTCTGTCTGCCTCGGTAAGGCAAGCAGGGCCCTCGGCTGAGCTGTTTTTGGTGCGTGTCGGCCATTTTGGTTTTTTTTTACATGCGCGCCGGCTGTCCTGCCTCCTCCACGCTCGCGTACTCCTGCCTGATTGGCTGAGGGGTGGCATGGAGCAGAGGACGCTGGGAAGCGTAGGGTTTTTTTTGTTTGGATTCGTGGGGCGTTGGCCCCACTCTCGGCTTCCGGACCCTTGCAGGAGTGATCTTCGGGACTTAAGGTGTGGCCAGCTCATTACGGGATTGGTTGGATGTGTGCGGACACGCATTCTGGACACGCACGGCCACATCCCATTCTTATAGGTAAAGATTGATGAAAGAAGGCCATACATCCAGGAAGACAAATGGATTATGGAGCAGTTCCAGAGTCTAAGTTGAAAAACTAGTTTCTCTTATTACTGTGGTGATGAACCTTGGCACTCGAGATGTTCTTGGACTTTAATTCCCAGAAGCCCAAGCCCCTGTGAATCCACAAGAATGGTTTTACTGCAATTCATCCGGCCCATGCCGCCCTCATCGTTCCCGGAAGCAGAAGTAAAATGCGCCCGTACGGAGGGAGGGTTAACCTGGGAGAGCGTTAACCGTACAGGCGCATTTTACTTCCTCTTCCGGGAGCAACAAGGTCAGCGCGGGCTGGATGAATCGCAGTAAACTATAAACAGTGACAGCTGAAACAGTGCTAGAATCAAACCAAAACAGATCAGACCTGAGGTCGTAGTGTTAGGTGCTCTACTGCTCTCTAGCATCTTACAAGCTATAAAATCACCTGTTATATTAGCCCAACCATGAATTTTGAAAAACTTGCAAAGTTTTCCTTATCTGTTTTCTTTCTGGTAGGAACAAGGTGAACAGGCTCTGCATCTAGCTGTTCGCTATGCCAACAAGACCTCTCTCCCACTTGTGGACTTCATTATCCAGAATGGGTAAACTTCTGCTTTGAAGACACTCTGCTGAGCTATAGGCAGAGATGTGTATTTTGATATGCTCACATGCTAGAGATTGCAGAAGCCAAAATTCTGTGCATATTGCTCCTTCTAGTAGTAAACTCAAGTCTGTGCGAGTCATAACCCTGCACAACAACGATTTTGCTACTGGGAATAACATATGTGATTTACATGATATTGCGTGTACTGATTACAAATCTGAACTCAGAATTTGCCTATCACATACAGATTTTAAGGCGTGCTATAGCTGTTCAAATGGTTGGTAATTGGGTAATGTATTTTTACATGGGAACATTATAACAGTTGCAGCTACCACTATGCCTGCTGTTGGCACCTCAACTGAGTCACGTCCCCTGGTGGCATGCATGTTCCAGTGTGTCTGGGCAAGTCAGTGAGCTAATGTCAGAAATAGCTATATAAGGTGAGATGGACCAAGCGTTTGTCTCTAGTGCGAAACCATCTTATTGGACAGTACAGCTAGGCCATAGTGAGTCTGTTTTGAGCTAAAGATGAGTAGTGTTAATAAACTGGATAATTTTTGCGACATTTGTGGCAAATATACCCTGCGTGATCAACGCAAGAATCTATACACGTAATTAACTTCAGATCCTGACATCCTAGGATTCAGCACACTTGGTTTAGTATAGGACACATGGATTAGACCAAGTAGCAGACAATATTTATTTTTTGTGTGATGCAGTGATAGAAGTAGGGACAGTGAAAAATAAAACTAGTTTACTGGACCTACTTCCTGTCAAAATGGGAAATGTGCATTTGTTTACACTCATTCTGGGAAATGACATCACAGTCATGTGCATTTGTTTACACACATACCTGGAAATAACAAAACATTACTGTGAGAGACAAAAATGTGTTTTGTTTCTCAAAGATAAAAGACATCAGTTTTGAACTAAAAGAGCTGGTGCTTATTATGGGGAACTGGAAACTGGTAGTGTTTATTATGAATATCTTTATTATCTGACACTATCTGGTTTTGTCTCCTTGGGTTATGTTTGGATGATTGTTATTATTTTGATTTGTAATACACATTTTATAATGTTGCATTGTATGTTTTATATATTGTAAGCTGTCCTGAGTGATGCTTGCATCAAAAGGGTGGGGTATAAATGTAAATAAATAAATAAAATCACAGCCATGTACACTGTTCACACACATGACTGGAAATGGCATGACTTATTCTCTGAGGCTGGAAAGGGCATGGTTGGTGCCATATGACAGGAAATGCCACCCAGAAGTAGTAATGGCCACCCTCTGGAATACCCAGAAAAGGAAATGGCAATCTTATGGTTTGACCAGTGATGTCCAACCTTGGCACTCCAGGTGTTCTTGGACTTCAGTTACCACAAGCCCAAGTCAGCATTCCTGCGGATCAGGGCTTCTGGAAATTGAAGTTCATCTGGAGTGCCAAGGTTCGCCATCACTGGCCTAGACTAAGCGGCCTGCCAACTCTACCCACCCCGAAAATGGAGCAATTCAACCTGGAACCAAACCCTTTACGCTGTAATGCAGGCATGCTGTGGTCAAACAGGGAGATCTTGGTCTACATCCCAGCTACTCCGTGATTATCTTTTGGAAGAGGAAGAAAAAAAGATGAAAATAAGTTAGCATTAAATGAAACCTTGGAAACTTAAATGGACAAAGAGACTACACTGGTAAGAGTTTTATTTCTTAGTGGTTTTTTTCTTGAGAATGTGTGTGAGAGATGAGCGGGCACTAAAATATTCTTCTGCTTCCTTATTACACAAGTGTATGACCTCCATTTTGCTGAAAATCTGCGAATTGGGGATTCAAAGAACATTTCCTGCATTTCCAGCAGTCTGGAGAACTGAGTGGTTTTTCTGATATATTTTTACCAATAAAATGATTTGTCCTACTCTGGTATATTCGTTTCTGTTTTAGCTGACAAAATGGCAGAGCATGAAAAAAGAATATATATTATACCCCAGTGAAGGTTGGGCTCTTTGTGGGCATAAACTCCAGGTGGGCATAAACTGTAGTATCATTATGTTTGTTTTTCCAGATAGTACATAGCAATCTTGGCACACCTCCCGAACACGCTGACCACATCATCGATGAGCACTTCAAAGTTTGAAACTCATAATTTAGGGAAATACATATGTTAACAGTTCAGCTGGATTCTTCACAGTGGTGGTGCTTAGCAAGTTTTAGGTAAAGGTTTCCCTTGCTCGAAAGCCAGTCATATCCAACTCTAGGGTTCATTGCTCATCTCTGTTTCAAAGCCGAAGAGCCAGCACTGTCTGCTTCTGCAGACATTTTTGTGGTCATGTGGCAAGCATGACTAGACACCGGAGCACACAGAACGCTGTTACCTTCCCACCGAAGTGGTACCTATTTATCTACTTGCAATTTCTTGAGGGGGAAATGCAAACGCGGCAGGAGCTGGAGCAAAGATGGGAGCTCATTCCGTCCTGTGGTACTCGGGAATCAAACTGCTGACCTTCCGCCTCCAAATCAGCGTTTATCCTCTTGAGCCACTGCAGTCTCTTCTGGCAAGTTTTAATGCTGGCCAAATTTGTCCCACAAAAAGATAAATCAGAAAAAGCTTGGCAATTTGGTGCTTTGCGAGGTTCACTAAAATTTCTTCACAGAGAGGTGGGGTAAACTCTGTGCTGAGGGGAGGGAGTAAGCGCTCCCATTGGGCTGCTGGGCAGAGGGGCGGGGCAAGCTGCTGGGGGGAATGGCGTGCGTGCCCACAGAGAGGGCTTTGAGTGCCCCTTCTGGCACACATGCCATTGGTTCACCGCCACTGGTATATTCATTGTAACAAACAGAAGCACTAGAAAAAAACATCCATTAAATTAAAAAACTTCAATCCTCCAACACTGCATACCCATCAGGAAAATAAGGGCCTTCTTTTCATTCTCCACCTTTCAGCTCATGTTTGACACTACCTTTTTTGTTCAGTTCCCGATGTGAGTGACTGTTATGTATGTAAGCTGTGTTTTCTGACAGGAGCAGAATGTGTCTTTTCTCATGTATCTATTCTTATACAAATAAGTGGATCGAAAATGTGTACTCTCTGTTAGCCAATGGGCTTGTTGTATTATTGTTACTGTTTATAGGAGCGGAATGTATCTTTTTTCATGTATCTATTCTTATGCAAATAAGTGGATCAAAATGTGCACACTGTTAGCCAATGGGCTTGTTGTATTATTGTTACTGTTACTGTTTATAGTGTATATAAGTCAGAGTTTTGCCCCATCCAAATTGTGTTCAAAACCCACTAATAAAGAGCTGAATTTCACTACTTCACTCGTCTGCTTCTTCATTCCCTGAACACAAAACTGGCGACGAAGGTGGGATGGCGTCCCCACATGGCAGCAACATCGGCCCATTTGACCCAGCACGTCCAAAGAAATGGGTAACATACGAACGCCGATTCCACCACGCAATGGCCTCACAGAAGATCACTGATGAAGACCAGAAGCGCTCCTGTTTCCTCGCTCAGTGCGGTTTTGAGATGCTTGAGCTGGCAACCCACCTTGTTGCAGAAATCATGTCCGCACTGAGGAAACACCTGCAGCCAGAGGTCTTGATCTTCCCAGCCAGGGTGGCCTTCCACAGAAGGGAGCAGCGACCTGGGGAGTCCATTGCAGACTATGCCGCCACTTTGCGCATTGCTGCCGCCCCGTACAAGTGGGACAGCATCAAAGAAGCACTCCGGGACCGTCTGCTGGCCGGCATGAGGGACGAAGATGCTCAATGTCGCCTCATGATCAGGAAGATGCTAACTTTCAAGGCTGTCCTAGAAGAGGCGGTAGCGTCTGAGGCCGCACAGTCCGGCATGAAGCTTTTCCGGCATCACCACTCCACCACCAGTGCCTCCGACTCAGCTGTGCATGCTCAGCAAAATTCATCTTAATCCCCGTCAGCATCACCTGGTTCCACCTCTTCCTAGGAGTCCAGCAACGCAGAGGGAGCAGTCCGCCGAAAGCACCGAGAGCACCGTGACGATTGGGAGAAGAAATTTCTTTGCAAGTGTGATGGCTGCGGAGCTCGGCATGACCGCAGGAAGTGCCCCTTCTGCACCGCAGAATGCCACAACTGCGGGCGACGAGGGCACATTGCTAAAGTATGCCGACAGCGAAAGCAAAGTACTCCAGCACCTGAGTCCAAGAAGAGTCATCACCACAAAACATCCACCGCCAAAGTGTCACCAGAGCCTGAGCCGTGCCAAGTGGGCATCATCAGCGAGCATTTCTTCGCAGACCTGAGCCTGCAGGACGTCCCCTTCAAGATGGAGATGGATTCAGGTACTACCTTTTCCTTAAGCCCACAGCGGGAGTTTTTGAGAATTCCCCCTGCCTCTCGGCCCAAGCACAAATCTTTTAAAACTTCCCTCCGGGATATGCAAAGTTGCCAGATTCTGGTCCTGGTGGTGGGAAATTTCTTGGTCAAATTCAAAAACATTCACACCTCCTTGCCATTGGTTGTAGTTAAGCAGGGCACTACCTGTCTTATTGGGACCCAATGGTTTAGGCCCCTGGGAATCCGGCTTTCTGGCATTCACGCAATAGACACTGACTCAATCCGGGATGTTTGTGCTGCACATCCTGAGGTGTTCAAAAAGGGTTTAGGGTTATACAAAGGACCCCCTGTGGACTTTGAGCTTGACCCATCCGGATGAAACCACGCCGGGTACCCTTTGCTTTAAAGGAGAAGATAGAAGCCGAGCTGGACAAACTGGTGGGGCAGGGCATCCTAGTGCCAGTGGACTCCGCATAGTGGGATACACCAATAGTGACTGCTTTGAAAAGTAACGGGGAGGTCAGGATATGCGCTGACTACAAGTGTACCATCAATAAAGCTATTCGCCCGAATGCATATCCTGTGCTCGTGGTAAGCCACCATCTTGCCTACTTGCATGGAGGAAATTGCTATGCAAAACTTGACCTTGCCCAGGCTTACCAACAATTGACTGTGTCTCCTGCTGCTGCCATAGCCCAGACCATAGTAACACATAGGGGGCATTTAAGGTAACTCGACTACAATTCGGGTTGAATGCGACCCCCGGAATATTTCAATTTCTTGTAGAACGTGTTTTAAAAGGTTTGCCCGGTGTCCTGCCATATTTTGATGATGTCCTGAACACCGCTAAGGACACCATCGAACTAGCGTCCAGGCTCGATCGAGTCCTCTCATGTTTCGAGAGGGCCGGTCTATGTCTCAGAAGAGACAAATGTGTGCTTTTGGCACAGGAAGTGGAGTTCCTGGGGTACCGAATTACACCCCAAAGGTATCATGCCCTCTGACTCCCAAGGTGCGGCTGTGCGAAATGCACCCAGACCAAAATGTAAAGCCGAATTGCAATCATTTGTAGGATTGTTAAACTTCTATCACACTTTTCTCCATCGCAAAGCCTCAGTTGCTGAACCATTACATCGGCTTCTTAAGAAAAATACTGTTTGGCACTGGGGCCATTGCCAGGAGAAAGCGTTCCTAGAAATTAAAAGGCTGCTATCTTCAGATGCTGTATTAACTCATTTTGATCCTAACAAAGAAGTTGTACTTGTGTGTGATGCATCCCCTGTGGGGGTGGGAGCTGTGTTATGCCATGTACTAAATGATGGGAGGGAAGCCTCCGTAGCATTCTATTCCCGTTCACTCTCAAAGCCTGAGAAAAATTACGCTCAGACAGACAGGGAGGCGTTGGCAATCGTGGCTGGCACTAAGAAATTTCACGATTACCTTTGTTGTTGTTCAGTCGCACAGTCGATTCCGACCCTTTGCGACCCCATGGACCATTTTCCTCCAGGCACCTCTATCCTCCACCATTCTCCTCAGCCCACCAAGCTGTGTGCCCATTGTGTCCACAATACCATTTATCCATCTCATCTTTGGACGCCCCCTTCTTCTCTTTCCCTCCACCTTTCCCAGCATCAAGGTCTTTTCAGAAGGGAGTCCTCCCTTCTCATTTGATGTCCAAAGTACTTTAGCTTCATCTTCACTATTTGTCCCTCCAATGAACAGTCAGGATTGATTTCTTCCAATATTGACCTATTTGTTCCCTTTGCTGTCCAAGGGACTCTCAGGACTCTCCTCCAACACCACATCTCAAAGGCATCTATTCTTCTGCGCTCAGCCTTCCTAATGGTCCAGCTCTCACACCCATACATTACCACTGGGAATACCATTGCTTTGACTATGTGAATTTTTGTTTTCAAGGTGATGTCTCTGCTTTTCACTATATTCCCCAGGTTTCTCATTGCTTGTCTCTCCATAATCAGTCGTCTTTTTATTTCATGGCTACAGTCGCCATCTGCAGTGATCTTAGATCCCAGGAAAGTAAAATCTGTCACTGCTTCTACTTCTTCCCCATCTATTTTCCATGGACTGATCGGACCTGTTGCCATTATCTTGGTTTTCTTGATATTGAGTCTCAAGCCAGCTTTTGCACTCTCCTCCTTCAATCAAGAGGTTCTTTAGGTCTTCCTCACTTTCTGCCATTAGGGTGGTATCATCTGCATATCTCAAATTGTTGATGTTTCTCCCAGCAATTTTTATCCCATATTGTGATTCCTCCATCCCTGCATTGCGCATTATGTGCTCTGTGTATAGATTGAATAAGCAGGGTGATAAAATGCAGCCTTGTCTTACTCCTTTTCCTATTCCAAACCACTCTCATTCCGTGTTCTGTCCTAACTGTTGCTTCTTGGTTCATGTACAGATTTCTCATGAGGCATATGAGGTGTTCTGGTATTCCCATCTCTTTAATTACTTGCCACATTTTGTTGTGGTCCACACAGTCAAAAGCCTTGGTGTAATCAATAAAACAAAAGTAGACTTGTTTCTGGTATTCTTTTGTTTTCTCCATGATCCAACGTATGTTGGCAATGTGGTCTCTAGTCCCCCTGCCTCTTCTGAAACCAGCCTGCACCTCTGGTAGTTCTCTCTCCACATGTTGCTGAAGTCTATCCTGTATTATCTTGAACATCACCTTGCTGGCGTGTGGGATGAGCGTAATTGTTCGGTAATTTGAGCATTCTTTGGCATTGCCTTTTTTTGGGGATTGGAACGTAGTCTGATCTTTTCCAATCCTGTGGCCACTGTTTTGTTTTCCAAATTTGCTGGCATATTGAATGCAGTAGTTTGATTCCATCATCTTTTAGGGCTTTGAAAAATTCAACTGGGATGCCACCATTTCCACTAGCTTTATTGTTTGCAGTGCTTTTTAGGGCCTTTCTGACTTCACTCTCCAGAATGTCTGGTTCAAGTTCAAATTTCTCATTATTGTTATCAGGAGTGTTAAGGTCCTTTTTGTAGAGTTCCTCTGTGTACTCTTGCCATCTTTTTTTGATCTCTTCTGCTTCAGCTAACTCTTTTCCATCTTTGTCCCTTAGCATGTTCATTTTTGCTTTAAATGTTCCCTTGATTTCCCCAATTTTTTTGAAAAGATCTCTAGTCCTGCCTCTTTTGTTGTTTTCCTCCATTTCTTTGCACTGTTCATTCAGGTATTTTTCCTTATCTCTCCTTGCTTTTCTTAGAAATTCTGTATTCAGGTGGTTGTATTTTTTCCTTTCTCCTTGGACTTTTGCATTCCTTCTTTCCTCTGCTATTTTAAGAGCCTCATAAGACAACCACTTTGCTTTCTTACGCTTCTTTTCTTTTGGTATGATTTCTCTTGCTGCCTCCTACATGATGTCCCTCGTCTCTGTCCATAATTCTCCTGGTACTCTGTCTATCAGGTACAGGACATTAAATCTGTTCATGATCTCCACCGTGTATTCTTTAGGGATGTTGTGTAGGTCATATCTGTCTGGTCTAATTGTTTTCCCCATTTTCTTTAGTCTAAGCCTGAATTTTGCGATCAGTAGGTTGTGATTTGAGCCACAGTCTGCTCCAGGTCTTGTTTTTGCTGACTGAATGGAGGTTCTCCATCTTTGACTGCAGAGTATGTAATCAATCTGATTTTGATGCTGCCGATCTGGTGATGTCCATGTGTAAAGTCGCCTCTTGTGTTGCTGGAAGAGGGTGTTTGCGATGACTAGTGCATTCTCTTGGCAGAACTTTATCAATCTTTGCCCTGCTTCATTCTGTGTTCCAAGACCAAACTTGCCTGTTATTCCATTTACTTTTTGATTTCCTACTTTGGCATTCCAGTCTCCTAAGATAATGTGGACATCATTTCTTGGTGCCTGTTCTATGAGGTGTTGTAGGTCCTCATAGAACTGGTCAACTGTGGCTTCATCTGCACTAGTGGTTGGTGCATAGACTTGGATTACAGTGATATTGAAAGGTTTGCCTTGGATTCTGACTGACATCATTCTATCATTTTTGATGTTGTATCCCATTACTGCTTTCCTTACTCTTTTGTTGACAATTATGGCTACTCTGTTTTTTCTGAGGTTTTCTTGCCCACAGTAGTAGATATGATGGTTTCCAGAGCTGAATTCACCCATCCCTGTCCATTTTAATTCACTGATGCCCAGGATGTCAATGCTTATTCTTTCCATCTCATTTTAACCACTTCCAGTTTTCCTTGATTCACAGACCTCACGTTCCATGTCCCTATGCAGTATTGTTCCCTGCAACACTGTATTTCTCCTCCCCCTTTCATATCCCTCCCCCTTTTCAGATCTGCTGTGCTGAGCATCCCCTTGTTTTGCCTTTTGTTTTGGTCCATAGGGTTTACCTTTACGGAAGACCTTTTACCATCGTAACTGACCACAAGCCCCTCCTTGGAATCTTTGTGAACAGGAAGCCCACGCCTCAAATTCTGTCTCCAAGGATGTTCCGTTGGGCAATTTTCCTAAATGCACACGATTTTACTTTGGTGCAAAGGCCCGGCAAGAACATCAGCCACGCTGATGCCCTGTCACATTCTCCATTGCCAGGAGTCGGGGAAGCCGATTGCGAGATCGAAAACGACCACCAGGTCCTTATGATTGAGGCTTTCGAGTCGCCCCCAGTCATCCCCTCAGCTATAGCCAAAGCTACGGCCAAGGATGTAACATTGACTAAAGTAATGTCTTGGGTACAAAAAGGTTGGCCTGTCTCTCCTCTAGCCGAGGAATTCAGAACATTCCACCACTAGCATTTGGAACTGTCAGTGGAACGAGGTTGCCTTCTATGGGGCCAGCGGGTGGTCATTCCTGTCACTCTCAGGAAAAAGGTTTTACATTTACTTCACACAAGTCACCTGGGAATTGTCTGTTCCAAAGCCCTTGCCCGTAGCTACTTTTGGTGGCCTCAACTGGACCAAGACATAGAACAAAAGTTCGGCACTTGTGCCAGATGCCAATCCTCTTGCCCAGAGTAATCCCACCTTCCCTCTCAGGAATGGGATTCTGCTTGGGGCCTGTGGTCCAGGTTGCACATAGATTTTGCAGGTCCATTTAGGGGTGCCCTATTTTTGTTGGTTGTGGATTCATTCTCTAAGTGGCTGGAGTGATTAGGGTGCCTAATACCACTTCAGCCACCATGATAATGCACCTAAGAAGGCTGTTTGCAGCATTTGGACTTCCAGATGTGCTGGTGTCCGACAACGCGTCCATGTTCACATCTGCAGAATTCCAATCCTTCATGGAAAGGAATGCAATTAGGCACATCACTGCTGCCCCATTCTACCCAGCCACCAATGGCCAGGTAGAGCGGCAGGTGCACACAACTAAAGACACACTTCGGCGTATGGGTGAAGGGGATTTGGAGCTCCAGTTATGCCAGTTTCTTTTCACATATAGGCTCACCACCTTGCCTCAGGGCTGTCCCCTGCTGAATTGCTCCAGTGAAGGAAACTGTCATCCTTGCTGGACAGATTGGATCCCTCTAGGGTAGAGGACAAAGGCACAAATATAGCAATTCAACACCAGAAGGGTTTCTCGTCTGGAGACCTGTACATTGCTGCAATTATGTAGCTGGTGGTCCTACGTGGGTGCCTGGGTTTGTGATCGATCAAACTGGTCCTGTTTCTTATAGAATCGAAACAGCCACTGGTCTGATCAGGAGGAGGCACGCGGATCAGTTGAGACCCAGAATACTGGACCCACAAGACGAATACAGACACTCAATGCTAGGGTTGGCCCCCCCCCCGGTTTAGACCCAGGGGGCAGAGGTAATAGTCAGCAGCCAGCCAACATTGACCCAGAAGTGTTTTCTAGGAACCGATTTCAAGGGGAATTTGTGGAATACTCCCCTATTCCAGCCATGTGTACCCCTACACTGTCCCAGCCTAGCACTCTGGATTCCTTTATTGATGATGACCAATTTTGTTTGGAGTCGCCCTCCACTCTTTGTACACACAGGAGGGACCCTGAGTTGTCTTATTCATCCACAAAATTAGATTTTGGTTTTGAGCGATCCCCTGCTCCTCCATCTGACAAACGGGGCTTTAATTTGGGTTTACAATCCTCCCCCTCTAGTCAATCCCTCACTCCAGTCGGGTCGCCCATCCTACGAGCCCCTGAGCTGGCTCAGCCAAGTGTCCAACTCAGAAGGGAAACTAGACCGCCATCCTGGTTAAAGGATTTTGTTTTTACCTAGGGAGGAAGAATGTTATGTATGTTAGGAGTGGAATGTATCTTTTCTCATGTATCTATTCTTATGCAAATCAGTGGATCAAAAATGTGCACACTTTGTTAGCCAATGGGCTTGTTGTATTATTGTTACTGTTTATAGTGTATATAAGTCAGAGTTTTGCCCCATCCAAAGTGTGTTCAAACCCCATTAATAAAGCTGAATTTCACAACTTCACTCGTCTGCTTCTTCATTCCCTGAACACGAAAGTGACCCACCCTGGGAATTCATGCAGATTATTTCTTCTCAGTACAGGATGCAGGCCTTCTTTAATATTTTGACATAGTATGCAAGTTCCTTTTGCAGGTTAAAAGTTTTGTTTTGATTTTCTTGATACCATGAAAGAAGGTCTGCTCTTTTGCTAGGCATCATGCTACCTGGTCCATATTGATCTATGATAGTCTTGGCACCCACATGCAGTCCCCCTGGACCAATGGGGACACAGCCGTCTTTCATTCAGTGTCTGCTGGAGTTCTAAAACGGTGATGGCGAACCTTGACACTCCAGATGTTTTTGGATTTCAATTCCCAGAAGCCCAAGCACCCTGTGAATCCACATGAATGGGTGTGTTTTACTTCCCCTTCCGGGAGCGACGAGGGCAGTGTGGGCCGGATGAATCGCAGTACTGTAAACCCATTTGTGTTGATTCACAGGGTGCTTGGGCTTCTGGGAATTGAAGTCCAAGAACATCTGGAGTGCCAAGGTTCGCCATCATAGTTCTAAAATCTCATATCTTCCCACAATTGTTTGCAGAATGGTTACAAGGTCCTCTTTAGCCTGTCACATGGTGTGCCTGCATTACAGCATATGGGTTTTGGTTCTGGGTTGCAGTGCCTCATTTCTGAGGTGGGTAGGGGTGGCAGGCCGCATTGTTTCTAGTCTAGGGCATAGGATGGCCAGTTCCAGTTCCAAGGTATACCAGAGGGTGGCCATTGCTTCTGGGGCAGCACTGCGCTGGCTTAGTGGTTAAGATGCTGAACTTGGAGACTGGAAGGTTGGGTTTCGATACCTGAGTGCTGCACAATGGATCTTGGGGACCTGAAAGGAGCCTCATTCGGGCATCCCCTGAGCAGAGTTTCTCCAGCAAAAGTCATTTTAATCCAGAATAATTTCTGACACAAAATTTATTTTACTGCATCTGGGAACCAACCATGCCCCTTCAGAAAAAAAATAGGACACTTTCAAGTCATGTGTGTAAACAAATGCACAAGGCCCAATTTTGACAGGAAGTAGGTCCAGTAAACCACAAAGGTGGCACCCCCACTATTGCTACATTCGCCAACTGAAGACTAAATGTGAGAAAAGGAAGAAAGTGTCATTTAGTCTATATACAATTATTGAAGTAATTGGTTAATTAAGGAAATAGGATGATAAGAGTCGATATTTTTGTTTTATCCTTTTTAGGTTTGGGTATCAATACAATCAAATATTGGGTCCAGAAAGGTGGCATTTCACCCCCTTCCAATATGTGATAAAATAACTTTCTTAATTTGGGAGTAAATATTATTTGAAATTATGTCTCTGGTTTGGTTTTAGTTATACTTTGCTTTTGTTATTTACTTATATTGGTTTGTCTGGGCATGAGATCTGGAATTAATTTTGTATTTATTTATGATTATTTTCTTTTTTAACATGATGCTTCAAGGAAGAGAGTTTGTTATAATTGTAATGTTCTTTTTAATCTTTTTATTTGCTTGTATTTTTTGCATGGCTTTATAAACACCTAGAGCCGTGATGGTGAACCTTGGCACTCCAGATGTTCTTGGACTTCAATTCCCAGAAGCCCCTGTGAATCCACACGAATGGGTTTACTGTGATTCATCCAGTCCACGCTGTCCTTGTCACTCCTGGAAGAGGAAGTAAAACGTGCCCTACAGGCACGTTTTACTTCCGCTTCCAGGAGCGACAAGGGCGGCGCGGGCCGGATGAATCGCAGTAGACCCATTCGTGTGGATTCACGGGGGCTTCTGGGAATTGAAGTCCAAGAACATCTGGAGTGCCAAGGTTCACCATCATGAACCTAGAGTCTGAACATCTCCCAGATGGATGGTATAAATTGAACGAATGAATGAATGAATTCTTCCGTGTCTAGGTCAGACATGAAACTGCAAAATGAAGCCACCTGACCTAGTGTGAGAAAGATTAGTTGGCACAAAGTTGCCGTTGCCCAGGGTATGCCCGCTTGTGGTTCAAAAATACCACAATCTTCAAGGAGGCTCTTTTAGTGTACCCCATGAATGAATTGTGAAGTTTAGAGACTGTCCCCTGCAATATAAGAACTTAGAAAAAATATTTTTCTTCTTAAAACAAATGTTGGACTTTGTCTTTATCTTTGCTTGTGAGCAGGGGAAATCTGGATAGGCCCACAGCAGATGGAAACACAGCTCTACACTATGCAGCTCAATACAATCAGCCCAACTGCATCAAATTGCTGCTAAAAGGAAAGGCCTCTTTACATGCAGGTAGTATCCTCTTGTAGCTGTGTATCAAGGTACAAGGATTAGTAGTAAATTTAGTGTGCAAATTCATAGAGATTGTAAGCATTTTCTGTGGCATGAATCTTTCTCTTTACCAGTACTTACAGTAAGATCTAGCAATGAGCTGTTCTTGTTGAACCATTCCACAAACTGCAGAACCTTCATTGTGGTGGCCTCCAAACCTCTGAATGCACCATTTGGGGAGATAGTTATTTGGAACAGAATGTTTTTAAACTGTAGATGACTTTAACTTAATTTAATTCTTCAGTTTTTATACTGCCCACTTGGGCGAACCCGACTCAGGGTGGCAATCCATTTTGAGAAAAATGTTATTTTTATTTTTAAAAATAGTTATAAAGTGAACAATATCACTAGAAATTGATATAATACCAATTAATTATGTAGTCAGAAATTTTGTACAAAGTTAATTGTCTTGAATGTACAAATGTTTATACACACAACTATTCTGTCATGATAAAACTGACATCAGTTACATCAGGGATTCTCAGCCTGTAGCCCTAATGCGGCCCACAGTGCTATTTCATGTGGCCCCCATGGCCTCCACCACACCAGGAAGTGCCATGTGGTGGAGGAAGGGCAAAATAGCTGTCTGCCCCCGGCAGCTGTCTGAGGGAGTGTGACCCGGCCCCCATCTTAAAAAGGTTGAGAACTCCTGAGTTACATTACTGGAACACTCAGGAATAGCTTAAGCATTTCCTCTTATGACTGAATTGTTAATTTCTTTTTTGTTTGTTTGTTTTCTCTTTGTCCAGCAAATGCAGCAGGTGAAACACCTTTGGATGTGGCAAGAAAGTACAAGCATGCTGAGTGTGAAGATCTGGTAGGTGTGGATTAAGGAGTCTACATTGGTAGACAGGGAGACCTGCTATCAATAATAACTGAATTTCTTTGCAAGTTCTTGGGCTAGTCATGACCTCCTAGCTTAGCCAATCTTTCATAATCATTGGGAGGGGGCAGTAGTTAGTTCTTATCTGAGAGACATTTTAACTCTGGGTGGCTTACACACATAAAACCAAAATACAATCCAGGCAGAGCTCTTACCATTCTGGAGGAACCTCAAGACCTGGTTGGCGCAGCGAGTGTGGGGGGCGACCGGGGATATAGCCACCTTGGGCTGGCTTGTGTGAGCATTTGTGGGTTTATAAAAGAATTTTTAACTTTTTAACTTTAAACAAGTTTAATTTTTTTTATTGTTTTTAAAATGATTCTGTGTTTTCACTGTTTTATTGTAGGCCGCCCGGAGTCGCCTCAGTGAGGGGGCGGCGTTAGAAATATGATTAAATAAATAAACATAGTGACCTATAGTGGGCTATTTTGGTAATGAAGGGGTGTGTCTTATACTCTGATGCATCTTGTAAGTCGTCAAATACGGTACCTACCCAACCAGGTGGCAACAGATTGATAATAAACGTTAGTTGCAAACTGATTTTAGTTCTCTAGTTGAGGATCAGTTTGAAGCACTGCTACATCTAGATTTGTTGTAAACTTTTTTCGCTGGCTTTGAAATTATACTTCCTGTTGTAATTTCAATGATTAACGATTGAAGTCAGATGTCTTTGAAGATCTTATATAAAATGGGTCTCTACAGAGTGTTTCGGCCAGGATCACCTATGACCCTGTGATGGCGAACCTTAGCACTCCAGATGTTCTTGGACTTCAATTACAAGAAGCTCAAGTCAGCACTCCTGCTGATCAGGGCATCTAGGAATTGAAGTTCCAGAACAGCCGGAGTGCTAAGGTTTGCCATCACTGACCTATCCCCTTAAAGCACTATTGTGTTCTAGGCTTGCTAACAAAAATCAAATCTGGATTGTAATCTCTTGGCCTTGTAAAATGAACTGGGTAGTTGATGACCATGTGTAAGGCATATTGAAAGGAATTATGGCCATTTTATAACAGCTTTGCCATTTTCATCATCGTGTTCATAGCCCAAAATATTGCAATGGCTGGTTGAAATCTCCAAGTAGAAAACAAGTGTTTTGGTTCTTCTGTGAGTTTCTTGGGCACAAAAGATGTCACTTTTCCATTCACAGCAACTGAGGTGACCTTGACAACACAGGTTTGGGGCACAAAGTTTTCAAAATAGTATTTAAAATCCAATTTAAATTATAGGAATGCATATTACATTCTTTAAATTACTTCTTCATACTTATATTTATTTAGGAATTCAAAATGTCCATTTTAAACTATTCATTCCATGTCCACTTTTTCCTGGAAAATGCCATATCCATCAAATATCCAAAGGGTCATAGTAACAAGCCTGACTTTTCCCTGGATATGATGCTTAGTGGCTGCTACAGTACAATCTCTGACATGTTGACTTGGATTCAAGTCTCATTGTGTTCAATGATGCCAGAGTGTGGAAATAATTCCTGAATCCTCCTGCCTAATTCTGGATTCTGGGAGTTGTAATAAAAAGAACATTTTCCATAGTCAGTAGTTTTAGCAAGTACTGTATATTCAGGATGTTGATGCTGTATTCAGAGTAAAAAAAGAAGAAGGCCTTTTACATGGTGAATTGAAACTCTTCTTCATTGTTCTCATTGTTTCAGCTGGAGCAAGCCCAGGCTGGGAGGTTGGCTTCACAGATCCACGTGGACTATAACTGGGAAGCCTCTCAAGAGTTTTCTTATGACAGTGAAGATGAGCTGGATGAGAAGGTAGCATCTCTGTTGTATTTTTGTAAGAGCTTGAATGAGTTCCTTTTTTTGATGCCAGTTTCTAAAATCTAGACATCATAATCCAAAAAAGTGAAAAGTTGCAGGCAGTGCTAGTCACAACAACTTCCTTGTACTACAGCAGGGGTTTGCAACCTACAGCCTGTGGGCTGGACCCAACCTGTGGTGCCATTTTGTGTCACTCACGCCACCACCAGAAGCAGTGGAAGCAGCAAAAACAGCCAAAAATGCACCATAAATGCACCCACAGCTGTCGTAAATGCATTTACGATAGCTGTGGACATGGTTTATGGCAGGGGAACCACGTGTCTGGCCCGCTCAGCTGTCTGAGGGGGCGTGGTCCAGCCTGCGGTGCGAAAACATTGAGAGCCCCTGCACTATGGGATCCCCCTGCCAGTTTGAGCACTGGCAATACTGGCTGGAGATTCAGGGAATGGTAGGTTCAACAAAGTAACATTTCCAGACTATGTTTTAAGTGTGTTTAGGTGTGAGCTTAAGTGTGAGAGGCCCTTTCAGTTTAGTCTTGATTCTTTGGGAATGAGTTGGACAGAGTAAAATCGAAGCACTGAATATGGGTTTAATGAGGACCAAAGACATAAAGCCACGAATTGTGCTGGCTTCCATGTGGTACAGTCCAGTTCAGGGGGGAAATGTGGATTTGTTACTTCTTCTGAAGTTCTGTTACTTCTTACTACAGCAATGTTCCAGGTCCTCACCATCTCCAACTACGGTCCAGCCTGCTCTCTTCCCTCCAAACAGGTGGAGTTGCACAGGCATGGACATCAGCAACAAGACCTATGAGACCATCCTAGTACCACTGCAGAGCGTGAACAGCAAGGAGACTCCACCACCATTACCAGTCAAAAACCCAACCAGGGGAAGTGGCAAGGCAAAATCAGGTAAGCAAAAATGAGTTAGAACAGGAGTTCTAAACCTATGGCCCATAGTCTGGATCCAGCCTGCAGTGCCAAAATAACCCAACCCTCCACCGGTGGAATCAGCTATAGATTAATTTTCAACTGTCGCAAATGCGCTTACAACAGCTGCGGATTCATTTATGCGTTTACAACAGCCGTAAATGAATCTGCGGCTGATTCCAGCAGTGGTGGCGGGAGCACCAGTCCGGCCCGCCAACTGTTTGAGGCGTGACCCGGCCCCTGACTTGAAAAGGTTGAGAACTCCTGATTAAGAATAAAGCAAACATAGGCATCAGATGTTGTTTGCTGTTAGCTAGGGAATTGGTTCTGGAGGGTCATAGAGCCGTGATGGCGAACCTTGGCACTCCAGATATTCTTGGACTTCAATTCCCAGAAGCCCAAGCCCCTGTGAATCCACACAAATGGGTTTGTTGTGATTCATCCGGCCCACGCTGCCCTTGTCGCTCCTGGAAGCGGAAGTAAAACGCACCCGTACGGTTAAGGCTCTTCTGGGTTAAACCTTCTTCCGTACGGGTGCGTTTTACTTCTGCTTCTGGGAGCGACGAGGGCAGCAGAGGCTGGATGAATCTCAGTAAACCCATTCGTGTGGATTCACAGGGTGCTTGGGCTTCTGGGAATTGAAGTCCAAGAACATCTGGAGTGCCAGGTTTCGCCATCACAGTCATAGAGTCGTTACTACTGGGAGCAAACAAAGCCCAATGACAGGGTCTACTAGACTTTAATTGTAAATGCCTATCTTAGCCCTATTAATCCAAGCAGAACTGGTTTGGAGATCATTGCTCTCCAATTATACTTATAATCCTTTGGGCAGTATCTTGTAATTCCTTGATGTTTACACCATTGACTGGCTTAATTCAGACACCTGCAGCCTATGATTGATGAGCAATCCTTTCCCATTTCTTTGCAGACTTCTCTGAGCCATTGCCTCAGACTCCAGACATTGCTGATGTTGGGCACTCGCCCACGTCCAGTGTGATTGGAGTAGGGGATGGTATCGCATGCAGGCAGCCCTCCAGCTTCTGTAACTCAGTGGAAGTCAAAGGCACAGCCTACTGGGAAACTTGTTCTGAAACAGAGGGTGGACAACCACAGAGAAGATTAGAACAGAACCAGGTGACAATACTGCCACCTTCTCCAGGGATGTCTCCTGAACAAGTAGCAGTAAAGTTCAGGTGAGACGATGAACTTAGTTATATTTCCAGCTTGGAATTCTCCATCTTGATGGAGGGCAGCAACTTCATCAATACTGGCCTGGAGCTGAGAGGACTTTGCATGCCAAAAGGGCTCCGGACCAGAAAGTGACTAGTGAAACTGGATCAGTGGTACGGGTGTCATGCTGTGATATGGAAGGTTGGAAAGATCACTGCATTATTTTGTTCCCAGGACAGTCTTCATGGCTGAAAGTCAAATAAACACAGCCCTCAATCCCTGGCAGCCCTTCAGTGAGCAGAGGGTGGGCAGAATCTCTGGGTCAGCCATAAATGTTTGTACCTGGAATGTCAGGAGTATTTATGAAAAAGGACATATGGATCCTTCTGAGTGATTGGTTGCTATCAACCTTTGTTTCATTGCTGATAAAATAGTCCAACTCCCTCTCCAAGGAAAAATCCCTAGGAAGAAAGAGGTCCTGGACATAGATGGACTTCATGGCTGAAGAACCTGAGAGACTGGTGTGGCATGTCCTCGGAAGAACTGTTCCCAGGAGTTAAGTACAGGAAGATGATCGCCATGATGAGAGCCAATATCCGGAACAGATATGGCACTTGAAGAAGAAAAACGCTCTCTCCACCCTCCCTCATGCCACAGCAGTTCATGACATAGTGCCCAGTTTCTATTACTCTCATCAATACTTCCATGGAACAGTTTCATAATTATTAGCTTCCAATCTCTTTTGAAGGAATACTTTAAAGTCTCATATTTCCAAGGTCTGATACGGATATTAAGAAAAGGAGAGACTAAGTTTACATTTTAGATTTAGGTAAAGGTAAAGATTACCTTTAAAGATCGCCCTTACTCGAAAGCCAGTCGTATCTGACCCTAGGGTTCAGTGCTCATCTCTGTTTATAGCCAACGAGCCAGCGCTGTCTGCGTCTGCAGACGTTTCCTATTTCTCTACTTGCAATTTCTTTCGAACTGCTAGGTTGGCAGGAACTGGAACAGAGACGGGAGCTCACTCCATCATACAGTACTCGAGAATCGAACGCCGACCTTCCAGTTATCAAGTTCAGCGTCTTAACCACTTGAGCCACCACAGTCCCTTCATTTTAGATTTAGATGATTGTAAAAAAATGTTTTTTCCCTCTTTGGAGCAAATGCAAATATAAGATGCTTAAAAAACATTTCTTCCAAAAATTCCATTCTTGAATGATGAAATGATGACAATTCTAACTAAACCATTGTTGAGTTGTCGTTTCTCTTTGATAAAGGTTTGTTTCAGCAGAACATATTTTCTTATTCACAAGTTGAAGTGGTCACATTTAAATAAAGTTGTGCCGACATTTGGAAATGCTTCAACCCGTCCATCCCTCAATGTATTACATGTTGTTAATATCCATCTTGGATCTTTTTGTTTGTAAAAGAATGTGGTTGCTGCAGCAGTTCAACTAGTTTCTTTCTCCATACTTTTTAGCATACAATGAATTCATGTGATCTGTGATTGGTTAGAATTATTTTTTGGAGAAGGAAAAGATCCAATAATAAAAATGTGACTGTTTTAATAAGAGAGATGTTAACAAACCACTTCCTCTTATCCTACAGTTCAGAGAATACCCGATCCTACCGGCGAATCAGTAGTGGCTCGATGGGGAAATCCTCCAGCTCTGTCATTTTGCCACAGAGCCCTGGTTGGCCAGAAGAACTACCACCCTGCAAGGCAGTGACACAGACACAAAATCCACCTCCTGTGCCAATGCCAAGAAGATTTGCTCCAGTAAGTGGAAGGATATAAGTCGTCTTATCTTGTCATATTTTGAGTAAATGTCTGCAGTGAGTTGATACTTCCCTTTCCACAAGTGTTCGTAAAAACATCATTATGGTTAATGAGTAGTTTCCATATTATCCCTTTACAGCAGGGGCACCCAGACTACAGCCCGTGGGCCCAATTAGGCCCCTGCTATCATTAATGCAGCCTGTGGTGAGCACCCGGGCTCACCACAGACCGCCCCCACTCGCTCACACTGCCTGATGGCAGTGACAGCAGCAATCGCGCTTTGTCCAGGCTGCTCCAAGCAGCCTCTTGCTCAGTCCCATCCCCTCTGCAGCCTTTGCCAAAGCCGATCGCCGCGTCCGGGAAATTTTTGGAGCCTCCTGTGTTTCAAAATTCACAACGCTAGGAGAGCCCCTTAGCACGCCCTGGATGATGTCACTGCAGCGTTCCAGGTTTACCCTTCCAGTGCTGTGGATTTTGAAACACCGGAGGCTCTGAAAATTTCCCCGGCGCAGCAATTGGCTTTGGCAAAGGCTGCAGAGGGGATGTAGCCAAGCAAGAGGCTGCTTGGAGCAGCCCGGACAAAGCGCGATCGCCGCTGCTGATGTCAAAACTGTCAGCAGCGGGAGCAGCCCGCCTCCGGGACCCGCAGCTGTGTGTCATGGGCAGGACCAGCCCACAAAAAAAAGTTTGAGCACCACTGCTTTACAGAAACAAATGGTAGAACCTAACCTTTCTTTTCTTTTTGATGTAATATTTTCTTTATGTTTTCAATATTTACTGGTATTGCAGGTCTACCTCTCAGACTGCTACCTTCTGAAAGTTTGAAATCTCTATTTCTGCCTTTACCCAATTAGACCAGGAGTGCACAAACTACGACCATGGGTCGGATCCGGCCTGTAGCACCAATTCATCCGGCCCACAGGCCAGACTGCCACCATTGCCGGAAGTGCCTTGCTGCCACGGGAAGTGCCAAAAATGTGGCGGTGGCATGCATAGTGGTAGCTACAACTGTTATAATGTTCCCATGTAAAAATACATTATCCAATAACATTTGAACAGCTATAGCATGCCTATAACCTAAAATCTGTACATAACAGGCAAATAATGAGTTCAGATTTGGAATCAGCACACTCACTATCATGTAAATCGTATGTGTTATTCCCAGTAGCAAAATCGTGCAGTGTAATTGGAGAAAATCCGGAAGACCAGTTAATAGGCAGCAAACGTAGTGGAAGGTAACACTGGCAGAGAATCTTTTAAAGACAATGGCAGTGAATCTCAATAATTAGTATTGGTACCATACAGAGGGCAATAGTAAGCCACTTCTGAATGTTTACACCCGTGATGCACTCTAAAAAACTTTTACTACCACACTGTGGGTGTGGCCAAGTGTGGGTGTGGCCTCATCTCTCCCTCTTCCCCCCCCCCCGGCAAAAAAAAGGAATAAAAGAAACTGGGCAAGTACCTACCTTGCTCTCGGAGCACCGCTCCCAGCAGAGGCGGGAGACCCCAGCGCAGCCACCCGCCTAGCTGGATGAGGATCAGGCGTGGGTTGCGGTTGCACCTAGGCCTCAACCACTGCCGCCGCTGTCACTTTGCCCATTGTCCCGGAGACAAGGAGGAGGAGTCCCAGAGGAGCCAAGCGCTGCTGGCGGGTCAGCCCCTCACCGTCCGGGCGCACTTTCACCTCCGCGCTTCCCGCGCACATTCGGTCCGGGGCGAGGCGCATGCGAAGCATTGCCGGCGCTTCTGGGAGGGGGAGGCTGCCCAGCCCACCGCATAGCAGCACTCCTTCCTCCTTCTCTTCTTCCTGGCTCCTGGTCACACCCAGAGTGCGGGGAGAGGAGGAGGTGGTGGGTGTGGTGTGATGTGGGAGGGAGGTGGACGTGGCCAGCCAGTTCTCCTACCAGTACGGTTGGACAGGACAGGACCGGCTTCAGTACATCACTAGTTTACACTTTAAAACTCTATGATGGTACAGTCTAGAAAAAGAAGATAGTGCTGTTAAATTTTATGTGCAAAGTGTAGGCAAAATTCAGTCTGTTAAATCTGTACACATGATGTTATATGAACAACTCGATTGGATTGGATTAAAGAAGGAGTGAAAAATTATGAAGAAACATCAGCCAAACCCCTGTTGAAGATTTATGCATAAATATAATCATGGTAGCAAATTGCCACTAATTTGTAAGTTACTGCTAGCATTCCTAATTACATGCCAGATTTGGCATGTAATTTTTTTAAAAAGCATGAAGAGGAGAGGTTTGTAATGTCACTCACTGCAGCTGAAAAGCCCCTATATTTATCTCCACACATACACACAGAGGCTGAAAAAGAGAAATGGTTCTTTAGGCGTAAGCAGAAGGGGGTTTCCTTTTTCTAACCATTTTTGGGGACTGCTTATGGGAGAGGTCAAGTTTGCTGGGGTGATGGCTGGAGCCAAAGGCCCATAAACTTACTTCTAAGTAGAAAAATGAAGGTTAATGTCACATGTTTCATTTAAGTCCCTACGAAGATCATCACTAGATAAGGTAAAGGTTGCCCTTGCTCGAAAGCCAGTCGTATCCGACTCTAAGGTTCAGTGCTCATCTCTGTTTATAGCAAAAGAGCCAGAGCTGTCTGCATCTGCAGGGGTTTCCGTGGACACGTGGCAGGCATGCCTCAACACCAGAGTGCAGATTACCTTCCCACCAAAGTGGTCCCTATTTATCTACTTGCAATGTCTTGCTTTCGAACTGCTAGGTTGGCAGGAGTTGGGACAGAAATGGGTGCTCACTCCGTCCTGCAGTACTTGGGAATCGAACTCTGACCTTCCAGTCATTGAGTTCAGCATCTTAACCATTTGAGCCACCGCAGCTCCTGATCACTATCTGATTGCTTAAATGAGAAAAGAAAGTTGAGAAGAGGTAAAAAGAGTCTTCCAGCATAATTGATGACAGTTTGGATCTATGCAGGCCAAAGGAAGACCCAAGCGAGTGATGGCTCTAGTTGACTGCAAGGCAGACAAAGCCCGAGATCTGACTTTCTCCAAGGGTGAGGTGATTGTAGTGACCCGAGAAGAAGATGAGCAAAGTTGGGTAAGTATTGGTATGGGGAGCACTTTTGAAAGTTAATCTTTGCATGCTGTCATGTCAGTTCTGACTTATGGCATCACTTTTCAGGATTTCCGACATAAAGAATACACAGAAGTGATTGACCATCTGCTTCCTCTGAGGGGCACTTTAGGACCATGCAGCTTGTCCATGCCTGTAGGCTGGCTGTTCTCCCTGGAAACACAGTGTGAAATCAGTCTTATTTACTAGCTCATTATGTAAACTTAAAGCAGGGGTTCTCAGCCCATGGACCAGACCCAGCCCACAGCACCATTTCATGTGGCCTGCATCACCGCCGCCACTGGAAGCAAAAGCAGCCGCGTTTACGACAACTGTAAATGCGCCCGTGGCTGTCATAAATGCATTTACAACAACCACTGGCACATTTTACAGCAGCATTTATGGTGGGGGGAACCACCAGTCCGGCCCACTCAGCTGTCTGAAGGGGTGTGGTCTGGCCCAAGCTTGAAAAGCATGAGAACCCATGACATAAAGCAAGAATTGAAAACCAGGGCTTGTAAATCTCCCTCCGCTATCACTTTGGGTTTACTTTCAATTTCAGCCAACCCTCTGTTTCATATATTAAACCAATAACAGGCAGTTTAACAATTAAACATCAAGGCTTATTTCTTAATGAAAACTAAGTGATGCGGCAGAAGATAAAACAAATATATTGGGCACTTTAGAAAACAAGAAGAAGCTCCCTGTCAACACAGAATAACAGACAATATCAAATTACACAATAGAGCAGGGGTTTTCAACCATTTTAAGCCATGGGCCAGACCACGCCCCTTCAGACAGCTGAGCGGGCAAGACTGGTAGTTCCCACTCCTATAAAACGCATCCATGGCTGTTGTAAACGTGTTTACAACCGCCACGGGCATATTTATGGCTGTCGTAAATGCATCTGCTTCCAGTGACGGCAGCGACATGGGCCACATAGAATGGTGCCCCGGGATGGGGGCAGCCCATGGGCCATAGGTTGAGAACCCCTGCAATAGAGCAACATGCAGACTTCCCATGACATGCTCTTGGCACATGGTGGCTGGTGGCCAACTAAGGGCAACCAGATTGATTAGGGGACTGGGACACCTTCCTTACAATCTGAGGCTGCAACGGTTGGGCCTCTTCACTCTTGAATGACGGCGTCTAAGAGGTGACCTGATTGAAGTTTATAAAATCATGCACGGTGTGGACAAACTAGATAAGGAAAATCTGTTTTCCCTATCACATAACACTTGAACTAGGGGACACTCGATGAAACTTTTGGGTGCTAGTTCTCAAACATATAAGAGAAAGTACTTCACCCAGAGGATCACTGGTCTATGGAACTCCCTGCCAGAAGAAGTGGTGACAGCTGTCAGTCTTGACAGCTTCAAGAAAGGATTAGACAAGTTCATGGAAGACAAGGGTATCAATGACTATAATTATGGAGACCTAAGAACAACCTCTGGGTTGGAGAGATAGGCAGGATATCTCTCAATGCCATTTCCAGGGAATCCTAAGCAGGTGAAGGCATCTGCTTGGGAATAATACCCTGAAGCAAATGGTGAGCCACAGTGTGAGACAGAATGCTGTACTGGATGGGCTGTGGCCTGGTCCAGCAAGGCTGTTCTTATGTTCTTAAGGCTAATTCTGATGGAAATCCTTGGGCTTATATAGCCTCTTCTATTTCTCTACCATTATGCAGTGCACCTCATTGCACTTCACAACGTGGTGCTAAACACTTTGCAAAAAACAAAACAAGGGGAGAACCCATATGAGAGGCTTCTCTTTAGTTTAGGCGTTGGAAACCATGAAAAAGAGGCTGTTTTAGACAGAAGACCCTTATTTTGGGCTGAATCTTTTGTTTTTCGGCCTGAGTAGAAATGGCAAGTTCAATCTATACCTATAAAAGTCAAATGTCCCCATGTGGGTCCCTAAAATGAACCCATACCCCTTAACTGTCACTGTCCACATTGTGTTGTGCACACACTTACCTGGTGTGGGAGATATGTCAACGTCGGGGTCTGAACCACGGTTGGGTGCCCTGCACCCCACTAAACAGAAAAAAACTACAACCAGCAGCAGCCAGTGCGATGCGCCATGGCCAATCAGGGAGGCCAGCCACAGCACGTGGGAGAGGCGGGGGAAAGGCCGCGCCTACGCAAGCAAAACGACCGCCACGCACGCAGAGTGCTGCGTCCCGCCCAGGCTTCCATTCAGTACCGCAAACTGCCGCAATGGACAGGGACACAAGGCTGCACCCCTCATGACACTGCCACCAGACCGACCTTTGCCTCGCAAAAAAACGAGGGGGGGGGACCCAAGCTGACAGGCAGGTATCCGCCGGGGAAGGTGCCTTCCCTGGCGATGACCTGCCTGACGCCTTGGGAAATCCCCCTCGCAGTTTCGAGGCTGGCCTCGAAAAAATGAGAGAGGAATCCCAGCCAGCAGGCAGGTATCCATCGGGGAAGGCCCCTTCCCTTGCGGAGACCTGCCTGTCGCAATTGCCAAACCCCCTCGCTGCTTCGAGGCTGGCCTCAAAACAGTGGGGGGAATGCAAAGACGGCCCTCGGCCAGACAGCCCCCAACATCCACACGGTGAGCCAGCGCCCCCCCCCACTCAAAACCCAGGCAAAGCCGGGCAAAATACCTAGTGAATAATAATACAGTAATGCCTCCTACAACGTCCACTTCATACAACATCGGATCCATACAACGGCGCCCAATTCTGGGGGAAAAGTTGCCTCATACAACGTCGCCGGACGTTGTATGAGGTATTAGGGTTTTTACATTATAAGTTGTCGTTCAGTCGCACAGTCGATTCCGACCCTTTGCGACCCTATAGGACTCTTTGGCCCTCACCCAGCTGTTCGTCGGGTGGGGAGGCCCGCAGCGAAGACGCCGACCACCGCCCGACGCCGGGGCTTGGAGGCCCCACGGAGCTCGACCGGCAGCCGGCCGGAGGAGGCGGGGAAGAAAAAACTCGCTGCACTGTGGGGCCTCCAAGCCCCGGCGTCAGTGGGGTCTGTTGGAGGCAGGGAGCCGCTTTTGGGGCTGCGGAGAGGCGAGCCCCAAGTGCGGCGAGTTTTTTCTTCCCCACCTCCTCCGGCTAGCTGCCGATCCCAAAAGCGGCTCCCCGCCTCCAACAGACCCCACCGACGCCGGGGCTTGGAGGCCCCACAGTGCAGCGGGTTTTTTCCTCCCCGCCTCCTCCAGCCGGCTGCCGGTCGAGCTCTGTGGGGCCTCCAAGCCCTGGCGTCAGTGGGGTCAGTTGGAGGCGGGGAGCTGCTTTGGGGCCGCGGAGAGGCGAGCCCCAAGTGTGGCGAGTTCTTTCTTTCCCCACCTCCTCTGGCCGGCGGCCGGTTGAGCTCTGTGGGGCCTCCAAGCCCCGGCGTCAGTGGGGTCCGTTGGAGGCGGGGAGACGCTTTTGGGACCGGCAGCCGGCCGGAGGAGGCGAGGAAGAATGAACTCGCCGCACCTGGGGCTCGCCTCTCCGCAGCCCCAAAAGTGGCTCCCCGCCTCCGGAGATGTAAACCACATTGAGTCTCCCTTTGGGCAGATAATTGCGGTACAGTATAAATTATTATTATTATTATTATTATTATTATTATTATTATTATTATTATTATTATTATTATTATTATTATTATTATTATTATTATTATTATTATTATTATCTCTTCCCCCCCCCCCCCCGCTGGTGGAGAAACGCTCCCCTCTGGCCCCTCTTAAAGTTCTGTCAGTTTCCTGAGTTTCTTTGACTTTGCCCTGCAGTCTGTGCTGTTACAATGTATCCCTATGGGAACGACGTTATACAAAGCATTGGTGGCAATAATTTGGACGTTGTATGAGGCATCGCAGTTAGGATTTTGTATGCCTCATACAAAGTTGGAATTCATACAACGTCCTAACTTGTGGAACCAAGTTTGGACGTTGTATGAGGTATTACTGTACAGTAAAACCCCGGGTTACGATGGAGGTCCGTTCCAACAGCCTCCGTTGTAACCCAAAAAAATTGTAAACCGAAACATCCATAGGGATGCATTGAAAAATAAAACAAATGGTCCTGAATTGATCGGGTTCTGCCTGAGTGGGCGGCATATATAAATATGACTATTAAATTAAATTAAATTAAATTAAATCGTTGTAAACCAAAAAAATACATTAAAAATGTGTAAACCAGGACAGCATTTCCATAGGATTTGCCGTTGTAAACTGCAGCAAACTTAAACCAAGGTGGTTGTAACCTGGGGTTTTACTGTATATCTTAACAGTGTGCTTCAGAATATCTTTGTAAATCATCCCCACACGTGTGCTTTGCCTGCTTCAGGTGTCCTGCTTGTGGTGAGGCTCTCCAAATATAGCAGGATTGCAACTCTTTCTTCACCACTGGTTATATTAGCTAGAATGGGTTGGCCCTGTAGTCCAAAAACACCTGGAAGGCAACATGTTCCCCACCTCAATCTACCATTTTCCTTTGCTTTGGCTATGTTGACTTTTTTGTTGTTCCAGATTGGCTTCATTGAAGGTGATGGCACAAGAACAGGTGTTTTCCCCTCCAGCTTTGTTCATCCTTTACTGGACTGACCAGGGAGGGGCTCTTTGTATTCATTCTTCAACTAGAAAGGTGAACTGGTTTGGACTGCTCTTCATGGAATACCAACTGCTTAATCAGTTTGTGACGAATATTACTAAGAAAAAACCCTGGTGGAGTCTGGCTTTTGTGACTATTTGCTAACAGACTAGAACAGGGGTGCCTAAACTATGACCTATGGGCCAGTTTTGCCCCTGATGCCAATTCATCCGGCCCATGCCACCCCTTGTCACTCCCAGAAGCGGAAATAAAATGTGCCCATATTACTTCCGCTTCTGGGAGCGATGAAGGAGGCATGGGCTGGATGATTTGGCATCGGGGCGAATCTGACCTACAGGCCATAGATTGGGCACCACTGGGTTAAGCAGAGAAAATGGCATGTTAAAATCTATCTCATCCTGTTGCAAAACAGATCGCAAGGCATGTTTTACTTCCGCTTCCGGGGGGAGGAACCATGTGACCATATGGCCGACCCGCTGAACCATGCGATTGGCCCGTGGCCCAAAAAGTTTGGGCACCCCTGGACTAGGAGGGAGTTCTGGATACACTGAAGGTTGGAGCGCATCTCATACATGTTGCTTAGTGGGTTTTCATTTGATCTTAAGTAAAACCATCTGATAGTAGCTTTTCATAAGGCATAGAAACACCACTCCACTGGATCTCGAGCTGAAGAAAATTTAATAATCTGACTTTTCCTTGTGTGCATTATGCAGATCTTGAGTGCATTGAATTCTGTAACATGCTGTCTGATGTTCAGTGGGCACAAAGATGAAGAAAAATGATGCACAAGAAACTTGAAAACCCAGATACTTGTTGCCATGGCTTCAGAAAGGAGAAAATTGTTATATTTCCTAGAGAGTGAAAGTGGAACACCTGACAGCATCTGTGCATTGCTAGAAAGAATTAATATTAGTGGATAAAAAATAAAACCAGTTCTACAACCTACTGCCATGATGGCGTACCTTGGCACTCCAGATGTTCTTGAACTTCAATTCCCAGAGGCCCATGCCCCCGTGAATCCACACAGATGGGTTTACTGTGATTCATCCGGCCCGTGCCGCCCTCGTCGCTCCCGCAAGTGGAAGTAAAACACGCCCGTACAGAGGAAGGGTTAACCCAGAAGGACCTTAACCCTACAGGTGCATTTTATTCCCGCTTCCAGGAGCAACAAGGGCAGTGTGGGCTGGATGAATCACAGTAAACCCACTTGTGTGGGTTCACGGGGGCATGGGCTTCTGAGAATTGAAATCCAAGAACATCTGGAGTGCCAAGGTTCGCCATCACAGACCTACTGCATTAAAAGAGGAAACGGACTGCTTCCCAGATGAGATGGAAAATGACATCTAGATAGTACAGTAAGTCTCCAGGTGATCCAAGGCATTTTGCTGTTTGTGATGGGAAAGCAAACTTCCCCATTAGCCAAGACCAACCACGTTATTTCGGCATCTGAGATAGAAAAACCCACAAACAATTCTCCATCTCTCTTATGGTCGAAATATTATATACAGTATGTTGAAGATATGTGATTTCATTGCTTTTCATGACATGCGTACAATCTTCATTAAATGCAGGCTGCAAGTATGTCTTTCTGACCTTTTGTTCAGAGTTGCAACAGCCAATTTGCCTCCTACCAGCCAGCTCTCTGGTAGCTAACCATTTTATATCATTTCATCAAAGTCCAGATCTACTGAGACAATTGACTTGCTCTGCTTAATGCCTGACTTGCCTGTAGGAGGATTTGTCATATCTTGATTAAAAGAACTGGCAGTAGAGAGTGGTGCATTTGGTGTTCTCTTTCAAAAAGCTGAGCATTTGTCAAGTCGGGAAAAAATTGATGCCTGAAGTGTCTAATAGCCTTATAGAATTCTAAGAAAAATCAGAAGCCTGTAAAATGCATATATTTTTACAATACATTCAGACCTAGATCTATTCTCCCACCTGCCACCTGTAATCTAGTGTTTTCTTTAGAAAAGCATATTGTATGCCTGTTGGTTGGGCAGGAAGCCAAATAATAGTTGTCCAGTCTACCAGCTCAACCTGTCTTTTGCTTCCATCTTCTTTAGGAAAATGGTTTCAGGAAATGAGATACACTAAGCAAATGATGGCAAACCTTGGCACTTCCAGCTGTTATTGGACTTCAATTCCCAGAAGCCCAAGTCGCTGTGAATCGACATGAATGGGTTTACTGCAGCACTCCAGCTGTTCTTGGATTTCAATTCCCAGAACCCCAAGTCCCCAGTATAGGTTTACTGCACAGTAAGCCCATTTGTGTGGATTCACAGGGACTTGGACTTCTGGGAATTGAAGTCCAAGAACAGCTGGAGTGCCAAGGTTCGCCATCACTGCACTAGACAACTGTTCGTGTCCTCCTCATCATGGAAGTGGAAGTCTGTGATATGGAGCAGGGAAATAACTAGCAGCTCAAAAAGAGTTTTCTTAATGGCAAATCTAAGTGGAACTAACTTCTAGGGTTACAAAACTGCTAGGGTTACAAATGTCTTAGTTCATTGTATGACTCCAAATTTTTCTTGCAATCCTATACCTTCCTTAAATGGGACTTACATTTGCTCTTTGGATACGGAAACCTGTACTGTATATATTCTCTATAAGGCATGCATTTATTTGCACACATTTCTCAATGTATGCCTTATGTACCCAGTTGTCTAAAGGAGGTTTGTGCATATTTTTCAATTGTTCATATTTTTAGATGTTTACCTTTTTTAAAATAGTTCCTGTATTTAAATTGGTTTAGATCTTGCAGATATGAAAATTTAACACGTGGTGTGTTTTGGCTCACAAAGAATTTTGGGTGCTATCAAGTCAATTCTAACTAATGGTCATCCTTTCCAGGGACATCCTTTCTTGGACAGTGTAGCTTGCCCGTGACTATACAGGCTGGCTCCCCCAGGAGATACAATGGAAACTTGAATTCCCAACCTCTGGCTCTGAAGCTGGATTGATTTGATTTGATTTGATTTGATTTGATTTGATTTATTCGATTTGTATGCCACCCACTCAGCATATGCCGACTCAGGAGAGTTCACAACAATCTCAACATAAATCAGCAATATACAAAGTAAGATAAAGGTAAAGGTTTCCCTTGCTCGAAAGCCAGTCGTATCTGACTCTAGGATTCAGTGCTCATCTCTGTTTTAAAGCCGAAGAGCCAGCGCTGTCTGCTTCTGCAGACGTTTCTGTGGTCATGTGGCAGGCATGACTAGACACCAGAGCGCACAGAACAAAGTAGATACACAATAATACCCAAACTGCTGAACTATCCAGCCAGCAGCAATTTGGGGAATTCTGGCAAGCATTCTGAAACTTTTCCATGCTCCAGAAATGCTACAGCATTAAAATATTTTTATTGTTTGAAAGGACAACTTTCAATAACAGCTTTCTAAATTTTAATATGCAAAATTGCACAAAGCTTCAGATCTTGCACTTCTTCACGTGTGAGAGTGAAAAGACGTGTAAGAGTGAAAAGGAGGTTGTGTCTGATGCTTTAGCACCATTCTACACTGCTAAAGGTAGCTGGCATTTTTTTTAACTTGCTTCTAAGTCAAGGGTTCCCAACCTAAGGCCCACCTCGCCATTTATGTGGGGGGCCCACTCCTCCAAGGGCATTTGAGAAACAAAATGGCTGCTCCTTTGAAGATGTTGGGACAAAATGGCCACCTCATCAGGCAGGCAGGGCAAAATGGCTGACTGCGAGAGCGTGACTCGGCCCCTGGCTTGAAAAGGTTGGGGACCCCTGCTCTATGTCCTTGCCCACTGAGAAGGCTGCTTTTAAGAAAGGTGTTAACTCTGGAACGTTAAATGTTTTCTCTCAGCAATCCATAAGCATAGGAGCAACAACACACATTTCTTCATAGTGAATCGCATAATGTTGTTGATTTACACCTGCGTGAAACTCCTTCAGAATCTTCCAGAGGTAAAAGAGAGCCATTAGTGCAGCGCAGCAACTAGCTCTACTCCTTAGTTCCTTTTTCACCACCAGAAAAGAAATGCTTCTTCTGACTTCTGGAGCTGGTATTTTTCTTTTTTGTGTGTGTCCTTTAGTTCTATTGTTTCTGTTAGTTTCTATGGTTTGTTCTGTTAATCTCCCTCATTTAAAAAGCTTGCCTCTCCAAGTTGGGTGTTCCTTTCACCATCTCTCTTCAAATTCATTTGCCTAAAGCAGGGGTGCCCAAACTTTTTGGGCCGCAGGCCGGTCATGTGATTCAGGGTGCTGGTCACTATGGCCCGGGGGCCGGAACCAGACACAAACACCAATTCATCTGGCCCACGAAGCCCTCATTGCTCCCGGAAGTGGAAGTAAAATGCTCCCGGAAGCGGAAGTAAAATGCATGTTTTACTTCCACTTCCAGGAGCGACAAGGGCTTCGTGGGCCAGATGAATTGGCGTTGGGGTCTGGATCCGGCCTCTGGGCCATAGTGACCAGCCTCCTGAACCACATGACCGGCCTGCGGCCCAAAAAGTTTGGGCACCCCTGCTTTAGGCAATTGACATGAATTGGCATCAGGGGCCGGATCTGGCCCCCGGGCCATAGTTTGGGTACCCCTGGCCTAAAGAGACAAAACTTCATAGACGACTTCATGGGTGAAGAACCTGAGGGAATGGTGTGGCATGTCCTCAGACGAACTGTTCTGAGGAGTTAAGAACAGGAAGGCTAGCCCTATGATGATAGCCAATATCCAGAATGGATACGGCACCTGAAGAAGGAGAAGAAAGAGGAGAAGAAATACAAATAGTTATTCAATCTCTGGGCCCATTTAAGAAATTCATAGACAGCGGCCAAAGGTAAAGGTTGCCCTTGCTTGAATAGCCAGTCATATTCAACTCTAGGGTTCAGTGCTCATCTCTGTTTATAGCCAAAGAGCCAGGGCTGTCTGCATCTGCAGACGTTTCCATGGACATGTGGCAGGCATGCCTCAACATGGAACACTGTTTACCTTCCCAATGAAGTGGTCCCTATTTATCTACTTGCAATGTCTTGCTTTCGAACTGCTAGGTTGGCAGGAACTGAGACAAAGACAGGAGCTCATTCCATCCTGCAGTGCTCAGGAATCGAACTGCTGACCTTCCAGTTGTCACGTTCACTGTCTTAACCGCTTGAGCCACCGCAGTCCCTACAGACACTCAAAGTACCGCTTAGGTCTAGGTGAGGGCCTGCAAGGCACGATCATATCAGCATTATAAAAATGTCACTAAACTAGCCATGAAAATGGAGTGTCACTTGAGGGCTTGTTTGTGGGAGAAGTTACTAAAGATGGGGAGCAACACCTCTACAGAGCACTCTCTGCAGCTAGACATGGGGCCGCAGGGACTCTCTTTTTGCCCAAGGTGGTCTTTGATTCTTCCAATCTTCTTCCAGTCTCCTTCCATGACTTAGAGAGATCTGTTTACTCGCTTGATGTCCAAAGAGCGCTACTCTACACAGCTCAGACTAAGTGGTTCAGTAAAACCGACAGGCTCCTTATTAAAGGTAAAGGTTTCCCTTGCTCGAAACCCAGTCGTATCTGACTCTAAGGTGCAGTGCTCATCTCTGTTTCAAAGCTGAAGAGCCAGCACTGCCTGCTTCTGCAGACGTTTCCATGGTCATGTGGCAGGCATGACTTGACACCGGAGCACACGGAATGCTATTACCTTCCCACTGAAGTGGTCCCTATTTATCTACTTACAACGTCTTGCTTTCGAACTGGTAGGTTGGCAGGAGCTGGGACAAAGACCGGGAGCTCATTCCGTCCTGCAGTACTCGGGAATCGAACTGCTGACCTTCCGCCTCCCACACTTTCTCACCAACTGGTGGATATCTCTCTGCCACAGACATGGAGCACGCATTCAACAGGAACAGTCACTGCCTCCACTGCATTTATTCAAGGTGTCCCTTTACAATAAATCTGTTGGGCAACTACTTGTTCACAGGACTTAACTTTCCTGTCTCACAGAATGGACAAAAAAGCAAGGGCTAACAAATTATTTGTCAAGGAAATACTCACTTCAGGGCTTGTAAGTCACCTGTTTATGTGATTCACAGTGACCACAACAAAGAACTGGTTCTCTGTAATTGTGGTTCTTCGAGTGTCCATTTGTGAAATCACACACCACACCACACCCCTCAGTCTGCATGATATTCTTTATGGCCTGTTAAGTTGAGGGGAAAGCAGTTTTTACATGCACACACGTACAGTAGGTAGTAGGGCGAATTGCTGAGCTGCACTAACAGCTCTTTTCATACCTGTCAACCATCCGGTTTTACCCTGGAAAACCCCTCTTCCTGCCCCCACCCTCCCGTTTTATTAATTTCCTCGTATTTCCCCTTATTTTAAAAAAAGAAATATCCTGACCGGAGCCCTCACAGGCGAAGCTGCAATATTTTTTTTCCGACCACCAGAGGTTGCTGTGTGGCTTTTCTCTTGTGGAAGGGGAGAGAGAAGGGGGGGGTCATTTTGTAGTTAGTTTCTCTTTCATTTTCCTGCCAGCCACATGGCCAATATGGCGGCTTCGTTTAATGCTGGGAGGGATGGGAGTACTCTAGAGGTGACAATATTTCATATATGCAGGGGCAAATCAGCTCTTGGTCTGGGGGCAGAGACTTCTCTCTCACTCTCATGCTTTATTGAGCTGTTTCTACCCCCTGCCTCTGTCCTGGCTGGAGGATTCCGGTTCTAGAGTTAACTTGGGAGGGGTGGGGGGCATGGGGAATGGTGCTTGCTCACTATATGGTAAAGGTTTCCCTTGCTCGATAGCCAGTCGTATCTAGAGTGCCAAGGTTCGCCATCACAGTCATAGATTCCTACATTATATGAGAGGGAGGGGAGGGTTCCAATCGTATCTGACTCTAGGGTTCAGTGCTCATCTCTGTTTCAAAGCCGAAGAGCCAGTGTTGTCTGCATCTGCAGACATTTCCGTGGTCATGTGGCAGGCATGACTAGACACCAGAGCACACGGAACGCTGTTACCTTCCCACAAAAGTGGTCCCTATTTATCTACTTGCAATTTCTTGCTTTCGAACTGCTAGGATGGCAGGAGCTGGGACAAAGACGGGAGCTCATTCCGTTCTGCATTACTTGGGAATCGAACTGCTGACCTTCTGCCTCCCAGTCAGTATCTTAGTCACTTAAGCCATTGAGCAAACAAGAAAGAAAACAAAACAAAAGTCCCCCAAGAAAATGGGGAAAGGGTTATTTGGCCCACACAGCTTTGTGCCCATTGCATCTACAATACCATCTAGCCATTTTATTTTTGGCCACCCCCTTCTTTTGTCCTCCACCTTTCCCAGCATCAAGGCCTTCTCAAGTGAGTCCTCCCTTCTCATTTGATGTCCAAAGTACTTCAGCGTCATCTTTACTATTTGACCTTTAATGAGCAGTCAGGGTTGATTTCTTCTAGGATCGACCTATTTCTAACACCACATTTCAAAAGCATCTATTTTTCTGCGCTCAGCTTTCCTAATGGTCCAGCTCTCACACCCATACATTACCACCGGGAATACCATTGCTTTGACTATGCAATTCTTTGTTTGCAAGGTGATGCCTCTACTTTTAACTATGTTCCCCAGGTTTCTGATAGCTTGTTTCCCAAGCATCAGTCGCCTTTTTATTTCATGGCTGCAATCACCATCTGCAGCGATCTTTGATCCTAAGAAAGTAAAATCTGCCAGTCGTATCCAACTCTAGGGTGCAGTGCTCATCTCCATTTACAGCCAAAGAGCCAGTGCTGTCTGTGTTTGCAGATATTTTCATGGCCAGCAAGTCACATGGCAAGTCACATAGATTTGGCCACACCCACAGAGGGGTGTGGCCAAAATTTCTCTTATTTTCAAATCCAAAAGTTGACAGGTATGGCTCTCTTAGCTCTGGAAAATTACTAAGGGATTTCATGTAGGTGCAGAACAACTCATTTGTTGTTCATGTAGGTGCAGAACAACTCAGATGACCACTTGAAGAACTACAGTTACAGGTAAATAATTAGTTCATCTTTTTTCTAAACTTTGGAATACCTCAACACTGGGGATTCTGACTTGATTTTCTTTTCTGTCAGAAATGACTAAGAATGTGCATATCTGCATATGTTATTCCTTGCTCATGCCATAAAACAATGTCCCCTTACATACCCAATATGCTTTCTTGTATCTGTTCATTTAAAAGACCTGCAAGGATTTCAGTTCTCTTGAATTAATTTTTAAGTGCATCTCTGTTAGGCTGACATGACCACTCTGCGGTACAGTAAGTTATCTGTAACTGGGGGGAAAGTATGAAATACTTTATGTTGAATATGTCATCCAGAATGCCTTTTTGTCATTTCTCAATTTCTATTAAAGTCTTAAAAAGAACAAAATATCAGTAACCTATTTAGCTGATGTGTTTGTTTGCTTTATAAACATTGATCGTCATCAGCCACAACTCGATCCGAATATCCTTTTTTTCCTGCCCCAGGGCACCGGGAAGCCTGGTCTTAGAGGCCAGCTGATTCTGAGCCACCTTCGCCCTCCAAAGCAATCAAGAAAAATGCCATTGGTGTGACTTTGTTTAAGGTGGATCTGTTGTGTTTGGAATATTGTGCCTTTAAGAATGTAACACTCGGATGAGTGGATATAATAATCACCAGCTGTAACACTGTAACCTTCTGTATCAGGACGCGAGCTAGTGACCACTAGGGGCAATAGCGAGCGCCCAGCTCACATGGTTCCAATTCCCCAAATACCTACAGCGCGGGAAGATTCCCGCCATCACCTCACCTGGACAAGAAGGGCGTGACGGGGAATGATGTCACGCAGACAGTAGCCAATAGGCTATCGAGGAGCCACATTCAAATGTATAGCCACAGTATATATTGAGCTGTTCATCCGCCATTACCACATGTTCCCCCGGACCATCATGCAATAAAGATGTGTTAAGCCAACCTTTCGGCTGTTCTATTGTCTTGGTTCTCATACACTAAATTGGCGACGAGGATGGGATAATGGATCCCACGGAATCAAGACAAAGCAGGCCGGTTTCAACATCAACAAACCGGAAGAATGGGAGCTGTTTGAGATGGACTTCCAAAGCGCACTGATGGTGTCCGACATCTCAGACGAGGGGAAGAAGAGGGCCATTCTCATCAGGATGCTCGGGTTTCCCGCCATGAAGGTATTGGTGGACCTGGTGTCTCCGAAGAAGGTGAACGAAGTGCCGGTCAAGCAGCTCCTGAAAGCGATGCGCGACCATTTCCAGCCCTCGGTTTCAATGTTTTCCGCTCGGGACGCGTTCTGGAAGAGAGTCCAAGCGCCTGGTGAGTCCGTGGCTGCCTTCGCAGCGGCCCTCCATTTGGCCGCCGGCCCATGCAAGTGGGAGAACCTGGAAATCGCCCTCAGGGAGCGCATGCTGTGCGGCCTGTGGGACAAGGAGGTTCAGCGAAAGCTGATGAACAAGGAGCCGCCCCCGACGCTGCAAGAGGTCGTGAAGGAGGCACAGGCGGCGGAAGCCACGAGGGCCGGGGTTAAGGGGTTCAGAGCAAGGCCCCCACAACCTGACAAGGCAGCGGGCTCGGTGCAAGCGGCCAGGCGAGCACCACACTCCTCCACGGAGAGCAGCGAGGATGAGGACATCCGGAAGGTGCGGAAGGATGGCCGGCGTTGTGATGGCTGCGGGGCGCTCCATGACCGCATCAAGTGCCCGTTCAGGAAGGCCGAGTGCCACAACTGCGGGCGCCGAGGCCACATAGCCAAAGTCTGCAGACGGCGGCGCAGAGACCAGAGAGGCTCAACAGACCGCCCACCGAAAGGCCAGGAAGGTGTCCGGCCCTCGAGGAAGCAGGACGGCGTGGGCCGCATCTCCGACGACAGCGACGACGACACGGCAGTCCACAGCGTGTCCTTAGGACACCCACGATATTTTGTTGAGGTACTGGTGCAAGGGGTCCCTGTTAAGATGGAGATAGACTCCGGTTCCTCATATCCCATCATTTCCCAGAGGGAGTTTTTGGGAATTTCCCCCAACGTGCGGCCCAAGCTCAAAGCACTGAGGTCTACGCTGCGGGACGTGCAGGGGAATAGCATTCCGGTGTTGGGGGTTGGAAAATTCAAGGTCCAATACAAGCAGCACGCCGCGGAACTTCCCCTGGTTGTTCTCAAAGGGGGGAGTTGTTGCCTCCTCGGGACTCAATGGTTTAAGCCCCTGGGTTTGTTCATTGGGGGGGTGCATGCCGTTTGGACTGACCCAATTCAGGAGGTGTGCAACGCGCATCCTGAAGTGTTCAAGAAGGGACTCGGAAAATTCAAGGGGCCCCCAGTCGCGTTCGACCTGGATCCGGAGGTCCGCCCAATAAGACTCAAACCGCGAAGGGTGCCTTTTGCACTTAAGGACAAAATAGAGGCAGAACTAGACAAATTGGTGGGCCAGGGGATCCTTGTTCCTGTTGATTCCGCGGAGTGGGAAACTCCGATTGTAACAGCGCTTAAGGCCAACGGGGAGGTTCGAATATGCGCTGATTACAAATGTACCATTAATAAGGTGATACGCCCAAATGCGTATCCGGTGCCGGTAGTCAGCCACCTGTTGGCCAGGTTACATGGGGGAAAGTGTTTCGCAAAGCTTGACCTGGCGCAGGCTTATCAGCAGCTCTCGGTAACCCCAGCTGCAGCTGCTGCACAGACGATAGTCACTCATAAGGGGGCGTTTCAGGTGACGCGCCTGCAATTTGGCGTGAACTCGGCGCCAGGTATCTTCCAATCGCTCGTGGAACGCCTCTTAAAGGGTCTGGAGGGGGTCTTGCCATACTTTGATGACGTATTGATAACGGGGGGGAGTGAGTCAGAACTGGCTGAGAGACTAGACAAAGTACTGACGGTATTTGAAAAGGCGGGGTTAAGGTTGCGGAAAGACAAATGCGTCTTCTTCGCAAAAGAGGTTGAGTTCCTGGGTTTTCGGGTAACCCCTGCGGGCATTAAACCCTCCGAATCAAAGGTGGCCGCCGTTCAAAATGCTCCTCGCCCCACCTCCAAGCCCAAACTGCAGTCGTTCCTAGGGCTCTTAAACTTCTACCATTCCTTCCTGCCTAGGAAGGCGTCGGTAGCAGAGCCGCTTCATAAGTTGCTAAAAAAGGACGAGGCGTGGAAATGGGGCGAGAGCCAGGAGAGGGCATTCAATGAGCTGAAACAACTCTTATCCTCAGACGCCATATTAACCCATTTTGACCCCAAGAAACCAGTGGTTCTGATATGTGATGCATCTCCAGTGGGGGTGGGGGCGGTCCTGTGCCACGTGTTGGAGAACGGGCGGGAGGCCCCGGTGGCGTTCTACTCCAGGTGCCTATCTAAGGCAGAGCGTAACTACGCACAGACAGACAGGGAGGCATTAGCGATAATTGCTGGGACAAAGAAGTTCCACGATTTCCTCTATGGCCGCCCCTTTACCGTCGTGACTGACCACAAGCCCCTGCTAGGCATTTTTACCGCAGACAAGCCCACGCCACAGATTCTGTCCCCTAGGATGCTCAGGTGGGCCATTTTTTTAAACGCGTACCAGAACACGCTGGTGTATCGCCCTGGAAAGGACATAAGGCACGCGGACGCCCTGTCGAGGTCACCCCTCCCCCACACGGGCAGCCACATGTGCGAGGTGGAACAAGACCACCAAGTGCTCATGATAGAGGTCCTAGATTCACCCCCCCCCCGTAGTGCCCGCAGAAATTGCCAAGGCAACGGGCAGGGACAAGACGTTGGCCCTGGTTAGTTCCTGGGTGCAGAAAGGGTGGCCAACGTCCTCCCCGGCGGCGGAATTTGCCCCGTTTTTCAGGAAAAAGTTGGAACTGTCCATGGAGAGGGGTTGCCTCGTGTGGGACCAGCGGGTGGTCGTCCCTGAGTCCCTGAGAGCAAGAGTGCTCAAGCTGCTGCACGTCAGCCACCCTGGAATTGTCCGCTCCAAGGCACTGGCCAGGAGCTACTTCTGGTGGCCCCAGTTGGACGCCGATATCGAGCACATGGTGGGCACTTGCGAGAGTTGCCAGAGCTCCCGGCCCGAAGAGGCTCGACTTCCGCACAGGGAATGGGATGCGGCAAAGGGGCCGTGGTCCCGCGTGCACATTGACTTCGTGGGCCCTTTCAGAGGATCGCTTTTTCTCCTCATAGTGGATGCTTACTCCAAGTGGTTAGAGGTTATCCCAGTTGCGAGCACCTCCTCAGCCGCAACAATTAAACAATTGCGCAGGGTGTTCAGCTCGTTCGGCATACCCAACACGCTCATTAGCGATAACGCTAGTTGTTTCACGTCTGCCGAATTCAGGGCATTCACCGAGATCAACGCCATCCGGCACATTACCTCCGCGCCATTCCACCCGGCGACAAATGGCCAAGTAGAGCGCCTCGTGCGTACCACCAAAGACGCGCTGAGGCGCATGGGCCCCAGAGATTTAAACCTGCAGTTGTGCCAGTTTTTGCTGGGTTATAGGGTGACCCCCCTAGCGTCAGGATACTCGCCCGCAGAGCTCCTAATGCGTAGAAAACTGACCACGGTACTGACCAGGCTAGACCCTTCGAGGGTGGAAGACACTGGGAGGAACATTGGGTTAGCGGGCACAAAGAGTTTTGAAATAGGCGCCCCGGTCCATTGCAGAAACTACGCTGGCGCAGGGCCAGCCTGGGTGCCGGGCGTAGTCATTGGGCAAACGGGTCCCGTGTCGTACTGCGTCGAGACCAGCACAGGTCTACTCTGGAGGCGACGCGGACCAACTCCGGCGTCGGGTTTCCGGAAACCAGAGCGCGGACAGCGCGGAACAGGATTCAACGTTAGGGTTCTCCCCCACCCATTTAGCCCAAGGGGGAGGAGAGGGGAGTCAGTGGTCCCCACCAAGGGGGGAAGGGAATAAGTTTGTCCCCGCAGATATCCTGAGGGATACCCCCACAGATACCCCAGAGGATGATTTTGATTTTGAGTTACAAAACTGGGGGGGGTGTTTCGGAGTGGTCCCCCACCCATCCAAGCGAGAAGCGGGGTTTTTCGTTAGCCCCCAGTGCCCCCGGTTTTCCCACAATGGAGTTTACCCCTACCCCGAAAGCCGCAGAGCCGCGGCAAGTCACTAACGAGTCTCCCTCTCCCATTGCAGGACAAGAGCCCAGGGAACACAGAAGTGATAGCGCCCCCGGGACAAACCAGCCAGCATTGCGGCCCAAACGCGCTTGCAATAAACCATATTGGATGAGAGACTTCGTCTCATCCTAGGGGGGAGGGATGTTGTGTTTGGAATATTGTGCCTTTAAGAATGTAACACTCAGATGAGTGGATATAATAATCACCAGCTGTAACACTGTAACCTTCTGTATCAGGACGCGAGCTAGTGACCACTAGGGGCAATAGCGAGCACCCAGCTCACATGGTTCCAATTCCCCAAATACCTACAGCGCGGGAAGATTCCCGCCATCACCTCACCTGGACAAGAAGGGCGTGACGGGGAATGACGTCTCGCAGACAGTAGCCAATAGGCTATCGAGGAGCCACATTCAAATGTATAGCCACAGTATATATTGAGCTGTTCATCCGCCATTACCACATGTTCCCCCGGACCATCATGCAATAAAGATGTGTTAAGCCAACCTTTCGGCTGTTCTATTGTCTTGGTTCTCATACACTAAAGGATCCCAGCTTGCCATGAAGTGACCCACATACTATGATCTCAGCGCCATCTCCTGCGACACATATGAAATGAGACATGCAGGATTTAGCACCAGGACTGCAAATGGACTACCACAGACTTGAGGATATGGACAAGGTGCACCTTCATAGCCAGTCCATCTGGCATGGCCTCTTCCACCTCCATGACCACTGGGAATCAGAGTTCCTCCTCCACTCATTTTGCCATTGGGCCCAATCTGATGGTTTCTAGTGGCATTTCCTCCACTGAGGGGACCATCACCCCACCTAAAGGGGTTCATCTGCCAGTAACCATTGGCCTCTTTTGGGAGTCAGGTTATTTACTGCCGCCCAACACTCAGTGTTGAGTTGCTGGCTGTATGGTCTACTCCATTACCATAGCAAGATGTCTGGCCAGACAAGGAAACATTGATATATCAATTTTAAACAGTGTGAAAAGATTCCCCTGTGTACACAATACTTGCTGAAACCAGTCACAGTACAAAGCCAATTCCAACTATGAAGTAGACCCATGTCTGCTGACAATTGCTACTCCTTTCCTGGAATCAGCAAGTTCGGTGACTTTCTTCAACAGGAGCTCTGCAGGGAAATCTAAAACAAATTAACCCAGTAGTGAATATGAGGCCTAAGACTTGGATTTTCTTCACACCACACTGAAAAAGCAAAGAATTTTAGATAACGAATGAAATACAATAAAAGAAAAATTACAAAAGAAAAATCACGTATAAAATTACAAAGCAAATTATTCCAGTTAAAAACTTGCTCTGTTCTTGCTCTTCATTTCAAACTGAGCATATCTAGATGAGCACTTAACATGCTCTTTCAAGTTCTTGGGATTCGGTCTGGGCACAATACTTCAGCATTTTGCAGACACGGGAACATCTCAAACTCCTCCTATGCTTATTTTAGAGTTCTCATCAGGGGGGGGGGTTCTACTTTTTAAAATTGATAAAAAAGTTGGCATCTGTTTGAAGAGGCAGCAGCCTTCAAACATATATTACACTTTCCTGTTCTTCTGCAGAGGAACAGGGAAAGTGAAATTGTCCCCTTCACTTGATCGTTGTAGTACTGAATCAACAAGGAGGGGCAATTTTATTTTTCCCCATTTTCCCCCTTGATTGCCAATTTAAGCCACATCTGTCTCTACAAGAGAGTATTTATTTATTTATTTATTTATTTATTTATTTATTTATTTAATTCGACTTGTTTACTGCCCCCTTGCCAAGGCGACTCCAGATGGCTTACAATACAAAAAGCACCCATTAACATAATATACACCAACACAAAATACACATAAATAAAACATCATAGAGCAATAAAATCTTAAAATTTCAAATCTAAAAAGCTAAAATCCAGATGGCAGAATTGTCTGATAATCATATGAGCCAGCCGGGGGGGGGGGGGGGTGTAGGTTCAGTAGCCGCACCCCACACCTGCTGGGCCAACCATGTCTCTAAATAGTTTGTAGCACTAAAAGCTACCTTCGATAAAAGTACTTTGGACATATTTGTTAGGGCCAAATTTCTGGAGGTCCCAATTTAGTTATCTTTCCTGCTTAAATGGTCATTTGTTTAAAAATGTGCTGCCAGATTTCCTATATTTTGGGGGCATTCCAGCTCATTTTGTCTGATGACTTTTTCAATGCGGCTTCATATATTTGTTTCTTCTGTTCCCTTAACACAGACATGCCCAAACTACGGCCCGTGGGCTGGCTACAAACCCCGAAGCCATTCCATCAGGTCCACAACGCCCTCGCCAAACCTGGAAGTGAATATAGACATTTCTACGCATGTGCGGACAGATCTGTATTCACTTCCTGGTTTGGTGCAGACGTCCTTGCGCATGCGCAGAAGTGTCCATATTCACTTCCTGTTTTGGTGCGGACGTGCTCATGCATGCGCAGAAGCATCCGAACCAAACCAGGAGGTGAATATGGCCGCTTTTGTGCATGTGCAGAAGTATCCGCACCAAACCAGAAAGTGAATATGGACATGCATATGCGAACATGCCCTGTTCAAGGGGCAAGGTTAGGCCCCCAGCCCAAAATGTTTGGGCACCCATGCCTTAACATCTCCAAGATAAATGCAATCAGCTGCCTTGATTCTATCTACAAACCAGTTCTAGCATCATTCTCTGTCATTGCCATGACTTTTATAATGAATCCTAACTGCTCACTCATGAAACAAGTCATTTTAAATACTGTATTTTTGCCAAGTATTTAGGGTGGCTTGTTTCTGGAGTGACATATAGCAAGTACAACTATTTTTAAAAAGCCTGAAAGTATGACAGACAAAAATAAAACTTTCTTGGTATTTTTTGAGAAAGCCATTCCATTTTCAGCCAGTAGTTCTAGCCCAGTGATGGCGAACTTTGGCACTCCAGCTGTTCTTGAACTTCAATTCCCAGAAACCCTGATCAACAGGAGTGGTGACATAGGCTTCTGGTAATTGAAGTCCAAGAACATCTCGAGTGCCAAGGTTCACCATCATGGTATCTAGCCTCTCTCATTTTTAGAGGTGCAGGGAGGGTAGCTTGGGGCTTAAAACCGGAAACAGAGCACTTGGCTTTGCTCCTTGATGACAAAAACTCACAAATTTGCGACTTGCTGGCACTTGTAGGCCATGAGAGTGGCCAAAAACAAGAGAGAAGGGATTGGTGATTCAAAATACTTTTACTGTTCATAATTTTTAAAATCACACTAGATAGGCAAGTGAAAGTCTGAGTAGCAGAGGATGAAACTCTTGTGGTTAAGAGACCAAGGAAACCACCTGTCCCCCTGAATCAGCAGGCAAAGATTCCATTTGAGAGACCTGAATACCGTGGAAGGCCCTGGCTTGTCATATTGCTGTTGCTGGGGGTGCAAGAAGTGAGAGAAAGTCAACAAGAGGACGAGAGCGTTAAGGATCCTGCAGAATTTTAAAAATAGCACAGCAGGCAGGTGGTTGTAGGGGTATATAATGTCCCAGCTCATATCATCCTAGGCAAACACAGCAGTGTTCCCATTACCAAAGGAAGGGAGTGAATGGGGAAAGAGAGCAGCTTCAGAGATTATACATTTCTCCCCCTTCTCCCCACTGAAGTAAGATCAAATTACCGTATTTGCCGGTGTATATGACACACCAGAGTATTACACGCACCCCGTTGTTACCAAAATAGGCCACTATATACACTATATAGAAACCTGGGGAACATAGTGAAAAGTAGAGATCACATTGCAAACAAAAATTCATATAGTCAAAGCAATGGTATTCCCGGTGGTAATGTATGGGTGTGAAAGCTGGACCATTGGGAAGGCTGAGCGAAGAAAAATAGATGCCTTTGAGATATGGTGTTGGAGGAGAGTTTTGAGAGTCCCCTGGACAGCGAGGAGAACAAATAGGTCAATCTTAGAAGAAATCAACCCTGACTGCTCCTTAGAAGGTCAAATAGTGAAGATGAAGATGAAGTACTTTGGACATGAAATGAGAAGAGAGGATTCATTGAGAAAGCCTTGATGCTGGGAAAGGTGGAGAGCAAAAGAAGAAGGGGGCGGCCAAAGATAAGATGGCTAGATGGTATTATAGACACAATGGGCATAGAGCTGGGCAGGTTGAGGAGGATGGTGGAGGACAATGGTCCATAGGGTCGCAAAGGGTCGGAATCAACTGTGCGACTGAACAACAACAACATACAGTACAAGTCGCACTCCATTTTTCTAATGTATTTTAGGGAGGGAGTTGGTCTTATACGCCAGCAAATATAGTAATTGCTAAATCTACCCGCAATTTTTCAGGGCTATAACTACACAGAGAGCCAGAAGTGCCACTTTGGATCACTACACATGCCAGAGGTGAAAAGAACACAACTGCAAATCCAGTTACTCCATGAGGGGAAAAGGTTCTTTCACAAAAGAGTTGTGGATTATGTTGTCTATATGATTTTGTGTTCTGAGACACATTTCCAGCAATTATCCAGAATGATTACTGTTTTCTTTTTTTCTCTCTCTCCTTCCCCTGCCCTATCTAATGAGCAATAGAAAGCTCATTTTCCAATTTTCTAGTACCTAAACATACTAGTACTGCAGGATGGAAACGAGCTCCAGTCTTCATCCCAGCTCCTGCCAACCTAGCAGTTTGAAAGCAAGAAATTGCAAGTAGATAAATAGGGACCACTTCGGTGGGAAGGTAACAGCGTTCCATGCGCTCCGGCGCCTAGTCATGCCTGCCACATGACCACAGAAACGTCTGCAGAAGCAGACAGTGCTGGCTCTTCGGCTTAGAAACAGAGATGAGCACTGCACCCTAGAGTCGGATACGACTGGCTTTCGAGCAAGGGAAACCTTTACCTTTAAACATACTAGCTCTTTTCTTAACTTGATATCACACTATATTTTGTCTGAGATTAAAACCTTCTATTTCATCTAAACCAGTTCAGTGCTCCTGTCAGATTCTAATTTTGCACGCCACTCGAAATCTCGCAAGACTACACTGTCTGGAGAGATTTCGTAGCTGTCAAACAGAGACGCTGTTTGACAGCTAGGGAAAGCGTGGGAACATGACAGTTTGAATTGCCTTGATAGTTAAGCACAGTTAACATGCATAACAGCCAGTGATGGCGAACCTTGACACTCCAGGTTTCCCTGGACTTCAATTCCCAGAAGCCCAAGTCCCTGTGAATCCACACAAATAGGTTTACTGCACATACGCATAGTAAACCCATTTGTGTGGATTCAGAGGAGCTTGGGCTTCTGGGAATTGAAATCCAAGAACACCTGGAGTGCCAAGGTTCGCCATCATGGATCTAGGCTTTTGCATCTCCCTAGAAGCCAAATAGCACTGGCTGCAACTCTTTACTCTTAATGTTCATGTTACTTTAAAATCAACAAACAGAAACGTGTGAAGAATTTATCCCAAGTCTCCCCCCACCCCCCTCCAACTTGAATTTTCCACCCCTTAACTCCTATATTTAGCCCACTCTCTTATTGCTATTTTGACTTCTTGGCAGTCTGAGCGTCTGCCTCACTTTTCTAGTTGCTTTCTTTCCTCTCGCTCTGGTGTATTATCTCCCACTGACTCAAATGTTATCAAACATTTAAACCACAAGCCCCTCTCCTCTGCTTTAGGAAATATCTACCTTTGCCACTAAAGTGTCATAAATGCATCTCCTGGCGATTAGAACCAATAAATAAGTTTTTCTCTGTTTCAAAAGAACTACAAACCCCTGGACTTCAGATTCGAGGTGGGTGGCCTTCTGGAACATACAAACCAATGGGACAAGTGAAGGAGCTACTTCGAATGGCTGAGAAGCTAAATAAGATGGTAGCCAGGAAGAAAATGGTAAGAGTAAGCTCATTTGCATGCATTCCTATACTTTTGTCCAGATCTGTGTAAAAATAAGGTGCTCTTCTGCTAATCTAGTCTTTGCTGAACAACACGGAAAATTAGGATTTGTATTTCATTGGAAGGGTTTGAGTAATTATGATTTTCTATTTCTGCAGTATTCTCAGCAAAAAAATAAATTAAAGTTGTCGGTTTATGGCCATGAGATTTTCTTTTCTAGGAGCCTCTTATGAAACACCACAGTAAATTTTCATTGACCAGCCTATGCCTTGACATTCCTGTACATGGTGGGCGTAGTGTGGTCAAGTGTCAGCCTTACACTTGAAGATCTTTTCTGATTCCTTTATTGCTACCATTTCAACCTTTGGTGGTCTTCTGATTTCTTGCCTGCACTCTCTATTTGCATCGATTATTTAACTCACCCTCTGTCAAGTAATATAAAAATGCATATGATTATCTAATCAAAATATTTACAAAAATCTCTCACTATTTCTTCTTTGTCAACAATAAAGTTTAGTTCTTCTGTAGTCATTTTCATCTGATGTTGTTTCTTTGCAGCTTTCTGCCAGTGTGTCTTTGGCATGTCATAAATTGTTGGTGTTTCTTTCATCAATTTTTACTTCTCCATCTGAATCTTGTCCATCTTTCTATATATGTTTTGCACACAGATTAAACAGATAGGGAATGAGAATTAACCTTTGCCTACAGGAAAACCCTAGGAGTTGCTTATCCATTATCCACCATCCACAATAGAATACATCAGAACAGTTAAGAGCTGAGACACACCCATAGACCGAGTTTCTAAAATTCTTTGTTCCATTCTTCTATCTAATCTTCATGTCACCCAAAAAGAAAAGAAAACCATTGGAGACAGTTTATTGTAGGTAAAGGTAAAGATTGCCCTTGCTTGAAAGCCAGTTGTATCTGACTCTAGGGTTCAGTGCTGACCTCTGTTTATAGCCCAAGAGCCAGTGCTGTCTGCGTCTGTAACAGAATGAAGTATGCCCTGTGCTTTAGCCTCTTTCAAAATGGTGATTTCAAATCAGGGGGAGAGAGAAAATATGTAAATATCCTTGCCTCATGAGTTGCCCAGTGGCTTTAGTGAAACGAAACCTAATGTATGATTGACATGTCTTGTTGTAAGATCATTGGTTGGTATCCCTAAGGGGGGAGGCCAAAGGTGGACCCTGTGGGAGGAGATATAACCCAGAGAAGCACGCGCGCGCGCACACACACATGCAGACACAGAGACACTCTCTGGAATGCTGTGCTTTTAAACTGCAAAAATGTAGAAGCTTGAGAGAAAGGGGGGCCCATGGGCTATCCCTTACAGAACCAGTTTGTTTCATTTCCTTGCTTTGAAATGTTTCCTGATCTTTTGATGGACTGCATCCTGTATCCTGCTATGCTTTCAATATACAGTACTTATAAAATACCTGAAGAGACTTGGAGTGATTACTTGGCTCGACACTACATTATCTACACATATCTAGATGCCTGGGTTGTCCAGCCAGGGAGCTGCAACTCAGAAGAACAATAGGGCCTACTCAAGAGTAAGGCAATATATTGTTACAGCATCTGCAGACATTTACATGGAAATGTGGCAGGTATAACTAGACACCAGACTGCACGGAATGCTCTTTACCTTCTCACTGAAGCGGTACCTATTCATGTACAGTACTTGCAATTTCTTGCTTTTGAACTGCTAGGTTGGCAGAAGCTGGGGCAGAGATGAAGGCTCGCTCCTTTGGACCTGTACTGAGCAATGTTGGTGCTAGAAATCCCTTAGTTTATGTTCTCATAACTTATCTTGTTGGATTGGGGCCCGATACGGGCCAGAAGGTCCCGGAGGAGACTGGTCAAGTAAAGACACATGAGGCAAGATGGAGCGAAGACCAGCCGTTTATTGATCAGAAGGCTCTAATCTTTATACTCTGCCTAGCTCGACCGCGTGCATAGGTTGTGCATGGCTGGTACAGGAAAACTGCAAGTCTGCACTTTGAGATTACACAAGTTACTCATCAGGGATGACTTCATCAGGAGAAGTTCCTTATCTATCTAATTTACTACCAGGGGGACATGCATTGTCTACTGCTATCGGGAGTAAACATCTGCCTAAGATGACTCTTGGGCTCAGAGTCTCTGCGGATACAAGATTACCCATTACATGCTGATCGAGTTCATCACCTGGTGATCTTTTGCTCTCTACTGTTCGAACTGCCTGTCAGGTCAGCGATCGGTGAATTAAACTATGACTATTAATCCGCACCCCAATGTCTGTCCCTTCGGAACCAGGCTCCAAGGAGTGTTCCCCCAAGCCGTGGTTCTGTCAGGGACAGTATGCCAATTGCGTGCGCGGAACCCACATTCCCCCTTTATTTGTTTGATTGGACCTGACAGACAGCTCGCCATAGGAGTGGCATGAGCTGACATGGAGTGAGGACATTCTGAGGTTTTCTCCATGGGGGACATATTGAAAGCAATGAGGGAATACATTGTGCGAAACAGCAAACTGCTATCCCCAAAATTGCAACACCCACAATTGCCTTGAGTGTTATTTGCAGCCACCCCAATGGAAACCACGACCAGAGTGAATTCCACCACCCCCACGTGGCATCTTCCTTGATATTCTTAACCAGGGTATGGAGATCTGTGATCTGACTTTGTACCTTGCGAGAGTTGTCCGTGAGGTTAAAACAACACATGCCATGGACTGGCTCGCAACCCAAATGATGTAAGAGCAGGAGGTAGTCTATAGCTTCTCGATTATCCAATATAGCATGGCGAAGCTCCGCTTGCTCTTGATTGAGCATCGCTATCGCCGATGAGGTGTGGTTAATGGCTTTTGCCAATTGCGCAAGCCAATTGACCAATCCTGCGAGTGTTGCCTATGGCTAAGCCTGGCACGCCGAACAAACTGACCGCCAATGAGACGTATTCAGCTTTGCTCAGAAGCCTAATATCACGGTCACACGAACTATCCAGCTGGGTGGCACGAGCGTTCTGTGTGTGGGCAGATATGTTGGTGCTTGGGGCAACCATATCTTTTGTGGGAACCAACAGTGTCAAACGACTGATACAACAGAAAGAATCAGATACATTTGTGGGAATATAGTTCCATGTGTGTTGGTTACATGTAAAAAACCAGCCTGAAGGCAAAGTGACATGAACAAACATTGAGTCAATAGTCTCTGGGTGATTGCAAGTCCAAGTGCTGTTGCCGGGGTCAAGGCAGCGGTGATGTGGCCCTTTGACCGCGGAACAGCCGGTCATGCGAGCACAAGTTGAGTTCGGGCTGATCGCCACTCGGGGAGTGTACAGAGTGGCCGCATCAGCCGGTAGGACTTTTGTGACCTGGGTTCCCCAGTGCGCATATGTCAAATACATGATCTTGTGAAACGGGCCAAATATCCACTTCACTAACCAGTCACCGTGCCTGATGTGCGCACCTGGGGCATGACACACTGGGATGAGACAAGTACTAAGGAGAGAGACAGAATCGGTGGCCTGCCTCAGGCAAAAATCGGACTGATTGACGAGGTTCGCCAATCTTTCCCAGATGTTGTAGTGCAGCTGGGTAGAGAGGTCTCCACCAGGCATCAGATCTTCTGCTTCAAATGAAGCGCCTGGAACCCCTCCCCCCATAAGCAAAGAAAGGATCAAGGTGATCGTCGTCAAGGAATTAAAGGTGATCTGGGAGAGAACCGCAACCACAATGTTCTCTGGAGTTGGTTCTGCATTCTGCTGCCACGCAATGTCAGTCGCCTCCTGGCACAGGGACTTGACAATTCCCCATGTGATTTTTGGTGCTGTCATCGGCTGTCGTCGCCTCCTCCGCCTGGTTTCCCCTGTCAGAGTCAATTCCTCCATCTCCGGCAGCGGGTCTGGGAACACCTGGCTCCACGCCATTGGACTCGAGATGAGGTTTCACACAACGAGCTAGAATCCAGATGACACCTGAAGGAGACATAATTGCGGCATACCCTCTTCCCCACGTTATGAGTGGTACCAGGCCCCTCCAAGAAGGATCCGGTGGCACTCGATAACGCACCATAGGGTGCAGGAGAGCCTCCGTGTGACAGAAGTGCTTCTCCTGCAGAGTGCAATCTGAAAAAACATTGAAGTGGTTGTACATGAACAATACCTTGTTCAGACAATGCTGTGCCTGACTCTGATTTTTGGGGAGGGCTAGTTCCCCCCTTTCTGTTTGTTTGCCAATGTAGGACTTGAGCATCCGATTCACCCGGTCGACAATAGCTTGCCCTTGCGGATTGTACGGAACACCAAAAGAGTGCTTAATGTCCCAGGTGGCCATAAACGTGGCCAGCTGCCTGGAGCTATAAGCCAGAGCATTGTCGGATTTCACGTGCCGTGGTTTACCCATGGCCACGAAACAGGAGAGGAGATGCTATTCCACGTGGGAAGCTGTTTCTCCCTTCTGAGCCGTAGCCCAGACAAACTGTGAAAACGTGTCTATGCAGACGTGCATGAACTGCCATCTCCCAAACTGCGGAACATGTGTGACATCCATCTGCCACACCTGGTTGGTTTCTGTCCTCCGTGGGTTGACACCCCACGAGGGTCCCCCCGCCGCCCCTGCACATTGTGGGCAGGAACGGATTATGCCCTGAGCTTGGGAAAGTGGCAGGTTGAACTGCCGTGCAAGTGCTTTAGCATTTTGATGAAAAAAATGCATGACTTTGTATCGGAGTCGTGAAGACTCCCAGAACTGATTTCTGCTGAATTTCCTTTGCGGCTGCATCTGCTCTGCTATTGCCTGCGGAAATCGGGCCAGGTAAATCCTGGTGACTTCTGATGTGGGCGACATAGAGCGCTTCGGTGCGGTTATGCAAATGAAATTGAGTTGTGAGGAAAAGACCTAACAAGTTTTTGTCTATCGCGGGAGTGATGTAGGCTCCGGGTAGACTGTGAAGCAAATTCCGGACATACTGACTGTCTGTAATTATATTCAAGCGTTCCTTGGCAAAAGTGCGCAAGGCAAGGTTCACTGCTGCCAATTCCGCCCGCTGCGTGGATTTCTGCAGAAGAGTCAGAAATGTGCACCAAGCCAAGTAAGAACTCCATATGTTCGACCCCCATCAGTGAACACTGTCCTGGCTCCCTGAAGAGGAACCAGGGACAATAACTCACACAAGCTGACTGTCTACGTCTGAAGCGAGACAAGTCTGGGGTCTTTCGGCAAATGGTATGCCAAAGATCCTGTAAATCCTTCTAATGCAATCGGAAGTGAGTCACCGAGCTGCATCAGCTGCTGGACCTGATCCTTGATGAATGGAACAACAATTTTCGCTAAATCATGCCCTGAGATATCCCTTGCTCTCAACCTTCCTCGGTAAATCACTGTGGAAACCAGTTCCTGTGGAGGGACGATGTTTAGGGAAGAGGTGTGTGGTAAATACACCCATTCCACGATTTTCGCCCCTCGCTCGGAGTCTAGGCCTATCACTCCGGAGAACATGGCTCCAGTTCGGACTATGTACAGGTTAAGAACAGGAGCATATGGCCCCTGACTAATCCTGTCCACCCATCTCTGGCTGAGAACTTGGTTGACTTTTTCGAGAGTCAAACGAGCCTCTTGCGGAATGTGTATCCAATCTGCTGGCTGCTTACCTAGCATTAGCAGCGAGAAGAGTGGCTTCAAGAGTTCCGTATCTAGCCTGAAATACGGTCTAGCCCAATTGATATTCTCCAGAATCTGTTGCAATTCTACGAGAGTGACTGAATCTTTGAGGTTAATTTGTGGCAAAACTGGTGCCGCGAAAGAACAGAGAATCCGATGGCCCAAGTATGAAAAGGGCTCGGTGCTCTGAACTTTCTCCAGGGCAATGAGCAACCCCTTCTCCCCCAGAGTGGTCTGGAGGTCTTTAAACATTTCGCTGCCAAGTTGCGGCGCTGCGATCAAAATATAATCCATTAAATGACATACCAAGACTGTGGAGTGAAGGTTTTGAAACTTTCCCAGTGCATCGTGAATGTAAACTTAGCACAGAGTGGGTGAATTGAGCATCCCCTGTGGCAAATATTTCCACACGAAACGTTGTGTAGGCTCTCTGTGGTTCACGACTGGCACCATAAAAGCGAACCTTTTCCGATCCCTTACATCTAAAGCAATAGTGTAAAAACAGTCTTTCAGGTCTACGACCAGGATCTCCCAACCCTCAGGGATCATGTTTGGATTTGGGATGCCGCATTGAAGCGGACCCATTGGCTTATTGATCTCTCTTAGATCGTGAAGGATTCGCCACTTCCCTGACTTCTTTTTAATGACGAATGTGGGTGAATTCCAGGGACTGGTGGACTGTTCTATGTGTCCTGCATCTAATTGTTCTTTAACCAGCTGTTTTAGGGCGACTAATTTTTCCCCTACGAACGGCCATTGCTCTACCCAGACTGGCGTGTTGGTAAGCCACTTGAGCGGTAAAGCCATTACCCGAAGGTAAGAGTGGCACAATACTGTTGCAAGATGTCCCGTCCCCAGAGATTGACGTGCCGAATGACCGCCGTGCCGTCAGCTTCGGGAATCATGACTTCCACCCAATCTCGGCCTCTAAATGTTTCCTGAACGCCACCTACCCCCCCCCCCCCACACACACACACACACTTTGGAGACCGGCTCGAGAGTGGCCACTGACTCTGGCTGACCACGCTGACATCAGCTCCCATATCTAACAATCCGTCAAAAGGTTTTTTGTTCAAAAATACCTTTATGACTGGTCGCCGCTTCCACTCTATGTTGGTTTCCACTGTCGCTAAGATCTGGTATCCTTGTACTGCCCCTTCTGTGCTCGAGCGGTCTGCCGACCTGGACTCTGAGCTGTCCCTGAGCCTTTCCTGGCTGCCTGCTTGCGGGTGACAAGGAACCATGATCAGTTGCACTAATGTGTCTCCTTTGTGAATGGTTTGTGGTAGGTGTGTCCAAAGTTGAACCTGGAGTACACCCGAAAAATTGGAATCAATGACTCCTGGAATCACAAGGATTCCTCGTGTTCCTGCGATACTGCGGGGCAAAACTAAACCTATATAGCCCTTAGGCAGGGGTCCCATGTATTGGGAATCAACCAGATAGACTGTGCCTGGCAAGTCACATGTGACTTCTGACTGGCAAGTCAAATCTAGTCCCGCACTGCCCTTAGGTCTGGCCTGTGCCTCCGGAATGCAGGGTGGAATGTTCCGTGATTCTAATCTAGCTCTGACTCCTCCAGAGCGACTGTGGTCTCTGTTTGAACCGGGGCCAGAGACAAGCCCACGCTCCAGTTTCCCGAAGTCGGACAGTTCCTGGCCCAGTGAAAGCCGTTGTTACATCGTGGACATGGGGTGGTCGGAGCCTTGGGACGACCTGTGTTTTGGCCATTACCCTTCTTGGATCGGCATTCTCTAGCGAAATGACCGATCTTGCCACAAGTGTGACATGCTCCCTTAGTTTTGCCTTTGGGTCTCCTACCGCCTTGCACCGGCGCTGCTAACAGACCCATTTTATAGGAATCTGTACCAACGTCGGCACAAGCCCTGATCATGTCAGTAAGCATCAAATCGGGACGATTGTCCAGTGACTACAACATTTTACAGCAGTCAAGGTTGGCGTTGTCTGTTGCCAGCTTCATCATAAGCTCCTGCTGGGCTTGTTCGTTGTCTATCTGCCTACTGATCGCTTCCTCCAATCTGTTAATGAAGTCCATGTAGGACTCCTGGGCACCTTGTTTAACTGCTGTGTAATTTTTGCCTGCTTTGCCAGCTGCTGGGGCCTTGAGATAAGCCCTAAAGGCATCTCAGCCGCCAATTGGAGCATGGCGATTGGCAAGGCGGTCTTGTGCATCGATGGTTTCGAACTGACCCAACCCATATAGCTGGTCAGGAATTACTGCTCCTCCCATCCTGGCAGCCCTTGCCTGTGCTTCAAGTCGATACTCACTGTCTCAGAGCAAATACTGGCTTGGATTGAGCATCATTCTCATGACAACCTTCCAGTCGTATGGAATGAGCATCATTGTCTCACAAATCTGCTGAAGTGTACCTCTAGTGAAACGACTCTGAAGTCCCATTTCTGTGATTGCTTTCCGTATTGCCATGGGCAATTTGTACGGAACCGCTGAGTGGATCGTTTGCTGTTGACCGTGAGGGCGTACATCTCTATGCGGACTGGGCACAACTGCCTAAGTTCAGCTAGTTCTTCCGCTGATAACTCCCCTTTGATGGTTTCCTCTTCTACCATGCGCTGAATGGAACTTTTAACTGTTTGGGAACTTTTAACTGTTTGGGAACCGTCAGTGTTTCCCAAACCTTGAATTCCTTCAGTGGCGTCTGCAGCTGCCGCTGAAGGAAAGCTCCCTAAACTTCTCTGTTTAAGCTGAATTGTCGGCTAGAGACCCATCGGGGCTGATGGTTCTGACTGCGCTGTGGGGTTCTCGGTCTCTATCGGGACTGGGTCTACCTCTGTGATGAGCTTCCTACACTTACTCCATGTGCTGATTACCTTAGCTGGGGCTCTTGGTTCTTGCTTAATGCAGGTCCCTATCCTGTCCCAAAGTTGGAGGCTTCACATGCCCGTTTCTGGATAAAACAGACAGTGCTCCCCCAAGTACACCAAAAGATCCGCTAACTGGGCGCTGTGAATGCGAGTACGGTTTACCCTGGCCAGGACCTTGAGTTCCATTAAGTGAACTCTCTGGTTAGCGGTCAGACTTGACCTCTGTGAACAAGTCCCCATATTACCTGCCGGTCCGTTGAAGCTGCCTCCGTCGGACGAGTTTACACGTCTCAGATGTAGGTAACTGGATTTGGTGCGATGAACCTCTGGGAAGGAATCGGAATGTGGACTGCCACCAGAGGCCCTCGGTGGCCTCTGTGATGGTGTCAGGGTTCACAGCTGACCCTGAGTGGAACACGTTTCCGATGCGCAAGATGCCTCAGAGCTTTGGAGAGTGCTCTGCCTCTGGAATGCCTCACCTCTTAGCGTAGCTGAATTCAGATCGGATGGCTTTCCGACCTGCACTGCTCCATAACCTCCGGGATGACTTGGACGCGATTCTGGCGTAGAATCGGACCAAGGATGTCGCTTACTCACAAGTAGGATCACGTCGGAGTCACCATATGTTGGATCGGGCCCCGATGCAGGCCAGAAGGTCCCAGAGGAGACTGGTCAAGTAAAGACACACGAGGCAAGATGGAGCGAAGACCAGCCATTTATTGATCAGAAGGCTCTAATCGTTATACTCTGCCTAGCTCAAACGTGTGCATAGGTTGTGCGTGGCCGGTACAGGAAAACTGCAAGTCTGCACTTTGAGATTACACAAGTTACTCATCAGGGATGACTTCACCAGGGGAAATTCCTTATCTATCTAATTTACTACCAGGGGGACATGCATTGTCTACTGCTATCGGGAGTAAACATCTGCCTAAATTGCTCTTGGGCTCAGAGTCTCTGCAGATACAAGATTACCCATTACATGCTGATCGAGTTCATCACCTGGTGATCTTTTGCTCTCTACTGTCCGAACTGCCTGTCAGGTCAGCGATCGGTGAATTAAACTCCAATGTCTGTCCCTTCAGAACCAGGCTCCAAGGAGTGTTCCCCCAAGCCGTGGTTCTGTCAGGGACAGTATGCCAATTGCGTGCGTGGAACCCACATTATCTGAACCTGTAGGAAAATTAAATGTAAACCTCTCTAGCTACTCTGTCTGTGTGTGTGTGCGTGCAACAGCAATACTGTACCTCTACTCTTTTCCAGAAACCTCTTAAAAGACCAGACGCGGCCCACAAGCTGTCAGTTTCATCAATGATTTTTTTCCTCTTTCTAGGAAGGAGCCCTTGAGCTGCTGAAAAAACTCACCAGCTTCACAATGACCATTCAGCTTCTTCAGGTATGGCAGAATAAAAATGAAGAAATGATATGTAGTTATTTCTTTTTAATAATCTAATGTAGTGCAAAGTAGAGCACTTTATTAAAACATTTCAAGGAACAGCAACCTTTCAGATAATAAGACTGTACCAAAAAATGTTTCAGACAAGCAAAACATCAGAATTGTTATCAACACAGAAATTTGAATCAGTACTATCCTCTCAGCAACACTAAAACTATGTTTTTCTGTCTAACTCCACTCCTAAGAGGTGCAAGTAGCTAAATATGGACTTCATATATTTCCACACATTACAAGCTGAACTTGTTGAATGGAGAATTCTGAATCTTGCTGTCCAAAAAATCCAACTTTTTAAATGACTTGGCAGTACAAGGGACAACCTTCTTCATATATAGCATGCTTTGGTTCTTAATATTAATATTGCTTCTCCTTCCCTCAGAGAACAAGAATTGGAGTGGCTGTCAACACAATCCGTAAGCACTGTAAAGAAAAGGAAGTTGTAGCTTGGGCAAAAATCCTTATCAAGAAATGGAAGAAATTGTTGGGTAAGAGACTAACATTAGCTTTGTCAAAAAAAGCTTTACGAACAAACAAGAATGGGATTTTCTTTCTGTTTGAAAATCTGCCACACAATGTTGGTAGTAGGTGCCATCAGTAGGGACTACAGGGTGAGACATTTAAGGAGATGTTCCACACCCAAACTGAATTTCCACAGCTGAGCTCTAATCCATACCTTTTGCATCCATTGCTCCTTCTGATACACCACACTGGGTATGCCAAGCAATTACTGATTATTCGATTTGATCAAAGAAACTGGGTAACAATTGCTAATACTTATTTAAAACTCAGCCCCTGCCTTCAGAAATATAAACCAGGTCAATCAGAAAGTTCAGTTTCACTTACCAGTGATAACTTTCGTTCTTCGAGTATATAGTTTGTGAATACACACTCATGGGTTATGCGCCTGCGCAGAACGGCCGATCGGAGGCTTGAAAAGCTATTGGTCAAAAGTTTTGGCGGTAAGACCGCCCACCGTACCGCCCACCCTGAGGCCCCCGCGCGCCATTTTACCTCAGTTCCATACTTAAGCCAAGCACAGGATAAACCAATTGATCTCATCCGTGCAGCTCAAGAGGGGAGGCAGGGTGGGTAGTGTGTATTCACAAACTATATACTCGAAGAACGAAAGTTATCACTGGTAAGTGAAACCGAACTTTCTCCTTCGTATAGTTTGTGAATCCACACTCATGGGAGATTAGCAAGCTCACACTTACTTGGTCGGTGGGCAGTCGGATGAGATGATCCCACGATGAAGATGATGACGGTCAGGCAGGGTGAACTGTCAAGGGCGATGGGTCCGGAGACCCCGAGTGAGGACGACACGGCCAAGCCTGACGTCCGCAGTGGCTCTGGTGTCCACCCTGTAGTGCTGGACAAATGTAGAAGGTCTGGACCAGGTGGCAGCCTTACAGATGTCCTCAAGCGGTGTGCCCTCCAGGAAGGCCGTGGATGTTGCAACCGCTCTGGTAGAGTGCGCCCTGACATGCGGTGGAGGGGGCAGCGATGCCGACTCGTAGGCCAAGTAGATGGTAGAGGTGATCCATTTGGAGAACCGCTGCGCTGAGATGGGTTCACCTTTGGACTTGCCCCCATACGCCACGAAAAGGCGTTGCGACTTCCTGAACTCCCTTGTCCTGCTGGTGTAAAACAATAAAGCCCGTTTGACATCCAGCGTGTGCCAAGTCCTTTCTTGGGCGTCAGCGGGGTTCTGGAAGAATGTTGGCAAGGAGATAGTCTGTGCCATATGAAACTGGGAGACCACCTTGGGGAGGAAGGTGATGTCCGGTTGGAGCACCACACGGTCATTGAAGAACTGGAGAAAGGGTGCGTCCGCCCGCAGGGCGACCAGTTCACCAGCTCGTCGAGCAGACGTGATGGCCACCAGAAAGGCTGTCTTCCATGTGAGGAGACGAGCATCCGCGGTAGCCATGGGCTCGAAAGGAGTCCTGGTGAGCGCGTTAAGGACGGTAGAGAGTGACCATTGGGCCGTCGGAGTCCTGACCGGCGGGAAGGCATTCCGCAATCCCTTGAGGAAGCGTTTCACCGTTTGGTCGCGGAAAGCGCCAGAAGTGGGCGAGCCAGCTGGAGAGTGAGCCACCACCGCTGCGAGGTGTACTCGGATGGAGGCGATGCTGAGGCCAGACTCCGCCAGATGGAGGAGGTAGGTCAAGACGTCCTGCAGTTCCACCTGCGAGAGGGGGGTCTGCTGAGATGCCAGGAAAGCACAAAAGCGTCTGTATTTGGAAGCGTAGGACTTCCTTGTGGACGGGCGCCTGGCTAGCTCCAGGATCCTGGACAGTCTGGGGTTATCCTCCACGCGGTGAGGTGGAGGCTGGGCAGGTCCGAGTGGTGGAGCTGGCCCTGCTCCATCTGGAGGAGCGTTGGTGACTCCGGTAGCGTGCGATACTGAGATGACATGCGCAACAGCAGCGGAAACCATGGTTGGCGAGGCCATGCTGGGGCCACTAGGATGGCTCTGGTCCTGTGCTGGAGCATTCTGGTGAGGACCTTCTGGACCAGGGGAAATGGAGGAAAAGCGTAGAAATAGTCCTGATCCCACCGTTTCATGAAGGCATCGCCCTCGGAGTTGGCACCGATGCCCGCCCTGGAGCAGTACCTGTGGCATTTCGTGTTGGACTCCGATGCGAAGAGGTCGATGTTCGGAGTCCCCCAGGCCTCGCAGAGCGACTGGAACACCTCGTCGTTCAGTTCCCATTCGTGGGTCGTCGAGGTGAGGCAGCTGAGATGGTCGGCCAGGACATTCAGCTTGCCCTGAATGTGCACTCCAATCGGGAAAATGTGCCTCTCCAGGCACCACTCCCAGAGTTGCACAGCGAGGTAAAGAAGGGTGGTGGATCGTGTTCCTCCCTGCTTGTTCAGGTACGCCACAGCCGTGGTGTTGTCCGAGGCCACTTGGACCGCCTTGCCCATGAGCAAGGTCTCGAAGGAACGGAGGGCCTTCCAAATGGCCAGCAGCTCCAAGTAGTTGATATGGTGCACCATCTCCTGAGGCGACCAAGGGTTGTTGACCGTGAGAGTCCCACAGGCAGCCCCCCAGCCGAGGTTGCTTGCGTCGGTCAATATTTGCAGTGAGGGTTGCGGGGGGTAAAAACTCTTCCCCGTTGCCACGTTGAGTGGTGTCGTCCACCACACCAGCTGGTCCCTCAGCTCCGGGGACGAAGTTAGCCGTTTGGACTGACTCTCCCGGAGCGCATCGAATTCGTGCAGAAGCCACGACTGTAGGGACCGGAACTTTAACTTGGCGTGAGGGACCACAGCCGTCGTTGAGGCCATAAGGCCTAGCAGTCTTTGAGCCTTTTTCGCCCGGATGCACGGTTTGGTGCGTAGGTCGTTCACTCCCTGCGCGATGTCCTGCAGGCGCTTCTGGGGTGCAAAGGCTCTGGTGGCAAGCGAGTCGAGTACTGCTCCGATGTACTCGACGCATTGAGAGGGGATCAGCTTCGATTTGGTGAAGTTGATCCTGAGGCCGAGACTCTCCATGAGGTGGACCGTGAACTGCATGTCCCGAATGGCCGACGAGCTGGTGGGGGATACGATCAACCAGTCGTCGATGTATGGGAAGACCCTGATTCCCCGCTGGCGAAGGAAGGCGGCCACCGGAGCCATGCATTTGGTGAAGACCCGCGGTGCCGTGGCCAGACCGAACGGTAGACATCGGTACTGGTAAACCGAATCGCCGATGCGGAATCGAAGGAACCTCTGGTGCTCCTCGAGGATGGAGACATGGAAGTAAGCGTCCTTGAGGTCTATGACTGTGAACCAGTCCCCTTTGTTGATGAGGGGAAGGACGGTCTGCAGGGTCACCATCCGGAACTTCCTGGTGTGGATGCATTTGTTGAGGCGGCGCAGGTCCAGGATCGGGCGAAGTCCTCCGTCCTTCTTCTGGACCACGAAGTACCTCGAGTAGAAGCCGTTGTCCCAATCGGGCGGGGCCACCCGCTCGATGGCTCCCTTGGACAGAAGAGTTGATATTTCTTCCTCCAAATGGGGGGACGAGGTGGTGAAACGATGTCTTCCTACCGGAGGCGCCCGCACGAACTCGATGGCGTAGCCAGAGGACAAGATCCTTAAGACCCACCGGTCGTCCGTGATGCCCGACCATACCTGAAGGAAGTTCCGGAGGGGGAGGTACGGGAGATGGAGCGTGAGAGACTCGGCCGTCGCAGCTTCAAACGCGCGACTTGGACTTAGCGTCCGAACGCTTGCCGTGTCCGTAGGGTTGGTAGCCCGGCTTGTGCTGGCGTCGTTGTTTGTAAGAGCCAGATCTGGGCTGCTCTACGGGGCCACCCTGTTGTTGCAGGTTCCCCTGGTAGCGCCGCGTGAAGGGCTGGAACCTCGGCCTGGCAGGCGGAGCCGACGTGGTGAGCCCCAGAAACTTGGCGGTGGAGTTGGTCTGCCGCATTTCATTGAGGACCTTGTCCGTGTCTTGCCCAAAAAGGCCTTGCCCATCAAAGGGAAACTCCTCGATGAGCTTCTTCATAGCGTCATCGAGGGAGGTGCCCCTAAGCCAGGCGTGGCGGCGGAGCAGGATCGCAGACGACATGTCCTTCGCCGCATAGTCATTTATATGCCTGGCGGTTCGCATCTGTTGCTCCGCCAGGAAATCGCCCTCGGATGCCAGCGCGTCGATCCGTTTCTGGGCGTCGGCAGGTAACGTCGCCGTTTCGGCCTTCACCCGCTCCCAGAGGTGAGACTGGTACAGGCCCATGGCAGCCGAGTAGTTGGCGGCACGGAGGAAGAGGGAACCGGTGGCGTAGAATTTGCGGCCCACCGCGTCCAGCTTCTTCCCCTCCGGGGTCGACGGAACCGGGAACCCGCTGGAAGGCCTTGACCACCAGGGAATTCGGCAGGGGATGTGCCTGCAGGAACTCGACATTCTCGTCCAGGACTCTATACATGCCGTCGAGCCTGGACGAAACGGAGTGCGCCGACACCGGCTTCCTCCATGTTGCCTTCGCCGACGTCAGCATGGACGGAAGCATGGTGATATGGACCGGCCGTACCGCACGCCTGTCCAGTTTTGCGGTCATTTGGTCCTCACCTTCCAGTGGCGGCTGGTCCACCTTCAGGTTCAACGCGGTCCCCAGGCGCGTCAGCATGGCCGTGAGCGAGCGTTGATCCTCACCACGCGGTGGGTCAACCGCGCCGATGGCCTGGTCCGGCGTCCGCTCGGCGTCGACGTCTCCCTCGTCCTCCTCTGAAGAGGCGCTGGAGTCATCGGAGGACGAGGGAGGAACTCTTACATCCACGTCGGGACCGCGCCAGTACGGCCTGGGCGGGCCGACGGGATGGGAGTCCACCGCTTCAACGACTGGACCAACCCGCGACGATGTGGGTGGGCCAGCGGAGCGGACACTCAACCCTCGGGAGGTCGGTGGGGCCACAGCAGGGCCAGCATCCCTGGGGCTTGCAGTGGTCGGTACCGGAGCCGCAGAGGCCGCAGGCATGGAGGTCTGAAACCGGTTGGCAAAAGTCTGAGCCATGACCTCAAACATCTCCTTCAGGAACTCCCTGTGGGATGGGTCCCCCACCGTCGGGAGCGACGAAACGGTGGCCGACGAAACGGTGGCTGGCTGGGTCGGCGACGAAACGGTGGCCGGTAAAATCGGCGACAAAATGGTGGCCGGCATGGTGATCGCCGCGTCGTCGAGCGTCGGAGTCCTGGGCCTTGGGGAGACGGAGGCCTGCCTCATAGGCGAGCGGGCCCTCCCACGAGGCGGTGACGGGAGTACCTGAAGTGGGCGAGCTGGAGCCCCAGCCCTGCGTCCTTTTTCAGGCGAACCCGAGGAGGACCGTCCTCCCCAGATGGAGGACCCAGGAGACGGACATCTCGCGACCAAGTATGGTGGCGAAGGTCCCGGAGACACAGGGGTGTGCGGAGTAGGCGGGAGCGATCGCCTCTTCTCCGACCCGCGCTTCTTTTTCTTGTCTCCGTTCTTGTCCCTCTTCTTCTTCTTCTTGATGGTGGCGGAAGAAGAGGTCGAAGGCGGCGGAGGCCGAGAGACGCTAGCCGAGGTAGAAGCGGCCACAACGGGAGCCAGAGAGAGTTCCATCAGGTGCGCTTTGAGCCGGTAGCTCCGGTTTTGCACGGCCAGACGGGTGAATTTCTTGCAGTGGGGGCAAGCCTGGCTCTGATGAGACTCTCCGAGGCAGAAAAGGCAGAGGCTATGCCCGTCGGAAGCCGGAAACTTTTTCAGGCAAGCCGAGCACTGTTTGAAGGCCGCGGCCATCAAAGAAAAAATTCTTCCAACCGGGGTGGCGATCCTGCCCGAAGGACAAGATCACCGAGAAAAATTATTGAAATTTGCCAAAAGACTTTCCCTCAGAAGGGCGAAAAAATTGAGGAAGCTCTCAACGATCGTCCTGCTGCTACGGCGGAAAGAAGAGAACTGAGGTAAAATGGCGCGCGGGCGCCTCAGGGTGGGCGGTACGGTGGGCGGTCTTACCGCCAAAACTTTTGACCAATAGCTTTTCAAGCCTCCGATCGGCCGTTCTGCGCAGGCGCATAACCCATGAGTGTGGATTCACAAACTATACGAAGGAGAACCATGGATCAATGCCATACCTGCTCCTGTCCCACTTTTTTCAGCTGGGTATGAGTTGCAGGTCCTCTTTTTGAGTTTCTGCTCTCTTTCTTCTTATTATTGAGATGTTTTATTGTTATATTGTTCATGGCAATTGATGTTGTATTGCTCATTTTTTCTTGATATTGTATTTGTATTGTAATATGTTTTTTTTCAAACTATTGTAATTATCGTAATAATTATTGATTTCTTGCATTATATTATTATTGTATTATTTTATTTGGTGCATTTTCTAGGTTTTGTATTTGTTTTTCTTATGCTTGTAAGCCACTTTGAGTTGCTTTTAGCAAAAAAAAGTGGGGTGTAAATAAAACTTTGATTGATTGATTGATACCAGATCACTCTTTGATTGATTGATTGATACCAGATCACTCTTTTTAATGGGTAAAATAATATATGTATTTCAGACCTTCAAGCATAGGGTTGCCATAATTCTCTTCCACAAAACCGGGACAGAAGTAAAGGTTTCCCTTGCTCGAAAGCCAGTCGTATCCGACTCTAGGGTTCAGTGCTCATCTGTTTCAAAGCCAAAGAGCCAGTGCTGTCTGCTTCTGCAGACGTTTCCGTGGTCATGTGGCAGACATGACTAGACACTAGAGTGCATGGAACACTCTCTTTTCTCTCCCTTCCCGTGACTGCTTCTCTCTCCTCCCCCCCCCCCCCGTGACTCACTCCACTCGCACGCTCTTCCCTCCATGCGGCACGGGGCAGGAGGGAATTTGAGGGTGGGCAAACTGCTAACTCAGGGTGGGCAAAGCCTACCCTGGCCACCCCCTGGTTAAGACCCTGCCTGAAACTGGCACTCTCTCACACACATATCTATTGGACTTCTGGAGACTTTCTATTTGCATTAGTTTACCCGATCTCCTCCTCTTTTGGCCACCAGGCCGCTGCGGCTGCTGCTACAGACACTGACTGGTGGTTAAGCACAGGCGTTGCTCTAAGGCAGCAAGAAAAAGGCGTGCTTTCCCCCCCTTCAAACTAAGAACATGCCCCTTGGTTTGATCCGGGAGTTTTCAATGATTTTTATGGAACTGGCCGGGACAGTTACAACCCAGGAAATTCCTGGTTTTCCATGATGTATGGCAACTCTATTCAAGCAGAAACTACCCCCCTCTGCTTAGATAGGCGCTGTTAGAAGAAATCTGTGTAGTTTGGTCAACAAAATATCTGGGAAATGGTCATTAATTAATCCCTTAAACAAAGGGGCTAAATAATGAGAATCATTATGTCTTTCAAAACTAAGTTGTGCTGCAGATTATAACTAATAATGGCCACTGGGCAAATAGCTCTATTATGCATTCATTGACCTTGCTTATTCAGATACAGTATTTGCTTCATTGATATCTTATTAGTTTATTAGTTAGAAGTAAAAGCATTTCGCTTTTCTACTGAAATTTAGTGATGAGCGTGGAAAAGTGAAGCCAGTACTATTTTGGAACCAATCAGTCTAGCTCATCATTAATGTTGTTGAATTCTCTTCAGGTCAAAATCCTTCCCAAATCTGTGGTTCCCTACAGTAACAGAAATAAAACTCTGTTAGCTATGGCCTTACCAAAAACAAAAACAAACCCCTATAGCAGTGGTGGCGAACCTATGGCACACGTGCCACACAGGGCACAAAGAGACCTCTCTGTTGGCACTTGCACCGTCTCCCCATCACAGAGCTCACCCCACCCTTCTGCCCAGCAGTCCAATGGGAATGCTTCCTCCCCCCCCCAGCACAGAGTTCACCCCGCCCCTATGTTTGGTCACTTGGTCTTTAAAAGGTTCACCGTCACTGCTCTATAGTATCGGTTTAAGGAAGAGATGGATTACAGTATATGCCCTTTTTTCTATTGCAGAATTGTCAAAGAAGCAGAAGTGTAGAATGGAGAAAGAGGGCAGTGTACCTGGCTTGAATGGTACAAATCTCCACCAAAGGAATCCCTGCAAGACTCCTAAAGGAGAGCAGAAAGATCGGTATTACCATATCAGAAACTTTCACAAAATCAAGTCTGTAATGAATCATCCTCTAAAATATTGTGTGGATGTTGAGAGATACAGGATCTGGCTCATTTACTGGTGTGTCAATAACTACCAGATACATGTACTGATGAAGATTTAATTTTGGTTAACGACAAAGCCAAGAAAGTGGTTTCATTTTGCCAGTCTAAAGTTTGATCAGGACATGAAAAAAGAAGAAAAAACCCTTTATGGAAACCTGTTAATGCTATTCTAATATACTAATACACTGTATCAGCACTCGTCATCATCGTCTGCAACAGTTTACAGTAATTTTGCTGTAAGAAACGTCCCAGAGAACGCATTAATCACATTAACCGAGGCTCCACTGTACTTTTTTTCCTGCCCCAGGGCACCTGGAGGCCAGGTCTTGGAGGCCAGCTGGTTCTGGGCTGCCTTCACCCTCCAAGGTAATCAGGAAAAACGCCACTGGCGTGAATTTGTTTAAGGTGGACACCAGCTTGCAATGAAGTGACCCACACACTATGATCTCGGAGCCATCTCCTGCGGCACACATGAAATGAAACATGCAGGATTTAACACCGGGACTGCAACGGACTGCCGCAGGCTTGAGGATATGGACATGGTGCGCCTTCACAGCCAGTCCATCTGGCATGGCCTCTTCCACCTCCATGACCGTTGGGAATCAGAGTTTCTCCTCTGTTCATTTTGCCGTTGGGCACCAATATTATTGTTGTTGTTGTTTGACTTGTATATGATGGTTTCCAGTTGCATTTCCTCCACACAGGGGACCATCACTCTGTCTAAAGGGGCTCATCCACCTGTAGCCATTGGCCCTTTTAGGGAGCTAGGTTATTTACCGCCACCCAACATCAGCATTGAGTCACTGGTTGTACAGTCTACTCCATTACCGTAGCGGGATGTTCAGCCAGATGAGAATCGGCACTAGCCTTGTTTATTTTTATTTTTTTTACACAAAACAAAATTTTGTGAGGCAGATTTTATTTACTTATTATATTTACACCCCACCCATCTAGGAAATTTTCCTACTGTGATATTGTGTAAGATTATGTCCTTGCAGTCTTCAAACATTAAGCCCAAATGTCTACATCACCACACAACCACCCAGAGACAAGTACTGTCCTTTGAAGTAGTAGTAATAAAGGAGTGGCAAATGAATAGGTTTTAATGAAATGACCTTTACTTCAGCGTAAAGGAATGGATCACAGAACAACAACAGCAAAAATAGAGGCCACTCCTGAAATAAAAATAAATTAAACAAGAGACAACATTCTGCCCCCTCTTCCAATATCATGGTTTTCCTTTTCTCTCCCCAGAAAAACATCTACAGATTCCAGCACAGCTGCACCTCCTAATGGTGTTTGGAAAAACTGTGCTAAGATTAAAATGGAAAGGTATGTGAGAATTTTCTTTCATAGAAGGAGAATGAAACAAGCAGGAAAAGGACGACTTTTGGGGAGTTTAAATTGTAAATTACAATTCATTAAAATCCAAGATGGCCAGTAACTCAACCAGAATAACAATCCTAAACTCTGATTATGAGAAATTAGAAAAGACTGGGTAAAAACTAAAACTGCTAGAGAATGGGATTGAAATCTTAAGGACTTCCTTTATAGAGAATTTGAATTGAATTCTAGCAGTAGCACTAAATGACAACTTCCTTTTTTATTTCTAGAGAACAAATAAAAGAAAATAAATTTTTATTAATTTCTTTTTTCTGATTAGCTTTAAATGGAGACGATGTTTTGAAGTTGTCTTTGAAGTTCAATAAAATGAACTAGGAATAATAAATTATTATTGTGCATGTCATTGTATGGGTATTGCATTTACAGGCCTTTGATTATATCCAATATTTTTAAACTATTGCAAATTAAAAATAGGACTGTTGTGGTTTAGTGGTTAAGAGGCTGAACTTGATGACCAGAAGGTCGGCAAGTCAGCAGTTCAAGACCTTAGTACTACATGATGGAGTGAGAGTCCATCATCTGTCCCAGCTCTTGCCAACCTTGCAGCTGAAAGGCAAGAAATTGCAAGTAGATAAATAGGTATTGCTTTGGCAGGAAAGGTAACAGCATTCTATGTGCTCTGTCAACTAGTCGTACCTGCCACATGACCATGGCTTTAAGTATTGATGATCACTGACTCCTAGAGTTGGACATGACTGGCTTTCAAGCAATGTAGACCTTTAGCTTACCTAAATTAAAAAAGATTATGTTGCCATTTTGAATTTGTTTATCCCCATTGTAGGAACACCATAACACTATGACATATTGGGGGGGAATACTTAATCTTTAAATTTGCCTAATTTAATTAATGTAATGGAGAGATGTACTTTCCTTTTGTCAACCATTAATATTCTGCCTGTTTTGGACAATGTGAGGAAATAAAGTAGGGAAACCAGTTAATTGCTAGTGAAAGATGAGTTGTAAATTTAATTTCAGAAATGCCTTCTCGTTAATGGAGGGATTTTTACATTGTAATACTATTCATTTCATGTCTGTCTTCATTTAATTCTCTATGAGTAATTCAAATGTTATGTCTGACATGAAATATCTTTGGCTATTGATTTTTAACATACCAGACTAAGCTTTAACACCAAGCCTACTACCAAGGACAACAGGGTAGCCATTTGTCAAAATTTCTTTGTTTAATTGATAATTTGGTGTGGTTTCGACTTTATTGAAGGAAGAACCTGTAGGATTTTCTGCCTCAGGAGATGAAATAAATTATCCAGAAAGATTGTGAAATTAATTGATCAGACTGGGAAACTTGACATGGGGTTAGAGTGTGGTAATGGTTTTGTAATGGAAAGGCATTGGAAAATGTTCAATTTCACATTATGACAATCTATGAAAAGTTATGCTCTGTTTAGCTCCAGCAGCAAAGAAGGGTGTGATGCCCTTGAAACACCCACAAGTCCTGTCAGTCCAGTATTGGCACCGTCTACTTGTTTTGAATCTATTCGGGAAAAATGCATAGAGATGATCTCTGCAGCCCTGAAAATGGATGGTAAGGGACGGGGGGGGGGGGGGGCGGGAATCCAATTCAGGAAGCAATTCACAGCCTGGGTGGGAGGGTCCATGGAAAAAGTTGGGATGGGAAATGCGCTACATATTCAGGCTACTGGGATATGCCATCTACATTTTGGAATTTCTCAAAGATGGATGTATAGTCGTGATGGAGAACCTTGGCTCCCGTGAATCCACACGAATGAGTTTACTGTGACTCATCCAGCCCGCGCCCTCCCTCATTGCTCCAGGAAGCAGAAGTAAAACGCGCCTGTGTTTCTATAAATCATAAAAAACACATATATCATTGTTTCACGCAGTTGAACCAGTTTGACTTAATTTTTCTTTTTGTACTTTATTTTCCTTAGATCATTATAAGGATTTCCGAGTTAACTGTGAGAAGATCGCAGCTGAAATAGAAGAGAATATCCTCGGTTCATGTCACTGAGCTACAGCCTGGGACCAGGAGATGCATTCTCCAGATAGTGATGATTTACTACTCCTGTTTCACTAGTCAGGCTAGCAAGATCTGGTGGGAACTAGAACAACAATTGCCAGTTTTCTAGTGCTAAGATTAAAAATGGGAATTAACAACCAATACTCATCAATGTTAGTTTAGCTCAGGGGTTGCCAACCTAAGGCCTGCGGGGCACGGCACCATTTCATGTTCCCCCCACCCCTCCAAGGGCATCCAATAAACAAAATGCCCACCCCTTTTAAGCTGTTGGGAGAAAATGGCTGCCCCCCATCGTGCAGGCAGGGCAAAATGGCCATCTGGCCCTTGAAGCTGACTGAGAGAGCATGACCCCCCCCAGCTTGAAAAGGTTGGGAATCCCTGGTTTAGGTGGTTACTTTAGGTCAGTGTTTCTCAACATTTTCAGGTCATGGGCCTGACCACACCTCCTGGACAACTGATCGGGCTGGTCATGTGGTTCCTCCCACCCAGAAGCAGAAGTGAAATGTGCCCTGTGCATACACAGAACGCATTTAATAGCATTCTGCACAAGCGTGGGGTGTGTTTTACTTCCACTTCCAGTGGCGGTGAGGGTGGTGGGGGCTGAATAAATTGGCATTGAGGGCCAGGTCTGGCCCACGAGCCGTAGGTTGCAAATACCTGCTTTAGGTGGTTAATGCATAAATTATTTAAGAAAGAAACTGCACACAAAAATCATTCAGTTCTGGATTACTGTGAAAAACCACTCCAATTTTCAATGCAATAAAAGTTTACCAAAATGTACCTGTATGTTAAAGCAATGTTCCCGAACCTTTGGGTTTTGGACCTCAATTCCCAGAAGCCTAAGTCAATTCCCCAAAGCACTGATCAGCCAATGTACTGACTTTGGATTATGGGAATTGAAGTCCGAAACCCAAAGGTTGGGGAACACTGTGAAAGGATACTGCATATCTAATGCATATATCAAAAATATTTTTTAAATGAGTAACAAATTAACAGCCCTGGCTGCTGCAATCAGATAAGGAAACCTGGTTTATATTTTGTAAACTCAGAGCTTGCAAAAGTAACTTTTTTGGAATATAATTCCTGGAGTGTTTGTTTTGCCCAAAATATTTGCTGATCTGAAATTGCAGGGTGAAATGGGACATGCAGACCAAAAAAAGTGATAAATCTACCTAGTCTATTACAATTTTGACCTAAAGATTCAGAAGCATCAGTACTATCCAAAATCCTTACCATATTTTCCCCTAATTTTGTTTATAAGAAAGTACAGGAATCAGATCTTAGCCTCATAATCGACCTACCAGCTATGCTGTTTTTCTTTTCCATTCAGTTTGTGTTTAGTTTCCATTTGTATTCCATGATTCCTTGATGTAACCTACATATCTACCAAGAGCTGAAAAGCACTGACATAAAGTACCGTAATCGTGTGAGGAGCCGAATCAGCAATCTAAAGGATCCCAAGAATCCCAACTTGCGCCGAAGAGTGCTGTGTGGAGCTATACCACCAAGCCATATTGCCAAGATGACAGCAGAAGTCAGTATGAAGGGCACAGAGTCTATCATTTATATCTATAAAACAGAGGTGTGGTCTTGTATGTGCTCTAAAGGCTCCCACACCCCTGGACCGATCCTGCTGAAATTTGGCACATACGTACCTTGGGCTGGAGAGATCAGCACTGCAGGGGTCACAAGCCCCATGGGGGGCGTACAACCCCCAAATTGGGAAGCAATTGATCTATACAGTGATCTATACAGTGTGTGTGTTTCCCAGTGGTGTAATTGAGCAGATGTCATAGTCTTAGGTAGGTTGAGAACGTGATATCATCTGACTAGCTCAGCTGTAGCCCTCTGAGTTCAGCTGTAGTTTTCACAGTAGGTGGAAGGAAAATGGGCCTGGTTGGGCGGGCACTGTGGTAGCGACAGAGGCCCTTGAGAGGGTCGGGAGGGTGCAGGAGCCAAGGAGGAGGCCAGGCCCCCTCTGAAAATGGCCACCCAGCCTCTGGCGGTGGCCACGGTGGGCAAAGCCATGGAGGGAGGGAAGGTCCAAGGGCTCCTCAATGTCTGCATGCTGCTCTCTCACCAGGTGGCCGGACACATGTATGGGAAGGATAAGGGCAGTAAGTGACCATTGATGGAGAAGCGGGACGGGTGAGGGAAGAGAGAGATGGAGGAAGGGAGGTAGGGTTGATCCACATATGTTCCATGAGGTTTTCAAGAGGGAATGGCTGGCCTACATTAAAGAAATGAAAAACCAGAGCGAAGCTGGATAATCAGCTAGTTAAACATAAACCTAGACAATTCAATTTATATCAAATCAAGTATTACATCCACAGGTGGCCATCAACATATTTTTGACAGTCAATTACTCTCTAGCCAGGTTTTGTCCAAAAAGAATTAGATAAACTCTGTTGCCTTGTTCTTGGCCGGTACTAGTTCTAGTTTTTCAGGTAAGAGTTCCCATGGACTTTTAAGAGAACCTGAGGATTGAACATTGGGTCTTTTGCCTGTAATTTTTACTTTTTTATAATCTCAAGTGCTTAAAATGCTGAACTCACTGACTGGAAGGTCGGAGTTCAATTCCCGGGTACTGCACGATGGAGTGAGCTCCAGTCTGTCCCAGCTTCTGCCCACCTAGCAATTTGAAAGCAAGAAATTGCAAGTAGATAAATAGGGACCACTTCTGTGGGAAGGTAAACAATGTTCCATGCATGCCTGCCATATGTCCACAGAAACGTCTGCAGATGTAGACAGTGCTGGCTCTTTGGCTATAAACAGAGATGAGCACTTGTGGGTTGCCCACGGGAATAATTGGCCAAACCTTTCCCAAGGGGTTCACCCGGCCTTCAACAGATCCGGGGACCAACCGGACTTTGCTGGAAAGGCAATTGGGGTGCGAGCTAGCTAGCTAGTTTGGGGGGCAAATCATAAAGCCTTGGCTGATAGCTACGATAGAAACAGGGCAAAAACCAAAGATGATGACTCTAATGGAAATACACAATCCTCCACTTCTGGCTACAGATTAAGTTAGGCAAACAAGCCGCGCCAGACAGCAGAACAATTAGGTACCCAGTCAATACACATAGACTCCGGGATTAGGGCAGGAACAATGGGTTTTGCCAGCCCAAGGTAATTAGGTGCAAGTTGTCCATTAACCCCAGGGTAACTTCCAAGAGCTGGCATTGTAGCTGGACCACCGGAAAACGCCACGTATGCAAGCCTTCTGTATTAGGGGGTCACGCGCATCCTCCGCACGCATCACCCCAAGGCAGGGTAATAAATACATGCCACCCGACCCAGGTCAGGGCTGGACTTCACCGCACGATTGTCTCGCGTGTTTTCCTTGCGGCCAGCAACTCCCACACCTGGGAGCCATTGCAACAAGCACTGAACCCCAAAGTCGGATATGACTGGCTTTTGAGCAAAGGCGACTTTTACCTTTACCATACTTGTTCTTTGTACTTCACTCTATTCCAAGGCCCTCACAACGGTATGTAGGAAACCTATTCTAGATTGCCTAATCTGGTTTATCTAGTAGTGAAGGTGGTATTATTCTGACAATAAAGGCTGTCTATTATGAAAGTTTGCCATATTCCAAAAACCAGTGTTACATAAGATGTTTGCCTACAAGTATATCAAACTTAGAAATTGTACCAAATTGTGTGATGGAAACATATTTTGGACTGAAGTGTCTTTCAACAGTGAAACTGCCAGGAGAGAAGGCACAACAAGAGAGTACAAACCAAGTCTAAAAGTGGTAACATACAAGATCATTTATGTAAGGACAGACAGGCTGAAAAAGGTACGGGAGCTGAACATGACAAGTTACAGTATCAAACTAAGAAGTTCCTATTTTTGTCTACGTTAAAATTTATCTTTCAGTGTATTAAATAGATTGCTTTGGTGAAACTGAGTCATAACAAAACAACAACAACAACAACAAAAACCCCTCTGGAAGCCTCACATTTTATAACCTGCCTACTCCAGATATGGTGAAGAAGTTCCATGATTCTCGATTCAACATAGCTGTTGACCAAATTGAAGGGCTCAGCTTTAAAATGGTTTTCACAGAGTCTAGCACAGGGGTTCTTAAACTTTTTGCACCATGGGCCAGTCACGTGGTTTGAGCCACATAGTCACATAATTCCTTCCACCTGAAGCGGGAGTTAAATGTGCTCACGCATGCGCAAAACGCTACTGTTAAATGCACCCGTGGCTGTCATAAAGCATTTACAACAGTTGTGGTTCATTTACAGCGCTTTTCACATATGCGGCAGATTTAACTTCCACTTCCAGGAGCGGCAAGGATGGTGTGGGCTGGATGATTTTGCATTGTGGGCTCGATGTTTTGGTGGTGCAGGCCGGATCCAGCCTGTGGGCCATACTTTGGGGACCCTTGGTTTAGCACAAGAAATGACATTTCCCTTCCATTTGTACAGTAAAAATTGTGTGCCTAATGAAATGATGTGATTGTTAATTGCAGGAAATGGCTAGTGATGAACTAAAGGAGCTGAGGAATGCTATGACCCAAGAAGCGATCAGAGAGCATCAGATGGCAAAAACTGGTGGCACCGCAACTGATCTCTTTCAATGTGGAAAATGCAATAAAAGGAATTGCACATATAATCAGGTTGGGAAAATGTGCTTGGGATTGGTAAAAATAAATAAAATAAACCAGAAGTCCTTAAGAGAGTAATCCCAAAAATATGGCATTCTGTTTCTCCACCATGTGACCTAGGTTACTGTTTCCTAATTCAGAATTAGGATTTTCCCCCGTGTAGATTATCTTCTAATTAGGGCCACAAAAATGGTGGAATTACTTGTTCTGGTCCTCTTGCATATAGGATTATACAGAAATTGCAAATTTTAATTTTGTTTTATGAAAAATTGGAAGCTTACCTAGTCAAGAATAACAATATTGGTTTGCAGCTGACGGGAATTAAATTCTAGAAGTTTATGGCTTTTATATTCACGTTAAATGACATGAATGTATTTCTTTTTCAGGTGCAAACACGGAGCGCAGATGAGCCAATGACTACTTTTGTGCTATGCAATGAGTGTGGGAACCGCTGGAAGGTCTGTCTTTTATTATGTCCACATTTCTGTAAAAAGTTTTGGAATAGTAGCTGTCTTAGTCTGTGTTTCAGGCATATCAGAGAACATATTGATGCCATGAAGACTCCCATGTCTGATGAAGTGGACTTGATCCACGAAAGCTACAGCGTTTTTGTTTTGTTTTGCTCTGATATATCTATTAAACACTTTCTTCTTTCTGAACTACAGCAGAAGTCCTCAATTAGTCATAACCCAGAATTAGGTTTCTAGTAACTTTCTAAATTCTGAGTACTAGAATAAATAAAAGCGGAGTTTGGAAGCAATTATTGTGTGTGCTACCTCCCAGGAGACCTCTTAATTAGCTTCCATTTTCACAGATCAGTTCGAGTTGTGTATGTCACTATCTAAAGCAGGGATCCCCAAACTACGGCCCACGCCCTTGCTGCGGCTGTGCGTGATGCAGCAGGTGCTGCCTCAATCTTTGTCCCCTTCCTCCTCCACTTCGCTTGGCCAGTGATCCGTAGCAGGACAGATATTGTGCCGGCAACGCCTCCTCACAACATCTGCCCTGCTACAGTGTGTAATGGAATAGAAATTATTCCATAACATGCTTTTCCTCCATTTCTATCCTATTACACGGAGCGCCGGCAGGGACACGCCAAGTGAAGCGGAGGAGGAGGGGACAAGATTAAGGCGGTGGTGCAGTGCCAACCACACCCGCAGCAAGGGTGAGGGCGTGCAGTGCCCATGACCTCACTTGGCAAGGCTAGGTGGCTCCTCCACCTGCCCAGCCTCACCGCTACGCACCATCACTGCTGGCGTTTCTGGCAGCTGGAGTGGCCAAGGGTGGCACTTCCGGCAGCTGGAGCAACCTTCACCAAGGCCAAGCCACCTGAGAACAAGTACCCACCTGATCTCATGGCCGAGTACAGCCCGGACCATACTTGTCAAGTATCCCGTATTGGCCGGGATTTCTCATATTCCAGCGCTTGTTCCTCCCCTTTCCGCCACCATCCCGTATTTTGAACTGCGGGGAAAGGAGTTACTGCGCATGCATGCACATCAGAGGCAGTGGCGCACATGCACAAAGGGGTTCTGTGCATGCGCAAAGTTGTTGCTGTGCATGCGCGCCTGGGCCGGAGCAGTTCCTGTATTTTCCGGAGCCACACTTGACGGGTATGGCCTGGACCGCTCCTTCACCCACGACATGCAGCTCCTCCAGGCCGGTAAGCAGGGAAGTGGTTGCGGGTGGGTGCTTGGGGTGCTCAGTGGAGGGGGGACCACCAGTCCGGCCCCTCAACAGTCTGAGGGACCACGAACTGGCCCCCAGATTTAAAAATTTGACGACCCCTGATCTAAAGGAACAGAATGCTTTGCCAAGCTCTGGAAAAACATTTAGCGTACACAATTTAATAGCACAATTGCTGCTATTAAAAGGCCTCCCATCCAGCGATAGCGGGTTTTTGACACTGGTCAATATTCTTCCTTATTATCCTCAAGTGACAACAGAAAAGTGTCTGCCCTCACATATGGGATATTAGGTCAAATGTTAAGTGAGATTGACAGCAACATATTCATAGATGTTGTATCTATTGCATTTGCTTCAAACTCTCATGACCCTTTTCCTAAATAGGTTTAAATGTTGTGTTTAGCTAATAAACATAGGATGTTGTGCAACATGGTTTGAATGTTATGTAACGTATTTACTGATAAATTTCAAGGATAGAAAGCAGTTTCAAAATATTAATTATTTGAATTGCAGCTTCCCAGATTACAAAAGCTAGCACAACTAAAGCAATTTGCAGGACGTCTTTACTTTCTACAAATTCAAGTATTTAACAAGACTGTTTTTAAAAAATAATATACAGTATATATATTGTTTTGCAGTTTTGCTAATGTGCTTCATACACGTATGCCAGCCACATTTGGAGAAGACATCGTCTCCCCACATCTAAAAAGAGGCACAAGTATTTTGATTTATTGATGAAACAGAAGAAAAGGAAGTGTTAAGGAATCAGTGCTATAGGAATATTCATATTCCAAAAACGGCAATACAAATTAATTTTTGTTTTGTAAGATGCCATGCACAACAGAATTTTATATGAAGCACATGATTCTGCATCCACAAGACTGCAACAGATTTGAAAATTAACATCTGAAGCAATAACATCTTCACAGCCAAGGTATTGAAAGAGAATTAGAGCCCAAATCAGAATACTTTGGCTGCTGCTCCATCTTTTCACGAAGATAGTAATAATAATTTCATGTCAGAGATTACTCTGGGCCGAAAGGATTTTTGCCGGAGAAACTCCGCTCAGGGGACACCCGATTGAGGCTCCTTTCATGTCCCCAAGTGCAGCCCTCGTGTATCGAAACTTGACCTTCCAGTCTCTAGCTCAGCGTCTTAACCACTAAGCCACCGGGGGAGCTGCACGAAGATACTGATGGTAATCAAATAATTAATTTTAGTGCTGTAGAGTATAATGAATTAGAAATTCTTTTCAAATATTAATTTTGGCAGCCTCATAATTTCTTTTGTTTTTTTGATAGCTGCTATTTGATGTACTGTATAACTTTTTCCTGAATATAATTAAAATCATGAAATTATAAAGTGTTCCTAATATTCACTCCATTTCAATCAGGAGGTTCAATAGAACCTCTCAAATATGCAGGAAATGTGAGACAAAAGGTGATAAAATCCCAGATTTTTAAACACAGTGTGATACACAAAACCCACAATTGAAAAACAAGTTATGTGAGTGCAAAGCTGATCATGTGCCATTTGGAAAGTTGGGGATCTGACAGCAGCTAATGCAGGGGTTCTCAACCTTTTTGTGCCACTGGCCAGACCACACACCCGACAGCTGAGTGGGCTGGTCATGTGGTTCCTCCCACTGTAAACACTGCCGTAAAAAGCATTAGCGGCTGTTGTAAACATGTTTATGGAAAGAAAACTCTGTTTGTGGCCAGAGGGCAAAAAATGTAAGGTGTATATGAAGCAACAATCTGAACAAAAATAAGTCCAAGACAACAGTCTGTATTACTATATTTGTGTGCAGTGCAGTTCCAAAATGAGAATATATTTCCATACAATTCACCACTGAGAATATATTTCCAAAGCTTTTCCGGTAAACAATAAGCTTTTCTGGGTGTTACCCCTTTCTTCAGGGAAATCTCAGTATAAATTGGTAAAATATGCCAAGTGATCGAGTCTTGCGTCCTAGTCTCAATGCGAAGTCTGCTTAGTGCTGCGGATGTACTTATTGTTTACATTTTTTGCCTTCTGGCCACGAACGGAGTTTTCTTCTTCCCACTACATTATCCGTTCAACCCTATTTCCAGTCTTGCAAACATGTTTATGACAGTCACGAGTGCATTTATGGCGTTTACACAGGCACAGGTGTATTACGGCTGTTGTAAACACATCTGCTTCCACTTCCAGTAGCAGCAAGCCACATGAAATGGTGCCGCAGGCCGTAGGTTGCCCGCCCCCCCAGCTAATGTTTGGAGAAGAGGCGCTGGAATGAAGTCTTGAAATGCCATGAGTGCCTTTGTAGAAAATGTAAAAGTAATCAAGGATTCCCGTGACACCACAAAAGAAAAAGCACTGCGGAGTGTCATTCAGTGTGCCATCTTCACTTGTAGAATTCCAAACCAAGTGCATCTAAACACTTTAAGTCCTCATGGGTCCCTTGGAAGCTTGAAATTTAAGGATCTAGAATACAGTGATGGCGAACCTTGGCACTCCAGGTGTTCTTGAACTTAAATTCCCATAAGCCCTGATCAGCAGGAGTACTGACTTGGGCTTCTGGGAATTGAAGTACAAGAACACCTGGAGTGCCAAGGTCTGCCATCATTCTCCTACTTCTTCCTCTGCCATATCTGATTCCAAAATCATCCATGAAGACTGTCCTGCAAATATAATATGCTGTGGCCTTTCATCTGCCTTCTTCATTGCATGATATATAACATGTAGTATTTGAACCCACAGTTGCTATGCAGAAGCCAAAAAGCTTTTCAACAGGACACGTTACCTCCCCTCTCCATGCAAACTGGAAAATCTCTACACAGAATAAGGTGGATTATTAGTTTGTGCTGAATTTGTTTTTTAAAAAACTCACAATGTTAACACAGAATTCTTGTTTGTTGGTCTCTTTCTAAACTGATCTTGATGGAGAAAACTTTGATTCTAATTCTGCACTCTTTGCGACCTGCAAAAAAAAGGCCTAAGACTGTAATTGTGGCTATGCAGATGAAGCTTTCCAATTCCCATCAGCTTTGGTCAATAACGATTGGAGCTGAAATCACCCTATCCCTGACTTAGCAAATGAAAGACAACATAAATTCTCAAAGAGAGATCTGTGTTAGTCTAATTCAGCACATATAACAAAAAACAGTTTTGTGTGTCACTGCTTCTCCACTAGATGCTTTTAGTCTCCGCTTTTGTGGACTCCAATCCTCTTCTTCAGATGTAGACAATGAGCTAACAAAAATCAATTTATTTCATAATATCAGCTTTAGACAGATGTGTCTCTTCAGGAAAAGCCACCAAAAACATATATTTTAAAATTCCCCTATGTCTTAGTCTAAACCGTGGGCCTCCAAATATTGTCATTAATTCAGTAAGTCAAGGAAACAGCCTTTTGCAGAACTCTCTAGAGCAGGGTTCCCAACCTAAGGCCCGCAGGCCGGATCTGGACAACGGCACCATTTCATGTGGTCCCCCACCCCTCCAAAGGCATTCGAGAAACAAAATGGCCACCCCTTTGAAGCTGTTGGAACAAAATGGCTACCCCATTGTGCAGGCAGAGCAAAATGGCCATCCGGTCCTCGAAACTGACTGAGAGCATGATCCGGCCCCTGGCTTGAAAAGGTTGGAAACCCCTACTCTAGGATGCCAGAAAATGACTGCAAAAAATGACACACAAAAAAGAGACAGAATTGATGGATTATATAAGAAAGCAAATATTTTTCTCAATCTGACTGCAGTACCCAGTTTTTTGGATAGGTTAGCTAGTTTTTCTCTGGTCCTTTCAACAAGACATGTTTTTCAATCATGAGAAAGAGCCAAATCCTGAAAAGCAGAAAAATCTGGAAGTGCAGACGCAAAGTTCTGTGTGTCTTCTCATCTGCACCTGATTAAGAAAGCCAAGCAAACAGATGAATGGTCGACAGAGATGTCTACCAGAAAAACAACAGAGAGGTTGAAGTTGTCTGCTTGATGCAAGTGCCTAATATTTCATCTCATATAAGCAGTAGTACATTTAGAAACTGAAAACAGGTTCAAGAACAACCCAAGCTATAGCATATAACAGGTGGGCATGAGTTTTTTATTTATCCTAGCCCCATGGTGGCAAACCTTTGCGCAGTAAACCCATTTGTGTGGATTCACAGAGACTTGGGCTTCTGGGAATTGAAGTCCAAGAAAACCTGGAGTGCCAAGGTTCGCCATCACTGTCCTAACCTATTCTAGGTATGAATCAGAGCGTGGAAATATTAAACATACAAAATAATTCCCTGCGGTCCTAGAATATATCCAGATTTATTTTAAAAAATCACTGTACTATTTTTAAAAATGTTTTTTCTACTCCTGTATAGTTCCAGAGTTAAGTTTTCCAAACTCTCAATCACACTTTAAAATGTTTACATAGCATGGAACGTCAACATTCAAATATTACTTTTAAAAGTTATTATGCCCGAGCCTCAAATGATTTTGTGCTAGTCTTGTTCTAGCTAAGGGATGCCCAAACATTTTCAGGCCGTGGGCCAGTCACGTGGTTCCTCCCACCTGGAAGTGGAAGTAAAACGTGCATACGTGTGTGCAGAATGCACCTGCACAGAACGCTGCCAAAAATGACCCACGGCTGTCATAAATGCATTCACAACTGCCACAGGTAAATTACGGCAGCATTCTGCACATGCATGGGTGCATTCTGCACCCAAGCAGTTTTACTTCTGCTTTTGGGAGTGGCACAGGTTGGATTGATTGGTGTTGTGGGCCAGATCCGGCCCATGGGCCATAGTTTGGGCACCCCTGTTCTAGCTCCTCACATTATTTGATCAGGAGAAATGAAGAGCAGCCTGAGATATACCTAAATTATAAGGGGGGAAAGCCCTTGGTTGGATACAAGTTATTTTCTTACTAAGGAGGAATGGAAAACTAACATTAAAACCACAGAAATTATATATATATTTATATTTTGGTGGGCACAAATATTTAAAACAAGAAAGTAAGGAAAATCCAGTAAGCAAAGAAACCAGAACATGTGCTGGAGATTTTTGAAATACACGGCAGAAGCAACACAAAAGCAATGAGGATGGGAAAGAGTGTATTCTTAGAGGAGAAAATAGTCTCTTAAATGTGTTTACAAAATATATCTATATAAGGCTTTATTCCAACCATCTAGTGCGATGGCAAAAGCCATTTTATATTTGAACAGATAGCAGCATCTGAGACATTGTTTTTTTTTATCAGGAAATTTTCTCCTCCACAGAAACCTTAGTGGCCATTTTTCGGCCAAATAAGAGGCCAGAAGGGTAATTTTCTGAGACTCTGCCCTTAAAGACTTGGAAAGCTGGTGTCATCTGGATGGTGCATTTTTGGGGCCTGCAGGTAAAGTTTGTCAACTTTGCTGTTCCTTGGCAAGCAAGACAGTGTGCTGTCCTCCTCCTGTCACTGAAAGAACAGTGCGGTTCTCTAGCTGCTGACCAGACATTTGGACAGGACTCCACGCATCTTCTTCATCCCCGGTGGCAAGCTGGAGGTTAGAACCCATGCCCCAGGCAAAGGCTCGTCCTTCAGACAGAAACACAATGACCATTAGAAATACAGTGGAACCTCGGTTTACGAATGGCTCAGTTAATGTAATAATTGGTGTGTGAAATGAAATTCAGAGAAAATAGTGGCTCGCTATAAGGATTTATTTCATGTAGCGGAGCTTTTTTTGGTTGCTTGGGCACCCCCTGCCATTTTCCATGGCGGCAGGAGGAAATTTGGAGCATTTCCACTCCGTCTCTGAATTTTGTTGCTGCTTCTTTGCCTCATTTCGGCAGCTTAAAAGCAGCATTTGGCACTTCCAGGGTGGCAGATGATCGTCGGCAATGAGTTAGCAGTGGCCACTAGAGGCCAATGTCGGAAGTGCTGAAAATGTATTGAAATGCATTGAAAACCAATTCCGGTTATTTTCAGAAATAAAAGGGGGGGCACATCTTTTATCTGTTCAAATCTCTTTATAAAGTGGCGAAAAATTCCAAAGCACTTTCCAAAGAGTTTTGAACAGAAAAAAGAAATCCCCTTATTTCTGAGCTCCAGAATGGATTAATTGGTTTCCAATGCATTCCTATGGGAAACTGCATTTCAGTTAAAGTAATTTTTGCTGTAAAAAACATCCCGGAGAACGCATTACAGCAAAACCTCGCATAAAGAGTGCCTCACTTAGAGACTAACTCGCTTAAAGAGCAGAATTTTCTCCAAATGATTGCCTGTAGAACAACTAAAAACTCGCTTAACAACTAAATCAGGGTTTGTAATCCCCCCGCCAGAAGTCATGATCGGTCACTTACCATGACGGTGCTTTTTCCAAGTGTTTTACTTAAATAGCAATCCCGTGGAACTCATTATGCTCTTTAAGCAAGGCACCACTGTAATTACGTTAACAGAGGTGCCACTGTAGCTACAGTGCAAATGTATGCATGGTTCAGCAAGTATAGGTAAAGGTCACCCTTGCTCAAAAGCCAGTCGTACTTGACTCTAGGGTTCGGTGCTCATCTCCCTTTATAGCCAAAAAACCAGCACTTTCTGTGTCTGCAGGTGTTTCCGTGGTCATGTGGCACAGAATGCTGTTTAACCTTCCCACCAAAGTGGTACCTACAGGTGAAACCCGGAAAATTAGATTATCGTGCAAATGTTCATTCAATTCATTAATGCAACTTAAAAGGTGAAACAAATATGAGATAGACTCATTGCATGCAAAGCGAGATAGTTCAAGCCTTACTTTGTTATAATATTGATGCTTATGGCTTACAGCAAATGAAAACCCCAACCCCCAATCTCATGTACCCCATAATATCACATAATCTCATGTACGCTGTACGCCATGATCATCACAATTATAACGAATGAAGGCATGACATCTCTCACTTAGCATGTAGTGAGTCTATCTCTTATATTTGTTTCACCTTTTAAGTGAAATGAATGGACGTTTGCACGATATTCTAATTTTCCAAGTTTCACCCGTATTTATTTATCTACTTGCAATTTCTTGCTTTCAAACTGCTAAGTTGGCAGGAGCTGGGACAGAGGCAGAAGCTTTAATTTAATTTAATAGTCATATTTATATATATTTAGAAGCTCAATCCGTCATGCAGCACTCGGGTCTTGAACTGTTGACCTGCTGACCTGCTCAGCATCTTTACCACTAAGCCACCACAGTCCTATTTCTGCAAGTATAGGAATATGAATTTCTGATAAACAGTGCAAAGTTTTAAGTTTCAATATACAGTACTGTAGAACAAAAATCAAATAACTTCAGAGCTCAAAGCCTATGTTACCCTGAACAATAATAGTCCTGCCACCATCTCCAGATGTCAATATTCCTCCAGAATATCCTACCAGTGGCTATACTGGCTGGTAACCTAAGTCAACCAGCAAATCCACAGTTGGGAACCACTTGGTTAGGATTCAACACAGAAGGAGCTTTCACTATTTTAAATTTGGTTTTGTTGTGTTTTGTGTCATGATTCTTCACCATTTTAGTGCCTTTTGTGAAAAGGTTTATTACTACCAATAAAGAAATAATTATTGCTTGTAGAAGGTCCCCAGATCAAGCCAAGATATAGCAGGGTAAAGCAGGAAAATAGGGTCAGGGTATTCTAATCTCATCAATATCAGATGGAAATCACTTTAATATTTCACACAGGTGAGCCAAGAAATTTATTTACTATATTTATATTTTGCTTCCTCTCCAACAAACTCAAAGTAGTGTCCATGGCTTCCTTCCTTTCCACTTTATTCCCACAATAGCCCCGCAAGACTTTTTTTTTTTTTTTGGCCATGGGCCGGTCATGTGGTTCAGTGGGCCGGCCACTTGGTTTAGCGGGCCGGCCACACGACTCCTCCCACCAGAAATGGAAGTAAAACGCGCCTTGCAATCTGTTTTGCAACAGGATGAGATAGATTTTAGACTGCCATTTTCTCTGCTTAACCCAGGGGTACCCAAACTATGGTATGTGGGCCATATCCGGCCCCCGATGCCAATTCATCCGCCCCACACCACCCTTGTCGCTCCTGGAAGTGGAAGTAAAATGCGCCCATGTAGGCGCATTTTACTTCTGCTTCCAGGAGTGCTGAGGGTGGCATGGCCGGATGAATTGGCATCGGGGGGCAGATCTGGCCCACAGGCCATAGTTTGGGCACCCCTGTTCTAGTCTGTTACAAAATAGTCACAAAAGCCAGGCTCCACCATGTTATCTTCCTAGTAATATTTGTCACAAACTGATTAAGCAGTTGTTATTCCACGAACAGCAGTCCAAACCACGGGCCGTAGTTTGGGCACCCCTGCTGTAAGGGATATCCTGCTGACACAGAGATAATGCGCACTGCAAGGAGAAGACCTAGATTTCCCATGTCCCAGTCTATCACTCTAACCAACATGCCCGATCAACCCAGTGTTTGCTCATACTCACCATCCTCTGTGACTGCATAGCCAACTCGTTCCCCACAAGCTACAGAAGAGGATTTGGGCAGCCCTGTGATAACTGTAGGGGTGTTCTTCTCTGAAATTCCCTCTCCCAGCCCCAGCATGCCATAATCTGCCCTACCCAGACTATACACAGTTCCTATATAGCACAAAAAGAGACAACAAACAAAACACTCTATTAGAAGAAATACAGTAATGTCTGATAGGTAATCAGAACCAGCAGTGCTCTCTGCAGAGGCAGCCATTGAAGCATAGATATGGGTGTTTTCAAAACTCTATTGCAGGGGTTCCCAACCTAAGGCCCGCGGCGCCATTTCATGTGGCCCCTCACCCCTCCAAGGATATTTGAGAAACAAAATAGCCACCCATTTGAGGCTGTTGGGACAAAATCCCCCCCCCCCACATACACACACACACACACACACATTGTGCAGGCAGGGCCCCCAGCTTGAAAAGGTTGGGAACCCCTTCTCTATTGGAACAGCAAAACATTAGGGGAGAGTACTTCATTAGGCTATGACAGGGGCTCTCAACCTTTTTAAGCTGTGGACCGGACCACGCCCCCTCAGACAGCTGAGCAGGCCAGACTGGTGGTTTCCTCCACTCTAAACACTGGTGTAAAACACGTCTGCAGCTGTTGTAAATGCGTTTACAAGCCACGGGCGCAATTTAGGGCTGTTATAAACATGTCTGCTTCCGGTAGTGACATGGGCCACATGAAATGGTGCCGTAAGTCGGTGCCAGCCAGCGGGCCATAGGTTGAAAACCCCTGGACTATGTAAAAGGTGCTCTCAAAAACAAACAAACCCCAGTCCCCCTATGTTTTGCTGTTCCCATATTCATGCTTTAATGTCTAGCTCTAGAGATGCAGTAAGTAACTAGCGAGGATTCTGTAACTTGTCTCAAAATATTGGATTTTTGGGATAAACCCTACCAGAATTCTAACTGGGACAATTCCTCCTGAATTCTGATAGTTGTAATGGGAAAAATATATACAGTATCCAAAAATCCCATGCCTAGAAGAGCATGAGACCAGAGATTGGCAGAGTTACATTTTTGGACTAAAACCTCCAGCCTCACTCCAGACAGTTGTGCTAAAATAGTAACTGTTCTAAACTGTGTTCCAGATCATAAGCAAATAACCTAATTCCCCAATATGAGATGAGAAGCCATGCTTCAAAACCCACTCAACTTCAATTTCACCAAGACAAAATAAGTCTTTTTTCATTTCTCTTCCCTGCTCATTTGTATTAGCCAACTTTTAACTCCACTTCTCCAGAATGCCAAATGCAACACAGCATTTTCAGCACTTTACCTTCAGAATCAAGGCACACAGTGTGATGCTGCCCAGCTGAGAACCCAACCCAAGATCTGGTAGAATTCTTGAACGCTGTCAAAATCTTTGGGGAATAGTAGGTATCAATTCCTTGAGAACCTGAGATGGACAAGGAAATCTAAGGTCAATGACAAATAAAGACAAACCAATACAGTCCTGAAGCACTCACCTAGCAACCAGAGAGAAAATTCTATAATAATAATAATTTCGTGTCAGAAATTATTCTGAGTTGAAAAGATTTTTGCTGGAGAAACTCTGCTCAGGGGACGCCTGAATGAGGCTCCTTTCATGTCCCCAAGATCTTTTTCCCACCAAAGTTGTCCCTATTTATCTACTTGCAATTTCTTGCTTTCGATCTGCTAGGTTGGAAGGAGCTGGGACAGAGACAGGCACTCATTCCATTATGCAGTGCCCGGGTCTCAAACTGCCAACTTGCCAACCTTCAAGCTCACAAAGCGAGCCTCTTAACCACTGAGCTAAGAGTGGACTGGCTAAAACCCATGACTGGAGAGATCTACCTCTGGAGTCAGCAGAGGAACAAAGTTGGCTGTATTACAAGGGAAGCACAATCCTCCTCTGCCAGCACCAGAAAGTTAGTTTTTTAAATAGTGGGGTGACACTATGTTAAGTGAGTAACTTTTGTGGGTTTATGCACAAGGCTGAAGCTCTATTTTTATAATGCTTTCATGGTTTCAAAACAATTGTCCTGAGCACACTCTGGACTGTCAAAATTAAGCCACTTTCTCGGCTTTGTCGTTGGCCAAGCTGAAGTCCTCATCAGCGCATGTTCCTGGCAGTAATTGGCAGACCAGTAAATGAGCTGGATTCTGTATCTCTCCCCCATTCAATTCATAGCAATTAACACACTGGAATCTTAAGAAGTTAAGGATGGCCAAGCAATAAAAATTGGGAGTATGATAATAATTTTGTGTCAGAAATTATTCTGGGTTGAAAAGATTTTTGAGGAACGCCCAAATGAGGCTCCTTTCGTGTCCCCAAGAGCTGGGACAGAGATGGGCGCTCAAGCCGTCATGCAGTACCCTGGTCTCAAACTGCTGACTTGCCAGCTTTCCAGCTAACAAGGCGAGCTTCTTAACCACTGAGCCACCACAGCCCTGTGCATTAGAGCATGATTGGAACTGTCATTCAACCACCCAAGAAGGCACTAAGTTAAGGAAAGGCTGGCTTCGTCTTTCTGAACTGGTAGAACTTGATCAGCAGAAAGATTGTTACATTTCTATTCTTTGTTACAGCCGAGAGAGAGAAATATTTTTAATGACAACTGCCAGGTTCACCCAGCCAGCATGGCCAAAATCTGTCAGTGGACAACCCTTGCCTCCATCTTTTCAAGTTGCAAAGATTTGGGATTGTAAAATCTTCAGAAAATCATCTGCCCCAAGTCTCATTAGCCTGCAGGAAGCAACTCACCCAATTGGTAGTAATTAGAAAGGCCAAACCCAATGACATGGTTCTCCTCAGTGATGGCTATTGTTGAATAGGAACCACAGAAAACATCCCGAATGTGTCCCTTCGTCTTGTAGCCTCTCTGTTTGATGGTGACTGGTTGTGGAAGCAAGAGCCGCTCTGGGGAAGGATGGAAATACGTTTAGAAGAGATCAAGGTAATAGAAGGGGAAAGGGTTTTTAAAAGCACTCATATGTCACGGATTGCCATATCTCCATTTCAAGGAAATTCCCCCAAACTCCCACCTGAACCCACTTCAATTAAGCAACCTTCTGCCTCTCCCTGTCAAGGTTTGGTAACACTGCACAACAGGGGGAATACCCAACTTTGTCCCATGTTTATAAATGTTTACATTTTTGAGCCAGCAAAAAATGTACAGCATAAACCAGTGATGGCAAACCTTGGCACTCCCGATGTTCTTGGACTTCAAATCCCAGAAGCCCAAGTCTCTGTGAATCAACACGAATGGGTTTACTGCGCGTACGCAGGGGCCATGGTCAGGTCCGTGGCTCCAAAAATTTGGCTACCCCTGCCATAAGGCCTTGGGCAAATTCCAGGACACCAAAAGAAAAAAAAACTCAGATTTGATTTGACTGCCACCCTCACCTCCCAAAAAAATACTTAAGTGGCTAACGAGTGTGATGTAGTTTACTAGAACTAAAATATGTTAAGGGAACTGAGAATCCTTGAAACTCCTGCCAGGAAAGGCAAGCTGAGGTAGAATCACAGCAGAAGTAGGATTTCTTCCTTTCTCTATCTTAAAATAACACATGATAAACAACTTACCCAAACCTTTTCTTCCTCCTCTGACAGCAAAGATTTGGGGCACCCGACCAAGCTGGCCATTGTCTCCACAACCACAAGTGTATAGGTTTCCTGCTGTGGACACTAATGCTAAGTGATGACTTCCTGAAAAAGGAAGGAAAAAAGATAGTGGAGGCAGAACATTAGGCTCTTTTCTTTGGAAAGATTATTCTCCATATCCAACCACAACATTTTGTAAGATTCAATGCTATGGCAAACTATGTTGCTGGTAATTTTAGTTCTCTCTCAGATTTAATATGGGGCAAAATTTGAACAACCACCACATAAAGAACTTGATCTACACCGGTACCTCGGATAAAGTCCGATTCGAATAAAGTCGCAGTTTTCATGCACACGTAATGCATCGCATAAAGTCCAAAACCGCTAAAAAATTGACGTTATCCAAGGTATTTGGTATAGGAACCTCGGATAACATCCATTTTTTGGACATTATCCGATGCATCGCCCATTTGATTTGGATAAAGTCCAAAATCGGATAAAGTCCAAACTTGTGGAATGGAGTTTGGACATTATCCGAGGTTCTATTGTATATCAAAACAAAAACAAAAATCCCACCATTTTCCTCACCAATGCTATGCTTGGTAGAGCTCATGGGAGATGCTGGTTAACAAGAGTGTGAAAGCAAAGGAAGCTTTCTTGCTACTACTTATCACAGGGGTGCCCAAATCTTCCAGGCTGTGGGCCGGTCACTTGGTCGAGCATGCCATCCACGTAGTTCCTCCCACCCAGAAATGGTAAGTGGAGCCTTATAACACTGATGATAAGTGGAGCCTAATAACACTGGGAAGGCAGATTAATTTTGCAGTTTAGCTCCAAATGTGCATGTTCTGCACATGTGCGTTTTACTTCTACTTCCGAGAACAGTGAGGGTGGCACGGGCCAGATTAATTGGTGCCACAGGCCGGATCCGGCCTGTGGGCCGTAGTTTGGGCACCCCTGACTTATCGGAAGGAAAAAATGGCAAGTTAGACATGTTGCTTGTGCATATCTGTTTCTATCACAAACCTGAAGCAATTTTAACCACAGGGACCGTCAGCTGCAGTTCCACGGGAAGAGGGTTACCGTTTGCAGACTCTACATCCTCTTCTCCCTTCAGAGGAGCCAGTAATCCAATGACTCCATTCTCATCCTGAAAATTAAGAATGAACAGGAAGAGTAGACTGGTAATTAAGAAGTTGAAGTAAATCCCTCCAAAGCATTGTCAGTCGTTCCTATGATACTAAGGAGCTAACAGCCTTGAAAACTTACTTCTAAGCATGAAAACTCCCAGAATACTCCAACCAGTAAAGCTGTAGTGCAGGCGTTCTCAACCTTTTCAGGCCATGGGCCAGTCACGTGGCTCCTCCCACCTGGAAGCGGAAGTAAAACACGCCCCCACATGCGCAGAATGCTGCTATAGATGCACCTGTCGTAAATGTTTTACGACAGCCACAGGTAATTTATGGCATTTTGTGCATACGTGGGCACATTTTACTTCTGCTTCTGGGAGCGGCACGGGTGGCGCTGGCCAGAGGAATTGGCAGCGGGGGTCAGATCCGGCCCACAGGCCGTAGGTTAGGAACCACTGCTTTAGTGCACATTTTCAAGCTCTGTTAATTGCCATTAGTAACATTCCTGACAAAAGGCAAGGCTGATGGTAAGTAGAACCTAATAACACTGGGAAGGCAGATTAATTTTGTAGCTTAGCTCCAAAACCAGACAACTTACCCGGAAAGCACCCCAGATGAAAACACGGCCATCTTCTGTCAACGCTGCCGTATGACTATCACCAGCAGAGACCTGCACCACCTTCTCCTTCAAATCAACAAGTTCTGGCACTGAGTCAGAACCTTCTTCTGAAGTATCTCTGCCCAAGGCACCCTCGTCATTACAGCCAAAGGTGTAAACCTGTGAATAAAAATGGCTATTTAGTGAAATAAAGAGATAGAGCTGGTCAACTGATTTCACGGCTCACAACCAGATATAGCATGAATCTGCCAAGTTGCAGATAAAAATTCTTAACAATTTAACCACACTGCTGAGGTGCTAGAAGTGTACCACTTTAAACTATTTTACCACCACGTTCTGCTGTGTGGTAGACCCAGCATAGATAAAAGTCTAGCAGATTCCCAAGTCTGCCAGTCATGCTGTCTGCAATTTTCTCTTTTTCACTGCTTTTGTTCATTCTACACAAATACTACTTTAGAACACTTCCCACCCACCCCACTCTGAAATTATGGTAAATTAAAATGTAAGCCCACAACCTGGCCTTTTGTCTTTATTTGAAATCATGTCTTAGGCTTACAAACTTGGCATTCACCCTGAGGAGGCTTTGGATACTTCTTTCTTTTCTCTAGCCCCCATTCTCTGTAGAGAGGGTAGCAGCTGTTTTCACAGTTGCTGTAATCAACAGCTGCAGGCGACAAAACACAATCCTTTGCACAAACCCCTCAGCAGGTGTTGGCAGGCACCAGAGGACAACACTTTGCTTCTCCCCATTCTCCATGCAGACAATCAGGAATTCTCAACTTTTTTAAAGCCTGGGGCCAAGTCAGGCTCCCTCACACAACTTTGGGGGCCAGATAGCCATTTTGCTCTTCCTCCACCACATGGCACTTCCTGATGTGGTGGAGGGTCATATGAAATGGTGCCGCAGGCTGCATCTGTCCCAGGTTGAGAATCCCTGATTTAAATACAGAAGTACCCTGGATAACGACAGCATCGGACGACAAAACTGGATAACGACAGCACACTTTTAGAAAAGATGTGCACCGGATACCGTCATTTTGTCGTTATCCGGTGCATTGTTTGATCTCCTACTTTTCCACACTGGTTGGGGACAAAAAAATCGCTGTCGTCGGGTTCGTTTCCAGCTCTCCACCTCCCTAGCAGCATCTGGGAGGCCCTATTCTGCGCTATTCCTGCCTTCCTAGGACCTCCCTGTTCCACACAACAGCTCAAAATAGTTGCAGCCACCATTACAGAAGCCCAAGTACCCTGTAAAAATGCATGTGGTGGCCATTTTGTTTAAAGGGTGCATGGCTTCTGGGAATTGAAGTAAAAACAAACAAAAAATGGCAGCCGCAACTATTTTCAGCTGTTGCGCAGCACAGGGAGGTCCTAGGAAGGCGGGAATAGTGCAGAATAGGTCCTCCCAGACGCTGCTGGAGAGCTGGAAACAGGGACCCAACGACAACGATTTTTTTCGCCCCCAACCAGCATGGAAAGGTAGGAGATCACGTCGTCCTTTTTGTGGGGGTTGGCAGCCTTTTTGTGGGGGTGGAAAGAGGCAGCAGAGCCCAAAATCAGAGAAAAACTCCGTTGTGATGGAATTTTTCCGCTCATTTTGGGTTCTCCGCCAGCCTCTCTGATCGCATTACCCACCCTCCCCTTTGCAAGGCAGGCACCCAGGCTCAGAAGCACCGAGAGCCAGGCACCTGCCTTGCAAAGGGGAGGGTGGACGATGCAATCGCATGCCCCCCCTTCACAAGGCAGATGCCCAGGCTCAGAAGCGCCCAAAGCTGGGCTCCTGCATTGCAGGGTGGGCGATGCGATCCTTTGCAAGGCAGGCGGCTGGGTTTGGGCGCCTCTGAGCCCGGCTCCCTGCCGGCAGCTTGCTTTGGGGTAAGCGGCTTTTTTTTTAGTGATGTCCTATACATGCACCAGATAAGGACAAAAACTGGATAACGACACGACTTGTGGAACCAAGTTTTGTCGTTATCCGGGGTATTACTGTACTCTAAACAGTGATGGCTAACCTTTGCACTCCAGGTGTTATTGGGACTTCAATTCCCAGAAGCCCTGACCAGCTCTATCTCTCTAACAGGCTAACTGACTTTCCCCTAGCATTTCTTTTCCAAAGCAAAGGGTACACTCTTTTTTTTTGGGGGGGGGGTATTAAGTATGTTTGCTTTGTTTAAAACTAGAGCAAATTTCCAAGGAATGTGAGCCAAATTAGTCTCTGGCAAAACGTGAAGTTACCCATTCTTATACTAGAACATTTGGCAATTTAACCCAGGGGTGCCCAAGCTATGGCCCACAGGCCTCATCTAGCCCACGCTGCCATCGCCGCTCCCAGAAGCAGAAGTAAAAAGTGTCCATATGGGCACCCCTGGTTTAAGCAGAGAAAATGGCAGCCTAAAAAAATCTATCTCATCCTGTTGCAAAACATATCTATTGCAAAACAGACTGGAAGGCGCATTTTACTTCCATTTCTGGTGGGAGGAACCACATGATCAGCCTGCTGAACCACGTGACCGCCCCGCGGCATGAAGTTTGGTCACCCTTAATTTAAGCACTCTACCAAGGCCATGGATCATTAGAAGGTGAAGGGTGGAGGTTGTTTCAGATTCACCTTGCCTGTTTCACTGAGGCACACGGTGTGAACTCCCCCTGCTTCAGCCTGGATGATTTTCTCTGGGAACTTCACTAAAGCTGGCCTTTTCCGTGTTAGCACATCCGGTCCAAGGCCCAGTTGCCCAAGATCACCTTGTCCCAATGTCAGTACTAGTCCGGGCTTTGTTTGGTGTGATGGATGGCTGACTAGATAAGGGGTTAAAGTGAGAATTTAAAAACAAACAAACAAACAACATAGCTAGCAAAAGGCAAAGCAAAAGAGCAGTTGTCACAGGCCCCATTGAATCTACCCTGAAAGTTGCCGAAGAGTTGGAAATTGTACCAGAAATTGTCCCAAGCTCAGTACTAGTCTAGGCTGTTTGGTATCTAGGTGGTTCGGTATCTCACAGAATATCTATTCCACACTGGGTAGGGGAAGCAACTTTGGATTTCTAGGCACTAGCATTGTAATAATTCTTACTAATTATTTCTTCACTGTAAATTCTTTCTTTGCTTGATATATACCTCCAGCAATGTGCATGGTGTTTTGCGGCATAACAGGGAAATCTAAAACCTTTCAGAAGTTGCTGGACTTCATCAACTTTAGCAAGCCTTGGTAATGGCAAGGGATCATGCAAGTCATCAAAATCTGGGAGGTTTTGCGCGTGCACAGAACTCTCTGCTGAAATTTTCCAGAGTTAGGAAACAGAAAAAGGAAGTTGTTAAGACCACCCGCCCTAGCCACACAATCGAGCCCTAACAGCTTCCACCTCAGTTAATGGTAAGCTGATAGGCCATATGGCAATAATTGCCCTAGCGCAGTGACGTCGAACCTTTTAGAGACCGGGTGCCCAAAATGCAACCCAAAAAACCACTTATTTATCGCAACGTGCCAACACAGCACAGGGGAAGGAAACGTTTCCATTGGGCTGCTGGGCAGAGTGAACTCTGTCCTGGGAGGAGGGGGAAAGCGCTCCCATTGGGCTGCTTGGCAGAGGGGTGGGGGTGAACTCTGTGCTGCAGAGAGGGAGGAAGCACTCCCATTGGGCTGCTGGGAAGGGGGCAGGGAAAAAACTGTGCTGGGGTGACTACACGGGTGCCCAGAGAGGGCTCAGCGCCACCTCTGGCACAAGTGCCAAATGTTCGCCACCACTGCCTAGCGTGACTGAGGGGAGGTAGGGTGGACTACCTGAATTCACAACGACCACTCAAGGAACCACAGTTACAGGTACATAACACATTTTTCTTCATTGTGCTCTCTATGAATCACACATTTGGGTGAGTAGCAAGCTCATTTACCGGAAGGTGAGTGCTCACAGCCAGGGCAAAGCCCCATAGGGCCATACAGAGGACAGCTCTTCCAAACTGTATTAGCCATGGAAGCAGAGAGGACAAGTTTAGGATTTAATGTGCCTTTTGTATTTTACAATATTAATGTACAGTACGCAGTTACATTTTCTGAAATTAGAATTTACTTTATAAAGCTATATATCCTTGTTTTATTACATAGCTGTTACTTTTATTCATATTTACGCACATTTACATTGTTAAGTCTTTTGATTATACTTATATAAGTTTGTGGCTACCGCTGCATAAAAACTTTAAGCTTAAGGTTTTTATGATGTTATTATTGCAAGGATGTTTTTATGTTGAGTTTTGTAATGTTTGGTGTAAGCTGCCCGGAGTCACCCCGGCGAGGGGGCAGCGGTACAAACTTAAGAAAATAAATAAATAAAAGTTTATATGTTCTTGCTGCTTAATTAAATTACTCAGTTATAACTTTAATGGTTACTTTCTAAGTCATAACATGTAGGTGACATATTAACCTACAATAGGCAATAGATCCTTTCAAGTAATTTTGTTATCTTTAAAAATCAATCAATCAACCAATCAATAAGTTTATTGTGCCAAACAATAGGTACACACACATACAAGTAAAACTTTGCATATAAAATGATTTAAAATTGACACAATGAAATTGGTAAATGTTAACATTAAATATATAATAGGTAAAACTTGACACATAAAACAAAATGTACAATTAAAATGTCTTTATAAAGCTTTGTATTGGTAAGTGACATATACTTGTATTTATTCATGTAGCAGTAGCAATCACAATTATATACTGCCCCACAGTGCTTCGGTGGTTCACAAGTTAATTACCATTTGCCCCCAGCATGCTGGTTACTCATTTTACTGACCTCAGAAGAATGCAAGGCTGAGTCAACCTTGAGCCTTGGTCAGGATCGAACTCATAATATTCTGGCTCCAGTACATGGTTGTAGTTAAATAAATGAGGGAAAAGATCTTTGTCATGTTCATTGGCTCTCAATAATCACTGTGCAAGGGTGTTAACCTACAGATTAGTTTACACAGAGGATATGATGCAAATTTTGAGGATTTTGGATTTTTGGCAAAACTTAGAAACGGAGGGGGGGGGGTGTTCAAAGGTCTACTATGCCTTATGCATAGGGGCACTGCTCCCACTGGGATCAACTTGGCCATGACAGAAATTCCCTAATCTGCCAGCCGGGTGTACCCTCATGCGCTTGGGCATGGTTGACTTCTTCTGCAAGTTATTGAGGATGTCATCTGTCTTTGAATTGAAGAGATCTTGGCCATCAAAGGGCAGGTCCTCAATCCTGCGCCTTGCGTCCTCCGAAAGGCCCACTGAACGCAGCCACGCATAGCGCCGGAGGACAACAGCTGATGACAGTCCCTTGGCTGAGGCGCTGAGAACATGACGTGCCGATCTCATCTGCTGGTTGGCCAGTTGTGTTCCTTCCAGGCACAATGGGGCAAACTGTGAGCGTATTTCGTCAGGGGCCGTCTCTAAAATGGATTGAGCTTTCTCCCACAGGTGACCTTGGTAGGCTCCCATGGCAGCTTTGTAGTCCGCCACTCTCATGGCTAGCGAGGCTGTGGTATAAAACCGGCGACCGATCTGGTCCAGCTTCCGTCCCTCCTTAGAGGTTGGTGTGGTCAGGTCCCTGCTCCTCGCTCTGGTTTGGGCAGCCTTGACGATAGTGGAGCTAGGGGCCGGATGCTTAAGAAGAAAAGTTGCCTCCTTGTCAAAGACCTGGTAGAGACTCTCCACCCTCCCTGAAGTGACTTGGCTGGACGGTCTCTGCCAGGACTCCTTTGCTAACTCGAGGAGGGATGGCAACATCCCTATATGAACTGGCCTGTCTGCCTCCTTGTTGAGACGGTCAAACACATGATCCAACTGTGGGGTGACTGGTGGCTTCTGCAGCTCAATATCCAGGGTCTGGGCCAGCCTCAAGATGAGACAGGAGTAAGTGTGAGGATCCTCTGTGGGAGATGGTGCCCGGGGCTCCCCAACATTGGACTCTGGTGTTGAAATAATCACAGAGTCTTGTTCATCAATGGGGCTGCTTAGTGATTCCGCAGGCGATAGGGTGGAGTCCAATTCTCCCTCAGAATAGAAACTGAGCAATTCTTCAGCCTTGGAGGGCACTGAGGTCTTTTTCGTTTTCATGGCAGATTTACGGTAACTACTCGAACCCGAGGATGATGATGATGGAGGTCTGCTTTGTTTCGCCCTCTTCACCCGGTGGTGGTGTTCCTTGCCTTTGCACCTTAGTTTTCCGGCATGCTTAGCCTGGCCCAAGGGTTCAGGCTCTTGGCATCTGGCTGCTGTTGAAGCTGAAGGATGGGAAGTGGGCACGGTCCCGTTCTCCCCGCTGCCATGCCTTAGGTGGGTGCCAGGTATGGCCGGCTCCTTATGGGTGCCTGTGTTCTGCAACTTAGTTGGAGAGTCACCCCTGGCTCGAAACAGCAAAGCTGAAGGGGGTACCAGTATGGTACAGGAGAGAGGAAAGGCAAGCTCCTAAAGACCTGGGCCTGCTGCCCCTCAAGAAAACCTTGCCAGTCGTATGGTGAGAACATTCCCAGATATGGGATTGGGAACGAGCTGTGATCACGCCCGGCCTCTGGTTGGTGGTGCTTCATATTCTGCAGGCTCTTTTAAGACTGCGGAGAGTATAGTTCGGCCTCTGGGTGCCATGGTGGGCGAGAGCTGCTCCTAGATCTTCCCTGCTGAGAAGGTATAAGTGGCATAGGAGATTGTTGTGAGCAGTGTGGCCTTTCCGGAGAGTGTGGTTGCACCAGGCTATCCTTCAAAGCAGAAACATGGTGGTCAGTGAAGGAGTCCAAGGACAAAACCTCCTCTTCCTCCGGGGATAGGCTGACAAGCGATAAGCTCGAGGACCTTGATGTCCTTGGGTCTTGGCATGATTTGGGGTCTCCCTCTTGCTGCTCAGGTGCTTTCTTCGCCTTTTTTGAAGTGCCGGGGCAGCAGGGACCTCGTGTTTGTGCTTTCTGAGCTCCATGGGAGTCTCTTTGGAGGAGGAATGCGAACTAGCAGTTGATGCCAATGACTGTAGCTCAAGCTCCTCCGAAGCACATGACTGTGGAGGCTCTGGTGTTAAGATGTAAATCTTGGAGGGAGCGACAAGTGACTTATCCCAGAGATATAATTGGAGCCTCACTTGGCGGTTTTTCATTGCCACTCTGGTAAAGTTTTTGCAGTGGGAGCACGTTTTGACCTGGTGTGCCTCTCCCAGGCAAAAAAGGCACCTGGCGTGCCCGTCTGATGCTGGGATTTTGCCACCGCAGTCCACGCACCTATTGAAAGCACCTGTAGGAGCCATAAACAGAAAACAAACAAAAACTCTCTAACTACTTTTTTTTAGGTTAACCGAGGCTTGGAATGGAAAACTAAGAGGGGAAATTGGAGAGAAAAAGATCATAGATAGGAAAACAATTGCTCTGATTGGAGCAGAAATGTTGTCCTTGCAGTGGCACAGTAAAAACTGAGGCAGAAGTTCTTAAGGCACGATTGGTATGTGAGGGCAGGGTGGGTGGTCTGAACGACTTCCTTTTTCAATTTTCTAGCTCTGGAAAATCCGACAGAGAGTTCCGCACATCCCCAAATGTGTGATTCAGAGATGATGAACAGTGATTTCAGTAAGAACATAGAACAATTCTATTCAGTCCTTTGGCTTATCAAACTCACAGGTATCTATATACAGAGAATCAGGGGCTCTCCAGGATTGAGACAAAGGACTTTTCTAGCCCAATTTGGAGATATCCCAGATTGAACCTGGAGTTTTAGGCATTCAAAACACAAGCTGGCTGCTCTGGAATAAAGAACTAAGAGAGACATCTTACCTTTAGCCCGCTTCACTTTCAGAGGATCATCTTTTTCCAGCATCCGTTTTCTTGGCATGGTTGTTTAAAGCTGGGGGTGGGAGAAGAGAAAAATAGGTGGATCGCATTCTTAATTTTAAAAAATAGCTCTGATTAATACAGAGGCCTTCAGACTAGACTATATCTCACATAATCTACTGGTCACTAAAAAGTAATTAAAATAAACAATTATTATAATTACCAACCATAATAGTAATCCTAGCAAATCAGTAGTCTGGAACCGATTTAATAAATCAAATACACCTTTACTTTTATTTTGTTCTGCTAGGGAACTCAATACCTATAAAGGCAAGTGTTCGATCATGACAAGAAATCAAGTTGAATGCTCATTTCTCAATGTTGATACTGCTTACTGGAACAGCCTGAGTCGGGTTTACCTGATTGGGCAGCGTAGAAATCTGAATTTTTAAAAAGCCCAAATCTTTTTAACACACACTCTCTCAGTATATGAATGTAAATATTCATGACATTGAATTCTGCACAATATATAAAGTAAATTTTTTGCTCTCCAAGTATTGAGCCTAAATCCGAAATGTAAACTGTAGTCCGATGAATTCAATGTTTTTAGAATTCCCATAATCTTTCACTGCTGTCTATGCTGGCTAGCGCAACATACATATCTAAAGGGCCAATTTTGGTTTAGCTGAAGACATTTCAACAATCAAAGCTGATTCATAGTTGCCCAAGAGCATTTGACATGGTTCCTGGCAAAAGAGAATATGAACAATAGTATACACACACAGTGTGCATTGCTAGCCATGGGACCATTTGTTCTGTTGAACCATTGGCTCTTGTCTAAACCCAAAAATCTTATCAGAGACAATCTGAAAAGGCAACCACAATGCTTTTGAAGCAAAAAGTGTGAGAATATGACTGAACACATCACACAGAACTGCTTAAACTAACTTTGTTTTCAAAGGTGATGAACAAATAACTGGGTTAGCAGAACCTAGACTACTTACAGTGCAGGTGTTCTGCAGCAGGGACACCTGGACAGTTGTAAATAAAAGCAAATTTCAGCCACCTGATGAATAGCTTCTTTTTAATAAAAAGAAAACTGCAAAGACAAAAGATGTTTGGATAGCTTAGTGATTTAGGTATCTAGCTCTGGTGCCAGAGGTTGGGAGTGTGCCTTTAGAAGAGCCAGTTTGGGCAGTCCTACATAGTTGTGGACAAGCTGCACAGTCCCAAGGTGCCTCCACAAGAAGGGAGTGGTAAAAACCACTTTTGAGAAAGCCCTGAAAAGGTTGCCACAAATCAGAATTGATATGACGGCATACAATTATTATTAGTATTCCCAATAAGCTACTCTTTTTTGATCCAGCCAAAATAAACAAGATATATTTCACAGCATTTTTTTGGGTGGACCATGACAGAGAGGAGCACGTCCTTATCCGTTCACAGGGGCCTTCCCATTCGTCCCCATTCGTCCTCTGCTTCTGGGGGCCACCTTAGCCTTCGCCACTTGCCCATGACAACATAGGCTAGCTCCTGACCAAGCTACTGTCTATAGCCGTGATGGTGAACCTTGGCACTCCAGGTGTTCTTGGGCTTCAATTCCCAGAAGCATAAGTCAACTCCCCAAAGCACTAATCAGCCAATGTACTGACTTAGGCTTCTGGGACTTGAAGTCCACCCGTCTTCTGTGGAACATAGGTTGGAAACGTTTATCTATTTTAGAGAATAAAAAAACTCTGCCATTTCCTTCACTTTTGCCATCCCAGCTGATAGAAGCTCATGGGCCTCCCTTTAATTTGGCGAAGAAGGGACCCATTCCTTCTATAGAAATGTCCCATGAGAGAGAAGCAAACAGGGCACTGAGTTCCAGACCGGATGAAATCCATGTTCTCTAGCTCTAGTCTAGAGACAGGGAGGGTTGTACAGTATATAACACACTCCCTGGGGCTGTGGTGGCTCAGTGATTAAGAAGCTCACCTTGTTAGCTGGAAGGCCGGCAAGTCAGCAGTTCGAGACCCAGGAACCACATTACGGATTGAGCACCTATCTGTCCCAGCTCCTGCCAACCTAACAGTTCGAAAGCAAGAATTTGCAAGTAGATAAATAGGGCCTACTTCGGTGGGAAAAGATCTTGGGGACATGAAAGAAGCCTCGTTTGGGCGTGCCCTGAGTGGAATTTCTCCAGCAAAAATCCTTTCAACCCAAAATAACTTCTGACATGAAATTATTATTACAGTAAAAAACCCACTTACGGGGGGGGGGGGGGAGTCCGTTCCATAGGCTTTTGCTTAAATTAGTTTTTTATGTAAGTCGAAGCAAACCCATAAGAAAAAGTATTTTTTTACATAACTCAAAGCAAACCCATAGGAAAAGTGAAATTTTTATGTAACTCGAAGCAAACCCATAGGGAAAAGAATCTTTATGCAACTCGAAGCAAACCCATAGGAAACTGTGTAAATTGGGACATGGTTATAGCACGAAATCATTATGTAAGTCGAATTTTATAGGCATTTGTAAGTCGGGTTTTAATGTATATACAAATCAACCATTCAGTTCACAGTCGGGGACTGGATTAAAATTAACAGTTCAAGACCTAAGCAAGGACCTAATAGCTGTTAAAGCAGGGGTGCCCAAACTACGACCCGGCGGCCGGATCCGGGCCCCGATGGCAATGCATCCCGCCTGCGAAGCCCTCGTCGCTCCTGGAAGCGGAAGTAAAACGCGCCCGTACGGGCGCGTTTTACTTCCGCTTCCAGGAGCGACGAGGGCTTCGCAGGCGGGATGCATTGCCATCGGGGCCCGGATCCGGCCCCATAGTGACCACATGGCCGGCCCTCAGCCCAAAAGGTTTGGGCAGCCCTGTGTTGAGGTTAACGTCAGAGTATATATGCAGTTCCCAGTAGAGTTGTAGTTTATTTTTGGAGAATTGGGATTATCATCATCATCATCCTTCTTGCTCGGGTGGTCCTCTTGCAGAGGCAGAAAAACTCCAACTCCCGTCATGCCTCAGACTGTACAGACCCACCCGAGCGGCGCATTCGGGCAGGATTTTTAAAAACCGAAAAGGAAATAAAAACACCCCGAACCGCCACCAGACGGTTCCCCTACGGCTCGCCACCCCCGACCCCTTTGGGCCCCCCGACTCGCGAGGAAACCGCCCGCCCCGGGTTTGAATTTCCCGCTCTTCCTCCCCCCCCCCCACACGACTCCCTTCGCAACGGGGTGGTTGCCCTGCTCGCTTCCAAAACGCGTTCCTTCCCCCAGAGAGCAAAGGCGGTGGGGGGGGGCAGCCATTCCTCCCCCCACCCCACAGACTTCCTTGGGGCCACGTGGGGAGGGGGAGCCGGGGGGGGGGCGCTCAAGCCGGGGGCCCTTTTGGCAACTTCTAGCCGGAAAGTCCCCCCCCACTCAGAAAGCTTTTCTTGGGTAGCGCTTTCTCTCCCCCCCCCCGTAGCGCTTTCTGCGCCCCCCCCCCCCACACACTCACCTATTTCCTCCTCTTTGGCCAAGAAGTCTCTCTCTGCTCTGCCGCCTCCTCCTCCCTCCCTCTCCCGACCCCCACCGCCGCCTCCCCTTCCGCGCATGCGCAATGAGCCTCTAAGACTAGTCCTCCTGCCTTGGCCCCGGCGGACGGACGACGAGGAATCGCGTGGCCCTGGCCTGGTAGGCGCCCCCGGCCCAGTCGGCGGCGCTGTTCCCGGGCTGCACTGCTGCTGTGTGTGCAACATATTATACAACAATGTATAATGCTGCCCAGAGTCGCCTAGGCGAGGGGGGAAGCAATATAAATTGAAATTAAATAAATAAGTCGCCCTCGCCCTCCCGAGCCTATTTGGGGGAAGGGGGGGGGAAATAAGAGGAGCAGACGCCAAAGCTGCCGCCGCCGCCGCCACCGCGTTGCCTGCTCCTTCCACTGGCCCCGGAGATGCGGGACAGCTGCGTCGCCCTCCCGTGCGGGGGGGGGGGGGATAAGAGGAGCAGACGCCGAAGCTGCCGCCACCGCTGCTGCCGTGTTGCCTGCTCCGGGACCCACTCCACCAGCCCCGGAGACGTGAGGCTGGTGCATCGCAGAGGGCTCCCTCAAAAGAGGACAATGTTGTTTTCTTTGGAGTACTTTTTGGACATGGAGCCCTGGCTGGGTTTGGGGTTGTGGGTTTAACTTTGGTTTTGCTATGTACTTTGCTTAATTGTATGTTATATTTTCTGAATTGTTCGCTCCTCCCTGCTCTCGGTCACACATGCTCTGCTGACCTCCAGGCTAGATTATTGCAATGCGCTCTACATGGGCCTGCCCTTGACGACCATTCGGAGGCTACAGCTGGTGCAGAATGCAGCAGCCCGGGTGGTGATGGGGTGTGGGCGTTATGCTCGTGCCTCACTATTGCTTCAGGAGCTGCACTGGTTACCAGTTTGTCTCCGGGTGCACTTCAAGGTGCTGGTTTTGACCTTTAAAGCCCTACATGGTAGTGGGCCAGGATACCTAAGAGACCGCATTGTCCCAAGAGTGTCTGTCCGTCCAACCAGAGCGGACCGGAGGGGCTCTTTGATGTTTATAGATTGATACACAATAGGCAGCATTACAAAGCCAAGCACATCTTTATTGCATGGTATGTAATCTTTCTCGAATACTGTTAGAACCTTATCCAATCTCTTGGTCAGCTCTGCCTCGCTCCCTCACTCCGAATGGGCGGAGACGCAGCTCCTTATATATGGTATAGTAATTTGAATGTAGCTACACGATTGTCCATTGGTTAGGTACCCCTGACGTCATTGTGGGCATATTGTATACCTAACAGAGGTTTACCTGTGGTGGGAATATTTCCCGCGGTAGTCTCTGATTGGTTGTTTACGACCAAGTGATTAGAGCGCTTACAACTGCCTCTCGATTCCCTCTAGAGGCAGCTGAATCGCGTATCATCTCAGCTGTGTCACATTGAGTTACCTTGTAATCATTTAGACCCACTCATGGTTCATGGTTACATTCTTAAAGATGTAGGATTACATTATATACACAACATCCCTCCCCCCTAAGATAGGACAAAGTCCCTCAACCATTGTGCTGGGCCGCCTGTGCGTTTGGGCCGTATGGTGGCTTGGCTGAGCTCAGGGGAACTAGGGTTTCTGGGCTCCGCAGATTCTCGCCCTGCAATGGGAAAACGAGACTCATTAGCTGTGTGTCGGAACATTTGCTCTGATTCGGACGGGGAACCTGGGAGGGAAGACTGTAACTTAAAACCCCATCTTGTTCCCGTAGGGGCAGGGGATCACCCAAACCCAAAACTTTGAAATGAAGAGGAGTACCTTAAAGTAAAGCCCCGCCTATTACTTGGAGTGGCGGGTGACTCGACAGCAGAAGATTGCCCCATTTCGCTGGGAGCAGGGTTAGACTCTAAAACCAAAGGCCCAGGGGTACCTGGGATCCTCTGGGTGAAAAAGTACTTTCTCTTATTTGTTTGAGAACTAGTACCCAAAAGTTTCATCGAGTGTCCCCTAGTTCTAGTGTTGTGCGATAGGGAAAACAGTTTTTCCTTATCTACTTTGTCCACACCGTGCATGATTTTATAAACTTCAATCAGGTCACCTCTTAGACGCCGTCGTTCAAGAGTGAAGAGGCCCAACCGTTGCAGCCTCAGATGGTAAGGAAGGTGTTCCAGTCCACTAATCATTCTGGTTGCCCTCCTCTGCACTTTCTCCAACTCCATAATATCCTTCTGGAGGTATGGCGACCAGAACTGTACACAGTATTCCAGATGGGGCCTCACCATAGATTTATAAAGAGGCAAAATGACACTTGCTGACTTATTTTCTATACCCTTTAATCATTAATCCCTAGCATAAACTGTGATTTTTTATTTTTTGTTTTTTAAAAAGAGGAAAGGATGATACAATTTTTTATAATTATTGTATTTTACCAAATAATGTGTTACTATGTGAATGTTTTAAATATTTGTACCTTGGATAAAAATTTTTAGAATGTGTAAGAATGTTTTTTTTAATCAATGTTTCTATACTGTGTTTAGATGTTTTGTTTTTTTGAGTGCAAACTTATTTCTTTTTTTGGAATTGTGAATTTTGTGAATATTTTTGAATATTTTGATAACTTATTTCATTAATTTGGGAATTATTTTTATTATTTTGAATATTTTTGAATGTTTTTTCTCTTGTGGCCTCTGGGTGGGCCTGGTGAGCTTTTCTTGTATTTTACTATTTTTCTCTACTGTCCTCTGGGTATCGCTTCTTCTTCCGGTAAGTCGTCTCTTTCTTTCCTCAGTTTAGTTCCGGATGTCATGGAGTGAAGACGTTTCCTGGTAAGCTCTCTGGTTTAAAAATTTTTTGGGGGGGGGGGTTGTTTTGGGGTTGTTGTTTTTTTTGGGGGGGGGGGTTCTGTGTGTTTTGTCTTCTTTGTTTTTGGATGTTTTTGTGTTTCCTTTTTCTGTTTTTTATTTTTGGTTTTGAATATTTTTGACTGTTTTGGATTGTGTTTTTGGATGTTTTGTGTTTACTATTTTCTGTTTTTATTTTGGTTTTTATTATTTTTTACTGTTTTTGGATGGTGTTGTTTTGTGTTGGGGGTGGGGGTATTTCCTTGGTCTGGTCTTGGGGGCTGGATCGCGGAAATACCCTTGCTGTTTGATGTGGCGTGGGGTGGGGAGGTATTTCTGTGGGCCGGCCTGGGTGGCCGGACCACAGAAATTGCATCGCCGCTTCATGCGGCGTTAGGGTGGGTTTTTTTTCGTGGGCCGGCCTTGGTGGCCGGACCACGGAAATTGTATCGCCGCTTACATGCGGTGTTGGGGTGGGGGGTACTTCCGTGGGCCGGCCTCGGTGGCCGGACCATGGGAATTCCCATCGCCGCTTGATGTGGTATTGGGGTGTGGTGGTGGTGGTGGGGTATTTCCGTTGGGTGGCCGGGCCATGGGAATTCCCATCGCCGCTTGATGCGGCGTTGGGGTGGGGGGTATTTCCGTGGGCCGGCCTGGGTTGCTGGACCACGGGAATCCCATCGCCGCTGTATGCGGTGGTGGGGGTGCGTGAGTTTCGCGGCCTACCTTTTTATTTTTATTTTTCGCGCGCCAGCTGCCTCAGCATTCTGCGCACTCATGGCGCACAGGACACGGGCTTGTAGTTTGGCGTGCGCGATTTTAGTTAGTGCAGCGGTTTTTTCCTGCGGCTTATTTTGGATTGGCTGCGGCGCGTTTCCAAACGTTCCTTTTGCTCACACCGCTCAGCCTGATTGGATCTGGTGCGGCGCGGCACAAGGAATGTTGGGAATTGAAGTTCCCTTTTTTGTTTGCATCTGGGGGGCTCCTGCCCCACTGGCGCAAATTTCAACCTGACAGTTACCTGTGAACCGGGTTCGGGCAAGTGAACGGAGGCCCATTACAGGCTAGTAAGCCTGGCTAAACATCCTTTGTCACATTCCAATGGTTAACACACCATTTTATAGGTATAGATAGTACATTTGAATCTAGCTACACGATTGTCCATTGGTTAGGTACCCCTGACGTCATTGTGGGCATATTGTATACCTAACAAAGGTTTACCTGTGGCGGGATTATTTCCCGCGGTAGTCTCTGATTGGTTGTTTACGACCTAGTGATCCGAGCACTTGCAGCTGCCTCTCTATTCCCTCTAGAGGCAGCTGAATCGCGTATCATCTCAGCTGTGTCACATTGAGTTACCTTGTAATCATTTAGACCCACTCATGGTTACATTCTTAAAGATGTAGGATTACATTACATACACAACAGGCTAATTGTCCCATCTGCCAGAGGGGCTCACCTCTCTGGCACACGAAGGAGGGCCTTTTCCGTGTCCACACTGGCCTTGTGGAACCTCCTGCCAGTAGAGTTGCGGGAGCAGACGGAGTTGCTGCCTTTCAGAAAAGAATTAAAAACCTGGTTGGCGGGGCAGGTGTGGGGCCCGGATGGAAGAGTGGCCCCCGCCTGATGGCTTATAAAATGAAGCCTACCCATCTTTTTAATGCGGGCAGTTTTAATGTGGTTAGTTTTTAACAGGTGGGTGGGTATGCTGGGGTTTTAATTGTTTTTAATATGTATGTTTTAATCCTGTTGTAAGCCGCCCTGAGTCGGGTTTGTCTGATTGGGCGGCATAGAAATTTGAGTTATAAATAAAATAAATAAATTCTGAAATTTGCAATTTTGAAAATGTGTAATTTTTGTGGTATGTTGTGAGGCCGCACTGAGTCGGCCTTGTGCTGAGTACAAATTAAATTGATTGATTGATTGAATATACAATTATAAGGAAGGCAGTGGCTCAAGTGGCTAATACGCTGACTGGGAGGCGGAAGGTCAGCAGTTTGATCCCGGAGTCCTGCAGGACGGAATGAGCTCCCGGTTTTGTCCCAGGCTCCTGCTAACCTCACAGTTCGAAAGCAAGAAATTGCAAGTAGATAAATAGGGAGCACTTTGGTGGGAAGGCAAAGAGCGTTCTGTGCGCTCCCGTGTCTAGTCACGCTTGCCACATGACCACGGAAAAGTCTGCAGAAGCAGACAATGCTGGCTCTTTGACTTTGAAACAGAGATGAGCACTGAACCCTAGAGTCGGATACGGCTGGCTTTCGAGCAAGGGAAACCTTTAAAAAATACAATTATAACAATGTATAATATGTATAATGTACAATATAACAAGATAGTGTTGTGTCCAAGCATTTTATTATTTGTGTGTCAGCTTCGCCGGAAGTCTAAGGCGAAGCTGTGCACCATTTTCCAAAGGGCGCTGTTGTGTATGTAACTGAATATAATGTTTATAACTAACTGTTTGTATTAATTGTTAGGATCGGGTGATCCTCCATTTTGTCTTCTTCTTAGAACTAAGCTCTCGTGGGACTTGGGCTCCCGCCTATTCTACACGAGAAGATCATTGTTGTTAACCCAATCCTGCTGGTTAGATTACTTCTTTGTCTGGACTCAACAGATAGGTAAAGGTAAAGGTTTCCCTTGCTCTAAAGCCAGTCGTATCCGACTCTAGGGTTCTGCGCTCATCTCTGTGTCAAAGCTTCTGCAGACGTTTCCATAGTCATGTGGCAGGCATGACTAGATACCGGAGTGCACGAAACGCTGTTAAGAATATAAGAACAGCCTTGCTGGAACAGGCCACAGGCCATCCAGTCCAGCATTCTGTCTCACACAATGGCTCACCATTTGCTTCAGGGTATTATTACCAAGCAGATGCCTTCACCTGCTTAGCATTCCCTGGAAATGGCATTGAGAAATATCCTGCTTATCTCTCAACCGGGAGGTTATCCTTAGGTATCCATAATTAAAGCCATTGATACCCTTGTCCTCCATGAACTTGTCTAATCCTTTCTTGAAGCTGTCAAGACTGACAGCTGTCACCACTTCTTATGGCAGGGAGTTCCATAGACCAGTGATCCTCTGGGTGAATAAGTACTTTCTCTTATTTGTTTGAGAACTAGCACCCAAATGTTTCATGGAGAGCCCCCTAGTTCTAATGTTCTACGACAGGGAAAAGTTTTTTCTTACTTTGTCCACACCGCGCATGTACCGAGGTCTAGTCCACACCGTGCATGATTTTATAAACTTCAATCAGGTCACCTCTTAGACGCCATCGTTCAGGAATGAAGAGGCCCAACCGTTGCAGCCTCAGATGGTAAGGAAGGTGTTCCAGTCCCCTAATCATTCTGGTTGCCCTCCTCTGCACTTTTCCCAGCTCCATAATATCCTTCTGGAGGACCAGAACTGTACACAGTATTCCAGATGGGGCCTCACCATTGATTTATAGAGGCAAAATGACACTTGCTGACTTATTTTCTATACCCTTCCTAATGATCCCTAGCATTGAGTTTGCTTTTTTCACTGCTGAGGCACACTGGGTTGACACCTTCATTGAGTTGTCCACCAGGACACCAAGGTCCCTTTCCTGGTTTGTCGCAGAGAGTTCAGACCCCATCAGTTTATAAATGTAATTGGTTTTTTTTGCCCCAATGTGCATTACTCTGCACTCACCTTTCCAACCAGTGGTTTCTGGGAGCCTGGGACAAAGACGGGAGCTCATTCTGTCCTGCAGTACTCGGGAATCAAACTGCTGACCTCCCGCCTCCCAGTCAGCGTCTTAGCCGCTTGAGCCACTGCAGTCCAGAAGATAATCCTAAAAGAAATCAACCCTGACTGCTCCTTAGAAGGTCAAATAGTAAAGATGAAGCTAAAGTACTTTGGACATCAAATGAGAAGAGAGGATTCATTTGAGAAGGCCTTGATGCTGGGAAAGGTGGAGGGCAAAAGAAGAAGGGGGCAGCCAAAAACGAGATGGCTACATGGTATTGTAGATGCAATGGGCACAGAGCTGGGCAGGCTGAGGAAGATGGTGGAGGACAGAGGTGTGTGGCGGGCAATGGTCCATAGGGTCGCAAAGGGTCAAAATAGATTTGCGACTGAACAACAAAAATATAATACTGTATAATATAATTGTTGTTGACTGCAACTCGCATCCAAGAATGTGTTTTCCCCTGAAGCTGGAAAAATGTCACTGGCATAAATTTGTTTAAGGTGGATCCCATCTTGCCATGAAGTGACCCACACGCTATGATCTCGGAGCCATCACCCATGGCACACATGAAGCGCGACATGCAGGATTTAACCAGTGGTGGGCATCAGCAGGTTTGCATCAGTTCACAAGAACTGGTAGCAGAAATTCTGGCCAGCCCTGCCCATCCAAATTTTGAAATACAGAAGTCCTAATTCGGGTGCAACGCAGGGCTTTCCCCCTGGCCATGCCCACCATACCACACCCACAGTGGGGCAGTAAAAAAAAAATGTGACCCCACCACTGGGTTTAACACCGGTACTGCAATGGACTGCCACAGCCTTGAGGATATTATGGCCTATTCCGCCTCCATGACCGTTGGAAATCAGAGTTCCTCCTCTGCTCATATTATATTATAATATAACAATGTATAATATAATAGGGGCTGCGGTGGCTCAAGTGGTTAAGACGCTGAACTCATGATTGGAAGGTGGGAGCTCGATTCCTGAGTACTGCAGGACGCAGTGAGTTCCCATCTCTGTTCCAGCTCCTGCCAACTTAGCAGTTTGAAAGCAAGAAATTGTAAGTAGATAAATAGGTACCACTTTGGTGGGATAGGTAAACAGGGTTCCGTGCATGCCAGTGTTTAGGCATGCCTGCCACAGGTCCACGGAAACATCTGCAGACACAGACAGCACTAGCTCTTTGGCTATAAACAAAGAATGAGCACTGAACTGTAGCCAAATACGACTGGCTTCCGAGCAAGGGCAACTTAGTTATATTCCTTACCTCTTTAAACTAGTCAAGCTCAAAACCTGCTTTCCATTTTCTACTATAAATTATCTTACTGTTCTAAGATTATAATCATTTCTTTCATTTGCCATTCTAATTGTATATTTCAAAAGTTAGCTAATACAGTAATGGCATTCTAGGACCATTAGACAACATTTCATTAATCTCCACAAAAATCCTTTCCCATATTTTCTTCACAATCTTACATTCCTACCATAAGAACAGCCTTGCTGGAACAGGCCACAGGAGCCCATCCAGTCCAGCATTCTGTCTCACACAGTGGCTCACCGTTTGCTTCAGGGTATTCCCACCTCCTTAGGATTCCCTGGAAATGGCATTGAGAGATATCCTGCCTATCTCTCCAACCTGGAGGTTGTCCTTAGGTATCCATAATTATAGCCATTGATACCCTTGTCCTCCATGAACTTGTCTAATCCTTTCTTGAAGCTGTCAAGACTGACAGCTGTCACCACTTCTTCTGGCAGGGAGTTCCACCATTTCTTCTGGCAGGGAGTACCATAAATGAAGATATGGCTTTCAAAGGGTGTCCTTTACATTAGCCTTAGAGCATATGTGGGCAATAGAGACGCTTTCTTAAGGGTGACTACTGGTGCAATCTAAAAGAAGGTGGATGGGTGGTGAGTGTCTGGCATTAGGTAATGCCAAGCTGCCCACTTACCTTTAACCTAACATCGCTGCAAGGGGAACAAAAAGAACTACGGTTCCCAGTGTGCTCCATGCCACGCAACCCCTCAGCCAATGAGGTTGAAGAGCACAAGCATGGAGGCAGGGCAGCCGGCACACAGGTAAAAAAATGGCTGAGGGAAGCCATCGCTGCGAAGACACTGGTGCCTTCGTCCCCCACCCACTAAGGGAAGCGAGCTACTTTCCTCATGGAGGGAAGCTATCGCTTCCATTGGTTGGGGGACGCACAAAAGATCCCCCCCCAGAAGAGCCACTCCCCTCTCAGATTGGAAGGAGGGAGCTCCGAGAGTACTACAGGACGCAGTGAGCTCCCACCTCTGTCCCTGGGTGTTGCTTCTGGTTAGAACACCAGGTAGTTCCCTTTGCAATAACTGCTAACAGGAAAGCTGCAAGAACTTCTGCCTGCCATCTCTCGCAAAGTACTGTACTCGATTTTTTGCAGCGCATCAGAACATGCCAGAGTAACTTGCCAGTATCCCATGCACCTTAGGGCAATGTTTGTCAACCTTTGGTTTTTGCACTTCAAATCCCAGAAACCTAAATCATTTACCCCAAAGCACTGATCAGCCAATGTTCTGACTTAGGAAAATGTTGCCTTAGGGCCTGTCCAGGTAGTGCTGCTCCTTATTTTCTCAGTTGCCGACACACGTGCCTTTCTCCTAGTTTGGTGCCAGGACTGAGCGGATTGACCAGGTGTCTCCAACCTCAAGTTTTCTGAGCTTTTTTTTTTTTTTTTGGGGGGGGGGGGGCTGGCACTTCCAGTTGCATAGTTACTAACACAGCCACTTAATGTAACACACCCAGTTAAAGATTTAATTTGGGAACTCAGCAGAGATTTTATGAGATTAGATTGCAGTTCCTGGAATTCGCAAACGTTAAATCCATTGGACACTTTCCAAAATTTCCTAGCCATCATGCATGGGCAGATTATTATTTCAGTTAAGAGCATGTATGAAGCATAGCCTACTGATCCTGGCATGCTGAAAATTTAAAAAATCTGATGCTTTTGTTATCTGATTTAAGGTGACCCACAGGTTTTTCAAGCTATGTGAGTTCACCAGATATCCCCCAGTGAGTTTCCATTTCCATTGCTGAGTAGGGATCTGAATCAGACCACCTGATTCCCAGTATGGCCCATCATCTGTTACACTACTTTTTTATTTACTGCAAAAAAATTAGTTATGCAGAGTATCGCCATTGCCTAACAAACGCTTCTGTTATGTGATTTTTTTAGTTACACGAGGTATTACTGTAAGACCAGAAGAACAGCCTTGTTGGAAACAGGCCACAGTCCAGCATTCTGTCTCTCACAGTGGCTCACCATTTGCTTCAGGGTATTATTCCCAAGCAGATGCCTTCACCTGCTTAGGATTCCCTGGAAATGGCATGGAGAGATAGCCTGCCTCTCTCCAACCCGGAGGTTGCCCTTAGGTATCCATAATTATAGCCATTGATACCCTTGTCTAATCCTTTCTTAAAGCTGTCAAGACTGACAGCTGTGACCACTTCTTCTGGCAGGGAGTTCCATAGACCAGTGATCCTCTGGGTGAAAAAGTACTGAGAACTAGTTAGTACCCAAATGTTTCATGGAGTGTCCCCTAGCTATAGTGTTATCAGATAGGGAAAAGTTTTTCCTTATCTACTTTGTCCACACCATGCATGTACCGAGGTCTAGTCCACAAATGCCTCCTGTTGACATTCTCTGACCACACAGCTTGCCTAAGACAGTATAAGACTAAATCTCCTCTCAGGATATACTGGAGTCAAATTTCAAATCCTTTGCTGTATAGCAGGGATTCTCAACCGTTTATAACTACAGGCCAGACCACGCCCCCTCAGACAGCTGAGGAGGCCAGACTGCCCCCCCCCCAGCCGTAAACTTTGCCATAAACCACATTTACGGCTGTCGCAAAAACATCCACTGGTGGCAGCAATGGGGGGCCTCATGAAATGGTGCTGCGGGCTGGCCCATGGGCCGTAGGCTGAAAACCCCTGCTCAGGTGTTCCAACAACTATCTAGACAACTTTACTAAAAAATAAAGCATTAGTAAAATAAAAGCCACAGGTGGTATTATTGAGCTCCATTTTACATTATTTGGTTTCCGTATTTTTTCTAATATTAATATAAACTTTAGTACATCAGTAACACAAACAGTAATAGAATAATATGTAGTCCAATACATCATTAGACACAAGCTTCATTTCTGTCCCAAGGAATTATTTTTGCACCATATCCTCATTGATGAACAGATTCTTTACAGCCTTGTTTAAAAAATAGGTTATATGTCAGTGTGCCAATCCTACTCCCCGCTTACTGCATGCCCCAGCTCTCACTGCTACAGACACAATGACTACTATGGTTGTTTCTTGCTGAGGACTACCCCATTCAGGGACGCGGGGTGACTGCAAAATGCCCATCTCTACACAGATTATTTGGGACTGTGTATTATTTCTTGCAGCAGTGTTAGTTCTTTTCACAGTGCTAGCATTTATCCTGCTGCTGTAGACCTCATTGCTCCAGCCATGTTGTGTGAATCTGCACCACAGCCATGGTCCTCTGACTTGGGTCACAAGATCACATTCTCAACTTTGTCCTCGAGTTGCATTTTTCTCTAAAGTGACCTGATACAAAGGAAAACATATTTATTGGTTTTGATCTTTCATTTCCCCGCAACCAAACTCAAGGAGAAGCCGATTCACCAAACCCCCAGATTTAATTGGCCTACTCTAGCTGAGTCTTACTATGCTAAGTAGTTAATTTTCAATCCATTCAGTTTCTGTAAAGGACCTCAGAATTGGGGGAACTCCCACTCACTACAACGGTTAACTCAATTTTTATGTCTTTTTCACTTTTTAATTTATTTGTCCAGATTAACATGGCTAATATCCTCCAAAACAGCTACAGATCTGAAGCCATTTTGTTGGCAACTATATTCCAGTGCCAGTTTGGAACCAGTAGCAGAAATTCTGGCTGACCCTGTCCACCTAATTTTTGAAATAAAGTAGTCCTAATGCGGGTGCAACGCAGGGCTTTCCCCCAGGCCACGCCCACCATACCACACCCAGTGTGGTAGTAAATTTTTTGGGAGCCCACCACTGGTTCTAAGCATATATTAACTTGAAGCTCTTAATAACTCTGCAGTGATATCATAGTGGACACAACAATCGGGCTGGATTGAGACACCTGGAAAACTGGACTCAGATCGAGGGCTTGAGACAATGCACTACTGGACTACATGCACTTTTCGCTTAATCTGTTAAGGAAAGCACCAACTACAGCCTAAGTTAAGTTTGAAAAGCATGTTGAACAAGTCTTAGCTGACTAATGTCTCCTGCATGGTTTAGCTCCTCCATCACAGCCCAAAGGCTTGGAGAAGCACTAGGAATATGCAGGTTGCAGACCTTAAGGCCCAGCTTGCTCTCCAATGGTGTGGGAGGGGACTATATGTCATAGAGCCCAAAGGCCTACACTCCCATGTGCCACATGGACAGAGCAGAGAGTAACCTCTCTACATATCCCCATTGGGTAGTTCTATACTGAGCAGCTGTCATGCTTTTCAAAAATTATTAACTCAGTATATTTTACACACTTTAATACATTTCAGTCTAAACCAGTAATGTTTAAGTTTAGACCAGTGATGGCCAACCTTGGCACTCCAGGTGTTCTTGACCTTCAATTCCTAGAATCCCTAATCAGCCCGAGTGCTGACTGGTAATTGAAGTCCAAGAACACCTGGAGTGCCAAGGTTGGCCATCACTGGTCTAAACATAAACACATATCTAAACATGAGCAGTCCATAGGTCCATATTGCAAAATGTACTATGCACAAAAAAACCCCACAATGGAAACAGCAGGAAAAGGAATTATTGTTGTGCATACCTTGTACTATCAGAACATGACACTTGTTACTTCCAGGAATAAGCACACCAACCAAGTATTTAGGGATTTCAAGGCTTCAAGAAAGCAAGAACAGATCTGCATGATGGATTACTGAAGCACTTCTCAAATGGAGATAATTCTTGGGTAGGTTGCACAATGAATCACCGTCCACAGACATTTCTTTTATCAGGTTAGGAGCATAACAAGACTGCTGTGTTCATCACCTCCTTCTTTAAGTCTTGTTTAACTTTTTTCAAATATCTACACACACAAGAAAACTTGTATTAACATTAAAAATGACAAAACAGATGCTTGTTTATAGCCAACTATTCCTTTTTGTTTTACAGCAGTGAAGAAAAAAGGTAAATTTGGAATTCCTTGATAAGTATACAGTGGAATCATTTAACTTTTTAGTATAGTATACCATTAATAGTGTACATTAAAGGAATACTCTCAAAGAAGCAATGTATCCTGCATGGTTTATCTCCTCCATCACAGCCCAAAGACTTGGAGAAGAATTAGGAATATGCAGGCTGCAGACCAAGGCCAGACTTGCTCTCCAACAGTGTGGAAAGGGATTATATGTCACAGAGCCCAAAGGCCTACACTCCCACATGCCACATGGACAAACCTGAAGGAGCAAAAGGCTTCTCCAGGCATCCCCGTTGGGTGAAATTATGTTGCCAGCTGTAATCACTACTGAATGACAAAAGATAACAAAAAAGGGGAAAATACATATCACAAATATTTACCTCGACTCCTTATTCACTGATTTCAGGAAGAGAACCACCACTCCAACCACAGATAAGATGCTTTCAAGTTACCAGAAATGCAGGAGCAGAACTGACATTATAGCACGAATCATCTGTTCACAGAATTGAGACAATGTCATAATCCTGGCAAAGACCAAGACTTGAGAAAAACCTTCAAAAAAAACCTTCTCCTGTTTATCTGTTCAGTCTAAAAATCTTGGGAGCCCAACTTGTACCCCAACAGTGTGAAAGTCTACGCATTATAGATCCCAAAAAGTCAACACTGCCAGGCAGAGCTTCAAGTATTACCACTAGATAGATCTAAATTCTAAACTGTAAATTAGCTCCTTTTTCAAAATCCATTTTATTTAAACTAGTACTCCACAAATGGATGCCCTCTTTAGATTTTTAATTACCAGCATGCTAGGATGGAAAGGAATCCTAGTGTCTGGAGGGTGCAAAGACAAGCCCAGAGGAATTTACAATAATGGCCCTGGTGACTGAAGCCGAAAGTAATGGCATACAGTGTAACCTCAGTTAACAAAGGGCTTGGTTAACATAAAAACCACATAACAAAAGGAAATCCATAGAAAATAGTGGCTCGGTTTACGGTATTTTTTGAACAGATTAATTGGTTTTCAATGCATTCCTATGGGAAACTACGTTTCAGTTAAAGTATTTTGGTTTCCAATGTATTCCTATAGGAAATTCACTTAAAGTAATTTTCACTGTAAGAAACATCCTGGAGAATACATTAAGTTAACTGAGGTTGCATTGTATTTTGCTGCTCAGAAATATTCCAATAAACTTATCTGATCAAAATACTTTGCAATATCTGACCAGTAAATGCAAGGAAGGTTCAGTCATTTGTAATTTGTATCTTATTTTTATGTTACCTTGTTATATTCTGTATGTATTGCTTTACTCCATTGTATTTCTGTATAATTATATTGTATCTTTATTTGAAATGCTGTTAGCCGCCCTGAGCCGAGTAGGGCGGGATATAAATTAAAAATTATTATTATTATTATTCAGAATATATAATTCTATTCTATAATTATCCTCTGAACAGAGGAAAAACTAAATAGTTTAAACTAAAAACTAAACACATACACTAGATCAGGAGTTCTCAACCTTTTTACACTAGGGGCCGGGTCACGCTCCCTCAAGACAGCTTCGGGGCCGGACAGTCATTTTGCCCTTCCTCCACCACATGCCACTTCCTGGCATGGTGGAGGCGGTGTGTGGCCACATGAAATGGTGCTGCAGGGCGCATCTGACCCACAGGTTGAGAATCCCTGCACTAGATAAACTGATGTCTGCAACAGTATCCTCATATCCAATGGTTTGGGGGAAATGCATTAACACATAGGTTTTAAACAAAACAGAAAAAAAATGTTGAGGCACCTTAAAGACTAACTCCTATATTTAAATGTGAGCTTTCGTGCACCAAGTCCATTTCATCAGACATAAGAGTGAGGCCTCATGGCATCAATTTATACACACACCAGGTACACAATAATTTGCCAGCCTAACAGAATAGTAACGGTATAGCTTTTTACAACTGACAAAATCCCGTTATTATTCAAACCTACTGCAAAATCTGGCCCTATTGCAAATCAAACTTTTCTTGCAAGCTGATGCATCACATCCAGAGTGGATGCAACAAATATTGTGGCATTACATTTGCCAATGAGTTAGCAAACAAACACTCCACAAATGTCCATTTAGTTTCCCCCAAAACAATTTTTTTAAAATGACTAAGACAAAACAATGTTATTCAATACCTTGCTCTTCTAAAGTATTAGTCATATTCACTTTAGGATTAACTGGCTTCTTCAGTAACATCTCGCGAGTCTTCAAGTTTGACTGTAGGAATACATTTATATGTTAGATTGAGCGCATACACTAGAAAAAAGGGTTGCTAACGGGCATAATTATGTTTCCACAATTCACCAAGAATTCTTCCGGCTAGAACTATGGTAAGCTTTAGCTAAAAGGTTTACATTCTCAGAAAATGTATCTGTTCATTGGTAAGGTTCTCTGAAATGACTTAAGGAGACCAGTTGTTTTATGAAAGACATTTTCTTCAGAGCCTAATGATTTTCCGACACGAACAAGCAAAGAGCAACATGTGATGGTGTAAAAAGGGCAAAGAAATTGACTTGCAAATTCCATCAGTTATAAAAAAATAATGACTGATAAGGAATGGTATCAGCTGTCCTTTGACAATAAGTCGAGAATTATACGTCAAGCGTTAAAAAGGTGACAAATTCTATAAGCTAATTTAATATGTGAGGGACCTCACTTCATCCACAATAGAATATTTCTGTATAAAAAGAACACCTCCCTAGATCAAAAACCATCCTTGCATAAGTACCAGACACCAAATAAATTGGCAGCACCTTCCTGCAGAATCGAGAGTTTGACTCCCCACTATGTCCTACAAGGAGAACCACTAGGCAATGGATTTTAAGGGTGCTCCAAGAAAAGGGAACAATACTCCTAAAAAGGTTCCCATAAATCAGAATTGATCTGACTATCCACTGTTGTTATTTGTTAAGTTATTATTATTATTATTATTATTAAGGATAAGATACAATTCCCAGCATCTTCGGTATCTCTTGAATTTCTACCAACCACGAGAGCAAAATGCCCAGAATACATTTTCAACTCTTATGAAAACACTAATGTTGCAAAATAAGTTGGTGTTTCGTTTATAAAAATCAATAGGCAAAATCGAAAATCGCAAACGCATCTTTTCAATTTCTCGCAAGTTATTTTTTTTAAAAAAAAACACGAATCCCCACAAAGATAATAAGAGCGATGTGATTGGTTTGTGATTTTGAAGACAGCACAAAAAAGGGCATTTCTTTTAAACTCACTGCAAAGAAACTGAGATTTTATCCCTACCAGGTCTTTCGCGCTTTTATTTAACAAAAAAAATGGAATTACAATAACACTTAGCAACAAGAACTAACTTCCAACCTTATTTAAACATCCAGATTTCCTCTTCTTTGTATAGAACTTAAAAAGAATCGCTTGGAACCGACGCAGTTTACCAATGCCAAACATCCTTACCCGAGCCAACCTGAGCACGAAAAGGTAGAAAATGCCGGCGCGCAATCATTTATAGCACGCAGAGGACGACGGGAAAAAAAAACGTTCTGCTGGGAGGACGCATGCGCAGAAACCCCCAACCGCCCCTCCTCCGTCCTTCCTGAGGAGTAAAGGAATCAGTAAAATGGACGCCAGGACTGGTTGTTTAAACCAGGACAGAGGTTTTGAATTAGAATGAGAACTAATGAATATCCAAATTAAGGAAACTAGCCTTGTTTTCAGGTCGTCACGGGCGTTTAGAATTAAGTCTCTATGTTTAAAATGCTTTCTACGCTTTTTCACTTGGGAGATTCCGTGGAGGAGCGTGATATAATAATAATAATAATAATAATAATAATAATAATAATAATAATAATAATAATAATAATAATAATAATAATAATAATATATTATTATTATTATTATTATTATTATTATTATTATTATTATTATTATTATTATTATTATTATTATTATTATTATTTCGTGTAAGAAACTATTCTGGGTTGAAAGGATTTTTGCTGGAAAAGCTCCGCTCAGTGGGTTCCTTTGATGTCCCCAAGATCTTTTCCCACCAAAGTGGTCCTTATTTATCTACTTGCAATTTCTTGCTTTCGAACTGCTAGGTTGGAAGGAGCTGGGACAGAGGCGGACACGCAAAAACCCAGCTCCTGTCTTGCCAACCGAGCAGTTCAAAAGTATTTGCAAGTAGATAAACATCAGCATTCCGTGCACTCCGGTGTCGAGGCATGCCTGCCACGTGTCCATGGAAACGTCTGCATCTGCAGACACCGACAGCGCTGGCTCTTGGGCTATAAACAGATGAGCACTGAACCCTAGAGTCGGATACGACTGGCTTTCGAGCACGGCCGGGGGACCTTTACTAGATACCGCTTCGTTCATGGGAAAAGATGTTGGGGACATGAAAGAAGCCTCATTCGGGCGTCTCCTGAGCGGATTTTCTCCAGCAAAAAAATCATTTCAACCCCAAATAATTTCTGACAGGAAATTATTATTATTGAGGATCGTTAACGATCTTTTTCAGTTTGGAAAAGGGGAGACCGATGCGCAAGCGTAGAGTAGCCGGAGGCGCTCCGAGGCAGAATTAAGAAGCGAGGAACCACTCGGGCTTTTATTTTATTTTTCCCGACTCCAGTGGCTCAAGTGGCTAAAACGCTGCCTGGAAGGCGGGAGGTCAGCAGTTCGATTCCCAAATACTGCAAGACGGAATGAGCACCCGTCTCTGTCCCAGTTCCTGCCAACCTAGCAGTTCGAAAGCAAGAAATTGCAAGTAGATAAATAGGGACTACTTCGGTGGGAAGGTAACAGCGTTCGTGCGCTCCGGTGCCTAATCATGCCTGCCACATGACTACGGAAACGTCTGCAGAAGCAGACAGCCGCTGGCTCTTCAGCTTTGAAACAGAGATGAGCACTGCACCCTAGAGTCGGATACAACTGGCTTTCGAGCAAGTTTACCTTTTGTGGCCGTTTTTGTTCAGCTGGAATCCGGAGCTGTATCTTGTATTGCTTGTTTCTTCCCGCGGTCGTGGTTGCAAACGTTTAAATGATTTGCCACAATTCTAAACAGGAAACTCAGTCAGCACACGTTTATTTAATTATTTTAATTGTTTTTTTAAAAAAAAAATCTTGCCAACAAGATTGTATATTTCACTATTTTTTAATATATTTTAAAAAAAACCTAAAATATAACGAGGAGACTTGTCACTCTGTTACCAACAGAAATAACTAACAAGCTTCATCTGTCCCAAACTTTCCTGGACGACAGTCACCTTCATATGTGTTTTCACGAGGTTGATGGATCTCCACTCTATTCTGCTGAATATAGTGCTCTTCATAGTTGAAAATGTTTAAGCGGTAGCTGGGTTAGTCTGTGCAAGCATATAAGAGAGTAAACAAAACAAAAATGTTGTGGCACCTTAAAGACTGACTCCTGTACTGTATTTAAATGTGAGTTTTCGTAGATCAAGTTCACTTCAACTGCATCCCTGAAAGCTCACATTTAAATACAGGTGTTCATTTTTAAGGTGCCACAATGTTTTTTATATATTTTAAAAAACCTAAAATATAACGAGGAGCTGGCTCAAGTGGCTAAGACGCTGACTGGGAAGCGGAAGGTCAGCAGTTCGATTCCCGAGTACTGCAGGACGGAAATGAGCTCCGGTCTTCATCCCAGCTCCTGCCAACCTAGCAGTTTGAAAGCAAGAAATTGCAAGTAGATAAATAGGGACCACTTCGGTGGGAAGGTAACAGCGTTCCGTGCGCTCCAGTGTCTAGTTGTGCCTGCCACATGACCACGGAAACATCTGCAGAAGCAGACAGCGCTGGCTCTTCAGCTTAGAAACAGGGATGAGCACTGCATCCTACGGTTGGATACGACTTGCTTTCGAGCAAGGGAAACCTTTACCTTAATGTTTTTGTTGTTTTGTTTACTCTCTGATATGCTTTATATGTCTGGCTCAGTGGAAACAGCTTTTTATATTCCAAATGGCAGGGATCAGTGCCCATTTTGAAACATTGAAGAGTGTAGTATTAAAGTCCAATTAAATATAGAAATGGGTGAGCTCTTCACAATGTTTACACTGGTATATACTGCCAACCATCTTCCAGGTAAGCAGCTGCATTAGTCTCTCTCAGCATGTAAACAAAATGACAATGACTACCTGTCGTCTGTCCCAGCTCCTGCCAACCTAGCAGATGGAAAGCAAGAAATTGCAAGTACAGACTACAGTAGATAAATAGGGTCCACGGTGGGAAGGTAACAGTGTTCCATGCACTTCAGTGTCTGTTCATGCCCGCCACATGACCATGGAAATGTCTGCAAACACAGACAAGCACTGTCTCCATGTTCAGCCTTCCTTATGGTCCAGCTTTCACAGCCATACATTACTACTGGGAATACCATTGCTTTGACTATGCAGACTTTTGTTGGCTCTACTTTTTATTATGCTTCCTAGGTTTAATTACTCTTTTTTGGTCTGTTTCTGGCTTGTGTAACTACTGGGAAAGAGCCAAAAGCCATTTTTTTTAAATTTAGCAAGATCATAAAGTGATTAATATACTGTATAAGGTATAAAGAGGTATAGAAAGTAGCAAGATACATTTTGTGATTGGCTGCTGTTTGTTTCCTTTTTTATAGCCATAGGATGCTGGATAGTATTTATGAAGCTGAAAAGAGCTGGTTCCCCACCCTCCTGAAAATACTTTCTGAGATATATATATAACAAAAGATGCACTATAGCTAGAAGTAGGGGAATTAGATGAATTAAGAGCAAACTTTTTTCTAAAAAGGTTTTAATTCCATAAAATTTTGTTGTTAGGCAGATATACATTCCAATGATTTCCTCTACAAAGATTTTATACACCATGCATAAATCATAACTAGCAATTCACATATCAAATGCAGCAACACCCACCACAGTATACTATGGTAAGCTTCGCTCCTTGCATAATTATTAAAAATTGCTAGTCGAGGACCATGCCCAAACTTAGAGAAAACATTACTAAATCACTGCTCATGTACATGAAGGGGCAGGGATGAAAAAATTACTTTTTGCACTACATTCCCAGAAAAGTCCTGCAATGCTAGTTGGGATAATCTTGTAAGTGAAATCCCAAAAGGTAACTTTCCCCATCTCTGCAAACAGAAAAGAGAGAGTGGAGGGGGGGGGGGGAATGTCAACAGGAATGGAAAAAGAATATAAAAGCATAAAGGCAACAGTTGATCATTGTGATGTTCCATATCCCTAGGCTTTCAAGTAAGACATCAGAAGCAACAGTATTCTAGTAGTCAACATGTTTTTTCTTATTTATGTGGAAACAGCAATGTGTTGGATCATGACTAAGTGAATCACCCTTTGTCTCGATGAAACAATAGTAGTTACAACATGGTCCATTGATTTCAATTGATATACAGTACAGTACTGTCAATGTAATTAAGACAGAACAGGAGGGATCTGGTATTCTGTATGTTTTGGCCTTCAGTTCCTTGTCGTATGGCTGCTGTTACTGGATTCTGGAGGTTGAAGTCCAAAAATGCCAAAGATTTTACACCATTGAATTAGTCAGATGCTTGCTGAAAATCTATCTTCAGCATTTGCCTCTCCAGGGGCTTTGGACTTCAATGCGTATAATTCCCGACCCTTGGCCACGCTGATTAGGTTTGATGGATGATGAAACCTGAAACTTCTAGACCAGGAGTTCCCAACCTAAGTAATGCCTGTGGGCTGCATCCGGCCCACAGCACCATTTCATGTGCCCCACCCCACCCCTTCAAGGGCGTTTGAGAAAATGGCCACCCCTTTGAACCTGTTGGGACAAAATGGCCACCCTCATCGTGCAGGCAGGACAGGATGGCCATCTGGCCCTCGAAGCTGGCTGAGAGGGCATGACCTGGCCCCCATCTTGAAAAGGTTGGGAACCCTTGTTCTAGAGATCCAGCCGACAGGCCTTACTTAGGTTGGGAGCTCCTGGTCTAGAATCTAGGCCAACATCAGAATTATGCCTTTTCTGGTCATTCTACTCTCTATAAGGTTTGACAGCTAGGTGGGCAAGAAGCAGCATAAATATGTAAAGATCTTGAGATGAGGTGGCACTAAATGCATGGGGTGCCTTATTTGTATCAGATAGCTACTGATATGGCATCACATTCTGCAAATGTGACGCCATATCAGTATAATATCATTAAATGTGATATGTCTGAGATGTGATATACAGGCAAACTGGTGATCAGACAGAGCCACCATTTGAACGCACATTTAATTTCCCTCATATTTTTCTCAAATAGCACACATCTTGCCTTCCAATCATGGCTCGTAGCACCATTCTGAACCATTCTATAAAATCTAATTAAAATGATATCATACATGCTTATTTCTTTTTAAAAGTCAGTTTTACACTGACTGTATATTGAATTTAGAAACATCCATATGTTTGCTACACAACTCAGAAAAGACAAGTTGTAATGTCAAAACATTTTGTTTGTTTTAAAAAGAGAAATATATATTTTTTAAAAATGGCCAATTCCATGCCATTGTTTTCTGAAAGCAATTCATCTTATGCTTTGCTGTTGTTAAATATTTTTGAAATGGGGGGGGGGAGTAAAATTTGAATATCTTTTCTTTTATAGGGATGGGGTGATTAATGTTCATTGTAAAATGATATTTTTCCACTTAAGATACAAGAGAGGCACTTTCAGAATTCCTCTACAGAATGACATAAGATTGGTCAGTAGTGATTCTTCATATTAAGTACATCAAAAGACATAAATCAGAAAATAAAACAAAATCTACAGTAACACATCTATATCCTGCAAGGACAATATGGTCGACATTTTGTTTGTACATAGCAAACACATGTACACACGCATAAACCCCTCTTATCAGTTCTAAAAAAAACTACTCCAATTTCTTGACTTGCTTGGGAGCAATGAAAGAGTATTAATCATATCAGAACATACTATTTACAGCAGAACGGGAAGAAAGGGATCTTTATCAATTCACACACTGTTGCTGTGCAGGACCGATATGAGCTAGAGCAATATTGCTGTATCATCTGAGGTATAGCATGTGTTGTTCTTGTTTTTAACCCAATGTGATTTGATGGCACCTAAGACAAATTCTTTCCAACTTCCTCACCCTTCTCCATTCCCAGGAGAACCGAGGAGCATTTCCTGGATACGTTATGAAGGCAAACCTTGGACAAGCCACAAAACTCCTCTTCAACATGGGAGGAGGGAGTGGAAAAGGCCTCTCATCCTCTAGTGTATTAATTCTGCTTTTTTGAAGAAGGAATGGTTCATGGTCGATGATACCTGGAAGATAAATTATATGATATTACGTGGTATTTGGGAGAATGCAGAAAGAATATTGAGTAAGATCATTAGTCTATCTAGCCCAATATTGTCAATCATAGGTGCCAGGTGTTCTCTAGGCATCTAGCTTTCCCTAGACTAGAGGTTAATGGTGTTTAGTTGTTAATTTAATTTAATTTAATTTTTACACTTGTATGCTGCCCAATCAGGGAACCTGACTCAGGGTGGCTTACATGGTAAATAAACAATATACATAACATACAATACACAATATACACAGTAATACAATATACAAAATACAATCTACCAAAACAGCATATAATATAATAATAGCCTACTATCCAAGTACTAACTGGGCCTTAGTCTGTTTAGCTTCTAAAATCAGGTGAGATCAATGTATTTTGTAGGGTTGCAATTTTTTGAGGCAGCACTGAGAAAGGTTACCTTTCATATAACTAAGCCCATGTCACATTTGGGAAGCTATGTGATGAGAAATGCAACAAAAGAGATCTCTCTGTCTTTTGGATTTTGGGAGCTGTGGTCAGAAACAGCTACTGTATTTCTTAAGCTCAACATCAACTAAAGTGTTTCTGTGCAATATCTAATTCAGGGGTTCTCAACCTTTTCATGCCACGGGCCAGACCACACTCCATCAGACAGCTGAACAGGCCTCATGACCTACACTCATACCTCAGCAAGATGTTCCATCCCAGTATGCACAATCATATACAGGGTTAAGTTTGAATGCAATCATTTGGAGAGATAGAAAATGGGAGCTTGTCCTGCACTGCTAAAATACTGTTGTTTTTTTGTTTTTCAGATGAACTGGACAAAATGTATTTAATATGGTTGCTGCTTTAATATGGTAATCTATTTAACTGTATTTTAATACTTCTTTTTCCGTGTCTGGGCCAAATGCAAAACTGGCAAAATGAAGACACCTTTTGGTGCGTTCATTCAGAAGTTCCTTTTGCCTGACCTAGTGTGAGAAAGATTAGCTGGCAACACAAAGTGGACATTACCAGGGTATGCCCGATTGTGGTTCAAGAATACCACAATCTGCAAGGAAGCTCTGTGTACCCCTATTTTAATACTATCTCATTGACTTTTAATTATATAGCTATTCACCATTTTGTAAGCTGTCTGGTATTCCAGTATTGTGAGATGAGCAGGAAAATACATGCATACTTATACATACAGGATAAAACACACACATGCACACAAAACAAAAATGGGTTAGCAACAGCATGTCAAAACCCAAATCTTTTATAGGAAGCTGCCTTAAAATAATTCAGGCACTTGGTCCCAGGTCTATCAACTGTAACTGGCAGCAATTTTCCAGAATTGCAGGACAATTTTTTTTCTGGAGATCCTTAACAATCTCCTTCACAGACACTAACCATGCCTGAGAATGCTTTGCTTCTGATATCAGATGAAAATGGGTGTACAGTATTTAGGAAAACAAGGAATCCACTGTGGAAGCTCTCTTCTCCTTTGGACACAACATTATGGCTCAATGTCTATCTATACCTATAAGAATGGGTTGGGCCATGCGTGTCCAGAATGCATGTCCGCACACATCCAGCCTATCCTGTAATTAGTCGGCCACACTTACCTTGCCAAACTGGGACCATCGTCACGTGAGTCTGGGGCCCAAAAGTGGGGCCTAAGCCCCACAAAATGGGGAAAAGAATGGAAACTAAAACTCCCATGGTGCCATGGGAGAAAAACAGCAATTTAACAGCCAGGCCTGGAAACAGAATGTTAGAGAGAGCTGATTTGTATGTTGGACTGTGATTGGTTGGGAGAAAACCTAGCCAGGCCTGGAAACAGAATGTTGGAGAGAGCTGATTTGCATGTTGAACTGCAATTGGTTGAACTTGAGAGTGAATGACTTATGGGGCAAGGTCCTGATGCGGATGGAACAAACCCTCTACATTTAAGCCTCTACAGCCCTGGAACAAGACACTTTCAATGTACATCAATGCTGTGTGAGAGAGAGACAGACAGAGAGAGACAGAGAGTGTGTGTCTGTGTGAAAGACAATGCAGAAGACAGTGGATTCCGGATCAGTCACTTGTGTGTGTGGGTGTTCCTAAATGAGAGAGAGAGAGAGAGAGAGAGACTCTGACTCTGTGTGCTGGGGTGTATCAGGGTCCGAAAAACCTAAACATACAATTAACTCTCATCCTTCCTTCCCTACCTCCAGCCGTTCTTCTCCCCTTCCTTCTTTCTTTCCCTCCCTCATTCTTACCCTTCCATCTTCCTTTCCTCCTAAATTTCCCCCTCAATACCTACCATCCCTCCCTCATCATCACGCCTGGGTGAGTCTGCCCAGGTTCCTTTACTGAGAGCCAGGGGGCATCACAAATGGTGTGGGGGGAGGCAAAAAGGGGAAAAAATCTCCCCAAGCCACCCCCACCCCACGGGTTGAGCCCCCTCCCCCCAAAAAAACCCGTAAGTAATAGGCACATCCCAGTAAACCTCCATCAACATACAAATCAGTTTGCTTCTGCAGACGTTTCCGTGGTCATGTGGCAGGCATGACTATACACCAAAGCACATGTAATGCTTTTTACCTTCCCAACAATGTGGTGCCTCTTTATTGACAGGAGCTGGGAGAAAGACAGGGTATCATTCCGTCCTGCAATACTCAAGAATTGAACTGCTCACCTTCCACATCCTAGTAAGCCTCCATCAACATACAAATCAGTCTGCTTATGCAGACGTTTCCGTGGTCATGTGGCAGGCATGACTACACACCGGACCACACATCAAACCATCTATGACAAAGCAAAACTCTGCATCTGCATCCCAAATACACACACAGAGAGACACAATAACCAGATAAACATATCATAAGAAGGGACATACCTTCCCACAATTAAAAAAAATTAACACACACACACCCGGCAAGGCTGGGCAATGAGCTAGTAATTTTCTAAGAGGAGACAGTAGAAAAGAGTAGGAATGTAACAAGCCATCTATAACAGTGATAGCAAACCTTGGCTCTCCAGCTGTTTTTAGACTTCAATTCCCAGAAGCAAGTGAATCACAATATTTGTAAATACATAAAAATGGACTCTGCCTCCTACGCAAGGCAGGAAATCCATTCGTGTGGATTCAAAGGGACTTGGGCTTCTGGGAATTGAAGTCTAAGAACAGCTAGAGAGCCAAGGTTCACCATCACAGTCTTATGACAGAGATGTCTTCCAGCAGCTGAATGATCTCATTGGCTAGCTGACTGCGGTTGACAGGATTTGGATCCCTCAATCCCATTCTATGTACATACCGTGTGAACTGCTTGCTCTCTTCATGGACTTCCATTTCTGAACTTTTGAATTCATTCAGTTCCTTTCGAATGGCAGCCTGCATGGGGAAGGTCAGGGGAATTACCATCAGTTCATAGCTCAGCAGGCTATACTGTACCTATCTTTGTCCTTTCTCCCTGCTGATTCCCAGTCCTGACGGCCAATGCAGCAGGTGCTGCTACAGCATTATGTTTTTGTCTTGCTTTCACCTAAATAGCCCTCTTTAAGACATTGTGTAGCATTTCTTCCTTGGATCTTTCCTGATCAGCAGCCAGAATGTTACCATGAAAAGAAAAGAACCTTATCTGGAGACTCAAGGGAGCCTACATAGGCAGAAGGAAGCAGCTAGCAGGAAATACTAAAATACTAAAATACTGCAAGAGGAAAGGCCCTTATAAATGCTACTAGCAAGAATGACAGATGGAGAACGTTATGTATACATGGGGTTTCTATGTCTACTATTTCCCTGTTTAACTCCTCTTCCACCACCACCACCACCACAGATACAGATGCAGTGGAACCTCATACAACAATCACCCCGTATAACAATGAAATTGTATAACAATTAGTTTTTTTGGGGGGGAAATGGCATCCCGCATAACAATTTTCCCTATGGAAAAAAGCGTACAACAATTTTTCATTGGGAAAAACCACTTAGCAAAAAAAATCGTTGTACGATGCATGTATTGTATAGCAATTGTTTCGTACAACAACGAGCCCCGTGGAACGGGTTAAAATTGTATGAGGTTCCACTGTGTGTGTGTTTGTTGTTCAGTCACACAGTCGATTCTGACCCTTTGCGACCCTATGGACCATTGCCCTCCAGGCCCCCCTGTCCTCCACCATCCTCCTCAGCCTGCCCAGCTCTGTGCCCACTGCGTCTACAATACCATCCAGCCATCTCATCTTTGCCTGCCTCCTTCTTCTTTTGCCCTCCACTTTTCCCAGCATCAAGGCCTTCTCAAGTAAATCCTCTCTTCTCATTTGATGTCCAAAGTACTTTAGCTTCATCTTTACTATTTGACCTTCTAAGGAGCAGTCAGGCAACAATTTTAATCCGTTCCACAGGGCTCGTTGTTGTACAAAACAATTGCTATACGATACGATACAACAGCTAGAGGATTGTACATTCTAATCCCTGGTTCATAATGTTAAAGTGATTAAGCCTCTGCTGTGGGAATCTTAACAGTTTATTCGTTATCTTATTAAAAGGGAATAGAGAAATTGAAGAAAATAGAGCTAGGGCATGACCATTTCAGTTTTAAATATTTGTATTTGGTTATAACTAGGAATCAATCCTGGAGTGGGCCATCTCTAGGGATTAGAGGGCTACACTGCAGTAATTTGGTGGAGACCAGTGATTTTGATGCATCCAGGAAAAAATAGAGGCACTTTCTACACAGTAAGAGAGTGGCCAAGTGCTTCCCTACACCAGAGATATGTGTTGCAGTGTCCAAAACAAGAGTATGGTTTCCCCCCTACAGTATAGGATTAGTAGGTGAGGGGAGAAGACATTGTCTCTTCTGGTGCCACTGCTGGCTTGATAATGGCAGACACAAAAATAGCCTGAGGGATATGTGGGGCCTGTAAGTCCCACGTTGCTCGCCTCAGTCTAAAATTGCTTCCAAGAAAAAAGAAGAGAGGTATTGAAGTAAGTGACAAGTAACATTCAGAACTTAGAAAACTTTTTTTTTAATGACAGCATCAAATATTCCACCCATGAGAATGACTGGAGAGAGGGAGGTGAAGGTGGTGAAATGGAAGAACAAAATCACAGAGAAAGATGTATAGGCACGTTGAGAGATGAAGGGGGTTGTGCCAACAATATTTTACCGCTTACCTTGTCAGCAGGGGTTAATTTTGTCCATGGCTTGTCTGCCCGTCTGTCATAGTCCTGAGCATCTGTTACTTCAACATATTCATGAAACCTCAGGATCTTCCTCTCCTGCAGTTCGGCTACAGTAGGCCTTTGACTAAGCTGAAAGGGAGAGACAGAAATTCTGTCTTACACAAGTCAATAACGTAGTCTACTATGCTAGGAAAAAGTGGGTCCTGGTATGGCTGGAGAGTTGAAAAGTAACTTTTTTGGGGGGACCTCAACACCCTTATAGCCATAGTCGGCATGACCATCTCTGTGCAAACCACTGCAAATCCTAAATTACTGCAATATCCTATAGCAGCAGCAGCAGTACACTGAGAACTTCGATAGTGATGTGGGCAGAGTTTCATAGTAATCAGATATGAACCTAGGTCAGTCATGCCCAACCTTGGCACGCCAAGTGTTCTGGAACTTCAATTCCCAGAAGCCCAGATCAGCAGGTGCACTGATTTAGGCTTCTGGTAATTGAATTTCAAGAACACCTGGAGTGCCAAGGTTGTGCATGACTGACCTAGTGGAAGCATCTACACTTGGATCTAAAAGAAATGTGACCAAAAAGAGATTTAAAATCTTTTTTTTTGTGGGGGGGGGGACATCTTTGGGATAATACTAGCTGTTAATGGCTGCAGCAACTTAACCAGATTCATCTCTTCTTGGCCTGCATGCTTGGCGAGCATGCCATTTTATTAAAAAGAAATCACAGTGAATGTAGAATGAAACACCCTACAGAAACCTGCTCAAAAAGAGATTTAAAATCATATTTTACTATTAAAGAATGGATTTTCATACTAAAGAGCTCAGGCACAACTATACTGCTACCATATCTCCCAAATTTAAGAAAAGAGCTCCAGGAGGGCTGGGAGCAAGCATCAAACCAACAGACAAGAGAAATAACTTAGCTAGGATAAACATTTTTTCAAAACAGATAGCTGGAGAGAAAAGCAAAAAGACAAAATATTGTATAAGATTTTGCAGATTCCAGAGAAAACTAACACTGCTGTATTCCTGTGCAATGGATAAATAATCAGTGCCCATGCTTGAAACCCATGAATACTGAATACTGAAAGAGTGCACAAAACATCAAGAACAAGTTAAAGAAATCATACTACAGCAAGGGACATAACAGGTTGTTTTGACAGATACTGAACAAAAAATATAGGGAAGAAGTAAGCAGGAGGCATTTGCAGCATTTCCCACTTGTAGGACTCAGGTATGTAGCCTATAATACAGGATTCGCTGCTTTACACGGTCCATGGTTTTACACAGTCCATGAAAGATTTTGGAATATATCCCATAGAATGGAGTGGCACAGAACAAAACAGGTTAATTTAGTTGATTTATCCCAGCATTGCATGGTTTGGATCAATCAATCATTCCATGCCAAACACAATGCCATGGAATCCCAGAATAAATCTTAAAATACCCTACACCCGTGATGAAGAATCTTGGCCCTCCAGATGTTCTTGGACTTCAATTCCCAGAAACCGAAGCACCCTATGAATCCACATGAATGGGTTTACTGTGATTCATCCACCCTGCGCTGCCCTCATTGCTCCCAGAAGCGGAAGTAAAACGTGCCCATACATAAGAACATAAGAACAGCCTTGCTGTAATAGGCCACAGCCCATCCAGTCCAGCATTCTGTCTCACACAGTGGCTCACCATTTCCTTCAGGGTATTCCCAAGGAGATGCCTTCACCTGCTTAGGATTCCCTGGAAATGGCATTGAGAGATATCCTGCCTATCTCTCCAACCCGGAGGTTTTCCTTAGGTAGCCATAATTATAGCCATTGATAGCCTTGTCCTCCATGAACTTGTCTAATCCTTTCTTAAAGCTGTGAAGACTGACAGCTGTCACCACTTCTTCTGGCAGGGAGTTCCATAGACCAGTAATCCTCTGGGTGAAAAAGTACTTTCTCTTATTTGTTTGAGAACTAGTACCCAAAAGTTTCATGGAGTGTCCCCTAGTTCTAGTGTTGTGCGATAGGGAAAACAGTTTTTCTTTATCTACCTTGTCCACACCGTGCATGATTTTATAAACTTCAATCAGGTCACCTCTTAGACGCCGTCGTTCAAGAGGAAGGGTTAACCCGGAAGAGTCTTAACTGTACAGGCAACTTTTACTTCTGCTTCCGGGAGCGACGAGGGCAGCGCGGGCCAGATGAATCACAGTAAACCCATTTGTGTGGATTCACAGGGTGCTTGGGCTTCTGGGAATTTAAGTCCAAGAACATCTGGAGTGCCAAGGTTCACCATCACGGCCCTACACACCTTCAAAGTAGCCTCCAAAGGACCACCACCCACAGAGATTTCTGACAAAAAAAGCAACATTTGTGGAATATGCCAATACTGTACCTTTCTTGTGAGCCTTCTTTTTATTTCCCACTTTTCAGCCTGACGGTCAGCCTCATTTTTTTCTGCAAAACCCCAAAGAGGAAGAGAGCAAGCGAGAGAGAGAATTCAGTGATGTTTAAAATCATTCCTTATCAGTGCTTGGAAATGTTATTCTTTAGGAAAACAGCTCCCAGAATCCCCAAGGCCACCCCAGTAATACTCTTCCTACAGAAACTAATTCTACAGCAGCAATCTGACCAACACATGGCTAATTTTATTTTAGACTATTAATTATCAGGTGGACCCATAATTACCAGTTTAAGAATAATTATATATTAAAGTTGAATTTTTTGACATAGTAGCCGTGTTAGTCTGTGGTTCAGGCATATTAGAGAACAAAAAAACCAACCAAACAAACAAAAAACACTGCAGCACTTTAAAGACTGCTATATTTTTACTGTGAGCTTTCGTGGATCAAGATCTGAAGAAGTGGGCTTGATCCAATGAAAGCTCACAGTAAAAATATAGCAGCTAGTCTTTAAAGTGCTGCAGTGTTTTTGTTTTAATTTTAGTTTTTGTTCTCTGATATATATTAAAATAAAGGTAAAGATTTCCCTTTGCTTGAAAGCCAGTCATATCCGAGTCTAGGGTTCAGTGCTCATCTCTGTTTAATAGCCGAAGAGTCAGTGCTGTTTGCTTCTGCAGATGTTTCTGTGGTCATGTGGCAGGCATGACTAGACACTGGAGCACATGGAACGCAGTTTATCTTCCCACTGAAGTGGTCCCTATTTATCTACTTGCAATTTCTTGTTTTCGAATTGCTAGGTTGGCAGGAGCTGGGACAAAGACGGGAGCTCATTCCGTCCTGCAGTACTCGGGAATCGAACTGCTGACCTTCTGCCTTCCAGTCAGCATCTTAGCCACTTGAGCCACTGCAGTACTCTCTCAATAAGCTCAATTAGTCAAGACTGTCTAGGCTTGGCTTTTGTCACATGTAGCACAGTACTTTTTTACAAGGCTGTCCTTCAAGATAATCCAGAAACCTCAAGTAGCATAAAGCAAGGCTGTCCAATTATTTCAGCTGGGTTAGCAGGAACTCCATTATTCATATACTTAATACTAACCTATTCTTCCTCTTTAAGAACCTTAAATGGCCTGGATTTTATCTCCCTCCCCTTATATCAGATCTCTTATTTTGTATTTTTCAGTTTTTGAAGTGAACGTCCTCCTTGCCCCACCTGCCAAAGCTACCATAACTAGCCATAGCCATCACCCCATCTGCTATCAGTTGTGAAAATTGAGGTGTTAACCTACTGCTGGTCAACCTATCCATGTACCTGTCCCTCAACATACCGTATCTCCAGGCTCACAAGATTCCAAACCTACCCCTCTCTATCAACAGGAATTTGTTACAAAAGCCGTGCCTCTTTCCTTGGCCAGCTACACTCTGTGACTGAGCTGCAAAATCATCTTCTACCCTCTCAAATTATAATGCTTCTGTTGCTCACAGCTGCCAACTGTTTTTACATTAGTTGCATTCTCACTTACCAATTACTATTCCACTGAGTTCCATGGAAAGGTAAACAAGTGTTTCTATGCAGGTTACAGGTTCAGTGACAGAAATCTTGGATGGCATGAGAAGCAAGTGCAGCTCTTGACAGAACACTATAAAATCAGGTTGAAGGGTGTCTAGAGCTGTGATGGTGAACCTTGGCACTCAAGGTGTTCTTGACTTCAATCAGCACTTCTGCTGATCAGGGCTTCTGGGAATTGAAGTTCAAGAACAGCTGGAGTGCTATGGTTTGCCATCACTGGTAGTGCCGCTCCCAAGAGATGTTTTGAACTAAAACACCAAAATGTCTCACCTAATATTGCTAATGTGTGTGTTGGGGGGGGGACATAGGAGCTGTAGCTCAAATCCTCTGGAGGGCACAGATTTGGGGAAGGCTGTTCTAGCATATTGAAGAAATAAGCATATGGGAAACTTCAAACAGCAATTACTCACGCTGAAGGATATTCCTTTGTTCCAGTTCTTCTGGTGTTGGTCTTTGACTTAATCTCCTGATTTGAAAGAAAAGAAATTAAAAATGCATTTTGTTAGGACACACACACTGTGGCAATTAGACATGAGTCTAGAAGAGGTTTAAAATAACTTTTGAATAAAATACTGTATTTGCATTTGATCACACCAATGCTAAAGGCAATCAAGAGAAAACAAATGTGTCAGGTACAGTGATACCTTATACAACATCCACACTTGGTTCCACAAGTTTGGATTTTATACGGATTTGGACTTTGTATGAGGCATGCAAAATCCTAGCCACGATGCCTCATACAATGTCCAAATCCTTGCCGCGATGCCTCGTACAACGTCATTTCCATAGAGATACATTGTACTGTAACAGCACAGACTTCAGGGCAAAGCCAGGGAAACAGACAGGAAACTGACAGAACTTTAAGAAATCATTGTCTAAAAGCTAAATACATTACAAAAACATGTCAAACAACCCTGATTGTCCAAAAACCTGAAGAATGCTGCAAAAATCCCAGGAATGCTTCTAAAAATTCTGACAAAAAAGTTCAAAAAAACTGAAAATTGCGCTCAAAACCACTCCTAAACACACTTCGCTTTGTGCAAAACCCAAAAGAGCAATGCACGCATGTGTCCTGCCTTTTATACTGCCTAGGCACAATGCAACCTGGGAAAAACCCCAATGCCTCATACAAAGTCGCAGCGACTTTGTATGAGGCAACTTTTTTAAAGGAATTAGGCGATGTTGTATGAATTCGATGTTGTATGAAGCGGACTTTGTATGCGGTATTACTGTATACTTCAATTTGCATCCCTTCATTGAACAGGAGGTTGGACATGATGCCTTATAGCAGGGATTCTCAACCTGTGGTCTGTGGGCTGAATGCGGCCCCTGGCACCATTTCATGTGGGGCCCCCACTGCCTCCACCACACCAGGAAGTGCCATACGGTGGAGGAAGGGCAAAATGGCTGTCTGGCCCCCGAAGCTGTCTGAGGGAATGTGATCCCCCCCCAGCTTAAAAACTTTGAGAACTCCTGCCTTACAGGAATATAATAATAAAATTATTATATTCTATAATGGGTCATCAGCAATTGACTAAATGAGGAAGTGGGCACATTTACGACACCTGTAAATGTGCCCACTTCCGGGGGCGTGGTCCGGCCCCCTCAACTGTCCAGGGCATTGTCATGCCCGTGAAGTAAAAAGGTTGGCCACACCTGTTCTTGAAGCTAGAAGCTCCAATGCAATTGTGAACAAAATGCAGTATGAAGTGCAACTTCACCTTGTCCCTCTATGTAATTTAAACAGTGTTGATTTATTGCCATTTGTTCTGATGGTTGTAAGTTCCTGCTTAGTTCATAAGACTGCTGAGGATCAGACGAAGTTATATTTAGTACATTTGAAAATTTCAATAATGTATGAAGTAAAAAGCAGTTTAGCTTCCAGGCCATCGTTTGGGCACCCCTGATTTATGTTTTCAAAACATGTCACAATTTTCACTGGAGCCTAAAGCACACTTACTTTCCTACCTAATTAATGTTGTCCCAATCTGCTGCCGGATTTCATTCCATTCTTCCTTGCTCTTTCGATGAAACATAATCTCTCCTGGCAATTCCTGCTGAGGGACCATACTGCCCAATTTCATGGCTAGAGTATCTTTCCTCTTGACTTTGTTGGCTAGTGCAGCTTGAGAGAGAGAGAGAAAGAAGAGAGAGAATGAATGAATTAGTCCCAAAACATGAAAAGGTGACTGGTTTTGGCCAAATAATACAGCACTTTCAAACATCGTTATCACTAAACTTTTCTAGAATAGCAAGTCACAAAACACAACTAAAGAAAAACCAAAACCAAAACAAAACCACTTCCTAGACTAGCTGCCCAGCCACACAGTGGCTGAAATTCTGTTACAAAATTTTACACTGCATAAGGGTGATGACATCATCAGCCACTACTATTTTTCAAGGAATAAAAGCTTCTCGTTCTCCCCAAGGTTTTGAGGTTTCCTTGGGATCCCTTTCTTCCCAGGAAAGCCTGGGGGTGGGGGTGTGCAGAAGGGTGTCTTTAATTTCTGAAAATTGCTGCCACTGGAGTGATTTTTCCACCAGTGACAATTTTTGGACCTTAAACAATCCCCGCATCTCCACAAGGTATTCCCAGGATAAAAGGTCTCCCAAGAAAACCTCAGAGCCTTCTCTCTCTCTCGGTCAGTTTTACTTCCTGAAAAATGGTCATGGTTGGTGCGTTATGCAATGATGGTTTCAGCAGTTTTCTAGCGCACTGCAGTGGCTTAGTGGTTACAACACTGAGCTTGGAGACTGGAAGGTTGGGGTTTCAATACCCGAGTGCTGCACTATGGATCTTGGGGACATGAAAGGAGCCTCATTCGGGCATCCCCCAAGCAGAGTTTTTCCAGCAAAAATCCTTTGAACCCAGAGTAACCTTTGACACAAAATCAGTTTTCTGTAGTGTAAAGTTACAACACAGGATTTCAACCTATACCGTATATACTCAAGTATAAGCTGAGTTTTTTAACCCCCAAAAGGGGACTCGGCTTATACTCAGGTCAAGGACCACGAGGGTCCCAGAACCATGCCGGATTGGGATGTGCCAACAATTAAATTAATTTTACCATATTTTAATGCATTTTAATTTTAGGAACTTAATAGCAGCAGCTGCATTTGCTACCCTCGGCTTATACTTGGGTCAATCTATTTTCCTGGGTTTTCAGGTCAAAATTAGGTACCTTGGCTTATATTCGGGCAGCCTTATACTTGAGTATATATGGAAAATCTTTCTCCAACACTTGAAGATCTTTTCCCTAAGTCACCTAAAGGAGGCACTCTAGCTTATGGGCACAGGGCACGCTACATAACACACAGCTCTCTCCTCCAACTGCTTGCTATCCAGATTTTGGGAAAACTATACCACCCAGAATTTGCCTACTATTTGGGGCAGTAGTTTTACTGAGAGATATTGGAAGTTTCTGAGCTATTACTTCCCAGGTTCTGCCACTTGAGGTAACTGGCTTACTTTATCTAATGGTAGGGCCAGTCTTTGAAGCATCTAACTCAGGAGTTCTCAACCTTTTAAAGGCGGTGGCCACGTCACACTCCCTCAGACAGCTTCAGGGGCCGGATGGCCATTTTGCCGTTCCTCCACCAGATGGCACTTTCTGGTGTGGTGGAGATGGTGGGGGCTGCATGAAATGGTGCCATGGGCCTCATCCGGCCCATGGGCCGCAGATTGAGAATCCCTGATCTAACTCAACTGCAGGATGTACGCAGAGATAGGCTGGCTTTTAAAAAAACATTCCATACTCTTGATTATGCATCTCAGTTATGTGATTGTTGAGAAGCTTACTGTTATGGCTTTCATCTTCATCATCATCTTCCTCCTCCTCCTCCTCCTCCTTGTACAGAATGGGTCCCTCAGAGTCTGAATCACTAGGCCCTTCTTCTTCATCATCTTGTACAGTCTGGAGTATATGCCTGGGAATGACTGTAACAGCTGGCGTATCTCCAATATAAACATGGGAACTGGAATGATGAACATCTTCTTCACCCCCTTCTTCTTCTTCCTCATCATCTGGACTAACAAAAGGGAACACATTATTCATTTTCTATTTTTTTAACACTGTGGGTTAATTGCTCATCATTCCTAGATGTTGGCAAGAGATCTCTAAATTTAAGAAGAAGGAAGACCAAGCAAAATGACCTGCCAGGAAAAATTACTAGAAATGAAGTATGAGTATGATTGCAGTAGTCAAAAGGATCAAAGAATTTTTAACTTCCTTCTTTGTGATTAAAATTTTGACATACACTGTCATCCCTATAACATCCTGTTATTCAGATAATGCATACAAAGGATAAAGCGACAATCAAGGTTGCCAGCAAAAGTGGATAGTGTGTATATTTGTGGACCACAGAGTGTTTGTGGTATCTACTAATACACTTGTCTTCTCAGTGTCACTCCCCAAAATATTCTCACCCGGGAGAAGGGATTAATCTGCTTTAACCAAACAAATACAGACAGAGAGATTTATCACTTTCTTCCTTGATTTAGCTTTCAGCATCCAAAAATGAAGCCTGAGGCAATATCCAAGAGTGAACTTCAGTGTCCAGCACAAAAGTTGAAAAGTTTATACGATCTGAAGAGAAACCAGACTACTAGCACAAAAAGAAGGTGAACCATTCCACCTCTCCTGGTGCTGCAGACTTTCATAGTGCCCAAATGCTGGTCAAAAGATTTCCCTAGCTTTCTGATGCAGGTTTATAGAGTGGGGTCCACATCCTTTTTTGCACCACAGACCGGTTTCATGCTAAACCATTTTTCCTGCACACAGGTTGGGGCAGAGCTCCACTGTAGTTAAGCAACATGAATGAGGGCCTCAGCCACCTGCCTATCTGCTATGTCTGAAACCCCTGCTCTCACTTCATTCACGGGCAGACCCAGCGGAGCATGTTGAGGGCAAAAGGCAGCCATTGGGACTTCCAGCACCACCCTACCCCACGGCCCGGTTTGGGACATCCCGTGGCCTGGTACTGGTCCATGGTCCAGTGGTTGGGGACCCCTGTTGTAGAGTAAATGGGGAGGGGGCTGGAGGAGGAAGTAGAGCAGAAGTTCTCAACCTTTTAAATTCAGGGGCTGGGTCACGCTCCCTAAGACAGTTTTGGGGGCCAGACAGCCATTTTGCTCATCCTCCACTACATGGCACTTCCTGGTGTGGTGGAGGTGGTGGTCAAATGAAATGGTGCCGTGGGCTGCATCCGGCCCCTGGGCTACAGGTTGAGAATCCCTGAAGTAGAGGTTTGATTTTGAGTGTGCAAACAAAATAGAGAATGAACTGATTTATAAACTACTAACATTTCCAAACATAACTCACACTTTCAGCAGCTCAATGGTCACTGGCAGTGATCTTGTTCTGCCCAGGGTCCCATTATCTTCACAGGAGCCTTCGTTCTCAAAGAGCAGTGAATGAGCCCTGTGTGAACCTTCAGCAGGTGGTGTTGCAGGCAGAGGGCTTGTGAGTGCCTGCTGTATTCGTATGTGAAGAGGGAGTTGTGGAAGCCGGGGAGGTAAACAAGAATCTCCAAATCCCTGCTCTACCATCCCCTTCACTGGTGTTGACAGACCTTCTGGCTGGCTCTCCATCTGTACGTCTGTGGAACGTGGAGGGTCTGCCCCATGGATGGAGATAGGTAGTGGAACATATGGAGGTTCTTGTATGGTATGAGAAGGCAAAGGGAGTGAAGGGGAGGGGGGCGGGAAAGGTGGTGGTATCAAAGAAGGATGCGATGAGGACATGTTCTGGTCACTTGGTGACTTGGGAGTAGCTGCCAACTCAAGGGAGGAAGATATATTCAACGGGATGCCTCTCTTTGGAGGCAAAGGTGGAGAAGACTTTGAAAAAACCATGCCACCAGCGAAAGCTTGAGACAATTCAGCTAAAGGAACAGAAAGAGAACAGAGAGCGAAAGGTTACTAATTGGAATAACAAATATGGATCTCATGGAAAGGGTTTAAGAAAATATTATCTTCACTAATGGGGAAAATGCATATTCCAGAAAAAGTAGGTCATTTCAGTCTTAGAGGCTGTCTACATGGGCATATAGTCCATACGTAGGGGCAGTTTGGTCCAATCGTGTGCTCATAATGGCTAAGTGTGATTGAAAAGATACAATATGTTAGGAGCACCATACTAGCAACTGCTGATGTAATGCTGAATATATAATATGTAATACAGGTATACTGTATATATAATATAAAGACCTTTAGAACACACCCATCTGCACAGAACTAAGGGAGGAGTAAAAGCCGCCAGGACGCGGCTGGCCCAAAAGACTTCCCTACAAGGACTTAAAGGCTGCAGAGTCGGCAGGACTTTCGCCACCGCTTCCGGCCTTTTCTGCGGGGCGGAGAGGTCCCGGAGCGACTCCATCGACGTCTCGGGGCCCCGTCAACGCTTCCGGCCAGGACTTAAAGGCCGTAGAGGAAGCAGGATCACCACTCCCCACTCTTGGACTTTTGGGGTCAGAGTGAGTTGTGTGCTGCATTGTGTGTTGTATTATTGAGTTGTCACTGTAACATTTCTGTTGTATTTTCTGCTTCGCGCTTGTTATATTGTATCCTTGCTTTTTGCTGTACTGTATTGTATCTTTATTTGACGTGTTGTAAGCCGCTCTGAGTTGGCATGTGCTGAGTAGGGCGGGATATAACTCAAATAAACATAAACAATATCAATTAGAGAAAAATATTAAGGAATGGCCTGGAGATCAGGCAATAGACAACATACACCAGAAAGAGAACCACTTACCTATTAAAGGGTTGCTACTCCTATTGACTGGCTTGGGAGGTGGGACAGGGGGATGCTTGGCTAATGTTACATTGACAGCAGTGGTGTGAGGATTGACAAGGGGAGGTGGCACAGTCCTAGGGGCTGGAAAAGGAGCAGCAGAAGAAGTGGCTCCTTTGGCTGTGCTGCCGACAGCTATGACTGTAGAGGGCAGGATTGTCCTTGCAATGCTGTTATGATCCTTTGCCTGCATGGAGCTCATCTCCTGAGAAGAAGAGGACAACGGTCGTGGCGGAGGAAGCAAGGGTTGCTTCGGAGCCTGGGATGCTTGATGATGTTCTCTTCCTGAAGTGGGATGGCTGCTGAAGGTCCCTGCCAAGAAAATACCTTTTTAAATTACTCTTACAGCAAAATGTGCCAATGTCCATCTTATATCTCTGTATGCTTCTAGTACAGTGGCTCCTAACCCTTTTTCACTTGCATTCTCCTTAGCAGCCCATTTCCATCAATTAGTTTATTTGCTGGTGTATAAAACACACTTCTCCCCTTAAAATACACCCCAAAAATGGAGTGTGTCTTATGCTCCGATGCGTCTACTGGCGTATAAATGCACTCCCCCCTTAAAATATACTGGAAAAAGGAGTGTGTCTTATATTCAAATGTGTCTTATACACCGGCAAATATCCCACACGTTAACAATACGTTTGTAATTAACAAAGTTGCTGTTATTTCAAACTTATGTTGTTACTGTAAATAACTAGCCCAATAATGGGATTAAAATTAATGGAATAATAAACTTATTACATAATAAATATAATTATAATTATAATATATGTCACATATAATTTTAAATAATTTTTATTATAATAAAATAAATATATGTGACAGTGCATATATATTTACATTCAAAACTTAAAAGACATAACGAAATACAGTAAATACATCACAGACTACATGAAACACAGCATTAATACACTGCATTTGTTATTTTCTTAAAGATTGAGAAACTAACTTGATTTGAAATAATATTTATAAAATACACAAAAATGTATACACAAGAAATGTTCAGTGTAATCCTTAAGCTTGTTTTGAAGCACAGTTTTTTTAAAATAAAACTCAAATGATGTGAGTGAGACACAGTCTTAAGTCTAAGAACTGCATTCGGTTTACCAAAGTATTTATTTCCTTATAAAAGGAACAAGAAAAAGTCCTCTCTACCAGCTCTGTATCTGTAAATGACAACAGAAACTTAAGCATTTTATCAGAAATATTGTAATTTTAATTAGAATTTTGAGCTGTTGAGTTTGGGCACTTGGTCTCTAAAAGTTTCACCATCACAGCCTCCGACCAGCTGATGTGAGCCCCGCCCCTCCTCCCTTTGTCAGAAGTAAAGGCAACATCTTCTGACCATCCTCCCTTTGTCAGGAGAGGTAAAGGGCCATCCGAGCCAGCAGAAGACAACAGCCTCCGCCCCTCCTCCTTTTGCCAGGAGGTCATTGGGACCACCCTCACCATCGGCATCCCGGGCTTCCGCTTCCCTGCGGGGGGGGGGGGGGGGGCTCAAAAGGCTGGCGGCCATGGATGAACTTCCACCACCACCATGGAGACACCTGCGGCCAGTTTGGTGCTCGCTGGGACCACCTCACCATCGGCGTCCCGGACTCCCGCCTCCCTGCGGGGGACTCAAAAGGCTGGCAGCTGCGGAAGATCTTCCACCACCACCCTGGAGACACCTGCGGCCAGTTTGGAGCTCGCCGGGACCATCCTGCCTCCCTGCAGGGGGCTCAAAAGGCTGGCGGCCGCGGAGGAACTCCCACCACCGCCCTGGAGACACCTGCGGCCAGTTGGAGATTGCTGGGACCACCCCCATCATCGGCATCCCAGGCTCCCACCCCCCTGCGGGGGGCTCGGTAGACTGGCGGCCGCAGCGGAGCTTCTGCCACCTCCGTCCTGGAGACACCTGCAGCAGGTCGGAGATTGCTGGGACTGCCCCACCATTGGCGTCCCGTGCTCCCACCTCCCTGCGGGGGGCTCAAAAGGCCGGCGGTCACGCCGGAATTTCCACCGCCACCCTGGAGAATCTTGCAGTCAGTCGGAACTCGCCGGGACCATCAACACGGGTAGAGAGACTGAGAGGGTATATTTTAAGTCGGTTAGGGAGGGAGGGAGGGAGGGAGGGATGGCCCTGCCAGCCGGGAAGATGGGGCGACACTCCGTCTAGGTTAATGGTGGAGGTTCCAGGGGCCCATTTAGAGGTTGTGACGGGCATGGGGTGTTATAGCGGGAACCGCAGGGCGGGCTGCACTCGGGGAACGCGGGACCGATGCTTAGTATCTGTCCCGTGTTCTGGCCCCCGGTTTCACCTCTAGGTCCTGAGCAGCTGATCCAGGGTGACCCCACCCTTAGGCTGCTGCTGATGAATGCCAGGTATGTCTGTAGTAAGGCACCCCTAATACAAGATTCTATTCTGGGGGAGAGGGCCGACCTGGCATGCATCACTGAGACCTGGCTGAGACCAGCGGATGGGGTGCCTCTATCAGAGATGTGTCCGGCCGGGTTCGGTGTTTGGCACCAGCCTAGGGATGAGGGCAAGGGCGGTGGTGTTGCCATTATAGCCAGGGAGTCACTGGGAGTCACCAGGGCCCCTGCTCCACAAATTCTGGGTTGTGAGGCCCTGCTCCTGCGGCTGGGCTCAAAGGGTCAGTTGGGGGTCCTACTCCTGTACCTGCCCCCTTGCAGGGTAAGGGACTCCCTGCCTGGGCTCCTCAAGTCTGTCTCAGCGTTGGTGTTGGAGTTCCCTAGGCTGATGGTTCTGGGGGACTTCAATTTGCCTTCGCTGGGGTCCGGTTCCAGGGTGGCTCAGGAGTTCATGGCTTCCATGGCAACTATGGACCTGGCTCAGGTAATTCGGGGCCCTACCAGGGGCAGTGGCCACACACCAGATTTAGTCTTTTTGTCGGAGCGGTGGCAGAGTGATCTGAGTTTACAGAAGCTAGACATAACACCTGTGCCATGGTCAGATCACTATCTGGTGGCTCTAGACTTTCTGGGGGCGACACTTCATCGTAGGGAGGCAGGGTCTATTAAAGTGGCCCGCCCCCGGCAACTGATGGATCCGGATGGATTCCAGAGGGAACTGGGGGATTTTCCCCTGGATCGGCAACACGATTCGCCCGAGGCACTTGTTGATCTGTGGTGTGGGTCGACCACAGCTGCCTTGGATGTAATCGCTCCACTACGGCCTCTCAGAGCCCGCGGAGCTAGGCCATCCCCGTGGCTCATGGAAGAACTACGGGAGCTCAAACGGGCAAAGAGACGCCTTGAGCGCCGCTGGGTGAAGACCAGGAACGATTCCGATTGGATACTAGCTAGAGCCGCTATTAGGGCCTACCTAGTGGCGATGGGGGTGGTGTGGAGGCAATACTTCACCTCCCTTATTGCCTCTGCTGATAATCGCCCAGCCACCCTGTTTTGGGTGACCAGGTCCCTCCTTGGTAGGGGGGGCTGTGCCTGGTTGGCAGGGATCGGCTGAGGACTTTACTGACCGTCTGGTGGAGAAAATCGATCGGATTCGCTCAGGGTTTAATCTTGGCGTGGATGGGGAGGGTCAGGGGGGAGCCACTGCACAGTCTTGCTGTGTTATCTGGGATCGGTTTGATCCTGTTGCCCCAGATGAAGTGGACAGGCTCCTTGCGGTGGTCCGCGCCACTAATTGTCCATTGGATCCCTGTTCCGCCTGGCTGGTAAAAGCCTCCAAGACGGTGACAGGTGGCTGGGTCGGGGCTATAATTAATGCGTCTTTTTGGGAGGGGATATTTCCTGCACCGTTGAAACATGCTTTGGTGCGCCCCCTCCTGAAGAAGCCATCCCTCGATCCAGCAGTCATAACCAACTACAGACCTGTTTCCAACCTCCCCTTTTTGGGGAAAGTATTGGAAAAAGCAGTGGCGCTTCAGTTGCAGGGGGTACTGGATGAAGCGGAATATCTGGACCCCTTCCAGTCAGGATTCAGACCTGGATATGGTACTGAGACTGCATTGGTCACACTGATGGATGATCTCTGGCGAGAGCGGGATGGCGGTCATCCGTCCGTCCTTGCTCTTCTTGACCTCTCAGCGGCTTTCGATACCGTCGACCACGGTATCCTTCTGGAATGGCTCCGAGGATTGGGGATCCAGGGCACTGTGTGGTCCTGGTTTTCCTCATTTCTGAGGGGCCGGACCCAGTCGGTGTGGTTGGAGAGCGAGAAGTCCAGTCCTAGGTCCCTAAAATATGGGGTGCCTCAGGGCTTGGTACTTGGGGGTCCTCCTGGATTCGCGGCTGCTACTAGAAGAACATGTGGCGGCTGTGGCCAGGAGGGCCTTCACCCAACTTCGGGTGATTCGCCAGTTGTGCACGCTCCTGGACTGGGACTCTTTGCTCATGGTCACTCATGCTCTGGTGACCTCCAGACTAGATTATTGTAATGTGCTCTACATGGGGCTGCCCTTGATGACCATTCGGAGGCTGCAGCTGGTCCAGAATGCGGCGGCCCGGGTGGTGATTGGGTATGGACGTTATACCCATGCCTCACCACTGCTGCGGGAGCTGCACTGGTTACCCGTTTGCCTCCGGGTGCAATTCAAGGTGCTGGTTTTGACATTTAAAGCTCTATATGGTAGTGGGCCAGGTAACCTTAGAGACCGCATCGCCCTAAGGACGTCTGTCCGTCCAGCCAGAGCGGACTGGAGGGGCTCTCTAATAGTGCCATCGGCCAGGGGGGCTCGCCTCTCTGGCACAAGGAGGAGAGCCTTCTCTGTGTCCGCACCTGCCCTTTGGAACCTCCTGCCTGTGGAACTGCGTCTCCAGACAGAGTTGTTGCCCTTTAGAAAAGAACTAAAATCCTGGTTGGTGGGCCAAGTTTGGGGTGCAGGTGGAGGGGTGGCTTCCACTGGGTGGTTAATATAGGGGAGGATGCCTGCCCCAAGGTTTCTTCAGTTCCTGCACCTCTCTCTTTTTAGGTGTGGGTTCTTATTGCTGGTTTTTATCTGTTTTATTTGTTTTTATCTGTTTTTTACCCACTGTTGTGAACCGCCCGGAGTCAGCTTTGGCTGGTGGGCGGTATAAAAATTTAACAATAAATAAATAAATAAATAAATAAATAAAAATCACTCGACTAGCCTGGAAAATGTGTGAAGCTATTGTCTCTGAGGGGAAAAAACAGATAGGTGCCAATTCCCAAGCAAGAGTTCAACCACCAGCAAAGTGTAGGAATGAGAAAACACTACATTTGATAATAACATACACAAGGTAGGCCCAGACTTTTGGGAAGTCAAGATATCAGCCTCTGGTGTCAGATTCCCCCAGCACTGTCATTTTCATAAGAGGAAGGTGACAGCTGAACAAATGCATTTCACACACACACCTTGCTCCTCACTTTCTCACCTGGCAACTTATTTGGCTCCTCTGACAGAGAAGTCTTCTTAGGGCTTTCGCCATCCCCAGTCTCTTCTTCTTCTAGGTGAGTGAGGTTGGCAATCGCAGAACAGTCAATGGGAATGGTGTGCCCATTCTTCAAGGCAGAAGAGCTTAATTTGTCTGACTCGTCCTCATCTATTAGGGATGTGTGTGCAATGGAAGCAGGAGGAAATAAAAAAAACATGTCAAACAATCACAACTCAAGTAAGAAAAGCAGTCAGGAAAGTAGACAGTTACAGCTTACATCAACAGTTTGACAACCAAGCATTGTGTCTACAGTCAAATATTAATGTCTGGGTTATCCTGCTATGGTAATAGAGTAGACCATACTGCCAGCAGCTCAACGCTGAGTGTCAGGCGGCGGTTAACTAACCTGACAACCCCGAGGACTAACAACCTTGGGTGCCAAAGTCCACAGGGAAGGGTGATGGTCCCCAAGTGGATTAAATCCCACTTGAATCTATCTTGATGGAGGGCAGCAGCTTCATCAATACTGGCCTGGGGGCTGCCAACTGTTAGGTTGGCAGGAGCTGGGACAGAGATGGGCGTTCACTCTGTTGTGTAGTACTCGGGTATCGAACTCTGACCTTCCAGTTTTCAAGTTCAGCATCTTAAACACTTGAGCCTTCACAAGGAATATAATTACTAATGATGAATTAGCATGTGAAATTTAAGTAAATGTCTGCCAACCTAGCAGTTTGAAAGCAAGAAATTGCAATTAGATAAATAGGTACCACTTCGGTAGGAAGGTAAACAGCGTTCTGTGCACTCCAGTGTCTAGTCATGCCTGCCACATGTCCACGGAAACATCTGCAGATGCAGACAGCGCTAGCTCTTTGGCTATAAACAGAGGTGAGCACTGAACTCAAGTGTTGGATACGGCTGGCTTTCAAGCAAGGGTGACCTTTACCTTTACTGCTTTATTATTCTTATTTTAAAACAATGTTTTTGCCTTTTTTTAATGTTAATGTTTGTTTTGTTTCTGGTCTAATATGCCTGTGCAGACAAAAAAACTACATTTGTATATGTGTGTGTGAGAAAGAAAGAGAGAGAGAGAGAGAGAGATGGATATTAGAGCATGACTATCTGAATACAATTTTTCACCCTCTCTGCACTGTGTATATTATACTTTGCTACAGAATTATGGCTAATACAAAAAACATCAATATTGTGTGTTTTGGCCAAAAAGACGACAACTTGAGTACTTGTCTTGTTTATATTAAACTTCTTTATAATGAATATGGTACCTGGTCCACCAAGCTCAATATTGCCCATGGACTGGTAAAAATCTTTCCCAACTTTATCTACAGATGCCAGGACCAAATCTAGGACATGCTGAGCTCAAACCATGTGCCTTAGATATGTGGTTCGCAACTACTAATCCCTAAGATTCTGTGGTGACCTGGAAGTGTTTTTCCGGAGACTATGACTCAAAGAATATTTCCATAACCCTGAGAACAACCAACATGACAATTCACAAGCTGTCCCTCACTTGCTACAACATGAGGAGGAACCATCAATGGATGCACAACCATCTTACTCCCAACAACACAGAAAAAAGAATTCTATGTGAACTCCTCTAGAGCAGGGGTTCCCAACCTTTCCAAGCTGGGGGGCCGGGTCACACTCTCTGTCAGCTTTGAGGGCCAGATGGCCATTTTGCCCTGCCTGCATAATGGGGTGGCCATTTTGTTTATTGAATGCCCGTGGAGGGATGGGGGGCACATGAAATGGCTCCATGGGCTGCATCCGGCCCATGGGTCTTAGGTTGGGAACCCATGCTCTAGAGCGTTGAAACAAAGAATTGGACTTCGACATTGAATGCTTCTGCCACCATGCCCAAGCAGAGATCATCAGCCAAGGACATAATCCAACCGACAACCTCAGCCAAACAGAGTGTGAGGCCATAACCAACCTCAAAAAGAATTCCAACATCATCATCAAAGAGGCAAGCAAGAGTGGTGCTGTAGTTGTCATGGACAAATCGAACTACACACACGAAGCTGACAGACAATTATCCAACTCTACATTTTACCAGCCCCTAACTGCCAAATATCAAAAGGAATTACAAAACCTTCTAGAAACGGTCCTGGGAAATATATGTGACCAAATATTGACTAACACACCACAAGAGCCTCAAACAGCCACCTTTAACTTGCAACCCAAAATACACAAATGTGGAAACCCTGGGAGTTTGATACTGAAGGGGAAGAAGGAGATGGTGGAGCCGGTGGGATGTACACATGGGTACAGAACCGAACAATACAAGGATAAGCAAAGGAATCAAAGTTGCCAGTGTAGAATACACCAAGGAAGGTAAAGGAAACCTCACCTTGCTCGTGGTCTTCCAACAGAACCCCTCTTTTAATGAGCTCCTCCCTCGGTTTTCGCATTGAGATTTTTCTCTCTAGAACTGACGTTAAAATGGGAGAGACACAATAATCAGAACACAGAGCATGTTGGAGGTTTGGAAGACAAATTCTTTAGTAAAGGTCACTCTTGCTCGAAAGCCAGTTGTATCTGACGCTAGGGTTCAGTGCTCATCTCTGTTTATAGCCAAAGATCCAACACTGTCTGCATCTGCAGATGTTTCCGTGGACATGTGGCAGGCATGACTAGACACTAGAATGTTTACCTTCCCACCAAAGTGGTCCCTATTTATCTACTTGCAATTTCTTCCTTTCGAACTGTTAGGTTGGCAAGAGCTGGGACAGAGGCGGAAGCTCACTCCGTCATGCAGCACTCAGGTCTCGAACTGTCAACCTGCTGACCTTCCAGTCGTCAAGTTCAGTGTCTTAACCACTACACCACCACAGTCCCTTAAATTGTTTAAGAGTCCACAAATGGACCAATATGGCTTTTTATGGTTAATTAATAAACAGTCTGGCTGTGTGCCACTATGTAAACAGTTAAAATTATTTATTTTATTTATTGCATTTTTATACCGTCCATCTGGGATATTTCCCATTCTACAAATAACACAATAAAACAAAAAACAAAACAAAATAAAACAACCAAATAAGTACATAATAAAATAAAATAAAATACCTGGTGTCTGTGGGCTGGTTTATTATTAAAGGTATAATATCTTTAAAGGCTTCCTTAGGAAAGTTTTAAGTTATTCTAAAAAAAAATATCCAGTGGTGAGGTTGGCTCAGCTCCAATGGCAGTGCGTTCCAAACTGTTGGTGCTACCACCAAGAAGGCTCTATTTCTAGTTATAGACTTTCTAGCTATCCTCGGAGTTGGCACCTGGTGGAGCTGTGTAGATTGTGATGAACAGGTGATGTGGAGAGTTGTTCTGAGGGAGAGATGCTCCAACAGATAACAAAGTCCCAAACCATACCTTATATCAGGGGTTCTCAACCTTACCATGCCACGGGCCAGACAACTCCCCTTCAGACCGCACTACAGGCCGGACGCAATGGCGGCAGGCATGTTTGAACATGGGCAGACACGTCCCCTTCTGCTTTTGGGGCCATTGCCATGGGCCGGATGGAGTGGTGTCAGGGGCCGGGGCCGGCCCACGGGCCGTAGATTGCAAACCCCTGCATTATATGATCACTACCACCTTGTATCTGACATGGTAGGGAACAGGTAACTAGTGCAGGCCTGACAAGGCTGGGGAAATGTGATCCAATTTCTTTAGGCCTGTCACCAGCCTGGCCTCTGTGTTCTGGACCCGTTGTAATCTCCCTATCAGTCACAAGGGCAGCCCAGAGTGTGCACTAAGAACTATCTGATGGTACAGTATAGAAGTGTCATTGCTATTGCTAAATGAGCTTTTGTTGGATGCAGCCCACTTCATCGTCTGCACAATTTGTTCTGACAATACTTATTGTTCTGACAATACTTATTGGTCTTAAAGATACTACAAAACTGTTCTTTGGGTATTAACAGTAATGTTCTGAGCTACGTTTAAAGCAAAGTTCAGAAGATAAAAATAATAAATAATAATACAATAATACATATTATTGTATGTTCTTGCCATTTAGCTTATGTGGGTCAGTCTACCAGACCTCTGAAAACTAGGTTGGGGGAACATCATTCCCGTATTAGAAACAACGTGATTACAGCCCCTCTTGTCTCTCATTTTATTGACAAAAAACACGCACTTATGGACATGCGGGTTGCTGTACTTGAATCATTCTCCCCTCGTAAATTCCACGTTATGGACAAAGAACGTTTCTTATTGCAGTGGGAAGCTTTTTATATTCATCGTTTTTCTACCTTGTATCCCCACGGTTTGAATACTGAACAGGACTATTCCGCCTTCCTCTAGTACTTGGTTCGGTTTGATTTGCTCTTATCATCCTTTCTATCTCTCTTTCTCTTTAAATCACGGCGCCCATTTTCCTTGCTAGTTATTGGTAACTGTATTCACATGAGGTTCCCCGAGAACTATATTTAGTAGTTATGGTGTAAGTTTCCTTAATGCTCTAACCCAGGATGAGAATACAACAAGAGGTGATTTGGAGCGCGTTTATTACAGGTATCTATTTTAATGCTGTTAATTATGTCATGTACTGCGTATGTTTTTGTATGTGTACGTACAGTTTTATTGTGAGGTTTTGGTCTCTCTCCTATTGTTGCAGATCTTGACAAAGACCACGAAATATCTCTTTACCGGAAGGATATTGACCTGTTTTTTCTGCAATGACTTTGTTCTTCTAAGATATGTACTCGTAGCCTTCCTGGCTTCCACTATTTGGACCTCCCTTTGTTACCTACGGATTTTGATATGGACTTTCGATACGGACTTTTGATACGGATTATTAGACTATTGTATTGCTATCTACGGACTCCTTGATACGGACTATTTGGACTATCGGCTTTACAGCAACAGGATTGTCTTCATTTGCTTAGGTTGATACATCTATATATTCTTAGGATTTGCTACATGCATATATTCTGTCTATTTCAGCTATCAGTTTACCACCTGTTTGATTGTGTAGTCCTGTAGATTTCTTTGAGCCTTTATAGCTTTGTTGCTTATTATACTGTTTGTCTTCTCTTTATCATTACCGTAGGCTCCTCCTCTTTCAGCTGCCGTTTTAAACACATGATATATTAAAGCACTTTGTTTCTATTTCTACTTGGGTGTTGACTTTCCTCCGCTCCTTTGATTACCCACACCCTTGCGGTCTTTTCCTCCCTCCACATTTTTTAAAGCAGCACAAACAGAAACACTGATGTAATTAGCAATATGTTCTAGTTACTTTACAAAGCAATATGTTCTAGTTACTTTACAAATGTCATTTTTATAAGAATTTCTAAATTTTTTGCTATTCTCTTCTCTATCCGCCCCCCACCCAAAAAGTAATGCAAAGTAATACAAAATTAACAAGCAACATAATACAAGTGACTTATTTCTTGCTGCAAAAACTAAGACAATTATTTGCTTTTTCAAACAAAAAAAGTGACTTACGAAATGAATTAGTTTTTAAAAGTAAAATTCCAAGCTCAACTTTTGAGATGTGCTGATTCCAGTATTTTTAGAACAGCAGATGAAAGGAGAGTCATACAAGGATAATCGAGTTTCAATATCAAGAATCCTTGTGGCAGTGGGGGAAAGTATACTGTACTAGTGAACTTTAGGGTGTTACAGTACCTTCTGATGTCTCCTTAAATTTGCCACTGGTTTTCTTTTTCCTCCACTTCCAAGGTTTAAAGATCTTGCCAAAACCTGCAAATTTGCTTTTCCTTTTGGAGGGAGGCGTTGTATCACCAGATTCTAGAACATCCACCCCTATTCCAGCATTGGATGACGGCTGATCCAGCTCCTCGGCTATGCAGAAAAAGAAGGCAATAGCATTTAATTGTGTAACATTGCATTTTCTGCACCTCCCCTTTTGTCCCCAGAAAATGTGACGCCTTAATACAGGGGTTTGCCAACCTAAGGCCTGTGGGCCAGATCCGGCTCATGGCACCATTTTATATGGCCCCCCACCCCTCCAAGGGCATTTGAGAAACAAAATGACCACCCCTTTGAAGCTGTTGGGACAAAATGGCCACCTCCATCATGCAGGCAGGGTAAAATGGCCACCTGGCCCTTGAAGCTGACTGAGAGAGCGTCACCCGGCTGCCAGCTTGAAAAGGTTGGGAATCCCTGTTTTATTATAACCCCATGGTATATTTCCATGTCCAATTCAAATGGTTGATTTGATCTGGTTTTCAGCTTCACAAAACTACTAACAACACATCAGATAATTTATGAATGGCAAACAAACTTTTGTGGACCAGATCCAATCTATTTGAGTGATCACATTTAGGAACTCGACCAAAATTTGAATTTTAGGAGGTGGCTGGGAAACCTCTTTCAATCTCTCAAAATCTCATCTGAGTGGAACACAAGGTAGCTGTTTCCAGATTGTAGAACTCTTTTCCAAGGGAGACTAGTAGCAGCAGCTACTAGTGAGTTTCAATAATCAAAATAAGTGAAAACAAAATTACCTTAATTGAGACATCAGTTAACCGCATGTGCAGCCTGGTTTTTGGGTGACTTAATGCCCCTGGCCCTCCTGGCCCTCCCTTGCATGTGTAGTCCCTGCCCCCATCAGAAGGAGGGTGGGGAGAGTCTGCCTATGTGTGCACACACGTGTGTTTCATGGAGTGCCCCCTAGTTCTAGTGTTATGTGATAGGGAAAACAGTGTTTCCTTGATCCAGTTCCACGAGTCACTTTCTGGTCTTCTCTGTGGGCATGTGCGATGTTGCCCAAGCACAGAGTTCGCCCTGCCCCTCTGCCCCGCAGCCCAATGGGAGCGCTTCCTGCTTCTCCCCAGCACGGAGTTTGCCCCACCCTTCTGCCCAGCAGCCCAATGGGAGTGTTTCCTCCCTCCTTCCCAGCAAATACTTCACCCTGCTCCTCTGACCAGCAGCCCAATGGAAGCACTTCTTCCCACCCTCCAGCACAGAGTTTGTCCCATCCCTCTGCCCAGCAGTCCAATGGGAGTGCTTCCTCCCTCTCCCCAGCATGGACTTCGCCTGGCCCCTCTGCGGTATGGACGGCAGCCTGTTGAGTTTGGGCACTCGGTCTCTAAAAGGTTCACCATATATAACAACAACAAAATTATACAAAATAAAGTTCTAGCATGGCTTATTTGGTCCAAATATTAATAGAAAAACTTTCTAAAACTAGACTCTTATTCTAATTTTTTGTAAGCTGTATGGTCTGAAATCATATAATGTACAAATTATACCGAAGAAAAGAATATACTACAATGAACTCCAAAATGAAGATGGGCAAGACATCACTGTATCAAGATAAGAGAGTCCATATTATGAAAATGTTCTTTAAGAATCATTAAATATTTTATTGAACAAAATGCTAACACTCCTTGAAATTTAATTCACTTAAGTATTTTTAAGCAACACAACCACAGCCACACTTATCTCCTCCTCTTTAGAAAAATGCCAAAGAAAACTCTCCTCTCAGTTATTATAACCTTTGGAATATCTACTGCTGTTGAAAACATGGAACATATTGCATTAATTAATCCTTCTAAAGGAGTAATTCATTATAACTGCACCGTAATCATTCTGAAGTAGTGGGATGAATCCAGGGTGAAATCACTGCTCTCACTTGTGGTAGAAATACTATTCCAGTGGTTGTCAAACACAGTACCCAAATGAGCTAAAAGTCCCAATCTTGGCTGAAATTATGGTCCCACTCTTTTCTTTCATAAAGATACAGTGGTACTTCGGATAAAGTCCGATTAGGATAAAGTCTGATTTGGATAAAGTCACAGTTTTCATGCACACGTGATGCATTGCATAAAGTCCAAAACCACTAAAAATGGACATTATCCGAGGTATTTGGAATAGGAACCTCAGATAAAGCCAATTTTTTGATGTTATCCAATGCATCGCCCATTTGATTCGGATAAAGTCCAAAATCGGATAAAGGCCAAACTTGTGGAATGGAGTTTTGACTTTATCCGAGGTTCTACTGTACTAAAGTTTCTATATGAAAGGCCAGATAACAAGGACTTGGTGTAGGTAATATGCTTACAATCCTCTCTCCATTCATCCCTATTTGTATAGTTGGCTAATTCCTATTTTACAACCTCAAAATATATGACCCTTCTGATAATTGGTGAGCAACAATTCCCATCTTCCTCCATCACTGGCTATGCTGACTGGGATGATGAGGTCTACAATTCCAAAATCTGTGAAGGGACATATGGTTTCCAATTCTGGTTTTGTTTTGTTTTATAACTTGAACACACATACACACTCCCAAGGATCCATCATGAATCCAGGTTATTTTTTAAAAGTGACTTAAAACAAAAACTTAGAAATACAGAGCTATATATGAAATTCACTTCCACCACACCTAAAAGATTTCTTAAAAGGCTCAATACAGTAAAAAAATGTTGTTACATTAGCATCTATTGCTTTGTGACAACTGGTCTAGGTCGCCCTTGGTCGCCAGTCATATCCGACTCTAGGGTTCAGTGCTCATCTCTGTTTATAGCCAAAGAGCCAGCACTGTCTGCATCTGCAGACGTTTCCGTGGACATGTGGCAGTGCACGGAATGCTGTTTACCTTCCCACTGAAGTGGTCCCTATTTATCTACTTGCAATTTCTTACTTTTGAACTGCTAGGTTGGCAGGAGCTGGGACAAAGATGGGAGCTCACACCATCATGCAGTACCTGGGAATCAAACTCTGAGTTCAGCATCTTAATCACTTGAGCCACCGCAGTCCCTAGCCCCTGGTTTAGGTAGGTGGCTGATGTCACTATGTCGGGGAGAACTCTTGAGACATTACTAAAAACTGTTTACGTAGATCACTAACACCATAATCATGTACACCTTGTAGAGGACACCGAAAAACAGATTGGATGCAAACATAACTAGTGAAGACAGAACCATCTACCATAGCCATCTACTTTTCAACATATTTGACTGTTAAAACATCTAAAATACAACCTGGACTGATATGCAGTAGAATAAGTCTAAATCAAGCCAGCCAATAGTGTAGTAACATCATAAGTCAGAATTCACTTGATTGCCCACCACTACTATTATCATTATCTTCATCACACCTCAATGATTCATAGGGAGCACTGTTTCTACTCCATGCATTTATATCCTGTTCTCCTTGAAGGAGGAGATTAGCATTCCCACTTCCCACTTCATTTTCATAACAACCCTGTGAAGTAAGTTTGAAATATTTTCCAAGATTAACCAGTGATTCTCATGGCTTAGTGGAAGCTGGACTTCTCAGATCTCACACAAATGCCCTGTATATCCTAACCACTATAGCATATTTGCTTATACACTGCTAACTACATACTCCATGTTCTTCTTCTGACCATGACATTTTATTGCAAAAATCCATTTGTTCAGCTTGTGCCTTTCAAACTCTTCTCATGCCATTTCACAAATTCAGAATATGATTATCTTTAACATGTGAACACCAGTGATTAAAAACCAGAACTCCTCGTACTTCTGCCCATCTTGAAACCTAGACACTGAAAATATTCATTAAAATTTTAAAAGACAACACCTCCAGGACCTCATAAAATCGGAGATTAAGCTATCTTGTCTCATAACACTTTCTATGTATTCTTCTTGTTGTTGTTCTGCCATATCCAAATCCGAATATTGGCGATTCTCATGGTGATCAGCCATGAACACTGTCATATGAATACAATGCAGTGGCCTTTCATCTGCCTTCCGCATTGCAGCATGGCACCCGTACCACTGATCATACCTGTCAACCTTCCCGGATTGGCCGGGATTTCCCGATTTTTGACACCGATTTGCGCCATTTCCCGCCCGCAGCTGCAAAAACCCCTGATTTGGCAGCGGGGGGGGGGGGAGAGGTACTGCGCATCCCTTCTGCGCAGATCGCCTTCTATGTGATCTGCGCAGAAGGGGATCGTAGAAGGGTTCTACGCAAGTGTAAAAGCCTTCTACGCATGCGTAGAAGGCGATTTGTGCAGAACGGTTCTGCACAGGTCCCGTAGAAGGCGGCCTGCGCAGAACCGTTCTGCGCAGGTCCCGTATTTGCCGGAGCCGCGGTTGACAGGTATGCCACTGATCCAGTTCCCCAAGTCACTTTCTGGTCCCAAGCCCTTTTGGCATGCAAAGTCCTCATCAGTCCCAGGCCAGTATCGATGAAACTGCTGCCCTCCACCAAGATGGATTCAAGTGGGATTTAATGCACTTGGGGACCATCACCCTTCCCTATGGACCTCGGCACCCAAGCTGTTAGTCCTCAGGATTATCAGGTTAGTTAACTGCTGCCTGACACTCGGCATTGAGTTGCTGACATGGTCTACTCTATTACCATAGCAGGATAACCTCGCCAGACATGTATGTATAATTAATAAATTATTGAAATATTCCTCCAACAGTGAAAACAAACATAATTTATCAACTTTCTATCTCTTCTTCCATATCACCTGATGATGAGCTCCTGAGTAGGAGGGAGAAACAATTGGTTTTATTCTCAGCTGCATATTAAGCTGTGAAGCTCCGGTTCAAAGAATGAATTTGGATGGGACTTCCTTTTACAGGGTACACAGGAAAACACCAAGTCAAGAAGTACTGGCCAGATAGGCCCTTATCCAAATAACAAAGATGCTTTTTAAAACCCATGTCCTTAAACTGTTTTCTGAAATTTCCTTCATCAAAAGAGTCCTGAATTTACACTGCTTCCCTGCTCTGAGCATGAAGAAGGTACACAAACCTGAAAGGAGAACTACCTTAAATTCAGAGTTTGCTCTAATTATTTTTCAAATACTGATGGCATCCCATTCATACATTTTATTTACAGGGGCTGGCCAGACTAGTTGTTGAAACTTATTTCTACACTGAGAAGGGGGAAGGATCCTTCACCATATCTCAAGGCAATAGGCTAGTTTAGCGGAGGCCATGAAGTTAAACTCTAATGTTGGGCTGGGAGGGGCTTCCATAGGCATCCCCAGTACTGGCTGCCTGAGGTGTGTGCTCACTCTTCCTAATAATAGGGCTGACCCAAACTCTGATTTGCCTTGGAGATACTAAATGGCTTTTGGCATCTCTTTATGATATCAAGAAAAGAGATGTTATTAAATTATCCCAAACTAAAGAGCTATATTTATAAAGTACAGTGAAACCCCGCTTTACGGAATTAATCTATTCCACAGGGTTTTCCTTATATCGTTTTTTCCTTAAAGCAAACTGCGGTTTCCCATAGGAATGCATTGAAAACCAATATTTCCATTCCAGAGGTTAGAAAGGAGCCAAAGAAACATGTTTGTTCTGTTCAAAGCTCTTTCTAAAGTGGCAAAAACACAGTGAAAAATCCCAAAGTGTACTTTGGAAAGAGTTTTGACTTGAGCAGGAGGGATACTTTTTTTGGCTTTTTAGTGAGTGGATTTTTTTTTGGTTTGCAATGCATATTCGGCACATTTCCAACAGCACCATCTAGTGGCCAGCCCTGGTAACGAAGGGAAAGTACCCATGGAACAGCTGATGAAGGAGCGGGGAATGCATCTGGAGGTCCCGAACCCAACAAATTTCCAAAATGGAGCAGAAATGCTCCAAACACCCTCGAGTCGGAACACCATTCATATAGCAATTTTTTTCCTTGAAGCGGACCATCATTTTCTATGGATTTCTTTTCCTGAAGCAAGTTTTCCGGTAAGAGAGCTGTCCGTAAAGCAGGGGTTCGTTGTATTTAGAAATATGTATAGGTGTTGGTGATGGCAGAGCTTCCATCATTATATAGGACTAGCATATTTTGCCCGGCAAGCCGGGCATGTTTAATGTGTGTGTTGGTGGTTAGGGGTGGTTTGGGTGGTGGTGACTAAATTTGGAAGAATTGTTTGTTTTTAGTTTTTGCTGTTGTTTTTTTGTTTGTGGGGATATTTTTTTCTAAAATAAATTAGCTTTTCTGGTCTTGGATTTTGTGTTTTTTGAATTTATATGAATTTTATTAATTTGGTTATATTTTATTTGGATTTTTAAAATATTTATTTGCCTGTAGGATACTCTTCCGGCCTCTAGGCGGGGCTGTGATTAAGTTTGATTTTCTTTGTTTCTTCAGTTCTGCTGTGGAGGCATGGAGGGGGGACGTGTTTTGTAAGTTCTCTTATGTTATTATTATTTTTTCTATTTTGTTGGGATTTTGGGGTGCTGGGCTGGGAGGGCTTAAGTAGAGTGTTTCTGTATTTAATTAAGTGTTTTTGCTTGTTGTTTTGTATTTTTTGGATTTTTATGCATTTTATTGTGTTGAATGTTTCTGGTTGTTATTTCTTTTTTGATTTTTTTCTGTATTTATTTTTGTACTTTGTGTTGTTATTGGTTTTTAAGTAAGGTATTTTCATGTTGTTATGTTGAAGATAGGTGTTTTTAGTGAGTTGACATGGTTTTTTGTTAGCCTTTTGTATTTCGGATGTGTTTTGTTGAGTTTGTTGTTTATTGTTTACTGGGTTTACTTGAATTCTTTGTTTATTTATTTGTGTTTGTATTTTTGATGGTTGGTTGTTGTTGTTTTTAATTGATTTGTTTTGTTGTGGTTGTGTTTTCCGGGGTGAAGAACACCCTGTTGTTGCCTCTTTTCCCCATTACTGCTTTGACATAAGCTTTCGATGCAGTGATGGGGGAAATGAAGAGCCGGCAGTCAGCTTGCTCTTCGTCCGGTAACGTTTGTTAGATCGGTCGGGGGAGAAGGAGGCAGAGAAGGGCTATCTGCTTTACAATGGTTCTCTCCTCTCGGCCTCCTTTTCTCCTGGCTTACCTAACCGGAGATCTGTGTTTGTGGCTGTGAAGCTGTTTTGTTTTTGTTTTTTTTTTGCAAAATTGTAATGCGGCAGCCAACGATCCGTAAGGGGAGGTGCTCTTCCTTGCGGATTGCTGGCTGCTGCTTTTCTATTACCTCCACCGCTGTTTCGTGCTAGTTCTCGAAACAGTGGTGTCGGTAGTACAAAGGCAGCAGCCATTCGCCAGGGAGTGTGCCTCCCCTGACGAAGTGCTGCCTGCTGCTGGTTCCCCCCCACACACACACACACACTCAACTTTCCTTGAGGCCGGCAGTGGCCTCGCCATGGCTTTGGCGGGTTTGGGGTAGCAAGGGCGGCCTTGTGCTCCCGTTGCATGAGGCGCTGAGTCCACCTTCGGCAGCCTTGTGCTCCCGTTGCGTGAGGCGCTGCGTGCGCCTTCGGTGGCCTTGCACTCCCGTTGTGTGAGGCATTATTTTATTTTTTGCATGCCAGCTTTTCCAACATTCTACGCGCTCGCACACTTCAGCCAGATTGGCTGAAGTGGTCACGGTGTGGAGGACGCTGGAACTTGTAGTTGGTTTTTTCTGTCTGTGTTCGTGGGGCAGCTGCCCCACTCGCGGCTGCCAGACCCTTGCGGCGATAGTCGGTCGGTCTAAAGGGAAGCGTAGGCAGCTTGGTATGGGATAGTAGGGACAGGTGCAGGCGTGTATGCCGGACACCAACGGTTACGCACAATTTTACAGGTAAAGATATCAACTACAAATATGCCATTCTTTTGGCCGGGGGGGGGGGAGGTGTCCCACTCTCCAAGGATTTTCTGGGCAGAACAGTTTTGGACCAGGGCCTAACTCAAAGTGCACAAGGCAATGGGAAAAAGAAGCTGACACAGTACTTCTTGAGAGTTATAGTTCATACACCGCAGTGGTGGTGAACCTATGGCATGCCAGCCAGAGGGGGCACTCAGAGCCCTCTCTATGGCCACGTGTACTGTTGCCCCAGCACAGAGTTCAACCTGTCCCTTTGCCCAGAAGCCCAATGGGAGCTTCCTCCTTCCTCTGTCAGTGGCAAGGCAGGCGGCTCACACGCGGCGTGAGGGTGCGATGCAGATGGCAGCCTGTTGAGCCTGTGGCAATGGTGAGTTTGGGCACTCGGTCTTAAAAGGTTCACTACCACTCATATAGAGCCTAAAAGGCAGGGAGACTATAACTCCCCACACCACCCCCAAGCACTACAGCAGCTTTCCTTTTCATACAGTGAAATAAGGCCTGAAACAGTCTTTCAACTTCCAGACTAGGCCTCCCTTCAGGTGAACAAAATATAGGTGTCTGTAGGCTGGTACTTCCAGAATTTTCCTTGGCGAATTCGAATTAAAAAACACAACGACGACGATGACAACAACAACAGTCATATAGTCACCCTGCACAAGGATCAAAGACATATTCTACTGCTCATAGAAATTAAGAACATTTATAGGTGTCAAAAGCAAACATAAATAAAAACAATGTTTTGTGACATTTGAAAGCTTTTCAAGTTGTCATTTGATTCAGCCTCCTTATATTTGTTCTACTTCAGCATCCATCTGAAATCCAGAAGATCAGGGGTGCCCAAACCTTTTGGTCCATGAGCCAGTCATGTGGTTCAGGAAGCCGGTCACTATGGACCGTGGGCTGGATCCGGCCCCCAATGCCAATTCATCCAGCCTGCAAAGCCCTCGTTGCTCCCGAAAGCGGAAGTAAAACACGCCCAGATGGACATGTTTTACTTCTGCTTCCGGGAGCACGAGGGCTTTGTGGTCTGGATGAATTGGTGTCGGGGGCCGGATCCGGGCCCCGGGGTGTAGTGTGGGCACCCCTACAGTAGATGAAGAAACGTCTACCTTCTACCTTCACAAACAAAGACTTACTACCAAGTCAGTGCATTGGGGATTACACAGGATACTCAAACCGACACAAAAGCAAAGCAAAACAAAACAGAAAAGGAAAGGAAAGGCAGGAAATTAAGGAAATAGCTTATAACAAAAGCTGCATAGCTCACACAAAACAATCTGCAAAATAAATCTACAAAAATATGTCTGCAGGGTCAATGTTAAGAAATACCTTAACAATGACAGGGGTGGCTATGGAAAATATAGTGGGAGATGTACAACTGTAATTGCTAGTCTTTAAATCAGGAGTTCTCAACCTTTTAAAGCCAGAGGCTGGGTCACGCTCCCTCTGACAGCTTTGGGGGCCAGGTGGCCATTTTGCCCTTCCTCCACCACATGGCACTTCCTGGTGCGGTGGAGGCAGGGTCCCCCACATGAAATTGTGCTGTGGGCCACATCCGGCCTGTGGGCCACAGGTTGAAAATCCCTGCTCTAAATTTTAAAACAGTTGTTGAAAGCATGGCACCCAGCTCAATCTTGGAGAACCATAGATTGGGTCCTGGACTGCCAACTCTGCCTTATAAACGGAGCTGAAGAAGGCAACAAAATATTTGACATCAGAGTTTGAAAAAATTATTTTTGTTTTGGACTACATATCACAAAACCCCAACCCAGCGTGGCCACCCTGATTATGTGATTCTGGTATGTTTAGTAAAAAAAATTCCTTTCGAACCTCTGAACATCCTATTGGAAAAATGTAGGGAAGTCATAGAATGGAGGCTAATTGCTAGCTCTTAAAACAGCACACAACCCTGAATGCCACACTACTCCCACTAGTCACTAGAGCTGTCGAGGACAAAGCACAACTGGAACAATTTGCTTTAAGTCCTGCAAAGAAATAGGTTTCTTGTCCCAGCTTTTATATCTTCCTTTGTAACCTGACCAATTGCTCACTTTGTTGCTGTTCAGTCATATAGTCGAGTCTGACCCTTGCACACCAGGCACCCCTATCCTCCACATCAACCCACCCAGCAATGTGCCCACTGTGTCAACAATACCATCTAGCCATCTCATTCTCTGCCGACCCCTTCTTCTTTTGCCCTCGACCTTTCCCAGCATCAAGGCTTTCTCAAGTGAGTCCTCTCTTCTCATTTGATGTCCAAAGTACTTTAGCTTTATCTTCAGTATTTGACCTTCCAAGGAGCAGTTGGGGTTGATTTCTTTTAAGAGTGACCTATTTGTTCTCCTCGCTGTCCAGGGTACTCTTAAAATTCACTAGAGTCCCACTTATACATGGGCCCTTGTACGGAGCAGCAACAGTGTTTTAATATTAAAAACCCCAGAACTTATAAAACGTTTGAACAGCTCTGTTGGAAAGTACTGTCTGATGATTTTGTGTGTGAGTATCTTCTTTTCTACCCACTTACATATCTCTTACTTGTATACCACTGATGCAATTATTCCTTTAAATTATTCCTTTAAAGTTCGAAATAAACAGTGTCCCAGGAGCCCAAGTCCCTGTGAATCCACACGAATGGGTTTACTATGGGCAGTAAATCCATTCGTGTGAATTCACAGACTTTGGCTTCTGGGAATTGAAGTCCAAGAACAGCTGAAATGCCAAGTTTCGCCATCACTATAATCTATGCTATCTGCTCAACACTTTAAGCCTCAATTCTTTGACCTCTTTGGTAGCAGCAAGCAAGATAAAAAGTATTTGTTTATTTATTTTACTGTATTTACTTATTTTTACGATTTGTATTGCTGCCCAATTCCAAAGACTCTGGGCGGTGTACAGATATTAAAATCAACACAATTTTAAAATCACAATTAAAACCCCATTAAAAACTACCACAAAACATTCCCTACTCTCCCACCAGCTTAAAAAGAGGGAGAGAGCATTCTTAAATCAGCCAGCAGGCTGGGGCCACAGCACGGCCAGTACCTCACACCTGCTCTGCCTGCCAGGTTTTTAAACCTTTCCTGAAGGGCAGCAACTCTGTCTGGAGAGGCAACTCGGTTGGCAAGGGACGGAGTGGACACTGAGAAGGCCCTCCTTCGAGTGTTAGAGAGACGCGCCTCTCTAGCAGATGGAACAATTAGGGAGCCTCTCCAGTCCGCTCTGGTGGGACGGACAGATGTTCTTGGGGTGATGTGGTCTCTTAAGTATCCTGGCCCACTACCATGTAGGGCTTTAAAGGTAATAACCAGCACCTTGAATTGGTTCTTAAGAAAGCAGCACTGAAACTACCCCAATACAATAAGATACATAGAAAAAGGTATTCCAACTCAACACAAGGATTTCCCCCCAAAAAAGATTAAGCATGAGGATCATTCTTAAAAACGGTAGCATAGGAAGCCCATCCCAAACTCAGCACAAATACAAAAGCGTTGCAATTCTCTCTTTGAAGTATGTTTGGTTGCATGACTTCCCTGTAGTTTTCACCCAACCTTCAGCCACAACTCAATTCTCCATTACTCACCTGGAGCTGGATTTACCGGTCTTGAGTAGTGTGTCTGCCCCATTATGCGTCTCTTCAAGGGAGGTGCAGGAAAAGAAAACAGAAAAGAGGAGCATTTATGCTGGAAACAGGCATAAGCCTCAGTGTGAGATGACAAGTGAAACCTCAAGTTGGGGGGGGGGGGGGAGTTAGTGGAAGCCCAGATAAGAAATGGTCAGGGTTCAAGAAACTGGCTATGGGAGTCAGTCAACGTGGTGTCCCCTCTCTTGCATTCCCTGGGATCCTTGGCGTAATTCTCAGAAATCAGCTCCCATGCCAGCTTGCTGTAAGTAAGAATGCCTATCATTCCACAGGGTGTACTCTGTTTAGGGATGGATTTCAGGAAGGAGGTGGAGTCTTTCATCCACAGAAGTTAAATCATCAACTCCCCCTTCCTTTCCCTTTTAAATACAGGAGAGTTTAAAGTCTAGAAGAAGAGGAAAGAAAGGTATAGAAAAGCTTGGTAGACTGCATGCCAGACATCTTCTGATTGCACGTGAAACTCGAAAAATTAGAATATCTTGCAAATGTTCATTCATTTCACTTAAAAGGTGAAACAAATATGTCAGATAGACTCACTACATGCAAAGCGAAATACGTCATGCCTTAATTCGTTATAATTGTGATGATCATGGCGTACAGCGTACATGAGATTATGTGATTATTATGGGGTACATGGGATGGTGGGGTTGGGGTTTTCATAAGCTGTAAGCCATAAGCATCAATATTATAACAAAGTAAGGCTTGAACTGTATCTCTCTTTGCATGTAATGATTCTATTTCATATATTTGTTTCATCTTTTAAGTTGCATTACTGAACTGAATGAACATTTGCACGATATTCTAATTTCACCTGTAGGTCACCCTTGCTTGAAAGCCATTCGAATCCGACTCTAGGGTTCAGTGCTCATCTCCGTTTATAGCCAAAGAGCCAGTGCTGTTTGCATCTGCAGACGTTTCCATGGTCATGTGAAAGGCATGACCAGACACCGGAGTGCACGGAACACTGTTTACCTTCCCACCAAAGTGGTGCCTGTTCATCTGCTTGCAATTTCTTGTTTTTGAACTGCTAGGTTGGCAGGAGCTGGGACAGAGACAGAAGCTCACTCCGTCATGCAGCATTCAAGTCTCGAACTGCTGACCTGCTGACCTTCCAGTCATCCAGTTCAGTGTCTTAACCATGAAGCCACCACAGTCTCTATCTTTTGATTACAAAACTACACTTTTTTAGCCATCATGATTTTGAGTACCATGGGGTAGTTCGGGTTTTCTTAGAGTTTTATTGGGTTTTCCCCTTGACAAGAACAAAACAAGAACTTTATGAGCTTTCATTGTTTAGAACAGGGGTTCCCAACTTATGACCCTTGGCCCGGCTCCGACCCCCAACACCATCTCACCCGGCACATCGCTACCTCCACTGTACCCGGAAGTAGAAGTGGGCACATTTACGTCAGCCATAAAATGCACCCACGCATGCGTAAATGCACCCACAGCTGGCGTAAATGCGGAAGTGGATGCATTTATGTCAGCCAGAAATGTGCCCGCTTCTGCGGTGTGTGGTCCAGCCCATGATGCTGTCCGGGGTCGTGGTCAGGCCCATGACAGAAAAAGGCTGGCCACCCCTGGTTTAGAAGCTCCTTTCAGGAATCAGACAGGAAGAGATAGGCTGAAACTACACAGCTGGTAAAAATGGAATCTGAAGTAACATCCATTGCTTCCCATGACAGAAGCCCTACTGAAATTTACATGCATCATTATATACTGCAGTACAGCTTTCTCTGAGGTGAGCTAGGGAGAAAACCCCCTTCCCCTTTTTCAGGGCTTACTTCTCCAGCGAGATACTACATGGCAGGAGCTAGAGAGCATGGTGGAGGCAGCACTGGAGAACATCTTTCATAAGAACAGCCTTGCTGGAACAGGCCACAGCCCATCCAGTCCAGGATTCTGTCTCACACAGTGGATCACCATTTCCTTCAGGGTATTCCCAAGCAGATGCCTTCACCTGCTTAGGATTCCCTGGAAATGGCATTGAGAGATATCCTGCCTATCTCTCCAACCCCGAGGTTGTCCTTAAGAATCCATAATTATAGCCATTGATACCCTTGTCCTCCATGAACTTGTCTAATCCTTTCTTGAAGCTGTCAAGACTGACAGCTGTCACCACTTCTTCTGGCAGGGAGTTCCATAGACCAGTAATCATCTGGGTGAAAAAGTACTTTCTCTTATTTGTTTGAGAACTAGTGCCCAAAAGTTTCATGGAGTGCCTCCTAGTTCTAGTGTTGTGCAATAGGGAAAACAGTTTTTCCTTATCTACTTTGTCCACACCATGCATGATTTTATAAACTTCAATCTGGTCAACTCTTAGACGCCGTCGTTCAAGAGTGAAGAGGCCCAACCGTTGCAGCCTCAGATGGTAAGGAAGGTGTTCCAGTCCCCAAATCATTTTGGTTGCCCTCCTCTGCACTTTTTCCAACTCCATAATATCCTTCTGGAGGTATGGCGACCAGAACTGTACACAGTATTCCAGATGGGGCCTCACCATAGATTTATAAAGAGGCAAAATGACACTTGCTGACTTATTTTCTATACCCTTCCTAATGATCCCTAGCATTGAGTTGGCTTTTTTCACTGCTGAGGCACACTGGGTTGACACCTTCATTGAGCTGTCCACCAGGACACCAAGGTCCCTTTCCTGGTTTGTCGCAGAGAGTTCAGAACCCATCAGATTATACATGTAATTGGTGTTTTTTGCCCCAACATGCATCACTCTGCACTTACTAATGTTGAAGCTCATTTGCCACTGTTTTGCCCACTCCCCCAGTGTCAAGAGATCACTCTGGAGCGCCTCATAATCTCTCACAGTTTTCACTACCCTGTATAATTTGGCTACCTTGCTATTTACTCCTACTTCTAGATCATTTATGAAGAGGTTGAAAAGCAGGGGTCCCAGTACTGAACCTTGGGGGACCCCACTCTTTACTTCCCTCCACTTGGAGAAATGTCCATTTAGTGCTACCCTCTGTTTTCTGTCCCTTAGCCAGTTGCTGATCCAGGACAAGACCTGTCCCTTTATTCCATGACTAGTAAGTTTATTCAAGAGCCTTTTGTGTGGGACCTTGTCAAATGCCTTCTGAAAGTCCACATAAACAATGTCAACTGGATCCCCCTTATCCACATGCTTGTTGACACTCTCAAAAAATTCCAACAGATTAGTGAGGCATGATTTGCCCTTGCAAAAGCCATGTTGGCTCTCCTTTAGCAGCGCCTTCTCTTCTATGTGCCTATTAATTCTATCTTTTAGGATGTTTTCCATCACTTTACCTGGGATACATGTGAAACTGACAGGTCGGTAATTTCCTGGATCACCCCTGGATCCTTTTTTGAAAATTGGTGTTACATTCGCTACCTTCCAGTCATCAGGCACAAAGCCTGATTTGAGGGAAAGATTATATATTTTGGCTAGGAGATCAGCAATTTCATCTTTAAGTTCCCTGAGAACTCGTGGATGGATGCCATCTGGTTCTGGTGATTTGTTAGTGTTTAGTTTAACAAGACATGCAAGGACCTCCTCCCTGGTTATTTCTATCTGGTTTAATTCTTCGGTTTCCCTCCCTACGAAGATAGGCTCTGTTTTGGGCATGTGGTCTCTGTCTTCTTCAGTGAATACTGAAGCAAAGAAGCAAAGAATTCATTGAGTTCATTCATTCATGACAGGGGAGACCCCCTTCCTTTTGCCACTGCTAACATGCTATCTGGTGGCTGCTACTGCCACCACTACCATCCAGCAACTTGCCAGAAAAGCAACTCTGCAGTGGATTAAAGGCTCTCTTGCTTCAAGGCAAAGGTTCTCAACTTAAGGCCTGTGGGCCAAATCTGGCCCACAGCACCATTTCATGTAGCCCGCCGCCCTTGCTCCTGCTGCGGCTGCCAGCGGAAGTGGCAGAAATGGCTGTATACATGTCCATCGTTGTCATGAATGCATTTCCAACAGTCGTAAATGCGTAAAAATGTGTTTGCGACAGCTGTGCCCGCATTTTATGGCAGCATTTACAGCAGGGGGGGGGAACCACCAGTCCGGCCTGCTCAACTGTCTGAGGGAGCGTTATCCGGCCCATGGCTTTAAAAGGTTGAGAACTCCTGCTTTAAGGGCTCCCACCACTGGAGATATTGTTCTTGCTGGCTGGGTGGATCTCCTGAGGCTCTGTTTTCATAAATCAATCAGGCAATATGATGCACTAGCCCTGGCACAGTCGGTAGCTGGGAAGCTTCCCAGAACTGGATGTCTGGTGGCTGCTCCACATATCCTCCTTTAATGCAAAGAATTACATTAAAACAGCATGTGCTTTCTGTAGTTTCACATCTGTTTGCAGATAACCCACTCAAAAAAAGCCAATAGTGGATTATCAACAAAAGTACTTCCTGCCACAGGTAATCCAGATATCTGTGGAGTTGTAGTCCCAAAGGTTGTTTCAAATTCAGGAGATTTATAATGCAATTAGTTTACATATCGTGAACTAATTGGTGACCTTTTGCTTTCTTGGAAGAAAGCAGAGTTTCCTCCCTGGGGAAAAAGAGAAGAGACTACCTGAAAAGGACTAGCTATCTCTTTATGTCTGAAATAGAAGATTCTAATTTACAACAGCTCACAGCGAAAACAGTTGTAAAAGTGTTGTCAACCTCATCACACCACTCTCTTGTGCCTTCCCATGCTACATGCAAATAACTCATGATTGTTCGAACCTCACATCCCAAGGACTTTCTTTGCACAGTTGTAGGCTTGTCTTTCTTTTCTATGGAGATGTAGAAATCTCCCTAGAAATCCAGTTTTGCCTGTACTTTTGTTGATGTATGTGCCTTTTCAAGACATTATAAAGCAGGGGTTCTCAACCTGCGGCCCGTGGGCCGGATGCAGCCCATGGCACCATTTCATTTGTGTGCCCCCCATGCCGCCTCCACCACACCAGGAAGTACCATGTGGCGGAGGAAGAGCAAAATGGCCGTCCGGCCCCCGAAGCTCTCTGAGGGAGCATGACCCTGGCTTAAAAAGGTTGAGAACTCCTGTTGTAAAGGGATTTGTGCCTGTCCCACTTTGTACCCCTGGAGTATTGTGTGTCCCACATTGGGAATCACTACTCTATAATATAGAACAGGGGTGCCCAAACTATGGCCTGCAGGCCAGATCTGGCACCCAACGCCTATTAATCCATCCTACGCCACTCCTGGAAATGGAAGTAAAATGCACCCGCGCATGAGGAACCATGTGACTGGCCCGCTGAACCACATGACTGGCCCACGGCCCGAAAGGTTTGGGCACCCCTGATATTCTGGCATTCTCTGCTTCACTGTTGCAACCCAGAAAGCTTTAGTAACTCACATCCTCACAGTTCATGAATCAATCACTTCAGAATTAAGGCCAGGGATTATTTTTAAAATTGATTTTTTAAAAAAAACTGAGCGCATCATTTCAAGATAACTAAAAAGGGGGCAATTGCCTTTCCAACCACCTGGAACACAGCACTAGATAGACTAGATAAAAGGAAATCTAAATGGAAAGTTGACTCCCACCACCACCATCTGAGAAATGAACGTATCACTCCTAGATTTATAAACATTCCTGAGGGAAACTCAAGGTGGAAAAGGCTAAAAGCAACAGCATTCTGTACATTCTTAAACAGTGTCATTCTGTTTCACCAGGTTCATTCCTCCCACCACAATGCTCAATTTGCAGAGGTTTTAACGCATCTGCTGATTTTTAGGTAAAGGTTTCCCTTGCTCGAAAGCCAGCCATATCCAACTCTAGGGTTCACTGCTCATCTGTTTCAAAGCTGAAGAACCAGCCAGTGTTGTCTGCTTCTGCAGACGTTTCCATGGTCATGTGACAGGCATGACTAGACACCAGAGTGCACGGAACGCTGTTACCTTCCCACCAAAGTGGTCCCTATTTATCTACTTGCAATTTCTTGCTTTCGAACTGCTAGGTTGGCAGGAGCTGGGACAAAGACGCACCAGCCGTCTGGAACCTCCAGCCAACAGAATTGAGATTACAGACAGAATTGCTGCTCTTCAGGAAAGGTTTGAAAACCTGGCTGGTGGGGCAGGTGTGGGGCCTTAATGGGAATATGGCCCCAGCCTGTTGGCTCATCTCCAGTTAGTGTCCCTCCCTCTGTGTTGCTGTATCTCTTTTATTCTTTTACAAATAGGGGTGGGGGTGGGGGGGTAGGTGGGGGGGTGACTTGGGGTTTTTAATCTGTTTTAATATGTTTTTAATCTGTTGTAAGACACCCTGAGTCTGGTTCGCCTGAGTGGGCGGCATAAAAATTTAAAAATTAAATTAAATTAAAATTCCTGATGACAAAAAAACAGCATTTGGTTTTATTTCCCACAAACTTACTCTGGACTCATTCACAGTTATGTCCCCTTTCAAGTGGTTAAGACGCTGACTGGGAGGTGGAAGGTCAGCAGTACTGCAGTACCTGAGTACTGCAGGACGGAATAAATGCCCATCTCTATCCCAGCTTCGGACCTAGCAGTCCGAAAGCAAGAAATTGCAAGTAGATAAATAGGTACCACTTCGGTGGGAAGGTAAACGGAGTTCCATACACTTTGATGTCTAGGCATGACTGACACATGTCCATGGAAACGTCTGCAAATGCAGACAGCGCTGGTTCTTCGGCTATGAACAGATGAGCACTGAACCCTAGAGTCGGATGCGACTGGCTTTTGAGCAAGGGTGACCTTTACCCCCTTGAGGAAATGAGTTACCACCAATGCAAGGTTTACTCTGGATAAACTAGAGAGTTCTAAGCAATCAATTTCAACTTTAAAACATTCCTCTTGCAAAAAACACAGTGGATAGATTTCGTTTTGTTAGGAATCTGACGTGCAACTCATCCGAAGAGGAGGAAAAACTTAAATTTTTGTACCAGTCACAGTAGGTTTTAGGGAAAACTCTTTAATAATTTCCCATCAAATTTACTACATATTACACATGTTATAATTTTTGGCTTTTCCCTCCTAACATGACTCCAAATATGATTACTAATTTTACCTTGCTGTATATACTATTTGAAATGATACATGAATAAATATTTTCCCAATGACAAGAGCAGGCTCTGAAGAAACCCTTCCAGTTAAACAGCCTTTCAGTTCAAGTCATTACAAGCCCAACAGGAGATCTACCCAAGAATTACGAACATCATTAAATCATACTATGCACATCTCACTTCTGACTTGCATTCTAATTCATTGCTCCACGCTGGCTCTCCAAGCTTTACTATGAAGTGTCACTATCTCTGTCCCTTTATCCTTCTTGACTTAAAAAGTTTGAGTCTTTAGGATTCCTGCAAATCTGAAGATATGTCTACCAAAAGGTTCCTGCCACATTACCTTCTGACTGCAATAAGCAGTGAATTAGCACCAGTGCTTAAGGACTGTACCATTCTCATACAGTGGATAGAGAATCAAAGGGGATGACACACACATATGACATAGCTATAAATGCTGGGAGCTGGAGTCACCCACTGCTACTTCAAACAGTGATGGGAAGGTGTTGCCCCCATGACTCATAACTGAAAACTTTGCTAGCTGCAGCCTGAAAAAAAATGCTTATTTCCTATTCCATGACATCTACTCATTCATTCATGAAGAAATAGTAGAGTGGTAGAGCACTACCTTGCAGAAGGTCCCAGGTGCAATTCCCAGCATCTCCAAACAGAGTTGGAAAGAATCCCTCCTTGTACCCCTGGATAAATGTTGCCAGTCAGTAGAGACCAGTGATGGCAAACCTTGGCATTCCTGCTGATCACGGCTTCTGGGAATTGAAGTTCAAGAACATTTGGCGTGACAAGGTTCGCCATCTATACCTATAAATCTGTGGGTTAACCATTGGAATGTGACAAAGGATGATGCACCAGGCCCCACTAGCCCCGACCGAGCGTTCGTGCACTTGCCCGACCGGGGTTCGCAGGTAACTGCTGAGTTAAGAAATGCGAGAGTGGGGCAGGAGATGCACGAATGCAGTCAAAGAAAACGAACTTCAAGTCCCAACGTTCCTTGCGCCACGCCACAGCCAATCAGGCTGAGCGGCGCGAGTAAAAGGAACGTTCAGAAACGCGCCACGGCCAATCAAAAACAAGCCGCAGAAAAAAACCCACTGCACAAATGGTAAACACAAATGCCAAACTACAAGCCCCAGCGTCCTGCGTGCCATGAGCACACCGGGAGCGCAAGTCCGCAGCAGCCGGACACAGCGCCTCACAGAAAAAAGCCACAAAAATGGGGGGGAGGTCAAAGGGGGAAAAGGCACTGGTGCCTTGCCCCCCCCCCTTGAAAGTGAACCCATTCCCAGGAAAGGAAAGCCAGCAGACGGCGCTCTGCCTGCTGACTTTACTTACCGCAAAAGTGTTTCGCTTTCAGCGAGGCCAGGCTGCGGGAACCAAAGCCCCCCTGCCCAACGGCGCCTGAAGCTCCCGGAGTTTCCCCTTTAATATCAGTAGGTGGGGGTTGCGATCCCCCTCTCTACTGGCTCCCCTGGGGTTTGGAGGTTTGGGGGGACAAAAGGGGTCTGTCCCCCCAACCCTTCCAGAGCCAGGGGACCTGGCAAAGAGGGGATCCCCCCGTAGGACACCCCGTTATTAAAGAGAAGAAACCAAGCGGTTTCTTCTCTTTAAAAATGGACTGTTTGGGGGGGGGATACTCCTCTCCGCTGGGTCCCCTGGGTCCAGAAGGGTTGGGGAGACAGACCCCTTTTGTCCCCCCAACCCTCCCAAACCCAGGGGAGCCAGCGGAGAGGGGAATCACAACCCCCCACCCACTGATGTAAAAGGGGAAACCCCAATTGGGTTTTCCCAATCAATTCGCCAGGAAGCAAAGCCAGCGAACGCCGCTCCAGCCGCTGGCTTCGCCTCCCGGAGATACACACCTGCCCGCAGCCTCCTCTCTAACTAAACAACAAAACAAACACCAAAATAATTAAAATAAACCATTAATTAAAAAACAAAAAACAAAAACAAAAACATCCAAAATTAACTCAAACCAATTAGAAAACACCTACAAAACACACCAAATAAACAAACATTAAAGTGAACCAAAAAAAACCCCAAACAAACAGAAAAAACTCGCTAACACTACAAAATAAAAACAAAACAAACCCCCAAAAGAAATTAAACCAGACAACTTACCAGCACACGTCCTCCCTCCACGACGACCAGAACTGAAATGAGGAAAGAAAGAGACTACTTACCAGAAGAAGCGCCACCCAGAGGCCAGTAGAGAAAAAACATTCAAAGTAAAAGAAATACGCAACAGCCCAACCCAGAGGCCACAAGAGAAAAAACAGTCAAAAACATAACATTACATCACACATTCACACAAATCACAAACAAATCACAAAATAATAAAATAAAAACATTTCAAAAATCCTGTGTAGTTTTCACTCAACCCCCCCCCCCAAACATCTAAACACAGTTTAAAAACATTGATTGTAAAAAAACATGTACTTTCACATTTTTAAAATTATTATCCAAGGTACAACTTTTTTAAACAAATTCACATACTAAAAAATTATTTGGTTAAAAAAAATAATTGTAAAAAATTATATCATCCTTTCTTCTTTTTTTAATCCACAAAAACAAACCCAAAAAAGCTGAACACAGTTTATAACAGCCCGTGTATATAAATAAACATTTTAAAAATCACAATTATAGACTAACCTCATTTGTACAAACATTCACAAAACAAAAACCTTCCAACACAATTTAAAACAGCCCGGCACCACCGGGCAAATCTGCTAGTCACTGATATAGACCAAGGGTCAGCAAACTTGGTTCTCCAGTTGTTCTTAGACTTCAATTACCAGAAGCCCAAGTCAAGTGCACCTACTGATCAGGGCTTCTGGAAATTGAAGTCCAAGAACATCTGGAAAGCCCAGTTTGCTGACCCCTGGTATAGACCATATTAAACTAGAGTCGCCGCGGTGGTAGAAATGTGTGAAATAAATAAATGAATAAATAAACAAATAGGTCAAGGGAATGACTCAGTACAAGGAAGCTTACTAGGCTCCTATTTTCTTAGTCAGTGTTATATGGAAATTTGGAAGTTTTGATGTTGGCCAAAACTTGATCCATCCTTCAGGAAGGAACTGCAGTCCACGGGTATAATGCATTCTTTACATAAAGATGGCTCCTGTACAATACAAGCCTGTACAATACAAGACTGCATATTCTTAACTGGAATTTGTGAATTTCTCAGGACTTCATTTTAATCATTTTGACAGCAACATCATGAACCCACACATTGACAAGTATTTTACAACCAAGAATAATTAAAATGGTTATCAATGGGAAAGAGTCAAAGATGGCATTAAAAACAGTACAGTATTCATGCTCCCCAGAAAATTGACATACGAAGCAGATCTGAAAGTTAACGCTTAATAACTGGATATTTTTTTTGCCCGGCCCTGCCGGGCAGATCTAACTTGTGTGTTGGTGGTTGGGGTGGTTTTGTGGGTACACACACACACAACACAACCATATACGCAACACAACCACACACACGAAAAACCCACAACCACACACACACAACCAAACACACACAACCAAACACACAACACAACCACACACACACACACACCACAACCACACACACAACACAACCATACACACACATGCCGAAGCTGCACGGGGAGAGGAGGGTCTCCCTTTCCTCCCCCCAGAAGCCTCAGCGAGGCCAACACACACACACACACACACGTCGAAGCTGCATGAGGAGAAGAGGGGCTCCCCTTCATCCCCCCCCCCCGAAGCCTCGGCGAGGACACACACACGGAAGGCCGCACCAGGGAGGCGCAGAGTGCGATCGGCCCAGCTTGCAACAGGTAAGTGGGGCGGGGGACAGGGACTGAGGGGGGGGGGAAACAGGCAGGTGGCCAGGTTCGTGTTCCCCTTTCTCCTCCCAGACCAGGGCGGGCGGCATGGTCCCCGGGCCCGTTCCCCCCACCCTCAGTCCCTGTTCTCTGCCCCACTTACATGTTGCCTTGCGGGCTAGGCCGCTCGCCTTCCATGCCTCCATGGTGCGGTCTGTCCTCCGTCCCCGCTGGCGTCAAGGCCTTCACCGGTCGGGCAGGGGGCACCAAAAGCAGGCGGCCCAGCTGGCAACCGACATGCCTGCCTGCCCGACGTGCTGAGCTGGGGATGGCTTCCCTCCAGGAGATGAAGTGTCTCCTGGAGGGAAGTGGTTTGCGTGTTGGTCGGCTGTTTTTTTTTACGCGTGCACCGCTTTCCCGGCCTCCTCCGTGCTCACGTCCCTCAGCCTGATTGGCTGATGGGTTGTGCGGTGCGGAGGACGCTGGGAAATGTAGTTGTTGTTTTTTGTGTTCGTGGGGCACGTGCCCCACTCTCGGCGCCCGGACCCTTGCGGCGATGCTCGCAGGGTCTTAAGGTAAGTGTGGCCGGCTCGGTACGGGATGGTTGGGCTGGGTGTGGCCACGCATGCCGGACACGTACCACGCAACCCCCTTATAGGTATAGATTGGAAGCTATATATAGATATTTCCACTTGTGTTTTAAACAACAGCTTGCTAAGAACAAGAAGTTCACAACAGGTAGCAAGTTCAAAAGCATGTGTGCCACCCAGCTGAAATCCATGATGCATGAATGCATAAGAGAACTCTGCTGAACTGGAGTGATTAGAAAAATTGGCCATGAACACCATGTTGTGGCTTGTCAGGCAAGCAAGTTCAACTAGAACAACTGCATTCTGAATGCAGACAGAGCTGTCACACATTTCAGCATGAAAGAATGATGAAATATCGCTAGTAGTATTTTTGCTTCTTGTGGCCATATGCAGTACCATACAAAGGTCTTAGGCCACCACCAACTGGTTTGGGGAAACTTCAATGAGTGTTGGGGGGTGGGGCATTGTAAGGGACAACAAGCCTACATTACCCCACTATCAAAGGCCTCGTTCCACCTTCCAGAGTCCTGTACCCATTCAGGAAGCCCACACCACCCTTGTGCTGCTTCAGAGTACCTGCTCCAGGCTAGAGAAATGTATGATAGGTTTCAATCACTGACTGTTTATGCTTACAAACTAGCCAGATCAGGTAGGTCATGCAGTGTGAATTAGCAAACCTAGCCGGGTTTGGACCACCCGGGTGAAGCCGGGCACCCCTGCTAGTCTAGTTATATTACCTGGCATAACCTAGCCAGCTATTTGATTAAATCTGACTAAATGTTTTTACTGTTTACTCACAAGCACACTCCTTCTTCTTCATGGGGGCACATGCGACACATAATCATAAGCCTCCTCATCATAATCAAGTTGCTTTCCCCTCACATTCCAATATAACAAAACCCATTTTTTTATTTATTTCAGAAAGCAGCCTGGAATGGCAACTCCCAATAATCACAAAACAAAAAAGTTAACCAGACATGACTGTTTTCCAGAAGACTGGCTTTCAGCCAGGAACAAGTTCTGAAACATGCTCGTTCTCAAAGTTTGTCAACTTTCTGCATCAATCCTTTCAAGCCGTGTGTTAATTGGTGAGTTTGTTAGAAGTGTCCATTCTAGGCTGTTTTTCTTAAATATAGACATCTCATCAGAAATTGTATTAGAATCACAGACTCATAGAATAAATGAGTTGGGCTATTAGGCCATTGAGTCCAACTTCCTGCTCTATGGAGGATGCGGTCTGTCTGGAAGTTTTTTAGCTTACTGCATCCCTCCCTACAAGCCGCACATTGCCAGTGAATGTATTAGGTTTGGCTTACTTGGAAGTAGTTGTTCTGGTACATTATTTTCTGTTACAACTTATTTGGAGGACATTAAACAGTTAAAGAGTAGCATTTACAATCTTAGTTTATGAAATATTATTCCAATGTATGTTCATCATATTCCAGAGGTTTTGCCACCAAATTTTTATTATCTAGCACCCATTTTGACCTGTTTCATTCAATTCTGGTTTTTCCTTAGTTATTATACTTAAATAGTTGAAATGTTTGAAATGGTAGCCGTGTTAGTCTGTGCTTAAATAGGTAATCTACAAATGGCAAACTGGGAATAATAAGCATTTTTAAACAAAAATTGGGGGACTGTTCTAATAGGACAATTTGTAAAGAAGGGGGCACACTCCCCCTACCTCCCCAGCAAAATATGGAATAATCTAAGGAAGTGATGGGAGCACAGATGTGATTCAAGACATAAAGGAAAATAGAGTGCTTTAAACACCTTTAAGGTGCTGCTATGAAAGCAGTAAACCTAGTAAACATTTACTGTCTGTGAGAATGCTGAATCTCTGCTTCCACCTATGGTCCAGTTTTATATTTGCAAATAAACTAGATATTACAGATTGGGAGTAAGATACTTTCTTCCCAAGGAAATCAATGCCAGGTGATTACTGTATCCCTGGAATATCTCATATGTCTGGCCAGGTTATCCTGCTATGGTAATAGAGTAGACCCTACTGTCAGCGACTCAATGCCGAGTGTCAGGCGGCGGTTAAGTAACCTGACAACTCTGAGGCCTAATGCCTTGGGTGCCAAAATCCATAGGGAAGGGTGATGCTCCCCAAGAGGATTAAATCCCACTTGAATCCATCTTGATGGAGGGCAGCAGCCTAACCAATACTGGCATTGGGCTGAGGAGGACTATGTGTCCTAAAAGGGCTCAGGACCAGAAAGTGACTTGTGGAACTGGATCAGTGGTACGGGGTTCACATTGCGATGCAGAAGGCAGATGAAAGGCCACTGCATTATATTCCCAGGACAGTCTTCATGGCTGAGCACCATGAGGATTTCCAATATTCAGATTCAGATATGGCAGAACAAGAAGGAATGTCTCACTATTCAGAGGAGGAAGCTGTAGATAACAGTAATCTTCCCAAAAATTGCTTAGGGACTGCTTGTGGCAGTCTATTGGCTACTTTATCTTTACCTATAAATCCGAGTGTTAACCGTTGGAACTTGAGAAAGGATCCCACACCCGGCCATACTAGCGCGCCGTGCTGTGCCACAGCCAATCAGGCTGAGCGGCACGAGCAAAAAGAACATTGGGAAACGCGTTGCGGCCAATCAAAATGGAGCTGCAGGAAAAAAATGCCGCAGAAACACAAACCACAAACACAAAACTACACGTCCCAGTGTCCTGCGCACCATGAGCGCGCACAGCACTGGGAAAGCCGCCGCGCGAAAAATAAAACTACAAAACGCAGCACCTCACAGCCATGCAAAACAAACAAGCCACACAAAAAAAAAATGGGGGGGGAGGTGCCTTCGCCCCCCCCCTGAAAGCGAACCAATTGCCCAGGAAGGAAAGGCAGCGAACGGCCCTCCAAGTCGCTGCCTTTACCTTCCGAGGAAGTGTTTCACTTTCAAGGGGGGGGGAGGTACTGGTGCCTTGGCCCCCCCCGAAAGCGAACCAATTGCCCAGGAAGGAAAGACAGCGAACGGCCCTCCAGTCGCTGCCTTTACTTTCCGAGGAAGTGTTTCGCTTTCAAGGGGGGAAGGTACTGGTGCCTTCGCCCCCCCTTGAAAGCGAACCAATTGCCCAGGAAGGAAAGGCAGCGAATGGCCCTCCAGTCACTGCCTTTATTTTCCGAGGAAGTGTTTTGCTTTCAAGTGGGGAAAGGTACTGGTGCCTTCGCCCCTCCTTGAAAGCGAATCAATTGCCCAGGAAGGAAAGGCAGCAAACGGCCCTCCAGTCGCTGCCTTTACCTTCCGAGGAAGTGTTTCGCTTTCAGGGGGGGGAGGTACTGGTGCCTTCGCCCCCCTTGAAAGCGAACCAACTGCCCAGGAAGCAAAGACAGTGAACGGCCCTCCAGTCACTGCCTTTACTTACCGAGGAAGTAACTACCCCTAACCAACAACAAAACAGCCAACAAAAGTAACCAACAAAAAGACCAAAAATATTAAAAAATAATAAAACAAAAATAAATCAATCATTAACAAAACAATGAATAAACAAAAAGAAATAAACCACAAAATACACACCTAAAACTAAACAAACCTAAACCACAAAGTACACACCTAAAACTAAACAAACTGAAAAATAAACCAAAACAAAAAATAACAAACAGAAACATCTCCCAGCCCACTACCACAAAAGCAAAACAAAGAAAAACACCAAAATAAAGAAAACAAGACAACTCACCAGCAGCACATCCTCCCTCCACGACGACTGGAACAGAAATGAAGAAAAAAGAGACTACGTACCAGAAGAAGATCCACCCAGAGGCCAAGAGAGAAAAAATAGTCAAAGTAAAAGAGAACCACTAGCAGCCCCGCCTACAGGGCAGAATAGTAAAAACAACTCAAAAATACACAACAGCCCCAAACAAAAGGCCACAAGAGTAAAAACAAGTCACAAACATAACAATACATCACACTTTTACACAAATCACAAATATATGTCACAAAAATAAAATAAAAAGATTTCTAAAATCCTGTGTTGAGTTTCAACTCACATAAAAACCAAAAACATCTAAACACAGTTTAAAAACATTGAATGTAAAAAACATGTACTTTGACAATGTTAAAATTATTACCTATGGTACAACTATTCAAAAACAGTCACATACTAAAACATTATTTGGTTAAATAATTTTTTTTGAAAAACATTATATCATCCTTTGTTCTTTTTTTAATCCACAAAACAACTGCCAAAAAAATAATTACAATTTATAACAGCCTGGCATCATCACAAAAAATAACATATATGTTAAAACAAATATTCAAAAATACATTAGAAAAATTACAAAGATAAATTTTATTACTTTACAGTATCAATACAATACAATCTATTTAACAAATGACCACAAAAAAGTGTGTATAGATTAACATTTTAAAAATAACAATTACAGACTAACCTCTTCTTTATAAACATTAAGAAAAAAAACCTTCCAACACAATTTAAAACAGCCCAGCACCGCCGGGCAAACTCTGCTAGTAAATAATAAATACAGTACTGTCATAATGTTCTATGGGGAGGATGGACAACTGATTGTGAATCAGGTTTTCCCATTCTTCAAAACTTTCCTTTCATTTTTAAACTGGTCCTTCGTTGGAGGATCACTGACAATAATTGACAACCTGCCCATTCATCTATTAAGCATGAGTTTACATTGTAGCAACAAGCTGAAACTTGTTTTCCAAGTATGAGTATGGAGAATGTGTGCCATAGCACATTGTGTGTGGAAGTGAGAGGAAAAAGAAACAACTTTTCTATCAGCATAATTAAACTGGAATAAGGGTGCTATGCATTTAATAACACAAATCTGCAAGATTGTTTCTGTGCATTTTATAAGACAACTTACAAAAAAACCAGCCAGAAATGGACTTATACATTGAAAAATTCTAACAGATGGAATCAGACATATATTAAACATTAACTACAATGGGGAAATTATTAACAGTGAATAACATTTTACCCATTAAATGTTCTTAAGGTCATCAATATAATGGAACATTCTTATTTATTTAAATGTACAAATAGTATAGTACTTAGAAAAAACATGTACATTTAGCCTCACAAAATTACTGAAAACCCCACAAGAAAAAACTTAACATGCAGTATATACTCAAGTATAAGCCAAGTTTTTTAACCCCAAAAATGAGCCCCAAAAAGGCAACATGGCTTATACTCGGGTCAATGATCACGAGGGTCTCAAGACTGTGCCAGTTTGAGACGCGCTGACAATTTAATTAATTTTACCATATTCTCATGTATTTTGATTATTGAAACTCACTAGGAGCTCTTGCATTTCCCACCCTCGGCTTATATTCGGGCCAATCTATTTTCCTGGGTTTTCAGGTCAAAATTAGGTACCTCAGCTTATATTTGGGTCGCCTTATATTTGAGTATATATGGTACACAAAGGATTGGAACCAGACACAATATAATTTTAGGCAAGAGACAACCCAAAACCTAAAAAATAACTGAGAAGGAACAAAAGTTAATTGGCTTCAAATGAGACAAGTTACAGAGGTGCTGATTTAGGTTTCTGGTAATTGAAGTCCTAGAGCACCTGGAGTGTCAAGATTCACCATCACGGATCTATAATCTCCTCAGCAAGATTTAATGTGAAGATGTTTTTTAAAAAAATCTCCCTGTGAAACGCAAAGGTAGACCTGCAATATAATTCACATCACTCTGTTTATAGATTTCCAATTAGTTATGGCAAAGCAAGCTGAGCTTCTTTCTCATTCTCAAGCTCCTTGAAATAAGTGAGGGAAAAATCTGTTTTTCCTAAGTGACCCCTGGTAGCTGGCAAGAAGCCCAAGGAAACGACTAAGAAGGCTCCCATATATCTCTCAGTGATGGCCAACCTTGGTATTCCAAGTGTTCTTGGACATCAATTCCCAAAAGCCCTGATCGGCAGGAATCCTGACTTGGGCTTCTGGTTATTTAAGTCCAAGAACACCTGGAGTGCCAAGGTTGGCCATCACTGATATAGCTAAATGTACACTGCACAAAAGTTGTGTCAACATATTAAGAGAGTTTTGTCTCTCTAAAAGACATTTAGTTCAAAAGGCCAGTATTTAGCCATGAAAATAAGTCTCAAAAAAGGTTTTTTTTTAATAGAACTTATAGCCAGTTCCTGTTTCGAGAGAGTGGGTTTTCCCTTCCTGTTTTTAAACAAGTAAAAAACATAATAATAATTCTGTTATAACTTCTGTCTGTTTATATTCAGATAAAAGCAAAAAGTTTTGCTTGTTCTTACAAGCGATAAGGTTTATGGTTGTTATGTTTTAATAATATATATCTTTATGTTTTGCCAGTACAGAGGCATGAGGAAGTAATTCATCCTCACTCAAATTGTCTTATGCATCAGCTATTGATTATGCAGTACTGTAATTTATTTTGAAGTACAGTAATACCTCATACAAAGTCCGCTTCATACAACATCGAATTCATACATCACCTAATTCCTTGAAAAAAGTTGCCTCATACAAAGTTGTGTGACTTTGTATGAGGCATTGGGGCTTTCCCAGGTTGCATTGTGCCTGGGCAGTATAAAAGGCAGGACACATGCGTGCATTGCTCTTGTGGGTTTTGCATGAGGCAAAGAGTGTTTAGGAGTGGTTTTAAGTGCAATTTTGGCTTTTTTGAATTTTTTCGTCAGAATTTTTAGAAGCATTCCTGGGATTTTTGCAGCATTCTTCAGGTTCTTGGACAATCAGGGTTGTTTGATATGTTTTTGTAATGTATTTAGCCTTTCGACAATGATTTCTTAAAGTTCTGTCAGTTTCCTGTCTGTTTCCTTGACTTTGCCCTGAAATCTGTGCTGTTACAGTACAATGTATCTCTATGGAAACGACATTGTATGGAGGCATCGCGGCAAGGATTTGGACGTTGTATGAGGCATTGCGGCTAGGATTTTGCATGCCTCATACAAAGTCCAAATCTGTATAAAGTCCAAACTTGTGGAACCAAGTTTGGACGTTGTATGAGGTATCACTGTATATCTATGTATTATAACTTATCCTTGAAGTAGTTCATCATTATTGATAACTATTTGCAGTTATATTTTTAAACTGCTGTTTATTCTAACTGACCAATTGCTCATTAGTTACTGTGAAGGTGCGCCTTGTCCATATCCTCAAGGCTGTGGCAGTCCATTGCAGTTCCGGTGTTAAATCCTGCATGTCTCACTTCATACGTGCTGCAGGAGATGGCTCTGTGATCATAGTGTGTGGGTCACTTCATGGCAAGCTAGGATCCACCTTAAACAAACTCATGCCAATGGCATTTTTCCCGGTTCAGGAAAAAATGCATTTTCAGATAAAAGTTGCAGCCGACGGCATTTAATCTTGTGTAACCACATACCAGTACATAGTTAAATAACAGAAGAGTATACAAACTTGGAAAAATTGTTCTATGATTCTCCTTTGAACACATTTAACTATTTTGTTATAATTCTGCTCTGAAATAATTTAATCACATAATTACTTCTTAGTTACATTTAATTGTTCATTTAACTATTAATTTAAGCTGTAAATGCTTTTTGATTGGGTTTTAATGAATCTTTCAAGATAATGCAATTATACAAATGTTAATAATTATGTTTAGTAAAGTTACTTTAAAAAGTAACAGGCCTCTCAAAACAATGTACAATAGGGCCTAAAACTATGAGGTATGCTGGGTCATAAATTTCCTTGGGGAATTTTTCTTTTTGGGTTTTCTGGCAAAAAGAATCTGAATCTTCTTTTGGGTTAGAGCAGGGGTTCCTAACCTTTTCAAGCCGGGGGCCGGGTCATGCTCTCTCAGTCAGCTTCAAGGGCCAGACAACCATTTTGCCCTGCCTGCACGATGGGAGGGGTAGGGGGCACATGAAATGATACCAGGGGCCAGATCCGGCCCACAGGACTTAGGTTGAGAACCCCTGGGTTAGAGAGTTGAAGTCAGCTGTGTCATTTTACATAGAAGGCTTTTAACCCATCCCAAATGAACAGCAAATAAGACAGATATCAGATGTTAAGTGAGAAAGTGTCATTCACAGAACTTTTTAAATTAAGGGTGCCCAAACATTTCCCACCAGGGGCCTGACCACGCTCCCTCAAACAGCTGAGCAGTCTGGCCACGTGATTCCTCCCAGGACGGGGAGAAACGCCCACGTTTCTGGGCGTTTCCCCCTTCTCTGCTGCTTCCAATGGAGGAGGGATCAAAGTAGGAACATTTTCTCCATGGAGGTATAATAAAACAGATGACATGACTTCACAAACTTGAAGCCGACTAATCTGTAAGTCTGCCATATTAGTTGCCCCAAAACATTGGCTTATGGTGCTCTGAATGTGTGGAGTCGTGTAAGTAGATCGGGGTTTCCCCTTTATATCAGTGGGTGGGGAGTTACGATCCCCACCTCCGCTGGCTCCCCAGGGTCCAGAAGGGTTGGGGGGACAGACCCCTTTTGTCCCCCCAACCCTTCTGGACCCACGGGACCCGGGAGAGGGGATCGAATTCACCCCACCCCCTGATATTAAAAGGGAAAACCCGATCGGGGTTTCCCCTTTAATATCAGTGGGTAGGGGGGTTGCGATCCCCCTCTCTGCTGGCTCCCCTGGGTCCAGAAGGGTTGGGGGGACAAAAGGGGTCTGCCTCCCCAGCCATCCTGAACCCAGGGGAGTCAGTGGAAAGGGGGAATCCCCCGCGACACCCCATATTAAAGAGAAGAAACCAAGTGGTTTCTTCTCTTCAACAGCGGAGTGTTGGGGGGGGGGTGAATTCGATCCCCTCTCCGCTGGCTCCCCTGGCTTTGGAATGGTTGGGGGGACAGACCCCTTTTGTCCTCCCAACCCTCCCACACACAGGAGACCTGGGAGAGAGGATCGATTCCACCCCCCAAACACTCCGTTTTTAAAGAGAAGAAACCGCTTGGTTTCTTCTCTTTAATAATGGGGTGTCCTGCGGGGGGAATCCCCTCTCTGCTGGGTCTCCTAGCACTGGAAGGGTTGGGAGGACAGACCTCTTTTGTCCCCCTAACCCCCCGAAACCCAGGGGAGCCAAGAGAGGGGAATCAATCCACCACCACCCCCAAACACAAGAAGCAATTGTAAACAGTAGTCTGGAGGTAATGTTTTGGGGCATCTAATATGGTGGCAGGACATGCCCACTAGCTTAAAAAAACTTACAGCATGAAGTCTGTAGTACCATCTCCTGTTTTATTATACCTCTATGATTTTCTCAAAGTTTTTTGAATTTTTCGGCGCAATATCTGCACTTCCAGTGGCAGCTCAGCACTTCTGGTGTCAGCAACAATGTGGCCTGTGGATGTCACGCAGGCCGGATCCAGCCCATGGGCTATAGTTTGGTCACCCCTGCCTTAAATTGAAGCTGAGCTGCATCAACCACATTTGCCTGCCATGTTAAGCTAGGGATCATGCCTTCTGAAACTTCTGTGCACAAACACTGCAGCTCCATTATACACTTGGACAATGCGTCACACAACAGTGCCTTCTGATTCCCAAACCTTGGATGACAGCCCAGGGTTGCAGCACAAAATGGCCATTCCCCAAATTTGTGCTTCCAAGGTTTGCTTTAACAGACAAGCAACTTTCCAATTTTTAGGCACTTAATGAAATGAGTCTTTTTAAAAAGACAACATACCCAGACCATATTATTTATTTACATGGAGTTCTTAAAATCATAATCTCAAATAGGTAAAACAATACAACAAAGCAGCTGAAGCTGCATTATGTTTCCATTGTGCTAAAAATGCAGAAAGGATAGGCACAAAAGTAACTTCTGCTATTGCATAATGCCACTGTGAATCTGTACTAATTTGAAATTAATGTCATTCATTCATTCTTTAAACTTCTATACAGCCCATCTAGTGAAATCCACTACCTGGGAGGTTTACAAACAGAAATAAACACTCCCATCCAAACTAATAAGGTTCAAACAAACAAAACATAGCTATAAATTAAACCTAGTTAAAAAATAATAATAAACAATCAAATGGTGATAACTGACTGCCAAGAGCAAAACAACATCAACAGCAGGTTAAAGGTTTTATTCAGAGTGTATATTTCAAAAAAATATCTTTAAATACAGTAGTTCTATTTTTAAGAGCTTTCTAAAATTCTAGAGGAGAAGGGGATTCTATAAATAAGGGGGCCACTAATGAGAGGCTAAATTTCTTATTGTTTTCCTTCTAGTCTCTCTCATAGGGAGCACCTGAAAAAGCACAGCCAATGAGAACCAGGTGGAACAGGCAGCAAATCCTTGGAAGAGATGCTCTAACAGATAATGGGATCCCAAACCATTTAGGGCAGGGGTTCCCAACCTAAGGCCTGTGGGCCAGATCCAGCCCACAGTGCCATTTCATGTGGCCCTCCACCCCACCAATGGCATTTGAGAAACAAAATGGCTGCCCCCCTTGAAGCTGTTGGGACAAAATGGCCACCCGCATTGTGCAGGCAGGGCAAAATGGCTATCTGGCCCTTGAAGCTGATTGAGAGAGTGCGACATGACCCCTGGCTTGAAAAGGTTGGGAATCCCTGATTTAGGGCTTTATACATGAGTTCCAATATCTTAATAGAAGTGGAAAGGGAGTCAGTGTAAACGTTCCAGGATCAGGAAAATATAGTCAGATCTATTTACTCCAATGATCAACCTGGCTGCCTCATTTTGCATCGCTGAAGTTTCCATATCAGCTTCAAATGGAGTCCCAAGCAGAGAGCATTACAATAGTTGTGTTTTTTTTAGACTAGTAATGAACCAGCATTATTAGGGATCTCCTTTCCAAATAAGGGTACAACTGAGCAATTTCCCAAAGATGTGGAAAAAAGATTTTAAAAAACCATGGCAGCTATTCCATAGAGAGTGCCGGATCTGAAAAAATACCCAAACTGCACACCTGATCCCTAAGGAGTAGACTAATCCATCTAAGATAGGAAAATTTCCCCTTAGGACGGTGGTCGGGAAACAACAAGATCTCCATGTGTCCAGATTTAATTTCAGTTTGTCGGCCCTCATCCAATGCAATATTAAGGTCCAAGGCTCTAGACTGCATCAACTGCCAATGAGGCAAAGGAGAGACAGAGATATGGGGTGTGTCATCAGTTATCATCTCCAGACGGCTCCTCCCAATAGCTTTACATAGGTATTAAATAGCATGGGGGATATGATTTGGCCCTTGTGGGACAACATATTTCAGGACCCAAGGGGTTAAAACAGCATCCCCAAGTTGAACTATCTGGGAATGACCATCAAGAAAAAACTGGAGCTATTGCAATACAAGGCCTCTGATCCCCGACGTTGGGACATTGTGGTTGACAGTATCAAAAGCCAGTGAGAGATTCAGACAGAGTCATATTCCTGTGGACGGCCTCCCTTAAAAGGCCATCATGCAGTGCAAACATGCCATCCCCATGCTATGCTATGACCCAAACTCCAACTGGAATGCATCTAGACCAGTGGTTCCCAACGTGGAGCCCATGCCCCACAAGGGGACATCAATTTACAGAAGCCTAAGTCAGTACATTGGCTGATCAGTGCTTTGGGCAACTGGCTTAGGCTTGTGGGAATTGAAGTTCAAAAAACAAAGGTTGTAAAACGTTAATCTAGACCAGGGGTTCACAAACTACGGCCTGTGGGATGGACCAGGCCAGTGGCACCATTTCACATGGCCCGCAGCATCACCGCTGCTACCGCCAGCTGTAAACGCACCCGTAGCTGTCATAAGTGCGTAAACGCTGCCGTAAAACGCAACCACAGCTGTCATAAATGCATTTATGATAGCCGCGGGCACATTTTACGGCAGCATTTGCAGCCGGGGAACCACCAGTCTGGCCTGCTCAGCTGTCTGAGGGGGTGTGGTCCAGCTTACGGCGTGAAAAGGTTGAGAACCCCTGATCTAGACAGTCAGTTTTATCCAAAAATGCCTGCAGCTGAACAGCCTCTTGATCAACTTGGCAGTAAATGAAACCGTAAATAGTTGTTTAAGTCATCTGTTGGTAGATTTGTGTTTTTTTTTTTTAAGAAGGCTCTGGTATTATCCCATCTCAACTGGGCAGGTCACTTGGAATTGAAGCAACCCTTTTTCATTCCTTGTTCTAACATGCATTGGAGAATTCCCACTTAAAATTTAGACTAGTTAACCAGAAGAGGTTTTTAAAAAAGACAGCATGAACAACTGTGGTAATCCTTACCAGTGCTATCTTCCACTTCTTGCGACATCTTCAACAAATCCTACAAAGAAAATATAAAATATCAGAAATAAACTCACAGATTACATTATACCAAGGGTATGATGAACTTCGGAGGTTTTAACAGCCAAACAAAAGAAAATATCCTTAATCTGCTACGCAGTCTTCCACTCCAAGAAGGTTACAATTTTCTGCTGTCGTGGAAAGGATACACATTCATACACTCACTTGCTTAGAGGCATGAATAGCGATCCGAAGGAGTAAAATATTTATATTTGTTGTACCCATCCTATGAAGTGCTTCACTGTCTGTCCCGCTCCGTTATATATTTGTCCCCTGGCTTTTCTTGGATGGCTGATTATGAGTTTGTGGCTATTTTGCCAATGCTACTATGTTCTTTTTTGTTGTCTTCTTGTTGCATAATACCAGCAAATTCCAGATTTTGTAAATAGCTATGCTCTTCCACTTGCTCTACTACCCTTTCAACTCAGTTGGCACCTTGGCACAAAGAGAACACATACTCTTAAGTCAGTAGTCTTTTCCCTTTCTTTTCTCAGTTTTCACTTAAAAGAAAAGGGTCATCAAAGAATATGAAGAGGGTCAGGGATCTCCAATGAGACAACTAAGTTATTCAGCCTAGTATTCTGACCACATGCTTCACTGGCACCTCTGTTGGCTTCTTCTTCTATGTGTATTCTATGTGTATCTATGTTGCATGCAGTGTACAATATACATGTCCAAAACAATTATATTCTTCAAGGATGAAGATCAAACTTATTTAAATACCGTATAGCTATCTGAAGCATTAAAAAACAGATGCGGCCCACAGCACTATTTCATGTGGCCCCCCACCGCCTCTACCACACCAGGAAGTGCCATGTGGTGGAGGAAGGGCAAAATGGTCATCTGGCCCTTGAAGCTATCTGAGGGAGTGTGACCCGGCCCCCAGCTTAAAAGGTTGAGAACTCCTGCTTTATATGAACATATTAATTAGACTGGCCAAAAAACTGTATCACATTGGAAGGCCAGAATTTCCCTACTCTTTGAGTCTGGATGATATGGAGCAGATGCCTTGAAGTCTGGATTACCTGGATCATACTCATTCCTATTTTATCATTTTCACATTCCTCCTCAACAACCATATTCCTGTCTTTGGGCAGACAGAGGAAAAGTTAAGTGCTCCTTTCTGCAAGGAGAAAACCTGTTGGTCATTTGACCCACCCACTGTTATAGATGCAAGCCTATATTGTACCTCGATGAAGTTCTACCTTCTAAATTCACAAAGATTATCTTGCCTTCCAACTGAGAAGGTAAGAAGAATGGAATGGGAGCAGTGTTGGAAAAGACCATCAAATCAATTCACTGTGATCGCTGATCACAGGTAACAACTGAAATTTCATTCACTCCACTTGCAGGCCAACAATTCTACAACTCTGACTCATTATCCATCCTTTACTACTGCTTAGATTAAGATGAACAACTGGCTAGAATGAGAAAAGAATGGATAAGTGGTAACCGTGACAGAATACAGTACATACTTTGCATGTTTGGAAAGGTCTCAGCTTTAAACGCCGATATCTTCAAGAAGAACTGGGAGAGATTCCTGTCCAAATCCAACAGAGCCACTACTAGCCAATATTGACCTACAGGGCCGTAACCAGGATTCTAGATGTGGGTGGGCAAATATTTTTTTAGGATGGGCAACAATGTCAATGTCATATATACATGTCAAAAGCAGCCGGGAGTTTGAGGGTGGGCAAACTGCTAACTCAGGATGGGCAATGCCCACCCTGGCCACATTCCTGGCTACGGCCCTGCTGACCTATGTCCTTTGTCTCAAAGCAATACTTTGGCAGAAACTTTTATTTTATAAGGGAGATGTAAAAGAGTTGGACATTCTCCATATAGAATTGAATTATTTAACAGAATAGCATAGAATTACTAAATTAGTAGTGTATTGGTATGTACAGTGCAGATTTGACTTCACATATGAAAGAATTCAAAAGATGACTTAAACGTTATCATTTTTTTCTGGGTAAACTCCCAGTTTGTTAAAAAGTATAGATCCAGAGAGTTTGGCACAGTGGTTGAAGTGACAGACTAGGCTTCTGGAGACTGGGTTCAAATCCCCACTCAGCCATGGAAAACTCACTTGAAGTATGGAACTGGCAAAACCATACTTAGATACTTACTTACCTTGGAAGTCCTATTAGGATCTCCAATAAGATGGTCCCAACTTGATGGCACATAACAACAACAAATTCAGAGAAGAATAAGCTTCAATATTTGAGTATACCTCTTGCCACCACTATCACCCCACTCTGCAGACAAAAATCTGGCGGCAACCTTTGGCCATAGCACTGGGTAAGGCACACAAGACCCTTGTTTTGTTTAGAGCTGAACTTCATAAAGTTAAGTACTTGTACTCAAGGGATTTTTCCTCCTCATTTTTATTTTGTGTCTTTCCTTTGCAGAAAAAAACTGTAAACCTGACAGTGTCTCTTTTTAAACTGACATGAAAATATAAAGTAGCATAAAATACAGTGTGCTACTGACAGGGAAATTTAACCCTAAAATTCTAATAAGACATGATAACCATGAGCCTATAACAGCAGAGGTTCTCAGCCTATGGTCCACGGGCCAGATCCACCCAGCAGCGCTATTTCATATGTCCAACTACCCTTACCCCTGCCGCATGAATCAGCAGAAACAGACATAAATGTGGAGGCGGCTGTCATAAATGCATTTACAACAGCCACAGGCGTTTTATGGCAGCATTTATGGCGGGGAAAACCACCAGTCCGGTCCGCTCAACTGTCTGAGGGAGGGTGACCTAGCCCACGGCTTTAAAAGGATGAGAACTCCTGCTATATAGTGTAAACAGACTTTTCTATTCACACCCTTCCCAGTCTACTGGAAGCTCAAATTAAACTGGAACTCCCAAAAGCCCCTTTTGTCTCCAAGCTCTGTTTAAGACCCTGCAGTTTTTAGAAATAAGTCTGCACAAAACAACTCAAGATTGATTGGGAAGTGACCTTCTTTAGTAAGGTGTTGCCAAACCTTCCACAAGCTACCACTTGTTCAGAACAAACGTTCTAAGAATCAGCCACATTCTTTCCAAATTATTCTTTAAAATAACGACACCATGCTGACATAATTTATATGGCCATTATGCTGAACTCTGACCTCCTGCACAATAATTTTCAACAGGAAGTTTTATATGCTCCTGCAAACCAATTGCTACTAATTCCCCTGCACAATCACAAAACAGGAATATGTGGCTAACTACCAAAGTAGAGCACAAAAAGAATAGCCATCCACTGGAACTGCAAGCAGTACGCACACAAAAAGCTCTCCTCAAAACATGAAACAGTTCAACTTAATAGTTAATTATAGAGAGGTATTTCACATCTTTTAGACATCTTTCAACATGTAACATATAAACGTAACAACAAAATCCAGCATAATTAAACAACATAAATTTAACCAACTTAAAATTGTTTTTATTATTACATTTCATCATGTTGACTCCAACTATGAATGAGAGCGCTCCAAAATGTCATTTCTGCAAAAACCCTGCTCAGCTTTTATAAACTCAATCCCGTAGCTTCTGTTATGGAGTCAATCTGTCTCATGTTTAGTCTTCCTCTTTCCAGAGAATCTTGCCTTCTCATGATGTGCTGGAAGTATGACAACCTCAGTTTCATTATTTTTGCTTCCAAAGACAGATCAGACTTGATTTGCTGCACGATCCATTTGTTTGACTTTCTGGCAGTCCAAAGCGTCTACAGAGTTCTACTCCAGCACCATATTTCAAACAAAGCATTTTTCCCCATCAGCTTTCTTTATTGACTAGAATACAAGAATGTGAATGATCTTGATGTCCAGTGACACTTATAATTTGTGATCTTTCCTAATTCCTTCATTGCTGACCTTCCAAGTTTCAATAGCTTTCTAATTTCTTGGTTGCAGATCCCATTTGGATAACTGAATCAAGGTATACAGAATATTTCACTGTCTGAAATTCTTCATTGTCAGTATTAAAGGCGGGGTATACAGACTGTGGTGGCTTAGTGGTTAAGACACTGAGCTTGAAGACTAGACGGTTGGGGTTTGATACCAGAGAGCTGCATGATGGAGTGAGCTCCCGTCTCTGCCCCAGCTCCAGCCAACCTAGCAGATCAAAAGCATGAAATTGCAAGTAGATAAATAGGGAACACTTTGGTGGGAAATATCTTGAGGACATGAAAGGAGCCTTATTCGGGCATCCCCTGAATGGAGTTTCTCCAGCAAAAATCCTTTCAACCCAGAATAATTTCTGACACGAAATTATTATAATGCATGAAAGTAATTGATGATCTGATTCCGCATACTCAACATAGACCCATCATGTGCATAGTAAATGTTGCAGTGAAACCCCAGGAGCTGCCTTTTTGCAGACGTTTCAATTTTAAGAAGGCTAAATGGGTGAATTTTCAAAAGTACTGTAGTTGGATAAAAATGTGGAGAAGATGGAATTTGTCCATCTCGTGAAAATAATATCAAGGAAAAATATTCGAAGAGGATGCCATATCCAGTACATCCATGAATCCTCTGATGAATAGGTATCAAAGATACCGTTGAAGCTGGGGAAGAACTGTTGCAAACTCTAGCTGAGAATCCAAAGACTACTGTGGGCACCTGAAACTGCAGAAGGAAGAAACATTATACTGTATTGTATATAGTAATATACGTAGAATAAAGAACTCCCAAACTACAAACTTAACCCGGCAGAGAGGAGTATAACTCCTCTACAACAGGTTGGAATCAAATCACCAAGCCTGATTTCTGCAGCAGCAGCACTTCAGTCTGCTGCAAGTTCACCTAATCTTATATGGCCATTATGTGGTCCAGCTCTCACAACCCATTAACTCAACCAAAGGCTACTGACTGCTTCCTTGCTTTTAGATGATGAGGAACGTCAGGCTAAGTTTCATCATTATACTGGTGGCTCCCCATTCCATCCATTCATTAATAATTTTCATTAATATATTTTTTTTTGTATTGTCTGTAAGCCGCCCTGAATCACCACAGCGAGTGGGCAGCAATATAAATATGAATGAATGAATGAATGAATGAATAAATAAATAAATTCAAATTTTGAGGATTCCGCGTGCCCGGTTGGGCATCGGTGGCCTCTGGCAGAGGTTAAACCAGTGAGCAGACTCCTGGCCTCTGGCCTTTGTCGGCGAGCAAGGGGGGAGATTAATGGCAGGGATTAATCCGGCCGCTTATTGCCTGACCAGCGATTCTGCGAGGAGCTCATCTCGCTGACCCCAGTTACCCATTTGAGTAATGACTCACCTGCTACCCAAGGTTATGCCCGGTGCAAATAAGGGCTATGTTTGCCCCTGCCTAATCCCTGAACAATGGGACTCCTAAGTCCATGTTTGCCCCAGTTAATTAACTTCCCTTTGAAGAATTCCCCATTAACCTGTGTACGTGAGTGAGGTAACTCTCCTGTCAGATGACAGCCTGCCACCGTTGCGCTTTTTTCCCTATAAATGATGTTGCCTTTTTCCAATAAACTACTGATCTGATCTCGCTCCTGTTGCCTCGTGTTGTCATTGATCAGTCTCCTCCGGGCTCTAACGCCGCCCTAGCGGCCAGACATCGCTACAGCTGGTGACCCCGACGTGATTTACTCGTGAGTAAGAGACCCCGGAGAGGTCTACTCGTGAGTAGCGCTCCACGCGGTCCGGTTCTGCGCTTGAACCGCGACCCGCCAGACCCGGAGGATAGCGCGGCGCTCTGGTCGGCAGCCAGCCGGACAGGGGACGGCCCGCCGCGAGGCATTCCAGAGAGACATTCCTACTGCTTCCTCCCCGCTTTCGAGAGGTTTGCCATAGAAGGAGACGCGTTCCGCTCAGGGCAGGCTGTGAGCCCCTGACATCGCAGAGGCCGATAGAAGGGCCCGTGGCAGAAGGTCCACGCTCCGAGGTCTACCCCAGACACCCGTCGCCCGAACCTGTTGCCTGCAAAGACGCGTCGAACTTCGTCCCGAGAAGGAAACTTCGGAGGACCATCGCAGGTAATATGGGGACTTGTTCTCCTCGACCAAGTCCGTCCGCTAGCCAAAGAACTCGGGAGCAAGAGTTCATAATCCTGGCCAGGGTTTTTCAGTTACGATTTCACAGCAGGGAGCTAGCGAGACTTTTGGCGTACCTCAGGGAACACTGCCTACTTTACCCAGAAGTAGGTACGTTAACCCTGAAGCTCTGGGATCAGATAGGAGACTGCATTCAGCAAGCCCCGAAAGCTCCAGGAGGGATAGTCCGCACATGGCGGAAATGTAGGAGACTCTTAGAGCAGATCGAGCCAGTCCGGGTAGAAGCGGAAGAACCCCCGTTAGAGAAGCCATCAGGCATGCCAGTCGAGCCGACTGCGCCCACCGCACTCTACCCGACATTCAAGTATCAGCAGAGTAGCGCAGGGAGCCTTCCCGCGGTGACAGCTGCAGACGTCACCGAGGGAACGCAAGGAATGAGAGGCGCTGGCGCTTCTCTGACAGCCCCAGGTTCCCTAGTCGTGAAGAGTGCCCTTCAGCGCACAGCTGAGATAGAACTCAAGAAGGGGGAATTGCCAGTTGAACAGCTAGCAGAACTTCGACAGATTTGTCCCATCCGCTTGGAGATGGACGCGCTCACGGGCGCCCAGCAGATAGTACACTCCCCAGTCCCGTACAAGCTCCTCATGGCTTTACGGAAGGCAATTTCAGAGACAGGGCTCCAAAGTCGTTTTACGAGGGGCACGCTCCAGCAAGTGTGCGAGACCACCATGTGGATTCCTCATGATTGGAAAGCCGTCATGAGGATGATGCTTACCCCCAGCCAGTACATGATTTGGGACAGCGAGTTCCACCTAGAGGCGCAAGCTCGGGCTGCCAGGATGGGAGGCGCGGTAATCCCTGACCAGTTGTACGGTTCAGGTGCCTTTGAGTCCATCAACGCTCAAATCAACTTGCCTCTCGCCACCCTAGAGATGTCAGCCGAGGCTGCCTATAGGGCATACTTCAAGGTCCCAGCGTCTGGCAAAACGGCCAAAAATTACACCGCTATTAAGCAGGGAGCCCAAGAGCCCTACATGGACTTCATCAATCGCCTGGAAGAAGCAATTAGCAGGCAGATTGACAATGAGCAAGCCCAGGAAGAGCTCATGATTAAGCTAGCCAAAGACAACGCCAACTTGGACTGCCGTAAAATCTTGCAGTCCCTGGGCAATCGCCCTGACATAACCTTAACGGACATGATTCGAGCATGCTCCGACGTTGGCACAGACTCTTACAAGATGGGTCTGCTAGCGGCAGCGGTGCAGGGGGGAAGAAGATCCAATGGCAAGAACAAGGGGGCATGCCACACTTGTGGCAAGGTCGGTCACTTCGCTAGGGAGTGCCGATCCAAGGGAGGCGGACAAAAGTCCGGCCGTCCCAAGGCTCCGAACACCCTCTGCCCGAAGTGCAAGAAAGGCTACCATTGGGCCAGGTTTTGTCCGAATTCGGGAAACCGGAATCCGGGCACGTCTCTGGCCCCAGTCCAAACAGAGGCTTCCTTCACCCAGATTCAGAACTCCCCAGACCGAGACTAGGTTCTAGGCACATCCCAGGCACTGCGAGGGCACAGGCCAGCCCCAAGGGCAGCACGGGGCTAGAACTGACTTGCCAGGCGGACGTTACATGCGACCTGCCGGGCACAGTCTATCTAGTCGACACCCAGTACATGGGACCCCTGCCCAGAGGCTTTATAGGTTTAGTTTTGCCCCGTAGTGTAGCTGGAGCACGCGGAATTTTCATAATTCCAGGAGTCATTGACTCGAATTTTTCAGGCATTCTCCAGGTCCAGCTTTGGGCGCACCTGCCCCAAACCATCCACAAGGGAGACACATTAGCGCAACTGATCATGGTTCCTTGTCACTCGCCAGCAGGCAGCCAGGGAAGGCTCAGGGACAGCTCAGAGTCCGGTTCAGCAGACCGCTCGAGCGCGAGTGAGGCAGTGCAAGGATACCAGGTCTTAGCGACAGTGGAGACCAACATTGAGTGGAAACAGCGCCCCGTTATCGAGGTATTTTTGAACAAAAGGGTGTTCTCAGGGTTACTCGATACCGGAGCGGATGTGAGCGTGATAAGCAGGAGCCAGTGGCCAAGAGAGTGGGCCATTGAGCCGGTCTCCGATGTGTGGGGGGTAGGAGGCGTCCAGGAAGCGTTCAGGAGCCGAGAGTGGGTAGAAGTCACAATCCCAAGGGCTGACGGCACAGCGGTAATTCGGCCGCACATTCTTGACGTGCACATCAACCTTTGGGGGCGAGACATTCTCCAGCAGTACGGTGCTACGCTTACCTTCGGGTAATGGCGTTGCCACTTAAATGGCTCACCGACACTCCGGTATGGGTAGAACAATGGCCGGTAGTGGGAGAGAAATTAGTTGCCCTCAAGCAGCTAGTTAAGGAACAGCTAGACGCAGGACACATAGAACAGTCCACAAGCCCCTGGAATTCGCCAATTTTTGTGATTAAGAAGAAGTCGGGGAAGTGGCGACTCCTCCACGATCTCAGAGAGATCAATAAATGCATTCAGCCGATGGGTCCGCTCCAATGCGGCATCCCTAATCCGAATATGATTCCCGAGGGGTGGGAGATCCTAGTTGTAGATCTCAAGGATTGCTTTTATACAATCCCCCTAGACCCCAGGGACCGGGAAAGGTTCGCCTTTACAGTGCCGGTCGTGAACCACGGTGAGCCCACGCAGCGTTACGCGTGGAAATTTTTGCCACAGGGCATGCTCAACTCGCCCACCCTGTGTCAAATCTACGTTCACGGCGCACTGGCAAAGTTCCGAAGCCTTTACCCTAAAGCTATTGTTTGTCATTTCATGGACGACATCTTAGTAGCGTTGCCGCAGCTCGGCAGCGAAATGTTTTCTGACCTCCAGGCCAGCCTGGGGGACAAAGGCTTACTTATTGCCCCTGAGAAAGTGCAGAGAACCGAGCCCTTTTCATACTTGGGCCATCGGCTTCTCCGCTCCTTCGCAGCGCCAGTTCTGCCTCAGATAAATTTACAAGACTCAGTCACCCTTGTAGAGTTGCAGCAAGTTTTGGGGAACATCAATTGGGCCAGACCGTATTTTCGTTTAGATACGGATCTCCTAAAACCGCTCTTCTCGCTGCTAACCTTAGGGAAGCAGCCGGCAGACCGGATAAAAATCTCTCGAGACGCGCGCCTGGCGCTCGAGAAGGTGAACCAAGTTCTCAGCCAGAGGTGGGTGGATAGGATCGCCCCGGGGCCATACGCCCCGATCCTGAATTTGTACGTCGTGCGGTCAGGATCCATGTTCACTGGGGCGCTAGGAGTAGACTCAGAGAAGGGAGCGAAAATTGTGGAGTGGGTATATTTGCCTAACACCTCTTCTCGGAACATTGTTCCGCCCCAAGAACTGGTCTCCGCGGTGATCTACCGCGGCAGGCTGAGAGCAAGGGACATTTCTGGGCACGATTTAGCTAAGATCATAGTCCCGTTCACCAAGGAACAGATCCATCAGTTGATGCAGCTAGGTGACTCGCTTCCGATAGCTCTGGAAGGATTCACCGGAAGCTTAGCATACCACTTGCCCAAAGACCCTAGACTTGTCTCACTTCAGACAGGAACAGTCAGTTTGTTCGAATTGCTTTCGCTGGTCCCGCTTCAGGGGGCCAAGACAGTCTTTACCGATGGGGGACGCACATATGGTGTCCTGACCTGGCAGGAGGGCGAGGCTTGGCGCACGCTGCTAACTCTTCCACAGAAGTCCGCACAGCGGGCAGAGTTGGCAGCCGTGAACCTTGCCTTGCGCACCTTCGCCAAGGAACGTTTAAACATCATTACTGACAGTCTGTATGTAAGGAATCTGCTTCACAGTCTACCGGGAGCTTACATTACTCCCGCGATAGACAAGAACCTGCTCAGTCTGTTTCTCACTGCTCAATTTCATTTGCGGAACCGCACAGAGCCGCTCTATATTGCCCACATCCGAAGTCACCAAGACCTACCGGGTCCGATTTCCGCGGGCAATAGCAGAGCGGATGCGGCGGCAAAGGAAATTCAGCAACGTTCAGTTTTGGGAGTTTTCACTACTCCAATTCAAAGTCATGCCTTTTTTCACCAAAATGCCAAGGCACTCGCCAGACAGTTCAATCTGCCGCTTTCTCAAGCCCAAGGTATAGTCCGCTCTTGCCAGCATTGCGCAGGAGCGCCGGGGGGGCCCTCGTGGGGGGTCAACCCACGGGGGACAGAGGCTAATCAGGTATGGCAGATGGACGTCACGCATGTGCCGCAGTTCGGCAGATGGCAATACATGCACGTCTGCATTGACACTTTTTCTCAGTTCGTTTGGGCAACGGCGCAGAAGGGGGAGGCGGCTTCCCACGTGGAGCAGCACCTCCTTTCCTGCATTGCGGCGATGGGCAAGCCGCGGCACGTGAAGACGGACAACGCGCCGGCCTACAGTTCCAGGCAGTTGGCCGCCTTCATGGCTACTTGGGACATCAAGCACACATTTGGAATTCCCTACAATCCGCAAGGGCAAGCGATTGTAGAGCGGGTCAATCGGACGCTAAAGTCCTATATTGACAAACAAACAGAAAGGGGGGAGCCACCAGCCCTCCCCAAGTCACAGGGAGAAGCACAGATGTGTCTCAACAAGGTATTGTTCACTTACAATCACCTTAATGTTTTTTCGGACTGTACGCCGCAGGAGAAGCATTTCCGCCGTTCGGAAGCTCTCCCGCGACCTATGGTCCGGTACCGAGTGCCACCAGACCCTTCTTGGAGGGGGCCGGTGCCGCTCATAACCTGGGGAAGAGGGTATGCTGCAGTTATGTCTCCTACAGGTGTCGTTTGGATTCCAGCCCGGTGTGTCAAGCCTCACCTGGAACCACATGGCGTGGACCCAGACCGACCCGAGTCCGATCCCGGAGATGGAGGACCTCACTCTGATCGAGGAGACCCACCGGGGGACGCGGCGGCTGCGGACCCCGGCACAGAGGATCACCTGGGGGATGGTCAAGACCCTTTGCTGTGAGGCCCGGGACGCCCTCCAACGCGAGGGGAAGGAGCCGACGCCGGAGAACTTCGTTGCAGCTGTCTTTGCCCAGATTCACATCAATTCGGTGATCTACACCATCCTCCTGGCCCTCCTCCTGCTTTTGGGGGGAGGCGTTCAGGCCGCTTCACTCCAGGCCAACGGCTTGCCGCCTGGTGAAGATCTTTCCGCACGAATGCGGTACAACTTGTGGGAAAGGTTGGCGGGTCTCGTCAACCAGTCCGATTTTTGTCTACAGCAGGACATTGGCTCTGCATCTATCCTCAGCACCTGTCTCATCCCCGTGTGCCACACTCTGGACGCGCGCACCAAGGATGGCGACTGGCTGCTGAAGGCGTTCTTTGGCCCACACACTCCTACCACCTTCTCAGCATACGCACGCTGGGGGGGATTGCGACTTGTGTCAACCTTGCCGGCTGACGCAGCCACTCTTCATACCCCTCGAGTGGCGGTCAGCCCGGACGCTGCTTGCACCCGAATGACCGGCTGCACCTCAGGCGGTCAGACTCGGCGCCGCTGCCTTGACCCCGGCAGCGGCAACTGGACTTGCAATAAACCAGAAACCCTCACTTCGCTGTACGCTCACGTCACCCTACCTTCAGGGTGGTTTTTCACCTGCAACCAGTTCACATGGAACTATATTCCTGCGAATCTGTCGGACTCAATGTGTTGTATCAGTCGTTTGACACTGTTACTCCCTACTAAGGACATGATTGCCCCAAGCACAAATGTTTCTAATGTTTCACATGTTTCCGATGTTTCAAATGTCTCCCCACTCATACGGCACACACGCACAACCCAGTTAGATAGCTCTTGTGACAGCAGCTTCAGAGTAATGAGTCCCGCTGAGTATGTATCCCTAGCAGTCAGCCTTGTCGGCGTGCCAGGCTTGGCCGTCGGCAACGCACGGAGGATTGGCCGCTTGGCTTGCGGTTTGGCAAAAGCCATTAACCATACCTCCACAGCGATAGCGCTCCTCAATCAGGAACAGGCAGAACTTCGCCAGGCCGTTCTTGACAATCGAGCGGCTATCGACTACCTCCTCTTGCTGCACCACCTGGGTTGCGAGTCTTTTCATGGAATGTGCTGCTTCAATCTTACTGACAACTCCCGTAAGATCCAAAGCCAGATCACGAACCTCCACACCATAGTCCAGGGTATTACTGAGGGTTCCGCATGGGGGGCTTGGTGGAGTTCCCTGTGGAATTGGATGTGGTCGTGGATCCCCTGGGGGTGGCTGCAAACGGTGCTTAAGGTAGTGGTGGGGATAGCCATACTAGGCATTACGCTTTGTTGCCTTGCTCAGTGCATTCCCTCGCTGATCTCTAAGTGCCGCCCCAAGGAGAAACCCCGTGACGTCATTCACGCCCAACAGCTGATGCCGCTTTTGCGCGGGATCGCCGGCCAGGCTCTTAAATTAAACAGAAAGGGGAGATGAGGATTCCGCGTGCCCGGTTGGGCATCGGTGGCCTCTGGCAGAGGTTAAACCAGTGAGCAGACTCCTGGCCTCTGGCCTTTGTCGGCGAGCAAGGGGGGAGATTAATGGCAGGGATTAATTGCCTGACCAGCGATTTTGCGAGGAGCTCATCTCGCTGACCCCAGTTACCCATTTGAGTAATGACTCACCTGCTACCCAAGGTTATGCCCGGTGCAAATAAGGGCTATGTTTGCCCCTGCCTAATCCCTGAACAATGGGACTCCTAAGTCCATGTTTGCCCCAGTTAATTAACTTCCCTTTGAAGAATTCCCCATTAACCTGTGTACGTGAGTGAGGTAACTCTCCTGTCAGATGACAGCCTGCCACCGTTGCGCTTTTTCCCCTATAAATGATGTTGCCTTTTTCCAATAAACTACTGATCTGATCTCGCTCCTGTTGCCTCGTGTTGTCATTGATCAGTCTCCTCCGGGCTCTAACGCCGCCCTAGCGGCCAGACATCGCTACAAAATTTCCATTAATTCAAATGATCTCCTTTAGTGGTTTCATGAAGATGAAATGTAACATAAGGAAGGAAGGGTAAAATGTTGAGGGGCACCAAAATCATGTTAGACAGTGTTTCCATTCAGCACCACCTTTTTGTGTAAGATGTTTGAGTGGCTACTTCTAATTACAGGAGTATAGTGGAGTCCTTCTCAGAGTTCAGCCATTGAACCTATGCAACTCCAGCTAAATAATGGCAAATGTTCCAAGTTGTTGTTGTTCAGTTGCACAGTCGATTCCGACCCTTTGCGACCCTATGGAACATTGTCCTCCAGGCACCTCTCTCCTCCACCATCCACAACCTGCCCAGCTCTGTGCCCACTGTGTCTACAATACCATCTAGCCATCTCATCCTTGGCCGTCCCCTTCTTCTTTTGCCCTCCACCTTTCCCAGCATCAAGGCTTTCTCAAGTGAATCCTCTCTTCTCATTTGATGTCCAAAGTACTTCAGCTTCATCTTTACTATTTGACCTTCTAAGGAGCAGTCAGGGTTGATTTCTTCTAAGATTGACCTATTTGTTCTCCTCGCTATCCAGGGGACTCTTAAAACTCCCCTCCAACACCACATTTCAAAGACGTCTATTCTTCTGCGCTCAGCTTTCCTAATGGTCCAGCTCTCACAACCATACATTACCACTGGGAACACCATTGTTTTGACTATGTGGACTTTTGTTTGCAAGGTGATGTCTCTACTTTTAACTATGTTCCCCAGGTTTCTCATGGCTTGTCTCCCAAGAATCAGTCACCTTTTTATTTCATGGCTGCAAATCTCCATCTGCAAGTAACCATTGATATTCCCTACCATTAATGCAAAATGTTGATCTGTATGAAAAGCACTGAACTCTCGCCAGCTCTTCCAAGGTTCTCCTTTGTGTGTCCTGACCAGGAGAGGATAATGACAACTAAATGAAGGGTCTTTTCAGTTGTAACATCCAAATTCTGGAGCATCTTTTACAGACAATTGCCTACAATCCACTTTAATATCCTTTACATACCAAGCAAATATTTTTCTAGTGTCTTTTAATGTATTCTAAAATGCATCAGTTTTATCTTCTCTACTTGATCTTAACAGTATTTTTATAGCCTATTGACATTGGTTCTTACAATATTTTTGAAATTTTCTGTGTGTTTGTAAAATATTCTCATGATTTCATGCAGTGATGTTGAACCTTGGTACTCCAGGTGTTCTTGGACTTCAATTCCCAGAAGCCCAAGTCAGCACTTCTGCTGATCAGAGCTTCTGGGAAATGAAGTTCCAGAACACCTGGAGTGCCAAGGTTCTCCATCACTGAAAGGAATGTCTAAAAGAAACACAATAGGAAAATATATATTCATACACATTTCCTAGTACTGTAATTGCCATGCCAAACATATGCTGTACAACCTAACTAAAAGGGTTTCCCACTCCTTTTCTTAATTTAAGAATATAATATTCTCACTATTCTAGAGCAGCTGTGCCACTGCAGGATTATGATCCAACAAAGGCATAAAACCACAGGTAAATAAGTTACTTGTTTGCACTGCAACATCCACAACCTTCCCACAAGCATAGCCATGCCAGTTAAGACCTGAAACATCCAGTTTTAAAAGGCAACTATTCCTAGTTCATGCTAACCCTGGTGTTCCAATTCATGTATCTACAAGCTTTGTTGCTCACAAGACTAGGCCATTAGGAAAATAAATAAATCAAGTGATAGCATTCAGTTATGTCTCAAGCATAAGAAAAGGTAGGTCAAAAGGAGAATTTTGGAGCAGAAGTATGACATTATTAAAATATTCCAAGAAAAGCAATCTGATACTGAGTTTTTAAAAAAGGAGTGGGGAGGACTTTATGAAATCTGCAAAGGCAGAACCTGGCCTAGAAAATCGTTCCACTTCTTTTCTGGCCTTGATATTACGTGGCTCATATTTGTTGTACAAACAGAGATCATACATCTGAACAGAGTTACTCTCTGGACTACAACTCCCCGAGAGCTGTAATCCTGAAAAGTATGTTTTTCAAGATACTTAGCAGACAAGGAAAGCACAAAGTACAGCATTTTACAGTCCTAAAATAAATGCACTGATAAGGGGCTGTGATAGCTCAGTGGTTAAGAAGCTTGCCTTGTTAGCTGGAAGGCTGGCAAGTCAGCAGTTTGAGACTCAGGTACTGCATAACGGATTGAGCATCCGTCTCTGTCCCAGCTCTTAGGGACTTGAAAAGAGACTCAATTGGGTGTTCCCTGAGCAGAGTTTCTTTCCCACACCTAGAATAATTTCTGACACGAAATTATTATTATTATTAATGCACTGATGGTTCTAGGCCCAAGTCAAGGGGGTGGTTGTGTCACCAAATTACCCTGGCTGATAACTTTTCCACACACTGTTCTTAAGGTGCTAAATGGTTTACATCTGAAACAGCTTCAAAACTATTTCATTTTACCTAGATCTGCCAGGGTGTTATGATGCTTGGAACAGGCAGTTCTGTAAGTACCTTGCCATTGATTCTGCATGTGCTCTTAAGCAAAGCTGCTGCTGAGGAGAGCCAAACAAAGGAAGTGAGCACTGGTAAGTTTTCAGGCGTGCTTGCAGTTGGAGTAGAGCTGCTTAGAGGCCCGCGCGTCTAATGGCGCGCGAGATTTCAAACAAGAAAAAAAGAAAGAATATATTCTTACTAAATAGAAAGGTAGTAAACGTGTAAATATTTGAGGCCCAGAATACTGCACTTGTTAAAATGGATTCTGAGGGAGCAGCTGTAGTTACCTGCAACACTTGTGCCATGTTTGTGATCTTGCCAAAGCACATGGAGAACTACACTTGCAGCAAGTGCAAGCTGGTTGCACTACTAGAAGAGAAGGTCCAGCAGCTAGAGGCCCGCATATCTAACCATCAACAAATTAAGGAGCTTGAGCTATTCTTGGACAGAGCGGAGCAGACTATCCTGGACAAAGAAGAGACAGGGCACAGTTCTGAGGAAGAAGTCATTTCACTAGCTCAGGAAGTAGATGCATGGAGGAATGTGACTCAAAGAAGTAGAAGGGCAAGGGATCACTCTGAGAGTCTGAAGTTACAGAATCAATTTGAGGCTCTTTCCCTCATCACACCTGATGAGGAACAAACTGAGGAACAACTGGTTCCACCTGAGGATCTCTCCTTCATATCACACTTGATGAGATACAGGAAGATAAACAATAGGAACAAACTGAAGTCCTCTCCCTTAATATAATTGATGAAGTGCATGTAGATGAACAGATTGCAGGAGAGTGGCTCCTTCTAATAGGTGATTCAATAATTAGAAATACAGAGAAATGGATTTATGATGCACATGATAACCGTATGGTGACTTGCCTGTCAGGTGCAAAAGTTGCAGCTCTAGATAGCTTGTTAGAAGGAACAGGGAAGGAGCCAGTGGTCATGGTACACGTTGGTACCAATGATGTTGGGAAGGCCAGGTGGTCAGTCCTGGAAGCCAAATTCAGGTTGTTAGGAAGAAGATTGAAGTCCCGGACTTCCAAGGTAGCATTTTCAGAAGTGCTGCCTGTTCCTCGTGCAGGACCTACCAGGCAGGCAGAGCTCAGAAGCCTCAATGTGCGGAGGAGGCGGGTAAAGAAAGAACTCGCCGCACTTGGGGCTCACCTCTCTGATGAGTTCTTTCTTCTAGATTATTTATGAAGAGGTTGAAAAGCAAGGGTCCCAGTACTGAACCTTGGGGGACCCCACTCTTTACTTCCCTCCACTTGGAGAAGTGTCCATTTAGTGCTACCTTCTGTTTTCTGTCCCTTAGGCAGTTGCTGATCCAGGACAAGACCTGTCCCTTTATTTCATGACTGGTAAGTTTATTCAAGAGCCTTTGGTGCGGGACCTTGTCAAAAGCCTTCTGAAAGTCCAGATAAACAATGTCAACTGGATCCCCCTTATCCACATGCTTGTTGACACTCTCAAAAAATTCCAACAGATTAGTGAGGTATGATTTGCCCTTGCAAAAGCCATGTTGGCTCTCCTTTAGCAGTGCCTTCTCTTCTATGTGCCTATTAATTCTATCTTTTAGGATGGTTTCCATCACTTTACCTGGGACACATGTCAAACTGACCGGTCGGTAATTTCTTAGATCACCCCTGGATCCTTTTTTGAAAATTGGTGTTACATTCGCTACCTTCCAGTCATCAGGCACAAAGCCTGATTTGGCTAGGAGATCAGCAATTTCATCTTTAAGTTCCCTGAGAACTCGTGGATAGATGCTATCTGGTTCTGGTGATTTGTTAGTATTCACTTTAACAAGACATGCAAGGACCTCCTCCTTGGTTATTTCTATCTGGCTTAATTCTTCAGTTTCCCTCCCTATGAAGATAGGCTCTGTTTTGGGCATGTGGTCTCTGTCTTCTTCAGAGAAAGTACTTTTTCACCCAGAGGATTACTGGTCTATGGAACTCCCTGCCAGAAGAAGTGGTGACAGCTGTCAGTCTTGACAGCTTTAAGAAAGGATTAGACAAGTTCATGGAGGACAAGGGTATCAATGGCTATAATTATGGATACCTAAGGACAACCTCCGAGTTGGAGAGATAGGCAGGATATCTCTCCATGCCATTTCCAGGGAATTCTGAGCAGGTGAAGGCATCTGCTTGGGAATACCCTGAAGCAAATGGTGAGCCACTGTGTGAGACAGAATGCTGGACTGGATGGGCTGTGGCCTGTTCCAGCAAGGCTTTTCTTATGTTCTTACTAGCATATTTTGCCCGGCAGTGCCGGGCTTTTTAAAATTGTATTGGATAGTAAAGGGGTTTTTTTTCCTTCAACCAATGGGGCTGTGTTTTTTTAAATGGTGGCGTAAGTTTTTTTGATTTTTTGGCTTTGAGGCGCTGCGTCCACCTACGGCGGACCTGCGCTCCCAGTGTTTTTTTTTTTGTGTGTGTGTGTGCTGGCTTCCTCTGTGCCGTGCTGTTTAAATTGGTTTTTTAAGGTTTTGCCGGGCAAAATCTGCTACTTTTAAAGAAGAATGTGTTTCTTTGTGAATTTTTGCAAATATTTTTACTTCGGATAATTATTTTAAAAATGTGTAAATATATGTTTTTTTAAATTGAATGTATTTTACAGTGTTTTTGTAATTAAATATTAATATTTTTATCTGTGAATTATTTTTGATTTTTTTGATATTTTTGAATGTTTTTGGAATTGATTACCCTATTTTTGGGGATTTATTGAATATTTGGGAATATTTTGGATGTTTTTTCTCCTTTGGCCACTGAGTGGTGGTGTTGAGTAATTTTTTGGTTTTGCTTGTTCCGGTAAGTCTCTTCTTCTCCTCATTTCAGTTCCGGTTTTCATCGGGGCAAGACGTGTATTGGTAAGTTCTCTCCCTTTTTTTTTAGGAGGGGTTGTTTTGGTTTGGGGGGGGCGTTCTGTTTGGGTTTTGGGTGGTGTTTTGTGTGTGTGTTTTTGATTGTTTTTGGGTTTTGGTTGGGGGTTTCTTTGTGTGTCTTTTTGAGTGTTTTCGGGTTTTTTGGGTTTGAGGTGGGGGTTTCTGTGTGTGTGTGTTTTTGTATGTTTTTGGTTTTTTTTAATGTTTTTGATTTGTATTTTGGTTATTTTCGTGGGCCAGTCTTGATGGCTGGCCCGCGGAAATACCATCGCCGTTTCATGCGGCGTTTGGGGGGGTTGCCATGGCCCGGGCTGGGTTGCAGTTTGACTGTGTTTTGGGTGGGTGTTTGGCTTGCCGCTTCATGCGGCTTTTGGGGGAGGGTATTGTTGTGGCCCTGGCTGGGTTGGGGTTTGTTTGTTTGGGGTGTGGGGGTTTGTTTGCCTGCCTTTTTTTTAATTTGTTTTTGGTTGCTGCCGCCACAGCATTTTTTGCAGCGGTTGGGTGGGGGGTGTTTATATTTTTTTACAGCGAGTTTGTCTCGCTGGGCTCGCCGTGTCTTCGGCGGGGAACGTGGGGGAGAGGGTGTCCCTCTCTTCCCCGTTGCTCCGTGCAAGATGGCCGGTGGGTTTGCATTTTATTTTGATTTTGGGGTTTATTTGTGTTTTCTGGGCACTTCGTCCGCCTGTGGCGGACTTGCCCTCACGGTTTGGGTTTGTTTTTATTTTTCGCGCGCCGGCTTCTTCAGCGTTCTGCACGCCCATGGCGCACAGGACGCTGGGGAATGTAGTTTTGGCTGCGCGGGTTTTCTTGCTGCGGCGGTTTTTCCCTAGCGACTTTTTTTTTGATTGGCCGCGGCGCGTTTCCGGATGTTCCTTTTGCCGCGCCGCTCAGCCTGATTGGCTCTGGCGCGGCACAAGGAATTTTGGGAATTGAAGTTCCCTTTTTTTGTTTGCGACTGGGGGGCTCCTGCCCCCGGGTCAAAAATTTCAACCCGACAGTTACCTGCGAACCCCGTTCGGGCAAGTGAACGGAGGCTCGGACGGGGCTAGTGGGGCCTGGTGCAACATCCTTTGTCACATTCCAACGGTTAACACACCATTTTATAGGTATAGATTTGAGGAAGTAAGGGCTAGCCTGTGAAAGAAAAAAGTTCTCCCTACAGAAGCCTTTCCAAAGGCTTAGTTACCCACACAAAAAGCTTTAAGCTGAATATACTTATACCTTCAGTTTCATCCCTTTCCTTTTCTGTAAGATTCCCAGGCAGGATAGCAAAAATACCATACTGTATTTGCTGGTGTATAAGACCCACTCCCCCCCCCCGCCCTTAAAATACACTGGAAAATGGAGTGCATCTTGTACTGTATAAAGTGGCCTATAATGGGGTGCATCTTATACTCCAATGCATCTTAAACGTAAAGGCAAAGGTCACACTTGCTCAAAAGCCAGTTGTATCCGACTCTAGGGTTCAGTGCTCATCTCTGTTTCAAAGCCAAAGGCCCAGCGCTATCTGCTTCTGCAGATGTTTCCATTGTCATGTAGCAGGCATGACACCAGAGCGTGTGGAATGCTGCTTACCTTCCCATCGAAGTGGTCCCTATTTATCTACTTGCAATTTCTTGCTTTCAAACTGGTAGGTTGGCAGGAGCCAGCAAATACGGTATTAAGAGTGTGGATAAATGAGGTTTTAAAAAGCAGCACTGTTATTTCAGAGACAGAAATCCTTTATCAGAATTAAATATGAATTCAATCAATCTTTATTACAGTCCAAGACCAGCATAGAAAAATATGAATTCATACCTGTGCATTTCAAACCATGTTGTGACAAAAAAGGACCCCACCCTCTAAGTAAAGTTTCTGCTCCTACAGAAATATGTGCTGACTGTATTATACAATGAATGAGTCAGTTACCTGTAAAAGAAATATGATGGGACGAAGAAGCAGTTAAAGAGCAACTACTGCCAGAGAAATACTTCCAGGATAGCACCTTTATCACTAGCACCAAAGCTGTCGTAAAAGATAAATAACATTCAAGCAGAAAGAAAAATATTTCTTGCTGCTCTTCATAGGGAATAAAAATTAATTGTTTGAGGAAAACTAATAAGTCTGCAGTAGTTTCAATCTTTGACCCTCCAAAGCTCTGGACCAAATGCCGCACTGTTTTTTTTACCGACAGGATTTAGCTTTGGTATAATTTATATAGTGACTCCCTATCTGAGAAAGCCAGTACAGTACAGTAATACCTCATACAAAGTCCGCTTCATACAACATCAGCTAATTCCTTGAAAAAAGTTGCCTCATACAAAGTCGCTCGACTTTGTATGAGGCATTTGGGTTTTCCCAGGTTGCATTGTGCCTGGGCAGTATAAAAGGCAGGACACATGCATGCATTGCTCTTGTGGGTTTTGCACGAGGCAAAGAGTGGTTAGGAGTGGTTTTGAGCGCAATTTTGGATTTTGTTGAATTTTTTCGTCAGAATTTTTAGAAGCATTCCTGGGATTTTTGCAGCATTCTTCAGGTTCTTGGACAATTAGGGTTGTTTGACATGTTTTTGTAATGTTTTTAGCCTTTAGACAATGATTTCTTAAAGTTCTGTCAGTTTTCCTGTCTGTTTCCATGACTTTGCCCTGAAGTATGTGTTGTTACAGTACAATGTATCTCTATGGAAACGACGTTGTATGAGGCATCGCGGCAAGGATTTGGACGTTGTATGACGCATCGCAGCAAGGATTTGGACTTTGTATGAGGCATTGCGGCTAGGATTTTGCATGCCTCATACAAAGTCCAAATCCGTATAAAGTCCAAACTTGTGGAACCAAGTTTGGACGTTGTATTAGGTATCACTGTACTGTATAACCTAATGATTGGGATGCTGGACATAAAACAGGGAGAATTCGTTTCACAAAGCTCACTTGGTATCCTTAGGCCAATCAGCACTTCCCAGCCAAGGTGATGTTACAAATTATATCAGGTGTTCCCATCCTAAGGACCACAGGTCGGATCTGGCCTACAGCACCATTTCAGGTGCTCCCCCCCCATGCCTTCAAGAGCATTCAAGAAACAAAATGGCTATTCTTTGAAGCTGTTGGGACAAAATGGCCACCTCCATCGTGCAGGGCAAAATGGTTGTCCGGCCCACGAAGCTAACTGCGAGAGCGTGACCCGGCCCCTGGCTTGAAGAGGTTTGGAACCCCTGAATTATATTTTTTATACACGTACACACACACGCACGCACGCACACAGACACACACACAAGAGAAGACTATAGATTTTCCTAATTGTAACATGCTGTCATCTACTTAGCAGAAAAATATGTAGCAAAGACGTGAGGACAAGTTTTAAAAATCAGGAGAGAATAAGTCATGACTGAATATTTAATTGTAATACCCCAGTATGACATTTAGAATCCCTCAGTCACAATAGTCATTGGCAGAGGGATTCTGGGAATTGTAATGCAAGAAAGCAACTTCAGGAGTCTCTTGTTCCTAGTACATACATATACAGTATATCTCAATATATCATGAACATTTATTGACATGTGCTGACTGGATAGTTCAATGAGCTAGGTATCTGCCAGCAGAGTCAAAGACTGGAAATTCAATTTTCCATTGGGCATTTCAGAAGAAGAGCCAACCTGTGTAGATTTAGTCAAGCTACATGGTCCCAACGCACTCTCAGAAGGCGGCAATGGTAAACCATTATAAGTACCCTATTCCAGTGATGGCACTCAAGAGCCAACTCTGTGGGCACCCGTGCAGTCACCCCAGCAGAGAGTTTGCATTGCCCCCTTGCCCAGCAGCCCAATGGGAACACTTCCTCCCTCCTCCCAGCACAGAGTTCACCCCACCCCTCTGCCCAGCAGGCCAATGGAAGCGCTTCTTTCCTCCCCTGTTGCTGTGTTGACACTTTGCAATAAATAAGTGGGTTTTGGGTTGCAGTTTGGGCACTTGGTCTCTAAAAGGTTCGCCATCACTGTCCTATACACTATCCAGGTCACTGTAAGTTGAAATTGATGTCAATGAATGCTATTATTATTATTATTATTATTATTATTATTATTATTATTATTATTATTATTATTATTATTATTATTATTATTATTATTATTATTATTAAGGCCCACTTAAAGTAGGTCATACAGCACTATGCAAAGGTTTTAGGCCACTACCAGATGGTTTGGGGAAAATTCAATGAGTGTTTTGGGAGGGCATAACTCAGGCCCTAAGCCACGTAGACATACCAAAATTGGAAATAGTCTTCTGTTGATGCTCCACTCAACCCTCACCAAGATTGGTGAAGTTTGGTGTTTAGGTGTCTGAATTTTGCCTTCTATCTTCCCCAGCATCAGGGCCTTCTCGAATGAGTCCTCTCTTCTCATTTAGTGGCCAAAATACTTGAGCTTCAGCTTCAGTATTTGTCCTTCCAAGGAACAGTCAGGGTTGATTTCCTTTAGAATGGACTGGTTTGAGATCCTTGCAGTCCAAGGGACTCTCAAGAGTCTTCTCCAGCACCACAGTTCAAAGGCATCAATTCTTCTGTGCTCAGCCCCCACAGATGACTCATTTCCCCCAAACCAGCTGGTGGTAGCCTAAGATTTTTACATAGTACAGTACCTGTACTTTATATTTGAGTAAGCAGTGCAAACAGCCATACATACTAGGCCAACCCCTAATATCCACCAAGTAGATGAGGTACAAAATAACATCTCAAGAAGGAAGACATAAAATTGCAGAACAAGGTACTTCAGAGCATATGTTCAGCTAGCAGTTTGTTTTCAATGTCATAATATTGTCACAAATTCTTACAAGAAGAGTGATTGATCTGGTACACATTGCAGAGCAAAGAAAGGAAAAGTTTGGATTGTTGTCTTTGGATATTTTTAAGGCCTTTGATTCTTTGCAGTGGATTTCAATTAAAGAAATTATAAGAAATTTTGGATTTGGCACAAAATTTATAAATTTAATTGACCAGCTATATCGGAAAGGTATAACTAGAATTAAAGTGAATGAAGTATTTACAGAGGATATAAAATTAGAAGCAGAGACTAGACAAGGATGCCCACTATCACCGATATTATTTGTGATGGCCATGGAATTACTCGCGACATTTATAAGAGAGGATAAAAAGATAGAGGGAATAGAAGGAATTAAAATTAGTTTATATGCAGATGATACAATGATTACAATGAAAAATCCTGTGACAACAATGGAACGAATTTATGTACATCTGAGGGATTTTGAAGACATGACAGGATTAAAAGTGAATTGGGATAAATCAGAGGCTATTTTTTGTAATGTAAATGAAGAAGATAAAAAAAGGTTAAGGAAAGATATAATATACAAATTAAAAATAGTGTGAAATATTTAGGAATAAGTATTACAAGTAAAATTGAGGATCTTAAGAAATTGAATTATGATAAACAAATAATAGAAATTAAAGGGGAAATAAAACAATATAATAAGTTGAACTTGTCTTGGTTTGGTAGAGTTGCCCTATGCAAGATGAAGTTACTACCAAAGATAAATTTTTTGTTTGATCTTCTTCCAATTCAATTAAAAGAAAAAGATATAAAGAGTTTTCAAACTATATTAAATACTTTTTGTAATGGAGGGAAAAGACCAAGAATCACAAAAAGTTTATGGTATGTAGCACAAAAAGAAGGTGGTCTGGGCCTTCCAAATATTAGACATTATTATAGGGCTTTTCAATTAAAGAATATTGTCAAGACTATATCAAAATCTGAAGTCATTTGGGATGAGGTAGAAATGAAAGAACTACAGAAAAGTGGTAATGCGATTTTTTTGGATAAAGAGACAAGGATAAGAACAAGTAACCAAATGACAAAAGCAATGTTGGGTGTTTGGAAAAATACAAAGATGAAATTAGCACCTGAGGTTTCCCCAATAATGGATATAGAAGATATAAAAACATTTCCCGTAAAAATTGATAAAAGAATAAAAAATATAATGCTGAGAAATGATGTGTTTCTGTTGAAAGATTGGATAAAAATGTTGGATGACTTAGTACTGAGAGCTGAAGTGTTTAATCAAATGAAATTGAATTGGTTGCAAGTGATATTAGTGAACAAATGGGAGAAGAGATATAAACATGAATTTAGTTTACAGAGAGATAGGACAGAATTTGAAGAGATGATTTGTAAAATAAGAAAAGGAGAAATGGGGATAAAAGGGGTAGTAAGCAAAATATATAAAATCCTAAATAAGGATGAAAATTCACAAAATGCTTTGAGAAAATTATGGGAAGAGGATTTGAACATAAAAATAATAATAAAGAACTGTTATCTATAATGTTAACGGCTTCAAGATTATGTATAGCAAGAAAATGGAAAAGCGATTCAATATTAAAAATACATGAATGGTATAAGGAGATGTGGGAAATCGCTTTGAATGATAAGTTAACATGTGAATTGAATGTGAAGAAAGGTATTTTGAAAGAAAACAAGTTTTGGGAAATTTGGAGACCATTTGTGGAATATGTTCTAATAAGTGATAAAGGTGATAAACCAGTACCTCAGCATATGAGTTTTTTGAAGGATTAAATTAGAATATTGATCCTCATGGCATGTACATAGCACTGGGTGTTATTATTTTGCAATATAAAAGGTTAGATCTTATAATTTTTTGACATATTTAACACATAATAATAATAATAATAATAATAATAATAATAATAATAATAATAATAATAATAATAATAATAATAATAATAATAATAATAATAATAATAATAATGATGATGATGATGATGATGATGATGATGATGATACAAATTATTACAAAACCAGAGTTAACACACCCTTTCCCAATAAGTAAAGCGCAGAAGAATAGACACCTTTGAAATGTGGTGCTGGAGGAGAATTTTGAGAGTACTCTGGACAGCAAAGTGATCAAATAAGTCGATCCTGAAGGAAATCACCCCGACTGCTCCTTGGAAGGACAAATATTGAAGATGAAGCTAAAGTACTTTGGCCACCAAATGAGAGGAGAGGACTCACTCAAGAAGACCTTGATGCTAGAAAAGATTGAAGGTAAAAGGAAAAGGGGGCAGCAGAGGATAAGATGGCTAGAAGGCATTGTCAACGCAATGGGCGTAAAGCTGAGTGAGCTGCAGAGGATAGAGACCGCATCGTCCCAAGAGTGTCTGCCCGTCCAACCAGAGCGGACCGGAGGGGTCTCTAATAGTGCCATCAACTAGGAGTGCACATCTATCCAGCACCCGAAGGAGGGCCTTCTCCGTGTCCGCACCAACTCTCTGGAACCTCCTGCCAACAGATCTAAGACTTCAAAGAGAATTGCTGCCCTTCAGGAAAGGATTGAAGACCTGGCTGGCAGGGCAGGTATGGGGCCCGAATGGGACTACGGCTCCCGCCTGCTGGCTTATGTAAAAAATTAAGAACTCTCTCTTCTTCTTCTTTTTATAGTGGGTGGGATGGGTGGGTGGGATATGGGGGTTTTTTTAAGTGGGTGGGATATGGGGCTTTTAAAGTGTTTTTATGTGTTTTTAGAACTTGTTGTAATGCCGCCCTGAGTCGGGTTCTGCCTGAGTGGGCGGCATATATAAATATGACTATTAAATTAAATTAAATTAAAATGGTGAAAAATAGGGGTGCAGTGGTCAATGGAGTTGCAAAGGGTCGGACTCGACCATGCGACTGAACAACAAAAACAAAGTATAAATAAGTTATATTTTAATTGTTACTTCTGAAAGGATACCTTTACTCATTTGTAATGTGGTTAACTATTTCATTACTTTTTAAATTATAAAATATGGCCTTGCTAAATGGTAGAAGAGAAATACCATATGGTTAAGTGCTGTGGATGAGGAGGCAACATTGAGCGGACAGACAGATTGTGTGCGTCATGAAGCAATGGCTTATGATGTTTAGATATGGGTTGTTTTGTTAAGTTACAAATGCAGCTCTTTTAGTTACCTCAAGAAATAGGAGAATGAAATCAATCAATCATATAGCACACTCAATTTATGGATGAAGCATGCGGTTTTATGCCTTTGTTGGATCATAATCCTCCAGTGGTACAACTGCTATAGAATAGTGAGGAAATTACTTTCTTAAATTCAAAAAAGGAAGTGGGAAACCCTTTTAGTTAGCTTGTACAGCATATATTTCGCATGGCAATTACTAGGAAAAGTGTATGAATGCATATTTTTTCCTATTGTTTCTTTTAGACATTCCTTTCAGTGATGGTGAACCTTGGCACTCCATGGTGTTCTGGAACTTCAATTTCCAGAAGCTCTGATCAGCAGGAGTGCTGACTTGGGCTTCTGGTAATTGAAGTCCAAGAACATCTGGAGTGCCAAGGTTTGCCATCACTGTGTGAAGTCTTCATAATGGAAATAACCAAAAATATTCACACTTGTAAAAAAAATCCATGGCAGTTGCTTGGTGTTTGGATGAGGAGCGGTTAACTGATGGAAAAAGGAGTCAACTTCTGGGGAGTCCATTTTGCTCATTGTCTCTATGAAGAAGCAGAGGGAGCACAATACTGGGAGTTAGCAAAGAATGTGTCTGGAATCCTGTTCAACATTCATTGCTCTATCCATGGACAGTAACAACTGCAGCGTTTCCCAAACTTTAGTTTTTGGACTTCAATTCCCAGAAGCCTACGTCAATTCCCCAAAGCACTGATCAGCTAGTGTACTGACTTGGGCTTCTGGGAATTGAAGTCCACCAGTGTTCTGTGGAACATAGTTTGGGAAATGCTGAACAAAGGTAAGATACCATACCACACTATACAATACAATGAATCTTACTTAAATGAATGAATTACAGTGGTACCTCACTTAAAGATCATAATGTGTTCTACAGGATTGCTCTTTAATTGAATTTGCTCTTTAAGCGAAACACCATTGTAAGTGACCAATTGTGACTTCTGGACTGGTGTGGGGGAGGATTGCAAACCCCGATTTAGTTGTTAAAACGAGTTTTTGGTTGGTTTTAGTTGTTAAGTGAGACGACTATTCAGAGAAAGTTCTGCTCTTTAAGCGAGTTAGTCTCTAAGCAAGGCACTCTTTATGTGAGGTTTTACTGTATAAGAATTTCAGCAGAGTTGAAATCGGTCTATGGCCATGATGGCGAACCTTGGCACTCCAGATGTTCTTGGACTTCAATTCCCAGAAGCCCAAGCCCCCATGAATCCACACGAATGGGTTTGCTGCGATTCATCTGGCCTGCGCCGCCCTCGTCGCTCCTGGAAGCGGAAGTAAAACACGCCCGTACGGTTAAGGCTCTTCCAGGTTAACCCTTCCTTCGTATGGGCAAGTTTTACTTCTGCTTCCAGGAGCGACGGGGGCGGTGTGGGCCGGATGAATCGCAGCAAACCCATTCTTTGAGTACAAAAGGATTTCCTATTTTGACTTCTGACATTGGTGTTGCCAACATGAAGGCTATCCTTTGCTATGAAGAGCTTGCCATCTTTTTTTTCTGCTGGTAATGCAAACATAATATTGTACAACACTATAATGCCATTTCCTGGCATTTTGATACAGAAGCAAAATATCCCACATACATAATTGAATTATTATTAATAAAGGTTTTGAATTGATAAGGAATTCAGATTTTTAAAAATGAATGCAACCTCATTTGCCCCAGGGCTGCCTAGACATTTACAATTCGATTGCCAAGGCCTTCAGTTTAGCTTCTCCATCATCGCTTGTTATTATGTGCTGCCAAGTCACTTCTGGCCTATGGTTACTCCCTTAATTAGTGCCTTACAAAAGGTCTTAAAATCAATTTCCATTGCTTAGTTATTGCAAACTCAACACTTTCTTTATTGAGGCAAACCATCTCTTATTGTGCGATTGTTTTGTGCCTACCAATCCTCTTTTTCATGAGTCCTGCCAACCTAGCAGTTCGAAAGCAAGAAATTGCAAGTAGATAAATAGGGACCACTTCAGTGGGAAGGTAACAACAGCGTTCTATGTGCTCCGGTGTCTAGTCATGCCTGCCACATGACCACGGAAACGTCTGCAGAAGCAGACAACGCTGGATCTTCGGCTTTGAAACGGAGATGAGCACTGAACCCTAGAGTCGGATACAACTGGCTTTCGAGCAAGGGAAACCTTTACCTTTACTGTCTCTTGTCATAATGTTGCCAAAGTATGATAGCCTTATTTTTTCTTTCTAGGAAGAACTCCAGGATGATTTGATCTAGAACCAACTTATTCATCTTTCTGACAGTCCATGAAATCCACTGTCTTCTCCAATACCAGATTTCAAGTGAATTGTTTTTCTATCATTTTTTTCAGTCTGGCTTTCACATTCATACATAGTAATCAATAACAGCATCATTAAGCTCAGGAGTGCCCAAACTTTTTGGGCCACGGGCCAGTCACGTGGTTCCTCCCACTGGAAACGGAAGTAAAATGCGCCTTCCAATCTGTTTTGAAACAGATATGTTTTGCAACAGGATGAGATAGATTTTAAGCTGCCATTTTCTCTGCTTAAAGTAGGGGTGCCCAAACTTCAGCCCATGAGCCGGATCCGGCCCCTGATGCCAATTTATACTGCCCATGCCACCCTTGTCGCTCCCAGAAGCGGAGGTAAAATGTGCCCACACATTAGTAGAAAAGATGAAGCATACATGTAATAAATAAAGAAACAATACATGCAAGTTGATCAGGTCTGTTAATAGGATGGCAATGGGCTGGAGATAATTTGGCAAGAAGAACACCAGCCATGATCATATCTTGGGCTCACCAGTGTACCTTTCTGTCATTCTACAAACTCAAACTTCCCAGAGGACCCGGATTCAAATCCCTGATTAGTCATGGCTCTGGCAGTGTATAAATGGTAAAAGTCACGCATTAAATATCTCAGTTACCTTGAAAGTCCTGTCAGGGTCACTCTAAATTGGTTCTAACTTGACGGCACACAGCAACCGATTAAAACTGTACTGCGTTATAGCAAAAGCTTTTCATCCCTCAATAAATCCTAAAGACATGACCCTCTTTTTGGAAATTAAGAATGCTCATTGCCCGATTCAGCCTTTTGAGAATAAGGACACTTCTCTAAGCAGAGAGGAAGATGCAGAGAGGAAGATGTTGAGGTCCTTTTTGTAGAGTTCCTCTGTGTACTCTTGCCATCTTTTCTTTATCTCTTCTGCATCAGCTAATTCCTTGCCGTTTTTGTCTCTTATCATGGTCATTTTTGCTTCAAACGTTCCCTTGATTTCCCCAATTTTTTAAAAAAGATCTCTAGTCCTACCCCTTATGTTGTTTTCCTCTACTTCTTTGCACTGTTCATTTAGATAGGTTTCCTTATCTCTCCTTGCTTTTCTTTGAAATTCTGGATTCAATTGATTGAATTTTTTTCCTTTCTCCTTTGCCTTTTGCATTCCTTCTTTCCACTGCTATTTTAGGAGCCTTATCAGACAACCACTTTGCTTTCTTATGCTTCTTCTCTTTTGGTATGGTTTTCCTTGCTGCCTCCTGTATGATGTCCCGCGCTTCTGTCTATAATTCTTCTGGCACTCTGTCTATCAAGTCTAAGCCATTAAATCTGTTCCACACCAACACTGAGCATTACTTAGGGATGTTGTCTAGGTCATACCTGTCTGGCCTAATTGTTTTCCCTATTTTCTTTAGTCTAAGCCTGAATTTTGCAATCAGTAGATTATGATCTGAGCCACAGTCTGCTCCAGGTCTCGTTTTTGCTGATTGTATGGAGGTTCTCCATCTTTGGCTGCAGAGTATGTAATCAATCTGGTTTCGATGCTGGCCATCTGGTGATGTCCATGTGTAAAGTCGCCTATTGTGTTGCTGGAAGAGGGTGTTTGCTATGACTAGTACGTTTTCTTGGCAGAACTCTATCAATCTTTGCCTGCTTCATTCTGTGTTCCAAGACCAAACTTGCCTGTTATTCCATTTACTTTTTAATTTCCTACTTTGGCATTCCACTCTCCTATGATCATGTGGACATCATTTCTTGGTGTCTGTTCTATGAGGTGTTGTAGGTTCCCATAGAACTGGTCAACTGTGGCTTCATCTGCACCAGTGGTTGGTGAGTAGATTTGAATTACAGTGATATTGAATGGTTTTCCTTGGAGTCGAACTGAAATCATTCTGTCATTTTTGAGATTGTATCCTATTACTGCTTTTCTCACTCTATTATTACCTATTATCGCCACTCCATTTCTTCTGACGTTTTCTTGTCCACAGTAGATTTGATGGTATCCAAAGCTGAATTCGGCCATCCCTGTCCATTTTACCTCACTGATTCCCAAGCTGTCAATGCTTATTTTTTCCATCTCATTTTTTACCACTTCCAGCTTGCCTTGATTCATAGATCTTACAGTCCAAGTTCCTATGCAGTATTGTTCCTTGCAACATTGTATTTCTCTTCCCACTATCCTATTCTCCCCATCTTCCGACCTGATGGGCTCAACATCCTCTTCCATCTATTTTGCCTTTTTGTTATCTCTTTTGTCCCTGTCCATGGAGTTTTCTTGGCAAAATTCCTGACGTGGTTTCCTGACGCCAGTATTTTCCTATCATACATTTTATCACATTTTAACACAAAGTAACAGACTAAAAAGTTATCTACTTGCCGCCCTGAGTCGGGTTTTTACCTGAGTGGGCGGCATAAAAATTGAAATAAATAAATAAATAAATAAATAAAATAAGTTGGTTAGTACTGGATATATGAAATAAGAAGTTATATATTTAGTCAGAAGTTAAAAAGTATTTCATTAGTCATTTCAAAACTAGTCATCAACCTTGGTATGAAAAGGATTATTATTGTTGTTGCTGTTGCTGTTGTTGTTGTCGTCATCAAGTGGCTAACACACTGAGCTGGGAGGTGGAAGGTCAGCAGTTCAATTCCCGAGTACTGCAGGACGGAATGAGCTGCCGTCTTTGTCCCAGCTCCTGCCAACCTAGCAGTTCGAAAGCAACAAATTGCAAGTAGATAAATAGGGACCACTTTGGTGGGAAGGTAAACAGCATTCCGTGCGCTCCGGCGTCTAGTTATGCCTGCCACATGACCACGGAAACGTCTGCAGCAGCAGACAGCGCTGGCTCTTCGGCTTTGAAACAGAGATGAGCACTGCACCGTAGAGTTGGATATGACTGGCTTTCGAGCAAGGGAAGCCTTTACCTTTACTTATCATCATCATCATCATCATCATTATAACAAAAAGCGTGGAGAAAAGCAATGCAAGAGAGGATTTCGGATGGTAAAAAAAATGCAAAGGGGAAGGAAAGCGCCTGGAAGTTTAGGAGGTGGCGGGAATTTAGAAAAGGAGGCTGCAGGAAAAGTGCTCGGAAGCAAAAGGCAACAAATAAAGGCTGACGCTTGCGAGAGAGGGAAGAAGAGGAGAGGCAGAAGCCCCGGTTTCCGATCGGGAAAGGCAGGAGGGAAGTGGGAGGCAACTATTATTAACTCCACTTGACCATCGCTCACACACACATCCCGGGCAAACGACAGACACAGACACCACCACCACCTCCTCCACCTCCTCCTCCTCCCCTTCCGTACCTGCCGCTCGGCCTCTCCGCCCTGCCCCAGGTGATGGTGGTGGCGGCGGCGGCGGTGGCCCCAGCGGAGCCCTTCCTCGCGCCGCCTTGAGATCCCCTTTGGGGCTCAAAGTCCTCCTCGCCGCCGCCGTCACTGCCGGAAGCTTCTGAGCTGGGCTGCTGGGGAGGGAGGAGGGGAGTGGGGAGGGGAGTGGGGGGGGGGAGAGAGAGAGAGAAGCAAGCGCGCAGCATACCGGGACTTGTAGTTCCTGGAGGAATGGGGGCATTGGAGGCCACGCCTCCGAGAGGGGATCACTGGCTGGGGCAGTCACAGGTAAGACGGATGGCGTTGTCTTATGGGCTGCGGCGCCCGCGCTGGGCAAAGGGCGGGTGGGGCTGTCCCAGCCCAGGCGTCACCAGGCAGACTCTGAATGAAAGAAAAGGAAAAGTGGTGCCCTCAGGCGAAGTTGCTCCTGATTTTTAATTTTTTTAAAAAAGAAAACTCACACCCAGAAAATCATTTTATTTTATTTTTTAAGAATTAAAATAGCCAGGAACTTTTGTGGAAAACTTTACAATGCCACTTTGGTTTTTCAAGAAGAATTTCAGCAAACTTAGTTTCGAATTAACTTGCCCAAAAGTTGGTGTTAACATAAATGTATGTGTCCTGTGGCACAGGGTTCTTGGCGATTGTGGGGTTTGCTATACAGATAGATTACATCATAGTTCAAACTGAACGTCTGGCTGATACTCCATTCAGTTGAGTAAGTAGGGTTTACTCCAGGAGTCCTCAACCTTTTAAAGCTGGGGCTGGGTGGGTCACACTCCCTCAGACAGCTTCAGGACGCCGGACGCAGTGGTGGGCATCAGCAGGTTCGCACCAGTTCACCGGAACTGGTAGCAGAAATTCTGGTTTTGAAATAAATTACAGTACAGTAAAACCCTGACTTACAAATGCCCCGAGTTACATAAAATTCGACTTGCATAATGATTTTGTGCTAAAACCATGTCCCAATTTACATAAATGTCCCGATTTACATAAATTTACGTAACACGATTTCCTATGGGTTTGCTTCAAGTTACATAAAAAGTTCATTTTTTCCTATGAGTTTGCTTTGAGTTACATACAAAAATAATTTTTCCTATGGGTTTACTTCAAGGCAAAAGCCTATGGAATGGACTTTTTGCGTAAGTAGAGGTTTTACTGTAGTCCAAGTCCTAATTCGGGTGCAATGCAGGGCTTTTCCCCTTGCCACGGCCATCATACCACTCCCACATAGTAGGTAGTAAAAAAAATTGAATCCCATACCAGTGCAGCATACTCCGCTGCGGAGATGCCAAAGCTGATGTACGCAGAGATCAAAGGAACTGAAGAATGAGTTCTATGATAGTGGGATAATGTGGCTGACGCTTGCGATCCCTTACAGGGATCACATACTTTGATCACACTACCAATGAAGAGGTTCTACATCAAAGTGGGTCATGCAGCCTGGAGCAAAATTGTAGCAAAATGAAGAATGAGGTTTACAGGGCATGTTATGAGATTCCCTGAGCACTGGCACCCAAAAATAGCGATGGACTGGGTGTTACAAGGTGATAAAAGAAAACAAGGTAGACTACAGAAAACATGGAGAGCTATTTTCTGAGAAGATTTGAATAATATAAAAGTCTCCCGGAAAGAAGCACTGAATGCAACATCAAACTGAACTCGTTGGAGGCAATTGATCACCTATAGCACCATGGTGGTTTAGTGGTTAAACTTAAGACACTAAGTTTGAAGACTGGAAGGTTGGGGTTTGATACCTGAGTGCTGCATGATGGATTTTGGGGACATGAAAGGAGCCTCATTCGGGCGTCCCCTGAGCAGAGTTTCTCCAGCAAAAATCTTTTCAACCCTGAGTCATTTCTGAAACAAAATTTATTTTTATTGATCACCCAATAAGTGCCCTTGCATGCAAGGACATAAGGAGAGAGGAAAAAGAAGACTGCATTCTTCATTCTCAATGTGTATGGAAAGTCCCTTATCATCTAGAGCGGAAGCAATTAGCGTGATGCGTTGCAAATCAGGAGCATATGAAATATCACTTAGAGTACTGACATGAGTTTCATTAGGCAATTCACACGGTGGGGGATCAAGTTATTTCTATATTTGTAGAATTTTCACCAGCAACCTTAGAAAGGTTTCTGTTCTGTGTGTGCAGTGGCTGGTACAGTCTAAATCAATAATCCGTTCATTTAATTTTTGCTGTAAGTTATAAGCCATGCAAGCTCTCTGTTTAAAGCTCTTATTGGTGGGTTTTGTTGCCTCATAGAGTCAGGTTTCAGATGTTGTCTTTGCTTGTCTCAGAGCTGGTCTTGTTATCATTAGCTGAAAGTGCCTAGGGCAGGGATTCTCAACCTGCGGCCCATGGGTCAGATGTGGCCTGCGGCAGCATTTAATGTGCCCCCTCCCACCATCTCCACCACACCAAGAAGTGCCATGTGGTGGAGAAAAGGCAAAATGGCTGTCTGGCCCCAAAGCTGTCTGAGGGAGCATGACCCGGCCCCCGGCTTAAAAATGTTGAGAACTCCGGGTCTAGGGGATGGACATTGTTTGGCTAAATGGCCCTTCCCACCACAATTCCAGCAGGAGTTTAGTTACCTGCGATAATAATAAATTTCTTGTCAGAAATTACTCTCGGTTGAAAGAATTTTTGCTGGGGGAACTCTGCTCAGGGGACACCGGAATATGCTCCTTTCATGCCCCCAAGATCCGTTGTGCAGCACTTGGGTATTGCACCCCGACCTTCTAGTCTTCAAGCTCAGCAGCTTACCCACTAAGCCACTGCAGAGCTGTATAGGTTGCACTTGCTTGAAAGCCAGTCATATCTGACTCTAGGGTTCATTGCTCATCTCTGTTTATAGCCAAAGAGCTAGCGCTGTCTGTGTTTGCATATTTTTCCATAAACATGTGGTAGGCATGACTAGACACCAGAGTGCATGGAATGCTGTTTACCTTCCCACTGAAGTGGTACCTATTTATCTATTTGCAATTTCTTGCTTTCAAACTGCTAGGTTGACAGGAGCTGGGACAGAGACAAGTGCCCAGTCTGTCATGCATTATTAAGGTCTTGAACTGCTGACCTGCCAACCTGCCAGCCATCTAGTTCAGCATCTTAACCACAGGAGTCCCTCTAGCTATTTTGTTTGTTTGAATGTTTGTTTAAATTTATATTGTCGCCCACTTGCTGTGGCGAATACAATAACAATAACAAAATACGGTGAGCAAACACAGACTATCTGGCCATTGGTTGGGGCCTGGAGGTGGCAGCGAGGCCTCCAGCTGCCCATCAGTCCATGGCGATGCTTCCCTCCAGCCGTTGGTGGGGGCCCCAGAGGTGGCAGCGAGGCCTCTAGCCACCCGCTAGTACATGGCAACTCCTCCCTCCAGCTCTTGGTGGGGGCCAGGAGGTGGCGGCAAGGCCTCTAGCCAGGGCCGTAGCCAGGGCAGGCGGTGTGTGTGTGCGAAACCCCTCCTGAGCTAACACCCCACCCCATGGTGCCAATGTTATACATGTGAGTGTGACATTATTGCCCCTCCTGAAATTTTTTCCCCTCCTGAAAAAATGTCCTCCACCACCCCCAAATCTGGAATCCTGGCTACAGCCATGCCTCTAGCCACCCTTTAGTCCATGGCTACTCCTCCCTCCGGCCGTTGGTGGGAGCCCGGAGGTGGCAGCAAGCTATGAGGTATGGCCTTTCTATTGTCCTTCCCATTGCTAAGTAATTTGAGCCATTCTGTTCTAGAATTGTCTCAGAGGAGGTCCTTTCTCCTCTGAGGCAATTGAAGACTTATTGTAAAGGTTACTTCTTTGCCATTCAAAATAGGTATAAAAAGCATTTTCCACCTAGTACAATACAGTGGTACCTCGGATAAAGTCCGATTCGGATAAAGTCCGATTCGGATAAAGTCCGATTCAGATAAAGTCGCAGTTTTCATGCACATGTGATGCATTGCATAAAGTCCAAAACCGCTTAAAAATGGGCGTTATCCGAGGTATTTGGTATAGGAACTTCAGATAAAGTCCATTGTTGGACGTTATCCGATGCGTCGCCCATTGATTCGGATAAAGTCCAAAATCGGATAAAGTCCAAACTTGTGGAACAGAGTTTGGACTTTATCCAAGGTTCTACTGTTTTGCTGGAAGGAAGCCCAACTTTTATCATCTATGTCAGTGATGGCGAACCTTTTAGAGACCGAGTGCCCAAACCCAAAGGCTGACATCTGGGCTGCACCCTCATGCTGAGTATGAGCTGCTCCTTACCCCAGACAGGGGAGGGAGGAGGCACTGCCATTGGGCTGCTGAGCAGAGGGGCGGGGCGAACTCTGTGTTGGGGAGGAAGGAAGCGCTCCCATTGAGCTGCTGGGCAGAGGGGCGGGGCAAACTGTCTTGGGGTTAGAGGAAGCACTCCTATTGGGCTGCTGGGCAGAGAGGCGGGGCAAGCTGTGTGCTGGGGCGAAGGTGCACATGCCCACAGAGAGGGCATAGGTTAGCCACCACTGATCTATGTTAAATCCAGTAAGGCTTAAGTTATTTTTTAAAAATTACCAAAGCAGTTGTATGTTTTTCATAATTTCGTGTCAGAAATTATTCTGTGTTGAAAGGATTGTTGCTGGAAAAACTCCGCTTAGGGGATGCCTGAATGAAGCTCAATGAAATTATAATACTTAATCCAGATTCATGTTACAGAAGGGTAAGCATGAATTTACCGTATTTTCCGGCGTATAAGACGACTGGGCGTATAAGACAACCCCCAACTTTTCCAGTTAAAATATAGAGTTTGGAATATACTTGTCAGTTGCAGTTAAGTACCTGTCCTATAAGACGACCCCCAACTTTGGCACAGATTTTTCAGGGTTAAAAAGTAGTCTTATACGCCAGAAAATACAGTATTTAAAATGGATTCAGATTGAAAGAAAATACTGTACAGTAGTTAGAAAGCTGAGAAAGGGAGTTTAGAGGCAGAAGAATGAACGAGGAGGAAAGTAAGCAACTCTTGTTTGGTGAGAAAGCAATGGATCCAATAATTACATAGTTCAAACTGATAGTTCAAACTGAAAGTCTCAAATAATGGTCTACCCCAGGACAGTGTACTGGCTCCTCTTTTGTTTACTGTCTACAGCAATGGTCATCAACTCCTTCAAAGCACCAGAATTTTATTTATACTGATGATCTTGCAGTTCCTGCTTAGTTGGACAGCTTTCTGATATAGAGCATGTTTTAACAGATACATTAGAAGAACTCAGCACATATTATGATATAAATCAACTTAAACTCAACCTATTAATAGTAAAGTAGGATCTTTCCACCTGAGAAACAAGCAGGCACTTGGAAACACCAGGTTACCTGGAAGGGCATTCTAGCTCAACTAGATAATTGTTTTGTCCACAAATTTACCCAGGTGTTAATTTGAATCATATGCTGACTTGTGAGAAACACTGCCAAAATACAACCACAAACAATAAAAATTACAAACTTGTCCAATACTCCTTAACAGGAGAATACACCAGTCCAATGTGATGCAATTAAACGTATTCAAAACAGGAAGAGGTAGCAATGAATTAAAACTGTAGAATTGTTGCTGGATTTCTGAAGCTAACTCCTATTGATAAAAGCAGTTATTTGGCAGACATTGCACTCAATGATATAGAAAGAAATAGCAGCTAAATAATGAAAGATCAAAAGCATCTACAAAAAAAGTTGGGGGGGGGAGGGGGCAAATACACTCTTTGGAATTTCCTTCCAAGATTGGCGAGGTTTCCACACTCCTTTTCTTCTGTTAGCAAAAGAAACATTACTTTTCCATCAAACTTTTGTCTACTGAGAAGTCTGCAGAGAATTTTAACAGGATGTGTTGTTTCCTTTTTTTTCTTTAAAACTTCTTTCTCTTCCTCTTCCTCTTCCCCTTTTTCTATTTTTCTTTTGCTGTTTGTTTTTAAATTGCTTCATGCTTAACTATCTTTTTATGTTGTTTTATGTTGCATAGAATTTCCAGTAGTTTTAATATCTATTCGTTTCCCTGCCATTTTATCAGTTGCCTTGGGTCCCTGAACTAGGAGAATGTTGGGATGTAAATGAATTCCAATTAAAGAAATAAGTTAAATAAGATTACCTTAACAGATTGGAGACCTGATCTAAAACAAACCCTATTGCTATTTCTAACTAAAAGTAGATTTACTGAATAAATTGCAGAAGGGTAATCCAAAACATATGTAAATTCCATCAAGTCAATGGATTTACAGTAGTGTACTCTAGTTGGGTCTATCAATAGGATACTGTCCGGTGAACTGTTCTGAACAATGGCTCTCTCTATACCCAAACTGGTGGGAAGCATAAGGCCCATAGGATAGGGCACCCCAGAATACACATACACTAAAATAAACAGGACCTACAACCAAACAAAGACTCCAGGGTAGGAAACAAAACCAGCCTAATTCAGAGAGCCAAAAGAAAAGTGGCTCAAGTGGTTAAGACATTGAACTTTAAGACTGGAAGGTTGGAGTTCGATACCTGAGTACTGCAGGACAGAATGAGCTCCCATCATCTGTCCCAGCTCCTGCCAACCTAGCAGTTCTAAAGCAAGAAATTGCAAGTACTGTACTGTAGATAAATAGGGATCACTTCGGTGGGAAGGTAAACAGTGTTTCATTTCCCTTGGTGTTTAGTCATGCCTGCCACATGTCCACGGAAACGTCTGCAGACGGTGCTGGGTCTTTGGCTATAAACAGAGATTGGCACTGAACCCTAGAGTCAGATACGACTGGCTTTTGAGCAAGGGCGACCTTTACCTTTACCTTACAAAACCTCTGCCCTTCCTAGAAAAAGCAAGAGTGGGGCCAGGTAAAAAACCTCTCGACTGCTTGGCAAAGCTAGTGCACCAATTCCTCCCTTACCTACATGTAAATACTGCTGCTGAGGCGCCACCAGATAGATGGTACAGTATCTGTAAGTTGGTGAAAAGTGATATTCCAAACATTATATTTCTTTAAAAATACAGATTAACAAATACAGTTAGGTTAATAAATCATAGGTGTCATCAATAACACCTCCTTAAATTATTTTTATGGATACTCTTGCTATCCACTCCAGCAGCCAGTTTCTTATTGTTGTCTTCTAGCTGCCGCCTCCACCTCCTCCAGAGTTGCAAAAATAGATGCATAGCAGTTGAACTTCTCATTTCAAGCAGTGGGACAGCTTGTGCTGGTGCTGCCATGGGACAGAAAGCAAACCTACTAAATGTTTTGCAAGTCATTCTGCAGCTCTTTAAGTGTCTAGGCCACTTACCCCATGCAGGTGGTAACAAAACATTCCTAGCCTCCCTCTCAAGCTTACCCCCCCCCCCCCAAATTCTCTTTTTTTATTCTCCCAAAATCATGTACTTGCAGGGACTCGAGTACAATGATCAGATAATCATGAATAATGTCTGTGGATTAATGTAAATTGTTCATATGACCAAAAATTAAATATCAAAATGAAAATGAAGGCTATAACATAACAAATGTAGGTAAGACGGGGTGATTTTTCAGAAAAGTCAATGTACTTTGCCCCATTGCAGCTCCTGCCAACCTAGCAGTTCGAAAGCAACAAATTGCAAGTAGATAAATACTTGCAATTTCGGTGGGAAGGTAAATCGCATTCCGTGCACTCCAGTGTCTAGGCATGCCTGCCATATGTCTATGGAAATGTCTGCAAAATGCAGACAGCGGTAGATCTTTGACTATAAACAGAAATGAGCACTGAACCTTAGAGTTGTATACGACTATCTTTCGAGCAAGGCCGACCTTTACAGGAATAAGAGATTCCCAATATTATAACAGAACTCTAATATCCTCAAATTATGGAGTGTGAATGCTGTTGTGTATTTACATATCAGATTGCTAAATTTATTTTTTGGGACAACTACACAATCAAAGATATTTTTACCAGAAGTATGACAACATGACTATGTGTCTGTTTGTCCTTCTATGTCTGTAGCTATGAGACAGATAGACAGAAATGAGTAAAAACTTCTTTCTGAATGATGTATCCCACAAATCCCCACCTAGTAAGTGGCCTTATTGCAGAAATCTGGAAGCTGTAATAAAAAAATAATAACTTTTCCAGTATCTAGTATGTTTGTATGCTGAGATCATTCTGAAAAGCTTGCCTTTGCTTCCTCACAAATGGCAACAAACAAATAATATTTTACAATTGTTTGATAATAGAATCGTGGCTCTATAGCTGTTAAGAATTTCTGGCAACAGAAGGACTTTGCTGTGTATTTTGACATGACAGCTCACCATCTGCTTGGCTGTAACTACATGAACATGTATGAGGAATTTAAACATAATGGAAACTAGCTGAACAATCATGACCAATTCTGAAAAGATCCAGCTTGGAAAGGATGAATCTAAACTGCAAAACAGAACTGCATAATAATTCTAGCAAGGTAGAAAGGATGCTTTATGCAAAATTACATTCTCTGCCTGTGAAATAATTGAGCACTAATAATTAGCTTATCAGGCATCTCCTTGAAAAATTACAGTGAGGGTCATTTGCCATTGAAATGAATTTATAAAAATCTTACAATAATTCTAACATTGAAATGATTCATTCCTTGCTGTTTAATTGACACTGGGTTATGTAGCAGTTTATTATTATTATTATTTAGTTTATGTACTAAACAGCGTTCTGTGCACTACGGTGTCGAGGCATGTCTGCCACGTGTCCACGGAAACATCTGCAGATACAGATAGCACTGGCTCTTTGGCTATAAACAGAGATGAGCACTGAACCCTAGAGTCAGATACGACTAGCTTCTGAGCAAGGGTGACCTTTACCTATGTAGTAGTGAAGAATAAATTCACATCAAAAAGCTGATGTCTATCACTTTCACTCTATTCCATCTTATTTTAATGTTATGTATTTAATGTATACTCTTCTTCCCAAATTGTTCTCGCACCCAATACCTTCACAAACTTTATTCTCTAATGGAGCTCACACAGGAAACTCACTTTCCTAAAAAGGTGTGAAATAGGAAGTGTTGTCTAGAAACATAAAACAAAATTAGTAAAAGGTCCTGTAGGAAGGTTTATCTGCCCCCTTTTACCTCTTACACTTGTAAATGTTTTCTCAGAAGACATTTTCTTCCTACTGGATGCACATATTCATTTCCTAGTGAATCTGAAATGTCACAGTCTTTCTTCAGGACCTCAGAAGACTGGCAATGCTAACAGTGCTACGAGGTTTTCTTTATTCTTATCAGAACACCACACAATTTAAAACTGTGGATGTACTGTACTGTATATGAAATATAGGTAGAATCCAAACAAATCAAAATGTTAAAATGATTAGATTATTCTGACCAGAAGGGGGCTACTTCAATACATTATCTCAGCTATTTTAGTGCTAAAAATGCAAATCCACTACATTTGGTACTGAAGTGGCTCTTCTTCTTCTGTGTCTAGGCCAGATATGAAACTGCCAAAATGAAGCCACCTTTTGTTGAGTTTTGAGGGTCCCCTGGACAACGAGAACAAATAGGTCAATCTTAGAAGAAATCAACCCTGACTGCTCATTAGAAGGTCAAATAGTAAAGATGAAGCTGAAATACTTTGGACATTAAATGAGAAGAAAGGATTCACTTGAGAAGGCCTTGATGCTGGGAAATGTAGAGGGCAAAACAAGAAGGGTGCGGCCAAAGATGAGATGGCTGGATGGCATTGTAGACGCAGTGGACACAAAGCTGAGTGGACTGAGGAGGATGGTGGAGGACAGGGGTGCCTGGAGAGCAATGGCCCATAGGGTCGCAAAGGGTCGGAATCGATTGTGTGACTGAACTACAACAACAATTCTGTAGTTCTCTTCACCTGACCTAGTGCGTAAAAGCAGAAAGGAAGCCAGAAGCCAATGTCCAGTGGATGATTTGATATTATAGTTTTAATTACAGACTCTGTGGGGAAATACTTCTTTTGTGGATTCCAAGTCTCTCACAATTCAGCTCCGATAAGCCTTGGTCTCAGTATTATGAAAGGAGTGGAAAAACCCTCTCCCTATCTACTTTCTCCTTGTCATGTATAACCATATATACTGTATTTTTCAGACCATAAGACGCACTTTTTTCACCCAAAAGTGTGTGGGGGAATGAGGGTGCGTCTTATAGTCCGAATGCTGCCACCCCGCCCACCTCCCAGCAACGCCGGCAACGCTTTCCATGCGCCTTGCCCGGGGCCGAAGGCGCACGATAAGCGTGGAGGTGAAAGCGTGCCGATGGTTAGGGGCTGACCCGCCAGCAGTACCTGGCTGCAGAAGACCAGCTGACCTGCCAGCAGGTCCCACAGCGCTTCCTGTGCGCCTCGCCTGGATGGCGAGAGCCTGACCTGCAAGCAGCTCCCAGAGGCAGAAGACCAACCAACCTGCCAGCAGCGGCCGCAGCTGCCTCGTCCTTTCGGCCATGCTGCTCTGGGATTCCCCATCCTCGCCTCCGGGACGAGGCTCTTCCTGAGCCCAGTGTCCCAGAGCAGCATGGCTGAAAGGACCTCACCATCCATCCGCTCAGGAAGAGCCTCGTTGTCCCGGAGGCAAGGAGTAGTAGTCCCAGAGCAGCATGGCCAAAATGACGAGGCAGCTGAGGCCGCTGCTGGCAGGTCGGGGTCTCACCATCCAGGCGAGGCACACGGGAAGCGCTGCAGGAACTGCTGGTCAACTGGTCTTCTGCAGCCAGGCGCTGCTGGTGGGTCAGCCCCTCACCGTCTGGGCGCACTTTCCCTTCCGTGCTTCCCATGCGCCTTCGGCCCCGGGCCAAGTGAGCTACAGCGCCGGCTCCCTATTTGGTTCAGAATATATTTTTCTTGTTTTCCTGCTCTAAAACTGGGTGTGTCTTATGGTCAGGTGTGTCTTATGGTCCGAAAAATACGGTACCTCTAGCATGTCCTCACCTCTGCTCCAAAGCCTCAAAAGGTGATGCACAAGATCTTAAACTCAGCTGCAGATCTGAGTGTCCCAAGCAGAATTTGTTATTGTTGTTCAGTCACATAGTCAAAAACCCTTTGCGGCCCCATGGACCATCAAACGCCAGACACCCCTATCCTCCACCACCCTCTTCAACCAGCCTAGCTTTGTGCTCATTGCATCAACAATACCATCTAGCCATCACATTTTTTACTGCCCCCTTCTTCTTTTGCCCTTGACCTTTCCCAACATCAAGGCTTTCTCAAGTGAATCCTCTCTTCTCATTTGATGTCCAAAGTACTTGAGCTTCATCTTTACTATTTGATCTTCCAAGGAGCAGTTGGGGTTTTCTTTTAAGATTGACCTATTGCCTTCTGGTAAATACTAATAATACTAATAATACTAATAATACTAATAATAATAATTTCGTGTCAGAGATTACTTTGAGTTGAAAGGATTTTTAGGGGACGCCTGAACGAGGCTCCTTTCATGTCCCCAAGTGCAGCTCTCAGGTATCGAAACCCAACCTTCCAGTCTCCAGCTAAGTGCCACTGATGAGTGTCACTGAGCCACTGTATACCTTCTGGTGAATTCTATCCTAGCAGACATAGCTGGCAGTGGCAACTAAGAGCTGCTATTTAAACTTCCCAAATGAGTGAATCCTGTTGCTTAGCTTAATAAGTTGCACTGAAATAGGCTCCCTGAATTAATGGAGATTTGGTGACTAAACTCTTCCATAAGTTCCACTAATACAAACAGGCCTATTCTTGTTGAGACTTGCTACACTCAGCCAATACAATACATCCAAATTATCATTGTTCCGGGCCATTGTACCAATTAAAAATGGCGGCCCAGAACCAAGCGTAAGCTCCGCTGGGCTCTTTGAAACTGTCTTAGTCCGTGATGGCAAACGTTTGCACTCCAGCTGTTCCTGGACTTCAATTCCCAGAAGCCCAAATCTCTGCAAACCCACATGAATGGGTTTACTGCACATACGCGCAGTAAACCCATTCGTGTGGATTCACAGAGACTTGGGCTTCTGGGAATTGAAGCCCAAGAACAGCTGGAGTACCAAGGTTCACCATCACTTGTCTAAGTGTACTGATGCCAGCTTTGCATGTGCAGGTGGAGCTCAATCAGATTCCTAAGCAAGAGTACATATCCAGGAATACCTCAGGGATCTCTGCCTCTCAAATCCTTGTATGCTGTATTATTCTATCAGGGAAACAAAAGAAACAAGCAGTATAAATGAAAATGATCTTCTCTAATAAATGCAAGTATAATATAATATACTTCAAGAAAAAACACATTTTACAAATAGATAAGCATGAAATATTTTGAGGTAAATGAGCCATTGTGGTGACTCCAAAAATACCGTTCACATCAGTCTTTTAGGATCAATTTTTTCTAAATGAACTAAAGGCTTGAGTTGCTCAGCAAAACTCCTCATGTCATCAGAAACCATGTCCTGTCCTGCAGGTGCAACAATGCTGAGCTCCACAAGGTAGGAAAGAGACAAGGGCTCAATGTTATCAGTATTTCCTGAGATCAAGATGCGGAAGATCTTGTACACCACAATCTTCATAATGCCTTTGCGGAACACATGCCCCTTGGCTACAAATTCATGGTCCATGCGGAAGCCCATCTCCACCAAGAAGTCTGTCAGGTTCTCAGAAGTAGCAATATCAACACAGTTGCGTACCAAGGCATGACGGTTTTTGTCCCCCATTTCAGGCTGCCCAAGATAGCGTAAATGCCAAGGAGCACCAGGCTTGTTAATGGAGCGTCGTGTGCGGAGAACAAATGGACTGGCCTGTTGCCCCTTCAGAAGAAACACCATCTCATGATCCAAAAAAGTCTCAGGCTCCATATTATCACAAAGACCACGAAGTCGATGCAAAAGACTCTCCAAGCTTTGGTCCAAAACACTCCCTGGAAGAGAAAGGGAGAGTGGTGATAACATTTTAACAGGTAACCATTACCAATAACTGCTTGAACCGTCCTAGTAATATTCTTGCTAGCTAAACAGTACAATGCTAGAAAACCTCCCTAAGCAGAGAATGCTCAAAGAGCCAAAACTCTTTCTTATTAAAGAAACACTATTTCTCTTTGCGCAGAATCCTATGCACACATTACATTTTATTGTGTATATCCAAAAAACACACAAAGAATGTGTTTGCTAACAAACCTCTTATACAGGTGCATTCCAAAAACCAAGGATCAACTGGGCTTGCTGTTGTTATTATGAGCCAACAGAGTTAGAGTCCACTGAGAACATATTATTCTTTACTTATTCATTTATTCTTTTAAATAAATTTAATAATGAAATATCTCCTAATGTTGTGTACACAAAAGAAAAACAATTCAAAATAGTAACAGTACAAAACAACAACCCTCACAAAGATGTTTATTAAAGTCCAGCAGTTAGGTAAAGAAAAAGCCACAGAAAACAACTGGGTCTTCAGAACCTTTCTGATCACTAATGAAAAAGAGCATGATGAAATCTTATTCCACAGGTGCTGAGACACCTTCAAAGACCATCTTGTACTAATCAATCTAACCATGCTTGGTGATTGGCTCATAAGAAGGATCTCTACTGGTAATCTCACATATTTTGTCAAAAAGTTGGCTTGGCAATTCTTAGATCTAAAACAAAAACAGATCTAAACTTTCCCACTCACACACAGTTAATTAAACTGTCTTTTTAAGTGTTCTGCAGAGGAAAGGCACCTGCAGTAGGAAAAAAAACCCAGAAGCACCTATTGTACAAAAGTATCTAATATTCTTCTTCCAAAATGTCACACCACGTGAACCAGATGTAAGAGGGACATGCTAATCTTTGCTACTCACCTTGAAGTAAATATTCCATCATGTTAATTGTTCCGCCAGTGACAGGCATCATAGTAACAGGAGGAGCTTCCATGGTATTATCTTTCCTACAATAAAAGCAAAATCACTAAATAAATCTGGTCATTCAGGGACAGTCATGAAATAAATCATTAATTCTAAAGTGCAAGGATTCAAGCCAATCATAGTTGTTAGCAGAACAAAATTCAAAGGAACACTCTGCCTATGTTCAATTTGAACTTTGGTATCTGGAGGACAACATTTTCCCTACAATTCTCTTTGGGCTTTCACATCATTAAGAGAAGTCCCTCCTCATCCTTTATTTCAAATCAAATCAAATCTTTATTGGTCCAAGACCAGCACAGAACAGCAAAGGGAACAGAAGTTAAAATGTGGGTACTTAAAATATATCAAGAGACAAAAGTTAAATTGAGGGTGCTTAAAAAGGAGCGTTTCTGCTCAGTTAAGTAGTAGTAAAATTAGTACATAAATCAATAGTTACAGCTATCACTAAGCCGACGCACGGGCCGGATGAATCGCAGTAAACCCATTTGTGTGGATTCACAGGGTGCTTGGGCTTCTGGGAATTGAAGTCCAAGAACATCTGGAGTGCCAAGGTTCGCCATCACGGAGTTAGGCTATTCTGGTGTATACCAGGAAAGTGGGCCAAAAGGGGCGCCCTTATTTCACGCTGTCAAGGCGCTCTTTCCCTCCAGGTGGGCCTGGGAAGGGGCACAAAGGTGAGACGAACGTGGCGGACAAGCTGGTGGCTAAAAGCTCCGGGCTCCGTCCTCAAAACAAGGCCCCCCTCTCTCTGGGCCACCTCAGGAAGGGAAGCGGGCAGGCGCGGCCTGCGAAGAGAAGGTCGAGCTGAAAACCCGCGAGAGAGAAACCAAAGAAAGGAGGCGGAACACATTTTACCTGCGGCTGCTTCCCGTTTCACCTACTCAGCCCCTGCCCCCTTCCGGGCATGAACTCCACTTCCGGTGGCCGGCCGCGAAGGGAGCATGACACGCACGCGCATGCGCCGTTCTTGATTCGGTGCCCGACGCCATATGTGGTCCGATGCAGCCGCAGCAGCAGGGAAGGTTCCGACCTGTCGTTGGACGAGCGAGGCAATAATAATAATAATAATAATAATAATAATAATAATAATAATAATAATAATAATAATAATAATAATAATAATAATAATAATAATAATAATAAAAAGATCTCCGCCGCAAGAGAAGATTGTGTTGGCACATGATGCTGTCACTTTGTGGCGGGCAAAAAGTTCTGGAGGCATGATGCCTAAAGGCTGACTTGTCTGTCCATCATCTTCGACGACGATGGCTCAGTGGTTAAGAAGCTCGACTCGTTAGTTGAAAGGCTGGCAAGTCGGCAGTTCGAGACCCGGGTACTACATGACGGGTTCAGCACCCGTCTTTGTCCCAGCTCTTGGGACATGAAAGGAGCCTCATTTGGGCGTTCCCTGAGCGGAGTTTCTTCCGCAAAAATTCTTTCGACCCAGAATAATTTCTGACACGAAATCATCATCATCATCATCATGCACCAATGAACTTTACACAGGGAGCACACCCAGAATATGAGTAAAATCCGATGCGATCTGTCTCCTTACCGTGCTTCGGATTTTACTTGTATTCTTCCTTGTGTGCATTTGGACCAAAAACTTTTTTAAAAAACCTTTTTTTAAAAAAAGAATCGAGATAAAATACAACATATAAAACCATTGTTTTGACTAGCTTCTTTACAAGGACTAGTTAGTGAGACCACGGCCACAGAGTTTGATTGACCCGTTTCGTTTCGTTAAAATCAGTACGCAAAAATGTGCTTTTGGATTATGAGGAAGGGAAGTAAGCCAGGAATGAAATGCAGTGGGTGTGACTAACCTAAATCTTCATTCACTTTTAACAAACTTGAAACAAACCTGTTAAAATTTCTGATCATATCAATTTCTCTTTCTCTTTTATCTCAAGCTTTTGTATAAGGCTGGGAAGTGTGCTGAGGTGAGTGGGATTTTGGGGTGTGGGGGAGGATTTGCAAACAATTCAGATCTTATTGTCCCACTTTCATTGTGCAACTATACAAGTGACACTCGGAAAATTAGAATATTGTGCAAATGTTCATTCATTTCACTTAAAAAGTGAAACAAATATAAGAGATAGACTCACTACATGCGAAGCGAGATATGCCATGTCTTAATTCGTTATGATTGTGATAATCAAGGCGTACAGCATCATACCTGTCAACCTTCCCGGATTGGCCGGGATTTCCCGGTTTTCAGCGCCGATTTGCGTCATTTCCCACCCCGCGCTACCGAAACCCCGGAATTTGGCAGTGGGGGAAAGGAGGTACTGCACAGAAGGTACTGCGTAGAAGGCTACGCACGCATAGAAGGCGACCTGCGCAGAACCGTTCTGCACAGGTCCCGGATTTGCCGGAGCCGCGGTTGACAGGTATGTACAGCGTACATGAGATTGGGGTTTTCATATCTGTAAACTATAAGTATCAGTATTATAACAAAGTAAGGCTTGAACTATCTCACTTTGCATGTAGAGTCTATCTCATATATTTGTTTCACCTTTTAAGTTGCATTACTGAACTGAATGAACATTTTCACGATATTCTAATTTTCTGAGTTTCACCTGTATACTCCAACAAAGAACTGATGAATTCTCTCTCACAGGAGATAATTCTTGACAAACGATCCTTCATTCAGAGCCTGCTTGTCATCCATGATAACATGGAGGCCCTGAAAATAAAGTTACCAAAGTGGCCTTGAGCTCCCTTACATAGAGCAAACAAAAGAGCCTTCCCTGCAATTGACAGAGAATAAAATCTCTTCCATTTGTCCTGACACAGAATACTCTTTTCTAGGACAACATGGTCCTAGTAACAAGAGCTAGAGTTGTTTTGCAGATGGCAGGAACCAGCCAGTGCTCCTCAGTGCCGGTAGATCACTGCACTCTGAAATGTTAGTTAAGCTGTGCTGTGTTCCCTTTCTCACACACAATTACCAGTTCAGGGAGATGAAGATCAATATAAAGAAGCATGAGATAACTTGAATCTTGGCATGCTCTTGGAATTACATTGGCTTTGTTTTTCCTACCATGGGGCAGAATGAGACACCTGCATTAATTAGAAGATTTTGGGCATCTTCACACTCAAATAAAAAGAAATAAACACTGAAATAAAATGGTTAGCTTTTAAAGTGCTATAATATTTTGATTCCCCTCTCTTTATTTTAATTTTCCTTTGCCAATATGCTGAGACTGACTAACGTGGTGACTTCTTTGAAAGCTGAATCAACGGTTAGGTAAATGGATTTGAAAATGGGCCACCTCCATGCCTGTCTGAGGAAATGAGAAAATGGTGCCCTTCATACAGAAGCTGATGTGATGGCAGTTTTATTTTGACCAAATCCTGGAGAAGTCATGATTTTGGACAATTTGTAATCCTAAAATCACTTATCCCACTAACTGAGCATAGCTGCAAGTCGTTGCACTAGTGAAGGATTACAATGCACCACAACATCTGAGATAGCACACACATTTACAGGGTTCAAATATGCTGTGTGGGATATATATCTCTGACCTTCCACACAGAAGAACAGAAAGTGGCATAAGAGGCTGAAAAGTGAAGAGAAAGATGGCAGAGATCTATAGTTACTGTATTAAAATGCAATCAATGTTGGAGGAGTCTCTACTCAGCCTTGAAGCTTATGAATGATCTTGGGCAGGTCATTGCCCCTCAGCCTAAGCCCTGGAGGATTGTTTTGTAGTTAAAACTGGGAGGAGGAGAATCTCTAAAAGTTCATTGGAGGAGAAGTTTGCCCCAAGTAAACCATAAACAAATGTGAAATCATGAAAAAGGCATTTGAGGAGTTGATCAGTTAAGTCAAGCTGTTATCCTTATTCACAGAAGGGGAGGAGGAGGACCCTTTCTCTCCCCACCACTAATCAGTCAGATGGTGCTGTGGTGACTCAGTGGAAGCTTGCCTTGTTAGTTTGAAGGCTGGCAAGTCAGCAGTTCGAGACCCAGGTACTGCATGACGGATTGAGCGCCTGTCTGTGTCCCAGCTCTTGGGGACACAAAAGGAGCCTCATTTGGGTGTTCCCTGAGCAGAGTTTCTTCTGCAAAAATCCTTCCAACCCAGAATAATCTCTGCCACGAAATTATGATTAGCAGTCAGATAAAACGGGGAACACCCCTTTTTCACCAATGGAAGTAAAATGTTTTCCTCATCAACTGTAAAGCAGCTGTTCAGTTTTTACCCCTGACTCTGCCGCTGAGTCTCATCATTATTCCCAGGGGTTGTGGTGGTGTCTCAAAATGGGCTGGGTTGGGGTAATTGGCTTGATTTCAGTGTAGACCTGATCTGACCAGCCCACTCCAAATATTTAGCTATATAACTATGTAGGCAGCCTGTTAATTGTCATGATGATACAAGATTCCACATGTATAGAAACCTGTACACGCAAATAGTGTTTCCCAGATACTGTACTAAGATTATTTTCTTTTGTCACAGAATCCCTTTCCAAACAAGCTTGCTTATTTAGTTTTCAGTTAGGTCATAGGTTAACTCCAAAGAGTGCATACCTCTTGCAACAGAAGCACTGGAGCACACTGATTATGAAGCAATATGTGGGTCAAAGTGATCACATTGTCCCCTAGACATATTTGAATCTAACACATATTGGCTAGGTCAGCAGTAATCTTTTCAACGTACACAATCATGAGTTAACAGGTGACTGTTGGATAATCTTTGTAAAGTATTGCAGCTAGCATGTAGCCAAGGATTAAGGCTGAATACTTTAACACAGGGGTTCCCAACCTTTTCAAGCCAGGGGCCGGGTCATGCTTTCTCAGTCAGCTTCGAGGGCTGGATGACCGTTTTGCCCAGCCTGCATGACGGGAGTGGCCATTTTGTCCCAACTGCTTCAAAAGGGTGAAACAATCCTGGCAGGACCTTCAGCCAAATAAACTAATACCGGTAGCACATTAGCATAGGCTTAGTAATAGCTGCAACACTATTGAGCTATATACTAATTTTACTACTCCTTAACTCTGAGCAGTAATGCTCCTTTTTAAGCACTTTTGTCTCTTGATATATTCCAAGTACAGTGCTCCCATTTTAACTTCTGTTCCCTTTATTTTTCTATGCTGGTTTTGGACTGTAATAAAGATTTGATTTGATTCAAAGGGGTGGTCATTTTGTTTCTCGAATGCCCTTGGAGGGGGTGGGGTCACATGAAATGGTGCCATGGGCCAGATATGGCCCACAGGCCTTAGGTTGGGAACCCATGCATTAACATGAAAGCCTCCTCAATTCCCCAATTCTTTTCTCTTACTTCAACTAGTGAACAAATGCAGAGGGTGCCAAAATGTGTACACATTTTAAGAGATGTTATCTATGTCTTTTCTAATTTGAATTGAATTATGGTAGTAACGTGTAGTATAACATTCACTCAAATGAGTTCTCTTTGATAAGAAGATTGATACTAATAAGCGTGAGAAAGATGCTGGATAGAGTTGGTGCGAGGAAATATTCACAATAGTGTTTACTCACAAATCTCACCCAATGAAACCAATGTAAAGGTCATAATTGGGGAATCAATGAGACTGTGGTAATGAATATCACTGGCAGACGCTTATTAGTATCAGTAATTGCAGGATGTACGGGTGTGTTCAAGGAGCCATAATAGAACAAAGCTGAGTTGAAGCTGAGAAGAAAGTAATGGCAGCAGATAGCAACCAGGAAGAAGTAGCAGAGTAGAGTACAAGAACAATTTGATATTAAGAGAAGACTGGGACAGGCAATAAAACTGAGACCATAGCTGAAGGTGCAGATGATGTCAAAGTAAGGTCATTACTGTGGATAAGAGTTATGGGGGCGGGGGAAATAGCTGGCAGCCCTAATTCAGCACAAACATGCACAGAAAGATTTTAACCCAGAGTTTTTAGATTTAAAACTTCAAAATCCCCAGACCAGAATAGATGAATTTGCCTGTTTCTCCCGCAATAAAGATTTTAGGTCTTTAAAATTCTTTCCATTCTAAAGATGAACGTTTAATTTGCATGAGTATTGTGAGCTGTATATTTACATCCAGGAAGTAATATTTCTAGGCTTTTAATTTCATTGGGCGAGTGTTTTTCTGGTTTTGGCAATGCTAAGAAATACAGTAATACCACAGTGAATCAGAGATGTTGGAAGGAGAGATCAGCATTAGTGTGGCCAAGGCAGGTGGGCCTTCAGCCAGACCTGGCGCTGCACAGTTAACTGGATGTCAGTCAACATGAGCCCTGAAACAGTAGAAGAGCAACAGGGCCATTTGCAATTTTATGAGTACAGGACATGATAAGAACATAAGAACAGCCTTGCTGGAACAGGCCACAGCCCATCCAGTCCAGCATTCTGTCTCACACAGTGGCTCACTATTTGCTTCAGGGTATTATTCCCAAGCAGATGCCTTCACCTGCTTAGGATTCCCTGGAAATGGCATTGAGAGATATCCTGCCTATCTCTCCAACCCGGAGGTTGTCCTTAGGTATCCATAATTATAGCCATTGATACCCTTGTCCTCCATGAACTTGTCTAATCCTTTCTTGAAGCTGTCAAGACTGACAGCTGTCACCACTTCTTCTGGCAGGGAGTTCCATAGACCAGTGATCCTCTGGGTGAAAAAGTACTTTCTCTTATTTGTTTGAGAACTAGTACCCAAAAGTTTCATGGAGTGTCCCCTAGTTCTAGTGTTATGCAATAGGGAAAACAGTTTTTCCTTACCTAGTTTGTCCACACCGTGCATGATTTTATAAACTTCAATCAGGTCACCTCTTAGACGCCGTCGTTCAAGAGTGAAGAGGCCCAACCATTGCAGCCTCAGATGGTAAGGAAGGTGTTCCAGTCCCCTAATCATTCTGGTTGCCCTCCTCTGCACTTTTTCCAGCTCCATAATATCCTTCTGGAGGTATGGCAACCAGAACTGTACACAGTATTCCAGATGGGGCCTCACCATAGATTTATAAAGAGGCAAAATGACACTTGCTGACATATTTTCTATACCCTTCCTAATGATCCCTAGCACTGAGTTTGCTTTTTTCACTGCTGAGGCACACTGGGTTGACACCTTCATTGAGTTGTCCACCAGGACACCAAGGTCCCTTTCCTAATTTGTCGCAGAGAGTTCAGACCCCATCAGTTTATAAATGTATTTGGTGTTGTTGTTTTTTGCCCCAACGTGCATCACTCTGCACTTACTAGTGTTGAAGCTCATTTGCCACTGTTTTGCCCACTCCCACAGTATCAAGCGATCCCTCTGGAGGTCCTCACATGATATTCCTAGAAATGACCTGCACTGAGTTCAGACTAGCAGCAGCTGGTTCAAGTGACATAAAAATGTATTGGGCTTTTCTCTTATCTACAATTCACCAGCTGCATTTTTTCTTCATGCATGGAATGTTCTCTGCCTCTCCCCACTGCTGTCCTCCACTGATAAAAATGGGGCATCTTTAAATTGTTTATAAAATTTATGACAAATGCAGGAAGGTGATACCTTTATTGGATCACTAAAAAAAAATTTTATTATGCAAGCGTTTGTGATTCAAGATCACTTTATCAGGCAAACAGGCCTGCATCAGGAAGTCCCATTCATGGCATGATGGTTCTGCCACGCAGTGATGGCTAACCTTGGCACTCCAGGTGTTCTTGGACTTCAATTACCAGAAGCCCACATCATTACTCCTGCTGACCAGGGCTTCTGGGAATTGAAATTCAATAACATTTGGAGTGCCAAGGTTAGCCATCACTGTGCCAGGCGCTCTTCTTAGAAATAAGTGTGTGTGCGCGCGCGTGGAAGACACCTTCCCCAAGCCAGGTGTTTGCTTACTGCTATCACATGCCCTTTGAAGCTGTAGCTTCCTTTTGTGGCCAGACAAAGGCAATGCAAAACTCCAGGGGCCTTCCATCATGGAGCTGAGGGTGTAATTTGGTTTATATACTAGGTGCGCCAATTGTAGCCAAATCAAAGTCAATTAAAAATATTACCTATTGATTAGAAGTTTCTTCAATTTGTGGTGCTGCTGTGATGTTAAAAGTTCCATGCAGTTCTTGATTGTGTTGCCAGGTGGCTATTTGCAGTATCCAGTAGTTTGCCTACAAAATTTATAGTATCTTCTGCAACTAAAAAACCCCTTGCCTTAAATGCAGGTTCACAAAGCACCCACTATGAGCATCCATTTAGGCTGGGTGGGAAGAAGACTCCCAGGCAATGGTAGATTTCAGAGCCCAGTACCAATCTATCTGTGTCTGCCATGGCAACATGGCATTTGAAACAAGTCTGCTAGTGTTCAGTACTAGTAAAATGATGCTTCATATATGTTCTAGGTCAGTGGTGGCGAACCTATGGCAACACTCGGGCACACATGCCATCACCGCAGCATAGTTCACTCCGCCCCTCTGCCCAGCATCCCAGTGGGAGCGCTTCCTCCCTCCACCCCACCCCCCAGCACAGAGTTCACCCCGCTCCTCTGCGATGTGGATGGCAGCCTGTTGAGTTTGGGCACTCAGTCTCTAAAAGGTTCACCATCACTGATCTAGGTCATCGGTTCCCTGTCCCTGCTCTCCCAGGAATGGAGACTATTATTCAGTTACATGATAGGTACATGCAAAGTAAGTCTAATGTTGATTGAAGTTTATGTGCAGTGAACAATTCAGATCTCAGCTTGTGTTACTGCTAGTAGTAACTGCTTTGTGCTTCCACATGACCCTCTTGGTGGTGTTGGCTCGCAACCTCCATGATCCATAACTTGCATAGCTAATGGATGTGTATCATTGGACTTCAGGGAGAGGTTGGAAACAGCCTACTCTTGTTGTAGTCAATGCTTAAAGACAGAGGGCATACATAGTGTAAGGTTGTGGATTGAGTAATGGGCTCAGGAAACCTTGGTTCGATTCTCCACATGGCCACAAAAATTCACTGGTGCCCCATTCAAGTACTAACCAGGCCCGAACCTGCTTAGCTTCCGAGATCAGATGAGATCGGGCGTGTTCAGGGTGGTATGGCCTCCTCTTCGCTTTCTTATTCTTTGTATAGGATTCCAGGTTTTATTACTTTAGTCAGCTTTTGTTTAAGAGTGATGAGGAGACCAATAGGCCAAAATGAGATAGGAGGGGAAATAGGAAGAAGACTGGCTCATACTGGCGAGGGAACATCTACGGCAGCCCCTACTCAAGCAGAACTAGCTCTGGGCAATCAACATAAGGTTATCTGAAAAGGCTGTTATGCATATAAGATAAATAATATTGCAGTCCAGCCCTAACACTGGAATACAATGGGGAAGAAATGTTGTGTTACTCAAACAGAATATCCAATTAGACAAACCCTAATCTATTTGAACAAGGTGCATTTTCCTGTGGCAAAAATCTAGCTCAGGGGTGGCCAAACCTTTCAGGCAGAGGGCCGGCCATGTGATTGAGCAGGCTGGTCATGTGGTTCTTCCCATTAGAAGTGGAAGTAAAACACACCCACGCAAAACACTGCTGTAAATGCACCCGTGGCTGTTGTAAACATGTTTATGACAGCTGTGGGTCATTTACGACAGTGTTTTGCACATGTGCGGGCGCATTTTACTTTTGCTTCCGGTAGTGGCAGGGGTGGGCTGGGCCAGATGATTTGATGCCGTAGGCCGTATGTGGCCTGCAGATCATAGTTTGGGCACCCCCCGGGTCTAGCTTCTTGTTACAAAAAAAAGCAGCTTGATATGGCGCTGATATCGTCCAGAGTAAAGTGATAAACAGTACTTTGAAAAACAAAAAGACAACTTTATTTTTTAACTGGTAGCAAAATCACAACATTGGTACAGTCAGAGTAAATACAATTTTTTTAAAAAATAACTTATATGGAGTGAAAGTTAGTCAAGGTGGCTAAACCAGCTTGGTTCAGACACCTTAATTCCACAGGATGCCAGAGTACTGAAGGGAGAGAGATACTGGGAGTGAAGACATAGGAATGGGGGAGCAAGTCCTAGAGAAAAAAGAACAGCAAGTTTCAAAAGATCTGGCAAGGAAGAGCCATTTCACAGAGACTAGCATAAAAGGGAAATGGCACAGGACAGGGCAGAAGCAGGAGGATGACGACTATGTGCTCTCCCCTTTCCCCATTACCTTCCAACAGCCAAAACATAAAAGTGGATAGTTTCATCATCTTCCCCCCCTTCTATAAAAGAACCACCAAAAACATGAAGAAAACAGAACAGTATTTACTAACTATGCACCCCCAGTTTCATGATGTTTAAGAGGGAAATGGTCAATATATCACAGCTTGCAAATCCAAAGAATAAAATGATGTGGGGAAAAGAGGAAGGGAGAAATCAAAGCTAGCTCGAAGAAGGAGTTGAGGCCAGCTCAGCTCAGTACAATCATGCAACAAGCTAGGATTTGAATTTCACAGTGCATTTGTCACCAGGATGTGCAAATATTGTGCCAAAACAAACAGGCAATTATGCCAGGCTGCGGTAGAAGAAGGGTGTCTAGACACGAACGGGTTTACTGTGATTCATCCGGCCCGTGCTGCCCTCGTCATGCCCGGAAGTGGAAGTAAAATGTGCCCGTCAGCAGCACTGGTGGTGGTGGTGGTTCCTGCTCCCCTGACGGGCAGGAGGAGGCAGCAGCAGCATGGAAAATGTAGGGAGATCACTATGTTTACATTCTGTTGGGTTTTTGTAATGCATCCCTATGGAGATGCATCGATTTACGTAAAAAAATTGAGTTACATTAATTGCTACAGAACAGACTTTTTACGTAAATCGGGGTTTTACTGTATACCAATTATTTGGCTCACAAGATGCTATTGCTGTGGCTAAACTAACTATGGGATCTCAACTTTTTAAAAAATAAATACACGCTGCTCACTTTTGGATAACTATCAAAGGAAATTTCCAGTAAAACCATTTCATGTGTAACCAGGTCAGCAATACTGCCCTGTCCAAGCCCCAGAACAAAGGAAAGCTCAAAGCATACCTGTCAACCTTCCCGGATTGGCCGGGATTTCCCGATTTTCGGCGCCGATTTGCGCCATTTCCCGCCCACAGCTGCCAAAACCCCAGAATTGGCAGTGGGGGGAGAAGAGGTACTGCGCATCCCTTCTGCGCAAGTCATGTTCTAAGCATGAGTAGAACGCGACTTGCGCAGAACCGTTGTGCTCAGGTCCCAGATTGTCTGGAGCCGCGGTTGACAGGTATGGCTCAAAGGCCGGCACTGGCTTACAGTCCTTAACATCCCCATCTCTACCACCCGATCTGCAATTAAATGCTTTCCCTCTGAGTAATGGTTACATTGTGAAACAACTTGTAACACAAGTTCCTTGCTTGAAATGGAATCTTTCACAGATCTTGGAAATGTCTGGAGGGCTTTGAATTTTCACTGGAAGCCACATGCCTGGCTACTGTTCTAAACTAGTTATTGTTGAGGATCAGCTATAAAGTTTTATATCCGTGATGGATTTTTTTCTTGTTTTCCTTAAGGTCAATGCTTGGAATTTATCAAGGAATCAGATTTTAGTTTCTAGAATTTTTTTAAAAAAAGAAAAGCCAATATGCACAAAGCAACAGATAATAACACTCCAAGAATACAGCATTAAATAACAGTCACCTATAAACATCTCAGGAGATCTATGGCTGTGAACATAACTTCACACACCACCTTAGGACAAACTGGGCAACTTGTGGCTCTCCAGAAATTGGCAAACTCCAAGTCCCGTCATTTGTAGCCAGCATAACATTCAGGCTAAAATTCAACAACTGGAAGGCCAAAACTTTCCTAACTGAGCATTAAAAACAATTATTTATATATATATATATATATATATATATATATATATATATATATATATATATATATATATATATATATATATATATATATATATATATATATATATATATATATATATATATATATATATAGATATATATAGATATATATAGATATAGATAGATAGATAGATAGATAGATAGATAGATAGAGATAGAGATAGAGATAGAGATAGAGATAGAGATATATATAAAACAATTTCTTTGAGATAATGGATACTTATTTGCTTCTTGAAGTAGAAAGTGAGATAGTGATAAAAGAAAACTACTGTATACTGATAAATTAGTACAGTTAGATTTTTAAAAGCCACTTTTATGTCCACCCATAGACATCTATTATTGTTTTGCCAAAACAAGCAGAGCCAACTGAGAAAAACTTATGGTAGTTAAGTCTGTGGACTTGCAAAGGCACTGTGTGCACACATGTAAGTCTACCAAGACAATTTTCTACCAGGACAGATCCTCTTTCGGTATGAACAAACTTTAATTGAGAAGTTCAGGATCTATGTAGAAGGGGAGGGAGCTGAACATTATGTGGGGGGAAACCCTGGTCTTGAGACAGAAATGTGAATGCAGGGGAAAATACTGAACTTTATTGAATGCCTTCTTTAACACATCTCCACTCTTGAACTGCAGGATGGATGTCTACATAGTAATACTTCAGGCAAACACAAGGCTGAACCTCTTGGGCTTGACCTTCCATTTAGAATGGATGTAGTAGACCATTTAGAGGGCCTCCCATCTTCCATTTAGGAGACTATTTTGGTAATGAGTCTTAAGGCCTGTTCTGCACACAGGAGAATGAGGTGGTTGATTGTAATGGAAGAAGGCAGCACAAATTCTACACTGGCAATGAAGAGTCATATATTCAGATACTCTCCTCTTACATAAAAACCCATTGCAAGTACACAAAGGGAAGAAAATTGCTTTACTCCAAGTCCCTGCATGATATAGGATAGTGATGGCTAACCTTGGCACTACAGGTGTTCTTGGAAGGGCAAAATGGCCAAACCGGCCCCCAAAGCTGTCTGAGGGAACGTGAACCGGCCCCCGGCTTAAAAAAGTTGAGAACTCCTGGTCTATGACTTGTAGACAGCAAATCCACATACTTCAAGCTCTGTTTCATATTTCCATTTAGTTGACAATCTGGGCTCTTTGAGCTGTAGGGAATAGGACAGTATTGGCAAAAACTTAAAACTGAACATTTTGAAAGCAGCAATTTAGTTTGGTGGCGACTGCCAAATACAGTGCAATGCTTCTGGGATAGGATTAACTGGGTAAACACTATTGACCATGGGATGCCCAAGTATACTTGCAATGCCTTCCACTTTGGGGGGAGTCTCATTATAAGTAGGAAGATAAAAGGATATTCAAGTAAATGGGGCAAGTTGGATGCAAGACAAATTTTCTGTGAATGTGGAATTTTGCAATGAATAAAGAGGCACTTTTCAAAAGATGGAAAGCAGGTATAGTTTGACATCCCATTGCCCCAGTTCAGTGATGGCGAACCTTGGCACACCAGGTGTTCTTGGACTTCAATTCCCAGAAGCCCAAGTCTCTGTGAAACCACAGAATGGGAAACCACACGACTGGGTTTACTGTGTGTACACACAGTAAATCCATTCGTGTGGATTCACAGACTTGGGCTTCTGGGGAATTGAAGTCCAAGAACACCTGGTGTGCCAAGGTTCACCATCATGACCCTAGTTTAACAAATGAGGCACCATTTCATTCTAAATGAAGACCTGTGAACTAGGGATGTACCATTTGTGTATTTTGGACTTCAACTTCCAGAGTGCTGCATTCAAGACTTTTCCTCACACCCATAGATACCTACAGTATATGCATCTTGCCAGGAAAAAGGCCTAACTAGAAGACTTCATGACTAACTTCATTTTAAAAGCTGGTCGCAGCTTCTTCTTTTTTTAAAGAGGAAGCTAGGGAATGAAGGTAGGTGAAAGTCTGTCAGATGGAAGTCCTAGAAGGGAGAATTCTGGAAGCTGAAGTGCAAAACACTCCAAATGACTCATCCTAATATGCACAAGTTGTTTTCCTCAAGGAAAGTAACAATTTGTCTGTTTATACTAGAGATGAAGAACATATGCTCCTTCCTATCTTGGGAGGCCACAACTCCCATAATTTGTTATGCTGGTTAAGGCTGTTGGGAAGTGTAGTCCAACAACATTCACAAGGTCAAATATTATCTATCCCTGCAATATTCTTTATCTAGTATGGTTTACACTAGCTGTCATTTTTTCCATATTCATCTGTGAAATAATAAAATCAGTTGAAATCTAGACTTTTCCAATTGTGAAGCTAAGAAATGAGAAATGCTTTTCGTCATCAATTGCCATGCCATACAAGTGGTTTTAGATTCGTCTAATCACCAACAATCATTTCCCCAAGTCACTGCTACTTCCTCAGAGGCCAGAGACTGAGGAGCTGTTCAAACATTCAAAGTCCCACATTTGAAGTCCAACAGAAGGTAAAAGCTACAGAAAAAGACCAGTTGCTACATCTTGGCAGAACTATCTCTTTTGTTGAGATTCATGCCTTCACCTCAACTGTGAAGTGGTGACTTCATCACAAAGGATGCAGCCATTGGACTTCTAACGTGCATTGCACTAACACCAGTTTTGGAAGGAACCGGGGTGGGGAGGTAGCTGGAGTAGCCGCAACAACAACAACAAAAATGCTACCATAATTGGTTCTCATACACCTGCCAGGCCGATAAAAGGCATACCAGTTCTTCAGGAGTCTTCCAAGTATCCAGATATGAGCTGGTAGCCTTTGACTATTTTACTCACCATGGCAGGGCCAAGAATCCATATAGCAAGAGAGGAGGTCAGGCAGGACCAAAGTTGTTTTTTACTTCACATGTTGCTGAATATGTTTGGTCACTCCTCCATATCCACGGACAAACAATTCACCTCCTGGCTTATCTCTTGGTAGGAGGTGTTCAAGATCCCTTTCAATACACAGACACATCTTTCACCCAAAAAAAAAAAGCCACAGGTAAGGATGAGGTAACAAAAGTGGTTTTTTCCCTTCATAACATATTCCAGAAGCAAGTCATTTGGAATAAAAGCTCCCCTGTCCAACAGCTAATCTGCCATTCATAGGATGAAGGGGATGAGTGTCCTGTCAGGTCATATAACGGGTAATGGCACGCAGGGCGTACAGCAGGGCAGCTTGCATGCGGGCTTCTAGCAGGAGTAGGTTGACATGCACCTGGAAAACAAATAGGATGTGATTAGAAAGATACATTTCTTAATAGTTTCAAAAGTTATGGGATGGCACATCTCAGCAACTCGTGCAAGCACAACTTATGGCAAAAGTCTGATGAAAACTGGAATTCATCAACCTCTGGAGAATCACAAACTAGAACAAAGGTGGTGAACCTATGGCACAGGTGCCAGAAGTGATACTCGGAGCCCTCTCTGTGGGCACCCATGCAGTCACCCCAGCACAGAGTTCACCCTACCCCCTGCCCAGCAACCCAATGGGAGCACTTCCTTCCTCCCCCCCCCCAGCAGAGAGTTCACCCTGCTCCTCTGCCCAGTGGGAGTATTTCCTTTCTCCCCTGTTGCTGTGTTGGCACCTTGCGATAAATAAGTGAGTTTTGGGTTGCAGTTTGGGCATTCGGTATCTAAAAGGTTCGCCATCACTAAACTAGAAGATCTTATATCAGAGAGTAAACAAAAGCACGACTACTGAGAGTTGCAGTTTAAAGAGGTAAATTTTAAAGGCTTTAGGATGAAACCTCTTCCTTTACCACCGCCTATACAAGTGTGTGTGCTATACCTTCTCAGAATGTTTGAAATGTTTCCAGAAGTGAGTGTACATTCTTTTGGTGGCTTTCTCTGGGTAGCAGGCCACAGTTTTGATGTAGATTTTCAAATTGCGCTCCAAAAGCTGGTTCACCTCTCTGTAATCATAGTCATCATACCTGGAAATGATACAGAAACAAACCTATCTATAAATCAGCTCTCTAAACCATCTAGCGCAGGAAGATAGCTTTCCCCCATCAAATGCCATCCAGATGTTTATATCCCAATTCTGCTTGCTTGTTGATCATGCTGGCTAGGACTGAATTGGAGTTGCATTCAAGCACATGGGTAAAGGCAACAGTGTTGTCTTAATTTGATGGGCACAGATGAAGGGAGGCTGGATTTAATTTGGTCTGCAACTTTCCTCAAGCTGACCCTCCACGTCTAGCAGCAGGTGACTGTAGGAGCTACCCAGCCCATGGGCCGTAGTTTGGGCACCCCTGAGCTTTATAGTCTGAAACATCCAGAGGGCACAAAATGAGATGTTGAAAATTAACAACTTGTAAAGGGGGAGGGAAAATGCATCCATAATTCAAGTGAAACTGTACACTATGAAGTCTGCCTTGGAGGTATAACATGTTGATTGATGGATAAATGACCTACCGAATGCCAAAAACGCAATGAACATAATTCCAAATGGCTCTCCGAAGCATGGATGTGTCCACTCCACTATGCATAGCAATGGTGTTATATGTTAGATTGTAAACCACCTGGAATTTGTCATCCAACAACTGACCCACGTCAGGATACAAGCGGTTGATAAGGGAGTAGCCATGATCTTCCCAGGTGTAGTCCTGTAGAGGATGAAACTGTTTCAATGGGAATGCTGTACAATGTCGTTGTTGTCATCATCATCACACAAGATAGCCTTCAGGGCTAGGAACCCCTGTCACTGCTGTTGCTGCTGGACATCGGTCCTTATCTAGCCAGTATAGCAGATCAGGATTAGGGATAAAAGACCTGCCCTATTGGTACTTGTCAACTGGACTGAAAAAAACTCAACTCATCTAACTAAAGCAGTTTTCTTTTTAAAGAGTACTGTAAGGCCTGAAAAGTATGCCAAACTCTAACAGACTTATAGCAAGGGAAAAATCGTTTCAGGCAATGACAATAACACAATAACCTTGTGTGAAACTCTAAGAGACTGTCAGACAAATTGAATACCTCCCAACATGTCTAAATTAGCAAAGAACATTTACTGTGTATCCCATACAAGTTGCAGAATAAATATTTCTTTATGTCATTTTGCAAATAATCTGACTTTTCTTTACTCCAAATGAAATTGTAAGAGGAATTGTAAATTTTCAGTAGTCAAAGCGGCTCCAGTAACGCCGGTTTTCATAATTAGACTTTTCCTGTTTTTTATTATATTTCTTCTTCTTCTTCTTTTTCTTCTTCTTCTTCTTCTTCTTCTTCTTCTTCTTCTTATTATTATTATTATTATTATTATTTTATTATTATTATTATTATTATTATTATTATTATTATTATTATTATTATTATTATTATTATTATTATGTTTATTATTATGTTTTGGGGCCGCGGGAGTGACCTCAGTGCTGCAGGTCTCTCCACCCCATCTCCTTCACCCCCGGCCGACTTGCCAGGCAAAACCCACGCCAGGCTCGCTGGGGCTGACAGCGTTCATATAGTTATTTCTGAATACAGTCTCATCCTTAACAATTAAGCCACTCCCACCCTTTTTGTGGCACTGTTGCCTTAAGAAAGTAAAAGTGCTCTTTGATTAACCCACCAAGCAACATACTGTAGTATATATTACACCACCACTTTATGTTTCTAACCTCCTTGGCTGATAAGGAAGACGTTTTTCTCCGAAGAAGCACAGAGAATCATTAAAAAAAAGGTTTTCTTGTTAGGGAATTAATCCTAGGAAGGGCACAGGGCCGGACGGAGTAGCTGGAAGGGTATTGAAAGACTGTGAAGATCAACTAGCAGGAGTTTTTACAGGGATATTGAATCGATCCCTATTTCAGGCTACTGTTCCGTCCTGCCTAAAGTCTTCTATTATTGTTCCAATTCTGGGGGGAAATCTAACCCGGGGCGTGGCTAAGATGGCCGACGAGTAACATCTTGATCCGGACGCTCACGCTTATCAAAGTGGTAACTAATGTGACTGAGCAAAATGGGGAAATTTTAAAGTGGTATTTTTTGTCGATAAGATTCCTGCTTGCCTATCTGGAAAGTTTTGAAGTCGGGCGGTCGAAGTTTGGGAGGTTTCCTGGGCAGGCAAGGCTCGCGACGGAAGCCGCGGCTTTCCCTGCCGAGGAGCCGAGAACGGGACCAGTGAGACGGCGGAGATCTGAGGTGGCAGTAGAATCGGCAAGAAAACAATTTCATGTAAGTTCACGAAAGTCTATATGGAAAAGTTAAAGTTAATTGGGGATCTTGCTTAGAAGAGCCTGAACTTGGAAGCGGGTGGAAGTGGATGAAATCGGGCGGCCGTCCTGTTAATGGCGGCGGTCCTGGAAAACGAAAGTGATTGTGCTTTGGTCTATGGCTTCCCTGTGCCCCAGGAGAACCGCAGCGTGTTTTGGCGATAGTAAAGTGGCTTAAGAAGTTCTCGTTTGGGCTCCAGCTTTTGAAGGCTGCAGTGTGTCTCGAGTCTAAAGTGTGTGGGGAAAGTCTGCCGATTCACAGAGGAAGAAGGGGGGTTTCCCCCTGAAGTTAATGTACCCGCTGGAAAAGGGCACTTTGAGTCGTTCGCTTCAAGAGAAGGATTAACTTGTTTTTTTTTATTCCTTCACCGTGTGGATTACAAATAATATTTTTTTTGACATATTGCTCCTCCTGTTTTTCTTCCTTCCTTGCTTGGATTTTGGGCTTTTTTTCTCTTCTCACCCCCCTTCCCGGTGGCTTAGACTCAAATGAAAAAATCTGGGTGACCGTCTCCTTGGAGCCTCTATTTTCATGGTTTGGAAGGTGAATAGTTGGACTGCTTGCCTTGGGGAAACGGGTCGGATGTGGATTATTCTTTTTTTCTTTTTTTTTGTTTGAAGCATATTCCGGTTCCTGCTCTCTTTTTGTGGATTATAGCAACTAACTCTCTGCTGGATTCCTTCCTCCTTATAAGCTTTGTTTATCTTGTTTGGATATGTGGTACTAGTGCTTGCAGTGGCACAGGCTTGTCTGGACTGACTAGGACTTTGCAACGTTCTGCAACACTGGACTCTCCTATTGCGTGTCATTATGGATAAAGGCACAAGAGGGAAAGCAAAAGAGGAAGAACCAGTAGTGAAGTCTAAGAGGAAAGAAAAAGCACCAATGGAAGAAGCCCCTCAGCCGTCATCACCGCCACCTGAGCCCTATGATCATACTCAAATTATGGTGGAAATTGGAAAATTGTTCCAAAAATTGGAGAAGAATGAGGAATCAAGGGTGAAAGATAGAAATGAAATGATGAAAAAACAAGATAAGGTGGTTTCATCTGTTGCAGATTTTTCAAAAAAAGTGGACTTAAGTTTGCAAAAAATAGAGGGAAATGTGAAATTGGTTCAAAATGAGGTAATTGCCATAAAAAGGAAATAAAAGGGACTCAGGAGGCGGTGCGGGAGAACAAGCTGAAATTGGAAGAGCAAGAGAGAAGGATTGATGCTGTGGAAGATATGATGAGAAAGCAGAACATTGTGATCCGTCAGGTGGTTGAATGGACACCGGATCAGCTAAGAGAAAGAGTGGTTCAGTGGTTAAATGGTTTGAACATGGGAAAGGAATTTGTTCAAGAAGATATTGTAAGTGTATTCAGGGTGGGCCCAAGAAGAGGGAGGGTGGTTCAAAGAAATGTTTTGGTAAAATTTGCAAATTGGGGTGATAAGCTTAGAGTAATGGCTTTTCTGAAACGAGCTGGACCTGATGCCCTGAAATTTGATGGTTCTGATGTAGAAGTTTACAATGATATTTCATTGAAAGAAAGAACGTGGAGATATAAGATGAGGCCTGTAACCAAATTGTTGATGAGTAAAAATATAAGGTACAACTGGAGATTTCCACAGCAACTGCGCTTTTTCTATGATAAAAGAATGCAAGTAATTGATGAAGGGACCAATCCATTGGAGTATCTGAGTTTGCTGGAGTTGGTAAAAACAGACTCGGAAGAGTGGATAAATTTTAAGAAAGAATTGTTGGAATCGGGTGCTCTGGGGAGGGAGTATGAGAGGGCAGAGGCCGGTGGTGCCACAGGTGGAACACCGCAGGGAAAGGATGAGGAGGAGGAGCTGTCATTGATCATGGTGGAGGAGGAGACAAGTAAGGAGCAATGAGAAATAGATTATTAAAAATTAAAGCATTTAAATGATATAGAAGGGTGAGTAGCGCGTAGCACTGGTAGGTAGGCACATCTTGCATGTCCCCCCTCTCCCCTCTTTGGTTGTCGAAGGCGTCTTCTTTTTTGAAGAAGGTGGGGAGAGAGATAGTGTGTGTTCTATGTAGATTTGTGTGTTTTGGGGGGAAGGGGTTGGTGATGGCACGCCCAATGGAGAGTTTAGAAGTTAGAAAGGAAATAGATTATGGGAAATATTAAAATATTAATATGGAATGTGAAGGGTACAGGTTCTGTTCTTAAGAGGCGGAGTCTGGAATTGGCGTTGAAGAAAGATAGACCCGATATAGTGTTCTTACAGGAAACGCACCAGAAGTCAAAAGACACGAACAAACTTTTTTTGGGATGGATTCAACATTATGAAATGGCGTTTGGAACTTCAAAAGCGAGAGGTGTGGCAATTATGATTTCTAAAAAATTAGGATTTGAGATTACAAAAAGTGTTGCTGATCAAGAGAGTAGATACTTGATTGTAAGAGGAAAAATAGAAGATGAGGAAATTATGTTGGTAAATATATATGCTCCAAATGATCATCAAGCGGATTTCTTAGAAAAAGTTCGGAAAGTAGTGGAGCCAGAAAATGTTGCAAAAACTATTGTGGCTGGAGATTTTAATTTGATAAGGTCGGGTTTAGACTGTACGAATATAGCAAGATGTGGAATTGGCTTGAAAGGGAAGGTTTTAGACAAATGGCTGGCTGCGATGGGTTTGAAGGACTCTTGGAGAGAGATTAAGGGCTCTGAAAAGGCATACTCTTTTTTCTCACACGTCCATGGGACCTACTCGAGAATAGATTACGTCTTTCTTACGGAAAACTTGATTAAAGATATAGAGGGAATGGAAATTGGGATCATCAAGGAATCAGATCATGCCAAAGTACTTTTGGAACTGAAATTACAAAAAGATATTCGAAGAGGAAGAAGTTGGAGGTACGATCCTAACCTATTTAAAGACCGAAAATGTAAAGAGCAAATCATGGAAAGGTGGAAAGAAAGTTGGCAGTGGAATGACAATAAAGAAGTTAATTTTAACGTTTTATGGGATACCATGAAGTCGGTTTTCAGAGGGGAAAGTATAAAGCTGGCGAGTATTAAATATAAAAGACATAAGGTAGAACAGATAGAAAAAGAAAAAGAAATAAAGCAGTTACAGGAGGACCATTCAAAAAGTAAAGATAAAAAAACTTTCACTAAATTGCAAAGACTCAAAGCAGAGCTAATGGGCAAGGATATTGATAAAGTTAAAAGAGACTTGATTTATCTAAATAGAGAGTATTTTGAATTTAGTAATAGAAGTTCAAAACTATTAGCAAGAGCAGCTAAGGCCAAAAGGGAAAAAAGAGAAATTGGGGTGTTGGTTAATAAACAAGGTTTAAGGTGCAACAAGAATAGGGATAAATGTAAAATTGTGAGGGAATTTTATCAAGCATTATATGCAAAAAAGGAGGTAGATGTGGAGAGGCTCAAAACGATTTTGGAGAGACAGTTAGGGAACGGAATAAAACAAGAACATAGAGGAAAAATGGAGGAAAGGGTCACGTTATCAGAGGTAAAGGAGGTAATTAGTGGGTTGAAGATGGGGAAAGCCCCGGGAGATGATGGATTATCGACAGAATTTTATAAAGAATTTAAAGACGTTGTGGTTCCAAAGTTAGTGAAGTTATATAATTATATTTTAGACGGAGGACAAATCCCGACCTCATGGTATAATACCATAATCGTTCTGCTGCCAAAACCGGGAAAGAATTTGGAAAGGGTGGAATCGTACAGACCAATTTCTCTTATAAATCAGGATGCCAAGATCTTCACAGCAATATTGGCTAATCGTTTAAACAGTTTTATGGGGGAATATATAAATGTTGACCAAGTTGGTTTTTTAAAAGGCAGGCACATGGCGGACTTGACTAGAAGGGTATTAGATCTAATTGATAATGTTAATCAAACGAAGAAAAAGGTGGGTTTATTATCATTAGACATTTTTAAGGCATTTGATTCATTACAATGGTCCTCAATCAAAGAAATAGTTAGAAATTATGGATTTGGGGATAGATTTAGAAGGGTAATTGATCTATTATACCAAAAAGGGAATGCTAGGATTAGAGTAAATGAAGAGGTTACAGATGTGGTAAAGCTTGAGGCAGGTACCAGGCAGGGATGTCCACTATCTCCTATCCTGTTTATCATGGCAATGGAAATATTAGCCAAAAATATAAGGGATGATCCAAGTATAGAAGGGATAATGGGTAATAAAGTGAGCATGTATGCAGATGATACATTGTTAATGGTGAAACATCCTGAGATGGTAATGGATAGGATTAAAGATCAACTACAGGTATTTGAAGCTATAACCGGACTGATGATAAATTGGGATAAATCAGAACTGATGCTGTGCAATATGGAGGTAAACGAGATGGGAAGGATAGTGGGGACACTCAATATACAAATTAAAGAAAAGTTGAAATATTTGGGGATAACTATTTCAAATAAATTGGAAGAACTTAAACGATTGAATTATGACAGTTTGAAAGTAGAATTTAAGAGTAAATTACAAGAGTTTCAGAAGCTGAATTTGTTATGGTTCGGGAGGATTGCAATTTGCAAAATGATATTGCTGCCAAAGATTAATTTTCTATTTGATGCACTTGCGATCCATTTGAAGGAGAAGGAAATTAATGAGTTTCAAAAGATGTTTAATAATTTTTGTAATGGAGGTAAAAAATCTAGACTTCCAAAAAAGTTTTGGTACTTATCTCAGAAAGAAGGGGGTTTGGGTATGCCAAATTTGTTAGCATACTATCGAGCATTCCAAATTAAGAATGTCGTGAAGATCTTGGCAAGAGAAAAGGCAATTTGGGAGGAATTGGAGATGAAAGAATATAGGAATATTGGCAAAATGATCTTTTTGGGAATAAAGGATAAACCGATAAAGACAAGCAATACTATGATGAGAGGCCTCATGGAGGTGTGGAAAAGAGTAAAGAAAGATATGGTCCCAAATCTCTCTCCAATCTTGGAATTGACTGATATGGTGTGTTTTCCGATAAAAATAGATAAGGAAAAAAGGAAATATTGGACAAAAATGAAATTTCTTTATTGAAGGACTGGTTAAAAGTATGTGATGATGAAAATAAGAGGGGAAAAAAAACTGGACTGGTTTCAGAAATTGAAGGTTGATAATTGGAATAAAAAATATAGAAGGGAAGTAGGGATAGATAGAACAAAGACCGAATTTGAAGAATTGGTATTAAAGATTAGAAGAGGGGAAAAGAATATTAAGGGTCTAGTAAGCAAACTTTACATCATATTGAATAAGGGTATAGATCCACAAGATGATTTGAAACGGAAGTGGGAACAAAATCTGAATATAAAAATAGGAGATGTTGAATGGAGAAACAAATGGAAAAAGAGGATAATGAGAACAATGTCAGTAAGAATTAAGGAACATAATTTTAAAATGTTGTGGCAATGGTACTTGACACCACTGAGGCTTCATCAGATGGATAATAAAAGGGATAATTTATGTTGGAGATGCAAAGAAACGGTTGGAACATATGAACATATGTGGTGGAGTTGTAAAAAAAATGATTTTTGGAGAAGAATAGAAGGAGAGATTGGGGAAATAATGGGTAAAAGAATTAAGCTGGTGTCAGGTACCATCCTATTAACAAATGTGGAAGGCATGGGTTTGAATAAGGAGGAAAAAGAATTATTGGAAATTATATTAACTACAGGTAGACAATGTATAGCCAGAAATTGGAAAAATGATGTAGTTATACAGATTGGAGAGTGGTATAAGGAAATGTGGAGTTTAGCATTGAATGACAAACTGACATGGGAGATTAAAGTAAAAAGGGATAAATTAAAAGAAAATAGGTTCTGGAGTATTTGGAAGCCGTTTGTGGATCACTCTCTTATGGCAAGGGACAGTTTTGGACCTGTACCATCTCAAAGAGGTTTTTGGAGATGATATAGATACTAAACTCTCCGGGCATTGTATATATTCACAGGGTGATGTGTAATTAGTAAAGAAATAAAAAATAGTTGTAGCACTGAAAGTTTTTATGATTGTTATGGTTATAGTAATAATTCATAATGTGGGTATTCAATATTGTGGGCTATATGGCAAATAATCAGTTCAATTATTATCATGTGCTATCTCTTACGAATTTGATGTAATATTGTATTGTATTGTTATTGTTTTTCTTTTCTGTATGTTTGTTAAAATTTAATAAAAATTTATTTTTTAAAAAAAATCTAACCCGGAAAATTTGAATGATTTTCTCCCAGTGGCACTCACACCTGTAATCATGAAGTGATTTGAAAAGCTGGTACGAAATTATGTTATTGTTTGCCTACCAGAAGGACTGGACACATTCTAATATGCCTATAAAATGAAAAGATCAGCAGAGGATGCTGTGGTGATTGCCCTTCATGCTATTCTTGAACATCTGGAGCGGGGGGGGGGTGTTATGCCAGATTGCTCTTTGTGGATTTCAGCTTGGCATTTAACACCATTCTACTGCGATGTTTGATATCCAAATTGAGAGATCTGGGTTTCCCGCCATCACTTTGTGGGTAGATATTGGATTTTCTGTCAGAACGCTCCCAGAGGGTCCAGTTGGGCCCTTATACCTCTAATATGTTTAGTACAAATACGGGAATACCACAGGGATGTGTGCTTAGCCCGCTCCTTTATATTATCTATACGTTTGATTGTGTCTCTGTCCACCCTAGCAATAGGATTGTCAAATTTGCAGATGACACGACCATGATCGGGCTCATCTCTGATAAGGAGGGTGAGACGGCCTATAGAGATGAGGTGGAGAGGTTGACAAAGTGGTGTAAAATCAATAATCTGCTCCTCATCATAAAGAAAACAAAGGAGCTTGTGGTAGATTTTAGGAAGCAGAGAACCGATGTCCAGCCACTTTTGATTGATGGAATCTGTGTGGCGAGGGTAGCGACATTTAGATTTCTGGGCATTGAGATACAGGATGATCTGTCCTGGAGTGCCAACACAAAGGGGCTTGCGAAGAAGGTGCAGCAGAGACTGTATTTTTTAAGAACTTTAAGGAAAAACCATCTTCCGCAAAAGCTGCTGCTTGCCTTCTATTGCTGCACTATTGAAAGCGTGCTCACATGGCTTATGTGTGTGGTATGGTAGTAGTACTCATCACAATAGGATAATGCTGCATAGAATTATTAAAACAGCGGAGAGTATTATCGGTTGTTCACTCCCCACTTTAGAACAAATTTTTACCATCAGGTGCCACAGAAAAGCATTAGATATATTAGGAGACCCATCGCATCCTTCTTCAAATTTCTGTCATCGGAACGGAGATATAGAACAATGAAAGCAAAAATGAGCCGTCTCAAGAACAGTTCTCTTTCGTATAGTTTGTGAATCCCCACTATTGGTTATGCGCCTGCGCAGAATGCTGATCGGAGGCTTAAAAAGCTCATTGGTCAAAAGTTTTGGCGGTAAGACCGCCCACCGTACCGCCCACCCTGAGGTGCCAGTCCGCCATTTTACCTCAGTTCTCTTCTTTCCGCCTTAGCAGCGTTGAGAGCTTCCTCAATTTTTTCGTCTTTTCTGAGGGAAAGTCTTCAACGAACTTTATCAATTTTTCCGGCAATCTTGTCCTTTGGTCAGGATTGCCACCCCGGTGCTGTTTCTTCTTTTAGTAGACTCAGTTACCGACCTTGCTCCAGTCACCGTTTTCCCCCTCAAGGGGGTGGTGGCTGGCCTGCCCTTCGGGGTGCTCGCCTTCTTGAACCTTCCGTTGGGAAAATTTTTTGATGGCTGCAGCCTTCAAGCAGTGTTCTGCTTGCCTGAAAAAGTTCCCTGCCTCCGACGGGCATAGCCTCTGTCTTTTCTGCCTGGGAGAATCACACCAGAGCCAATCCTGCGCTCACTGCAAGAACTTTACACGACTTGCAGTTCAGAACCGGAGCAACCGGTTGAAAGCGCAACTTATGGAGCTCGCCTTGGCTCCCGCCGCGGCTGCTTCCACATCTGCTGGTGCCTCTCAGCCTACTCGGCCTCTGCCACTACCTTCTTCTTCTTCCACCCTCTCCATCAGGAAAAAGAAAAAGAAGGAGAAAAATGGGGAGAAAAAAAAGAAACACAGGTCGGAGGAAAGGCGATCACTCCCACCTACGCCTCGCCCTCCTATCTCTCCGGGGCCTTCGCCTCCCTTTTCGGTTGCAAGATGTCCTTCACCTGGATCCTCGACGTGGGGCGGACGGTCCTCTTCGGGATCGCCTGCAAAAGGTCGCAGGGCTAGGGCTCCAGTTCACCCACTGCAGGTACTCTCTTCTCCGCCTCGTGAGAGGGGCCGTCCACCCACGAGGCAGGCCTCTGTCTCTCCAAGGCCAAGGACTCCGACGATAGACGAACTGCCAGCCACCATTCCGGCCACCGTTTCGTCTCCGATTATACCGACCACCATTTCACCTGCCACCGTTTCGTCGCAGCCGTCTGTGGTGGATGCATCCCAGGTGGACTTCTTCAAGAGGATGTTCGAGGCCATGGCGAAGTCATTCGCCCAACAGTTCAAGGCCTCCATCCCTGCGGCCTCTGCGGCTCCGGTACCGACCACCGCAAGCCCCAGGGATGCTGGTCCTGTTGTCGCTCCGCTGACCTCTCGAGGGTCGAGCGTTCGCTCCGCTGGCCCACCCATATTGTCTTGGTGTGGTCCAGACGTAGATGCGGTGAGCTCCGAGCCCGTCAACCTGCCCAGGCCGTACTGGCGCAGTCCCGACGTGGATACCAGGATTCCTCCCTCATCCTCCAATGATTCCAGCGTGTCTTCGGAGGAGGACGAGGGAGACGTCGATGCCGACAAAACGCCGGACCAGGCTATCGGCGCGGTTGACCCACCGCGTGGTGAGGATCAACGCTTCCTCACGGCAATGCTGACTCGTTAGGGGACCGCTCTTAAACTGAAGGTGGACCAACCGCCACTGGAGGGCGAGGACCAAATGACCGCCAAACTGGACAAAAAAGCGATTCGGCCGGTCCACATTACCATGCTTCCTTCCATGTTGATGTCATCGAAGGCAACATGGAAGAAGCCAGTGTCGTCGCACTCCGTTTCGTCCAGACTCGGCGGAATGTATAGGGTCTTGGACAAGAACGTTGAGTTTCTCCAGGCGCACCCTTTGTCAAACTCTTTGGTGGTCAAGGCCTTCCAGCATAAAACGGCTGTCAGCGGTTTTCCGGTACCTTCGACTCCGGAAGGGAAGAAACTGGATGCGGTGGGCCGTAAGTTTTACGCCACCAGTTCCCTCTTCCTGCGAGCCGCGAATTACTCCGCGGCCATGGGCCTCTATCAGTCCCACCTCTGGGAGCAAGTGAAGGTCCTTGCTGCAAATCTGCCTGCCGACGCCCAGAAAGGATTCGACTCTCTGGCTACGGAAGGAGATTTCCTGGCAGAACAGCAGATGCGGACTGCCAGGCACATTAATGATTACGCGGCCAAGGACATGTCTTCTGCCATTCTGCTCCACCGCCATGCTTGGCTCAGGGGCACCTCTCGATGACGCCATGAAGAAGCTCATCAAAGAGTTTCCATTTGATGGGCAAGGCCTGTTTTGACAAGACACCGATAAGGTGCTTAATGAAATGCGACAAACGAATTCGACGGCTAGGTTTCTGGGGCTCACCACTCCAGCTCAGCCTACCAAACCGCGGTTCCAGCCCTTTACCCATCGGTATCGGGGGAACCCCCAGCTACAGGGTGGCTCGACCGACCAGCCCAGGGCCAGTTTCTATAAGCAGAGACGCCAACACAAGCCTCGCTACCAATCCTACGGACAGGGCAAGCGGACCGACGCAAAATCCAAGTCCCGGGTTTGAAATTACAAAGGCCAAGGCTCTCTCGCTCCCCCTCCCGTACCTCCCCCTCCGGAACTTCCTCCAGGTGTGGTCCGGCATCACGGATGACCGGTGGGTCTTGAAGATCTTGTCCGCTGGTTACGCCATCGAGTTCGTGCAAATGCCTCGGGTAGGAAGACACCGTTTCACCACCTCGTTCCCCCATTTGGAAGAAGAAATATCAACTCTTCTGTCCAAGGGAGCCATCGAGCGGGTAACACCGACCGATTGGGACAACGGTTTCTACTCAAGGTACTTCGTGGTTCAGAAGAAGGACGGAGGACTTCGCCCAATTCTGGACCTCCGCCGCCTGAACAAGTGCATCCACACCAGGAGGTTCCGGATGGTGACCCTGCAGACCGTCCTCCCTCTCATCAACAAGGGGGACAGGTTCACAGTGATAGACCTCAAGGACGCTTACTTCCATATCAGCATCCTCGAGGATCACAGACGGTTCCTCCGGTTCCGAATCGGAAACTCTGTGTACCAGTACCGGTGCCTACCGTTCGGTCTGGCTACGGCACCGAGAGTCTTCACCAAGTGCATGGCTCCGGTTGCTGCCTTCCTCCGTCAGAAGGGGATCAGGGTCTTCCCGTACATCGACGACTGGTTGATTGTCTCCCCCACCAGCTCGTCGTCCATTCGGGACACGGGGTTCACGGTTCACCTCATGGAGAGTCTTGGCCTCAGAATCAACTTTGCCAAATCAAAGTTGAATCCTTCTCAGCGCGTCGAGTACATTGGAGCGGTACTCGACTCGCTAGCTACCAGAGCCTTCGCCCCCCCAGAAACGCTTACTGGACACTGCACAAGGGGTCAGCGAATTCAGGAACAAGCCATTTATCAGGGCGAAAAAGGCACAGAGACTTCTAGGCCATATGGCCTCAACGACGGCAGCGATTCCTCATGCCAAGTTGAAGTTCCGGTCCCTGCAGTCATGGCTTCTCCACGAGTTCGACCCGCTCAGGGAGAGCCAGTCCAAATGGCTGACTCCGTCTCCAGAACTGGTGGACCAGTTAGTGTAGTGGACGATGTCCCTCAATGTGGCCACGGGGAAGAGTTTTTACCCCCCGCAACCCTCGTTGCAGGTTTTGACCGACGCAAGCAACCTCGGCTAGGGGGCTGCCTGGGGACTCTGACGGTCAACAACGTTTGGTCGCCTCACGAGATGGTGCACCACATCAACTACTTGGAGCTGCTGGCCATTTGGAAGGCCCTACGTTCCTTCGAGGCTCTGCTCACTGGCAATGTCGTTCAAGTGGCCTCGGATAATACCACGGCTGTGGCATACCTGAACAAGCAAGGAGGGACGAGGTTCACCATCCTGCTGTATCTTGCGGTGCAACTTTGGGAGTGGTGCCTGGAAAGACACATCTTTCCAATTGGAGTTCACATTCAGGGCAAGCTGAATGTCCTGGCCGACCACCTCAGCCGCCTCACCTCGACGACCCACGAGTGGGAGCTGGATGACGAGGTGTTTCAGTCCCTTTGCAGGGCTTGGGGGACTCCGAGCATCGACCTCTTTGCGTCGGAGTCCAACAGGAAATGCCACAGGTACTGTTCCAGGGCAGGCATCGGACTGAACTCCGAGGGCGATGCCTTCATGAAACGGTGGGTTCAGGACTACCTCTACGCCTTTCCCCCGTTTCCTCTGGTTCAGAAGGTCCTCACCAGGATGTACCAACACCGGACCAACGCAATCCTCGTGGCTCCAGCGTGGCCTCGCCAGCCCTGGTTTCCGCTACTGTTGCACATGTTATCACAGTATTGCACGCTGCTGGAATCGCCAACGCTTCTCCAAATGGAGCACGGCCAGCTCCACCATTCGGACCTACCCAGCCTCCACCTCACCGCGTGGAGGATAACCCCAGACTGTCCAGGATCTTGGAGCTAGCACGGCGTCCTTCCACAAGGAAGTCCTATGCTTCCAAATACAGACGCTTTTGTGCTTTCCTGGCTTCCTAGCAGACATACCCTCCACAGGTGGGACTACAGGACATCATGGACTACCTCCTCCATTTGGCGGAGTCTGGCCTTAGCATTACCTCCATTCGGGTCCATCTGGCAGCGGTGGTGGCTCACTCTCCAGCTGGTTCGCCTGCTTCTGGTGCCTTTCGCGACCATACGGTAAAGCGTTTCCTCAAGGGATTGCGGAACGTCTTTCCGCCGGTCAAGACTCCAACAGCACAATGGTCTTTGTCTGCCGTTCTGAACATGCTCACCAGGACTCCTTTCAAGCCTATGGCTACCGCGGATGTTTGTCTCCACACGTGGAAGACGGCATTTCTGGTGGCTATCACGTCTGCTCGAAGAGCTGGTAAACTGGTTGCTCTGCGGGCAGACGCACCGTTTCTTCAGTTTTTCAATGACCGTGTGGTGCTCCACATGGACATCACCTTCCTTCCTAAGGTAGTCTCCCAGTTTCATATGGCACAGACTATCTCGCTGCCAACCTTCTTCCAGAACCCCACCAACTCCCAAGAAAAGACTTGGCACACGCTGGATATGAAACGAGCTTTATTGTTTTACACCAGCAGGACAAGGGAGTTCAGGAAGTCACAGCGTCTATTTGTTGCTTATGGAGGAAAGTCCAAGGGTGAACCCATCTCTGCCCAGAGGTTCTCCAAATGGATCACATATACCATCTACCTGGCCTACGAGTCGGCCTCACTGCCACCTCCGCCGCATGTCAGGGTGCATTCTACGAGAGTGGTTGCCACATCTACTGCCTTTTTGGAGGGCACCCCGCTTGAGGACATATGTAAGGCTGCCACCTGGTGCAGACCTTCTACATTTGTCCAACATTACAGAGTGGACACCAGAGCCACTGCGGACTCCAGACTTGGTCGTGTTGTCCTCGCCAGGGGGTTCCGGGCGCATCGCCCTTGACAGTCCACTCTACCTGACCAGCATGCTCATCGTGGGATCATCTCCTCCGACTGCCCACCGACCAGGTAAGTGTGAGCTTGCTAATCTTCCAATAGTGGGGATTCACAAACTATACGAAGGAGAAAGTTCGATTTCACTTACCAGTGATAACTTCCGTTCTTCGAGTATATAGTTTGTGAATACACACTACCCACCCTGCCTCCCCTCTTGAGCTGCACGGATGAGATCAATTAGTTTATCCTGTGCTTGGCTTAAGTATGGAACTGAGGTAAAATGGCGGACTGGCGCCTCAGGGTGGGCGGTATGGTGGGCGGTCTTACCGCCAAAACTTTTGACCAATGAGCTTTTTAAGCCTCCGATCGGCGTTCTGCGCAGGCGCATAACCAATAGTGTGTATTCACAAACTATATTCTCGAAGAACGAAAGTTATCCCTGGTAAGTGAAACCGAACTTTTCTTCTCTAGAGCAATTTTGGCCCTAAATGGAAACTCTGGACTCTGAAGTCATCTTATCCTATTTTAATTGTTATATTGTACTGTATTGTACTGTTTTAATTAGTGTGTTTGCAGTTGTTTTTTTCTAAATTATGGGGTGTGCCTTATTTGAGTTGATATCGCAACCGAGAAATTTCGTCCTTTCCCGCAAGGAGACAATGGCAATAAAGATTTATTCTATTCTTTTCTATTATAAATTCAAAGGCTAGTAGCCTAATTAGAATGATTTATTTTTGTAACTTTATTCTGCAAAATTTTGTTACCTAACAGATCTATATATATAAAATCGAGGGTTAACCGTTGGAACTTGCTATAGGCTCCTTAGCCAGGCCCCACTAGCCTGCACCCTCCATTCGGGAACACGTCCGAATTGGGTACGCAGGTAAACGCAGGATTGAGAATTGCACCAGTGGGGCAACAGCCCCACAAACACAAAAAAAGGGAAACAGCTTCATTTCCCAACGTTCCTTGTGCCGCGCCGCACCAGAGCCAATCAGCCTCAGAGGCGCAAGGAATGTTCGGAAACGCGCCGTGGCCAATCAAAACAAAACAGTTTTAAAAAAACCTAGCACAAACACAAAGCATAAACCCATTACTACAAGCCCCAGCGTCCTGCACGCCATGAGCGCGCAGAACGCTGAGGAAGCCGGCACCCGAAAAATTAAAAACAAACTCACCGCCTCACAGCCACGCAAACACCAACCACTCTTCTTTCCCTCACCAACGGCGCCTGAAGGATCTGATTGGAGCTTTGGAGCTTCCCCTTTAATATCAGTGGGTGGGGGGTTGCGATTCCCCCCTCTGCTGCCTCCCCTAGAGTTGGGAGGTTTGTGGGGGGAAAAGGGGTATGTCCCCCCCCCACACTTCTGGAACCAGGAGACCAGGGAAAGGGGATTGATTCCCCCCCTCCCAAAAAAACCCTGTCTTTAAAGAGAAGAAACCAAGTGGTTTCTTCTCTTTAAACACGGAGTTTTCTTTAGGGGGGGGAACCGATCCCCTCTCCCTGGTCTCCTGGGTCAAGAAGGGTTGGGGGACATACCCCTTTTGTCCCCACAAACCTCCCAAACCCCGGGGAGCCAGCGGAGAGGGGAATCGACACCCCCCACCCACTGATATTAAAGGGGAAACCCAATCTACTTTCACGACTCCACACAATCAAAGCACCATAACACAATAAAGCCCGCGGAAATAAACCAACCCCCCCAAACCACAACAACAACAACAACAATTATAAAAATAAATAAATAAATATCAAAAAATACCTTTAAACACAATCAAAAACATCCAAAAACACACAAAAATACAAAGTAAACAAAAACAAAACAAAAACCAAACACACACACACACAAAATAAAGAAAACAAGCCAAATCAACAGCACACGTCCTACCTGCATGATGACTGGAAACGAAATGAATAAAGAAAGAGACTACTTACTGGAAGAAGCTCCACCCAGAGGCCAGGAGAGAAAAAACAGTACCAGCACCACCTGCTGGCCACAATAGTAAAAACAATTCAAAAACACACAACAGCCCCAAACAAAAGGCCACAACAGTAAAAACAAATCAAAACAATAACAAAAAAAATCACAATTTTACACAAAAGGTCACAATAATCTTGTTGTTCAGTCACACAGTCGATTGTGTGTAACTTTGCGACCCTATGGACCATTGTTCTCCAGGCGCCTCTGTCCACCACCTTCACCCTCAGCACTCCCAGTTCTGTGCCCACTGTGTCTACAATACCATCTAGCATCTCATCCTTGGCCTCCCCCTTCTTCTTTTACCCTCCACCTTTCCCAACATCAAGGCCTTCTCAAGTGAATCCTCCCTTCTCATTTGATGTCCAAAGTACTTTAGCTTCGTCTTTACTATTTGACCTTCCAATGAGCAGTCAGGGTTGATTTCTTCAAAGATTGACCTATTTGTTCTCCTCGCTGTCCAGGGTACTCTCAAAACTCTCCTCCAACACCACATTTCAAAAACACAATTTAACACAAATCACAAACATATGTCAATAACATAAAATAAAAAAATAATTAAAATCCTGTGCTGAGTTCTAACTCAAATAAAAACACAAAGCAACTAAACACATTTTAAAAACATTGAATGTAAAAAACATTTACTTTCACATTATTAAAATTATTACCTACGGTACAGCTATTTAAAAACAAAAAACAAAAACTAAAACATTATTCAGTTACATAAAACAGCCAGCCAAGCCAAAAAAAAAATTGTATAAGTAAACATTTAAAAAATTACAGACTATGCAATTTTTAACAAACATTTACACAATTTAACCTTCCAACCCAATTTAAAACAGCCCGGCAACGCCGGGCAACCTCTGCTAGTACGTATATAAAGTTCTTCATATAAAGTCCTGAGGAAGATTATGAAAACCGGTGTTACCAGAGCTGCTTTGACTATTGAGAATTTACAATTCCTCTTACAATTTCATTTGAAGAAAAGAAAATTATTGACTACTTTTCATTGCTTCAAACGGTTTTTCCCTTGCTATTGTATCTGCACCATTTGGCCGTAACCTTGTGTGTAACTCTAAAAGACTGTCAGACAAATTGAATGCCTTCCAACATGTCTATATTTGCAAAGAACATTTACTGTGTATCCCAAACAAGTTGCAGCATAAATATTTATTTATGTCATTTTGCAAATACAGTGGAACCTCATACAACATGTCTACATTTGCAAAGAATGAAATCACATAACAATTAGGTTTTGGAGGGAAATGGCGTCCCACGTAACAATTTTCCCTATGGAAAAAAATCCGTACAACAAATTTTCAATGGGAAAAACCAATCAGCAAAAAAAAAACTGTTGTATGATGCATTCCATAGGGAAAATCGCTATACGATGCATGCATCGTATAGCAATTGTTTCGTACCACAACGAGCCCTGTGGAATGGATTAAAATCGTTGTATGAGGTACCGTTGTAATCTGACTTTTCTAAGTCCTGGTAGTTGTACACATCTAAACTAGTGATTGACAGATCACTCCTTTAGAGGTTGCGGTGGCTCAGTGGTTAAGACATTAGCCTTGTTAGCTGGAAGTCAGCGGTTTGAGACCCAGGTACTGCATGATGGTTTGAGTGCCTGTCTCTGTCAACCTAGCAGTTTGAAAATAAGAAATTGCAAGTACAGTGGAATCTCGGGTAACGTAATTAATGCATTATCTGGGACTTTTCTTACAGTGAAAATGACTTTAACCAAATTTCTCATAGGAATGCATTGCATGCAATTTCCCATAGGAATGCACTGAAAACCAAAATACATTAACCAAAACATGGTTTCCCATAGGAATGCATTGAAAACTAATTAATCTGTTCCGAAAAAATTCTGTAAACTGAGCCACTATTTTCTATGAATTTCCTTTTCTTATGCAATTTTTATGTTAACTGAGCCGTTTGTTAACCGAGGTTCCACTGTAGATAAATAGGGACCACTTCAGTGGGAAAAGATCTTAGGGACATGAAAGGAGCCTCATTCGAGCATCCCTTGAGTGGAGTTTCTCCATCTAAAATCCTTTCCACCCAGAATAGTTTCTGACACGAAATTATCATTATTATTACCACTCCTCTGCAGAAAGAGAACTATAGCATGAAAAGTATGCATGGGAGTTTGGAGGTATATCAGGGATCACACATATGGGGCTCACTTGGATACAGGACAAATTTTCTGTGATTGTGGAGACATTTAATCAATGTAGCATTTATATGCATGAAATTTATGCCCCCCTCCTTCAGTACAAAAGAAGATCTTAGATACACATCTAAAATGAACACAAAAGAAGTACCTGAGCTCGGAAAGTTGGAGGCGTCTGTTCTCCCCTCCTGGTGAAATCCTTGTATACAAACTCTGAATCTTCCACGAAACACAGGACATTGTGAGGTAGGGACTGTTCAACAACATCTGCTGGAAACGGGAAAATTGTTTAATGCTTCCATATTTTCCACTCAAAAGTGGCTTTTCCCCTTCACTCCCACTTTCCTCTCTAGCAGTACAGTATAAAACTAGAGAAGACAGCTAACGTTTGCCCATAAGAAAATTAATTTTATATGAAACTCACAAATTTCCACTTGTGCTACAAGAACTTATTTCTGTTTGTGTATTCCAGAGGTATGCAAGGCCTGAGAGCTTGGTGGCATAAATCAACCCTAACCAAAGCCTAGGTAAAGCTAGACATATCCAACTCTAGGGTTCAGTGCTCATCTCTCTTCACAGCCAAACAGCCAGCGCTGTCTGCATCTGCAGACCTTTCTGTGGACATGTGACAGGCACCAGAGTGCACAGAACACTGTTTACCTTCCCACTAAAGTGGTACCTATTTATCTATTTGCAATTTTTTGCTTTTGAGTTGCTAGGTTGTCAGGAACTGGGACAGAGATGGGAGCTCACTCTGTCATGCAATACTTGGGTATAGAACGCCAATCTTCCAGTCTTCAAGTTCAGCGCCTTAATCACATGAGCCACCGCAGTCTCCACCAAAGCCTAGAAAGGCCTCCAAATAGCCATTTTAGAAGGAAAACGATCACCAGGAATTGTCCACTGCATTTTGAGCTGGAATCCCAAGGGACACTTAAGGCCCAGAAAACTGCTGCTCTTGTAACCTTGCTAGGCCAACTAAGCCATTTTTGGCCTTTAAATGATTTTTTTTTGGGGGGTCCCCGCACAGAAATATCTCTAGTGGGGACACAAGACAGATGATGTGCTGTTATATGATTGCATATAACTTCTACAGCCTGGTGCTCTCCAAAAACATTGGAATCGCTATTCAGGAAGATAATACAAGACACAGTCTCACATTTCTATGATGTGGGAAAAGGTCGATGCTATTTGGGATCAAACTGAGCTGTGCAATACACTTGCCATGGTTTTTAATGTTTGACCTGTCATGTTTTGGACTTCATCTCCAACCTTTGTCCGTGCAAGCAGAGACACCACTTGATTCTCAAACAAATAAGAGAAAGTACTTTTTCACCCAGAGGATAACTGGCCTATGGAACTCCCTGCCAGAAGAAGTGGTAACAGCTGTCAGTCTTGACAGCTTTAAGAAAGGATTAGACAAGTTCATGGAGGACAAGGGTATCAGGACAAGGGTATCAATGGCTATAATTATGGATACTTAACGACAACCTCAGGGTTGGAGAGATAGGCAGGATATCTCTCAATGCCATTTCCAGGGAATCCTAAGCAGGTGAAGGCATCTCCTTGGGAATACCCTGAAGGAAATGGTGATCCACTGTGTGAGACAGAATGCTGGACTGGATGGGCTGTGGCCTGTTCCAGCAAGGCTGTTCTTATGTTCTTATGTTCTTATGATTATGTAGCCTGTACAGCCAAAGGCTTAAAATAAAACAATATCAGAGAGCAAACCAAATGGAACAGGGAAAAAAAGTGAGAGAGATAGATTGACAAAAATCTTGTGGCACCTCACATTTCGCTCACATTTAAATACAGGAGTTATTCTTTAAGGTGCCACAACATTTTTTTGTCCTCTTTTGCTGTTCTGTTTGGTTTACTCTGATATGCTTGCACAGACTAACATGGCTACCACTTCAAACATTTCAAAAATAAAACCAACAAGTTGGTCATGTTTCCCCTTCAATAAAACATGTTGACAATGTGTAACATTCTATGCTATCCTCAAAAACAGAAAATGTTCTGCTTGCCTTGCCTTACCATAACCAATCATATGTTTCGTCTTACCGGAGGGAGTAACTAGTAGGCTTTCTCGCTTTTCTATTTCAAAACGAGTCTCCATCTCCTCTTGAGTGACTCCTTCCTCTTCCAACTGGCATTCCTGAAGCAGCTTCATTCTCTCCATCAGTACTTCTACCTCCTCCATAGCATCTGCACTCTGAGAACGTGGGACTGGGTTAGTTCAAGTTATGATGGCAGGAGTTCACACATAGTCTTATCTTCCCTCTTGTATAACTGGATCTGCACTGCTACTCTAGGACTGTACTGCTTCAACATTGACTCAGGTCTACCCTACATTCTCCAAGTACAGTTGAACCCCGTATAACAAATGCCTCCTACAGCGAAAAAATCGTACAACAAAGAGCATTTGAAAAAAACATTGTGCCCCGTATAACGAAACTGTTCCTTATACGATGCAGTGCATCTCTATGGGAAAAACCATACAACAGAAATCTCTATGGGAAAAATCGTACAACAAAATTTTTTCCGTTGTATAATTTTCCCCATAGAGATGTCCATTGTACAATTTTTCCCATAAGGATTTTCATTGTAATAACTAAGTGCCTCATAGAACGAATTATTTTTGTTATACTGGGTTCTACTGTATCATCCCTCAATGCTATACATCACCTCCCCAAAAGGTTAAAAAAATGAAGAATGTTTATAGCAATCTAAAACAACATGTAATCTGACATGTTCCAGAGAATTCCTTGTGTCTCTTTCCTTTCCCAAGCTTTAATAGCCCTAAAATGCACAGAGAGTAAGAAAGAACATCTCCCTCAACTTACACTTGAACTATTCATTCCATCGTCTGAGGATGGGCTGCTATCACAACTGCATGGTGAAGGTGGTAGGAAAGCATGGCCCCCTTCCTGGTCAATCTCCAGATTGATACCACAGCCAAACACAAAGGAGGACAATGAATGATAGTGTGTCAAGAGCACCAAAGCCTGGATGAGTTCAGCCAGGGACCAGCTGTTTTCATCAGTTTTCAGGAGCGCCTTTAAAAACAGAATAAAACAAAACCAAACAAAAAGTCCACTTTAGTTCCATGTGGTAAAGATGTCTAAACTGGGAATAGAGATCACCAGTGGATACAGCTAAAACATGGTGTGTCCTCCCTATTCAACATAATAAACCTGGCTGGAGACATAGCTGAGTTGTTCTTCAACAGTGTGAAAAGAACTATGATGTCCCTTGCACAGCTTAAAATACTCCCTGAGCTACAGAGGAGAATTCTAAATAGCTCATCGAACTACAAATTCCTGGATTATGCAGGATGGATAATCAGTTAAAGTGGAATCAAAGTGATGCAGTGAAGATGTATCTTTGGCCAAAGGCCTCCCTAATACAACAACATTTCAGCTACAATATCATAACAGCCAAGTTCACAACTAAAAGCCAACTAGGTTGTGGTTTGTCTGGAAAGATGGATTTAGCCACAACAGGAAGCCAAAATTCATCAAAGTTAACTAGCTGCAAACCACAATTATGGCTTGCAATTATAACAATTACAAAGCAGTTAAAAACCACAGTGGTTTGTCGTTAGCTTACTGTATTTCTCCCCACCAAAAGTGGGGAGAAAATTAGGGTGCGTCTTATAGTCCAAATGCTGGTCTTTGGCCAGCTATGGCTGGCCGAAGACTACTACTGTCGCCTCTCAGCTGTTCAGCTGTTGGGGCAGGGGGAAAAAACATATGAAAAACAAGTGGCCACTAGAGGGCAAAAATCGCAATTTCCCATTTAAATGCATTGGAAATAAATTTCTTGTATTCAAAAGTTTTCTGTTTGTATGTTCCCAATGCATTTAAGTGGGAAACCAAACCTGTGCTTAAAAAGAAAGGGTTTCACTTAACTTGATGCCTTTGTCTCTACTCCATGTGGACAAAATTGAGGGGAAAAACATGCTTCCTGGTTGAAAGGAGAGCAAGAGGCTAGGCTAGAGTATCACTTCCTTCCTCAGTGCGATTGGCCTGCCCTGCCCATTTCCCCTGCAGCACCACCACTGGTTGCTGGTGCAAAATACAGTATTAAATATTTTTGTTTTTGTTTACCTGCTCTGAAAACTGGGTGCGTCTTATGGTCAGGTGTGTCTTATGGTCAAAAAAATACAGTATAAACCAGTGATGGGCAGTCTTGGCCCTCCAGCTGTTTTTGAACTTCAATTCCCAGAAGCCCAAATCAGCACTCCTGCTGATCAGGGCCTCTGAGAATTGAAGTTCAAGAACAGCTGGAGGGCCAAGACTGCCCATCACTGGTATAAACTCTGGCTTCTTCGAACTGTGGATCTTGAGTATGTTTAAACCTAGAATTAAGGTGTCCCTCCCCATCCAGAGCCTACAGGCAGTCATGGTATTGGGGGGGGGGGCAGGCTGAGATGGAGGTGATGTTGGCAGGGGGTAACCAATGGCAAGTACAGAGGATTCACACAGTGGTAGGTGATTGTAATGAAATGGAGACTTTGCTTTTGGAAGTTTAAAATGGTCACTCTTGTTAATTTCCATCCTGAGATAGGGCTGAATTCCTCAGAAGCCCAGGGGTTTGAGGTTTTGCCAGGGGCCCAGGGGCAGATTCCTTTCCCTTGAAGATAGTCATAACAACCTGAGACTGTGGAGACGGAAGGGAATGTTTGATGGATGTTGAAATGTGAAGCCTTATTGGGTGACAGACAAGAAAAAAGGCAAAAAGGATTAAAAATGGGTCTGGTTCTCTTAGAACAGGCTTTTTCAATGTTTTCATGCTGGGGGCCGGATCACGCTCCCCCAGACAGCTGAGCAGGCTGATCATGTGGTTCCTCCCACCTGGAAGAACTAAAACGTGTCCTGTGCATGTACAGAATGCATCTGTGTTCTGCGCATGTGTGGAGCACGTTTTTCATCCGCTTCCAGAGTGTCGAGGACGTTGGGGGCTGGCCAAAATGGCGTCAGGGGCCAAGTCTGGCCCTTGGGCAGTAGGTTGAGAATGCCTATCTTAGAAGGTTGTAGAATAAATGCTATGATTAGTCGGTGTGGTTAGAGAGTGAGAGGTCCAGCCATAGGCTCCTCAAGTATGGGGTTCCTCAGGGCTCGGTGCTCTCTCCTCTATTTAACATCTACATAAAGCCACTGGGTGAGATCATTCGTTCCCACGGGGTGCGGTACCATCAGTACGCGGATGATACTCAGCTATACATCTCGGCCCGTGGGGACCCTAGTGATGCTATTGAAATCCTATCCGGATGCCTGGAGGCCATTGGGGTCTGGATGGGGGCCAATGGGCTTCGGCTGAATCCCAGCAAGACAGAGTGGCTGTGGATAGGGGGCCCCGCGTTACCCAGGGAGTTACCACCTTTGGTACTGAATGGGGCTGTTTTGCCCCAGACAGACCCTGTGCGCAATTTGGGGGTCCTTCTGGACTCGCGGCTGCGGCTAGAAGAACAAGTAGCGGCTGTGGCCAGGAGGGCTTTTGCCCAACTTCGGGTGATTCGCCAATTGCGCACGCTCCTGGACCGGGGCTCCTTGCTTATGGTCACCCATGCTCTGGTTACTTCCCGACTAGATTATTGTAATGCGCTCTACATGGGGCTGCCCTTGACGACCATTCGGAGGCTGCAGCTGGTCCAGAATGCGGCGGCCCGGGTGGTGATGGGGTGTGGGCGATATGCCCACGCCTCCCCGCTACTTCGGGAGCTGCACTGGTTACCAGTTTGTCTCCGGGTGCAATTTAAGGTGCTGGTTTTGACCTTTAAAGCCCTATATGGCAGTGGGCCAGGATACCTTAGAGACCGCATCGTCCCAAGAGTGTCTGCCCGTCCAACTAGAGCGGACCGGAGGGGCTCTCTAATAGTGCCATCAACTAGGGGTGCACATCTGTCTAGCACCCGAAGGAGGGCCTTCTCCGTGTCCGCACCAGCTCTTTGGAACCTCCTGCCAATAGATCTAAGACTTCAAAGTGAATTGCTGCCCTTCAGGAAAGGAGTGAAGACCTGGCTGGCAGGGCAGGTATGGGGCCCGAATGGGACTACGGCTCCCGCCTGCTGGCTATTGTAAGGATTAAGAACTCTCTCTTCTTCTTTGTGTGGTGGGTGGGATGGGTGGGCGGGATATGGGTTTTTTAAATGGGGTGGGATGTGGGTTTTTTATAGTGTCTTTTATGTGTTTTTAGAATTGTTGTAATGCCGCCCTGAGTCGGGTTCTGCCTGAGTGGGCGGCATATACAAATGTGACTATAAATAAATAAATAAATAAATAAATGATTAGTAGTGTACATGTTCCAATAGCAGGTGGAGACAGTAACTACCTATGATTGCTTCGGAGTAGAACAATAGAAAGATGTAATATTGATTTCGTTAGCTAGCTATGCCAAGAAATACAGATAGATATGCCTTTATTACTTTTTTTCCAGGGAAAGGGGAAATGTAGAAATGTTCCTTTTGTATTTTTATATCTATTTTTGTGATGCTGAACTTCGATCTATTTTTCTTTCAAGTATAGATTTGATATAAAGCATAAGTTGGTGGGAGATTTCTAGTTCATTTCCTTATTGGCAATGTTACATATTGCTACCGAAGTTACATTGCTATTTCCTACCAGATCTGGCTGGTTTGTAAGAACAGTAAAACCTCGCATAAAGAGTGCCTCACTTAGAGACTAACTCGCTTAAAGAGCAGTATTTTCTCCAAATGGTCGCCTTGTAGAACTAAAAACTCGCTTAACAACTAAATCGGGGTTCATAATCCCCCCCCCCCCGCCAAAAGTCACGATTGGTCACTTACCATGGTGGTGCTGGTGTTTTTTCCAAGTGTTTCGCTTAAAGAGCAATCCAGTGGAACGCATTATGCTCTTTAAGTGAGGTACCACTGTATAAAAAGTCAGTGATTGAAACCTATCATAGATTTCTCTAGCCTGGAGCAGAACTACATGTACTCTGAAGCAGCAAAAGTTTTTATGCTGGCTTCCTGAATGGGTGCAGGTCTCTGTCAGGTGGAACGATTCCTATGGTAGTGGAATAATGGGCTTTGCTATCCTTACAGGAGTTGTTTCCCCTTTGAAGGAGAGTGTACATAATAACCTACGCATGCAACTTGACCGGTCTTTGACTCTGGAAAATTTGGTCTCACTGGTGATCAGGTCCACATTTTCCTATCTGTGGCGCATAGCCCAGTTCCACTCTTTCTTAGATAGGAAATCCTTGATAGCCTTAACCTATGCACTGGGAATCTCCAGAATTGACGGTTGCAAGGCCTCTAGGCAGGGCTATCCTTGAGGCTGGCACAGAGATTTCAGCAAGTGCAAAATGTGGCGGCCAGGATGCTTATGGGTGTGGTTCAGTTTGACCATACCATGCCAATCCTGGCTAGTCTGCATTGGTTGCCATGGTGCTTCATGCCAGATTCAAGCTGCTGGGGTTGCTATCGCTATTACTTTCTCTTACTGTTGCTGATAGTGTTTACTATAGATATCACTATGACCATTAGGAAGCTGAGCACAGAATAGATGCTTTTGAAATATTTGTGTTGGAGGAGAGTTTTGAGAGTACCCTGGACAGCAAGGAGAACAAGTAAGTTGATCCTAAAAGATATCAACGTTGACTGCTCCTTAGAAGGTCAAATAGTAAAGATAAAGCTAAAGTACTTTGGACATCAAATGAGAAGAGAGGATTCACTTGAGAAAGCCTTGATGCTGCGAAAGGTGGAGGGCAAAAGAAGAAGGGGCAGCCAGAAATGAGATGGCTAGATGGTATTGTAGATGTAATGGGCACAGAGCTGGGTGGGCTGAGGAGGATGGTGGAGGACAGAGGTGCCTGGCAGGCAATGGTCCATAGGGTCGCAAAGGGTCAGAATCGACGGTGCGACTGAACAATAACAAAATAGTTTTCAAATTATCTGATGCTATCTGGTTTTGTCTCTTTGGATTACTGGTTATTTTTGGATGATTATTATTCTGATCTTTTATACATTTTTTATGATGTTTTATATATTGTAAGCTGCCCTGAGTGGTGCTTGCAGAACAAGGGCAGAATATAGATGTAACAAAATAAACAAATGGTTTCCTTAGCTGAAACAGATGAGAAATGAAGCAAGTCTGTGAGATAATTTATGCAAAATGCAGTAAATCACTGCTTACATTAGCCATGCAAATGCAGCTTTCCCCCAAGCCAATTAACTTCCTTCTCAACTCCTATGGAAAAGGTGCACAAATGTTGCAATCTCCCTTCCACTGATTCACTGAACTCACCTCAATGTGTTCCTTGGTAATTAACCAGGGTCGGTGGGCCAGGATCTTATTGATTTCATTCAAGTTCCTCAGTTTCTGTGGGGCATACTGCAAGCCACGCAGCCACTCTGGATCTCCTCCCACCTGCAGGAACTCCCCTATGTGAAAGCTCACCAGATAGGAACAGTGATGCCTAGCAGCAGCCTGAGAAAATATAAAATAAGTAAAATATGAACCCATTATAAACCCAGAAGGCATCAAAGCTTCTAGGGATTTTCAGTAATTGCAGTGGTTCCAAATGTATACGATATTTTGACAGAATCTTGACAGTGGGAAAATGGGCCAATTTTCACTTTCATATCAAGGTAGAGCAGTGCTGGCGAACCTATGGCATGCATGCCAGAGGGGGTACTCAGAGCCCTCTCTGTGGCCATATGCGCTGTTGCCCCAGCACAGAGTTTGTCCCGCCCCTCTGCTCAGCAGCCCAATGAGAGCGCTTCCTCTCTCCACCCAGCACAGAGTTTGACCACCCCTCTGTAGCGTGGATGGCAGCCTGTTGAGTTTGGGCACTCAGTCTCTAAAAGGTTCGTCATCACTGAGGTAGAGGTTAGTTTTTGAGAAGAAGAGATACACAGGAGCTATCTGTAGAAACATTGTTAAAGAGTACTATGTGATAAACTGTGATATTGTGCATGATAATACTTTGTTTTAAAACTGTTTAAACTGTGATAACATGTGTGATGGGAAAAGACTGGCGTAGAGACCGGCAAGGCACACCACAAAGTTTGCCAAGAGAACCCTATGGACCAAAACAAAAGGCAAAACAAGGGGATGCTCAGCACAGCAGATCTGAAAAGGGGGAGGGATACGAAAGGGGGAGGAGAAATACAGTGTTGCAGGGAACAATACTGCATAGGGACATGGAATGTGAGGTCTATGAATCAAGGAAAACTGGAAGTGGTTAAAAACGAGATGGAAAGAATAAGCATTGACATCCTGGGCATCAGTGAATTAAAATGGACAGGGATGGGTGAATTCAGCTCTGGAAACCATCATATCTACTACTGTGGGCAAGAAAACCTCAGAAAAAACGGAGTAGCAATAATTGTCAACAAAAGAGTGAGGAAAGCAGTATTGGGATACAACATCAAAAATGATAGAATGATGTCAGTCAGAATCCAAGGCAAACCTTTCAATATCACTGTAATCCAAGTCTATGCTCCAACCACTAGTGCAGATGAAGCCACAGTTGACCAGTTCTATGAGGACCTACAACACCTCATAGAACAGACACCAAGAAATGATGTCCACATTATCTTAGGAAATTGGAATGCCAAAGTAGGAAATCAAGAAGTAAATGGAATAACAGTCAAGTTCAGTCTTGGAACACAGAATGAAGCAGGGCAAAGATTGATAGAGTTCTGCCAAGAGAATGCACTAGTCATAGCAAACACCCTCTTCCAGCAACACAAGAGGCGACTTTACACATGGACATCACCAGATAGCCAGCATCGAAATCAGATTGATTACATACTATGCAGTCAAAGATGGAGAACCTCCATTAGTCAGCAAAAACAAGACCTGGAGCAGACTGTGGCTCAGATCACAACCTACTGATCGCAAAATTCAGGCTTAGACTAAAGAAAATGAGGAAAACAATTAGACCAGACAGATATGACCTACACAACATCCCTAAAGAATACACGGTGGAGGTCATGAACAGATTTAATGTCCTGTACTTGATAGAGTACCAGAAGAATTATGGACAGAGACGTGGGACATCATGCAGGAGGCAGCAAGAGAAACCATACCAAAAGAAAAGAAGCGTAAGAAAGCAAAGTGGTTGTCTGATGAGGCCCTTAAAATAGCAGCGGAAAGAAGGAATGCAAAAGTCCAAGGAGAAAGGAAAAAATACAACCACCTGAATACAGAATTTCAAAGAAAAGCAAGGAGAGATAAGGAAAAATACCTGAAGGAACAGTGCAAAGAAATGGAGGAAAACAACAAAAGAGGCAGGACTAGAGATCTTTTCAAAAAAATTGGGGAAATCTAAGGAACATTTAAAGCAAAAATGAACATGCTAAGGGACAAAGATGGAAAAGAGTTAGCTAAAGCAGAAGAGATCAAAAAAAGATGGCAAGAGTACACAGAGGAACTCTACAAAAAGGACCTCAACACTCCTGATAATAACAATAATGAGACATTTGAACTTGAACCAGACATTCTGGAGAGTGAAGTCAGAAAGGCCCTAAAAAGCACTGCAAACAATAAGCTAGTGGAAATGATGGTATCCCAGTTGAATTTTTCAAAGCCCTAAAGGATGATGGAATCAAACTACTGCATTCAATATGCCAGCAAATTTGGAAAACAAAACAGTGGCCACAGGATTGGAAAAGATCAGTGTACGTTCCAATCCCCCAAAAAGGCAATGCCAAAGAATGCTCAAATTACCGAACAATTACGCTCATCCCACATGCCAGCAAGGTGATGCTCAAGATAATACAGGATAGACTTCAACAACGTGTGGAGAGAGAACTACCAGAGGTGCAGGCCGGTTTCAGAAGAGGCAGGGGGACTAGAGACCACATTGCCAACATACATTGGATCATGGAGAAAACAAAAGAATACCAGAAACAAGTCTACTTTTGTTTTATCGACTACACCAAGGCTTTTGACTGTGTGGACCACAACAAAATGTGGCAAGTAATTAAAGAGATGGGAATACCAGAACACCTCATATGCCTCATGAGAAATCTGTACACGAACCAAGAAGCAACAGTTAGGACAGAACACGGAATGACAGAGTGGTTTGGAATAGGAAAAGGAGTAAGACAAGGCTGCATTTTTATCACCCTGCTTATTCAATCTATACACAGAGCACATAATGTGCAATGCAGGGATGGAGGAATCACAATATGGGATAAAAATTGCTGGGAGAAACATCAACAATTTGAGATATGCAGACGATACCACCCTAATGGCAGGAAGTGAGGAAGACCTAAAGAATCTCTTGATTGGATTGAAGGAGGAGAGTGCAAAAGCTGGCTTGAGACTCAATATCAAGAAAACCAAGATAATGGCAACAGGCCCAATCAGTGCCTGGAAAATAGATGGGGAAGAAGTAGAAGCAGTGACAGATTTTACTTTCCTGGGATCTAAGATCACTGCAGATGGTGATTGCAGCCATGAAATAAAAAGACGACTGATTATGGGGAGACAAGCAATGAGAAACCTGGGGAATATAGTGAAAAGCAGAGACATCACCTTGAAAACAAAAATTCGCATAGTCAAAGCAATGGTATTCCCAGTGGTAATGTATGGGTGTGAGAGCTGGACCATTAGGAAGGCTGAGCGCAGAAGAATAGATGCCTTTGAGATGTGGTGTTGGAGGAGAGTCCTGAGAGTCCCTTGGACAGCAAAGAGAACAAATAGGTCAATACTGGAAGAAATCAATCCTGACTGTTCACTGGAGGGACAAATAGAGAAGATGAAGCTAAAGTACTTTGGACATCAAATGAGAAGGGATGACTCACTTGAGAAGGCCTTGATGCTGGGAAAGGTGGAGGGCAAGAGAAGAAGGGGGCGTCCAAATATGAGATGGATAGATGGTATTGTAGACACAATGGGCACAGAGCTTGGTGGGCTGAGGAGAATGGTGGAGGATAGAGGTGCCTGGAGGAAAATGGTCCATGGGGTCGCAAAGGGTCGGAATCGACTGTGTGACTGAACAACAACAACAATCGTATTATTTTTGCTCATCACATTTCTGTGTTACAAAGGGTAATGACCTCTTTTCTGCATGGGTGTAATTACCCTATTTGCTGGCATATAAGGCACATCGGATTATAAGATGCACCCCGTTATTACCAAAATAGCCCACTATATTCAATACAAGACACACTCCATTTTTTCCAGTGTATTTTAAGGGGGGGGGGAGTGGGTTTTATATGCCAGCAAATACGGTAAATCCCAAAGCAACGTTTTGTCGCTGCAAAGAGTGCTGTACTGTCGTTACTTTTATTAAGGGAGGTTTATTTTCAGTTCTGAACTTGAAACTAAGTTTATCATGTCACAGAGCACAAGATCTCTAACCCCAATCAGGGATCTTTTTTAATTACTGTTGTAAATAGCTACTCTGATTGTATGTTATTACTGGTTGTAAACAGCACACTGATTTGCAAACCTATCTGTTATGCCAACCAACCATTGTGTGCCGTTGTACTTTATGTGTATAAATTGATACAATGAAAACTCACTTTTATGTCTGGGGAAGTGAACTTGATCCACAAAAGCTAACATTAAAATACTGTACAAGAGTTAGTTTTTAAGGTGCCACAACTTTTTTTGTCTTTTTTATCTTTTTTTGTTAATTTTCTGATAAGATCTCTTCTCTTTTTTTTCCTTCAACACTGGCACAGTCCAGGAAGTGTGAAAAATGGCACCACCACTATACTTCTGCAGTCTGTAGAGTCCCAGTTCTATGTTAGTGGGATACTTTAGGCATTTCAAAAATATGTGAGGGCCTTCCTTCTACACCTTTTCAACTGAATTTAAATTATTGGAACAGACCTGGCCCCATATTGTTCTGAGTGGCACAGCATTCTTTAAAGTCAAATCAACCAAAACAAAACAAAACAAAACATGCATACCTCATTTACCACACATAACTGGAGAAAAATTATAACTGTAATAGTAAGATATCAAAATCAATCTTTTGAAGTTGAGTAATATTATAGTAGTAAGGGACTGCAGTGGCTAAGTGCCTAAGATGCTGACTGGGAGGCGGAAGGTCAGCAGTTCGATTCCTGAGTACTGCAGGATGGAATGAGCTCCCGTCTTTGTCCTAGCTCCTGCCAACCTAGCAGTTCGAAAGCAAGAAATTGCAAGTAGATAAATAGGGACCACTTCGGTGGGAAGGAAACAGCGTTCCGTGCGCTTCGGTGTCTAGTCATACCTGCCACATGACCACGGAAATGTCTGCAGCAGCAGACAGCGCTGGTTCTTTGGCTTTGAAACAGAGATGAGCACTGCACCCTAGAGTTGGATACGACTGGCTTTCGAGCAAGGGAAACCTTTACCTTTACCTAGTAAGATACAAGTCAATGTAGATAAATAATATAATGGCTTAGCGTGTCCCTAATGCCAATCAGTAGTAGAGTGGATGTTGTAAGCAGGGCGGATGGAATGGTGGTGTGGGCTGAATTGGGCCCACGGGCCGTAGGTTGAGAACCCCTGCACTTGGACTTCATAAGCCAACACTTATATAAGTCTAACTGGCACAATGGATGTGCTCTAGCTGGAAATAATTTGGTTTTAGGCTTTTGTGTTTGAGAGGGAAATAGCCATAAAATTAACTGCAGTTTAGGGAAAGAAAATTGCACCCTGTAACTAAATGAGGATAAAGGAGAGCCAAACAGAGAAAATATTTTATCATTTTTTAAAATGGAAACCAGAACTGCTCAGAGGCAGCAAAAATAACATTTTATATTTCATCCCCACTTTCTTCTCTTTCACTCACCATGATTGCAATGTAGTGTCGCTTGTGGTATGGCAAGGGGCCGTCCATCCTTAGTAGGAGATACTGAGTTTTCCAGAAGCTGGTCAGGTACTCTGGATGTAGCCCCATTACCATAGTAATGTTATCCACCCTGCCTGTTGAAACAAAGGCCTCAAGGAAGAGGCGTCCCTGGGGACTCTCTGCTCCTTCTTGTAGGATCTACAATGAGAATAGGGGTGACAGAGAAGGATTTGATATGCATATAGAACTTTCTGAATGTCCAAAGCACTTCACATATGTAATTCTAATATGTTTTTGCAAAACCAATGATGAAAAGTGTTAGATACTTTTTGCAGAGTGATACAGCTAGCATGTCACAAAGTATTAAGGCTGAATACTTTAAATTGCAAGCCTCCTCATATTCCCCTTTACAGTACAGTACTGTACTTTCTTCTTAGTTCCTATAGTACAGTGATGGCGAACCTATGGCATGTGAGCCAGAGGTGGCACTCGGAGCCCTCTCTGTGGGCAACTGTATAGTCACCCCAGCATAGTTTGCCACGCCCCTCTACCCAGCAGCCCAATGGGAGTGCTTCCTGCCTCTCCAGCACAGAGTTCACCCCACCCCTCTGCCCAACAGCCGAATGGGAGTGCTTCCTCCCTCCCAGCACAGTGTTTGCTCTGCCCAGCAGCCCAAAGGAAGCATTTTCTTCCTCCCCTGTTGTTATGTTGCCACTTTGCGATAAATAAGTGGGTTTGGGGTTGCAGCTTGGGCACTCGGTCTCTCAAAGATTTGCCATCACAGCTATAGTAAAAATGCTAGGCACAGCTTTTAACAGAAGGAAAAAGATTGTTTACTGCATATACTTGAGTATAAGCCGAGTTTTTAGGCCCAAAAATGGGGACACGGCTTATACTTGGGTCAATGAGGAGGGTCTCAAGACCACGCCAGATTGGGACACGCCAACAATTTAATTAATTTTACCATATTTTCATGTATTTTGATTATTGAAACTCATTAGCAGCAGCTGCATTTCCCACCCTTGTCTTATACTCGGGTCAATCTATTTTCCAGGGTTTTCAGGTCAAAATTAGGCACCTCAGCTTATATTCGGGTCGGCTTATACTAGACCATATACGGTACTTTCAAAGGCTGTTGTTCAAATAAAATTGTCAGGTAGATGGCAAAAAATATACTGCAACACCTCACTTCATCTGGGTTGCAATAAAATGCAGGAGGAACAACCTCTCAAGCAAATGGTGGTTGCAAGAGAATACTAAGGCTTTCTGAAATTAATCTATTTTGACTGAGGAAGACAGCTAAAAAAGTCACACAAACAGACTAAACTAGCAGAATAGTACTGTACTCAGATACACAGCTTAGAGTGGAAAGAAGTTATATTTTTGAGGGAAAATACATGTAGCCTGCTGATTGGCTGTTTAGATTCAAAACAGCCAATGACTATATTTGTTAAATGTTAGCCCTTCCCAGCTGCATGCAAGCATACAAAACAAACACAAAGCATGATGGGATTGCCTGCTGCAAGCTCAATACTAAGTAAAGTAAAGGTTGCCCGTGTTCAAAAGCCAGTCTTATCAGACTTTAGGGTTCAGTGCTCATCTGCAATTATAGCCAAAGAGCCAGCACCATCTGCATCTGCAGATGTTTCAATGGACATGTGACAGGCATGACTAGACACTGGATTGCATGGAACACTGTTTACCTTCCCACTGAAGTGGTACCTATTTATCTACTTGCAATTTCTTGCTTTCAAACTGCTAGGCTGGCAGGAGCTGGGACAGAGACAGAAGCTCATTCCACTGTATAGCACTCGGGTCTCAAACTGCTGACCTACCGACCTTCCAGTCATCAAGTTCAGCGTCTTAACCTCTAAGCCACCGCAGTCCCCAATACCAAGTAGACTACCATTGTTATTTCTACTTCAGGTGGAAGCAGGGGCTTCATATTGTGATACTGAAGAACAAGGGGGGATGGGGACGACACAGATATTTGCTTTGTTTGCCCAAGAACCCGGAAGATTATTTTTTTAAAAAACGAGAATGCCATGTGGTGGTGCCAGACCGAGAGAGGCTGGTGTATACAAAATAGAAACATGTCCAAGTGCTAGTTTGCAACAGACTATTAAAGATTTTCCTGAAGAAATCCTAAATATAGTAACCATGTTAAGAGAATCTAAGTTGTTTATGGAGGGACAGAGCCAAAAACTTTCCAAAAAAAACCCTCCAGTTTTCAAGGTCTCTTGGACAACGATCAGAGATCAACACTTAGTCTTACTGTCCCCTTCAAAAACAGAAGTGCCCTTATCCTAGTCCCTAAGAGCTAGATAAGCACTAGCAGATTTTAAGCTTATACAGTACTCTCTACCTTTTTTTTTTCTTACTAGAATAGTAAGATCCTTCAAATATCCTTAGAAGCATAGAATATGGAACCCAGGAAATCACAATAATGATCAGAAACCAGATCTTATAAAATGTGCTTGTCTAGGTTTCTGAGCTCATTGCTCTATCCAGTATGCTTCATGGGCCCCAAATGGCAAAGCTGGCTAGGGATGATGGTGGGGGAACCTGAACATTGCACTGTAATTGAAAACAAATACATTCTCCATGTTCTTCCAAAAATTAAACGCATCTCAGTCCTTCCACAAACATACAAAACAGTCTTGATCAGCTAAGTCTTTTCCATTTGAAGGGAATAATTTTTGCTATTACTAATCAGCCAGAGATCTGCTAGTTTTAGGGCATGGAAAGAAAGCTGTCAACTCTCTGATATGCTTGAAACACAGACTAACACGGCTGCCATTTCAAAAATTTCATAATAAAGCAAGTAAAATGCAATTTTTAAAAAGATATTTCCAGCAGAAATGTCCACTCAGCTGATCCAATCCAGAATTTTGTTTACCTGCAAGTTCTATAAATAATAGTAATTATAATAATTATCATAGCAGTGAGCAGTAACAACAACATTCCTCCTCCCACACAAACTCAATCTATAACACACCTCCTCTGCTGTTTCTCTTCTCCAGCTCAGCAGAGGAATTTGACAAAACAAGGCTTCGAACCAAGATTTTTCAAGCACTCTGGAAAGTGATGTCTTTGGAAGCAGAAACTGACCATCCATCTACTACTACAGAACTTTCCAGGAACACACCCAAAGGGAGCGTTTACCCAGCCCTTAGATCAGTGGATCTTAGATCAGTGGATCAGCCAGATCCGGCCCCCGGGTCGTAGTTTGTACACCACTGAACCATGTGACCGGCGTGCGGCCTGAAACATTTGGGCACCTGTTGTGTTCTGTAAAGCGGTGCCTTTAACAATGTACCTTTACCATGTGTTAACAATGTAACCTTTCTGTGTGCAACATTATAACCATCAGCTGTATCAATGTAAACCTGATAAGGGGACGCGAGCTAGTGACCACCAGATGGCAGTAGCGAGCGTCCAGCTCTCATGGCTCAGATTCACCTGGTTCAGCAGCGCGGGAAGATTCCCCGCGACCTCTTCACCTGGTCAAGAAGGGCGTGACCTTCTACGACGTCACACAGGCAGCAACCAATAGTCTGTCGATGAGCCACATTCAAATGTATAGCCAGCTATATATATTGAGCTACTCATCCGCCATTACCACATGTTCCTCCGGATCATCATGCAATAAACCTGTGTTAAGCCAACCCTTCGGCTGTTTCATTGTCTTTGGTCCCTTACACTAAATTGGCGACGAAGGTGGGATATGGCAGCCCACGGGACCAAGACATGCGCCGGTTTCGAAATCAGGAAACCGGGCGACTGGGAGATCTTCGAGATGGACTTCCAGGCAGCACTGATCGAGTCCGAAGTCACGGAAGAGGCAAAGAAAAGGGCCATCTTCACCAGGATGCTCGGACAAGAAACCAAAAGGACCTTGGTGGACCTGATTGCACCGAGGAGGGTGAGCGAATTCAAGGCCAAAGAACTCATGCAGATGCTGCGTGAGCACGTCCGGCCCGCCACGGCGATGTTTCCCGCTCGGAGTGCGTTCCGGAGGCAAGTCCAAGCGCCCGGGGAGACGGTCGCCGCATTCGTGGCGGCCCTGCGGCTGGCGGCCGGCCCGTGCAAATGGGAGAATGCCGAAATCACCCTCCGGGACTGTGTGCTGTGCGGCCTGAACGACGCCGAAACCCAGCGCACATTAATGAACCAAGAGCCGCCTCCCACGTTGCAGGAGGTCGTCAGAGCGGCTCAGGCCGCAGAAGCTACGAAGGCCGGGGTCCAAGAGCTCCAGGACTGGCGGCCAAAGTCAAGCAAGGCAGAGGCTCCGGTACAGGCGGCCCGGCGAACTTCGAGGTCGTCCACAGAGAGCAGCGACGACGAGGACGTCCGGAGGGTCCGGAAGGAGAGCCGGCGATGCGACGGCTGTGGAGCGGCCCACGACCGCGTAAAGTGCCCCTTCCGGAAATCCGAGTGCCACAACTGCGGCCGCCGCGGGCACATCGCCAAGGTGTGCAGGAAGAAGCGCGAAACCCGGAGGAGCTCCGCAGACCGTTCCGCGGGGCAAGACCGCCCAACGAGACCCAAGGATGGCGCCCAGGCCACGCGGAAGCAGGACGGCGTGGGCCGCATCTCCGACGGCAGCGAGGACGACGCCCCAGTGTTCAGCGTGTCTACAGGACACCCCCGCTACTTCGTTGAGGTACTAGTCCAAGGGGTTCCCATTAGGATGGAAATTGACTCGGGGTCCTCATATTCAATCATTTCCCAGAGGGAGTTTTTGGGAATTGCCCCCCCACAAGCGACCCAAGCTCAAAGCATTGAGGTCCACACTACGGGACGTGCAAGGGAACAGTATTCCAGTGTTGGGGGTTGGAGAATTTCAAGTCAAATTCAAGGAGCACGCCGCGTCCCTTCCCCTAGTCGTGCTCAAAGGGGGAGATTGCAGCCTCCTCGGGACTCAATGGTTCCAGCCCCTGGGGTTGTTTATTGGGGGGTGCACGCCGTTGGGATGCACGCCGTTGGGACTGATCCAATTCAGGAGGTGTGCGAGGCGCACCCCGAAGTTTTCAAAAAAGGACTGGGGAAATTCAAGGGGCCCCCAGTGACTTTCGACCTGGACCCGGAGGTCCGCCCAATTCGCCTTAAACCACGCAGGGTGCCGTTCGCACTTAAGGACAAGATAGAGGCGGAACTGGACAAGTTGGTGGGCCAGGGGATCCTTGTGCCTGTAGATTCTGCGGAGTGGGAAACTCCAATTGTAACCGCACTAAAGGCCAATGGGGAGGTCCGCATATGCGCCGACTACAAGTGCACCATCAACAAGGCGATCCGCCCGAATGCATATCCGGTGCCGGTAGTCAGCCATCTGCTGGCCAGGTTACACGGGGGAAAGTGTTTCGCTAAGCTCGACTTAGCACAGGCCTACCAGCAGCTCACGGTGTCCCCTGCCGCAGCTGCTGCGCAGACCATAGTCACCCATAAGGGGGCGTTCCAGGTGACGCGCCTCCAGTTCGGCGTGAATTCGGCGCCTGGAATTTTCCAGTCACTCGTGGAACGCCTCCTGAAGGGGCTGGAGGGGGTGTTGCCTTATTTTGATGACGTGTTAATAACAGGGGGGAGTCGGGTTGAATTGGCCAAGAGGTTGGGAAAGGTCCTGACGATATTCGAAAAGGCGGGGCTGAGACTGCGAAAGGACAAATGCGTCTTCTTCGCAACCGAGGTTGAGTTCCTAGGGTTTTGTGTGACTCCTGAGGGAATCAAACCATCCAAGTCCAAGGTGGCAGCCATTAAGAAAGCCCCCCGCCCCACCTCCAAGCCCGAGCTGCAGTCGTTCCTAGGGCTGCTCAACTTTTACCACTCCTTCCTTCCCCGGAAGGCAGCGGTGGCTGAACCGCTACACAAGCTGCTAAAGAAAGACCAGGCATGGAAGTGGGGCGATGACCAAGAAAGGGCATTTAGCGAGCTGAAAAGCCTCCTGGCGTCCGACGCCATACTGACCCACTTCAACCCCAAACGCCCAGTAGTCCTGACTTGTGATGCATCTCCAGTGGGGCTGGGGGCGGTGCTGTGCCACGTGTTGGAAAACGGAAGGGAGGCCCCGATAGCATTTTACTCCAGGTCCCTGTCCCAAGCGGAGAGAAACTACGCACAGACAGACAGGGAGGCACTAGCAATAGTCGCGGGGACAAAAAAATTTCACGATTTTCTGTACGGCCGCCCCTTCACCATTGTAACGGACCACAAGCCCCTGCTAGGCATCTTTACCGCAGATAAGCCCACCCCACAGATCCTGTCCCCGAGGATGCTCAGGTGGGCAATTTTTCTCAACGCGTATCAGCACACGTTGGTCTACCGGCCCGGAAAAGAGATCAGCCATGCGGACGCTCTATCTAGGTCTCCCCTTCTCTTAACGCCCAGCCAGGTGAGCAAGGGGGAGCGGGACCATCAGGTTCTCATGATAGAGGTGCTGGATTTGCCCCCCGTAGTGCCCGCCGACATTGCCAAAGCGACAGAGAAGGACAAGACGTTAGCGGCAGTTAGCTCCTGGGTGCAGAAAGGGTGGCCGGCGTCCTCCCCAGCGGAGGAGTTCGCTCCATTTTTCAGAAAAAAGCTAGAACTGTCCCTAGAGAGGGGGTGCCTCTTGTGGGGGCAGCGGGTGGTGATTCCCACTTCCCTTCGGCCGTGGGTGCTCAAACTGCTGCACGTCAGCCACCCCGGCATCGTGCGATCCAAGGCGCTGGCCCGGAGTTACTTCTGGTGGCCCCAGCTGGACGCCGACATTGAGCACATGGTCGGCACTTGTGAAAGTTGCCAATGCTCCAGACCAGAGGAGGCCCGCCTTCTCCACAGGGAATGGGACGCGGCTAAGGGGCCGTGGTCCCGGGTGCACGTTGATTTCGCGGGCCCGTTCAGAGGCACCCTGTTCCTTCTTGTAGTGGACGCTTTCTCCAAATGGTTGGAGGTTATCCCAGTCACGAGCACCTCCTCGGCCCAGACCATTAGGCATTTGCGGAGGCTCTTTTCCACGTTCGGCATACCCGACACGTTAATTAGCGACAACGCTAGCTGTTTCACGTCCTCCGAGTTTAGGGCATTCATGGAGATCAACGCCGTTCGGCATATCACCTCCGCCCCGTTTCACCCAGCCACCAATGGCCAAGTAGAGCGCCTCGTCCGCACCACGAAGGACGCGTTGCGGCGCATGGGCCCAGGGGACCTGAACCTACAAGTGTGTCAGTTTCTGCTAGGGTACAGGGTGACCCCGTTGGCGTCAGGATACTCCCCCGCAGAGCTCTTAATGCGTAGGAAACTGACCACCATCCTTACTAGGCTAGACCCCACGAGGGTGGAGGACAAAGGAAGGAACATCGGGCTAGAGGCTACAAAGAGTTTCAGTGTAGGCGCCCCTGTGCATTGCAGGAATTACGCCAGCACGGGCCCAGCCTGGGTACCGGGCGTAGTTGTGGAGCAAACCAGCCCCGTGTCGTACCGCGTGGAAACCAGCACAGGGCTCCTGTGGAGGCAGCACGCGGACCAGCTCCGACGCAGGGTCTCCGATGAGCAGGGCACAGACCAAGCAGGAAATAAGTCAGCGTTAGGGTTCTCCCCCACCCGTTCAGCCCAAGGGGGAGGGAAGGGGGACCGCGGGCCCCCACCAAGGGGGGAGGAGGATATCCTCGTAGATACCCTGGGGGATCTTTCCGAGGAGGAGGGTCCCGACCCCATACATATCTCGCGGAATGTCCCCACAAATGCGGACACCCCTACTAAGTTAGATTTTGATTTTCAGAACCGGGGGGGGGGGTTCGGAGTGGTCCCCCACCTGTCCAAGCGAGGAGAGGGGTTTTTCGTTAGCCCCGACTGCCCCCGGTCTGCCCACAATGGAGTTTTTCCCTTCCCCTAAGGCCGCCAGACAACGGCAAGCCACTAACAAGCCTCCCTCTCCCATTTCAGGACAAGGGACCAGGGAACAAAGAAGCAATAACGACCCCGGGGGGGCAGCCCTCTTCACGGCCCAAACGCACATGCAACAAGCCATCTTGGCTGAGAGACTTCGTCTCATCCTAGGGGGGAGGGATGTTGTGTTCTGTAAAGCGGTGCCTTTAACAATGTACCTTTACCATGTGTTAACAATGTAACCTTTCTGTGTGCAACATTATAACCATCAGCTGTATCAATGTAAACCTGATAAGGGGACGCGAGCTAGTGACCACCAGATGGCAGTAGCGAGCGTCCAGCTCTCATGGCTCAGATTCACCTGGTTCAGCAGCGCAGGAAGATTCCCCGCGACCTCTTCACCTGGTCAAGAAGGGCGTGACCTTCTACGACGTCACGCAGGCAGCAACCAATAGTCTGTCGACGAGCCACATTCAAATGTATAGCCAGCTGTATATATTGAGCTACTCATCCGCCATTACCACATGTTCCTCCGGATCATCATGCAATAAACCTGTGTTAAGCCAACCCTTCGGCTGTTTCATTGTCTGTGGTCCCTTACACTAAAGCACCTCTGCCTTAGATGACCTGTAGCTCAACAGGGACACTCTGAAGAGAGAAACGGGCACCAGACCAGCAAAAGTGGAACTTGCCAATCCAAAAGAAACGGTGAAACACAAGCAAGGGGAATGGCAGCTAGCCAGAAGGGGCCCTCCCGCAAAGAAGAGCAAGTAGAGCAACAGGGGCCTGGAGAAAGATTTTGTTTGTGCATGCCGGGAGGGAAGGTCATTTGATAAATAAGAAGATTATGACACCACAAGGCAATGCTCATACATGTGTCACTCCTATTGCTGCTTAAGCGGAGAGAGAGAGAAAAAAAGAGGAAGCCAAGGACTTTGTTGCTGCAATAAGCAAACAACTCCCCTCCTCTAAAAATGTTAAGAGATTTCTTGTTAGAAACTGGTTGTTTGACTTCCTCTCAAAATGGAGCTGGTGAATTAGCCTATGAAATGTTTTCCAATCTTTTGGCAGCTGCATCTATTACAACATAGTCAAGGTGCGTCTGTGTGTGTTTAAGGGGGGGGGAGCAACAAACTTCATTGCTCAGGCCTTTGAAAAGTATCTTCAGGGTCCAGATTTTTTTTAAAAAGGGATAATTGCAGGAGTATGTTTACACATATGGGGTGGGTAAGAAGGTACTTCAATTTGCAACCCTTAAAAGTGGGAGGAGGAGACAATAAATCATCTGAAGCAATGCTTTAAAAACACAGAAGCAAACAAGAAATAGTCCGCGAGGAGGCAAAGGTACACTGAAAATATGCTGAACCTACCGAATTTTGTTTATCTATTGTAAGGCACGTTGATCTCATTTGTCAATCTTTCCTATTTCTTGTTGAGAAGTCATTTCTCAAGTGTCAATCTCTATCCAGTCAGGAGGAATCAGCCCAAACACAGAAACAAAAAGCAAAGCAATCGGGCTTGAATTGCAAAAGGATACATCTAGTTACTATACCTCATTGAAGCAAAATTTGGAAAAGCTAGTTTTTTGGACAATACATCTTAGAGTTGCCCATAGCCATCATTTGAATGTCCCAGTATGGTCATAGATTCCAGATACTGGGGTAAATTTGACAACTTACCATGGCCCTAACAGCTTCTTTAAAGCATTACTATATATTATATACAACCTGTGCCCATTTCCACAGTCATTTCTATTATTATCACAAACCATCTTCATTACACATTGTTAAGTTGGTGTTCAGTTACCTTCTGATAAAATCACAAATCAAGAGATCTCTAAATGCTAATATGTACAGAACAGCAGACAACCTTATACTTGTCAGGCAGTCTGGACAACAACTCTCAAAAGCCTCAGCCAGAGCGGCCTGGCATCCAAAATTATGGGAGTTGAAGTCACAAACTTCTGAAAGTCACTTAGTTTCTAATCACTGGTGTGGCTTTTACAGACTAGAAAGAATCCTAAATTGACCTTTACAAGTATAAGCCATTCAATTTGGAAATTAAAAAAAGTACAGTACAAGCTTTATATGAGCACAAGATCACTTTGTCTGTTCTCAATACTTTTTTGGAGTTCTTATTTGCCCAGTATTTTCCTCCCTAAAGGAAGCAATAGCTTGAGTTTACAAGGGTTGAAAAGAGCTGTTGAGGAGAGAACATTCTAGAGACTGCTCATTCACAGGGTTGCCATAAGTAAGAGGTGACTTAATGGCACATGACAACAAAGCCTCACTGCAAATACGCATTTGCAAATATGCATATAAAAGTATCCCTGGAAAGCTGAGAAAGGTTATTTTCTCAGGTTGCAACTCTGAGGAACCTCTAATCCAGTGTTTACCAAACTATGTTCTGCAGAACACTGGTGGACTTCAATTCCCAGAGGCCTAAATTAGTACATTGGCTAAATGGTGGGATTAAAAATATTTTACTACCTACTCTGTGGGAGTGGCATGGTGGGTGTGGCCATATGACTGGGCAGGCGAGGCCAGGTGGCTCTGGCAACTGGATGGGGGAAGCCTGAGGAGGCTGTACCACCAGTATGGTAGCACCCTACGACCCAAGGCTCTGGCAACCAAATGGGCAGGGCCAGCCAGATTTTCTACTACCGGTACGGGCGTACTAGCTGAATCCCACCACTGCATTGGCTGACCAGTGCTTTGGGGAATTGCCTTAGGCTTCTGGGAATTGAGGTTCTAAAACCAAAGATTGGGAAACACTTCACTTCCAATCACCATGCCAGCAGTCTCAGGTTGTTGAATTCCAAAAAGGCCACATTTCTAAACTTTTAACTATCCCAGTTATTTCATTAAAAAAGCTAAAGCTGAGTCTCCACCCGATTCCAACAAGTAAGGCAGCTCCTATTTCTATGTCTTCCACATTCTCATTCCAAATATCATTCCATCTGACTGTGATTTTGGGTGGCAAATGCCAAGAGAGTTGGAGTTAAAAGGTGTCACCAAGAACAAGATAGGTTATTTACACAATAAGAGAAGCTTTCAGATTTGTACAAAAAGAAAATCTAAAGGAATACCTGATCAGTGGCAAATATATATTCCAACATTTCATTACAGGTCTCATTTCTTATTCAGTTGTAAAGCACTTGGCACTTTTCCTGAAATGAAAAATGTTTCCCATACCTAGATATGCTTTCCCTGCCTTGCTGTAAACCTTTCACTGGAAAAGTCTCATCCAAATTAGTCCCTGGTCTGCAAATAACTGCAAACCTCCAGAAAGATCCTAGGCTAGAGTTATGTGTGTGACACAGTTCAGCTAGGTTTCAAGCCAGCTTTCTTTCCTATGGTACCCTGTGTAGTGTAATGAACAGAGTGACAGACTAAAACTCAGGAGGCCACCCAGCCATGGATATGGGAATATTGAACCAGAAAAACTACACTTCAAATAACCCACTTATCTTGAAAGCCTATTAAGGCTGTTATAAGTCAGTTCTGATTTGATAGCAGATAACATAACATAAATCTTACCTCTTCCACCGGGATAAAAGAACTCGGACCTCGCAGCTGCTGGGAGATTTTTATTCCTCTGTCCTGAAACAAGAAAGAAATGGACATGAAACACTCCCACTTTGCACACAGGCACATCACTATCTGGATTTGAAAGGAAACCCCTCTTTACCTCTACATGATTCAAAGCAAGCAGATAGGCAGCCCCTAGAGCAGTGGTTCCCAAGGTGAGGTGCATGCCCCACAAGGCTTCTGGGAATTGAAGTCCAAAACCCACAGGCTGGGAAACACTGCCCTAGAAGAAGATTTGCTGGATTGTCAGAGGCTCTAGTATTCAGATAACTTTTCACAGAAAGAGCCCTGGAGATGTTCCATCAGGCATATCTGGCCGGAACTGGCAAAATTAATTACCCTTTGCCCAGTGGTGGGCATCAGCAGGTTCGCACCAGTTCGCCAGAACCGGTAGCACAAATCCTGCCCATCCAAGTTTTGAAATAAAGTAGTCCTAATTCGGGTGCAATGCAGGGCTTTCCCCCTGGCCATGCACACCATAGTGTGGTAGCAATTTTTTTTGAGCCCACCACTGCCTTTGCCCCAGCAGGACATTTAGCGGGAGAAGGTGTGGGGGAGACAGCAATGGGCCGGATTGAATGGTGTTGGGGTGGGGCCGGCCCACAGGTTGGGAACTCCTGGTCTATCACATATCATTCCCTCACCACCTCTAAGGCATTCCAGTTCTTTAACCATACAGTATTTCTTTTTCTTGTTCAGAAAACTGGATGTGCTAAGGCAAACAGGCTCAGGACTACCAAACTATCCAACAAAGCTGATCACGAAGAACCACTTGTTGCAGATTAAACAATATTGCCAAAATTATGGAGGACCTGGAGGCGGAGGAGGGAGAGAAAAAGGCAAACTACTGTGGCATGTTAAAGACTGGCTTATTATTTCAGTATAATCTTTTGTGGATTAAATCTGAAGAAGTGGATTTGATTCAGAAAAGTTTACACTGGGGGGGAAACTGTTTGGTCTTTAAAGTGCCATAAACATTTTGTCTTTGATTTGACAATATGACAGACTGCCATGGCTGCTTTCACAAACTCAGGTCAAAGTTTGTCAATTCCATCTCCATATAGTGGAGATGATGGTATCCCAGTTGAATTTTTCAAAGCTCTAAAAGATGATGGCATCAAATTACTGCATTCAATATGCCAGCAGATTTGGAAAACAAAACAGTGGCCACAGGATTGGAAAAGATCAGTATACGTCCCAATCCCAAAAAAGGGCAATGCCAAAGAATGTTCAAATTATCGAACAATTGCGCTCATCCCACACGCCAGCAAGGTGATGCTCAAGATAATACAGGATAGACTTCAGCAGCATGTGGAAAGAGAATTACCAGAGGTGCAGGCTGGTTTCAGAAGAGGCAGGGGGACTAGAGACCACATTGCCAACATACGTTGGATCATGGAGAAAACAAAGGAATACCAGAAACAAGTTTACTTTTGCTTTATTGACTACACTAAGGCATTTGATTGTGTGGATCACAACAAGATGTGGCAAGTGATTAAAGAGATGGGAATACCAGAGCACCTCATATGCCTCATGAGAAATCTGCACATGAACCAAGAAGCAACAGTTAGGACAGAACACGGAATGACAGAGTGGTTTGGAATAGGAAAAAGAGTAAGACAAGGCTGCATTTTGTCACCCTGCTTATTCAACTTATACACAGAGCACATAATGCGCAATGCAGGGATGGAGGAATCACAATATGGGATCAAAATTGCTGGGAGAAACATCAACAATCTGAGATATGCAGATGATACCATCCTAATGGCAGAAAGTGAGGAAGACCTAAAGAATCTCTTGATCGGATTGAAGGAAGAGAGTGCAAAAGCTGGCTTGAGACTCAATATCAAGAAAACCAAGATAATGGCAACAGGCCCGATCAGTTCCTGGAAAATAGATGGGGAAGAAGTAGAAGCAGTGACAGATTTTACATTCTTAGGATCTAAGATCACTGCAGATGGGGATTGCAGCCATGAAATAAAAAGGCGACTGATTCTTGGGAGACAAGCTATGAGAAACCTGGGGAACATAGTGAAAAGCAGAGACATTACATTGCAAACAAAAATTAGAATAGTCAAAGCAATGGTTTTCCCAGTAGTAATGTATGGATGTGAGAGCTGGACAATTAGGAAGGCTGAACGCAGAAGAATAGATGCCTTTGAAATGTGGTGTTGGAGAAGAGTTTTGAGGGTACCCTGGACAGCGAGGAGAACAAATAGGTCAATCTTAGAAGAAATCAACACTGACTGCTCATTGGAAGGTCAAATAGTAAAGATGAGGCTAAAGTACTTTGGGCATCAAATGAGAAGGGAGGATTCACTTGAGAAGGCCGTGATGTTGGGAAAAGTGGAGGGCAAAAGAAGAAGGGGGAGGCCAAGGATGAGATGGATAGATGGTATTGTGGACACAATGGGCACAGACTGGGAGGACTGAGGGGGATGGTGGAGGACAGAGGTGCCTGGAGAACGATGGTCCATAGGGTCGCAAAGGGTCGGAATCGACTGTGCGACTGAACAACAACAACAACAAATAGCTGAGAACACCCTAAGACTACACATCCCATTATCCATAGCTTGCACATACAGAGGCCGCAGTTACATCTGGAGTGCCACAAACAAGAACTTCAGAAAATTATTTCTCCATGCTGAATGGGAGATTCTAGAAGTTGTAATCTAAAAAGGCAATTTCCCCCTCATCTCAGCTTCAATCTCCTATTGCTAGTGTATGCTTTAGATCAGGAGTTCTCAACCTTTTTAAGCCAGGGGCCAGGTCATGCTCCCTCTGACAGCTTTGGGGGCCAGACGGCCATTTTGCCCTTCCTCCACCACATGGCACTTCCTGGTGTGGTGGAGGTGGGGCCACATGAAATGGTGCCATAAGCCACATCCGGCCCGCAGGTTGAGAATCCCTGCTTTAGATCAATCCACACCACAATATTTAACCAAAGGAGTCTAACAATATGAGCTACAGCTGCAACATCATCAGATGAAGAGGGAGTTTCAGCACAACTAGAAGGAATCTGGAGGCTTGTATAAAGCACAGCCTCAGGCGTGTGTTCCATACCTGCCATGAGGCAAAGTGAGGCAACTCTCCTGTGGTTCAAAATGCAGAAGTAGCCGTGCTGTTTGTCTCCTTGAGAGAAGAAATATATGTTATGCCACAAAAGCTTTCCTTAAACAGTTCACTGCCCTTCAGGGTGGTGATAAATAACCTCCCAATGCCACAGGTTTTTTTAAAAAAAGATTATGTTGCCACACCAATCAGTTTCTGAACTGAAAACCAGGGGACAGGGCACCATTTTGTTCTTTGTTTCAAAGAGGAAAACTGGTCTTGCCCCCAGCCTATTGGTGCAAAACAGAGAAAAACTGAGGTCTCACTCTTATTTCTGACGAACCAGACTTGACCCACAAAAAGCTAACATCAAAATGAAGCAGTTAGTCTTTAAGGTGCCTGTGGGTTGCCCGCAGGAATAATTGGCAATTAAACCTCTCCCCAGAGGTTCACTCGGCGGCAACAGACCCGGGGACCAACGGGGCTCTGTTGGAGAGGAAATTGGGAAAGATAAGCGGGCTAGTTAGAGATGAACCATAACCCAGGCTGAGGGCAAATAGAGGAGGGCAAACAAGTCGGGACAAACAAGGGACAAAGTTAGATGCCCGGAGTCAATACACAGACTCCGAGATTAGGGCAGGAACAATGGGTTTCGCCAGCCCAAGGCAATTAAGTGCGGATTGTCCATTAACCACAGGGTAACTTTCAAGAGCTGGCATTGTAGCTGACCACCAGAAAACGCCACGTATGCAAGCCTTCTGTATAGGGGCGGCACGAGTGCCCTAGGCACGTGTCACAACCCCAAGGCAGGGTAATAAATACGTACCCCCGACTCTGGTCGAGGCTGGACTTCACCGCACAGTTGCCTCCACGCATCTTCCTTCCGGCCAGCTATTGCAACAGGTGCCACAACATATTTTTGTCTTTTTGTTTTGTTTGCTCTCTGATATACTTGTACAGACTTACATGTCTACCATTTGAAAAAGAGAAAAATATGTGGCAGAACTGTGACTAAAGCTAGAAACGGCTCTCAAGAGGTTTTCTATTTTCTTACCCACAAGCTTACACTAAACTTCTTGTCTGAAAATGTTTCCACATGTAAAGCAATTCCCAAAAGAACATTTATCCTCACACACCCTAGAACTGCAGCTTCCCATTTTTCCCCTCTCTTGGTAGATCATTCCAGAAATTAATTCCACCCAACAATAAATAGGCATGCTCAAGGCCAACGTGTTTTTGATGTGGCTATAACAGCAGCAAATAGGCAGTTCACCAAGGAATTAAGATATACAATTATAACTAGAAGAAACCCTTGCTATTTTTTTAAAAAAGTCCATTACCAAATACAGCACAGTAATAGATATGGAATTAGTAAAAATGACAAGGAACACCACATTCACTGAAAAGCAGTTTCCTTTAGTAATGCTATGATTTTTGTATGGCTAGGAACCTTCTGTCTAGAAGCCTTCTGACAGACATTCTGCTATCATTCTTGTGAAATAAAGAATACACCTTTGGACACAATTTAGAGGAAATATCCCATTTGGCCTTTCCCTTTTTAAGGATAAAATCTAGAAATGGGACATGTGGAAGCAAGAGACCCAGTTTGAAACCACATAATCAACACTACTGCTCTCAGTTGATCATCTGCTTTAAGGTGAAAAATCATATGCCAGGCAATGAGAGAAACTCCTTTAAAACTTTGATTTGACTACAATTGGTATTCCTAGTGTGTAAACCAAATTGAGACCACCGCTCCCCAATGGAGGCACATGGAGTTGTGTGTTCCCTGTGTCTGGCCACAAAAGAAAGCTAATGCTTCATAGAGGGCTGTGTGAAGAGGAGCAACCACCTGGCTTCCTGTGAGGGTGACGTGATGCACCAAAAAGGCTTTGGGTGTTGTTCTACATGCATTTCTAAGATATGTACCTGGCAAGACACCATGCCATGCCTGAAGAAGAGATTTTGGGTCTCGAAAGCTTGCAAACTTTAAATTTTCAGTGATCCAATAAAGGTATCACCTTCCTCCTGCATTTTTTGCATTCTTTTGTAATTTGAATATGGATCATACAGCTAATCTCCTTTGTTGTCCTTTAAAAATGTATCCACACTACACAATTATCACAGTTTGATACTACTTAAATTGTCATAGTTCCACTCACCCTACACAATCCTGGGACCTGTAGTTCAGTGAGGCACTTAAAATTCTCTGTTCTCAGAGAACAGACAATTTGCTAGTCAAGACATTTTAAAGTGGTATTAAACTGCGGTAACATGTAAAGTAGAAACTAAGTTTTAGATCAGGGGCTCCCAACTTTTTAATGCCGTGGACCTGACCAAGCCCCCTAGACAGCTGAGCGGGCCAGACCATGCACCCCCGGAAGTGAAAGGATTTATGGCTGACATAAATATGCCCACTCCTGAGTTTACGACAGTCAAAGCATGTTTATGTATGCATGGGTATGTTTTACAGCTGATCTAAATGCTTCCACTTTCACTTCCGGGCAACATGAAATGGCGCCGTTGGGAACCCCTGTTCTAAATTATGTAATACTTTGAATAGATAATTAAAAAGTTACAAATAGGGTGAGCTTTTGTGTTTTACAGAACTCTTCATCAAGCAAAGATGGTATAAAGTTTGGGAAATACAGTTGTTGTCATGTGCTGGCAAGTTGTTTCTAACCTATTAATACTTTCGTGTCAAAAATTATTCTGGGTTGAAAGGATTCCCACTCAGGGAATGCCCAAATGAAGCTCCTTTCATGTCCCCAAGAGCTGGGACAGAGACGGGCCCTCAATATGTCATGCAGTACCTGGGTCTCGAACTGCTGACTTGACCTACTGCGGCTCTATGAATGAGAGATTCATGGGGAATATTACTCAACTCAAAGTTTTGTCTCTGTATGTGAGTCATACAAAGACTCCAAATGTTCTTGGTCAAATTACAACAGTTTCAAAATATATTCGAGCATGAGTTACAGTACTAGTTAAGAACTGCTGGACTGGGAGTTGTGAGATTCAGGTGCAAATCCACAGTTAGATAGGAATCTCCCTGGTGATCCCTGATAATCTGTCTCACAGCCAGATATACCTCTCAAGGCTAATAGGAAGAACAAGTAGAGAAAAAGGGTGCTTTATATGCTGCTTAAACTTACTGGAGTAAAGCCAGGATAGATATGTAACGAACAAACAAAAGGCATAAATCATGGTCAAAAGTCTCCTCATTTACCCAGCACTTTTACAGGCTTCCTCATTTTAGTAAAGGTAAAGGTCACCCTTGCTCGAAAGCCAGTCATATCTGACTTTAGTGTTCAGCACTCATCACTGTTTATAGCTGAAGAGCCACACGGTCTGTGTCTGCAGACGTTTCTGTGGACATGGGGCAGGCATGACTGCACAGAATGATGTTTACCTTTCCACCGAAGTGGTACCTATTTACCTACTTGCAATGTCCTGCTTTCGAACTGCTAGGTTAGCAGGAGCTAGGACAGAGATGGATGCTCACTCCGTCATGCAGCACTCGGGTCTCAAACTGCTGATCTTCCAGTGGTCAAACCAGGCGTCTTAACTACTAAGCCACCACAGACCCTATCCTCATTCTACTAGCTCCCAAACTAGTGAGCCTTGGCTGATCTCTCCCCTGCCTTTTCTTGCAGTGTTAAAACACTGCCCATCTTCTGGCAGACTAACCTTTGCCATTCCCACCCCCACCCACAGCAAGCAAAGCGCCTCATCAAGCGAGTCCAACTCAGCTGGAAAATAAAGCTCTCCAAACTGGCTTACTCAGCAGACTTTTCCCCCAGCCCCAGCCAGGGGTGGGTGAAGTGAAACAGAGCATTGATAAAGCAAATGCGATAGGACGTCCACGACAAGGCAGAAATAGAAGGTCAGGTTTTGCAGGGCTTGATCCTTCTACAGCTCATGTTGTCAAACAGCCAATCAAATTGTACTCCCTCTTAAAATGTATTCCTTTCGAGACCAAATACTAATGCAAGCTAATCACACCAAAGAATATAGCTGATTTTCAACCAGGGTTGCTTTGCAATATCTTAAGCTTTTGGAGTGCTGGTGGGTAGATGGAAGTCCAAAATAAAAATCACCACAAGTGACTACAGCTTAGATCAGGGATTCTCTACCTGCGGCCCATGGGCGGGATGTGGACCACGGTGCTATTTCATGTGGTCCACCACCGCCTCCACCACACCCAGAAGTGCCATGTGTTAGAGGAAGAGCAAAATGGCCATCCAGCCCCCAGAGCTGTCTAAGGGTGCGTGACCCAGCCACCAGCTTTAAAAAGTTGAGAACTCATGGCTTAGATATTACATACTGTACCATTATATTTTTATAGCATTCATTTTGGGCATTTCTTTGAACATCCCTACTTTAAATCACTATTTCCCACCTAACAAGAAACACAGCAAACTGCCTTATATCATAGTCAGAGCTCTAAAGGTCGCCCTTGCTCAAAAGCCAGTCATATCCGACTCTAGGGTTCTGTGTTCATTTTTGTTTACAGCCAAAGAGCCAGCGCTGCTGGTGTTTGCAGACATTTCCGTGGGCACATGGCAGCCATGCCTCAACACTAGAATGTTGTTTACCTTCCCACCAAAGTGGTACCTATTTATCTGCTTGCAATTTCTTGCTTTCAAACTGCTAGGTTGGCAGGAGCTGGGACAGAGATGGGGTCTCATTACGTTGTGCAGTATTCGGGTCTCAAACTGCTGACCTGTCAACCTTCCAGTCGTCAATTTCAGCGTCTTAACTACTAAGCAACCGCAGTGAGAGCTCCAGGGTTCACCAAAATCACTACTGGCTGCACCTTCTGACCATAACCTCCAGGGCTCTAGCTAGGACAGAAAGGAGAGGGGCTGGGTCATGGATTGCTAAAGACACCCACCCTATCTCTGTGACCCACACTTAGTGGAAAGTCTCCCAGCCTGAACTCGAGATGGTGGAGACCCTGATGACACTGATGGTATCACCTCCCCACGCCCACCCTTCAGTGCTGCCCTGATGTGGAATCACATATCCAGGTGGGCAAATTTAGGATAGAGCCACTCCTCCACCATCACCCATCCAAGTCTCAGTGATACATACCAAATGGGCTTCTTCTTCCACTATTAGGTCACAAATTACCTGTGACTTCTTCTTTGCTAAACTGGCACTTAAAAGCAAAGGGGATAGTTTGGGGTAGGATGAGCTAATTACCTTGTATCTGTCAGATCAAAGGTCAGTTAGAGCTCACAACAGATAACAGACGTTTAGAGTTGGCTCTTCTGTAAAAAGCAACTGGCCTCTTCATATCATAGCTCCCCCACCCCACATCATCAAGATCCTATTGTCCACCATATCTGAAAGACCTCTTGCTCAATCTTTGGAAGGAAGCTTTCCAGGCTTAGAACCACAACAATAGCAGCAGCTACAACAGCTAGAAAACAAAATAAAAAACAAACACTCTCCAAAACCCAGAGTAAAGATTCTAAGCAACACTACAAATTAAGTAACAACAAACAAAATTTATATCAAAGTAATAGTGGTAGAATATAAAATGTAATAAAAAATAACAAGACAAACAAGTATATAATTCAAGCTAATAATCTTAGCTAAGACACATAAAAATTAAAAGGGAGCCAAAGAACCCATTCTGTTTGACCCTCGGCCAAACAGAAATGATCCAAAACCAATTTATAAATAATTAATTCCACTAGTTTCATCTCATTCAGGGTAGTAAAATTATTCCCTTTAACTTGCTGATAGTGTACAAGGTGCTCTTCCTTTTACATTACAGTATTTAATCATCCTTCCTTTCACCCATATCCTATCAGGAGCCTTACTTTCCCCTGCCCATATCAAACAATTCTCACATCTATGATCAGCATAATTTTCCTGGCCACAAACACTCTGTTCTCCAACTTTCCGTCTCACTCTCTTCTCTACAACAAAACATAATGCTCAAAGCATTTCACCACTTACAACAGTTTTCACTATTCTCCTCTCCTTTTTGGGCCGTGAGCTGGTCACGTGGTTCAGGGGGCTGGCTGGTCACTATGGCCTGGGGACCGGATCCGGCCTCCAACACCAATTCACAAAGCCCTCATCGTTCCTGGAAGCGGAAGTAAAATGTGCCCGCATGGGCCAGATGAAGTGGTGTCATGGGCCGGATCCAGCCCCCAGGCCATAGTTTGAGCACCGCTGTTCTAAACTCTACAACTGTCATTCTGTCAGTTCCAGCCTTTGCTCCTTTTTTCTTGGTCCCCTTTCATCCCTCCCATCAATGTCATAACATGTCTCTACCATAACACACACTATCAAACTCCACCTCTCATTTTTCCACCCGATTTCCCCAAACCTCCTCACTATTATCCTCCACATTAACATTCTCCATGCTCCCCAATTCCACAGCCAGCATAATGATTCTCCAGCCAACCCCAACTTCTCTTTGTTATTTAACCTCCCCGCCATTCTTGACCAACCTCCATTTCAATATTTGCCATTCTTCTCTTTAATTCCACAGCCACCTCTGTATCAGGATATGAGGCAGATCCAGGATTTGCTGGTAACTTAATACTTGCAGGTTTGGACCCCCAGCCTGGGCAGCTCTAGTACTTGCAAGGCTGGATCCTCACCCTGCTTAAACTGGAAAGCCCCATCTGAGAGCTCTGGAAAAGTTCTGGACCATCATAAGCTCCAACTGGAAGCCTTGGGTGGCTTAGCTATACTGTATGTTAGAACTAGCTCTTCCTTCCAGAAGGTGTTGCTGCTTGGTTCCTGAATCTTGTCTCTTGTCCCTGTAGATTGTTATTGTGCCTAGCCAAGATCCTCACTCCTTGAACCTCATCCTTGCCCTTGAAGGTACTCTGCCTCATCTGTTCTCTTGATCACCTGACTTCCGGCTTGTTTGGACTATGATATTGTGGTCTGCACAAATTCTATATTTCTAGCTAACTTGAGCTTACTTTTGGACTGTGATACTACTGTACTCATCAACGGTTTGGCCCATTATCTGGTGGCCCTGGTGTTCATGTTACCTGCCAGCCACCCACACCTTGGACTCAGCCCCACTACTCTACTTTTACATCCATCTCTACCAATATCACCAAAATCTTCTAAATATAATCAACTCCTCTCTCTGCCCTTTACTCCATCCCTGCGCAACTCGCCTGATCTTTCTTCTTCTCTCTGATGTTCAAAAATTTTGGTTGCTTTTCAGAGGAAGGAAGCACCGAGGGAGGGAGGGCTGAGGGAAGTGCTTTTGCGGACACACCTTAATAATCAGTCCACTGGCTTTGCTCAAATCCTTCAGGCCAATTAGGATAATAGCTCCCGGAACTAGAATGTAGAGGAGGCACAGGCTCAAGAGAAGAAAATAAATTCCAGAGCAGGATTTGCTAAAACTCCTGAAATAAAATTAACTAGGCCAGGTTATCCTGCTACTGTAATAGAGTAGACCATACTGCCAGCGACTCAATGCCAAATGTGGTTAACTAACCTGACAACCCTGAGGACCAATGGCTTGGGTCCCGAAGTTCACAGGGAGGGGTGATGGACCTGAAATGGATTAAATCCCACTTGAATCCATCTTGACGGAGGGCAGCAGCTTCATCCGTCCTGGCCTGGGGCCGATGAGGACTTTGTGTGCCAAAAGGGCTCAGGACCAGAAAGTGACTTGTGGAACTGGATCAGTGGTGCGGGTGTCATGCTGCGATGCGGAAGACAGATGAAAGGCCACTGCATTATATTCTCAGGACAGTCTTCATGGCTGATTGCCATGATGAGAACCAATATTCAGATTCAGATGTGGCAGAACGAGAAGAAGGAAAATAAACAATACATTTGTAAGTAAAAGAAAACCTTGACAGGAAAAACTGTGAAACCAAGTGCTGCCATATTTGGAGGAAATTTTGTTTTTTTAGTCACCTAATTAAAGATACTATTTGCCTGTGCATTTGGACTTGGTAAGGACCAAATACCCGTTTGTTTTTATAGTAATACTGATTTGAGAGTTAAGATAAAGCACTTTCTAGGATTATCTTTTTGTGAACCTTGGCCATTTCCAAAAATACTCAAAAACTTAGGAAACAAGCCTCAGGCTCATAAAACAGGAAACAAATTACCTATTAAGACAGACAACCATCTAATAAAGATTACAGTAAACTTGAAAATATCAGATGAAATGGCAGGGCTATTTCTCCATTAGGCAAATAGTCCCCAGAACATTCAACTGCATTTGTGAAATTGTTTTGCTGACCATTTGCTCTGCCAATACAAATAAGAATGACAGTATGAGCCAGAAATTTGTTTGGCTATAACAGGGATGCCCAAACTTTTCACATGGTGGGCCTGACCACACACCCCGACAGCTGAACAGGGCCCCCAGACTATGCCCCCCAGAAGCAGGCTCATTTACAACAGCCATAAATGTGCCCACTTCCGCGTTTACGACAGGGGCGGGGGTGCGTTTACACATGCACAGGTGCGTTTTACGTCTGACGTAAATGTGTCCCGATTCCACTTCCGGGTGCAGTGAGGGCAGTGTTGGGCCACATAGAATGGTGCCGAAGGCCATAGTTTGGGCACCCCTGGGGTAGAAGCCAAACAAATCTTTTACCTGTTCCATCTAGAACTTTCGCCCAAAGTTGTAGCGAGGGACAAAAAACACATGCTTCTACAAATACAGAAACTGATAAGTTATCATTACCTCTCTCACCAGTACAGATATGGCTATCGACAGACAGCTTTGTCTCTTTCACTCTGGACTCCCAGAATCTACAGCTGGACAGCTCTATCTTTAAAGGGGCAAAAAATATGAATAATATAAGGGAATTCTGAGATTTGAAGTCTTTAAAAGGGTCTTCTTGAAACTATAGTCTTTTCTACCACCAAAGAAGCTACTGCCATGACCTGTACCTTTCATGTACCTTTCATATTTCATTTCATTTCAATTCTTATTTTCAATCTCCTGGATCTTTGACAGAAAACAGTCTAGTGGCAGGCAAGACTAAACGCTGAAACACATGGAACATTGTTACCTTTCCTGTCAAACCAGTACCTATTTACCAGTACCTATTTAAAGACCCTCCAACACTGTCGGCGTCTGGGCCCCATCCCGGGGCACAAAGGTTGCTACGGCACCATACGGCAGGAGTTCGCCACGGCCACCCTCGGACTTGCCTGCGGCCAGAGTGGAGAGACCGTTGTATATTATAATGTGTTGTTTTTGTAGATTGAATTTTGTATATTGTATTATTGTGTATTTACTTAGTATATTGTTGATTTGTGTTGAGATTTTTGTGAGCCGCTCTGAGTCGGCCCATGCTGAGTGGGCGGCATATAAATCAAATCAAATCAAATCAAATCAAATCAAATCAATCAATCAACTACTTTTGCTTCTTCCAGCTTCCCTCTGAGCTAATCATACATTGTCTCTCACTTGGTTAAATTTGGCTTTTGGGGCCACACATGATAATCTTTTATGCAGCTATTGTTCTCACCACAATAGTCTCTGAGATAACAGGGTTATTGGCCTGGATAACGTTTATAAATCAACAAAAGAGCCATTATTTTTCTCATTTCTTTGTAGACCAGGAGAACCCAAACTTTTTGGGCCATGGGCCGCTCATGTGGTTCAGCGGGCCAGTCACAAGGTTCCTCCCACCGAAAGCGGGAGTAAAACGCGCCATGCAATCTGTTTTGCAACAGGATGAGATAGACTTTAAGCTGCCATTTTCTCTGCTTAAATCAGGGGTGCCTCAACTTCGGCCTGTGGGCCAGATCCAGCCACTGATGCCAAATCATCTGGCCCATACTACTCTTCTTCGCTCCTGGAAGTGGAAGTAAAATGTGCCTCAAGGGCGGCATGGGCCGGATGAATTGATGTTGGGGGCCAGATCTGGCCTATGGGCCATAGTTTGGGCACCCCTGTTGTAGACCAGGCTATTTCTGTCCTGTCAGATTACCCAAATCAAAGGAACAGCTTTAAGTAGTCTAAATCAGCCACAACTGACAGGCCTCTTCTATCCTAGCTTACATTCCTACACAGAGAAGCAGAGCAACATTTCTTCAGTACATGTACTGCAGAAACCAGTCCCAGTATACTTATCTTGATTTTAAGCCTTATCTTGTTAAGGAAAAGAAACTTTTTTTCTTTGCCTTTCTGCCACTCTTAACATAAACAGCTTGGGTTCAGTTGTTTCCCATCCTCAACAGCTGTTGAGTGTCCTACACAAAAGCTGCTCTTATCATGTAGTAAGCTGTATGCCTGCCCAGGGATGGGTCATTTCACAGACCAATCCTCAGTGGCGCAATCTTTTTTTACCAGGAGAAAAATGTTGAAACATCATGAGGTGTGACTCTAGAAAATAGCGAGCCGGCAGAACTGAGACAGCTTTCCAAAAAGAAGAATACAGTGGAACTCCATACAACAATCCCCCGTATAGAAATGAAATTGCATAACAATTAGGTTTTGGGGGGGAAATGACGTCCCGCATAACAATTTTCCCTATGGAAAAAAATCATACAAAGTTTTTTCAATGGGAAAAAATCACTTAGCAAAAAAAAATTGTACGATGCATCCCATAGGAAAAATCGTTATACAATGCATGTATTGTATAGCAATTGTTACGTACAACAACGAGCCCCGTGGAACGGATTAAAATCGTTGAATGAGGTACCACTGTACTGAGATGGCAGACAGACAGAGATGAGGGAGCCCATCATTGCTTGCCTGCTCTTGTCTGACCAATGCAGGGGTTCACAACCTATGGCCTGCAGGCCGGACCTGGCCCACAGAGGCATTTCATGTGGCCTGTCACCCTTGCTCCCGCCACCGCCGCCACCAGAAACACCGAAAACAGCCAAAAACGCACTGCCCTCGTTCCTGCTGCCACCAGAAGCAGCAAAAACAGCCCAAAATGTAGTGCCCTCGCTGCTGCCGTCACCGCCAGAAGCAGCAAAAACAGCTGGAAATGTGCTGTAAACACACCTATGGATGTCGTAAATGTGTTTATGACAGCCATGGATGCGTTTTATGGCAGAATTTATGGTAGAGGGAATCATGTGTCCGGCCCACGGCACAAAAACGTTGAGAACCCCTGGAGTAATGAAATACTGCAGCCATCCACTGTCATAACACCCGAAGCAAATATTGCTATTTAAGAAACAAATCCCATTCACCAATCCCACAGCCTACTCTTCCAAGGCCCAGTAACAGACTTTGTGAATAAATATCTAGTAATATATTTATCTAATAATAAATTCCTTAAAATTAATACATCATCCCAACCCCTTCCCCCACTATGTGAGAACATTGTCAGGGCACAGGAACTTCAGTGGTCTAACTAGGCCTGTGATGGTGAACCTTGGCACTCCAGATGTTCTTGGACTTCAATTCCCAGAAGCCCAAGCACCCATGAATCCGCCTGAATGGGTTTACTGTGATTAATCCGGCTCACGCCGCCCTCGGCACTCCTGGAAGCGGAAGTAAAACGCGCCCGTACATAGATAGTGTTGCCCATCTCTTGTCAATGATGTTAGGCCGGGACTAAAACTCACCAAAGCGTCCTCCATCAGGCAAAGTGAAAGCGGAGGGCACACGTCATGGTCCACCTAGCCAGCAGGTTTAAGTAATAAGATGTGTCATATGAAGAACAAGATCACATCATAGGGAACAGAATTCAGGGTATGGTATGCATTGCATTTCTACTGCTGTCTTTTCCCTTCCTTTTCTGCCCAAGTGCTAAGGGTAGTTCATGGGGTTTATTGGGGTCAAGCCCAGATGGCAAATGGTCTAACAGTGAGAGCAACTTCTCTACTAGAACTGTACTTGCTCATGCACTGTCCAGCAAACATTCATTGCTGTTCAATAGAATTCACGAGTGCTTCCTTGTGCTGAAATTCTAACAAAAGGCTGAAATTCTGAAAACCTTAACTCTGAAATTCTTGGAAAGCATCAGAGCACTACCTTCACCCGGAAGAGCCAGAGTCCAGTATCAAGCTTGTGAACAAGAACCAGAATGTGCAGACTCAGTCAGGTGAAGTTGCAGAAGAGCAAGCTGTGGCTCATGCTTAGTCAGGGACTGGCAACAGCACACTTGATAAGCAAGTCAGTAGAGGTGAAGCAAATTACAACCCAGGCTACAAAACAAGGCTATTATAATGTCATAAACGTGGGAGGCCAAGAGTCTCTTCTTAATCTGATCCAGCCCCGTAAAACTCAGACCTAAACAGCTAATCCGGTTCTTTGAGGTCTCCCATGGGCTCTCTGGTTTCAAAAGACATTGCTTAACTTTCTGCTTTAAAGAGTCATAAAAATAGCTAAAACTGAAAGTCAGACACATTCTCTACAACAGTCCTTCTCCGACACAGCATCCACTAGATCAGGAGTTCTCAACCTTCTTCAAGCCAGGGACTGAGTCACGCTCTCTCAATCAGCTTTGAGGGCCAGATGGACATTTTGCCCTGCCTGCACGATGGGGGCAGCCATTTTGTCCCAACAGCGTCAAAGGAAACGGTCATTTTGTTTCTCGAAAGCCCTTGGAAGGGTAGGGGGCCCCACATAAATATTTATGAAAGTATTTTTAATTCTGAATTACACTCAGAATTGCACAAAAGGTGTATTTTTTAAAAAAAATCTGTAAAAATATGACAAAGTACCTAAATAAAAGAAAACAGCAGAAAAGTTGTGGCACCTTAAAGACTAACTCCTGCATTTAAATGTGAGCTTTTGTGGATCAAGATGGTGCCGTTGATAAGAATTGTAGCACAGCTCATCTGGAGTGTTACTCATGGACACAGCACCAAATTAATACAAGGAACTGATGCAGACATAATAAATATCTTACCAGAGAAAGCATACAAGAAATATTGTTTTAGCTAGGCAAGAAATACAGCATTTTGTTTCCCACTAATCAAGTGCTTCCAGGAATACTGGAAGACATAACTCAAAATGAGCCAAGACATAAGCCAAAATTCTTCTCCTAGAGGTTTATTATATCCAGCATGACAAGCCATGATGGACAGACCTAACAGGTGATAGCTAAATGGAATAGGATATTTTGGTATCTAACATTGCCGAAATTGAGATCTTCTTTCCTTTCCTTTCACCGGAGAACTCCATGGTAGCATCAATAATGTATATTGTGAAACCTGGTTGGGGAAACTTAGTTTCCTAACTCCCCCAATAAAGTTATGGGGGGCGGGGGGAGGAACTGAACTATGAAAAGAGGATAAAAAATAAAGGCTGAAAAAGAGGGATCTAGCTGAACCACACTACTAGATTCTGGCCGTAGCCCATCCCATCATAAATGCTGCATGCCAGAGGAATATGTTTTGCCATAAAAGTCTACTAAAAACAAGTTTTAAAAGTCATTTAATCATTAACAGACACTTGACTATTGCAAGATAAGCACTTGATTCTACAGCCTTAAACGCACTTTGCTGCCTCCCACCAAAATCCAAAGATGAGTACGTTTATGTTGCAAACAGGTAAGTCCTGTTAGATGAACCCTGCTGTTTTCAAAAGTACAATAATAACAAATAATCCGCAAAGAGAGCAAACAAAATCCATACACATAAAACACAAACCTGAACTTTGAACCTTTACCTTTTCTGGAAATTCTGATAGTTGGCCCCCAAAAAGAAGTTTTCCAAACTGTAGCACAAATGGAATATAGATACTCACAGAGGCAGGGAGATAGGAATTTTAAAAAATCCAGGGAAGATGGTGTATGTTTAATACTATAGGATGCTGGCTGAACACTAAAGAGGTAGGAGAGGTAGAAAACCAGAGGGCAGAAGGGAACAGAACAGCAAAGTTCTGTATTGCAACTTTACTTGTTCTACAGCTATTCTACAGCTAATTAGCTAAGATACAGTATATATAGAAACTGAACCTCAGAACTGCACCCTCTGCTGGAATATAAGAGAGCTGACCATTGCCATCTATGCCAATGGAGAGGCCATCACTTTAAGGCAGGGGTTCTCAACCTTTTCAAGCCACGGGTTGGGTCATACTCCCTCAGACAGCTGAATGGGCTGGGCTGGTGGTTCACCCTGTCATAAATGCTGCCTTAAAACACATCCATGGCTGTCGTAAATTCTCAACGGACTGTGCTACACTGATCATCAAATTGTGGAGTTAACAGCAAGAAATAATAAACCCAATATTAAATTAAGGGAACCAAACAAAACCCAAGAATTAATTAAGATAGCAAAACTCAAACAAAGAGAAATAGCAGAACAGTTGCAACAAAAGGTGGAGACAGCATTTAACAAACTTCCCCCAGAGGTGAAGGAGGTAGTACAGGAGTACCCAAACTTTTCGGGCTGAGGGCCGGTCACGTGGTTCCTTCCGCTGGAAGCGGAAGTAAAACATGCCTTGCAATCTGTTTTGCAACAGGATGAGATAAGATTTTAGGCTGCCATTTTATCTGCTTAAACCAGGGGTGCCCAAACTATGGCTTGTGGGCCGGGTCCAGCCCATGATGCCATTTCATCCAGCCCATGCCACCCTCATTGCTCCTGGAAGCGGAAGTAAAACGCACAGTTCTATAACTGGTACAAGATGAACAGATGGGCTTCAGAAAAAACAGAAGCTGTACAGATGCAATTTTAACGCTTAAACAACTAACAGAAAAATAAAGAATACAACAAGAATCTCTATGTTGCATTTGTAGACCAAGAGAAGACATTTGATAGAGTTGACAAGAAACTGCTATGGCAAGCACTGTCCCAATATGGAGTAAGTGAACATCTTATCAGATTATGTAAAAGTTTATATAGTGACTGCAGAAGTGTAGTTAGAACAAATCAAGGAATATCAGAAGCCTTTGTAGTAACATCTGGAGTGAAGCCAGGATGCATACTATTGTCATTATTATTCATCACCTACATAGACAGCATAAGCAAAAAAGCTAAGCCAATGAATTGAAATAATATCAGCAAAGTACTTTTTGCAGATGATCAGGCGTTGATAGCAAATAGTGTACTGTACAGCTAAGGAACTACAACAACACTTTACAACCATAAACCAAGAATGTAAGATAAATAATATAAGAGAAGACTGAGGTAATGGCAATTAGAAGGAAACTATGGTCCAGGGCTCGGATCCGGCCCCCAACGGCAATTCATCCGGCCAGTGCCAACCCTCGTCGCTCCCAGAAGTGGAAGTAAAACACGCCCATACGGGAAAAGGAGTGACGAGGGTGGTGTGGGTCGGATGAATTGCCGTCGGGGGCTGGATACAGCCCTGGGCCATAGTTTGGGCACTCCTGAACCATGTGACCGGCCCGTGGCCTAAAATGTTTGGGCACCCCTGCTCTAGAGCAGCGTTTCCCAAACTATGTTACACGCCCCACTGGACTTCAATCCCCACAAGTTTAAATCAGAACATCAGCTGATGATCATTGCTTTGGGGGATTGACTTAGGCTTCTGGGAATTGAAGTCCAAAATCATGGGCCCCTGATGCTTTAAATATCAAGATAGAGGGAACAAGTATAAAACAAATGACAGAGTTCAAATACTTAGGAACAACATTTACTGAAAATGGCAAAGTGGATGAAGAGATTAACATATGGTGCAGTAAGGCAAACCAAATATTGGGATAGTTAGTTCTGTTCTTATAACACAAGGCAATACCAGTCAACACAAAAAACACCTCATACAAAGCAAATTCATTCCCACCTTATGTTACCAATGCCAAACATGGACACTTACAACAAAACATAAGCAAACGTCCATCACCACATAAATGAGATGTCTGAGGAAAGCTACTGTAGTGACCAGATGGGATAGAATCAGGAGTGAGGTTATAAGTGAAATAACTGTAACAGAACCAATCTTGCACTACATACAGAGACAACAAATAAAGTGGACAAACGAAGACCTACCAGAGGAACTGTAGTTTTAAAAGCCCCAAATAGTGGACTTAAAGGCTGCAGAAAATGGGAAGGCAGCAAGCTTGGGAGTAAGCAGGCCAAATGACCATTCCCTGATGGAGAACCTTGGCACTTGCGATTCATCTGGCCTATACTGCCCTCATTGCTCCCGGAAGAGGAAGTAGAGTGCGCCCGTACGGTTAAGACTCTTCCAGGTTTTACTTCCGCTTCCAGGAGCGACGAGAGCAGCGCGGGCCGGATGAATCGCAGTAAAGCCATTCATGTGGATTCACAGGGGGCTTGGGCTTCTGGAAATTGAAGTCCAAGAACATCTGGAGTGCCAAGGTTCGCCATCACGGTCCTAGGTCCTGGCTTTCCTGGAGTGGTGGAAGTCATGGTCCAATACAACTCATGACTTTCCAGTCCAGGAAGTAAACAGGAACAAAGGCAGTGGAGATCAATCTTTAGCCTTCCAGATTTTGGACTCAAAAATCTAGAAAACTAATACTGTAGAACCACACTCATCAATGAGGGTTAGTTAGGGTATGATCACAGCACTTCGAAGATCAACAAAGATAAAGGGAGAAAACAAGAAGCGTACCACCTCCCATTCTGCAGCATTATTAAGAGAAGGTGCTTTCATGTAGAGCTGTTGAGGCTTATCCACAACAGAATTAGGTGCCAACGGTTTGTTGGCACTGGGATGGTGTGAGCCATCTGTCTTCAAATGACACACAAAACTGCACCCAACAAAACATGAATATCTTCACCACTGCCTTCCATCCTCCACTGATGCAGCTTGTGCTTCCCTGTATTTGTTTAAATGTATTATTTATATGTTCACACACCCATGTGTAACACCTACCACTTTCACCCCATTGTTTCTGAACCAGAACAACCCTAGGGAAGCTGTTTCATGATGGCAAATATAAGCAACCTGCTTCTCGCTACTTTTTCTTCTTTGGTGTCCTGATCAGACCCTGGACTGCCAAAATGAAGCCAATTTCTTTGCTTTGTCGTTGCCCAAACGCAAGTCCTCGTCGGTGCATGCCTCTGGCAGCAATCGGCTGACCAGCAAATGGGCTGGACTCTGTGTCTCTCCACATTCACACCGTGTCGTTGTCCGCCAACAGTCCCCACTTGATCATGTTGGTCTTACATTTAGGGACTTCAACCCTCAGCCTATTCAGGGTCCTCCAGATGACATAGGGGAGGTTGAGATCTTCAGCTATATCCCCCTTTAATGATGTTTCTTTTCCAATGAGCTCCTTCCTCCATCTTCTAATTTGGTTTTGCTCTTGTGTACCCTCAAAAATGTATGTTCTTGACAAAAAACTCTTCCTTGATCTGAGCTGGCGGATGTTGAGGGTCATTCTCTTGCTTAGTTCTCTCAGCATCTGCTGTTACTTCTCTCCTGATCTTGGGTGGAGCAAACCAACAAGGATTGCAAGCTGGAATCCACCTTAAACAAATTCACACCAATGACATTTTTCCAGCTTCAGGAAAAAATGCATTCTCGGATACAAGTTGCAGTCGACAACAACCAACAAGGGTCTGGTATGATCTATTTCTTGCTACTAGAACTCCCTATTTCAAAAGCTTGAACTGAAGGCAAGCTCTTAATTTAGCAATTATACTACCTGTATGTGCACTATCAGAACAGAGAGTTCTCTAGCTTTTCCCAAGTTTTTCTTCTCCACCAACATGGGACCTTTGGGATATGCTGAACAACAGTTCCTACCCTCCCCAAGGACACAGTGTGAGAGCAATGGGAGGTGTAGTCTGGCACACTTATAGCCAGCAAACTGGGGGAAAGGCTACATTAGCCAGAGTCCATTGTACCATTTCAAGGATTTTAAGAATGCAAAGTCTCAGACACCATCTGGCTCACTGCATGATAAAAAAGAAAAGGGCAAGATAACAGCTCAAGAATGAAGAAAATATGAAACTGTGAAGACGGATTTCATCCCATCCAGCAAGACAGAAGAGACATCCAGACCGAGCATTTATTATCCTACGTGTACACCAGCTAAATTTCCCCTGTAATCTTGTTGCTTCCTTCCTATCATGATCCTGTTATGTCCCCTTTAGTGCTTTTAAAAAACGGGACTCTTCTTAGGGCTGCAAACTGTTGTTTTATATTCTAACACAGGGGTGCAAAAACTTTTTGGGCCGTGGGCCAGTCACCTGGTTCCTCCCACCGGAAGCGGAAGTAAAACGCGACTTGCAACCTGTTTTGCAACAGGATGAAATAGACTTTTAGGCTGCCATTTTCTCTACTTAAACCAGGAGTGCCCAACTATGGCCTGTGGGCCAGATCTGGCCCCAAACACCAATTCATTCAGCCTGTGCCGCCCATGTCACTCCTGTAAGCGGAAGTAAAATGCGCCCGTATGGGTGTGTTTTATTTCCGCTTCCAGGAGTTGCAAGGGTGGCACGGGCCAGATGAATTGATGTTGGGCACCAGATCTGGCCCACGGACCATAGTTTGGGCACCCCCATTCTAACAGTACCACACCTATTGATAGCAATAATTAACAACTTAATTTCCTTCCCTGTTCTATGCATATATAAGCTCCATCACTCCCTCATAGGGTGAGGTAGGTGGGGAGACCCTCCTCTCCTTTGGCTTCCATAAAGTCAATTCCCAGAACTGCTGGAGCTACATTTTACTAACATCGGGGAAGGGGGGGGGGAGGAGGTGTTGCACATTGAGAGGCTGAGTTGTTTGCAGCATCAGTGCTTGCTGGAACTCGAGTACTCCTCACTGAGTTTAAGCTCCCCACAATCTGTTGATGGTGCTGGGTTTTCAACACAGTCTGACCCAACCCATGCCTATTAAGAAGGTGTTTATAGCAGGCATTGTCAACCTTTTAAAGCCGGGGCGGGGGCCAGGTCACACTTCCTCAGACAGCTTTGGGGGCCGGTCGGCCATTTTGCCCTTCCTCCACCACATGGCACTTCCTGGTGTGGTGGAGGCGGCAGGGGGGCCACATGAAATGGTGCCGTGGGCTGCAGGTTGAGAATCCCTGGTTTTTAGTGCCAGCTCTCACCCTAGTCTCCTCAGGCCACCTTGCTGTCTGCTCTGAACCTACTTTTGGCATTTCCATCTCCAGCGCTTCTTTGGGGGCTGGGGTATACTGTCAGGTTGTTGTCTCCACAGGAGCAAAGCAGGAGTAGTGGATATTGACAGGCTAAAGCAGGGGTGCCCAAGCTAGGGCCCATGGGCCGAATCTGGCCGCTGATGCCAATTCATCTATCCCTCACCACTCTCAAAAGTGGAAGTAAAATGTGCCCACACATACATGTTTTACTTCCACTTCTGGTGGGAGGAGCCACATGACAGGGCCGCTGAACCATGTGACTGGCCCATGGCCCAACAAGTTTGGGCACCCCTGGGCTAAAGACTGGGATGTCCATGCCACATCCTCTTCCCTTGGCAATCAGGAACTTGACCTACTAGATAGTGTACATATTTTGGACTGCCACACACTTCTCCTCTCTCAAGACAGGCATGACTAGACATCAGAATGCGCAGAAAGCTATTGACCTTCCCACCAAAGTGGTCCCTATTTATTTACAGTAAAAACCTCACATAAAGAGTGCCTTGCTTAGAGACTGACTCACTTAAAGAGCAGAATTTTCTCTGAATGGTCGCCCTCACTTAACAACTAAAAACAAACAAAAACTTGCTTAACAATTAAATCTGGGTTTGCAATCCCCCCCCCCCCCCCCCCGCCAGCCAGAAGTCACAATCGGTTACTTATAATGGTAGCGATGGCACTTTTCCCCAAGTGTTTCGTTTAAAGAGCAACTTGCTTAAGGAGCAATCCTGTGGAACACATTATGCTCTTTAAGCAAGTTACCACTGTACTTGCAATTTCTTGCTTTCGAACTGCTAGGATGGCAGGAGCTGGGACAGAGATGGAAGCTCACTTTGTTCAGGTCTCAAACTGCTAATAAAGTTGTCAAGCTCAGTACCTTAAACACTGAGCCAGTTGTCATGCTCAGCATCTTAAACACCGAGGCACCAGTCCCCTGTACTGACAGGCTTCTGGGAATTGAATCCCCCTGTGGGACGTGTGCCCCACCTTGGGAACCACTGATTTAGAGCCTCCATCTTTTTTTGTTCCCTCCTGGGGCTCAGGCACTGGCATTTCTGTCAGGTTCACCAAACAGCAAAGGCAGAGGTATCAAGAATATCCCCCTCATTACAATGCCATAAAGTGGAATTTTGGTTAGCTATGTGTTTTTTGTCCAACAGATTACAAAGGCTGCATCCTGTATAGGAGCACCAAAGGATTATATGAATTGCAGTTCATTATGGCCAGGTTATCCTACTATGGTCATAGAGCAGACCCTACTGCCAGCAACTCAACGTCAACCGTCAGGTTAATTAACCTGACAACCCTGAGGATTAGCGCCCTTGGGTGCCAAAGTCCACAGGGAAGGGTGATGGTCCCCAAATGGATTAAATCCCACTTGAACACATCTTGATGGAGGGCAGCAGCTTCATCCATCCTGGCCTGGGGTCGAGGAGGACTTTGTGTGTCAAAAGGGCTCAGGACCAGAAAGTGACTTGCAGAACTGGATACGTGGTATGGGTGTCGCACTACGATGCAGAAGGCAAATGGAAGGCCACTGCATTATGTTGTTCCCAGGTAGGGTTACCATATGTCCCGGAAAACCGGCATTGTCCTAGATTCAAGGTTGGAAAAATTGTCCTGGCCAGTTCAATAAAAATCATGTTACGGTCCCAGATTTTTAAAACTTACTCACTGTGTATTATAACACATCATTAAATAAATTTGAACTCTCACCATCAAACGAGCGATTTCCTGCTACACTGGAGTTGGAGTATACCTAGAGACAAATCTTAACGTCCTCACCTTACACCATTGCTCAATAAGTGTGACCAGTGTGTTTCCTGGAACTGAGGACGTTATGAGTTGACCACGACGCGACTTCTCAGAAGTACAACGGATCATCTTACAGCAAGAATTAACTGTTGTAAATAAATTAATTTATGTATTGATAATTTAATGTGAAAGTGTTTTATAGCTGTCATTATATTATGTTTGGTTTTAAAAAGGCTATTTTGTAGACAACCTGCCTGTTTTTGTCAAGTATACTTCTGTCCCGGTTTTGTGGGAGAATTATGGCAACTCTATAATCCCAGGACAATCTTCATGGCTGATCGCCATGATGATCACCAATATTCAGAATCAGATACAACAGTTGAAGAAAAAGAAGGAACTGCAGTCAAATCTGGAAGTTGCCAACTCTTACCGCAGAGGATTATTTTAAGAAGGAAACCAACCATCCATGCTAAAACAATCCCCATGGATTTAACAGGCAAAACCAATGCTGGGCTTCTTTTAGTTTAGCACTTCCACAATTCAATAAGTGTCCACTGCCAATCATGCCTTCAGGGCAGCTAGAGGGATTTTGCAATTCCAATGAGGGTGTTGGGAGTGGAGAAGCAGCAATTAGCCATTAGGTCAGGGGTGCACAAACTATGGCCCGCAGGCTGGATCCGGCCCCAGCACCAATTCATCCGGCCCACGCTGCCCTTGCCACTCCTGGAAACGGAAGAAAAACGTGCCCGGGTGCATTTTACTTCCACTTCCAGGAGTGGCAAGGGCAGCATGGGCCGGATGAATTGGTGTCAGAGGTCGGATCCAGCCAGCGGACCATATTTTGGGCACCCCTGCATTAGGTAAAAGTCACCCTTACTCGAAAGCCAGTTTAGGGTTCAGTGCTCATCTCTGTTTATAGCCAAAGAGCCACAGACATTTCCATGGACATGTGGCAGGCACGCCTAGCCCCAGGAGTGCACGGAACGCCATTACCATACTGCCATTACTGAAGTTTGAAACTCTAGAGTTTCTCTAGAGTTCGGGCATGACAGCCTGACCAAGGCTGGTGATCTTTTCTGCTCCACAAACCAACCTGTGGTGGGGGAGCCATCTGAGAAGAACTCCCCACCTGTGCCCAGACTCTTAATGGGAAACAGTTGACAATATCTGCCTTGACTAGCCTCTTTTCCAATGGACAAACTTTGTACAAAACCACCCCCTTCCCAATAATAATAATAATAATAATAATAATAATAATAATAATAATAATAATAATAATAATAATAATAATTTCGTGCTAGAAATTATTTTGGGTTGAAAGGATTTTTGCAGGAGAAACTCCGCTCAAGGTACGCCTGAGTGAGGCTCCTTTCATGTCCCCAAGAGCTGGTACAGAGACAGGTGCTCAAACCCTCATGCAGTACCCGGGTCTCGAACTGCCAAATTGCCGGCCTTCCAGCTAACAAGGCGAGCCCCCTTTCCCCTTCCCAAGTGGGCGAGGGCTTTGTCCACCGACCCTCCCCCCGCGGAGGAAGGTGAGGCAGCCGCCCGCCTTTGCCAAGGGCTCGCTCTCCCCTCTCACAAAGCACTGGTGGCGTGGTGCAGTGGTTAAACTGTTGTATTACAGCCAAAACGTTGTGAGTTCGATCCTGACGGAACTTCAAAGTTGACTCAGCCGTCCACCCTTCCGAGGTTGGAAAAATGAGTATCCAGCTTGTTTAGGGTAAAGTGCTAATTACTCTGTGAACAGCCCAGAAAGTGTACTAGGCGCTACGAGGCGGTAGGTAAAGGTAATGGTCACCCTTGCTGAAAAGCCAGTCGTATCCGACTCTAGGGTTCATTGCTCATCTCCGCTTGTAGCCAAAGAGCCGGCGCTGTCTGCGTCTGCAGTTTCCCTGGACATCCGGCAGGCATGCCTCGACGTGCAGCAGGCATGCCTAGACACCGGAGTGCACGCAACGCCGTTTACCTTTCCCACCGAAGCGGTACCTATTTCTCGACTTGCAATTTCTTGTTTACGAGCTGCTAGGCTGGCTGCTGGCAGGAGTGGTAGGTTGGCAGAAGACCGGTCGGCATAGAAGTGTAATTGCTATTATTATTATTGTCCCCGTTCCCCGCCAGGCTGCCCAGCTCTGGCTTTCTGACCCATCATCATTCCGCTCGTCGCCTCCTGCCCCCCCCGCCCCCCCCAACTTTGGCTGATGCAACTAGATTCGAATATAGCCTCTCGAAAGGGTCAGCATCAAAACAACCTCCCTTTTTACGCAACTCTGCAACAACAACTGGATCACCACCCTTTCCCCCTAGCACAGGGGTGCCCAAACTTTTCAGACCGGCCACATGGTTCAGGGGTGCCCAAAGTACGGCTCGGGGGCCGGATCTGGCCCTCGGGCCATACTTTGGGCACCCCTGCCTTAGAATGGGCAAGAAGAGGAGAAAACACACGCAAAACAGGCTGCAAAGTAAACCCTCTCCCTCCTTCTGAACCGCTTCTGCTTACCCCCCACCCCCACCCCCACTTTATATTTCTAAACAACCCGCCGCCGCCTCCTTTCCTCCCCCGGCACCTCTTTGCTCCGCAACGATCCGCAGTCGCCGCCGCGCAAATAGCCTCCTGGGACTCCAGCGGGTTCGGGGTCTGCGCCTATCATGGTGGTGGTCGTCTGAAGGTGGATGGCCAGGTAACCGGGGGTGGGGGGCAACCCCCACGAGCCCCCCAACAGAGGATCGCGCTCAGAGCAAAGAGCCAGGAAGGTGGGAAGCCTCCCTCCGAGAAGCGCCCCCACAGAAAGACGAGCCCCGTCCTTGCGCGCCCCGCGGATCCCCAAGCGTAACGTCTGAACTCGGCAAGAGTTCTAGAGTCCAAGGTCCGAAGGCAACGAGCGGGCGCGACCTTCCGCCCCTCGGCTGCCCCTCTCGCAAACCCAGGCTGACAAGAGCGACTTGTTTCATATTAATTGTCAGGAGGTGGGGCGCGCAGGGGCGGGGATCCCCCCCCCAAAAGGGGGAAAGGAGTCCACCCGCCTGGGGGAAAAGCCAATCTCTTTGGAGGAGGCAGGGCTTTCCCTGCTTTAGGCTCTCGCGTCGGACTTCTGTGCACCAATAGATAGCAGGAAAACAGGTAAGGGATCCTGGGAAATGTAGTTTTAGTCGCCCCCCCCCGTTAGACTTGAAATTCCTCGCGAAAGGGGTGGGACTTTTGATGGGGTGTTGTTTGTTTGTTTCTGTCCTCCGACCCGATGATCCCGAAGAAGGCAACTTCGTGGAGAAATCCTAAAAGAGAAAGCCCTGGCATTTGCTACGCCCCCCTACGCCCCCCCCCCTCCAGTAGGACTCTGTTACGAATATCAGAAAGAAGTTTGTTTATCACATTTTTATACCGCCCCTCTGGGATAGTTCCTACTCTGGCTGGTGTACAGACAAATAAACAACAACAGCAAAAATAAAAACAAACAACGAAATAAAATAAACGACAAAATGAATATCTATTGGCGTCTGAGGGCACACAAGCTAAAAACTGACCAACTAACTTATTAACAAGTGGTTAAGACGCTGACTGGGAGGCGGCAAGCCGGCAGTTTGATGCCCGAATACTGCAGGATGGGATGAGCTCCCGTCTCTGTCCCAGCTCCTGCCAGCCTAGTAGTTATAAAGCAAGAAATTGCAAGTAGATAAGTAGGGACCACTTCGATGGGAAGGTGTTATGTAATGAATAGAATGTGACAAGTACTCTTTAACTGATTGTATCCGGCAATTGTATCCATTGTAAATAATCAGAGACACATTGTTGCAAGCTGTTAAGAATGCTGCTGCCGGTGGCAGTAGCAGTATCCAGCTCACATGATACAGATTCCCCTGAATACCTGAAGGGCGGGAAACCTTCCCGCCACACCGCACGTTGGAGAAGATGGGCATGACGATCCATGACGTCACACGGACAGTAACCAATGAACTATCACCCGGGTTAGTCAAAATGTACAGTGTGCTATAAATAGAGCTGTTTGGTCCACCAATACCTCATGTTCACTCTGACTACCATGCAATAAAGTTGTGTTTTAGCCCTTACTGTGGCTCCTTCTTTGTCTTCCGTGCAAGACACTAAAGAGGAAAGGCATCAGTAGCTGAATTGCTGCATAGATTACTCAAAAAGGATGCGGCTTGGCGGTGGGGGGACAGCCAGGAACGGGCATTCCGGGGGCTCAAACAGCTTCTATCTTCCGAGGCTGTGTTGACCCACTTCGACCCAAAGAAACCCGTTGTGCTGGTCTGCGATGCCTCACCGGTGGGAGCAGTCCTCTGCCACGTGCTAGAGAGCGGGCGAGAAGCCCCAGTGGCATACTATTCGAGATCCCTGTCCAAGGCAGAGCGCAACTACGCGCAAACAGACAGGGAAGCCCTAGCGATTGTTGCAGGAACCAAGAAGTTCCACGATTTTCTCTATGGCAGGCCATTCAAAATCGTGACTGACCATAAGCCCCTCTTAGGAATCTTCACCACAGATAAGCCAACCCCGCAGATCTTGTCCCCAAGGATGCTGCGATGGGCGATTTTCCTCAACGCATACCAGTACGCGTTGACCTACCGTCCCGGCAAGGAGATCAGCCATGCCGATGCCGTTTCCAGGTCACCCCTCCCACAGGCAGGGGACCCCGAGTGCGAGGTAGAACAGGACCACCAGGCACTCCTGATTGAAGCCCTAGAGTCTCCCCCAAATTCTGCCAGCTGAGATCGCCAAGGCTACGGCGAAAGACAAGTCATTGGCCTTAGTCAGTTCATGGGTACAGAAAGGCTGGCCAGCAACCTCCCCTACGGAGGAATTCAGGATTTACGGTAGGCGGAGAGATGAGCTCTCCCTAGAAAGGGGCTGCCTACTCTGGCGGCAGCGGGTAGTAATCCACGAAGTTCTGAGGTCCCGGGTGCTCAAGATGCTGCATATCAGCCACCCGGGGATCGTGCACTCTAAGGCGCTAGCTAGGAGTTACGTCTGGTGGCCCAAACTGGATGCAGATATAGAACACATGGTAGGCACTTGCGAGAGCTGCCAGAGCACCCGCCCCGAGGAGTCCCGACTTCCGCACAGAGAATGGGACACGGCCCGGGGTCCGGGGTCACGTCTACACGTGGACTTCACGGGTCCATTCAGGGGTACCCCTTTCCTTATAATAGTGGACTCCTACTCCAAGTGGTTGGAGGTAATCCCGATGGCCAGTACATCGTCAGCTGCAACGATTAAGCAATTATGAAAGGTATTCAGCTGCTTCAGTTTACCTGACGTACTTGTGAGCAATAACGCCACAACTTTCACGTCAGCGGAGTTCCAGGGTTTCATAGAGATTAACAAAATTCACCACATAACTGCGGCCCCCTTTCATCCCGCTACAAATGGTCAAGCGGAATGCCTGGTGCGAACAACAAAGGATGCACTGTGTAGGATGAGCCCCGGGGAATTGAACTTGCAACTCTGCCAATTCCTACTAAGGTACCGTGTAACCCCCTTAGCGTCAGGGCTCTCGCCCGCTGAGCTCCTCATGCGGAGGAAACCCGCCACTATCCTCTCGAGATTAGACCCAACCAGGGTTGAGGACACGGGTAGAAATATAGAAACGGGGGGCACCAAGAGTTTCGAGATCGGCCAGGCAGTTCATTGCCGAAACTACGCACCTGGCGGCCCTACTTGGGTACCTGGAATAGTGGTCGGACAGATGGGGCCAGTCTCCTACAATGTCGAGACAGGCACAGGACTCCTCTGGAGGAGGCACGCCGACCAACTCAGGGGTAGAGTAGTGGGAAGGCAAGACGTGAGTGACCAAGTGGAGCAGTCAGCGTTAGGGTTCTCCCCCACCCGTTTATCCAAAGGGGGAGACACAGACCATAGGGGGGAGGGAAATGAGACAAACCCATATCCTTTTGACCCCCCGGGTAACAGGGACAACTTGAAAGAGAGAGATTCCGAGGGATTTTTCGGAGTGATCCCCCACCCATCCAAGCGAAGAGCGGGGTTTTTCCTTAGTCCCTGGAGCCCCCGGTCTCACATCCCTGGAGTTTACTCCCACACCTAGACCTTCCCAATCCCCAGCTCACGACTCACAGCCAATTGCTAACGAGTCACTCTCCTCCAATGCAGGGACTCCAGCCCGGAGTGTGGCCACCACTCGCCCAAAGCGAACGTGCGGAAAGCCTCAATGGCTAAAGGACTTCGTCCTCACCTAGGGGGGAGGGATGTTATGTACTGAATAGAATGTGACAAGTACTCTTTAACTGATTGTATCCGGCAATTGTATCCATTGTAAATAATCAGAGACACATTGTTGCAAGCTGTTAAGAATGCTGCTGCCGGTGGCAGTAGCAGTATCCAGCTCACATGATACAGATTCCCCTGCATACCTGAAGGGCGGGAAACCTTCCCGCCACACCGCACCTGGAGAAGATGGGCGTGACGATCCATGACGTCACACGGACAGTAACCAATGAACTATCACCCGGGTTATTCAAAATGTACAGTGTGCTACAAATAGAGCTGTTTGGTCCACCATTACCTCATGTTCACTCTGACTACCATGCAATAAAGTTGTGTTTTAGCCCTTACTGCGGCTCCTTCTTTGTCTTCCGTGCAAGACACTAAATTGGCGACGAAGGTGGGATGGCGTCCCGAAAAGTAAACATCGAGCCCTTCGACACCACGAAGCCAGAAAAATGGGAACTCTACGAGCAGCAGTTCCTCTACGCTATGGACCTCGAAGGCATCGAGGAGGAAGCCCAGTGCCGGGCATTCCTACTGGCCCAGTGCGGCCTAGAAACTTTGGAACTGGCCACCAACCTCCTGACGCCAAGACCGTTCAGGGGGGTACCCCTAGATGAGATCCTCGCCGAGCTGAGGAAACACTTTCACCTGAAAGTGTCGGTGTTTCCGGCAAGGTTGGCGTTTCAGCAGTGGTGCCAGCGGGGCAGTGAGTCCGTGGCAGACTTCGTGGCAGCCCTGCGGGTGGCTGCCGTGCCTTGCCGGTGGGGAGCATCCCTGAGCGAGGTGCTGAGAGACAGGCTCCTGCTGGGCCTGCGAGATGAGGGGGCCAGGAAATAACTACTGGCCAAAGATGAGAGCATCTCGTTCGAGCAGGTCCTGCGCATCGCCCAAGCTGCCGAGTCAGTGCAACAAGGCGAATGGGTGTGCCAGGCCAGGACCGCCGAGGTTGGGGGGCCCCCGCCGGCAGCCCCAGTCCACAGCTGTTCCTCCCACGGTGAGCAGGGGCCCTCCGAGTCCACCACGTCCACCTCCGACTTCAGCGAGGACGACGACGTGCAGCGGGTGCAGAGGAGGCCTGAGGTTCGAGACCGCACCAGAGAGGATCGCCGCTGCGACGGATGCGGGGCAGCCCACGACCGGAGCCGATGCCCATTCCGGAAGGCGGAGTGCCACAACTGCGGGCGGCGTGGGCACATCGCAAGAGTCTGCAGGCGTCGTCAAGATGGCGGCAAGAGCCAGGTGGAACGGCCCCAACCAAAGGCAGATGGGGTCGGGCACATCTTCGACGATGACGAGCCCCAGGAGCACTGCGTATCTCGACAGGCTCCCGACGACCGCGACCAGGCGGTCCACAGCGTGCAGTTGCGGCGCCCCCGGTTCTTTGTTGAGGTACTGATACAGGGGGTCCCAGTAAGGATGGAGATCGATTCGGGGTCGTCGTACTCCATCGTCTCCCACAGGGAATTTCTGCGCATTCCCCCCAAAGTCACGCCTCAAGCTGAAGGCCCTTAGGACTAATTTGCGGGACGTTCAGGGCAAGAGTTTACAAGTGTTGGGTGTGGGAGAGTTCAAGGTTCAGTTTAAAAGGCGCTCCGTGCAGTTGCCCCTCGTAGTTCTAAAGGGAGGGTCCTGCTGTCTCCTGGGTACACAGTGGTTCAGGCCCCTGGGGGTTTTCATTGGAGGCATACATGCCGTACAGGATGACCCGGTCACGGAGGTGTGTAACGCACACCCTGCCGTCTTTGAGAAGGGGCTAGGGAAGTTCAAGGGGCCCCCAGTTTCCTTCGAATTGGACCCCGACATTTGACCCATCAAGATGAAGCCAAGAAGAGTGCTTTTCGCACTAAAGGACAAAATAGAGACTGAACTGGACAACCTGGTGGGTCAGGGGATTTTGGTGCCGGTGGACTCCGCCGAGTGGGAAACCCCCATTGTTATGGCACTTAAGGCTAACGGGGAGGTCAGAATCTGCACTGACTACAAGTGCACGATTAACAAGGCAATTCGCCCAAATGTGTATCCGGTGCCGGTAGTAAGCCACCTGCTAGCAACCTTGCATGGGGGGGGGGGAGGTGTTTCGCCAAGCTAGACTTGGCCCAGCCATACCAACAATTGTCGGTAACCCCAGCTACAGCCGCCGCTCAGACAATTGTTACCCACAAGGGAGCTTATAAGTGACGCACCTCCAATTCGGCGTAAATTTTGCTCCGGTGATCTTTCAGTTCCTCGTAGAAAGATGGTTGAAAGGGCTCCCAGGTGTTTTCCCCTACTTTGACGACATTCTGATAACAGCGGGAGGGGAACAGGAATTGGCCAAGAGGTTGGACCGGGTACTAACAGTGTTCGAGAAAGTGGGGCTCAGGTTGAGAAAGGATAAGTGTGTGTTGTTCGCTGAGGAGGTAGAGTTTCTGGGTTCCCGAATAACCCCTGAGGGCATAAAACCAGCAGAGTCCAAGGTAGCGGCAGTGAAAGATGCTCCTCGCCCCACCACCAAGGCCGAACTACAGTCCTTCCTAGGACTCCTAAATTTCTACCACTCCTTCCTCCCAGGAAAGGCATCGGTAGCAGAACCGCTGCATAGATTACTCAAAAAGGATGCGGCTTGGCGGTGGGGGGACAGCCAGGAACGGGCATTCCGGGGGCTCAAACAGCTTCTATCTTCCGAGGCTGTGTTGACCCACTTCGACCCAAAGAAACCCATTGTGCTGGTCTGCGATGCCTCACCGGTGGGGGCAGTCCTCTGCCACGTGCTAGAGAGCGGGCGAGAAGCCCCAGTAGCATACTATTCGAGATCCCTGTCCAAGGCAGAGCACAACTACGTGCAAACAGACAGGGAAGCCCTAGCGATTGTTGCAGGAACCAAGAAGTTCCATGACTTTCTCTATGGCAGGCCATTCAAAGTCGTGACTGACTATAAGCCCCTCTTAGGAATCTTCACCACAGATAAGCCAACCCCGCAGATCTTGTCCCCAAGGATGCTGCGATGGGCGATTTTCCTCAACGCATACCAGTATGCGTTGACCTACCGTCCCGGCAAGGAGATCAGCCATGCCGATGCCATTTCCAGGTCACCCCTCCCACAGGCAGGGGACCCCGAGTGCGAGGTAGAACAGGACCACCAGGTGCTCCTGATTGAAGCCCTAGAGTCGCCCCCAAATTCTGCCAGCTGAGATCGCCAAGGCTACGGCGAAAGACAAGTCATTGGCCTTAGTCAGTTCATGGGTACAGAAAGGCTGGCCAGCAACCTCCCCTACGGAGGAATTCAGGATTTACGGTAGGCGGAGAGACGAGCTCTCCCTAGAAAGGGGCTGCCTACTCTGGCGGCAGCGGGTAGTAATCCACGAAGTTTTGAGGTCCCGGGTGCTCAAGATGCTGCATATCAGCCACCCGGGGATCGTGCACTCTAAGGCGCTAGCTAGGAGTTACGTCTGGTGGCCCAAACTGGATGCAGATATAGAACACATGGTAGGCACTTGCGAGAGCTGCCAGAGCACCCGCCCCGAGGAGTCCCGACTTCCGCAAAGAGAATGGGACACGGCCCGGGGTCCGGGGTCACGTCTACACGTGGACTTCGCGGGTCCATTCAGGGGTACCCTTTTCCTTATAATAGTGGACTCCTACTCCAAGTGGTTGGAGGTAATCCCGATGGCCAGTACATCGTCAGCTGCAACGATTAAGCAATTATGCAAGGTATTCAGCTGCTTCAGTTTACCTGATGTACTTGTGAGCAATAACGCCACAATTTTCACGTCAGCGGAGTTCCAGGGTTTCATAGAGATTAACAAAATTCACCACATAACTGCGGCCCCCTTTCATCCCGCTACAAATGGTCAAGCGGAACGCCTGGTGCGAACAACAAAGGACACACTGTGTAGGATGAGCCCCGGGGAATTGAACTTGCAACTCTGCCAATTCCTACTAAGGTACCGTGTAACCCCCTTAGCGTCAGGGCTCTCGCCCGCTGAGCTCCTCATGCGGAGGAAACCCGCCACGATCCTCTCGAGATTAGACCCAACCAGGGTTGAGGACACGGGTAGAAATATAGAAACGGGGGGCACCAAGAGTTTCGAGATCGGCCAGGCAGTTCATTGCCGAAACTACGCACCTGGCGGCCCTACTTGGGTACCTGGAATAGTGGTCGGACAGACGGGGCCAGTCTACTACAATGTCGAGACAGGCACAGTATTCCTCTGGAGGAGGCACGCTGACCAACTCAGGGGTAGAGTAGTGGGAAGGCAAGACGTGAGTGACCAAGTGGAGCAGTCAGCATTAGGGTTCTCCCCCACCCGTTTATCCAAAGGGGGAGACACAGACCATAGGGGGGAGGGAAATGAGACAAACCCATATCCTTTTGACCCCCCGGGTAACAGGGACAACTTGAAAGAGATTCCGAGGAGTTGTTAGATTTTGAGTTAGGAGACCGGGGGGATTTTTCGGAGTGATCCCCCAGCCATCCAAGCGAAGAGCGGGGTTTTTCTTTAGTCCCTGGAGCCCCCGGTCTCACATCCCTGGAGTTTACTCCCACACCTAGACCTTCCCAATCCCCGGCTCACGACTCACAGCCAATCGCTAACGAGTCACTCTCCTCCAATGTAGGGACTCCAGCCCGGAGTGTGGCCATCACTCGCCCAAAGCGAACGTGCGGAAAGCCTCAATGGCTAAAGGACTTCGTCCTCACCTAGGAGGGAGGGATGTTATGTACTGAATAGAATGTGACAAATACTCTTTAACTGATTGTATCCGGCAATTGTATCCATTGTAAATAATCAGAGACACATTGTTGCAAGCTGTTAAGAATGCTGCTGCCGGTGGCAGTAGCAGTATCCAGCTCACATGATACAGATTCCCCTGAATACCTGAAGGGCGGGAAACCTTCCCGCCACACCGCACCTGGAGAAGATGGGTGTGACGATCCATGACGTCACACGGACAGTAACCAATGAACTATCACCCGGGTTATTCAAAATGTACAGTGTGCTATAAATAGAGCTGTTTGGTCCACCATTACCTCATGTTCACTCTGACTACCATGCAATAAAGTTGTGTTTTAGCCCTTACTGCGGCTCCTTCTTTGTCTTCCGTGCAAGACACTAAAGAAGGTAAACAGCATTCCGTGCACTCCGGTGTCTAGTCACGCCTGCCACATGACCACAGAAACGTCTGCAAATGCAGACAGCGCTGCCTGGCTCTTCAGCTTTATAACAGAGATGAACACTGTTGTGTATTTAATGTAAATGTATTCACCATTTTGGTTTCTTCCCCAGTTCAAAGTAACGCGAGATTGGGGGTTCGCGCCATTATGCTTCGAGAAGCACGAGTTGTATCTAGTCCAGGATCACCTCATTCTCTACTGAATTCTATCAGCCAATTCAGTTGATTCCCGCTTAAATGTAACTAGTCTTACCTGTATATAAGTCGGTGTGGCGCAGTTGAAATTGTGTTTGAATTACCAAATAAAGTTATGTGTTTGGCCTGTTATGCTGGCTGCTGCTCATTATTTCAAGAACACTAAAAGCACTGAACCCTAGAGTTGGATACGATTGGCTTTCGAACAAGGGAAACCTTTACCTTTACCTTCGGAGATCATGTCCACTGGACGTGATCTATGAAAGCCAACATAAAAATACAGCAGGAACTGCAGTGGCTCAAGTGGTTAAGATGCTGACTGGGAGGCGGAAGGTCAGCAGTTCAAAACCAGAGTACTGCATGACAGAATGAGCACCCATCTTTGACACAGCTCCTGCCAACCTAGCAGTTCAAAAGCAAGAAATTGCAAGTAGATAAATAGGGACCACTTCGGTGGGAAGGTAACAGCATTCCGTGCGCTCCGGTGTCTAGTCATGCCTGCTACATGACCACCGAAACGTCTGTAGAAGCAGACAGTGCTGGCTCTTCGGCTTTGAAACATAGATGAGCACTGAACCCTAGAGTCGGTGCAACTGGCTTTTGAGCAAGGGAAACCTTTACCTTTACCTAAAACATTCCTTTGCTGTAATCTAAAATTCCCTCTACAACATTCAAAGCAATGTCTGTTAAAACTGAATCTTTAAAATATTCACAAGCAAATATTCACTGAGAAGGCTCGATGAATTTTGTGAATAAAAAGAGATTAGATGACTCTCACTTATTCATTTTTGGAGTGGTAGCCATGTCAGTATGTGAAAGCATATCAGAGTAAACAAAACAACAAGACAAAAATGTGGCACCTTAAAGACTAACTCCTGTATTTTAATGTTAGCTTTCATGGATACAGTCCACTTGAAAGCTAACATTAAAATACAGGAGTTAGTTTTTAAGGTATTATGATATTTTGTTGTTTTGTTTTCTCTCACTTTGTTATATATGTTAACTGTTTTCTGACAGGAGCGGAATGTATCTTTTCTCATGTATCTATTCTTATGCAAATAAGTGGATCGAAAAATGTGCACACTTTTAGCCAATGGGCTTGTTGTATTATTGTTACTGATACTGTTTATAGGAGAGGAATGTATCTTTTCTCATGTATCTATTCTTATGCAAATAAGTGGATCGAAAAATGTGCACACAGTTAGCCAATGGGCTTGTTGTATTATTGTTACTGTTACTGTTTATAGTGTATATAAGTCCGAGTTTTGCCCCATCCAAACTGTGTTCAAACCCCACTAATAAAAAGCTGAATTTCACTACTTCGTTCATTTGCTTCTTCAGTCCTTGAACACTAAACTGGCGACGAAGGTGGGATGGCGTCTCCACATGGCAGCAACATTGGCCCATTCGACCCAGCGCATACAGAGAAATGGGCAACATACGAACGCCGGTTCCACCACGCAATGGCCTCGCAGAAGATCACCGACGGAAACCAGAAGCGTTCCTGTTTCCTCACTCAGTGCGGTTCTGAGACGCTTGAGCTGGCAACCCACCTCGTGGATGTGGATGTGGTGCCGCTCGCAGAAATCATGTCCGCACTGAGGAGGCACCTGCAGCCAGAGGTCTCGATTGTCCCGGCCAAGGTGGCCTTCCACAGAAGAGAGCAGCGACCTGCTGAATCCATTGCAGACTACGCCGCCGCGCTGCGCATTGCTGCCGCCCCGTGCAAGTGGGACAACATTGAAGAAGCACTCGGGGACCGTCTGCGGGCCGGCATGAGGGACAAAGATGCTCAATGTCGCCTCATGATCGGAAAGACGCTAAACTTCACGGATGTCCTAGAAGAGGCAGTAGCGTCTGAGGCCGCACGGTCCGGGATAAAGCTTTTCCAGCATCGCCACTCGACCACCAGTGGCACCAACTTAACTGTGCAAGCTCAGCAAAGTTCACCTTCATCCTCCTCAGCATTGCCTGGTTCCACCTCTTCATCGGAGTCCAGCGACGCAGAGGGAAAAGTCCAAGCGGTCCGACGAAAACACCGAGAGCACCGTGACGATCGGGAGAAGAAATTCCTTCGCAAGTGTGATGGCTGCGGAGCCCGGCATGACCGCAAGAAGTACCCCTTCCGCACCGCAGAATGTCACAACTGCGGGCGAAGAGGGCACATTGCTAAGGTATGCCGACAGCGAAAGCAAAGACCTCCAGTGCCTGTGCCCAAGAAGAGTCATCACCACAACACGTCCATTGCCAAAGTGTCACCTGAGCCTGAGCCGTGCCAAGTGGGCATCGTCAGTGAGCGTTTCTTCACAGACCTGAGCCTGCAGGACGTCCCCTTCAAGATGGAGGTGGATTCAGGTACTACCTTTTCCATAATCCCACAGCGGGAGTTTTTGAGAATTCCCCCTGCCTCTCGGCCAAAGCTTATATCCTTTAAAACTTCCCTCCAGGATGTGCAAGGTTGCCAGATTCCGGTCCTGGGGATAGGTAATTTCTTGGTTAAATTCAAAACCATTTGCACTTCCTTGTCATTGGTTGTAGTTAAGCAGGGCACTAACTGTCTTATTAGGACCCAATGGTTTAGGTCCCTGGGAATCCGGCTTTCTGGCATCCACGCAATAGACTCTGACCCAATCCGGACGTTTGTGCTGCACATCCTGAGGTATACAAAAAGGGTTTTGGTTTATACAAAGGATCCCCCTGTTGATTTTGAGCTTAACCCAATTATCCAGCCCATCCGGATGAAGCCACGCAAGGTACCCTTTGCTTTAAAGGAGAAGATAGAAGCTGAGCTGGACAAACTGGTGGGGCAGGGCATTCTAGTGCCGGTGGACTCTGTAGAGTGGGAGACACCAGTTGTGACTGCTTTGAAAAGTAACGGGGAGGCCAGGATATGCGCTGACTACAAGTGTACCATCAATAAAGCTATTCGCCCGAACGCATATCCTGTGCCCGTGGTAAGCCACCTTCTTGCCTCCTTGCATGGAGGAAATTGCTTTGCAAAACTTGTCCTTGCCCAGGCTTACCAACAATTAACTGTGTCTCCTGCTGCTGCCATAGCCCAGACCATAGTAACGCATAGGGGGGCATTTAAGGTAACTAGACTACAATTCGGGGTGAATGCGCCCCCCGGAATATTTCAATCTCTTGTAGAACATATTTTGAAAAGGTTGCCTGGTGTCCTGCCATATTTTGACGATGTCCTGATCACTGCTAAGGACACTGTTGAACTAGCGGCCAGGCTCGATCGAGTCCTGTCACGTTTCGAGAGGGCCAGTCTATGTCTCAGAAGAGACAAATGTGTGTTTTTGGCACGGGAAGTGGAGTTCCTGGAGTACCGCATTACACCCCAAGGTATAATGCCCTCTGACTCCAAGGTGACGGCCGTGTGGAATGCACCCAGGCCAAAATGCAAAGCCAAATTGCAATCATTTCTAGGATTGTTAAACTTCTATCACGCTTTTCTCCATCGCAAAGCCTCAGTTGCTGAACCATTACATCGGCTTCTTAAGAAAGATAGCTTGGCACTGGGGCCATTGCCAGGAGAAAGCGTTCCTAGAACTCAAAAGGCTGCTATCTTCGGATGCTGTATTAACTCATTTTGATCCTAACAAAGAAGTTGTACTTGTGTGTACCCCCATCCCCTGTGGGGGTGGGAGCTGTGTTACGCCATGTACTAAGTGACGGGAGGGAAGCCCCCGTAGCATTCTATTCCTGTTCGCTCTCAAAGCCTGAGAAAAATTACGCTCAGACAGACAGGGGGGGCGTTGGCAATCGTGGCAGGCACTAAGAAATTCCACGATTACCTTTAGGGAAGGCCTCTTACCATCGTAACTGACCACAAGCCCCTCCTTGGAATCTTTGTTAATGGGAAACCCATGCCTCAAATTCTGTCCCCAAGGATGTTGCATTGGGCAATTTTCCTAAATGCATACAATTTTACTTTGGTGCACAGGCCCATGCTGATGCCCTGTCATGTTCTCCACTGCCAGGGATCGGGGAAGCTGATTGTGAGATCGAAAGCAACCACCAGGTCCTCATGATTGAGGCATTCAACTCGCCCCCGGTCATCCCCTCAGATATAGCCAAAGCTACGGCCAAGGATGTAACATTGACTAAAGTAATGTCTTGGGTACAAAAAGGCTGCCCTGTCTCTCTTCTAGCCGAGGAATTCAGAACATTCCACCACAAGCGTTTGGAACTGTCAGTGGAACGAGGTTGCCTTCTATGGGGCCAGCAGGTGGTCATTCCTGACACTCTCAGGAAAAAGGTTTTACATTTACTTCACACAAGTCACCCGGGAATTGTACGTTTCAAAGCCCTTGCCCGTAGCTACCTTTGGTGGCCTCAACTGGACCAAGACATAGAGCAGATGGTCGGCACTCGTGCCAGCTGTCAATCCTCTCACCCAGAGCAATCCCACCTTCCCTCTCGGGAATGGGATTCTGCTAGGGGCCCGTGGTCCTGGTTGCACATAGATTTTGCAGGTCCATTTAGGGGTGCCCTATTTTTGTTGGTTGTAGACTCATTCTCTAAGTGGCTGGAAGTGATTAGAGTGCCTAATACCACTTCAGCCACCACGATAATGCACCTGAGAAGGCTGTTCACAGCATTTGGACTTCCAGATGTGCTGGTGTCCGACAACGCGTCCACGTTCACAACTGCAGAATTCCAATCCTTCATGGAAAGGAATGCAATTAGGCACATCACTGCCGCCCCATTCCACCCAGCAACCAATGGCCAGGTGGACCGGCAGTTGCGTACAACTAAGGACGCGCTTCGGCGTATGGGTGAAGGGGATTTAGAGCTCCAGTTATGCCAGTTTCTTTTCACGTATAGGCTCACCTCCCTTGCCTCAGGGCTGTCCCCTGCTGAATTGCTCAAGCGAAGGAAACTGTCATCCTTTCTGGACAGATTGGATCCCTCTAGGAAGGAGGACAAAGGCACAAATATAGTGATCCAACACCAGAAGGGTTTTTCTCTGGGAGACCCTGTACATTGCCGCAATTATGCAGCTGGTGGTCCTACGTGGGTGCCTGGGTTTGTGATCAATCAAACTGGTCCTGTTTCTTACAGAATCGAAACAGCCACTGGTCTGATCTGGAGGAGGCACGCGGATCAATTGAGACCCAGAATACTGGACCAACAGGACGAATACAGACACTCAATGTTAGGGTTGGCCCCCATCCGTTTAAACCCAAGGGGCAGAGATAATAGTCAGCAGCAAGCTAATTTAGACCCAGAGGTGTGTTCTAGGGACCGATTTCAAGGGGAAATTGTGGAATACTCCCCTATTCCAGCCATGTATACCCCTACACTGTCCCAGCCTAGCACTCTGGATTCCTTTATTGATGATGACCAATTTCATTTGGAGTCTCCCTCCACTCTTAGTACACATAGGAGGGACCCTGAGTTGTCTTATTCATCCACAGAATTAGATTTTGGTTTTGAGCGATCCCCTGCTCCTCCATCTGACAAACTGGGCTTTAATTTGGGTTTACAATCCTCCCCCTCTAGTCAATCCCTCACTCCAGTCGGTTCGCCCATCCTACAAGCCCCTGAGCCGGCTCAGCCAAGCGTCCGACCCAGAAGGGAAACTAGACTGCCATCCTGGTTAAAGGATTTTGTTTTTACCTAGGGGGGAAGAATGTTATGTATGTTAACTGTGTTTTCTGACAGGAGTGGAATGTATCTTTTCTCATGTATCTATTCTTAGGCAAATAAGTGGATCGAAAAATGTGCACAATTTGTTAGCCAATGGGCTTGTTGTATTATTGTTACTGTTTATAGTGTATACTAGCATAGTTTGCCTGGCATTGCCGGGCTGTTTTAAATTGTGTTGTAAGGGATTATTATTTGGGGGGGGGTAATTTATGTAAAGAAGAGGTGTGTTGGTGGTTAGGGGTGGTTTTGGGTGTGCACAACCACCACCACCTATACAATACCACTCCAACCACCAACACACACATTAAAAATTCCTGGCAAGACAGGAGTGTCGTGTGTATGTGTGTATTGTCCCCCCAAACCCAGGGGACCCTGCAGAGAGGGGATCCGCCCCCGCAGGACACCCCGTTATTAAAGACAAGAAACCAAGCTGTTTCTTCTCTTTTAAAACGGAGTGTTTGGGAGGGGTGGTGGATTAGATCCCCTCTCCCTGGTCCCCATGGTTTGGTAGGGTTTGGGGGACAAAAGGGGTCTGTCCTCCCAACCCTTCCAGAGCCAGGGGACCTGGCAGAGAGGGGATCGATTCCCCCCCACAAAAAACCACTCCGTTTTTAAAGAGAAGAAACCAAGTGGTTTCTTCTCTTTAAAAACAGAGTGTTTTGGGTGGTGGTGGTGGATTCAATTCCCTCTCCCTGGTCCCCTGGGTTTGGTAGGGTTGGGGGGGACAAAAGGGGTATGTCCCTCAACCCTTCCAGAGCCAGGGGACCCAGCAGAGAGGGGATCGTTCCCCCCCAAAACAACAACAACAAAAAACACTCCATTTTTAAAGAGAAGAAACCAAGCTGTTTCTACTTTTAAAAAATGGAGTGTTTGGGGGGGGGGTGGATTCGATTCTCTCTTCTTGGTCTCCTGGGTTTGGTAGGGTTGGGGGGACAGACCCCTTTTGTCCCCCCAACCCTTCCAGAGCCAGGGGACCCAGCAGAGAGGGGATCGTTCCCCCCCAAAAAAACCACTCCGTTTTTATAGAGAAGAAACCAAGCTGTTTCTTCTCTTTTAAAACGTAGTGTTTTGGGTGGTGGGGGGTGGATTCGTTCCCCTCTCCCGGGTCTCCTGGGTCCAGAAGGGTTGGGGGGACAAAAGGGGTCTGTCCCCCCAACCCTTCTGGACCCAGCACCTTTCATTGCCTCCCTCACCCACTCCCTAACCCCCACCGACCGCACTTACCTTTTCCTGGCTCCCTCCAGCTGGATCTTTCAGTCTTTCCCTCCGGCTCCCAGCGGTTTCCCCCCCCCAGTCAGCACGCACGCTCCCAGCCTCTTCTGCGCTCGTATCCCTCAGCCTGATTGGCTGAGGGGTTGCACAGCGCAAAGGATGCTGGGACATGAAGTTTAATTTTTGGTGTTATCGGTCGTGCATTGAAATATTTTCTGAAGCTTGTTTTTGATTGGCTGCGGAGTGACTGACAACGTTCTATTTGGTCACACTTCTCATCCTAATTGGCTGCGGCTCGCCACAGCGCACAGGATGTTGGGTATTGAAATTCTTCTTCTTTTTTCACGTTCGTGGGGCTCTTGCCCCACTGGCGCATTTCTCAAATATTTGTTGACCTGCGGACCCGGTTCGGGCAAGTGCAAGAAGGCTCGGTACGGACTAGTATAGCCTGGTGCAGGTTCCTTTGTCAAGTTCCAATGGTTAATGCTCAGATTTATAGATATAGATAAGTCCGAGTTTTGCCCCATCCAAACTGTATTCAAACCCCACTAATAAAGAGCTGAATTTCACTACTTCATTCGTCTGCTTCTTCATTCCTTGAACACTAAACACTTATTCATGTACCTCAGCATTTTCAAGTGTTAAAAAAGGTTTCATTAAAACTGTCAATTTCCATGTTTAAAATATGTGCTATAATTTAAGAGAATCACACAATATTATCTCCTTAATGGATACAGTAATACAGTTAGGCAAAAACCACTATGATTTATCCCAACTACAGTATGCTCATCTAGCATTCTTTCACTTCATGTTTTCAGCAAAAGTGTAACTAGTTATTTTTTTAGTAGTACAATATTATTGGGGAGATGTCATTTTTTAAAAAAAAACGGGTAGCAATATCAGCTGCAGTTATACTGTAAAAATGAGGGAGACACATTACACAGGCTTACAAGGGAAAAAAAAATTTTTGTTGGTGCCTAGGATTTTAGAACTGATTTAGCTATATTTGGGTCGCTGAATCCAAATATGAAATCAGTTTTTCTCTATCTGCTCTACTTTTTTAGTTCAGTGTTTTTTAAACGTGCAGTTCTATGCGAAATATGCAGATCTAACTCCATTTTGTGTGGTTCTAAATCACATATACAAGGATTGGTTCCTGTATATTTGCCCTATTGTCATTCGATGAATGAGGCTGAGCGAAAAACCTGGACTTCATTTGTTGCAGTTGTCGGACATTTTCTAGGCAAACGCAAAGCTGAAAACTATGTTGAACTGGTAAACGAGATGCTTAACAGTTTAAAATCCCTTGGGTGTAACATGAGTATTAAGGTGCACTATTTACACAGCTTGTTTTCCTGAAAATTTAGGAGACACCAGTGAGGAACAAGGTGAAAGATTTCACCAGGATATTAAAATTATGGAGGACCGCTACCAAGGAAGATGGGATACGCACTTGATGGCAGATTACTGCTGGAGTTTAAAAAGGGACAGTTCCAAAAAACATTCAAGAATGTCATGGAAAAGAAGCTTCCGAAGTGTACAGTGACTAGTTGGTTTCATCAATGACTTTTTCCTCTATCTTTGTATATAATAATATTTGTATACTATTATAATAAAAATTCCATGCTTAGTTTTTTATTTGTTCCATAGATTTAACTTCAGATAGTGTAATGTATATTTCACTAAAATGTTATATCTTAGAAATTTGAGCTCCTAGGCAAAAACTAATGCCATATTTGAATTCAGGGGATCAAATTCATATGAAATCAGCTCAAAAAACCCCAGCACCAAAGCAACTGTTGGCCTGTGTTACAGAAAATACCATTTAATCTTCTAAATACATCAAATTCCACAGTAGCACCCAAAGCAGTTTTTGCTTCATGCCAAAGATCTGTGCTTGGATGAGGCCAAGCCAAAGAAAACGTATTCTTTTTTTCTTACTCCAATTAAAAAAAAAAGGCATAAACAAAATATCAAAGTGTGATACCACCCAAGAATCCCTCCTTCCCCAAAACATTTTTACAATTCATTTGCCCAAAGCAAATTAACACCATTAGTGCTAAAAATATAGAAGGAAAACTGCATCGCTATAAACAATCCAATTTAATACATGATCAAATTTTTACAATTAAGAAAAAAGTTCTAGTTACAGAGAAACATTTCCCTTACTTTGACTTTTCTGATACCCAAGGAAGCTAAAAGCCAATCTCAGGTAAGTTTCTATGAATTTGTTTTTCCTAAAAATGTTTTAAATATAAAAAATAGGTTTCTGTTGATACATTCTTTCCAGTATGACAAATCCTATTTTTTTTTTAAAAAAAAAACAACTTGTGGTTTATTTCTAAACAACAGAAACAAGTAATTCAATTCAAAACTTATAGATTTTCAAAGTGCAATTGAAAAAGATATTAATATTGTTTTAATATATATTGACAAGCTCATTAGCAGCAATGTTCCTCATCTTATAAAAAGGTCAACTGTCAGAGCCAGAATCTCTTTAGCTATGTAGAGAAAATGTAACCTGGTCAGATTATTTTCTGTAATTATTGTTAAATTAGGTAAAGGTAAAGGTTTCCCTTGCTCGAAAGCCAGTCGTATCCGATTCTAGGGTGCAGTGCTCATCTCTGATTCTAAGCCAAAGAGCCAGCGCTGTCAGCTTCTGCAGACATTTCTGTGGTCATGTGGCAGGCTTGACTAGACACCGGAGTGCACGGAACACTGTTACCTTCCCACCGAAGTGGTCCCTATTTATCTACTTGCAATTTCTTGCTTTTGAACTGCTAGGTTGGTAGGAGCTGGGACAAAGATGGGAGCTCATTAACTTTTCTAAAAAATAAATTTTAAATAGCTTTAAGAACTAGGCTCGAAAGCTGCAAAGTTGTTATCTCTTATTAATTGGGGTGGGGTCAGGAGATTAGATTGCTGTTCCAATGTGTTTCAACAAGTTAATTTTCCCTATTGTATTTCAGAGAATATCATAAGAACATAAGAACATAAGAACAGCCTTGCTGGAACAGGCCACAGCCCATCCAGTCCAGCATTCTGTCTCACACAGTGGCTCACCATTTCCTTCAGGGTATTCCCAAGCAGATGCCTTCACCTGCTTAGGATTCCCTGGAAATGATATTGAGAGATATCCTGCCTATCTCTCCAACCCGGAGGTTGTCCTTAAGTATCCATAATTATAGCCATTGATACTCTTCTCCTCCATGAACTTGTCTAATCCTTTCTTAAAGCTGTCAAGACTGACAGCTGTCACCACTTCTTCTGGCAGGGAGTTCCATAGACCAGTAATCCTCTGGGTGAAAAAGTACTTTCTCTTATTTGTTTGAGAACTAGTACCCAAAAGTTTCATGGAGTGTCCCCTAGTTCTAGTATTATGCGATAGGGAAAACAGCTTTTCCTTATCTACTTTGTCCACACCGTGCATGATTTTATAAACTTCAATCAGGTCACCTCTTAGACGTCGTCGTTCAAGAATGAAGAGGCCCAACCGTTGCAGCCTCAGATGGTCAATTCTCCTTTTCTAGCACTCCCCAAAGTTGTGTACTTCTGTACAATGAATGTATAATTTGTGCAAAACCAAAGTGATTATTTATTAAATGATCACAATGGTATGCCATTTTGAATCTGAATAAACCTCTTCTTCTGCATCTGAATCTGAATATTGGCAATCATCATGGCGATCAGCCATGAAGACTATCCTGAGAATAGGTCATGCTGTGGCCTTTCATCTGCTTTCTGCATCACAGCGTGACCCCTGTACCACTGATCCAATTCTGTGAGCCACTTTCTGGTCCTGAGCCTATTTGGCACACTAAAGTTCTCCTCAGCCCGAAGCTAGAATGGATGAAGCTGCTGCCCTTCATCAAGATGGAGTCAAGTGGGATTTAATTCACTTGGGGACCATCACCCTTCCCTGTGGACTTCAGCACCCAAGGTTGTTAGTCCTCAGTATTTTCAGGATAATTAACCGCTGCCTGACACTCTGCGTTGAGTGGCTGGCGGTATGGTCTACTCTATTACCATAGCAGGATAACTTGGCAAGAGACTGCAAGCTTAGGAAGAAAATTTGATGTTCCAAATACCAGAGCAACACACAAAAATACTAAGGAGAGTGAAATGTTTCCTTTTAAAAAGGTGAAAACAAAGTCTTAGAATTTGTTCCCACCACTATATGCCAAGTTAGTAAAAAAGCAACAGATGTGTGTGAAGGATCTGATTCCAACCCTGTCTTTTGGTCTCAACCAGCTCAACAGCTATGATAAATAAAACTGACTAAGAACTGCTCACTACTGAGTGTTTTTCCCCCCACAAGAATGAAAAGTGTTGGAAGATACCCCCACACACATAACTTCCACATCATTGTATTAAGATGAGAGGTTACCCTTGCTCAAAAACCAGTTATATCTGACTCTAGGATCCAGTGCTCATCTCTGTTTAAGGCCAAAGTGCCAGCACTGTCTACATCTGCAGACATTTCCATGGACATGTGGCAGGCATGAGTAGACTCTGGAACACTGTTTACCTTCCTGCCAAAGTGGTTCCTATTTATCTACTTGCAATTTCTTGCTTTTGAACTGCTAGGTTGGCAGGATCTGGGACAGTCGGGAGTTCATTCTGTCATGCAGTACTCAAGTATTGAACTGACCTGCTGCCCTTCCAGCTATCAAGTTCAACATCTTAACCACTTGAGCCACCGTAGTCCCTAAAACAAGAGAACAAGGCAATAAAACTCAACACTTAAGTACTACATTGAATGGTAACTACAGAGTTCTCCATTGGGTCCGTAGCAATATCAATTAAAGTGAGGTCACAGAAAAATCCCAACTAAACCAATAGGCTGGTAGTCAAAAGTTCTTGGGGGTGTAGGAAGAGTTCCCATACTATGTTTAAGGAGAAGTTATTGTCCCGGTCTTCTCTATTTTTTTGCCTTTTGTTAAGGTGGCAGCTTGTTTCAGAAGCTCTCTGTTCTTGGACTGTTAGAAAGACAGAGAAAATGTGTGCTGCAGTAAATTTTGGCGATTACACAGAATTTGGAACAGGGAAAGAAAGAATATAAGCAATAACATTTACATTCTGTAGCAAAATAAAAATATATCTACCAAAAGTAAAAACTAAGTTTTATGGGAATACATCACCTCCCTTTAACATTTGGGCTAGCAGTTAAAGGACTGTTAAGTAGAGCAGTTGTAAATCTTAACTTACATTTCAAATATCTATACCTATAAATCCAAGGGTTAACCGTTGGAACTTGCTATACGTTTCTGCACCCGTCCATCCTATCCCATACCGAGCCTCCTGCACTCGCCCGAACCCGGTCTGGAGGTTACTGCAGGGTTGAGAAATGTGCCAGTGGGGCAAGAGCCCCACGAATGCGAACAAAGGGAAACAACTTCAATTCCCAACGTTCTCTGCGCCGCGCTGCAGCCAATCAGGCTGAGAGGCGCGAGCAAAAAGAACGTTGGGAAACGCGGCACAGCCAATTAAAATCGAGCCGCAGAAAAAAAACCACCGCACGAATGCAAACCACAAACGCAAAACTACAAGTCCCAGCGTCCTGCGCGCCGTGAGCACACAGAACACTGAGAAAGCCATCGCGTGAAAAATATAATTACAAAATGCAACAGGATCGCAAGTCCGCAGGCGGACGCAGCGCCTCACAGCCTCGCAAAACAAAAATCCAAAAAAATCCACCGTGAGACACCCGCCAGCCTTCTTTCCCGGAGCAATGGGGAGAAGAGGGATTTCCTCTCCTCCACGCTACCCCGCCGAAGACATGGCGAGACCACCGCCGGCCTCAAGGAAAGTTGAGCCGAGGTGGAACCCCCCCCCCCAAAACAGGCAGCAGTTCATCAGTGGAAGCACCCTCCCTGGCAGATGACTGGCTGCTGCCTTTGTACTTCCGACAGAGATAATACAAAAGCAGCAGCCAGCAATCCGCAAGGAAGAGAACCACCCCTTACGGATCGCTGCCTGCCGATCTCCGGTTAGGTAAGAAAGGAGACAGAGAGGAGAGAACCATCGTCAGGCAGAGATAGCTCTTCTCTGCCTCCTTCTCCCCCGACCTATCTAACGAACCTTACCTGCCAGTGGAAGAACGGGCTGACTGCCTCCTCCTCGTTTCCCCCATTACTGCACTGAAACAAAAATTCTAAGCAGCAATGGGGAAAAGAGGAACTGACAGGCAGCCCGTTCTTCACGCAAACCTACACACCAACAACAAACACCAAAATTAATAAAAATTAATGAAACAAAAATAAATAAATAATTAAAAAACCATTAATAAACAAAAAAGTAAACCACAAAATACACAAACAAAAACATCCGAAATACCACAAAAGCACAGACAAAACACCTAACTACAACACGAAAATACCTAACTCTAACAACACAACAACCACAAATAACACAAATAAACAATGAAATAACAAAAATAAACACCAAAAATAAACAAACCAATTACACAAATCAAAAGCCCAAACAAAACAAAAAAGAACAAACAGAAACACCTCCCAGCCCACCACCACAAAAACAAAACAAAGAAAAACCCCAGAAGAAAGAAAACCAGAGAACTCACCAGCACGTCCTCCCTCCACGAGATTCGAACAGAAATGAAGAAACAAAGACTACTTATCGGAAGAAGCCCCACCTAGAGGCCAGGAGAGAAAAACATGTGAAACTGAAACAAAACCACTAACAGCCCCACCTGCAGGGCGGAATAATAAAAATAACTAAAAACAATAAAACCCCACCTAGAGGCCACAAGAGTAAAAACAAGTCAAACAAATAACAATACATCAAAAGTTTACACAAATAACAAACATATGTTACATAAACAAAATAATTTTTTTTATAGAATCCTCTGTTGATTTTTAACTCAAAAAACAAACACCACCCCCCCCCCCAAAAAAAAGCAAAACACAATTTAAAACAGCCTGACATCGCCGGGCAAACTATGCTAATATAGTATACTATATTGCTTAAAAGGGAGGGAGAAATTTGATGAAAAGGCAGGAATAGACCAACAGAGCAGACTGGCTCAGTAGAAAGTCGTTTGGTATATTTATCAGAGGGATAATATTATTAGACGCAACAAGTAAAAATTGATGGCCCTGCCCAACATACACAATTACTATTTAGTTTCATAAATATTTTAGTTAAAAATCACCTGCAATTGTTCTGTGACCTCCTTATGAGTCTTCTCCATTTGGTTCATTTTAACCCTCATCTGTGACTCCTGATACTGAAGATCAGCCTTTAGTTCAGTTATCTGTGTAACAAATAGGAAACAGAAGATGTTTATAGTCTCTTACATTGAATATATGTCATATAATGGAAGACATCATGGTAGAAATGTAGTGGTTAACTCAGTTACAGGGTTTTGCTAGTAATAACATAAGATGCTTTTTAAAATTGGTTTGCATTTTCCTTTACAACTAAAGTAGAAAATTAGTTGATGTTAGTGGATCTCCTCATGCCTCAACTTCCAAAACTGTTTAACTTTACCAGTCCCCATTCATCTGTCTACATCTACTACACCTGCCAACAGTAATTTAAAAATTAACTTAGTATCCCATAATTTGAAATATTTGGTAAAACAAAAATCTCACCAGGAAGAAAATACATGAATTACAAAACAATCAGAACAACTGAACCACAAAGCTCTAAGAAGGTGTCACGATTAAAGGATTATAAACCATAATCTATCTCTTCTCCTTCACGAGCAAGGTCCAATGTATATGCATGTACATATTTGGACTATATATATATGCAGTTGACTTTCACTGGTTGAGTCAAACACTGGAAAAGGCAAGAAGTGCTGATGTTTATTAGCTGTGTTTAAATTGACACTCTTTTATTGCACACTGACTTTCTGAACATCACCACTAAAATTATAAATTATCTCCTGCTGATGTAATTTTGAATTATGAAGAGGAGTGCTGCCTGGCGCCTCAATTTTACCCATTGCTAGTTGGGCGTCCTTAGTTGTAACAAAAGTATAGCCTCCTGATAGACTCAAAGTCCCTCTTCACATGAAGGCACACATTCAAAAGGGGGATGTTTAGAACTGTTGTACCCAACATCAAAATAGACATGCTGTTATTTCAACTCTGGGGTGGGATACGTAGCCCTAAACATCTGAGGGACTAAATGTTTCCCCAGCTTACATTAAAGACACAGTTAAAGAATGTTCAAGGAGGTCTTAAATATGTTCATCCTAAACATCTCAGCAAGCTTTCCTCCCCATTTCATGAATGTAAAAGGGAGTACAACTTGGCTGTCCCACCCCCTGGTTCTGCTTAATGGAGCTGGTGGGGAAGGCCATGAGCTTTACCTCACAGTTTCATAGATCCTATGCGTAGAACAGAGACCCTATATCTTGCCTTGTCAGTCATTTACAACAGTCCCTGCTTGAAAGAGAATTTATGCAAGTAGGAGGTTCATGAAATAAAATAACTCTGTTTCAAAAGAAACTTAAGGAAGCAGTACCTTCTTCTCTTTCTCCAGTATCATTTGATCCTTCTGGTGTAGCATTTTCTTTAGAGTTGCCACTTCCTCCTTCAGCTGGGCTATGACGACAAAATGGTCAGTGCCGGGAGAATCCATTGCCAAATCTGGAGAAAAACTACAAGAGAAAACATGATATTTTTCTTCTTCTGTATCTAGGCCAGACGTGAAACTACCAAAATAAAGGCACCTTTTGGGGAGTTCATTCTGCAATTCCTTTTGCCCGACCCAGTGTGAGAAGGATTAGCCAGCAACACAAGGTTGCCGTTACCCGGGTATGCCAGATTGTGGTTCAAAAATATCACAATCTTTGAGGAGGCTCTTTCTGAGTACCCCATGTGACATGAAATCCCAACATGACATGAAACATTTCCACGGACATGTGGAAGGCATGCTATGTCATACAGAAAGGTAAGTTATGAACCAAAGACTATCTCATAAACCACCAGGCTTGGAAGGAAAATCATTTCACTATCATCATTCATGAACAGTATATTTTATTGAAAAATTATCTTACACCTAAGTAATCCAAATAAAGTTAACAAACATAATGGAAAAAGAAATACAGTACCATAAAGAAAGGATGAAGTTGTTCTCAGATATTTGATTCCTTTAGAAACATGCACATCTATTTATTCCCCAACCTTTTGGCTTCATATTAAACTTTGCAAGCATCCCCTTCTGAGCTGGGAGATATATTGATGACCCAATCTATATAAAGAGACAATAAGGAATTAGGCTGGCTATGAAGCCAGAGGTTGGGGATTTGATTTCCTTCAGTGCCTCTTGGGAGGAGAACCAGTTTGTAAAGCCAAGGGAAAGCTGTAGTGTCCCAAAGGGTTCCCAGAAGGGACTGGTAAACTACTTGAGTAAATTATTCCCTATTCCTGCACTGAGCAGTGGATTGGACCGGAGGGACTTATAAGCCCTTCCAAATCAATTATTCTATGATATATCTAGAAAAGCCTAAACTGACTTGACACAGCAACAGCGACAGCAGTGGGTGAGACAGGGAAGAAACTATACAGTTTTTGAAGTGGCTGTGGGATATCTCAAAGGGTTGTAACAAAAATTCAGCTTGAATAATGGGGGGGTGGGGGTGGGAGTTCATATTATCTTGAGGTAATTGGTTCCATTACTATACTGCTCTAACAGTTTAGGAAATACAGTAAAACCCCTACTTACGAAAAAGTTCATTCCGTAGGCTTTTGCTTAAATCGTTTTTTTATGTAACTCGAAGCAAACCCATAGGAAAAATGAAATTTCTATGTAAATCAAGGCAAACCCATAGGGAAATGAATGTTTACGTAACTCGAAGCAAAGCCATAGGAAATCGTGTAAATCGGGACATGGTTTTAGCACAAAATCATTATGCAAGTCAAATTTTATGTAACTCGAGGCATATGTAAGTCGGGGTTTTACTATCTAGTTTATCTTCCACAGAGTGAAGGTGGTCATAGAAAGCAACAAATAAAACAATCAGTTGAGCAAGAAAAGAGAATCCTAGTGGAATTTATCAGTGAAAGTCAAGAAGAAACACGGGAGACACAGAAAGAGCTTCCTCGAAGATTGTGGTATTTTTGATCTGATAATGGCACATACCTGTCAAGTATCCCGGATTGGCTGGTATTTCCGGTATTTCCGCACTGCTTCAGCCACTCGCCCGCCGCCGCCTGCCGGCATCCTGTAATTTGACCGATGGGGGGAAGGAGTTACTGCGCATGCCCTTCTGCGCAGAACCCTTTTGCACATGTGCAGAACGGTTCTACACATGTCCAGAAGTCTTCTGCGCAGAAGGCTTCTACGCATGCGCAGAAGGCTTCTGCGGCGCAGGTCCCATATTTTCCGGAGCCACGCTGCTGGACAGGTATGTAATGGCAACTTTGCGTTGGTGGCAAATCTTTCTCGCACTAGGCAAAGCAAAAAGAACTGCAGAATGAACTCACCAAAAGATGCATTCATTTTGGCAGTTTCATGTCTGGTCTAGACACGGAAGAAGAAACATATAGGGTAGTTGATAAAGCAGGATTATTAAAGACCAAAGAAAGGAGGGAAGCTTATAGGAAAAAGGAGTTAAATCCGTGGCTGCCAGAAGACGTGTGGACGGATTACTTGGAAAGGCATAAGGTGTAGCAGTGGTGGATTGGAATATCATTAAGAAATACACTAGGAACCAAACACTGGTGGGGCCACAAAACTGAAAAAGTTGTGAAAAATAGAAAAGTCAAAATATTATAGGATTTCTGATTTCAAAGTGATAAATATCTGGCTCATAACATATCTAATTTGATAACTGCTGAAAGAAAGCAGGTTTCGATAGTGGACGTAGAAATATCGGGATGCTAAAACTGAAGAAAAATAATTTGAAAATGATTGTCAAATACAAAGACTTGTGATTAAGTGATTATAGGTGCATCAGGTATAACACCAACAGATTTAGAAAAACAATTCTGTATTCTAGTCATAAATGAGTTCATGATACACTAACTGCCATATCCTTACTACCAACATCTAGTTTTCTACAAAGAGGTTTGTTTGTATGGAGTTTTGGATTGGTATTATAGCACTGCTATAATACCAATCCATAACTATAATTCAATCTGCAGGACGCATGGAGAAGAGAATGGTTGGAAAAAGTGCTACACCAGTACCAGAATTTTCAACATGTAACTGAAACACCACCCGGTTTTGATCAACTTCGCAAGATATGGGCTAGCCTTAATCGAATACGTACAGGGCACGGTAATGTGCGGACTTTTTGCATAAATGGGGGAAATTACCATCACCTGTATGTGAGCGCAGGGAACCGGTGACAGACTGTGCAACATATTATACAACAATGTAGCCTTACAGCATTTGAGGGCAATAGTGAAGATTTTCTAAGGGTGGCTCCTGGTGCAACGGAATACAGTACAGTATATACATTGTTTAGATGTTTGTTTATAAATTAATGTTTAGTTTTGTACAGTTTATATATATATCTTCTTTTTGTTATATGTTGACTCAATGTACAAGTGCCATACGCTAAATAAAATATGAATTGGTACAGCCCAAGCACAGATTAACTATCTCACTGAGAACTATGGGGCTCAAATAATTTTATGAGTGACCTGAGCAGCAATAGAATGGCTTCCTCCACCTTTAGAGCTGACTCTCCAGGCTCACTTTTAGATTTACTCCACTGGAAGTAAATCTATATACACTATTGGAAGAGATCTTTGTTGACTATTCTGTTAAAATTATACCAAGAAAGCTCTACATAAAGTTCTTTCAATGTTGCCTCCTACACTAGCCAGAGTACAGCTCCACCAAACTGAAACCTTTGGCCAAAAGCAATAAAATACTTTTATCAGGCTTAGCTTTAATATTTGAATACAGTATTCTCATTAGGTTCAATTACTACTAAGTATTTTGTATAATTTTATCTGTAGTCCATGTACTCATTTTAACTTTAAGATTTAATTTGTTACAACAGATTTACTCCCTTCTAATAAATATATCTGACCTTAGTTCCAGCCAACTTTCTCATAAACCATTCTTACTAATCATAAACCTGTCAATTAATTCTGATGGTTGATGCCTGACCTCCAGTGGCACTGAATTGATACAGCAACAAAAGGCACTAGTAACAACAGAATTCAATTCCAAATAACAGCCTTCAGAAATTCTAAACATTCAAAAGATTTATTAGACAGTACGTACATAAAGCAGAAAATTGTTAACAATTTAGTTAATTCTTAGTAAGCAAAAATTAAATTCCAGCATGTTGTAAGTGAACCTTTACGTTGATGTTAGCCTGCTGTTTTAAGTTTTATGTTGTGCCGCTGTGTGCATCAGGTTCATTCTGAAAAATCACATCTCAGAAGTCAGATTCATGTGGAGAGGCTAAAAAGCTATAGGATATTTCCCATTTCATACTAGTGTTTATGCATATTGAAACAAGATTTAGCGTATGCCACTCTGTAGGACAGGTAGTTATCACATGCTTACAAAATAAGTGAATATGCTACCTATATTAGACTCAACAAGACTGAATTATGACTGGATGTGATCAGCACTTTAATATAGCAAAATATGGCCTTTTTAGAAATGTGTGTAACATGGAGTAATTGCAGGGGTGTCCTGCAATACATACAGATGCCTCTTTAGCCTGTTTCTATTTACCGTATTTATTCGTGTATAACGCGCAAAATTTTATACCAAAAAAAGAAATCAAAGTTGGGGTGCGCGTTATACACGAGGACTGGGTGCGCGTTATAAACGAGCCTCTTTTACTTCCTTTTTAGAATTGGGTCGGCTGTCTATTGCTGCGGCGGGTGAAGGGGAGGCGGGGGGGGGTGGCTTTGAAGAAATTGACGGGATCTGATTGGGTGGCGCGGGAGATGAGGCGTGGCCCGGAGGTAGCTCGCAGTTCGAGCGAGGCTCCTGGAGGTCGGAAGTGCTCGTTTCGGATTGCATTTTCTGCAACAGGTGGGTCTGATTATCCCCCCCTCCCTCAATATTTTAAGGCGTGCTCTTTTTCACCGATATAACTGGTTCCCCTTTAGATGGCATCTCAGGGTATCAAGCGTAAACGTTGTGCATATGACGCTTCGTTCAAGCTCAAAGTTGTTGATCATGCTGAAATGCATGGAAACCGAGCAGCTAGCCAAGAAAATTTTATACCGAGGTTTCATGGAAAATTAGGGGTGCGCGTTATACACGAATGCGCGTTATACTCGAATAAATACGGTAATATCTCTGTGGATTAAAAAAAATCTACAATCACCAATTTATCTGATTTGCTTCTAGAAAGACAGATTTTATTAAAATCCATCCTATTGTCCTAGAATTAAAAAAAAATCCAGGTCATTTCCATTGTTTACTTTTTTGGTAGTACTATTTCACATATTTCCCAACTGAATTACAGAACACCATGATGATAACATACAGCTGAAACCCTTTTCTGAGAGTAGATTCTCAAGCAAATTCTCTTAACCTAAATTCAGTGGTTTGTTGGTATGTACAATTATGTACTCTCTAAATTCTACCATCCCTATGAATAAATGAATGAATGAATGGCCTCCCAAATGCCCTGTCCTCAACAGCCTTGCTCAGTTCCTACATCTCAAAGCTGTCATTTCTTTTACGGAGTCAAACCATCCCATATTTGGTCTTCCTCGATTCCTGCTGCTTTCAACTTTTTCTAGTATTGATTTCTTTCCCAGTGGACCTTATTTTCTCATGATGTGCACAAAATAGAACAGTCTGTTTTGTCATTTTTGTCTCCCAATATAGTTTAAGACTGATTTTTCTGTGTGTGTGTGTGTGTGAGAGAGAGAGAGAGAGTGAGAGTGAGAGAGAGAGAGAGAGAGAGAGAGTGAGAGTGAGAGTAGACCACCAGAGGCGGTTAGTGAGTTAGATTAGAGTGAGACAGGAGACAGAAGAGGAGGGCAGAGGCTACCTGCTGAGCTGAGGCTGCGTGCAGGTAAGTTGGGACTTGGGAGGGAAGGTTGTCTGCGAGTGGGTGGTTGGGGTGGTTTTTTGGGGGTGCGAACCGCCCAAAAAAACCACCCCAACCACCAACACACAGATAATTGGCCAGCAAGGCAGGGGTGGTGTGTGTGTGTGAGAGAGCGAGAGAGAGAAAGAGAGAGAGAGAGAGAAAGAAAGAGTAACACCCCTGCTTTGACGGGCAATAGTGAGGTGGGTTAGGGGGCGGTGGTGGGGCAAGGGGGTGGTGTGGGTGGGTGGTGTGGGTGGCTGGCTCGTGCTTCCCTCCTTCGTTGGGAGGCGCACCGACGTCTCCTTTGTCGCTGCGGGCGTCGAGGTCATGTCGTCCGCAGGGACTAAGGACAGACCGGTGCGCCTCCCTCTGCAGAAGGCCACGCTGGGTGAAAAGACCCAGGCGGCAAGGAAGGGTATGTGAGGTGGGGGTTAGGGGTTGGAGGGTTGGGGCAAGGGGGTGGGGTGGGGTGGGTGGGCAGCGTGGGTACTGGGCCCATGCCTCCCCCCCTCTTCCTTGCCCCACTTACCTTTTGCCAGTTGGGTCTTTTTTCCCCGGCGTCTTTTTTTGTTAAAGTTGGCGCGCCACGCTTTCCCAGCTTCCTCTGCGCTCGCATCCCTCAGCCTGTTTGGCTAAGGGGTTGCCCAGCACAGAGGACTCTGGGAGTTGTAGTTTTTGTTTTTTGGTCACGTTCGTGGGGCGGTTGCCCCACTGCCGACGTCTGGAACCTTGCGGTGATGGCCGGGCGGGGTTAAGGTAAGTGCAGGCGGCTCGGTTCGGGATGGTTGGGCCGGGTGCGGGAGCCTTTGTTACATTCCAATGGTTAATGTCTCTCTTTATAGGTAAAGATTTAATCATAGATGTTTTGACAACCTCTTCCTCTGTATACCATTGCAACAACAATTTGTACAATCTAGAAATCAGTTTCTGCTGTGGTCCCAAAATAATGACATCTAATTCATTATCTTTTTTCTCAAACCCTCTTTTTTTCTCAGAATTAAATAAATTTTTATCTGAAAATATTGTATCCATGGATACTGCCAACTCAGTTCATCTTGTGGTTTCAGCTCCCATTTCACTTCTTTGTCCTGTAAAAGATCTCTATATGTCAACCAGTCAAGGCCATCATTATGGGTTCTCACATTTATAATCTCCCAAGGTACTGCCCACAATGGTATTTTATCCCCTACAAACACTTTATACTTTTTCCATGTCAACAACAATGATGCTCTTACATAGTGGTGCAAAAAATCTTTATGCACCTTAGCCTTATCATTAATTAAATATGCATGCCATCCGAATCTATTATTAAAACCTTCTAACTCCAAGAGTTTCTTATCCTCTAGTTGGATCCATAACTTTATCCGGGCTAGACAGCACGCTTCAAAATAAAGTTTTAAATTTGGTAATCTGAGTCCACCTCTCTCCTTAGCATCTTGTACATTCTTCAGTTTAATCCTTGACTTTTTCCCTGCCCATATAAAACCTGCCAGGTCTTTTTGCCAATTATCAAAGACCTTTCTATCTCTAATCACTGGTATTGTTTGAAAGAGAAACAACATTTTAGGGAGCACATTCATCTTAATTGTGGCTATTCGTCCCAACATAGATAAATTCAGTCTATTCCAACTAAATAAATCATTCTTTACATTTTTCCAGACTTTAAGATAGTTATTCTTGAATAAGTCAATATTTTTAGCAGTAATATGAATGCCCAGATATTTCAGTTTATCCACCACCTGACAACCCAAGATCCTCTCCTGTCTTTTTTTCTTTGTTTCCGAAATGTTTTTACAAAGAAGCTTAGTTTTATTATAATTGACTTTAAATCCAGCAAATCTTCCATACTCCTCCACTGTTATCACCACTTTTTCCAAAGACTCTTCTGGATTATGTAGTATCAACATCACATCATCGACATATGCTCTTACTTTATATTCTTTCCCTCTGATCTTCAGCCGTTTAATTTTTAAATTGTTTCTTATTTGGTTGAGAAGCACCTCTAATACTAGAATGAACAAGAGTGGTGACAGAGGGCATCCCTGTCTCGTTCCTTTCTGAATTTGAAAATCTTTTGTCAATGAGCCATTTATCACCAAACTCGCCCTCTGTTCTGTATATACACTGTCTATCGCTTATTGAAATCGAGGTCCGACTCCCACTTCCAAAAGAACTTTCTTCAAAAATTTCCAATTAACATTATCAAAAACTTTTTCAGCATCTAAGAACATCAATGCCAACTCTTCTTACTGATGTACCTCATGGTGTTCCAACACATCCAAGACTATTCTCAGATTATCTTTCAAATATCTATTTGGAAGAAAACCCGCTTGTTCGGGTCCAATATAACTTTATAACACTTTTTTCAGTCTTTCTGAAAATATTGATACAAAAAGTTTATAATCATTGTTCAATAAAGAAATCGGCTGGTAGTTTTTGACTGATGTATCATCTTGCTGGTCTTTGCGTATCATAGTTATTACTGCTTGTTTCCATGAGTTGGGGATTCTCCCTTCTTGAATTATTGTATTAAAAGTCCATTGCAAATATCCAGCTAGGGAATCTTTCAGCTCCTTGTAGTGTTTTGCCAGTAGGCCATCCGGTCCAGGGGCAGATCCAAGTTTCCAATGTCTCTTCCTTAGTTATTTCTGCTTCCAACATCTCTTTGTCTTCTCTTGTATCCTTTTTAGAGTCTTCTGGGATAGGAAATCTTCCATTTCTCTTTGACCCATCTTCCTGTCTTCTTTATATAAATTGGCATAGTATTTTTAAAAAGTATGCTCTATTTCTTTTTGATCATAAATTTCTTTATCTTCTATAATTTTGTAAATGGTAATCTTCTTTTCTCCTCTTTAACCTCCAAGCCAATAGTTTACTCGATTTATTAGCCCATTCAAAATTTTTCTGTTTCAGTTGCTTCAGGTGCGTATAAATCTCTGTTGTTTCTGTCGCCTCCAGTTGTTGCCTCAATAATCTCAACTTTCTTTCTATTGTCTTTTTGCCCGTTTTTTTTCTTAAGGATGGATTCTAATACTTCAATATCTTCATGGATGTCCTTTATTCTTTCTCCGTTTGATTCTCTTGTTCTGTGACATCCAGACTCCTCTGATGGTTGCTTTATAGGCATCCCGAATCGTCAAGGGATCCATCCCCTCAGTAATGTTGTTTTGAAAAAACTCCAGTGTATCCCGGGAAACACTTTCCTTCACATCTTTGATAAGCAATAGCTCTTCATTTAACCTCCACCTCTTAGACATCATCTTCTTTCTCCATTTCCATACAACAGCTCCATGATCTGATATAAGTCTTGGTATTATATCAATTCTCTGTGTTAATGGCAGGAGGTTTTCAGAAGCCAAAATTAAGTCTATTCTTGAAAATGACAGATGACAGGCCAAGTAAAACATAAAATCCTTTTCTCTTGGATGTCTTTCTATCCATACATCAATCAGATTATTTTCGGACAGCAAATCAAAAAACGAGGATGGAAGTTTTCCCGCATTCATCAAATTTCTGTCTGATTTTCTATCTATATCAACATCCAAAACTCCGTTAAAATCCCCGAGCAAGACCAAGGATGTATAGGTAATTGATTGCGGCTTGGCTTTCAAGGTTTCAAAAAAATTGGATTTTGCATCATTTGGAGCATATAAGCCAACTACCAGAATGTCTTGTGTAGTTTGTTTGATCTTAACAGATTCAAATCTTCCTTCTGAATCTTTAAATGCTAAACTTGGTTGTAATTCCTTTTTACAATAAAGAGTTACTCCCATTTTCTTCTTTTTATCCAAAGAGTTGAAATTCTCCTCCAGTCTAGTATGCTTCAAAAGTCTACTATCAGTCTGTTTAATATGTGTTTCTGTAAGGCAAGTCAAATCTGCTTTTTGGTTTTGAAGCCACTGGTAGACCCTCTTCCTTTTAATAGGTTCGTTCATCCCATTGACATTCCAACACACGCATGTCTGGATTATTTGGGACTCCATCATTGGGAAGGTATTTTATCTGATATAATTTTTTCCATCTCCTCAATGTCTCGAATGACAGTTCTCTTTCCATCACAGATAAAGGATAGACCCTCCAGTATTAACCAACTGTATCTTATGTCCTGTTGAATCAGATAGTCTTTAAGTTCCTTATAATCAGCTCTTCTTTTCACCACTTCATAGGGCACCTCTTTCAAAATTATTATCTTGCTACCAGCTATATGAAGAGGTTTTTCATAGTGTAGTCTCACAATATCTGACCGCAGTTTTCTTGAGTTGAATCTGATCAAACAATCTCTCGGTGTCTTCTGCCTTGCTCTCCAGGTTGATACACGATAAACTTGATCAATCCCTTCATCCAGCTCTTCAGTAAGAATGTTAAAAAATGTAGACAGTCCTGCAATTAAATCATGTCTCAAATCCTGGCCTTCTATCTCTGGCACTCCCTGGAGACGTAAAATGTCCCCACAGGATATTTATATAAATCAAAGCAACCTCATAGGAAAAATGAATTTTTTACGTAACTCAAAGCAAACCCATAGGAAATTGTGTTATGTAAATTGGGGCATTTATGTAAATCAGGACATGGTTTTAGAGCAAAAATCATTGTGTAAGTCGAATTTTATGTGACTCGAGGCATATGTAAGCCGGGGTTTTACTGTACTTAAAAGTTCAGCACTTTCTTTAAGGTGTCATAGCATGTTTGTATTTTTCTTCCTTGTTAAATAAAATAGCATAGATGAACTTATCCCTGGTCTCCAGTGACACATCTTACACTTCATAATGTTTTTAGTTCCTTCATTGCTGCCCTTCAAAGTCTCAGTGGTTTGAAATTTTAACATATGCAAATTCTGAAGGATTATAACTAAATCACAATGCAAAAATTCACTTTCTTAATTCATACTGTTTTCAGGGTTTAGTGTAAGGGACCAAAGACAATACAACAGCCGAAGGGTTGGCTTAACACAGGTTTATTGCATGATGATCCGGGGGAACATGTGGTAATGGCGGCTGGGTAGCTCAATATATACAGCTGGCTATACATTTGAATGTGGCTCGTTGGCAGACTATTGGTTGCTGCCTGCGTGACGTCGTAGGAGGTCACGCCCTTCTTGACCAGGTGAGGAGGTCGCGGGGAATCTTCCCGCGCTGCTGATCCAGGTGGCTTTGATCCATTAGAGCTGGACGCTCGCTACTGCCCTCTGGTGGTCACTAGCTCGCGTCCCCTTATTAAGCATACATTGATACAGGTGATGGTTATAATGTTGCACACAGAAAGGTTACATTGATAACACATGGCAAAGGTACATTGTTCAAGGCACTGCTTTACAGAACACAACACAGGGGGTGAGGGCACACAGTTCCTCCCCTGTTTAACTTTATTGTAATTTTGCAAAATGTAGAATTCCCACTGATATTGTCTCTTGTACGTGTATTATTTAGGCTTGTTCAGGACCACATTCAGCTATCTAAATCTGCTATTAGTAGCCATTTCATAACTTCACCTCTGCATAGTGATATTTTTAAATTTAATATCACATACAACAACTTGTGGCAAAAAGTTGTGATGTGGAGTAAGCCAGAATGTGAAATGCGTGATTAGCAATCAAATAAGACACACATAGATATTCTAGCTACAACTTGATATTTTTGGCATCAACGAGACCTCAGGGAATAACTCCAACATTATGGATTGCTTCCATAAATGAAACAATTCCTAACGTTAGGAAGGAAATGGGATAAAATGATATGTGATCTCACTTCAGGATGTCAGTGCCTTGAGCAGGCATGGCCAAACTATGGTCCGTGTAGTTCCATCAGACCCACAAGAGCTCACATTAAATATAGTACTGTAGTTATCTTTAGGGTTCCACACCATTTTTATTTTCTTATTTTTCTTTAAATGTTTACTCTTACTTTTGCTTCTTCTTTGATACATTATGACAGTGATGGTGGACCTTTTAGAGACGGAGTGCCCAAACTACAACCCAAACCCAACTTATTTATTGCAGAGTGGCAACACGGGAACAAGGGAGGGATGAAACGCTCCCATTGGGCTGCTAAGCAGAGGGGTGGGGCAAACTCTGTGCTGGGGGAGGGAGGAAGCACTCCCATTGGGCTGCTTGGCAGAGAGGCAGGGCAAACTCTGTGTTGGGGCAACTGCATGGGTGCCCACAGAGAGGGCTCTGCCACCACTGCACTATGATGTACAAACACTGTAATAAAGTCCCACTGTATTTTAGTTAGACCCAGTATTAGATCCAGTATTATTGACCCTTTTTAATGCATGTGATATCGTTATTGTGTACTCTGTGAGGCTTCTGAAACAATCATTTCCCCCTCTGATCTTCAGACATTTTGATGTCTCATTATGACATCTCTATTTCCAGTTACCATCCCTGTTTAATAATAAGACCTGAGTACCTCTAATTCAATTCAACCCAGATCAATACATTTTACTCCTGGTGTTATCTTAACCTATAAAATCGAGGGTTAACCGTTGGAACTTTGCATAGGCTCCTTAGCCAGGCCCTACTAGCCTGCACTCACCATTCGTGCACACGCCCGAACTGGGTACCCAGGTAAACGCAAGATTAAGAAATGCGCCAGTGGGGCAAAAGCCCCACAAACGCGAAAAAGAGAAACAACTTCCTTTCCCAATGTTCTTTGCACCGCGCTGCACCACAGCCAATCAGGCTGAGAGGTGCGACCACAAAGAACATTGAAAAACGCACCGCGGCCAATCAAAATCGAGCCGCAGGAAAAAAAACGCACCACAACCACAAATCACAAACCCATAACTACAAGCCCCAGAGTCCTGTGCGACATGAGCGCGCAGGACGCTGAGGAAACCGGTGCCCAAAAAATTAAAAAGAAACCCACAGCCAAGCAAACACCAGCCGGCTTTCTTTCCCTCACCCACGGCGCCTGAAGGTCCCGACTGGAGTTTCCCCTTTAATATCAGTGGGTGGGGGGGGGGTGCGAGCCCCCTCTCCCCTGGCTCCCCTAGGGTTGGGAGGTTTGTGGGGACAAAAGGGATATGGCCCCCCAACCCTTCTGGACCCAGGAGACCAGGGAGAGTGGGTCAATTCCCCCCCTCCTAAAAAAACTCTGTCTTTAAAGAGAAGAAACGACCACGCCCCCTCCCCACCACCTAGCCCACCCTTCCTAACCCCCAATGACCATGCCCCCCTTCCCACCACCTAGCCCACCCTTCCTAACCCCCAACGACCATGCCCCCCTCCCCACCACCTAGCCCACCCTTCCTAACCCCCAATGACCATGCCCCCTCCCCACCACCTAGCCCACCCTTCCTATCCCCCAATGACCATGCCCCCACCACCTAGCCCACCCTTCCTATCCCCCAATGACCACGCCCCCTCCCCACCACCTAGCCCACCCTTCCTATCCCCCAAAGACCACGCCCCCTCCCCACCACCTAGCCCACCCTTCCTAACCCCCAGGACCATGCCCCCCTCCCCACCACCTAGCCCACCCTTCCTAACCCCCAACAACCATGCCCCCTCCCCACCACCTAGCCCACCCTTCCTAACCCCCAACGACCATGCCCACCTCCCCACCGCCTAGCCCACCCTTCCTAACCCCCAACGACCATGCCCCCTCCCCACCACCTAGCCCACCCTTCCTAACCCCCAACGAGCACGCCCCCTCCCCACCACCAAATAAAGAAATAATTTTTAAAAAATTACTAAAAACACAGTCAACAACATCCAAAAATACACAAAAACAAACAAAAACACCAAAAAACAATACAAAGTAAACAAAAATACAATCAAAAACAAAACAAACAGACAAAAATACAAATTCCAACACCCCCCCTCCACACACACACACACACAAAAGAAAGAAAACAAGCAAACTTACCAAAAGATGTCCTACCTCCATGAGGACCGGAAAAGAAATGAATAAAGAGACTACTTACCAGAAGAAGCTCCACCCAGAGGCCAGGAGAGAAAAAACAGTCAAAATACAATAACCCCTACCAGCACCACCTGCTGGCCACAATAGTAAAAACAATTCAAAAACACAAAACAGCCCCAAACAAAAGGCCACAAGAGTAAAAACAAATCAAAAACATAACACAAATTCACAATTTTACACAAAGGTCACACCAATAAAAACAAGTCAAAAAAATTACACTAAAACACACTTTAACACAAATCACAAACATATATCAATAAAATACAATAGAATCCTGTGCTGAGTTTTAACTCAAATTAAAACACAAAACATCTAAACACATTTTAAAAAACATTGAATGTAAAAAAACATTTACTTCTACATTATTAAAATTATTACCTACGGTACAACTAATTTAAAAAATTCAAAAAACTAAAACATTATTCGCTTACATAAAACAATTTGAAAAAATTATATCATACTTTGTTCTTTTATTAATCCTCAAAAAAACCCAAAAAAGCAGATCACAGTTAATAACAGCCAAGCCAAAAAAATTTTTTACATAAATATTTTTAAAATTAAAATTACAGGCTAAGCAGTTTTTAAAAAAACATTAACACAATTTAACCTTCCAACACAATTTAAAACAGGCCGGCAACGCCGGGCAACCTCTGCTAGTAATAACTAATTTCCATTTTTGTATGTGAACAAAAAAGTGTTGCAAATTAAAGACCAACAGATTTATTTTAATACTAGCAGAGGTTGCCCGGCATTGCCGGGCTGTTTTAAATGATGTTGAAAAGTTTTCGTTGTTGTTAATGTTTGTAAAGAAGAGGTTAGTCTATAATTGAAATTTTCAAAATTTTTATTTATAAAAAAAAATTTTGCCGGCCTGTTATAAACTGTGATAAGCTTTGTTTGGTGTTTTGGTTTTGTGGATGAAAAAAAGAACAAAGGATGATATTTATTTAACCCAATAATTTTTAGTATGTATTTTTTTAATAGTTGTACCATAGGTAATAATTTAAAAAATGTGAAAGTACATGTTTTTCACAATAAATGTTTTTAAACTGTGTATTGATGTTTATTGATGATAAAAATCGGGGAAATCAAGGGAACATTTAAAGCAAAAATGACCATGATAAGGGACAAAGACGGAAAGGAGCTAGCTGATGCAGAAGAAATTAAGAAAAGATGGAAAGAGTACACAGAGGAACTCTACAAAAAGGACCTCAACACTCCTGATAATCACAATGATGAAGAAATTGAACTTGAGCCAGACATCCTGGAGAGCGAAGTCATAAAGGCCCTAAAGAGCACTGCAAACAACAAAGCTAGTGGAGATGATGGTATCCCAGTTGAATTTTTCAAAGCGCTAAAAGATGATGGCATCAAATTACTGCATTCAATATGCCAGCAGATTTGGAAAACAAAACAGTGGCCACAGGATTGGAAAAGATCAGTACACGTCCCAATCCCAAAAAAGGGCAATGCCAAAGAATGTTCAAATTATCAAACAATCGCGCTCATCCCACACGCCAGCAAGGTGATGCTCAAGATAATACAGGATAGACTTCAGCAGCATGTGGAGAGAGAATTACCAGAGGTGCAGGCTGGTTTCAGAAGAGGCAGGGCGACTAGAGACCACTTTGCCAACATACGCTGGATCATGGAGAAAACAAAGGAATACCAGAAATAAGTTTACTTTTATTTTATTGACTACACTAAGGCATTTGACTGTGTGGACCACAACAAGATGTGGCAAGTAATTAAAGAGATGGGAATACCAGAGCTCCTCATATGCCTCCTGAGAAATCTGTACATGAACCAAGAAGCAACAGTTAGGACAGAGCACGGAATGACAGAGTGGTTTAGAATAGGAAAAGGAGTAATACAAGGCTGCATTTTGTCACCCTGCTTATTCAACCTATACACAGAGCACATAATGCGCAGTGCAGAGATGGAGGAATCACAATATGGGATTAAAATCGCTGGGAGAAACATCAACAATCTGAGATATGCAAACGATACCACCCTAATGGCAGAAAGTGAGGAAGACCTAAAGAATCTCTTGATTGGATTGAAGGAAGAGAGTGCAAAAGCTGGCTTGAGACTCAATATCAAGAAAACCAAGATAATGGCAACAGGCCCAATCAGTTCCTGGAAAATAGATGGGGAAGAAGTAGAAGCAGTGACAGATTTTACATTCTTAGGATCAAAGATCACTGCAGATGGGGATTGCAGCCATGAAATAAAAAGGTGACTGATTCTTGGGAGACAAGCTATGAGAAACCTGGGGAACATAGTGAAAAGTAGAGACATCACCTAAACAAAAATTAGAATAGTCAAAGCAATGGTATTCCCAGTGGTAATGGACGGATGTGAGAGCTGGACAATTAGGAAAGCTGAACGCAGAAGAATAGATGCCTTTGAAATGTGGTGTTGGAGGAGAGTTTTGAGGGTACCCTGGACAGCGAGGAGAACAAATAGGTAAATCTTAGAAGAAATCAACCATGACTGCTCATTGGAAGATCAAATAGTAAAGATGAGGCTAAAGTACTTTCGGCATCAAATGAGAAGGGAGGACTCACTTGAGAAGGCCGTGATGTTGGAAAAGGTGGAGGGGAAAAGAAGAAGGGGGAGGCCAAAGATGAGATGGATAGATGGTATTGTAGACACAATGGGCACAGAACTGGGAGGACTGAGGGGGATGGTGGAGGACAGAGGCGCCTGGAGAACAATGGTCCATAGGGTCGCAAAGGGTCGGAATTGACTGTGCGACTGAACAACAACATTGATGTTTTTGTTTTTTATTTGAGTAAAAATTCAGCACAGCATTTTTGAATAGTTTTTATTTTATTTTATTGACATATGTTTTTGATTTGGGTAAAATTGTGATTTTGTGTTATTTGTTTTTACTTATTTTTACTCTTGGGGCCTTTTGTGTGGGGCTGTTGTGTCTTTTTGATTTTTTTTTACTATTGTGGGCAGCAAGTGGTGCTGGTAGGGGTTATCTTGTATTTTGACTGTTTTTTTTCTCGTGGCCTCTGGGTGGAGCTTCTTCCAGTAAGTAGTCTCTTTCTTTATTCATTTCTTTTCCAGTCGTTGTGCAGTGAGGTCGTGTGGTGAGTTGGCTGTTTTTCTTTATTTGGGGTGGTGGTGGTGGTTGGATTTTGTGGTGTTTGGCTGGGTGCTGGGTGTGTTTGGAAATTTTTGTTTTTGTTTACTTTGTATTGTTTTTTGGTGTTATTTTTGTTTGTTTTTGTGTATTTTTGAATGTTTTTGATTGTTTGTTTTTGTGTTTTTGGTGTCCTACGAGGGGATCCCTTCTCTGCCGTCTCCCCTGGCTCTGGAAGGCTTGGGGGGACAGACCCCTTTTATCCCCCCAAACCTTCCAGACTCATGGGACCCAGGAGAGAGGATCGAATCCAGGCCACCCTCTGATATTAAAAGGGAAATCTCAATTGTGGTTTCCCCTTTAATATCAGTGGGAGAGGGTTGTGATCCCCCTCTCCGTTGGCTTCCTTGGGTTTGGGAGGGTTGGGTGGATAAAAGAGGTCTGTCTCCCCAACCCTTCCGGACCCAGGAGAGCCATCGGAGAGGGGGATTCACCCCAAAAAACTTGGTTTTTAAAGAGAAGTAACCGCTTGGTTTATTCTCTTTAATATGGGGCACGTGTATGTGTGGAGGAGAATCCCCTCTCTGCCAGGTCCCCTGGGGTCAGGAAGGTTGGGGAGACAGACTCCTTTTGTCCCCCCAACCCCAGGGGAGCCAGTAGAGAGGGGGAGCACAACCCCCCCACCCAGTGATATTAAATGGGAAACTCCGATTAGGAGCTTCAGGCGCCGTTGGGGAGGGGGGGTGTTGGCGGACTTGCTCTCCCGGTGTTTTTTTTGTTTTGTTTTTTTGCGCGCCGGTTTCCTCAGCGTTCTGCGCGCTCATGGCGCACAGGACGCTGGGGCTTGTAGTTATGGGTTTGTGCTTTGTGTTTGTGCTGCGTTTTTTTAAAACGGTTTTCTTTTAATTGGCCGCGGCGCATTTCCGAACGTTCCTTGTGCCGTGCCGTGCGAGAGCCTCTCAGCCTGATTGGCTCTGGCACGGCGCAGCACAAGGAATGTTGGGAAGTGAAGTTGTTTCCCTTTTTTCGCGTTTGTGGAGCTGTTGCCCCACTCCCGGTTTTCTCAATCCTTTGTTGACCTGCGGACCCAGATCGGCCGTGTGCACGAAGGGTGAGTGCAGGCAAGTAGGACGAGGCATAGCAACCTATAGCAAGTTCCAACAGTTAACCCTTGGTTTTATAGGTTAAGAAGATGAGCCTCTGAGGATTACAAATCTACTTCTTCCAATACTGTACAGGGAGCATAACAAATATACTCAACTCACACCAAAATAAACCGGTTAATTTTTAGAAGCCACACAGCTTTTGTTGCACATGGTAAAACAAATTACTGTAAACTTTCTCCTTGAGAATTCAATAAATATACTTATGCAATACTCGCAAAAGGGCCTTCTCTCTACCAAGAGATGGGTAAAGAAAAGAAAGACAAGACATTTAGGAGTAAGATAAAGGTCGCCCTTGCTCCAAAGCTAGTCGTATCTGACTCGAGTCCAGTGCTCATCTGTTTATAGCCAAAGAGCCAGCACTCTCTGCATCTGCAGACGTTTCCGTGGACATGTGGCAGGCATGACTAGACACCAGAGTGCACGGAACAGTTTACATTCCCACTGAAGTGGTATCTAGTTATCTATTCGTAATTTCTTGCTTTCAAACTACTAGGTTGGCAGGAGCTGGGGCAGATAGCAGGTGGCAAATTGCCTCTAAACATAATGGCAATGTTTTGCAGCTTTGGACAAGGGAATATTTCGACCCAGTTTTTCTTTTGGAGGTACAAGCTCAGTGAAGGAAAAGAACTGTAATGCATAGCACTGGACAAGGAGCATTAAATATATCCCCTCTTTTGTGGTTTAAACATCATAACATGTGCTATGTAAAGCATAGCACATGTGCTATGGACATGTGACAAGTATGGCTAGACACCGGAGTTCATGGAATGCTGTTTACCTTCCTACCGAAGTGGTCCCTATTTATCTACAGTACTGTACTGTACTTGCAATGTGAAAAAGGAATGGGTTCAGAGACTAGAGGCTTGGGCTTCTGGGAATTGAAGTCCAAGAACAGCTGGAGTACAAGTAAACCCATTAATGTGGATTCACAGAGACTTAAGCTTCTGGGAACTGAAGTCCAAGAACAGCTGGAGTGCCAGTAAACCAATTAATGTGGATTCACAGAGACTTAAGCTTCTGGGAACTGAAGTCCAAGAAAAGCTGGAGTGCCAGTAAATCCATTCATGTGGATTCGGACTCAGGCTTCTGGGAATTGAAGTCCAAGAACAGCTGGTGTGCCAGTAAACCCATTTGTGTGGATTCACAGACTTGGGCTTCTGGGAATTGAAGTTCAAGAACAGCTGGAGTGCCAGTAAACCCATTCAATTCGATTCACAGAGACTCGGGCTTCTGGGAACTGGCAGCTGGAGTGCCAAGGTTCGCCATCACAACCTGCGGCAAAGGGGTGGCGTGAGTTGTGGGGCGCAAGGCTTCCCCACCTGGCCTAAAGTAGAGACCAGACCACCTTCTATGGGAGGAAGAGGGGGCTTAGTTCTGCCTCACACAACTTCCACATTCTTAGCCACGAGGCGAAGCTGCGGCCTTCCTTCCCTTCCCATTCCTAATCCTTCCCTTCCCCTGACCTTGCAGAGCTGCTAACCCTGGCTGAGCGCCTCGAAGGGGAAGCGTTGGTGGCACTTGGTACAATCGTAAAGAGCCGCCATCCCGCCGGCCTCACTGGCAGGTGCAGCACTGGCAGGGGCCCAACCCAAGGGAGCGACCCCTACCTGGCCGCGGATGATTGGCTCCGAGCGACGCCATTTCGAGCCGCGGAGGCGGGCCTCGCCGCTCCCCTTCACGCGGCTTACTGACTCTCTTGGACGCGTCAGTTAGAAATGGAAGGCGGGCAGTTTCATGTTGCGAAGTAGAAAGAGGCCGAGGCAGCGCCCTCCGCCCGCCGCCCGCCCTCCGCCCTATGACTGGGGTCCCCGCTCCCCGGGCCTGCCTGAGGGAATAAAAGAACCGGGCGCGACCATTTCTGGTTACGAAAGCCGAGCTACGAAGCACAATAATTGAAATATATATTAGGTAAAGGTAAAAATTTCCCTTGCTCGAAAGCCAGTCGTACCCGACTCTAGGGTTCAGTACTATCTCTGTTTCAAAGCCGAAGAGCCAGCGCTGAGCCTTCTGCAGACATTTCCGTGGTCATGTGGCAGGCATGACTAGTGTATGGTAAAAATGTAGGGACTGCAGTGGCTCAAGTGGCTAACACGCTGGCTGGAAGGTGGCAGGTCAGCAGTTCGATCCCAGAGTACTGCAGGACGGAATGAGCTCCCGTCTTTGTCCCTGCTCCTGCCAGTGCCAACCTAACAGTTCGAAAGGAAGAAATTGCAAGTAGATAAATAGGGACCACTTCAGTGGGATGGTGAAGCAGGGTTCCTTGCGCTCCGGTGTCTAGTCATGCCTGCCAGATGACCACGGAAAGGTCTGCAGAAGCGAACAGCGTTGGCTCTTCGGTTATGAAACAGATGAGCACTGAAGCCTAGAGTCGGATACGACTGGCTTTCGAGTAAGGGTGACCTTTACTTTTATAGTAAAAATGTAGAGGGGGAAACCTTCCTTCCCCCATCCATGCTCTACAAGCCTGAAAGACAAAAAAGGGGACCAAAAAACCTCTTATAAATTGCATGTAAACAGGATGCAAATGTGCAAATGTAAACAAGATATTGACTCCTGCAAATGTGTCCTTCACCTATACAAAAATAAATTTTTATAATAGTCTCTCTTGAACGTTAGCCAGGTCCAGATCAGAGTTAGTGCTTTCATCAATTAGCCATCCATTTCATGCAGTAAATGGATCCAGCTGTTGGTCACAGTCTTTCCTTGATTTGGGAGATAGGACTTTGTGTGTCACATAATCTAATCAGCACCCTCTGAAGTGACCTGCTACCCTAACGTGTTGTAACCATGATTTCCAAAGTGGGGCACAAGCCCCTGGGCGCAATTTGATTTTTAAGAGTGGCAATTTGAGAATGAGAATGGCTTTTTTGGCTTCCTCTACCTCACTTTTTGAATAAGAATATGTGGAAGGGGTGGGGATCAGGATTTTAAGGATGCTTAGGTGAGGCATGACCAAAAACAGGTTGAGAATCACTGTGTTGGAAGGTCCTTTTTAATTGTTAGTGCAGAGTAACTAACCAAAACCAGTCAGTTTTCAAACCAAAACCAGTCAGGTTTTTCTGTAGAATTGAAAGTGCTCTTCTATTTCAATGTAGAAAATCAGGTGCTAAAGCTTGGAATGGTGGAGGCATCATCTTGTCGTTTGCTATAGCCGGCAGAATGTTTTATATTGGCTCTGTCTATCCAGAAGCAGCTTTCCTAATTTGGTTTCTTTGAGGGGGAAAAGAATCATATAGACTTCCAGTGATATGTCATATCTGTTTATTTGTTTAGTGTACAGGTTAATTGGTTAAACATACCTAGACAAGCACACCTGGATAACCTTAAAGCAACAATCCCGCAAAGCAACAGCAGTTCTCAAAAGCAAAATAAAAAAGCATCCTCTCTCTTGCAACCCAGATACAGAAACATGCATAGCTTTTTAAAAAAATTAAAATCAAGACCTCTTCTTTACTTCCTCATAAATGGAACACTATTCGGCTTGGTATCTAGTACAGAGGAAATCTGTGTCCGTAACTGATCTAGTGTTATTGTTCAAAGTATGAAAGCTTTGAGCAGAATTGCTATACTGGCTTTATAAGGATGGATGGATCTGTTTAAATTTTTAAAAGTAAAGTATGGATATAAAAGTAGAGTTGAAATATGTGGATTAGACTTGGAAGATAATGGTTAATAATAAGATAAAAGTATAGTGTGTAAGAAATCCTTATACTGTGATAGAATCCAAGGTCATAACAGATTTTTTGTTCTTTTCTTATTTCTGATGTATATGTATTTTTATGTTTTTATATAGTTTTTTTATTGTGTTAGAATATTTGTATTTTTATTATGTCTTGAATGTTGTTATATATTTTGAAAAATCAATAAAAAATTAAAAAAAATAAATTTTTGATTCCACCCCTGCCCCCCAACTTAAAGACTTGCAAATTTGTTAGTTATGATTTACTGTTCATTATGCTTTATTTTCTGGTTTTCTGTGTTATTATTGTGATGTTTTATATGTTTGTAATATGCCTTGAGTACTACCTGCACCAAAAGGCCTGAGTATAAATTCAGTCAGTCTGTCAGTCAAGTGATCGAGCAGTCATAAATCATAAATAATCAGACTTAATTTCAAAGATTTCCCCCTTTGTGATGTGTATGACATGACTAGTCCTGAAAACCAGAAATAAAAAGCTTAGGAAGATTACTTATTCCTGCTAAAATCCCCCCTGACAGCCTAGCCACTGTCCCTACAAACAGGGAGATTCTGGGAACAATAATTAAGATGTGTTCATGTAATTGATTCTAAAATGAGATCCTTCAACATAAATGCATATCAGGAGGACTCTCAACCATAGAAGGATTTTTATGTATTGACTGGTAGGAAGTTCCTTTGTGACCGCCTCACCGTTAGGCCAGGACTGGATAAGAGGCAATAGTAGCCACTCCACAGTTGTTCTCCTTCATGGACATGAGGATGTAGCCCTCATTGCCCCAATACTTGGACCAAGAGTTCTTGATGAGCCAGTAGCTCTCGCCCTGGAAATCTCCATATCCTACTGCAAGGACTGCATGGTTGGTTTCCATGGTCTGGTTTCCTATTAATAAACAGATTTGAATGGAGTCAGTTGATTGAAGGAACTGAGCTATTGAGTATTATCCAATAGCCAGCCTACTGTACTGGTTAGAACAAATTTCATGGAGTCCCCAAACCCCCACCCCGCTGCCCAATCCAGCCGAATGAAAGTGGGGAGTGTTTGTTTTTCTTTCAGACAGATGGAATTTTGGGATAAAGTAGGAGCAAAATTAAAACAGAGTGTACCATCACTGCACCTTGTTTTAACAATAGAATTATTCTTTAAAAACTTAAGTGATCTTCCTCATATCTATGGTTTCATTTGGAAAGGCTAATGCTTTTCCTGGAGGATCTTAGAAACAATAGAGATGGTCACTGGGCCTCCATTTTCACTTCTGATTAGAGTACAGTACTTCAAAATTTATCCCAACATTAACTTTTATAGATGGATGGGTGGGATATAAATTGAATCAATAAATAAGTCAGTTCTTGCTACTAAATCGAAAACTAAAAGATGGAGGAAGGGGCTCACTGGTCAAGGAATAACATTAAAGAATAAACATTAAATAATATTAAAGGAGGATATGGCTGAGGAACTGAACCTCCCCTACGTTACTTGGAGGACCCGAGTATACATTTTTCCTGGAGCAGGAAAATGTTGTTGGCGTGAATTTGTTTAAGGTGGATCCCAGCTTGCCATGAAGTGACCCACGCACTATGATCATGGAGCCATCCCTTACGGCTCGTACGAAATGAGACGTGCAGGATTTTACACTGGGACTGCAATGGACTGCCACAGCCTTGAGGATATTATCAAGGTGCGCCTTCACAGCCAGTCCATCTGGCATGGCCTCTTCTGCCTCCATGACTGTTGGGAATCAGAGTTCCTCCTCTGCTCATTTTACCATTGGGCCCAATATGATGGTTTCCAGTGGCATTTCCTCCACTGAGGGGACCATCACCCCACCCAAAGGGGCTCATCTGCCTGCAGCCGTTGGCCCCTTTAGGGAGTCAGGTTATTTTATTTACTGCTGCCCAACACTCAGCATTAAGTCGCTGGCTGTACAGTCTATTCCATTACGATAGCAGGATGTCTGGCCAGATCGGAAATCAGACACATACCACAGTCTGGTTCATAGTAGATGCCACTGGAGTAGAATGCAAATGACTTATGGGAGGCATCAATGTTCACAGCCACAGGGCCATTTTTGTACAGAGCAACTTTCAGAGCTGTGATGTTTTCAGAGGGCACAAAGACATAGCCAGAGAGCGCTGCCGTTGCTTCAGATTGGTTGTAGTGACAGTAGCCATTCTAGAAAAGAGAAAGCAAAGACTCTCAATTTCGTTGTAGGAAAGCTACACCCTCAGAAATAAATCTGCAGGTTAATCATTATTTATTCAATGTATGATGCTGCTTGCTTAAAATATAAGAAATCAGTTTTCTAGGCTGCAAATGAGGGTGGGGACAGAAAACCTGGTAAACAGGTCATGCAATAAATTTAGGCTGTGCATCATAATGCCTGCTCCAAGTGGAACAACTACTTTCCCCCCAAAAAAATAACCCCCTATATTCACCTGACCCATATATGGCCCATAGGACTCTGTGCTGGGAATGCCACCATGCTTCATAATCCACTCGTAGGCATGCCACTCCTCACCACCATCACAAGCATGATTTCCAAATCCCCAGGAACAGTCAACTAAGGCTTGCTGAGACAATGAAGAAAGCACCCCAGTCTGCAGGGGGGAAAAGGAACAACTACAGGTCAGAAACATGAACCGCATACGGACATAAACTACTGTATTAGAAATCCATCCAAAGAAGTCTAGGTATCTTTTTCTAGGGTCTAAGATCACTGCAGATGGCGACTGTAGCCATGAAATAAAAAGACGACTGATTATGGGGAGACAAGCTATGAGAAACCTGGGGAATATAGTGAAAAGCAGATACGTCATTTTGAAAACAAAAATTCGCATAGTCAAAGCAATGGTATTCCCGGTGGTAATGTATGGGTGTGAGAGCTGGACCATTAGGAAGGCTGAGCGCAGAAGAATAGATGCCTTTGAGATGTGGTGTTAGAGGAGAGTCCTGCGAGTCGCTTGGACAGCAAAGATAATAGGTCAATACTGGAAGAAATCAACCCTGACTGTTCATTGGAGGGACAAATAGTGAAGATGAAGCTAAAGTACTTTGGACATCAAATGAGAAGGGAGGACTCACTTGAGAAAGCCTTGATGCTGGGAAAGGTGGAGGGCAAGAGAAGAAGGGGGCGTCCAAAGATGAGATGGATAGATGGTATTGTGGACACAATGGACACAGAGCTTGGTGGGCTGAGCAGAAAGGTGGAGGACAGAGGTGCCTGGAGGAAAATGGTCCATGGGGTCGCAAAGGGTCGAAATCGACTGTGCGACTGAACAACAACAATCTGTTAGGTATCTGAGCTTTCACCTTGAGAAATAGGGCACCCTCCAGTGTTCCAGTAGTAGCAAAGCTCCAGCAGGAACCACAGATAGCTTGGTCTTTGACTGGGGTAACAGCACCTTCATTGGTGGGCAGAGAAAGCAAGGACAAGAATTACAAATATGCTTAACAAACAAAAACAAAAAACAAGCATTCCACCCATGCAGCATACATACTCAATTTTGCTGCACAATTGGCTACTTGGGAGATGCTATCCATTGTATGAGAACCAAGACAATAGAACAGCCGAAAGGTTGGCTTAACACATCTTTATTGCATGATGGTCCGGGGGAACATGTGGTAATGGCGGATGAACAGCTCAATATATACTGTGGCTATACATTTGAATGTGGCTCCTCGATAGCCCATTGGCTACTGTCTGCGTGACGTCATTCCCCGTCACGCCCTTCTTGTCCAGGTGAGGTGATGGCGGGAATCTTCCCGCGCTGTAGGTATTTGGGGAATTGGAACCATGTGAGCTGGGCGCTCGCTATTGCCCCTAGTGGTCACTAGCTCGCGTCCTGATACAGAAGGTTACAGTGTTACAGCTGGTGATTATTATATCCACTCATTCGAGTGTTACATTCTTAAAGGCACAATATTCCAAACACAACATCCCTCCCCCCTAGGATGAGACGAAGTCTCTCATCCAATATGGTTTATTGCAAGCGCGTTTTGGGCACAAGGCTGGCTGGCTTGTCCCGGGGGTGCTGCCACTTCTGTGTTCCCTGGGCTCTTGTTCTGCAATGGGAGAGGGAGACTCGTTAGTGACTTGCCGCGGTTCCGCGGCTTTCGGGGTAGGGGTAAACTCCATTGTGGGAAAACCGGGGGCACTGGGGGCTAACGAAAAACCCCGCTTCTCGCTTGGATGGGTGGGGGACCACTCCGAAACCCCCCCGGTTTTGTAACTCAAACTCAAAATCATCTTCTGGGGTATCTGTGGGGGTATCCCTCAGGATATCTGCGGGGACAAACCTATTCCCTTCCCCCCTTGGTGGGGACCACTGACCCCCCTCTCCTCCCCCTTGGGCTGAACGGGTGGGGGAGAACCCTAACGTTGAATCCTGTTCCGCGCTGTCCGCGCTCTGGTTTCCGGAAACCCGACGCCGGAGTTGGTCCACGTGTCGCCTCCAGAGTAGACCTGTGCTGGTCGACGCAGTATGACACGGGACCCGTTTGCCCAATGACTACGCCCGGCACCCATGCTGGCCCTGCGGTTAGTGTAGTTTCTGCAATGGACCGGGACGCCTATTTCGAAACTCTTTGTGCCCGCTAACCCGATGTTCCTCCCAGTGTCTTCCACCCTCGTAGAGTCTAGCCTGGTCAGTACCGTGGTCAGTTTTCTACGCATTAGGAGCTCTGCGGGCGAGTATCCTGACGCTAGGGGGGTCACCCTATATCCCAGCAAAAACTGGCACAACTGCAGGTTTAAATCCCCGGGGCCCATGCGCCTCAGCGCGTCTTTGGTGGTACGCACGAGGCGTTCTACTTGGCCATTCGTCGCCGGGTGGAAAGGCGCGGAGGTGATGTGCCGGATGGCGTTGATTTCAGTGAATGCCCTGAATTCGGCGGACGTGAAGCAACTAGTGTTATCGCTAATGAGCGTGTCGGGTATGCCGAACGAGCTGAACACCCTGCGCAATTGTTTAATTGTTGCGGCTGAGGAGGTGCTCGCAACTGGGATAACCTCTAACCACTTGGAGTAAGCATCCACTATGAGGAGAAAAAGCGATCCTCTGAAAGGGCCCGCGAAGTCAATGTGCACGCGGGACCACGGCCCCTTTGCTGCATCCCATTCCCTGTGCGGAAGTCAAGCCTCTTCGGGCCGGGAGCTCTGGCAACTCTCGCAAGTGCCCACCGTGTGCTCGATATCGGCGTCCAACTGGGGCCACCAGAAGTAGCTCCTGGCCAGTGCCTTGGAGCGGACAATTCCAGGGTGGCTGACGTGCAGCAGCTTGAGCACTCTTGCTCTCAGGGACTCAGGGACGACCACCCGCTGGCCCCACAGGAGGCAACCCCTCTCCATGGACAGTTCTAACTTTTTCCTGAAAAATGGGGCAAATTCTGCCGCCGGGGAGGACGTCGGCCACCCTTTCTGCACCCATGAACTAACCAGGGCCAACGTCTTGTCCCTGCCCGTCGCCTTGGCGATCTCTGCGGGCACTACGGGGGGTGAATCTAGGACCTCTATCATGAGCACTTGGTGGTCTTGTTCCACCTCGCACACGTGGCTGCCCGTGTGGGGGAGGGGTGACCTCGACAGGGCGTCCGCGTGGCTTATGTCCTTTCCAGGGCGATACACCAGCGCGTTCTGGTACGCGTTTAAAAAAATGGCCCACCTGAGCATCCTAGGGGACAGAATCTGTGGTGTGGGCTTGTCTGCGGTAAAAATGCCTAGCAGGGGCTTGTGGTCAGTCACGACGGTAAAGGGGCGGCCATAGAGGAAATCGTGGAACTTCTTTGTCCCAGCAATTATCGCTAATGCCTCCCTGTCTGTCTGTGCGTAGTTACGCTCTGCCTTAGACAGGGACCTGGAGTAGAACGCCACCGGGGCCTCCCGCCCATTCTCCAACACGTGGCACAGGACCGCCCCCACCCCCACTGGAGATGCATCACATATCAGAACCACTGGTTTCTTGGGGTCAAAATGGGTTAATATGGCGTCCGAGGATAAGAGTTGTTTCAGCTCATTGAATGCCCTCTCCTGGCTCTCGCCCCATTTCCACGCCTCGTCCTTTTTCAGTAACTTATGAAGCGGCTCTGCTACCGACGCCTTCCTAGGCAGGAAGGAATGGTAGAAGTTTAAGAGCCCTAGGAACGACTGCAGTTCGGGCTTGGAGGTGGGGCGAGGAGCATTTTGAACGGCGGCCACCTTTGATTCGGAGGGTTTAATGCCTGCAGGGGTTACCCGAAAACCCAGGAACTCAACCTCTTTTGCGAAGAAGACGCATTTGTCTTTCCGCAACCTTAACCCCGCCTTTTCAAATACCGTCAGTACTTTGTCTAGTCTCTCAGCCAGTTCTGACTCACTCCCCCCGTTATCAATACGTCATCAAAGTATGGCAAGACCCCCTCCAGACCCTTTAAGAGGCGTTCCACAAGCGATTGGAAGATTCCTGGCGCCGAGTTCACGCCAAACTGTAGGCGCGTCACCTGGAACGCCCCCTTATGAGTGACTATCGTCTGCGCAGCAGCTGCAGCTGGGGTTACCGAGAGCTGCTGATAAGCCTGCGCCAGGTCAAGCTTTGCGAAACACTTTCCCCCGTGTAACCTGGCCAACAGGTGGCTGACTACCGGCACCGGATACGCATTTGGGCGTATCGCCTTATTAATGGTACATTTGTAATCAGCGCATATTCGAACCTCCCCGTTGGCCTTAAGCGCTGTTACAATCGGAGTTTCCCACTCCGCGGAATCAACAGGAACAAGGATCCCCTGGCCCACCAATTTGTCCAGTTCTGCCTCTATTTTGTCCTTAAGTGCAAAAGGCACCCTTCGCGGTTTGAGTCTTATTGGGCGGACCTCCGGATCCAGGTCGAACGTGACTGGGGGCCCCTTGAATTTTCCGAGTCCCTTCTTGAACACTTCGGGATGCGCGTTGCACACCTCCTGAATTGGGTCAGTCCAAACGGCATGCACCCCCCCAATGAACAAACCCAGGGGCTTAAACCATTGAGTCCCGAGGAGGCAACAACTCCCCCCTTTGAGAACAACCAGGGGAAGTTCCGCGGCGTGCTGCTTGTATTGGACCTTGAATTTTCCAACCCCCAACACCGGAATGCTATTCCCCTGCACGTCCCGCAGCGTAGACCTCAGTGCTTTGAGCTTGGGCCGCACGTTGGGGGAAATTCCCAAAAACTCCCTCTGGGAAATGATGGAATATGAGGAACCCGAGTCTATCTCCATCTTAACAGGGACCCCTTGCACCAGTACCTCAACAAAATATCGTGGGTGTCCTAAGGACACGCTGTGGACTGCCGTGTCGTCGTCGCTGTCGTCGGAGATGCGGCCCACGCCGTCCTGCTTCCTCGAGGGCCGGACGCCTTCCTGGCCTTTCGGTGAGCGGTCTGTTGAGCCTCTCTGGTCTCTGCGCCGCCGTCTGCAGACCTTGGCTATGTGGCCTCGGCGCCCGCAGTTGTGGCACTCGGCCTTCCTGAATGGGCACTTGATGCGGTCATGGAGCGCCCCGCAGCCATCGCAACGCTGGCCATCCTTCCGCACCTTCCGGATGTCCTCGTCCTCGCTGCTCTCCGTGGAGGAGTGTGGTGCCCGCCTGGCCGCCTGCACCGAGCCCGCTGCCTTGTCGGGTTGTGGGGGCCTTGCTCTGAACCCCTTAACCCCGGCCCTCGTGGCTTCCGCCGCCTGCGCCTCCTTCACGACCTCTTGCAGCGTCGGAGGCGGCTCCTTGTTCATCAGCTTTCGCTGGACCTCCTCGTCCCACAAGCCGCACAGCATGCGGTCCCTGAGGGTGATTTCCAGGTTCTCCCATTTGCATGGGCCGGCGGCCAAATGGAGGGCCGCTGCAAAGGCAGCCACGGACTCACCAGGTGCCTGGACTCTCTTCCAGAACGCGTCCCGAGCCGAAAACATTGAAACCGAGGGCTGGAAATGGTCGCGCATCGCTTTCAGGAGCTGCTTGACCGGCACTTCGTTCACCTTCTTCGGAGACACCAGGTCCACCAATACCTTCATGGCGGGAAACCCGAGCATCCTGATGAGGATGGCCCTCTTCTTCCCCTCGTCTGAGATGTCGGACACCATCAGTGCGCTTTGGAAGTCCATCTCGAACAGCTCCCATTCTTCCGGTTTGTTGATGTTGAAACCGGCCTACGTTGTCTTGATTCCGTGGGGATCCATTGATCCCACCTTCGTCGCCAATTTAGTGTATGAGAACCAAGACAATAGAACAGCCGAAAGGTTGGCTTAACACATCTTTATTGCATGATGGTCCGGGGGAACATGTGGTAATGGCGGTTGAACAGCTCAATATATACTGTGGCTATACATTTGAATGTGGCTCCTCGATAGTCCATTGGCTACTGTCTGCGTGACGTCATTCCCCGTCACGCCCTTCTTGTCCAGGTGAGGTGATGGCGGGAATCTTCCCGCGCTGTAGGTATTTGGGGAATTGGAACCATGTGAGCTGGGCGCTCGCTATTGCCCCTAGTGGTCACTAGCTCGCGTCCTGATACAGAAGGTTACAGTGTTACAGCTGGTGATTATTATATCCACTCATTCGAGTGTTACATTCTTAAAGGCACAATATTCCAAACACAACACCATTAATAATAATTTCATGTCAGAAATTATTCTGGCTTGAAAGAATTTTTGCAGAAGAAATTCTGCTCAGGGAACGCCCAAATGAGGTTCCTTTCATGTCCCCAAGAGCTGGGACAGAGACGGGCGCTCAATCCGTCATGCAGTACCCGGGTCTCGAACTGCCAACTTGCCAGCCTTCCAGCTGGCAAGGTAAGCTTCTTGACCACTGAGCCGCCACAGGCCTAAATAATAACAATTTCATTTCAGAAATTATTCTGGGTTGAAAGGGTTTTGGTTGGAGAAACTCCACTCAGGGACGCCTGAATGAAGCTCCAATGTCTTTTCCCACGGAAGTGGTCCCTGTTTATCTACTTGCAATTTCTTGCTTTCGATCTGCTAGGTTGACAGGAGCTGGGTCAGTTAAATAGAAGGGACTGTGTTTTATTGCCCATACGCTAAATAAAATAAAAACTGTGTTCTGTGCACCCGATGTCTAGTCATGCCTGCCACATGTCCACAAAAACATCTGCTGACACAGACAGTGCTGTTTTTTTGGTTATAAATGGAGATGAGCACTGGACCCTACAGTTGGATACAACTAGCACAAAGGGGGTCTTATTTTCTACTTTTCATTCAGAATGATGCTTTGTTTCCAAGGAATGTACAGGATACAACCGAGTGCCTAGCCTGAAAGGTAGAAGAATCAGTGTGGTTTAGAGGTCAGAATGCTAAATTGGGACATGTAAAATCCAGGTTCAATCCCCCACTTAACCATGAAGTCCACTGGATATCCATGGGCCAATTCTTTGTTCTCAACTACATCTAGACCATGGATTCCCAACCTTTTCAAGCTGGAGGCCAGGTCATGCTCTCAGTCAGCTTTGAGGGCCAGACAGCCATTTTGCCCTGCCTGCACGATGGGGACGGGCCACCATTTTGTCCCAACAGCTTCAAAGGGGTGGTCATTTTGTTTCTCGAATTCCCTTGGAGGGGTGGGGGGTCACATGAAAAGGTGTTGCAGGCCAGATCCAGCCCATGGGCCTTAGGTTGAGAACCCCTAATCTAGACCATGAGGTTGTTGTGAGGGGGAAATGATGGAGCAGGAGAGCCGTAGGTTCACTGTAAAAAAGAATAATTGATAAATTAATAAAACAAACAAATAAAAACAATCACCATAAAGTCTCCAATCCAGGCTTTCTGGCAAGGTGAGATCATTATAGCCCTGTGATGGAAAGGGCCACCCCTTATTAGGTACCTCATTCTTTAACCTTCCCCTCATCACTGCCATCTCTTCAGGAGAATGATCAGCCAAATGATTCAAAGCCAGTTTGTAGGAGAGTTTGGCCCGGTTTTTGGAATGGACATACCTAGAAAGAAGTAGAGAAGGGGAGAGGCTTGACTGGGAAACATTCTCCGATAACAGTGATGGCGAAACTTTTAGAGACCGAGTGCCCAAATTGCAAACCAAAACCCACTTATTTATCCCAAAGTGCCAAGTTAACCTGAATACTGAGGTTTTAGTTTAGGGGTGGGTGGGACCCTAATACATTAACATATTTTGTCTTTAAAAAAACTAACAATAGAGCTTACAAACATACAAACAACTTCACCCTTGCCATCGACTCAACAGACTGCCATCCGTGCTGCAACCTCACGCCACATGTGAGCCGCTCACCTTACCCCAGATAGGGGAGGGAGGAAGCACTCCCATTGGGCTGCTGGGCAGAGGGGTGGGTGATGTGAGAAATGTCCTCAGGCGCGCATGGAAATGGGGAGGGGAGCAGCCCGGTTCCATGTCCCTTTGGCTTTCTAGTAATGAACTCTGCTGAACTCTGTGCTGGGGCAACAGCACATGTGCCCACAAAGAGGGCTCTGAGTGCCCCTTCTGGCACGCGTGCCATAGGTTCGCCACTACTGCCCTATAAGCTCTAAGCTGAGAGCAGCACTTTTGCCTACAGCTACACCTCAGGCAAAATAAAGCGTTGGTCAAGCTGCAAGTCTTCCCATTAGTCGTATCGTCTGCCACTCTACCTCATGTTGTGGATAAAATGGTGTTTCCGGTGCTCCATATCCTTCTTGTTATTGTACATTTTCTGGAACTTCTCTTTGTAGTGATGGAACAAATGTTCATGGTGTCTGCTCACATCTCCAGCTCTCCCAACAAATTCCTGCATGGGGTTGGCCAATATTGTGTTTTCCGGTCCTAGTCCAGGCCATTCTGAACATTTTAGATCTATTACATGAAAAGCAGAAATGATAGCCATTACTGAGAACCAGTTAGCTACAGATTACTTTGCTTTAGTGCTATGTTGCTTGCTGTATGCATTACTGAAGAAGATGACAGTGTAATTAAATTGTAACAATATTTTGATTGTGCCTGGAACACATGGAAACAGCTCCAATGAGAAATGAAAAGCAGCATAAAGTTTAGTGAAAATTGTAAAAAACAACAACAACAACAACAACACAACAACTACCATTGACTACAGGTGTTAAAGAAAGATTGACCACACTGGTCAATTTTTTTGTCTTACCAGTAAAATCTCTGTCTCAAGAAAATATTAAATATTAATTATTTTATGTCATGCTAATCTTTATTAATTTTGAGCTTCCCAGGGTGTTCTAGGTGTGGAGTACTCAAAAGTGGTTTGTCAATTTCTCCTTCTGGTGAGACTTTTGAACTGCCATAGGTCAGAAAACAAGTACTGTAACTTCAACACCCACACATCTTGGTGATCCCACCTGGTTCTTCTCACAGGGAGACACAATAGCCCAGCAAACTCCTGATCCCTGGCTCCACAGCTAGGCAAATCAATACATTGGACTGAAGAATTTTACTGGCTCTGTAAAAAAGTCATTACATGTAGCAATTCAATAATAATTGTGTTGTTTTTTAAATCATGGCAGAAGCACACAAAGGTGCTTTCTGGATTGAAAAGATTTTTGCTGGAGCTCGGACAGAGATGGGCACTCATTCCATCATGCAGTACTCAGATCTTGAACTGCCAACTTGCCAACCTTCCAGCTAACAAGGCGAGCTTCTTAACCACTGTCTTATGGTGACACTTTTCAGGGTTTTCTAGGTAGGGAATACACAGAAATGTTTTACCATTCCCTCCCTCTGGGGTGTTATTTGGGACTGCAGTTTCACCATAACTACAAAGGCTGGCTCCTCTTCCTGGAGAGAAAATGAGGAATCAAGCCAGCCTAAACCAGACAACTAGAAATTAAGTAGGTGCCACTTTTCCAGGTATAGAATCTTTGCTAGTTGCTTGCAATAAGTGACAAGACATTGTTACAACAAAATAATGTGGTCCTGAAACTTTGGCCCTTCCAATATTTTTGATTCCAGTTCTCAAAAGCACAACCAGCATATAAGGGGTGCCCAAACTTTTCAGGCTGTGGGCCAGTCATGGGGTTCAGCGGGCTGGTCACATGGTTACTCCCACTGGAAACGGAAGTAAAACGTGCCCACACATGTGCAGAACGCTGCCGTAAATGCACCCGCAGGTGTCATAAACGTGTTTACATCAGCCACGGGTGCATGTACGGCGGCATTCTGCACATGCATGGGTGCATTTTACTTCCACTTTTGAGAGCGGCAAGGGCGGCATGGGCTGGATGAATTGGCGTTGGGGACCAGGTGCAGCCCGTGGGCACCTCAATATAAGGTAAGGACTTTGGGTGTTGAGGACTGAACACCTGGGAGAGCAGAGGCTGGAATCTACCTGCTCTAGATAATAGATCATATTACCAAGATGATGTTCTTTTAAGAGAACAGCACTTTTCTATACATACCCTTAGGGAGATCGAATACATCAGCTGGAAAGCTGTGGGAAAAGCTGGTGTAGTCTATTTCATACTTGTCATAGTGGGAATCGAAGAGAGTATTGAATCCCCGCATCTGATAATGCACAGGCACAGCATCAGCCACCCACAACTTATAGGTGTTCTTCTTTTCCCCCCAATAGGATACGTTCTCCAGAACTGTACAATACTGTCCATGGTAATATTCAACCCCTACAAACTGGAATTAGGAGTACAGGGAAACACAGAAGAGTGAAAAATTAGTAGTTTTAGAAGCTGACTAGATCATACAGTCACATGGGATTTGTTCTGCTTATAAGACAGGTGGATTTGAAGGGGTATTTATTTATTTATTGCTACCACGTAACACAAATAGACTATTTGCGTACACAGCAGCTCCCCCCTTCATGCTTGGGGGTTTCTATTATTTTCTTATCATAACTATTCCAAAGGGATTTCCCCCCCCCCCCCCAATGTAGATATGGGGAAAGCACGACTGTAGAGGCAGAGGGGGGAGTGGGGAGTGGAAAGAGAAATGCAAACTATGAAAAAAGGGGGAACACGAGAGAGAAGGGCAATTAAAGGAATGTGGAGTGTAGTACCTGTGTTTCTGAAGAGAAAATGGGGCAAAAAAGGAAGAGAGAAAATAAACTATCATAGCACTCAGCACCTGGTCTCCTTATTGTGTGGGGAGGGGCAGCAGAAAGGTGCCCTACCTGCCTGCACACGTAACTTCCCATCCCCTTCTCTCTCTCCAACTTCCAGTGTGTGTGTGTGTGTGTGTGTGTGTGTGTGTGTGTGTGTGTGTGTGTGTGTGTGTTTACCATCCTTTTCTTTTAAATCAGTGGTGCCTAAACCTTTAGAGCTGTGGGCTGATCACATGGTTCAGTGGGCCGGTCACGTGGTTCTTCCCACCGGAAGTGGAAGTAAAACATGGCTTGCAATCTATTTTGCAACAGGATGAGATAGATTTTAAGCTGCCATTTTCTCTGCCTAAACCAGGGGTGCCCAAACTACAACCCCTGCTCCAAAGGGCTTTCCCCCCAGATCTGGCCCCCAATGCCAATTCATCTGGCCCATGCTGCCCTTGTTGCTCCTGGAAGCAGAAGTAAAATGTGCCTGTACACGTGTTTTACTTCTGCTTTCAGGAGTGACGAGGGCAGTGTGGGCTGGATGAACTGGTGTTGGGGGCCAGATCTGGCCCATAGGCCATAGTTTGGGCACCCCTGGTTTAAATGTTGTCCTTGTAAATATGAGTTTAGTGGTATCACACCATGTCACTTTACCATTACCAGGTCATTTTCTACTTTATATTCTGCTAATTAAGAAAATAATCACCACAATTCTGCAATAAACAAAGAGCTCAAGAAACACACCTGGTAATCAGTCATGTCCGGAAAGACACTCTGAGGCTCAATTGGTTTCTCAGCTGTTCCATTGCTCTGGAAGCACTTTCTGATGTTGGTCTCGGTTTCTGTGGTTTCTGGAGTTATTTTGAAGTTGGCTCCAAATTGTTTTATGGAACTAAATTGGTAAGTGATTACCTGACCTGGATGGAGCAAGAAGACAACCATGTATAAATCTATGGTGAGGCCCCATCTGGAATATTGTGTACAGTTCTGGTCGCCATACCTCCAGAAGGTTATTATGGAGCTGGAAAAAGTGCAGAGGAGGGCAACCAGAATGATTAGGGGACTGGAACACCTTCCTTACCATCTGAGGCTGCAATGGTTGGGCCTTTTCACTCTTGAACGACGACGTCTAAGAGGTGACCTGATTGAAGTTTATAAAATCATGCACGGTGTGGACAAAGTAGATAAGGAAATACTGGTTTCCCTATCGCATAATACTAGAACTAAGGGGCACTCCGTGAAACTTTTGGGTACTAGTTCTCAAACAAATAAGAGAAAGTACTTTTCCACCCAGAGGATTACTGGTCTATGGAACTCCCTGCCAGAAGAAGTGGTGACAGCTGTCAGTCTTGACAGCTTTAAGAAAGGATTAGACAAGTTCGTGGAGGACAAGGGTATCAATGGCTATAATTATGGATACCTAAGGACAACCTCCGGGTTGGAGAGATAGGCAGGTTATCTCTCAATGCCATTTCTAGGTGAAGGCATCTGCTTGGGAATACCCTGAAGGAAATGGTGAGCCACTGTGTGAGACAGAATGCTGGACTGGATGGGCTGTGGCCTGTTCCAGCAAGGCTGTTCTTATGTTTGTACAAGATATTTGGTAGTCTTGTAGTTGTCATTTTATTTGACACTAGCACACATATGTGTAGTTTTGCCCAGATGGTTGACTTAGGGCTACCCTTTCCAGGGTTTTTAAGGTAAAAAAAAATAGACAAAAGTAGTTTACCATTCCCAGGAGATGCCCTGGGACTGTGCAGTTTGCCCGTAACTACATAGGTTGGCTCTTCTCCCAGGAAGCAGAATAAAAATCGAGCTCTCAGCTCTGCAGCCAGATAAACAAGTCACTGAGCTATTCAGTGAGCTTTGCCCACATTAAAGTAAAGATAAAGGTTTCCCTTGCTCAAAAGCCAGTTGTATCTGACTCTAGGGTTCAGTGCTCATCTCTGTTTCAAAGCCGAAGAGCCAGCACTGTCTGCTTCTGCAGACATTTCCGTGGTCATGTGGCAGGCATGACCCATTAACTCCATCTCCTCCCCGGGTGTTGTTCTCTTCTTTCTCCTCCAATGTTTTTGTTCATGTTAATCTCTACTATCCTTCCATCGCAGTACAGTACTTAACTCATGCCACTGCTCACTCAACTACTCACATCCACTTATACAGGAATTAAGCTCCCAATTCATCAGTTTTAGTTTATCAGTTTGACAACTATTACAGTTAAAAGAACAGTACTGTATTTTCAATTATTTTTGCTGTGATTTGGTTTGATTCAAGTTATGATATCTATGCTTATTTTCAATTAAAGTGCTCCATCCAACCTGTTTTTTTACTGTTTCTCATTACTTTCTTGCACAATGTTAAAGATAAAGGTAAAGGTTTCCCTTGCTCGAAAGCCAGTCGTATCCAAGTCAAGGGTTCAGTGCTCATTTCTGCTTCAAAGCCGAAGAGCCAGTGCTGTCTGCTTCTGCAGACATTTCTGTGGTCATGTGGCAGGCATGACTAGGCACCGGAGTGCACAGAACGCTGTTTACCTTCCCACCAAAGTGGTCCCTATTTATCTACTGTATTTTCTGGCGTATAAGACTACTTTTTAACCCCGAAAAATCTGTGCCAAAGTCGAGGGTCGTCTTATAGGACAGGTACTTAACTGCAGCTTGTTTCCCCTTGCTTCATATGTCCGCCGCATATGGTGGGGGGTGCTGCGGCCAAGTCCCTGCTCTGTGCGGGGAGTATGAAGCAAGGGGAAGCAAGCTGCACACATCTTCCTGTACCTCGAGGAGGAGAACGCGAGTGTGGATTGGCTCTCCACCAGAACCTGCCCATTCGACTCGGAGGGCTGCGCGTCTTCGGGTTGAGTGTGGGTTAATTTTTATTTGGTGTGCATTGGAAGAAGGGGTAGTCTTATACGGCAAGTATATTCCAAACTCTATATTTAACTGGAAAAGTTGGGGGTCGTCTTATATGCCCAGTCGTCTTATACGCCGGAAAATACGGTACTTGCAATTTCTTGCTTTTGAACTGCTAGGTTGGCAGGAGCTGGGGCAAAGACAGGAGCTCATTCCGTCCTGCAGTACTTGGGAATTGAACTGCTGACCTCCCGCCTTCCAGTCAGTGTCTTTATTTTGAAACTGCATAGAAGCTTCATTCACAACCAAACAGTGGGCGGGCAATGTTATCAAAGGTGATAACCCTGTAACATAGATAGTGGGTTGTGGCAATGAAATAGGCAATAGAGATACCCCTTCCTATACTTTCATTAATTCTAATGTTTGTATTAGTTTCCTCACTGAAACAGTATAATTTTAGGTGTATCATGACAGGTAGATAAATTGCTGTTTCACTATGGTAAGTTACTTTATTTAACGACAATATAACCATTACACTATACTACATTATAATGCCTCTCGCAGGTTGCTATATAAATGATGCCAAGGTTCAAACATTATCAGTAGAAAAACAATATAAAAATGTGCTTAATTTGCATACTAATTTGCATGCTATAAAAATTAAGTTATTCAGCTTGGGAGAACTGGACTATGGTAACCCATATATGAGGGTACATGGGTAAATAGTCTGCCCTGCTACAAAGCAGCTTTGGGCGTTTCTAAAACAGATGTTTCTGTTTGGGGAGAGGGATTAGAACAAACGGATGTTTAACCTATCGCTGGTTTGCCACCAGCACCTCGTGTTTACCATCATAATACTGGATACGACTTTTCCCTCCACTTTCATTGAACCAGGCTTCAAAAGGTTCTTCTATTTCTGCAAAAGGCAGTTTGAGAATCCCTGAAGGAAGAAACAAGAAGGTGAGAGAAGTGTGGGCAGAGGGGCAGAAATAATGATAATACAACAGTGGGAACACTCAATGAAAACGATCGTCAGTAGATTCAGAACATACAAAGGGAAGAACCTTCACACCCTGCAATTGATTAATATCACTTGCCACGAGGTTTGGTGAAAGCTACCAAATTGGATAGCTTTAAAACAGGGTCAAGCAGATTCATGACAGTGTGGTTGAGTGGTTACAGCATTAGACTAGGCCCTGGTGGCTAACCTTGGCACTCCAGCTGTTCTTGGACTTCAATTCCCAGAAGCCCAAGTCCCCGTGAATCCAAACGAATGGGTTTGCTGCAATTCATTCGGCCCTCATCGCGCCGCCCTCGCCGCTCCTGGAAGCGGAAGTAAAATGCACCAGTACGGGAGCTTCTGGGAGCGATGAGGGTAGCGCGGCGCAGGCCAGATGAATCGCAGCAAACTCATTTGTTTGGATTTACTGGGACTTGGGCTTCTGGGAATTGAAGTCCAAGAACATCTGGACTGCCAAGGTTTGCCATCACAGTCCTAGACTCACTCAGCCAGTCCACTCCTGCTAGATCTCATTCAAGTAAATACAGTATGTAGTGATACAGATTGAGTAAAGTGACTTGTCCACATCATTAGGCCACAAAAACCAAAATCAATGCCAAGAAGCCTGACTAGATGACTCACTGGAACCCACCATCCTCCAGTACTGTAGCATTTGTGGCATGAAGTGCCAAACAAATATCAATTATGTAGCAAATGTCTTACAACTGGTGAGGCATACAGCTGGAGAGGCACAACACCCCCACCCCAAAATTTACTGCCTATAGTCACCACCCCTGAAGCATCCAGCCCTGCCATATTACCTGTCACATGATAGATATTCCCAAGCTTAGGTAGCAATTGCAAACGTGCATGGAGATGAGCACAATCCACTGCTGAAATGCAAGAAAAGATAAGTTTAGATTTTTTTTGTTAACACACTACTGCTTTTGTTTGAGGCTTTGTGGATACCTAATTTAATTTTTCATTACTGAAGTTGACAGGAGAACACCATCAGGCAAAATAAATAAAGATATACAAATGGAATTTATTGGTCTACTTTATCTAAACCATCACTATTATGGACAACGTAAAAACTAAATGGAAATTTTTTGTCCTCCACCAACTAAGGAGCCCATCTGCTGACACTGGATGGAGGCAGTTTTGAGTTTGTTGTAAGAGACTTGTATTGTTTAAAATGGAGGATCTAAATTTCAACCTTCTTTATACAATTTATTAAGTTAAAACTTATATTTGACTTTCCAATTTTTGCAATAATTAGCCTAACTGCTATTATCAAATTTGTAATGAATTTTATTTTATTCCCTTTTCAGTTGATCAAAAGCTAGAGAAAGGCTTATATTTCGTTCATATTACTATTTTTATACCTCAAATTTCCTTCATTTCTTTAAAAACTAATTTTCAATTTTTTTTGGAATCGCATCACATTTCACCATAGATGCAAATAAGTACCAATTTCCTGATTACATCTCCAACATAATGCAGAATATTTAACATTATAACAATTTATTTTATAGATGCTGAATACCATCTCCATCTGGTCTTATAACAATTTTCTTTATTTCTTACAGACATGCTTTTAAAAATCCCTTTATTCCATAGTTATCTCTATTTCGTCTTTATTTATTTCTATACCTAAACCTGTTCCCCAAATTATTCTATGCTGTTGTTTTTCTTCCTCTATCAAGATTTTATAAATGTTGCTTATTAATCTTTTGTTTAGTTTTCCCCATCAATTTGCTTCTGAACTATTAATTCATCTCTTTGTACTTTGAATGATTCTTCAAATATTTAGTCCATCTGTCTAGTCAAATCAAATTATGCACTGATATCCTTTCTCCTTCTAATGTAATATTTAGTTGATCTCTATTAATCATTGTCTTTAACCAATTTTCAGTTTAACAGCCTATTTCCTTTTTAATCCATTTACTATTTTCTTTTTTTGATCCTCAGGAAATTTTTCCAATTCCAATGAAGATACTGTCTGACTGAATATTTTTCTGTATTTATTCCAAATTCATTCCAATTGAAGGGGTTGTTTATATTTTAATAATATTTTTAAATGTATATTCTCCATATATTCTCCAACTTCCAGAAATTCTATGCTACCCTCAAATTAACTAATTTACATTATAAGGTTAGAAATATTTCTCATTTTATTAATGATATAATTTAACCTTATATTGGAAATACCTAACTCTCCTTCCTTCTACAGGCACCCATATTGGAAGGGTCCTTACCTAGATTAAGAATTAATATGATTAAATAATGTTTCCAATGTGATAGAACTTCCTCTCTTTCAGGATTTTATTAAATAATATTTTTAACTTTGGGATTAATAGATTGTAAAATCCTAACCTATAAAACCAAGCATTAACCATTGGAACTGGCTATAGGCTGCTATGCGTCGCCCTACTGACCCACACCCACCCTTCGTGTGCACGGCCGAATTCCCTACGCAGGTCAACGAAGGATTTAAAAATCCGGCACGGGGGCCTCAGCCCCACAAACGGCAAGAAAGGGAAAGAACTTCACTTCCCAACATTCCTTGTGCTGCGCCGTGCCAGAGCCAATCAGGCTGAGAGGCTCTCGCATGGGGCAGCGTTCGGAATTGCGCCGCAGCCAATCAAAACAAAACCATTTTAAAAAAACGCAGCACACACAGAAAGCACCAACCCATTACTACAATCCCCAGCGTCCTGCGTGCCATGAGCACGCAGAACGCTGAGGAAAACGGCGCCCGAAAAATTAAAAAGAAAAACAACTCACCACGTCACAGCCAAACACACACCAGCCGGCTTTCTTTCCCACACCCACGGCGCCTGAAGTTTCCCCTTTAATATCAGTGGGTGGGGGCTTCGACCCCCCTCTCCGCTGGCTTTTCTAGGGTTGGGAGGTTTGTGGGGAGAAAAGGGGAATGTTTCCCAAACCCTTCTGGACTCTGGACACCAGGGAGAGGGGATCGATTCCACCCCCCTCCTTAAAAAAACTCTGTCTTTTCTACTCTTTAAAAACGGAGTTGTTTTAAGGAGGGGGGTGGGAATCGATCACCTCTCCCTGGTGTCCAGAGTCCAGAAGAGTTTGGGAAACATTCCCCTTTTCTCCCCACAAACCTCCCAACCCTAGAAAAGCCAGCGGAGAGGGGGGTCGAAGCCCCCACCCACTGATATTAAAGGGGAAACCCCGATCTACTTTCACAACTCCACACAAACAAAGCACCATAAAACAATACAGCCCCCCTCCCTACCACCTAGCCCACCCTTCCTAACCCCCAACGACCATGCCCCCCTCCCCACCACCTAACCCACCCTTCCTAACCCCCAATGACCAGGCCCCCCTCCCCAACATGGGCCGGCAGCGTACATATTCCAACGAGTCTGCCTTGCGAAAAAAACCCAACACATGCTATTTCAATGGGCCACCCAGCCACCGAGGCCGGCCCACAGAAATAACCACACCAAACACATAAAATTTACACAGAAAATCTCCAACAAACACACACAAAAAAACAAGGAAAAACACAACCCCTCACCCCCCACAAATCACACCAAAACCACCCATTACATATCGGAAATCACAACTTACCAAGAAAGGTCAAGCCTCAACGAGAAACAAAATTGAAATGGCAAAAGAACAGGAAGAAAACACAGGAGAGGACAAACATTACGCAACAGCACCACCAAGTGGCCACAGGAAAAATGACACTCAATGAATTCGAATTACACTTACACATTTTTAAAAAAAATCTTATCCAAAATACACCTATCACCAAAAAAAAATATTTTTAAAAATGCAATTATTGGGAAAAAATATATATCAACCTTTCAACTTTTAAAAATCCAAATTTATTTAAAACAGTTTAAAAAACTACCAATGTATAAAAAAATATTTTTTAAAAATAACATAACTCATTTAAACACACATACAACAAAAATCATCCAACACCATTTCTCATATTTTTTTAAAAACAAAACCCCAAAAAAAGCCCAGCAACGCCGGGCAACCCTTGCTAGTACTTTATAAAATTCTGCACACACATAAGAAGGATGTAAGATTAGCTTTTTGTTTCCTGTCCTCATCCCGGATGACTGCTTGTTTTTAATACTTTTCTTGATGTCTGGAATAGGTTCATGAAATCATGTGTATTTTTATGTACCTTTGCACATTTTCTGTATAATTTTGGTTGTTCTCTAAACTGGCTAGGTAGTTCAGAGAGTTAGATACAGAGTTCAATTCTTAACTATGCCTCCAGAAAAAACGCCAGCTTATGTGACCTTGGACAAGCTGCACAGATCCAGAGTTGATTTATTGATTGATTCAATTTGATTGATTGATTCGATTTGTATGCCGCCCACTCAGCATACGCCGACTCAGGGTGGCTCACAAAAATCACAACATAAATCAACAATATACAAAGTAAATATACAATAATACAATACTGTATATAAAATTCAATCTACAAAAAACAACACATTAGTAAACATAATAATACAATATATAATATAAACAATAATTATACTATATTCGTCCTATAAAAGCACATATCAAATATAAAACAGTACAACAATACAAAAATACAACAGCCTCTCCACTCCCCAACAGCCTCTCCAGTTCCCCAAGAAAAAGGAAATCGTGAATCACTTCTGAGTAATATCTATCTAGAAACCTCTGGAAAAGTAAAGGTCACCCTTGCTCGAAAGTCAGTTGTATCCAACTCTAGGGTGTGGCACTCATCTTCGTTTACAGCCAAATAACCAGCTCTGTGTGCATCTGCAGACATTTCCGTGGTTATGTGGCAGGCATGACTAGGTGCTGGAGTGCACAGAATGCTATTACTTTCCTGCCAAAGTGGTACCTATTTATCTATTTGCAATTGCTTTTGAACTGCTAGGTTGGCAGGAGCTGGGATAGAGATGGGAGCTCACTCCATCATGCAGAACTCTGGTCTCAAACTGCGGATCTGCTGACCTTTAGGTCGTCAAGTTCAGCATCTTAACCATTAAGCCACTGCAGTCCACCTCTGGAATGGGTCACCATAAATTAGATCTTATTTGATGGCACATTATTACTGTATAGATACCAGTTTGAATTTCATATTAGATCAACATACCTTCCACCTGTAAAGATTAAATGGACTTTTTTAATGTAAGGGACTGCAGTGGCTCAAGTGGCTAAGACACTGACTGGGAGGCGGAAGGTCAGCAGTTCGATTCCTGAGTACTGCAGGACGGAATGAGCTCCCATCTCTCTCCCAGCTCCTGCCAACCTAGCAGTTCGAAAGCAAGATATTGCAAGTAGATAAATAGGGACCACTTTGGTGGGAAAGTAACAACCGCGTTCCGTGCGTTCAGGTGTCTAGTCATGCCTGCTACATGACCACAGAAACGTCTGCAGAAGCAGACAGAGCTGGCTCTTCGACTTCAAAACAGAGATGAGCACTGAACCCTAGAGTCGGATACGACTGGCTTTTGAGCAAGGGAAAGCTTTACCTTTACCTTTAATGTAATGGATGCATTTTCTAAAGAAACTGTTATTCAAGACAATAGGGATTCATCTCCGAATGTACAGAAAAAGAACTTTGCTAACAGTTGAATAATGAAAACAAAAGTTTATATATTTAATCGAGTCCGAAGCTTTAAAATTTAAAACCAACATGATTTTTAAAAAATCTAATCAGACTGTGGTGGCTCAAGTGGTTAAGACGCTGAACTCGCTTGACTGGAAGGTTGGAGTTTGATTACCAGGTACTGCATGACGGAGTGAGCTCCCGTCTCTGCCCCAGCTCCTGCCAGCCTAACAGTTTGAAAGCAAGAAATTGCAAGTAGATAAATCGGGACCCCTTTGGTGGGAAGATAAACAGCGTTCCATTCACCCTGGTGTTGAGGCATGACTGCCACATGTCCAAGGAAACATCTGCAGACGCAGATAGTGCTGGCTCTTCGGCTATAAACAGAGATTAGCAGTGAACCCTAGAGTCAAAAATATATGCATAATTAAACTACCTCTTTACATATTTACACTTTACTTTTCCAGTAAAGTAATACTTTTCCAAACAAAAGTAAAACACATTAAGAGAAATTATCAGAATGTAACTGTCATACAAATAAATGAAAATGAGTATGCTCTAAGTCAGTAAATGCACAGAATTCTGCTCATCTTATTGTAACTTTAATCAAAGCCTTTTACATTCTATTCTGGATTCACCTGGGTTGGTAATGGCATCACAACTTTTGGTTTGACTTGGTTCTCAGAGACTACAGCCTTTTTAGCCATGTGACAAGAAGAAAAATGTTAATTGTCTATTCCGCTATTGATAATTTTAAAAAGGAGGGGGAGGAGAACTTCTCACATATATTTAAGCAAAAATCTGAAAGATGACTAAAGAGGAAAGAAAGCAGCAGACTTACCAAGGAAACTAATCCATATTAGTAAACTCAGACACCTCATCTCTGCAACAGTCAGAAATCAGAGACACTAGATCTCAGGGATAATTTAGGCAGATGTCCCATTAAGGAACAACCATCTAACCAAAGGGTAAGATATAGGATATAATCAGCTGGGCCCTCCCAAGGGGTGGGAAAAGACATACTGTGAAATTTAAGATCTAGAGGAGTCAGGAGTACAATTGGTTGTCACAGCTTTCAGCTAGAAAGTAGCAAATTAGACATAAGCAGTTTTTTCCTCCCCTTTAAGGTCTAACACATTTGCCACAGGAAGGCAAGATAAGAGTGGCAAACTAAATATATGAAACTGAAGCCTCTGGAACGTCTTTCAATTGAATTATAGAAACATCTGTTATCTTTCCTGAATTATTATTGACTGCGGCGGCTTAATGGTTAAGACTCTGAACTTGATGACTGGAAGGTCAGCAGGTCAGCAGTTTGAGACCCAAGTACTGCATGATGGAGTGAGCCCCTGTCTCTGTCCCAATTCCTGCCAACCTAGCAGTTTGAAAGCAAGACATTGCAAATAGATAAATAGGTACCACTTTGGCGGGAAGGTAAATAGTGTTCCGGTGTCTAGTCATGCCTGCCACATGTCCATGGAAATGTCTGCAAACTCAGATAGCACTGGCTCTTTGGCTATAAACAGATATGAACATGCAGGGGACACCCAAATGAGGCTCCTTTCATGTCCCCTTATCCTAGAGTCGGATATGACTGGCTTTCAAGCAAGGGCAATCTTTACCTTTACCTAATGTGACTGCAGTGGCTCAAGTGGCTAAGACGCTGACTGGGAGGTGGATGGTCAGCAGTTCGATTCCCGAGTACTGCAGGACGGAATGAGTTCCCGTCTTTGCCCCAGCTCCTGCCAACCTAGCAGTTTGAAAGAATTGCAAGTAGATAAATATGGACCACTGGTGGGAAGGTAACAGCGTTCCTTGTGCTCTGGTATCTAATCATGCCTGTCACATGACCATGGAAAAGTCTGCAGAAGCAGACAGCGTTGGCTCTTCAGCTTTGAAACAGAGATGAGCACTGAACCCTAGAGTCAGATATGACTGGCTTTCGAGCAAGGGAAACCTTTACCTTTAATGTGACTTACTAGGCTATGGAACAAGATTTCAGCCACTGGATCCTAAATTTGTGTTAAATGTTAAGGCTTGTAAATCTTTCTCCTACCGGAGAATTCTGAAAGTTGATTTCATGGCCCTATCCAAACCTACTCCATCTCATAGTTCAGTGGTGGCGAACCTATGGCATGCGTGCCGGAGGTGGCACTCAGAGCCCTCTCTGTGGGCACTCTTGCAGTCATCCCAGCATAGAGTTTGTCCCATCCCCTGCCCAGCAGCCCAATGGGAGTGCTTCCTCCCTTCCCCAGCACGGAGTTCACCCTGCCCCTCTGCCCAGCAGCCCAGTGGGAGCATTTTCTTCCTCCCCTATTTTTGCCACTGTGTTGTTGGCACTCTGTTATTACTGTGTTGGCACTTTGTAATAAATAAGTGGGATTTGGGTTGCAGTTTGGGTACTTGGACTCTAAAAGGTTCACCATCACTGTCATAGTTGAAGAGTCTGAAAAATCTGAAAAGTCATTATGTGTGTGTTTTCCTGGTCATACAAAAAAAAAAAGAATGCATGGATGGGCTAGGTGTGCAGTCCCGATCCCTTTCGAGTTTCCTCATCAGAGCAGGCTGCCAGGATCTCCAGACTGTGAATTAAATTCATTACTTTATAAATCAACCATCCTTTTACAGTCATTTACAAGCCACCGGAAATTTTTCTTGCCTGGACCACTGGACCATTATTTAAGAGAGTGCTGCAAAGGAAGAGCTTCTCTGAGCTCATGTACACTTTGGCTGGCCAAAAACAAGATTAGACAACTGGAAAGATAAAGAGCAGTTGTGGAACTCACAGTCCAAAAAACCTCTGGGTCTTAGTACAGTTGCCCACTCATGCCCTACAACCATGATGGCGAACCTTGGCACTCCAGATGTTCTTGGACATCATTGGCCTAAATCCAATACTACTCACATCTACAATAGACCCATTTAAATGAATACTGCTTGTAATTATAACCATGTTAAATTTCATTTATTCTGTAACTCTGCTCTATCTAGGACTGGGGGAAAAGGGGGACTAGGATGCAAGAGCTGGACCATTAGGAAGGTTGAGTGCAGTAGAATAGACACCTTTGAACTCTGCTGGTGGTGAAGACTCTTGAGAGTCCCCTGGTCTGCAAGGAGGTCAGATCAGTCAATCCTAAAGGAAATCTACCCTGATTGCTCCTTGGAAGGACTGATACTCAAGTACTTTGGCCACCAAATAATACTACTTTTGTGTCAAAGATTACTCAGTTGAAAGGATTTTTGTGGGAGAAACTCCACTCAGGGGACACCCAAGTGAGGCTCCTTTCATGTCCCCAAGTGCAGTTCTTGGGTATTGAAACTCGACCTTCCAGTCTCCAAGCTCAGCATCTTAACCTCTAAGCCAACGGGGGGCACCAAATGAGAAGAGAGAAGTCACTGGAGAAGGCCCTGATGCTAGGAAATATTGAAGGCAAAAAGAGAAGGGGGCGGCAGAGGATGAGATGGCTAGATGGCATCGTTGACACAGTGAGCGTAGATCTGGGTGGGCTACGGAGGATGGAAGATGACAGAGGAGCCTGGCATGAGGTGGTCTATGGGGTTGTAAAGGGTTGGACTTGACTGTGCAACTGAACAACAACAAGTATTTAAACTGCCTCAAAATTGGTGGGAGATTCAAAACCTCTCATGAGGCCCTTTGTTGCTATTCCCACCCCCCACCCCCCAATGGACATCAGTTTTTCAATCCTTAACTAAGTGGTACTGTTTAGTAAGAACTGTTCTGTGTTTAAACAGTAATGTTAGAAAGTAGAATACTTAAGATTTCATTCCTGTGTTATCTTTTCTCGTACTCCAAATCTAGTTGGTGCCTGTCCCAAGGTTGGAAGACATTTGTTTTCCTGCTGCTGTTGTCAATATGTTCTTTCTGAAGTCACAAGACTGGCATATAAGATACCCTTTCAACCAGAACCTAAAGTGTTATAAGTTTAATAGGCATTTAGAATGAGAATCTTCGTTTTGTGTAGTCATGCCTGAGCCATGTTTTCCTTTCCTTTGCTGTAATCGTGAGATTAGTCTTTTTTACCTCAATAAATCAACATTTAAATCTATACCTATAAATCTGAGCGTTAACCGTTGGAATGTGACAAAGGATCCTGCACCTGGCCATACTAGCCGGTACCGAGCATTCGTGCACTTGCACGAACTGGGTTCACAGGTAACTGTCGGGTTGACAGTGGGGCAGAAGACCCACGAATGCAAACAAAACGAAAAGACTTCTATTCCCAACGTTCTTTGCGCCGCGCCGCACCACAGCCAATCAGGCTGAGAGGCGTGAGCAAAAAGAACATTGGGAAATGCGCCGCGGCCAATCAAAAACAAGCCACAGAAAAAAAACCACTGCACAAACAGAAACCACAAATGCAAAACTACAAGCCCCAGTGTCCTGCGTGCCATGAGCACGCAGAACACTAAGGAAGCCGGTGCGCGAAAAATAAAAATACAAAGTACCACTGGGGTTCCCGTGGCCTGGCCAGCGAGGCCAGGCCGCAGGAAGGAAAGGCCCCCACGCCACTGGGGTTCCCGTGGCCCGGCCAGCGAGGCCAGGCCGTGGGAAGGAAAGCCCCCCCGCTGCTGGGGTTTCCGTGGCCTGCCCAGTGAGGCCAGTCTGCGGGAAGGAAAGCCCCCCTCCCCAATGCCACCTGAAGCGCTGCTGGAGTTCCCGTGGCCCGGCCAGTGAGGCCAGGCCACAGGAAGGAAAGCCCCCCCGCCACTGGGGTTCCCGTGGCCAAGCCAGCGAGGCCAGGTCGTGGGAAGGAAAGCCCCCACCACCACCGCTTGGGTTCCCGTGGCCCAGCCAGCGAGGCCAGACCATGGGAAGGAAATACCCCACCAACAACACCGCCTGAAGTACCGCTGGGGTGCCTGCGACCTGGTCAGCGAGGCCAGGCTGCAAGAAGGAAAGCCCCCCACTGCTGGGGTTCCCATGGCCTGCCCAGTGAGGCCAGTCCGCGGGAAGGAAAGCCCCACCACCACCGCTGGGGTTCCCATGGCCCGGCCAGCGAGGGAAGGAAATGCCCCACCAACAACGCTGCCTGAAGCGCCGCTGGGGCTAAAAACAGTAACAAAAAAAACCACACACCAAAATTATTCAAAACAATTAAACAATAAATAAACAAACAATTAAACCATTAATTAAAAAAGACACAAAAAACACAAACAAAAACATCCACAAACACACAAAACCACTTACAAAACACCTAACAACAAAACGAAAAAACAACAAATTACACAAACAAACCAGAAAAGTAAACAAAACCAGAAATAAACAAACCAATTAAACAAACCAAAAAATAAACCAAAACAAAAAAGAACAAACAGAAACACCACCCAGCCTACCACCACAAAAGCAAAACAAAGAAAAACCCCAAAATAAAGAAAATCAGACAACTCACCACCACCTCCTTCCTTCACGACGACCGGAACACAAATGAACAAACCAAGAGACTACATACCGGAAGAAGCTCCACCCAGAGGCCAAGAGAGAAAAAACAGTCAAAGTAAAAGAGAACCACTAGCAGCCCCACTTGCAGGGCAGAAAAGTAAAAACAAGTCAAAAATACACAACAGCCCCAAACAAAAAGCCACAAAAGTAAAAAAAAGTCAAAAACATAACAATACATCACACTTTTACACAAATTACAAACATATGTAAAATAAATAAATAAAAAGATTTCTAAAATCATGTGTTGAGTTTCAACTCAAATAAAAACCAAAAACATCAAAACACAGTTTAAAAACATTGAATGTAAAAAACATCTACTTTCATATTCCTAAAGTTATTACCTACAGTACAACTATTTTTTAAAAAAAATCACATTATTTGGTTAAATTAAAAAAATATGGAAAAAATATATCATCCTTTGTTCTTTTTTTAATCTACAAAAACAAACCACCAAAAAACTGATCACAGTTTATAACAGGCTGGAAAAAACAAATTGTGTATAAATAAACATTTTAAAACTTTCAATTATACACTAACTTCTTTTGTACAAACATTAACAAAATTTCCCTTATTTTCAAATCCAAAACTTGACAGGTATCGCAGCCTTACGGATCGCTGTCTGCCCATCTCCGTTTAGGTAAGCCAGGAGAAAAAGGAGACAGAGAAGAGAGAACCATCTTTAGGCAGAGAAAGCTCTTCTCTGCCTCCTCCTTCTCCCCCGACCTACCTAACGAACCTTCCCGGGAGAAGAATGGGCTGACTGCCTCCTCTCCTTTCCCCCATTGCTGCATCGAAACCAAAATTCGAAGCAGCAATGGGGAAAAGAGGAACCGACAGGCAGCCCATTCTTCACGCTAAAGTAACCACCAAAAACAAACACCAAAATTAATAAAAAATAATAAAACAAAAATAAATCAATAATTAAAAAACCCACTAATAAACAAAAAATAAACCACAAAATACACAAACAAAAACATCCACAGTAACACAAAACCACATACAAAACACCTAACTACAACACAAAACCCCCCACAAATTACACAAACAAACAAACAACAACTAATTACACAAATAAACAACAATGAAATAAGAAAAATCAAACAAAATCAGAAATAACCAAACCAATTAAACAAATCTAAAATTCAACCAAAACAAAAAAAGAACAAACAGAAACACCTCCCAGCCCACCACCAAAAGTGAAACAAATAAAAAACCCAGAAGAAAGAAAACCAGACAACTCACCAGCACTTCCTCCCGCCATGATGACCGGAACAGAAATGAAGAAACAAAGATGACTTACCGGAAGAAGCCCCACCCAGAGGCCAGGAGAGAAAAAACAGTGAAACTAAAACAAAATCACTAGCAGCCCCACCTGCAGGGCAGAATAGTAAAAACAACTCAAAAAGACACAACAGCCCCTCCTAGAGGCCACAAGAGTAAAAACAAGTCAAAAACATAACAATAAATCAAAAGTTTACACAAATCACAAACATAAGTGTGTATATATATATATATATATATATATATATATATATATATATATATATATATATATATATATATATATATATATATATATATATATATATATATATATATATATATATATATATATATATATATATATATATATATATATATATATATATATATATATATATATATATATATATATATATATATATATATATATAACATCCTGTGTTGAGTTTTAACTCAAATAAAACCCCAAAACATCTAAACACAGTTTAAAAACATTGAATGTAAAAAAACATGTACTTTCACATTTTAAAAAATATTACCTATGGTACAACTATTAACAAACAAAAAAAAACCCCACAAACTAAAACATTATTTGGTTAAATAAAACAATTTGAAACAATTATATCATCCTTTGTTCTTTTTTTTTAATCCACAAAAAAACCCCAAAAAAGCTGATCACAGTTTATAACATCCCGGCAACGCTGGGCAGCCTCTGCTAGTAATAATGAAAAAGAGAGTTTTTAAAATACTCTAATTAAATATAAAATGGATATGGTGATTAAACAGAGCTAATCCATAATTAGAGTGTTTCTAAAAACACAACATATTAAAAGATTTATAGATTTGGAAATAAAAGATTTAGCTCAGAAAAATGAATAAATGGACAACACAGTCATAAAAGAATTTTTGCCTCTTTTCCTTTATTCATATACAGTAAAACCTTGCATAAAGAGCGCCTCACTTAGAGACTAACTCACTTAAAGAGAAGAATTTTCTCTGAATGGTCGCCTCGCTTAACAACTAAAAACAGCCAAAAACTCAGTTAACAACTAAATTGGGGTTCACAGTCCCTCCCCCCTGCCAGAAGTCACAGTCAGTCACTTACAATGGCAGTGGCGGTGCAGTTTCGAATAAAGAGCAACTTGCTTAAAAAGCAATCCTGTGGAACACATTATGCTCTTTAAGTGAGGTACCACTGTATAGAAGTATTGGGAACTAAGTTGTTTCAGTTGTTTGACAAGCAACATCTAGAAAGCCAAGTACTGTACTGTACTATCCATCCCTGTTATATAGAGTCAGTACAATCCTATATGTATGCACTTAGACCCACTGGGTCTTTAGCTTATCTGTTTAGTCATTACAGTAAGTCCAACTTTCTAATAATAATAATAATAATAATAATAATAATAATAATAATAATAATAATAATAATAATAATAATAATAATAATAATAATAATAATAATAATAATAATAATAATAATAATAAATCCAGTGTTTTAAGTTTAATATCATCACAGTCTAATGGTATTTGGCATACAGAACTCTAGCAGCTCATATCTCTTAACCACTATTAGACCATTTTTATTAAATAAGCCTATCACAATGTATGTGCCATTTGTGATAGGCATGTCTAATATTTCTTCTGTTTTCAGTGGTATGTATTCTGTCTTAAAGTGCAGTGCCCCTCATGATAGCCTTGATAGTAAAGGTAAAGGTGCAGTAAACCCATTTGTGTGGATTCACGGTGGAATGGGCTTCTGGGAATTGAAGTTCGAGAACAGCTGGAGTGCCAAGGTTTGTCATCACTGGTATAGTCCAATGGTAAGGGCTGATAGAAGTTGCAGCCCCCAAACACCTGGAGGGCCCAGGTTTCTCACCTTTGTAATAAAAGCATATTTCAGCTGGATTTTACTCAGTCTTTGCAGTCTTTACTGCAGTGGCACAAGTGGCTAAGACGCTGACTGGGAGGCGGGTCAGCAGTTTGATTATCGAGTACTGCAGGACGGAATGAGCTCCTGTCTTTGTCCCAGCTCCTGCCAACCTAGTAGTCGAAAGCAAGAAATTGCAAGTAGATAAATAGGGACCACTTTGGTGGGAAGGTAACAGCGTTCTGTGTGCACATGACCACGGAAACGTCTGCAGACACAGACAGCGCTGGCTATTCAGCTTTGAAACAGAGATGAGCACTGTACCCTAGAGTCAGATACAATTGGCTTTTGAGCAAGGGAAACCTTTACTTTTACTTTACCTTTACCTTTGTTTCTGATAATGTGCCACACATGACACTGAGTCAGCAGCTGGAATGAACAACAAGGAAAGGAAAAATACTTTGACAATGTTTAAATAATTAAAAAGCTAGCATTTTTGTTCATGGATTGTTTTAACGTAAAATGCACCAAAGCACAGCTGTCAGATAAAAAGAAGGTATTATGAGCAAGGCCCTATCAACCCCAAGGTCAGATAATGGAATGATTACAGATCAGGCCAAGCACGATCACCCTGACATAGTAGCCATCCAATGTCCAGCCTTGTCTGGTAGTCATAATACCATTGTTTTTTGCATCAGATTGTTTAGAAAATTTATAAGAATGTAGGGTAAAGGTTGGATCATTATAACCTCTGTGATGTGAAAGTTTTCTTCATTTTGAAAAATGTATGAGAAAAGATTTCTTTTTTTGATTTGGAACAATATACTTTATGTTATGTATTGAATGAATTCTGCAAGTCCCCTTTAACAGAATGTATCCGGTCAATGTATCCATTTGTATCTAGTCAGAGACACATTGTAGCAAGGTGTATAAGGATGCGAGCTAAGTGGCCACAGGTGGCAGTAGCGAGCATCCGGCTCACATGGCACATATTCCCCGAATACCTGAAGAGCGGGAAACCTTCCAGCCATACCTCACCTGGAGAAGATGGGCGTGACGATCTATGATGTCACGCGGACAGTAGCCAATGAGCTACCACCCGGGATATTCAAATGTACAGTGTACTATAAATAGAGCTGTTTGTCCGCCATTACCTCATGTTCACCCTAACCATCATGCAATAAAGTTGTGTTTTAGCCCTTACTGCGGCTCCTTCTTTGTCTTCCGTGCAAGACACCAAACTTTATGAAAATAATAATATTTTCTTTATTTTTATGATTGGATTATAGATTTCTGCTGGATTTCTAGCAGAGCTCAAGACCACTCTTTTCAGGTAAGGAGACAATTAAGATTTTACCAAGCAATGGGATGGGATGTTACTTGCACACCTCACTTCTTGCCTCTTTGATTTTATGGAACTATTAGCAGGTTGTTGGGCATGGTTGGGTACTTGCATAGAAACAATCTGATATTTAAAGATAGTTATTGCTGGAGGTCTTCCCAATAGGTTGTTGTTGTTGTTGTTGAGTCACACAGTTGAGTCCGACCCATTGTAACCTGATGGACCAGAGTACACCAGGCTCCTCTGTCATCTGCCATCCTCCGTAGTCCACCCAGATCTACGCCTACTGCGTCTACGATGCCATCCAGCCATCTCATCCTCTGCCACCCCCTTGTCCTTTTGCCTTTGATCTTTCTAGGCATCAGGGCCTTCTCTAGTGAGTTCTCTCTTCTCAGTTGGTGGCCAAGTGAGTACTTGAGCTTCAGGTTCAGCATTTGTCCTTCCAAGGAGCAGTTAGGGTTGATTTTCTTTATGATTGACTGATTTGATTTCCTTGCAGTCCAGGGGAGGCTCAAGAGTTTTCTGCAACACCACCGTTCAAAGGCATTTAGTCTTCTGTGCTCAGCCTTCCTTATGGCCCAAATAGGTATTTATTAATTAATTGATTAATTAGTCTTATGACCTTATCAATAAGATCAGATAAAATTTAAATTAAATAAGTTCAATTCAATGCAGTGCATATAGTGGTACCAAAGCAGAATATAGACAGAACATGATGCAATGATAACATTCCTACAACACATATGTGATGATTCACCAGATCTAGTCTCAAATGATATTTAAAGATAGTTATTGCTGGAGGTCTTCCAAATACTGTAGGTTAAAGTTGCCTTCGGGGACAAAGACTTTATACTAATCTGCTTCCATTTCTTAGTTCTTTGTCTATCCTATTTTTCATCTAAAGAACATTTCTTCATATTTTTGTTGTTGTTGTTCAGTAGCATAGTCGAGTCCGGCCCTTTGTGACCCCATGAACTGCTCTATGCCAGGTAACATTTCTCCATATTTAGATATACTTATTACACTTATGACCCAGCTTTCCCATGAAGAGCTCAAAATACACAGCACACAAAAATGAGATACAAAGATCAGAAGAAGTACATGCTTGGGCAAACTGGTATGTATTTCACTAAATACCAGTATACCATCCTGAATATATCCTATCTGGATTTCATGGCAGGATTAGGTGCAGCTAGAATGTGGATGGGGATTTTCCAGGTACTATTAAAAAGCAACAGGAAAGAATCTTGCAAACAAGAATCCTGCCTGAAGCCCTGAAGAACTACTGACAGTCAGAGTTGACTGTATTGGACTAGATCATACCTGTCAAGTATCCCGGATTGGCTGGGATTTTCCGTAATTCAGCGCCGCAAACTCTACTTTTCAGCCACCATCCGCTGCTATCCCGTAATTTGATGGTGGGGAAAAGTAGTTACTGCGCATCCCCTTCTGCGCAGTAGCCTTCTGCGCAGAAGCCTTCTAGCATGCGTAGAAGGCTTCTGCGCATGCATAGAAGGGTTCTGCACAGAAGGCTACTGTGCAGGTCCCGTATTCTTCGGAGCCGCACTTGACAGGTATGGACTAGATGGGTCCATGGTTGACTCAGTATAAGGCTGTGTCCTGTGTTTCTAAATAAAGTGTATTGTCCAAATATACCTTTAGATTGTTTCAGCTTAGGGACAGTCACCCAGTGAACTTCACCCAGGAAACCAAGGATGTAAGTATTGGAACTGGCTTGGATGCAAAGATGGTCTTGGATACCCTTCATGAATAGCCTCTGCAGGGACACTTTGCTGTATGCTGGAGTAGCCTTCTACTCCATCAACTGTGTATCTTCTTTCAATGCTCTTGTGTTTAGTAGCTGGATCATAGTAGTATGGTGGATGCACTTATGCCTGGAGGGTTGATTCAAAATGTTTGTGTTGGAAAAGTACAGCCCCATGATGCTTATACTGTGGTGGGGCACAACATTTTATCTTGGCCTGTTTTTTTTGTTTTTTTTAGCATTTACATGCAACTACAAAGAAAAATCATTTGGTGGTCTGTAATTCTTCTTTTTTCGTGTCCCGATCAAACCTTGGACTGCCAAAATGAAGCCACTTTCTTGGCTTTGTTGCTGACCAAACTTAAATCCTCATCGGTGCATGTTTCTGGCTGGCCAGTAAATGAGACAGATTCTGTATTTCTCCACATCCACACAGCGTGTTATTGTCCACCAGCAACTCTCACTTGAGCATATTGGCTTGCATTTAGGAACTCCAATCCTCAGCCTATTCAGGGTCCTCCAAGTGATGTAGGGGAGGTTGAGTTCCTCAGCCATATCCTCCTTTAATGTTGTTCCTTGTCCAGTGAGCTCCTTCATCCATCTTTTAATTTGGTTTTGCTCTTGTGTGCCCTCAAGAATGTTTGCCCTCAAGAATCTTCCTGGATCTGAGCTGGCCACTCTGATTGAATTGTTAAGTGGCATCTTTGAATCTACAAGGATTCAAACACCAACATTTGCATTTGTTTATGTTATAATTGATAAAATCTCTTTTTCCTTCAAAACTTCTCTGGCTGGTTTATTTATGTTTAAAGAAACTAACAAATTGATCCCTTTTCAGAGAGTTTTCAGGTGACACTAGCACATCCTCTAAAATCTAGAGATTGTTTGTTGACTATTTTGACAGCTTATTCTACTGTGATGCTTGGAATTTCCCTCAAATGTGCTGAAGGGGAGAAGCAGAGATTATTGGAGGGTGCAGAGAAGGTGTCTCTCAAATGGATGTTACCGTTCTTCTCCATTTTGTGCCCTCATTTTGCAGGTAAAACTAAATACTGGTATGTATTTTACTTCCCTTCCTATATGCAAACTATAAACTATGTTTCCCAGGCTTCTTTAATGGAAGCTACTTTACTTTCACTGGTAAAAAACAGCTACAAAATTTATCTAAGATCTCATGTCATCTTTTGAAAAAGGGGATGCGGTGGCTTAGTGGTTAAGAAGCTCGCCTTGTTAACTGGAAGTCTGGCAAGTCAGCAGTTCAAGACCCAAGTACTGCATAACAGATTGAGCACCTGTCTCTGTCCCAGCTCTTGGGGACATAAAAGGAGCCTCGTTTGGGCGGTCCCTGAGCAGAGTTTCTTCCGCAAAAAATCCTTTCAACCCAGAATAATTTCTGACACGAAATTATTATTATTATTGGATACAAATCAACCATTTGATTCACAGTCGAGGACTGGAATAAGATTAACAGTTCAAGCCCTAACCAAGGACCTAAGAACTGTTAAGGTAACGTCTGAGTATATATGCAGTTCCTAGTAGAGTTTTTTTTTGGAGAGTTAGGATGTTCAAGTCAGATAAATCCAACATTTCCAAATATCTGGGCAGTCCTCTGAGTATTGCTTCAAGGGCTCCGATTACTATGGGTACAGCAGCAGATTTCTTCCTCCATAGATGCTCAACTTAAATTTGCAAATCATGATGTTTTGTGGTTTTTCTCCTGTTGTTTGTCTTCTCTTTGTATGTCTCCTGTTGTTGTTGTTGTTGTTGTTGTTAGCATCAACATCAGCATCCAGTTATGGCATCAACAGTCCAAATCTAAAGTTTTTAGAGGACCAAAATCCACCTACCTCTCATGTCTATTTGCTTTCTTGAGGATTAGATTGGGAGTCCTTTTCACCCCTCTCCACCCAACCCGGATTTTATTTGTCAGTGAGGAAGTTCAGTACAACTTTTTACTGTATTTCTGGTCTACAGAGGAGATTTGGCAAATCTTTGTCACTAGGTGGCACTTTAAGAACATAAGAACAGCCTTGCTGGAACAGGCCACAGCCCATCCAATCCAGCATTCTGTCTCACACAGTGGCTCACCATTTCCTTCAGGGTATTCCCAAGGAGATGCCTTCACCTGCTTAGGATTCCCTGGAAATGGCATTGAGAGATATCCTGCCTATCTCTCCAACCCGGAGGTTGTCCTTAAGTATCCATAATTATAGCCATTGATACCTTGTCCTCCATGAACTTGTCTAATCCTTTCTTAAAGCTGTCAAGACTGACAGCTGTCACCACTTCTTCTGGCAGGGAGTTTCATAGACCAGTAATCCTCTGGGTGAAAAAGTACTTTCTCTTATTTGTTTGAGAACTAGTATCCAAAAGTTTCATCGAGTGTCCCCTAGTTCTAGTGTTGTGCGATAGGGAAAACAGTTTTTCCTTATCTACTTTGTCCACACCATGCATGATTTTATAAACTTCAATCAGGTCACCTCTTAGATGCCGCCGCTCAAGAGTGAAAAGGCCCAACCGTTGCAGCCTCAGATGGTAAGGAAGGTGTTCCAGTCCCCTAATCATTCTGGTTGCCCTCCTCTGCACTTTCTCCAACTCCATAATATCCTTCTGGAGGTATGGCGACCAGAACTGTACACAGTATTCCAGATGGGGCCTCACCATAGATTTATAAAGAGGCAAAATGACACTTGCTGACTTATTTTCTATACCCTTCCTAATGATCCCTAGCATTGAGTTTGCTTTTTTCACTGCTGAGGCACACTGGGTTGACACCTTCATTGAGTTGTCCACCAGGACACCAAGGTCCCTTTTCTGGTTTGTCGCAGAGAGTTCAGACCCCATCAGTTTATAAATGTAATTGGTTTTTTTTGCCCCAACATGCATCACTCTGCACTTACTAGTGTTGAAGCTCATTCGCCACTGTTTTGCCCACTCCCCCAGTGTCAAGAGATCCCTCTGGAGCTCCTCACAATCTCTCACAGTTTTCACTACCCTGTATAATTTAGTGTCATCAACAAATTTGGCTACTTTGCTATTTACTCCTACCTCTAGATCATTTATGAAGAGGTTGAAAAGCAGGGGTCCCAGTACTGAACCTTGGGGGACCCCACTCTTTACTTCCCTCCACTTGGAGAAGTGTCAATTTAGTGCTACCCTCTGTTTCCTGTCCCTTAGCCAGTTGCTGATCCAGGACAAGACCTGTCCCTTTATTCCACGACTAGCAAGTTTATTCAAGAGCCTTTGGTGTGGGACCTTGTCAAAAGCCTTCTGAAAGTCCAGATAAACAATGTCAACTGGATCCCCCTTATCCACATGCTTGTTGACACTATCCTCAAAGTATTATTCCTTTCACCTCTTCTCCAGCTTCTATGCTTTATCAATAAAATTTTATATCTGCTTATTTGCTCTCCTTTGCGTTTTTCCATCATAATAATTAATTGACACCCTTTAGTGGTCTTTGGTGGAAAACATCTTACATCACAAACTTTAACAGCAAACATGCTTTGTGCCAGTGGCCACTGTTGCTTTTATTTTGTAACTGTACAACTTTAAGTGATCTCAACCAAGTAATCATAAGTTTTCAGTAACAAGCTCATATCAGGAATTTGTTTTTGCAAACTAGATCACACTATGCTCCATCCAATACAGGGGTTCCCAACCTTTTCAAGCCAGTGGCCGGGTCACACTCTCTCAGTTAGCTCTGAGGGCCGGACAGCCATTTTGCACTGCCTGCATGCTGGAGATGGCCATTTTGTCCCAACAGCTTCAAAGTGGAAGCCATTTTGTTTCTCAAATGCCCTTGGAGGGGTGGGGGTGGCCACATGAAATGACACTATGGGTCTGATCTGGCCGACGTGCCTTAGGATGGGAACCCCTGCTCCAATACATTTTAGTACTGGAAAATTTTCTGCCTGTAATTTCATCAAAGACCAGAAGACCCCTGTTATCCTGGAGACTGCAGAGTAGTGTAGTCAGATGCAGAATAGGACAGGACCCCTGTGCCTTTAATAGTTGAAAAGAAGAGGCAAATTTGGTAGCTGTAGTTTTCCAACTTAACTAACACTTCTACACAATTATTAAAGTGGCAGGAAACCTCTTTCTAATTTGACTATACCAAGGTTGCATAACTCATGAGCTTGGATTCCCCCCCACCCACCCACCCAATCAGGTGACAGCACCATCTAGAAACACTGAGGACTAGCTGTGGGCTATGGTGTCCTACATGGGGAGATCTATTGGCTCAGCCAAAACTCCTGTTCCACCTTCTGAGGAAATGATGGCTACATTCTACTTTCTATGAAAGACAATAACTGTAGATTGGATAATGTTGGTGTATACCCTGTTATAGAGTAGGAGGGTGATCAAGAGCTGCTTTGAGTATTTTGAAGTCGATTTAATATCATGTGATCTTTTGACAGTACAGTATTTGCATTCGTAGGAGACAACTTTTAGTCCAATTGTAAACTGTATGGTGTGTTGGTCCAGGAGACTACATGGGATTTCAAATCACTGCATTTATAAGCAAACTGGCACCTTGGGGCTCTGATTTTCCACCCTTGTCATGTTGAAAAGCATGTTTTTATTCTGTATGGTTATTTTGTTGTACGGTAAAACCCCTACTTACGTAAAAAGTCTGTTCCGTATGCTTTTACGTAAATTGGTTTTTTACTTAACTTGAAGCAAACCCATAAGGAAAAATGATTTTTTACATTACTTGAAGCAACCCCACTGGAAAATGATTTTTAAGTAAATTGAAACAAACCCATAGGAAAAATGAATTTTTTACATAACTTGAAGCAACCCCATTGGAAATTGCATTACGTAAATCAGGACATTTACATAAACCGGGACATGGTTTTAGTGCAAAAATCACTACGTAAGTCAAATTTTACATAACTCAAGGCATACGCAAGTTGGTGTTTTACTGTACAGTAAAACCCCTACTTACAAAAAATGTCTGTTCCGTAGGCGTTTGCTTAAATCGAATTTTTATGTAACTCGAAGCAAACCCATAGGAACAAATATTTTTTTATGTAACTCAAAGCAAACCTATAGGGAAAATGAAATTTTTATGTACATTTAAGCATAGGAAAACCCATAGAAAAAATAATATTTATGTAACTCGAAGCAAACCCATAGAAAATTGTGTAAATTGGGACATTGTTTTAGCACAAAATCATTATGTAAGTCGAATTTTATGTAACTCGGGGCATTTGTAAGTTGGGGTTTTACTGTATTGTATTTAATCCTTGTAAAGAGAATTATTTACCACTGATTTAAATTTCCTCCAAAACCAGTTATTTATTTATTTACATTTATAATCTGTCCTTTTGATGTAAGCACCACTCAGGGTGGCTTACAATATATAAACATGCAAAAATTTTCCACCCAAAATCTTGGCAAACCTCAGAGACCAAATTTACTGCAACATAGGCAATCAGAAATGCCAAAAATGATTTTTAAAACCCTGTGACTGGAACTGATTCAAAATAAACAACAGTTTCCCCTTGGGTGTTAAACCCGCCCCCCCCCCAACTTTCTGGCTCCAAAAAATGCATTGTTAGTAATTGGTGACTGTTGATTTTAAATCCAGCAACATTTAGAGATCAGCCGTTTGGCAACTCCTGCACTCGAAGGGGATGTGAAAGTCAGCTCTCTGCCTGTGATTTGTAGATTTGTTTGCTACTAGCATCACAGTAGACAATGCAGGGCTGCTTTAGCTGTATGAAGACTATTACAGTAAAACCCCGACTTACAAATGCCTCAAGTTACATAAAATTTGACTTACATAATGATTTTGTGCTAAAACAATGTCCCGATTTACACAATTTCCTATGGGTTTGCTTCGAGTTACATAAAGATTCTTTTTCCTATGGGTTTTGCTGCGAGTTACATAAAAATTTGATTTAAGCAAAAACTACGGAACAGATTTTTCTCTCTTTCGTAAGTATGGGTTTTACTGTACTTGGTATAAGACGGCTTTCTACAATTGTTGTCTTCCATTATATTTCAGGTACAGTATTCTATATTTTCAAGTAAAAATTATCCAAATATTTTTGTTTCCTTGAATTATTACCATTTATGACCTGCTTGACATAATGACACAGAGTAGTATTCTGTTGCAAGATTGCAGAGCAGAAGGGTATTTTCTCTTATCATTACCAGTACAAATTTTAATTAAGCTAGGCTTCAATCCTATACCCACTGACTCATTGGATACTTACATTTCCATTGTAACTTTATGTGCAATCACAGTATTAGAAATCCTAGGATCATTATGTCATCAACTACATGCAGAATAGGCCCCTTTGCTCGAAAGCGAGTCATATCCAATTCTAGGCTACAGTGCTCATCTCTGTTTATAGCCAAAAAGTGTCTGCATCTAAGACATTTCTGTGGACATGTGGCAGACATAACTAGACACCAGAATGCACGGAATGCTGTTTACCTTCCCACCAAAGTGGTACCTATTTATCTACTTGCAATTTCTTGCTTTTGAACTCACTCCACCATGTAGCAACCAGGTCTCAAACTGCTCACCTGCCAACCTTCCAGTAATCAAGTTCAGCGTCTTAACCACATGCAGAACATCATCCTGCAAATAATTTTTCACTGTTGACTTAAGCAAACACAATAGTAGTGCTTCCCGAGAGCAGGGATGGTAAACCTGTGACCTTCCAGTTTTCCCCCAAAATAAATATTAAGTTTTTAAAAGAGGGAAAAAATGTAACAGCTAAAAGTGGAGATATAATAGGTCTAAAACCAAAATCAAACAGCTAAAAGTGGAGATATAATAGGTCTAAAACCAAAATCAAACAGGGGGTGAGAACATAAAGAAGGAACAGGGAAAAGAAGCAACTGTTCCTATCATCTTTCACCATGACCTAGGCCTGTGATGGTGAATCTTGGCACTCCAGATGTTCTTGGACTTCTATTCCCAGAAGACCAAGCCCCCTGTGAATCCACATGAAGGGGTTTACTGCGATTCATCTGGCCCACGCCGCCCTCGTTGCTCCTGGAAGTGGAAATAAAACACTCCCGTATGGTTAAGACTCTTCAAGGTTAACCCATTTTGATGTTCTGTTAGAAACAGCAGCCAGCATAACAGGGCTAAACTGTCCCTTGTAGTGGTCAAACGCGGCACAAACTGCTTGCTGGGGGTGCAGTGGTTTGACCCATTAGGAATTAAACTGTCCGGCATCAATGCCGTCCATGCAGGACGTCTGTAACGCGCACCCGGGAGTTTTTGAAAAAGGTATAGGACAGTACAGAAGGCCCCCAGTGTCCTTTGATCTTGCGGCCAATCCGCCTCAAACCTCGTAGTGCCATTTGCTTTAAAGGACAAAATTGAAGCCAAACTGGACAAAGTGGTGGGCCAGGGGATTTTGGTCCCAGTGGACTCCATGGAGTGGGAGACCCCTATTGTGACTGCGATCAAATCCAATGGGGAAGTGACGATTTGTGCAGATTATAAATGCACCATTAACAAGGCTATCATGCCTAATGCTTACCCGGTGCCAGTGGTTAGCTATCTATTGGCTGCTCTAGCGCAAGCCTATCAACAACTATCAGTCATGTCTGCTGCTGCGGCAGCACAAACCATTGTCACACACAAGGGGGCTTTCAAGGTAACATGCCTTCAGTTTGGGATGAATGCAGCCCCGGGTATTTTTCAGTCACTTGTTGAGCGTTTACTGAAAGGTCTCCCTGGAGTCCTCCCATACTTTGATGATGTCCTTATAACCGCTGGGAGCGAGTCCAAACTCGCCAGCCGGTTAGATCAGGTGTTGCAGGTTTTCGAAAGTGTGGGTTTGCGTCTTAGGAGGGACAAATGTGTTTTTCTTGCAAAGGAAGTGGAATTCCTCAGGTTTAAGGTAATTCCTGAGGGAGTTAAAGCCTCTGATTCAAAGGTTACTGCTGTTGGCAACGCCCCCTGTCCAACCACAAAGTCTGAGTTGCAGTCCTTCCTGGGTCTGCTCAACTTTTATCATTCATTCCTGCCAAGGAAGGCTTCCGTGGTGGAGCCGATACACCGGTTGCTTAAAAAAGATGCAGTCTGGCGGTGGGGGCAGGCTCAGGATCGTGCATTTCGTGAGTTAAAAGAGCTTCTTTCATCTGAAGCAGTCTTGACTCACTTCGATCCCAGGAAACCTGTGGCTTTTGTGTGTGATGCATCACTGGTGGGGGTGGGGGCTGTCCTGTGTCATGTCTTGGAAAATGGGAAGGAAGCCCCTATTGCATTCTATTCAAGGTCCCTATCTAAAACTGAGCACAACTATGCCCAGACCAACAGGGAGGCTCTGGCCATAGTTGCTGGAATGACGAAAGTTCCATGACTTCCTCAACAGGAGGGAGTTCACCATTGTAGCGGACGACAAGCCTTTGTTGGGGATTTTCGTAACTTCCAAACCAATTCCCCAGATTCTTTCCCCCCACATGTTACGTTGGGCCATTTTCTTAAACGCTTATCAGTACACCCTGGTGCACCGTCCGGGTAAGGATATCAGCCATGCTGACGCGTTATCATGGTCTCCATTGCCAGACCTGAGGGAGGCGGATTGCAAAATTGAGTAGGACGTTCAGGTGCTGTTAATCGAGTCTCTCAACTCACACCCCCCCCCCCCATTGTACCTTCCGACATTGCTAAGGCAACTGTGCGGGACAAACTCCTGTCCCAGGTAATTTCTTGGGTTAGGAAAGACTGGCCCACATCTCCTCTGGGTGAGGATAAAGGATAAAATTAAAAGGATAAAATTAGCAAGTGACAGGAACCAGTTCATCTGCCAAAGCGAGTATATAACACTAATGGGAGGCAGCTTAAGCCCGTGATGGTGAACCTTGACAGTCCAGATGTTCTTGGACTTAAATTCCCAGTAGCCCAAGCCCCTGTGAATCCACACGAAGGGGTTTACTGCGATTCATCTGGCCCACGTCGCCCTCGTTGCTCGCGAAAACAGACGGGCGTGTTTTACTTCCGCTTCTGGGAGCGACAGGGGTGGCGCGGGCTGTATGAATCACAGTAAATCCCTTCATATGGATTCATGGGGGCTTGGGCTTCTGGGAATTGAACAAGAACATCTGGAGTGGCAAGGTTCGCCATCACGGACCTAGGCTGCTAGGGACTGATGGGAACTGGAATCCAACAATATGTGGTGGACCAGAGGAAAAAGGCCTTTGTGGGAGCAAAGTATCATACTAGAGCAAACTTTTTCTCTCACACTTGTTCACCTACTCTCCCTTCAGGCTCCTGCATCATCATGAAACAGCATCCTGGCTCTGACAGGACGTGCCCTCAATGGTTTCAAGAATGGGTAGAACTGACTGTCTCCTGGTCATTGGCTGGACAGAAGCTAGAAGCAGAAGCAACCAATTCAAGTTCCACGGGTAGTGGACAAGCTTGAACAAGAGAGAAGGCAAAACACTGCATGGTTGCAAGGAGGGATCTTCCCATGCCAGGCAATCTTGCTTCTTGGTGACCTGCGGGAGCAGAAAATCAGAGTCATGTTCCTTGCAATTACCAGGGCTCAGCGTATTCTCAGAACTAAAGATTCTGGTCTGTCCTCTTGGAAATATTAAAAAGGGCTGAGCAGGGAAGCAATGGCACCACCCACTTTAATGTTTCCAAGACTTTGTGCAATCTCTCCACCCTTGCCAGGGGCATAGCTTCATGTGAAGGAAGGGAAGGCTCATTCCCTGCATGCAATCACTGCAATATCTTTTCTTTCAAAGTGCAGCACATTGCAATTAGGTAGTAAAACAGTGCTACAAACACCTGTATGCATGTCTTGGGGAAATTCTGCTGTGTGTAACATGTAGAGTGGCAAAATCAGGCTTGTCTCCTTTCACAGTGCAACAGCATAGAATGTTCTCTCTCCATAAACATACGGGGTTTGGTTGGAAGAAAATGTAGAGCTTTTAAGGAGATTAACGTCTGGTAACTTCTGAAGATGAAGCTAAAGTACTTTGGCCACCAAATGAGAAGAGAAGACTCACTCGAGAAGGCCTTGATGCTGGGAAAGATCAAAGGCAAAAGGAGAAGAGGACGGCAGAGGATGAGATGGTTAGATGGCATTGTTGACGCAATGGGCGTTGAGCTGAGCGGGCTGCAGAGGATGGTGGAGGATAGGGGTGTCTGGTGTCACGCTCTGGCGTGTAGCGTTGCCATAATTCTCTCCCACAAAACTGGGACAGAAGTATACTTGACAAAAATGGGTGGGTTATCTACAAAATAGCCTTTTAAAAAACAAACATAATATAATGACTGCTATAAAACACTTTCACATTAAATATATCAATACATAAATGAATTTATTTACAACAGTTACAGTAATTCTTACTGTAAGATGATCTGTTGTACTTCTGAGGTTGTGTTGCAGTCAATTCTTAACGTCCTCAGTTCCAGGAAACACACTGGTCACACTTATTGGGTGGTGGTGTGAGGCGAGGATGTTAAGATTTGTCTCCAGGTATACTCCAACTCCAATGTGGCAGGAAATCGCTCGTTTGATGGCAAAAGTTCGAATTTATTTTAATGGTATGTTATAATACACAATCAGTAAATTTTAAAAATCCGGAACTTTAACATGATTTTTATTGAACTGGCCGGGACAATTTTTCTGACCATGAATCCAGGACAATCTTGGTTTTCCGGGATGTATGGCAACCCTACTGGCGTGCAGCAATCTATGGAATAGCAAAGGGTTGGACTCGACTATGCGACTGAATAACAAAAACAACAAACTTAAATGTTCCTAATATAATGTTTCAAAATATAAATGATGTAGGAGATCCTTGAACAACTCTCCTGTGTATTTGTACATGTCTTTTAAACTTTCACGAGGGACCAAAATCAAGTTACATCTAAACCTCAAACCAAAGGTGAGGAAAGGTATCTTCTTCTTTGTTTCCTCTTTTACTCCATCAGGTGTCGAGGGAGAGGAAATATATGATCCTCTAAATGTAGCTGTTCCAAACCGCAAATTATCTGTTACTGTTGGCTGCACTGACTGGGGTTAATAGGTGGTACATGTCCAACAATAGCTGAATCACTGCATTTACCAGCCCTGCTGTAGACTTGTCCCAGCTCTGTGGCTTCTCCCAAGCTGTCTAGGAAACTGTAATGGGCTGGGAAACCTGACATATCTCTCTCAGTCTTTGTCACCCAGTTCCACCACAAAAGGACAGTTCCCAGGAATCCTGATGAGGAGTGACTATGAAGGCAACACAGGTCAATAGTGACAATGTGCTTTTCGTCCCTTTCTAAGTTACTCAAGGAGCTGTAGGCAACCTCTGTTTATAAAAGTAAAACATCGGTTTAGGGAGCTGCTTCAGCAAACATACATCACCAGAGTTATATAAGATTTTGATCATGTCAACAACTTTCACAGCAGTTACCTGTGCTAACAAATGACATGTGAAGTAACCAGTTTAGTCCTATGACAAAAGGTAATTACACCAGAAGCACTGCAACTTTTAATAAATGTTCCACAATGTAATTGTTTAGAAAAGGCCTGTCAGCAGTATGTTCCAAATAGTAATTGTTCAGAAGAGGCCCGTCAGCAACATGTCACAACTATGATTTTATTTTTGAGAAAATGAATGTATATACCTATTTTATGTCCTCTTGTGATCTTGGCATTGTTAATACAGTCTTCTTGTAATCCTAGGAAATTGTGCCATTATTCTGTTGCTATACCGAAGGGTGGGGGGCAGTTCGGTTGCTCATGAGATTTATTTATTTATTTATTTTTGCACATTTATATCCCGCCCTCCTGGTGGTTTCACCACTCAGGGCGGCTAACAATATAATAAAAATTACAATAAAAACAATTCAATGACAATAACTAAAAGCAAACCTAACACCCCAATTAAAACCAGCATTAAAACACAAACAAATCATTAAAAAACAACCCACCCCCACCCTAGCCCTGTTAAAACAGAATAACCAAGCCTGGGGGGCAGCCCCTCACATAGGCTAAATCAGCCACCGGGCCTGACTGGTAGAGTCAAGCGTGCCCCAAACTTGCTGAAAGAGCCATGTCTTCAGCCTCTTTCTAAAGGGGAGTAGATCCGTCTGGAGACGCAAATCAGGTGGTAAGAGGTTCCACAGGGCTGGGGCAGACACGGAAAAGGCTCTTTTCCTGGTCCCAATAAGATGTACTTCTTTCACTGATGGGACCACCAGTGAACCCCTCCTGTCTGCCCTAGTAGGCATTGTGCATTTAGGCATGGAAGCATCTCCTTCACTTTTCAGAACTGGAAAACTTACTTTTTTGGACTACTGTATAACTCTCAGACCTGGCTACTACCAGCCAGCTTAACCAGTGATCATACTGGCTGGGGGATTTCTGGGGGCTGCACTCCAAAATTCTTACATTGTTGGGTCCGCTCAGGTCAGAACAGCTTAAGCCCATGATAGTGAACCTTGGCACTCCAGATGTTCTTGGACTTCAATTCCCAGAAGCCCAAGCCCCCGTGAATCCACATGAAGGGGTTTACTGTGATTAATCCGGCCCACACTGCCCTCGTCGCTCGTGGAAGTAAAACGCACCTGTCTGCTTCCGTGAGCAACGAGGGCAGTGTGGGCCGGATCTTTGACATTTCAGTAAACACAGTTATTATACATAACACCTACTGATTGTTATTTATTCATATCCACCTAAAACTTGAAAGTTGTATTTCATCCAGTCATAGAATAATTGAGTTAGAAGGGGCCTAAGAGATCATCATGTCCGCTCCCTGCTCAATGCAGGAATCCAAATCAAAGCCTATTTGACAGACGGTTGTCTAATTTTCTCTTGAATGCCTTCAGCACTAGAGTGCCTTAACACTTACCAAGGTAAATATTGCTTCAGAGTTTTAGCAAGCGACGTTGACAGGGACTGCGGTGGCTCCAAGTGGTTAAGGTACTTTGATGTTCTGGTAGAAATGTGAAGCAGCCAGCATAACAGGGCCAAACAACTTTATTAGGCAGTCTGAACATGGAGAGCAATGGCGCAGCACTGCTAAATATATACAATCAGGAATTAATACATTTGGGCGGGAAACAACAGGATTGGACGGGAGAGGAGTGGGGTGACTGGGAGGTCATCGGACCGGAGTGAAGACTTTATATGACTCCATAGCTAAGGCGGGAATGCAAGTCCCGTGATACTTCGAGACCAAGAAGAAGACAAAATGGAGGATCATACTGATCCTAATAATATTACACAACGTTACAGCAATACAGTGATACCTCATACAACGTCCAAACTTGGTTCCACAAGTTTGGACTTTATATGGATTTGGACTTTGTATGAGGCATGCAAAATCCTAGCCGCGATGCCTCATACAACGTCCAAATCCTTGCTGCGATGCCTCGTACAACATCATTTCCATAGAGATACATTGTACTGTAACAGCACAGACTTCAGGGCAAAGTCAAGGAAACAAACAGGAAACTGACAGAACTTTAAGAAAACATTGTCTAAAGGCTAAATACATTACAAAAACATATCAAACAGCCCTGATTGTCCAAGAACCTGAAGAATGCTGCAAAAATCCCAGGAATGCTTCTAAAAATTCTGATGAAAAACTCAAAAAAATCCAAAATCACACTCAAAACCACTCCTAAAACTCTTTGCCTTGTGCAAAACCCACAAGAGCAATGCACACATGTGTCCTGTCTTTTATACTGCCCAGGCACAATGCAACCTGGGAAAAAACTGAATGCCTCATACAAAGTCTAGCGACTTTGTATGAGGTAACTTTTTTCAAGAAATTAGGCGATGTTGTATGAATTCAATGTTGTATGAAGCGGACTTTGTATGAGGTATTACTGTATATATATTCAAACACAACATCCCTCCCCCCTAGGATGGGATGAAGTCCCTTAACCATTGTGGAGGCCCACAGACTCTTTTGGGCCGTACTGATACCTGACTGTATTCGGAAGTCCTAGGGAGACTTGGTTCCATTGAGTGATACCCTGTACTGGGGAGCCTATCTGAACTATTTGCATTTTGGGAGCACAGTCCCAATTCAGAGTTGGAACAAACTAAATTATAACCCCGTTTGGATGAAGCAGGATCAGGGGGTCGCTCGAAATTAAAGCTAGAATCAGGAGGGGTAAAACACAACGCAAAGTCCCGCCTTTGAGAAGTTTGAGTAGGGGGCGACTCAACAAAAACTTGCCTCATTTGGGTTGGAGTTGAGGTAGACTCGAATGTAGAAGAATGGGGGGCTTCTGGGGAGAAATCAAAGCTCCGCTTTTCGCTTGGACGAGTGGGGGAACACTCGGAAAACTCCCTCCGATCCTGTAACTCAAAGGGCACATCTCCACACTTTAGGCTTGCTGACGACCTCCAGCGGAATTGGGGCTAGCTTGAATTAGAAAGTTGGGAGCTGCAGCTGATTGCCGAGCCGCCTTCCTCATCTCCCCCTTGGGATAAGTGGGTGGGGGAGGACCCTAATGTGGAATTGCCCTGAGTAGAATCACCTTGTAGCTCTTGAAACTCTGTAACCCTATGTCTCAGCTGGTCGGCGTGCTGCCGCCATAGCAAACCAGTACCTGTTTTGACATGATAGGACACTGGCCCTGTTTGTTCCACCACAACTCCTGGAATCCATGCTGGACCTGCGGCCACATAGTTCCGACAGTGTACTGGATCTCCAGCTGAGAATACCTTTTTATGAGCAATTTCAACATTAACACCCCTATCCTCCACCCTGGAAGGATCCAACTGGTTGAGCAGCGAGACCGGTTGCCTGCACATTAAAAGTTCAGCTGGCGACAGCCCTGATGCCAGGGTAGTTGTCCGGGAGCAAAGGAGGAATTGGCAAAGTTGTAAATCAATGTCCCCCTGATCCATGCGGCGGAGTGCCTCTTTTGTAGTGTGAACCTGACGTTCCACCTGACCGTTGGTAGCAGGGTGGAAGGGGGAAGAAGTTACATGCCAAATAGCATTCCTTTCGAGGAACGCCTGGAATTCGGAAGAGGTGAAAGTTGTGGCATTGTCGGACACAAGCACGTCCGGCAGTCCGAAACAACTGAATGCAAGTCCCGCGATACTTCAAGATCAAGAAGAAGACAACAAAATGGAGGATCATACTGATCCTAATAATATTACACAACATTACAGCAATATATATATTCAAACACAACAGGTACTGAACTTGCTGACTGGAAGGTCAGAGTTCGATTCCCAGGTACTGCATGAAGGCTTGAGCTCCCGTCTCTGTCCTAGCTCCTGCCAACCTTGTAGTTCGAAAGCAAGAAACTGCAAGTAGATAAATAGGGACCACTTCAGTGGGAAGGTAAACAGCATTCTGTGCACTCTGGTTTTGAGGCATGCCTACCACATGTCAATGGAAATGTCTGCAGATGCAGACAGCGCTGGCTCTTTGGCTATAAACAGAGATGAGCACTGAACCCTAGAGTTGGATTTGAAAGACTTTCAAGCAAGGGTGACCTTTAACATTGACAGATGAGAGTGATAAATATCAGTAAGAACAGTGTAATTCTTGTCAGGTGTAAGACAAATGTGTTTTTGGCCAAGAATTCCTATAAGTCCTCATCATTGCCAATGATTCTGGGAGTTATAGTCTAACGATATCTAGAGGACCATAGTTGCTTATCCTACAGTATAGAGGCTGCAGTGGCTCAAGTGGCTAAGGCACTGACTGGAAGGCAGGTCAGCAGTTCGATTCCCGAGTACTGCAGGATGGAATGAGCCCCTGTCTAATATGTCCCAGCTCCTGCCAACCTAGCTATTCGAAAGCAAGAAATTGCAAGTTGATAAATAGGGGTCATTTCGGTGGGAAGGTAAACAGCGTTCTGTGCACTCTGGTGTGGGGCATGGCTGCCACATGTCCATGAAAAAGTCTGCAAGCGCAGACAGTGCTAGCTCTTTGGCTATAAACAGAGATGAGCACTGAACCTGAGAGTCACATACGACTGGCTTTCGAGCAAGGGAAACCTTTACCTTTGCAGAATAGAAGCAAACTAATCAGGACATGAGGACTCAGTGAAAATTACTTAGGTATAAGCTGCTCTGAATGCTTAGTTGCATCTAGATTAGCTCTCAAAACAATTTACAAGGCTGCCTATAAACTTTTCAGATGCTGCCTTTTTGGTTATGTGCAGAATCCTCAGATATCTCTTTCAACTAGCATGGACCGATGAGCCCACTGAGATTTATGACAGTGGAAACTAGAAGATTCTACACACAGGCAGGACCTTTTTCTTTTTCAAACTAGTGCTGAAACCACGAAGAACACAATGATACAACAAAGCAGGATTTGATGATCTCTGAGCACATTCATAATACAGTATTTGGGTAATAGAACAATTAAAATTCATTGAGATTAAATCCCACAATCCTCTCTTCTTGCAAAAAAAAAGTCTAGAACGTGCATACAGACAGAAACCAATGATCTTTCAGCTGACCTTCCTCCTTGCACTACCTTGGCAGAAGCTAGAAGCAGCAGCAACCACTTTAATTGTAAGAAGCCTTATTGCTGACAAGCCTCTTGAGCAAGAGAGATGACAGACAAGAACACAGGGTAGACACACAAATTCTTTAATTGACTCAACTGGGAAGCACCAACTCAGCTGCTGCAGAGGTGGGGTGACCAACAAAGTTTTTTAGCTAATGTATGAACTCATCTCCTTAAATGGGCCTTTTTGGAAGGTCAGGGGTCAATTTGTTCCTGGAATCACCAGGTCATAAAAACTGTGTTGTTGTTTTTAAAGGGGGTGAAAACTGACAGCTTCCAGTTTCCATAATTCTACTTGCTGTAAGGGTATCTGAAGGGTCTATGGCAGTGATGGTGAAGCTTTTAGAGACCAAGTGTCCAAACAGAGGGGCAGGGCAAACTTTATGGTGGGGGGAAGGAAGAAGCGCTCCCATTGGCCGTCTGGGCAGAGGGGTGGGGCAGACTCTGTGCTGAGGGGAGGGAGGAAGCGCTCCCATTGGCCTTCTGGGCAGAGGAGTGGGTCAGACTCTGTGCTGAGGGGAGGGAGGAAGCGCTCCCATTGGGCTCCTGGGCAGAGCAAACTCTGTGCTGGGGCACGTGCCCACAGAGAGGGCTCTGAGTGTCCCCTCTGACACGCGTGCCATAGGTTCAGCACCACTGCTCTTTGGCCATTTTATAGCAAAATCATTGGTTTTGATAAACAGAGATGCCAGCTAGAAGGCAGAAGGAAACTGGAGGAGGAGCATGGGCTGCAAAAAAAAAAAAAATGGACGATGGGATCACATGTGATCTGCATTTTGCCCACCACTATTGTGCACCTACTGACATTTGATCACAGCAGACGATTTAAAAGTACTTAACCTCTTGAGCTGTGTGTGTTTTAGGGCTGGAAGGCAGATTGTACAGGCCTTCAGATGTAACTCAATTACATTTCCCATCATGGCTATGATGGCTAGGACCGAAGACGGCTGCAGTCCAACAATCTCCAGAGAAACAAAGATTCCCTATCCCAACCTTATGGGGAGGACTGTGGTGGCTTAGTGGATAAGGTGCTGAACTTGATGACTGGAAGGTCGGCAGGTCAGCAGTTCGAGACCTGAGTATTACATGATGGAGTGAGCTCCTGCTTCTGTCCCAGGTCATGCCAACCTAGCAGTTTGAAAAGCAAGAAATTGTAAGTAAGTAAATAGGTAACATTTTGATGAGAAGACAACAGCATTTTGGTGTCTAGTCATGCCTTCCACATGTCCATGGAAACATCTGCAATTGCAAACAGCACTGCCTCTTTGGTTGTAAACAGAGATGAGCACCAAACCCTAGAGTTGGATACGAATGGCTTTCGAACAAGGGCGAGCTTTACTTTTACCTTAGGAGAATCTATTCTGAAGTCCTGAATGTTGGCCTACCACAGTATATCCCAGCTTGTTCCACAAGTATTTTGCAAAGATTATTAGATGTTTAGGTACCATCAGTTGGGGAGGCTCGCCTATCCAACACGAGGAAAAGGGCCTTCTCAGTAATAGCCTCCACACTATGGAACCTCCTTCTGGTAGAACTACACCTCCAGACCCAGTTGTTACCATTTAGGAAACAACTGAAGACATGGTTGGCAAAATGGGTCTGGGGGTTGGGATTGTCAACAAACTCCCCTTTCTGACTCATCTGAGGCTCCTCCCCTCCTGTAATTAATTTTTAATGTTAAGGTTATGCTGTTTTTTATATTTGTTTTTAGATAGTAATGGCACAGCGATGGGCAACACAGTACTGCTATGTTCTTAAGGGGTTTTAATTGTTTTAAGATAGACCCTCGCATAACGACGGTACTTGGTTCCCTAAGTAGCATTGCTAAGCAATTTTTGACGTTATGCGGGTTTCTATGGAGTTTCCTGCATAATGACTTTTTAGCATAGTTGTCCAGATAATGACGGTTATTTTAGCATCATTGTCCGGACAACAACACTAAAAATGTTATACGGGGGAACATGTGGTGCATAACGACATGTTGTTAAGCGAAAATGATGCTATCCGAACGCGTTGTTATGTGAGGGTTGACTGTATATTGGTTTTAACTTGTGTACACTGCCCAGAGTCCATCAGATTAGGGCGGTATATAAATCTATCTATTAAATTAATGATAAAAGGAGAAAAAATACGCACTGAGAACAGAGCAGTTTGCTATGGCCTTAAAGAAGAAGAGTGTTGGAAGAGGAAAGGTTTGGCAATCAAGTATCTGCTCCCAAATTTTGGAGAACAAACTAAGTCTTTGAATGAAGAAAGTTGTTCAAACAGGTAAGAGGGATAGACTTCATAAAGGACCTCATTCAGCTACTTACAGCTCACTTTTCAAGGCAAAAAACAACAACAAACCTCTCCATGACATGGTTTACAGTAAGATTTAGCTAGCATAAACAAAACAGTAATCCATTTTAATTTTTTTTTTAAAAAAAAGCATGTCCACTCCACATGTATAATTCCAGTATATTATTGAACATTTCAAAGATGTTTAAGAAAGGGAGAATCTTGATTTGTTGAAAAGAAATAGGTCGCATCTTCTTCTGAGCTGGCTTGAAGCAATTTGTCTTGTTATGCCATAAGGGGGAAGGTGGCATCAGTAGCTACTCCACAGTTATTGTCTTTCATGGACATAAGGATGTAGCCATCATTACCCCAGTAGGTGGACCAGGAGTTCTTGATAAGCCAGTAAAGTTCTCCTTGAAGAACACCATAGCCTACAGCCAGGACTGCATGATCCAACTCACCTTTTTTGTTTCCTAGAAAGAGAAAAGAAGAATTAACCAGACCGAAGCTTTAACAAGGGTGACAAAGTGGTGAGACATGTGACTGTATTCCTGAAATGTTAGAGTTCAAAATCTCATAAAGGGCTCAAATCATGAAAAGGGGACATTTTTCTCCTTCATTTGTAAAGTAATGGTAAGGAATGTGGATAGAGAACTGGATAGATTTAGAACAGGGGTGCCCAAACTATGGCCCAGGGGCTGCATCCAACCCCCAACCCCAATTCATACGGCCCACGACACTCTCGTCATTCCTGGAAGTGGAAGTAAAACGTGCCCAGATGGGCCGGATCCCCAACTTTCAATATTGGATTTATGATGTGTTTTAAAAAAATAAATACAGTACTGTACTAGATTGTGGAGAGTTTTTCTGAAGGGGTTGATAGGAAAGATCAGTATGGGAACACTGTGAATTCCATTGTGTATTCAGACTTAAGTAGGGAATTAATATTGCTAATTCAGCAAGTTAAATATTTTCAGTTTTAAAGACAAACAGCAGTACATTTTCATAATTAATGTTTAACAATGATCAATTAATTTGCAAATTCACATTCCAAGCTCTGGTTAAGTTAAAGAACTGACTGACACATTACGCTAATAAGATATATGTGAGTACAGTATATGTGTATGTTGTATTTTAATTTAATATTGTAAACTGCCTCGAGAATTTTTTTCTTCAGTTGGTCTGTATATAAATGCATTGCATTCTTCTTCTTTCGTGTCCCAGCCAAACCCTGGACTGCCAAAATGAAGCCACTTTCTTGGCTTTGTTGTTGGCCAAACTTAACTCTTTATTGGTGCATGTTTCTGGCATTACATTAAATTAATAAGCGAGCATAATAAGCATATCTATCTGTCAGAGACAGAAGGAAGGAGAAGAGGGCGATTTGAATACTGTCGCAAGGCACTTCCTGCAAGTGTTTGGAAATCCTTTACAAGAAATGTATAGACTTGATGTCTAAACAGCTGCATTGCAATGAAGTTCTCTTTATCTATGTTCCAAATACTATTTGAAAAATGAGAATACCTGTAGATAGGCTGTTGTGGGTGAATGAGATATGCAAATGGCTCTGAGTGCTTATTGGAAGATTATATCAGATGTTGATTAACAGGAATCATTAGGCTGCATACCGTTTTTCATAAGCATGCAAATCATCAGATAGTCACACCAAACTTATAATCTTCCAGGTGACATTGGACTGCAGTTCCCCTCACCCTTGCCAAGACAGCTAATGGTACAGTTGCAACCAAACAACACCTGAAGGGTTTAACATTACTTTAAAGGTTATGTAATGTTTCATATTCCTCTGGTTTTTTCACTAAAGGAGAAAACAGGACGAGACTCTGAAGGGGTCTGTCTTCCACAGCTGGTGCACTGTCTTTTAAAAGAGAGTAGCAAAATAAAAATACCATTAATATATCCCATGTGACTTCTACAAAGGAATAATATTAAAGGAGGATATGGCTGAGGAACTCCATCTCCCCTATGTCACTTGGAGGACCCTGAATAGGCAGAGGGTCGGAGCCCCTAAATGTAAGACCAACATGCTCAAGTGGGGGCTACTGGTGGATAAGAACATTTGCTGTGTGAATGTGGAGAGACAGAGAATCCAGATCATCTCCTAGTCTGTCAGTTACTACCAAAAAAAAAAATGTATTGATGAGGAGGACTTAGATTTGGCCAATGGCAAAGTCAAGAAGGTGACTTCATTTTGGCAGTTTAAAGTCTAGACATGAAAGAAGATGTGACTTCTAGAAAGCTTGAGACATCTTATATGTAGCTCCTAGGCATAGACCAGATCCTGACCTGCTTAGGTTCAACAGGGTTTGCTGTATTAAATGCCTTCAGAGTATTTACTGATTGGTGAAAGCAAAAATCTGGTATCTGAATGTGTGCAATAATGAAATAAAATCCTTGCAGAAGACTTAGTTTCCATAAAGACAGTTTTACTCAGACCTAATTCTGCTTAAACCCACTGAAATAAATGGGACAAATAAGTTGAGGATAACTTAAGTCCTATTGATGCAAGACAGGGGTGTTCAAACTACGGCCCATGGGCTGGATCCACCCCTGATGCTAATTCATCCAGCCCACAAAGCTCTCGTCGCTCCCGGAAGCAGAAGTAAAACGCGCCCAGACAGGCATGTTTTACTTCAGCTTCCAGGAGCAATGAGGGCTTTGTGGGCTGGATGAATTGGCATCGGGGCCCAGATTTGGCCTGTGGGCCACCGTGACAGGTCCCCTGAACCACGTGACCAGCCTGTGGTCCAAAAGGTTTGGGCACCCCTGATGTAAGAGTTCTATCATAAGTAGGATGGAATCTAGTTCTGAAGCAATGATTCTTTTCTTAAATACTGTATACCATTCAAGCCACTGGAGCTGCCATCACATCTGGCTAAAACAATGTTGCCATCCAGCCAGTGCCAACCTGCCCAGCACTGTTTTTGCCTGAGGATTAACTCTAGCAGCTCCATTTTAGCTGCATGTCGAGTTCTGAACCAGCTCTGTCAGTAGCTGAGAGGACAAGATTGAAGCCCTGATGTGGTTCATGATATGGGATAATGGCAGTGGTGGTCAAACCATCTGATGAGTCAAAGGTTCTCCACCCCATCTTACTAGGTTGCCTAAACCCAGTTTGCATCTTCCCCACATCAAACTCACATACTGAAACTCACCACACTTGGGCTCATAGTAAACCCCATTGGAATAGAAAGAGAAGGTCCTGTGGGCGGCATCAATGCTGACAGACACGGGGCCATGCTTGTAGATGGCAGCCTTAAGTGCTGTGATATTCCCGGAGGTAACATTCACGTAACCTGAGAGTTTGCCCATTAGTTTAGTGTTGTTGCTATGACAATAGCCATTCTGATACCATAAAAAGAGAGGGAAAAAACCATTAATGAACCATTTTACTCATCATTTAATCAATAACTACCATTAGTCAGAAATCTCTAAACCAGGTTGTGTTGTACAACTCCCATAATCTCACAGCCAGCTGTTAGCTGTACAACATATCTGAAAAGACCATTCTATAATCTGTTCTGTAGTCCCACCACAGTATGTTCAATTGTGTTGCGAATGTTTTGTTTATACAGTGGAACCTCATACAACAATCATCCCGTATAACACCAAAATTGTACAACAATTAGGTTTTGTGGGGAAATGGCAGCCCGGATAACAATTTTCTTTATGGAAAAATTCGTAGAACAATTTTTCAATGGGAAAAACCACTTAGTAAATCATTGTATGATGCATCCCATAGAGAAAATCGCTATATGATGCATCCATTGTATAGCAATTGTTTCATACAACAACAAGCCCCATGGAACGGATTAAAATCGTTGTATGACATACCACTGTATTCTGTTCTGGTCTTTGACTCTGATAATAAAATTGATTGATTGAACATATCTGAAAGATGTTGAGATTACAAGAGTTGTACAACACATTTGCATACAAGGTTAGTGAAGAATGGGCTAAATCCTGGATTGTTTAGTCCAGGGGTTCCCAACCATTTCCCACCAGGGGCCTGGCTATGCCCCCTCGGTAAGCTGAGCGGGCTGGTCATGTGGTTCTTCCTGGCAGCAGCGCATGCATTTGCGCTGTGTTTCTGGGCATTTTCCCCACCTCCGCCATTTCCCTTGGAGGAGTGAGTGAGGAAACTTTTTTCCCCACCACGTTTTTATGGTGTTTTGGCATGAAAACATGGTGACTTCAGCACTTCTGATGACGTTGGGGCACTTCTGCTGCCAGCGGCAATCTGGCCTGTAGGCCAGATCCATCCTACGGGCTGTAGGTTGGGAATCCTTGGTTTGGTCAATAGAATGTACAGGAGAAGTTCCAGAGTGCATGCCATGAAGAGATAATGCACTCACCCAAATACTAACACAGACAACTAGCTGTTTATGTGCAGTTCACCTCCCTCCCCTCCCAGACCAGGTCTGGACTTTCTTCACAAAGGTACTGTTACTCAGAAGGTAAGTTCCTGCTACTTACCTGGCCTTTGTAAGGTCCATAGGACTCTGTGGTGGCAATGCCACCATGCTTCAGAACCCACTCAAATGCCTGCCACTCTTCACCACCATCACAGGCATAGTTGCCAAATCCCCAGGAACAATCAATGAGGATCTGCTGAGACAGAGGGATGAGCTGCCCAGTCTGAGGAAACAGGAGAGACAGGAAGAAGCATGTTAGGCTTGGTTGCATCTACAGTGTATCCATCCATACAGAACTAGACAGGGAGCGCGAGAAGAGCACACACGAGACAGATTCCCTTCGAATACACGGACGGGTAAAAAACCCAAAGCAGTCCATGCCAAAGTTTAATTTTAATTTAATTTAATTTTCACATTGTATCACCGCCCCCTCGCCAAGGCGACTCCGGGCGGCTGACAGATAAAAAGCATAAAAACAGATACAAAGAATATCACAATGAAATCATTTAAAAACCATCCCCATTAAAATAACACCACCGACCCCATCCATAAAAAGAGGGGAGATCCAGATTATTTATTTAAACAAGCCAGCAGGTGGGGGTCACTCCTCCATCAGTGCCCCACACCTGCCCCGCCAGCCAGGTTTTAAGTTCTTTCCTAAAGGGCAGCAATTCCGTTTGAAGCTGTAACTCTATTGGCAGGAGGTTCCATAGGGCTGGAGCGGACACGGAGAAAGCCCTCCTCCTTGTGCTAGAGAGATGAGCCCCTCTAGCTGATGGTACAATTAGAAAGCCCCTCCGGTCCGCTCTGGTTGGAGGGACAGATTTCTTGAGGAGACGCGGTCTTTTAGATATCCTGGTCCAATACCATGTAGGGCTTTAAAGGTCTTTACCAGCACCTTCAATTGCACTCAGAGGCAAACTGGTAACCAGTGCAGCTCCGCGGGCATAACGTTGCCAGTCAAACTGTCTAAAGCAGGGGTGCCCAAACATTTCAGGCTGCAGGCCAGAAACGTGGTTCAGGGAGCTGGTCACTATGGCCCAGGGCCCAGATCCAGCCGCCAATGGCAATTCATCCGGCCCGCAAAGCCCTCGTCGCTCCTGGAAGCAGAAGTAAAATGCGCTTGTACAGGCGTGTTTTACTTCCGCTTCCAGGAGCGACAAGGGCTTTGTGGGCCAGATGAATTATTTATTTATTATTACAGTTATACCCCGCATAACGTGTGCACCACACTATGTTAAAACTGCCTAATGTTAAGAAATCTGAAGAAAAAATTTGCACTGCAAAACCTTAAACCCTATGGGATGTATCACACAATGTCCCCTGAAGTCTGTGCTGGTTACAATGTATCTCTAAGGAGTTTGACGTTATGCAATTCATCTCATAGGGTTGTTTTTATTATTATTATTATTATTATTATTATTATTATTATTATTATTATTATTATTATTATTATTATTATTATTATTTCTTCAGCTTATATGCCACCCCACTCGTGAAGTGCGACTCTGGGTGCCTTACAAACATATCCTCAACAATATACATCAACACAATCAAATACCATAAGATACATGACTAGACACCGGAGTGCACAGAACACTGTTTCTCTTCCCACTGAAGTGGTACCTATTTATCTACTTGCAATTTCTTGCTTTCAAATTGCTAGATTGTCCCAGGAGCTGGGACAGAAACTCACTCTGTTGTGCATCACTCGGGTCTCGACCTGCCAACCTTCCAGTCATGAAGTTCCACATCTTAACCACTAAGCCACTGCAGTCCCTTGTCCCCCAATGCTTTCTAAACTAACAAAAAAAACCTTTCTCCCTGAGGTAGGAACATACAGTAAAACCCCGACTTACAAATGCCTCAAGTTACATAAAATTCGACTTACATAATGATTTTATGCTAAAACCATGTCCCAATTTACACAATTTCCTATGGGTTTGCTTCGAGTTACATTAAGATTCATTTTCCTATGGGTTTGCTTCACATTACATAAAAAATAATTTTTCCTATGGGTTTGCTGCAAGTTACATAAAAAACTGATTTAAGCAAAAGCCTACAGAACTGACTTTTTTTTCGTAAGTGGGGTTTTTACTGTACTGTATTGTGATTACCTTGAGGAAGAGAGCCCCTTCTAGTGATCCAGTACTAGAAAAGCTCCAACAGGAACCACAGACAGCTTGATCCTTGACTGGAGTCACTGCACCTGAAAAGAAAAGAGATATGTAGTTGTCCTACTGCTACAACCATTAGCCCAAGCAACTACAATGCTGTTTGTGTGTTAACATTAATTTGCAGAAGAGCAGATATATTGCAAGGAACTCTGGATTTCAACAGTGCAGCTCTTAGAAAGCTTTACCCTTGTCTCTCCCTATACACACTGCAATGTGAATATCAAGTCAGCAGGATGTGAGCTGGAAGATTAACAGGAAGAAAGCAAGCTGTATATCTGTTATTTCAGTGACACTTCACTTCTCACAGTGTTTAACTCTGTAAAATTTGAGGCCAGCTGGCATGGCCAAACATTAGACTTGCTAGGAAATCAAGCCTAACAACATTTGGGGACCTGTGTTTAGGAGCCTCAATTTAACAACAGAAATGCAGGATGTTTAAAAACTGGCCTTTAGCTATAAAATCAGGTGAGGGGCAGACATTGTCCTCTTCTGGCTTTTAACAATTGTCAATATGTGACTAGACTAGTGAACTGGATAATTACATATACAGTAGATCCAAAGAAGAATTCAGCTGTAGTCTAGAAAGACAACGAATGATCACCTACTCATACTTGAATGAGATTACTACTCGCTGCCACTCACCATAGAGACGCCAATCTAAACTCTCGGGCAAAATGAGCCCCACATACAGTTCTTCAGGGAAAGGCAGCCCCTTGTTGGGTGTTGTGCTCTTGAGTTTCCCCCTCATCACAGCTATCTCCTCTTCTGTGCGATCAGCCAAGTGGTTCAAGGCCAGATTGAAAGGGAGATTGGCTCGGTTCTTAGAGTGGACAAACCTAAAATAAAAGAGAAGGCTGCTATAGTAACAAGAGATGGACACAGGTCTGTTCTGGACTGTGGTCCTTGCCAAAGTAGAGATAAATTATTTTTGGATCACAGTTCCTAGACCAGTGATGACTAACCTTGGCACTCCAGGTGTTCTTGGACTTCAATTCCCAGAAGCTCAAGTCCCTGTGACTCCACATGATCCATGTACATGCAGTATGCCCATTCATGTGGATTCACAGGGACTTGGGGTTCTGGGAATTGAAGTCCAAGAACAGCTGGAGTGCCAAGGTTCACCATCATGGCACTAGACTATCCAACAACTATAGTCATTGTTTGGCTGCCTAGCGAATTTGAGGGGTTTTAGTCCAAAAAAGCAACTTTAACATTTCTAACCCAACTTTTTAATGGTCAAAGCTTTCTCCGATACAAAAAGCAGAGTTAAGGGACTAGGTGACACAGTGAGAGTTTCTTGCTTTCTAAATAAAACCTGTTTTATGTTTCTACAGCCATTCATGGTGTATGAACGAACAGTGAAGCAATCTTTCTCAAAGGTCCTTTGCTGGTTGAACTGAACAAAGGCAAGTAGCATTAGGAAAGATGGGACTTCTTTGTGTTGTCACCTACAGAACTCCTATTGCTCTGTGGCTTGCCTGAAGCTTGTATTATTGTCTGTTCAATGTCAAGAACTAACCTTTATTTTGCTCCTGTGTTTTGACATGCAACAAAATTTTTGTGTTTATTTATTTATTTATTGGGACATTTGCATCCCACCCTATTGGCGCAGGCGCCACCCAGGGCGGCTAACAAAAGAAAGGAGAAGGCTCCATTACAACAAGAAGCCTTCTCCAAATAATACATAAAAATGCATACGAAAACAGTCATAAGATTTAAAAACACCCAACAATATCCTCCCTAACCCCTTAAGAAGTACAAGTTAAATGATAAAAGCAATACATGAAAGCATAAAAACAGCATATACTAAAAACACTATACTGACGCTACTGAAAGATCACAGAAGAGCCCAGGCAGCTAAACTAGCCAGCGGGCCACATGACGGATCCCACACCCGCTGACAAAGCCAGGTCTTTCTACAGGGAGCAGCTCTGTCTGGAGGCGCAATTCCGATGGTAAGAGGTTCCACAGGGCCGGGGCAAACACTGAGAAGGCTCTTCTCCTGGTCCCCATCAAGTGAGCTTCTCTTGTCGAGGGGACCACCACAGAGCCTCTCTGATCTGCCCTCGTAGGACGGGTAGAAAACCTTGGGGAGATGCGGTCCCGTAAGTATCCCGGCTGATTTTATTTTTTATTATATTCATTATGCCACTTTTATTCTATTGCTGGGATTGATCTATTTTTACTATATGATATACATGTTATCTTGAAGTGACAATCACTACAAAAGAGAAAAAGATAGAAGGATTAAAAAATAATGTCTGCCATGAAATATAATCCTCAAAGCTTAGTTGATGATAGGTAAAATCTGCCAAGTAGAGTAGCTATAGGACTTCAATTCCCAGAAGCCCAAGCCCCCGTGTATCCACATAAATGGGTTTGCTGCGATTCATCCGGCACACACCACCCTTGTTGCTCTTGGAAGTGGAAGTAAAACGTGCCCGTATGGGTGCATTTTACTTCTGCTTCCAAGAGCGACGAGGGTGTTGCAGGCTGGATGAATCACAGCAAACCCGTTCATGTGGATTTGCGGGGGCTTGGGCTTATGGGAATTGAAGTCCAAGAACATCTGGAGTGCCAAGGTTCACCATCACAGACCTAGGTGTTAATTCTGGTGAAGAATAACCTGTAGAACAGGACTGGAAAGTCCTTGGACTACTAGATGTTTTGGATGACTGCTACCATAAACATAGCTATCGAACATAGGGGCTGGAGGTTCTGGAAGTAAGTCCAAAACATCTGCAGTCCCATTCTCCAAACTAGAATTTGGGATCATTTGGCCAGGTTCAGCCCAATCTAGTACATTTAATTTAAAGCAGGGGTTCCCAACCTTTTTAAGCCAGGGGTGGGTCACCCTCTCTCAGTCAGCTTCGAGGGCAAGACAGCCATTTTGCCCTGTCTGCACGATGGGGGTGGCCATTTTGTCCCAACAGCTTCAAAGGGGTGCCCATTTTGTTTGTCGAATGCCCTTGGAGGGGTGGGGGGCACTTGAAATGGTGCCGTGGGCTGGATCTGGCCCACAGGCCTTAGGTTGGGAACTCCTGATTTAAAGTAATAAGACAAGAGAGTGTACCTAAACATGTGTAGTGCACACCTATCTCCCAAACAACTATAAGTGAATATATGTGTCCGATAATAAGAACGAAGAACATGTGATTTGCAAATAAACGGAAGTTGCCAACTTTGTCTCCTGAAATTTCTTCAGCTGTTTTCTCTTCTGTTATTTCAGTCTTTACCACCCAAATCTCCAATTTATTCTTGTCCCAACTGTGAAGTTCCTCATACCTCATGTTGTGAGTGAAAGTGTGCTTTCTATGCTCCATTTCATGCTCATCTTTGTATGATTTTCCAAACTTTTTTCTGTAATGGTGAAATACCCGGTGTGCTCGATCTTCCTGTCCCCCAACAAAATCAGCCATGGGATTTGCCATAATGTGATGTTCTGCTGAGTCACCTGGTAATCTCTCACACAGTTTTGTTTCTGGGGAGAAAGAGACATGCAAGTGAAAGTCCCAGGGGCCCTTAAAATCTCTGTAAATTTTAGACTGGGATCAAGAAGTATTGAATATTGTCAAGGTAGACCACAACTTGAAGTGGCAGCAGTTCTTGGGGCAGGGAGGTGGGTGGATTAATTAATTTAATTTTAATTTAATTTAATTTTTCACTTTTATGCCGCCCACTCAGGCGAACCCGACTCAGGGCGGCTTACCAACAATCTAAAAACACATACAATAAAACATAAGCGTATATAAAATACTTAAAACCATTAAAACCACCCACATTAAAAGAACCCACCCACCCCACAGAAGGTTTTGAGACCTTTCCTAAAGGGCAGCAACTCCGTCTGCAAACGTAGTTCTACTGGCCATTATTTTATAACTGAATTTCAGTCGTACAAAAACCCCATACCATTTCTGAGTATGGTCCATTTTCTATAATGATTCTCATGGTACCCAACATTAGAATCTAAAACATAAACAACTTCCCACCATGTTATTGGGATATGAAGGGTTTCTGTCCTCTTATGCTTCACAAGATTTGAATGCTGAGCAAAAGATTATGAGTAAAACATTTGCCACACTCCTGACATTTATATGGTTTCACCACTATATGGATTCTCTTATGCTTCACAACGTGAGAATTATGAGCAAAATATTTCCCACACACTTGGCAGTTGAAAGGTTTTCTCCCATTTAAATTCTCTTATGCTTTGCAAGATGTGAATTCCTTGCAAATCATTTCTCACATATCTGGCAGTTATATGGTTTCTCTCCTGTGTGGACTCTCTTATGCTTCACAAGGTCAGAATTATGAGCAAAACATTTGCCACACTCCTGGCATTTATATGGTTTCTCTCTTGTATGGACTAACTGGTGACTCAGAAGGATTGATTTCGGAGCAAAACATTTCCCACATTTCTGGCATTTATATGGTTTCTCTCCTGTGTGGACTCTCTTATGCCTCACAAGGTAAGAATGGTGAGCAAAACATTTCCCACACTCCTGGCATTTGTAAGGCTTTTCTCCTGTGTGGACTCTCTTATGCGCCATAAGCAGTGAGCTGTGGACAAAACATTTATGACACTCTTGGCATTCATATAATTTTTTGCCTCTGTGCAATCTGTGATGAAACTTACAATCTAAACATTTCCTAGACATTTCATTTGTAAAGTGTTCCTTCCTACTATGGATCCTTTTGTGAAACATTAATGCCAACTTTATGATAAAATGTTTCCCACACATAATGCATTCGTAAGGCTTCTCTCAGACATCGCTTTCATCCTCTGTGTGGTCCGGTGTTCGGCAAGCTCTAATTGATGCATAAACCTCTTTCCACATTTGAAACATATATTTTTCTCCCTTCAATTTTCAAGAGAGGATAGATTTTGCCAGTTCTCCTTCATGATGTTTTTGTGTAGGGCCTTCTGGTCAGGATCCAGCAGTGCCCACTCCTCCCAGGTGAAGTACACGGCCACTTCCTCAAAGGCCACTGGACCCTGGTTTGCTTCTTCTCCATCAAAAGGAAGAGATGACAGAATACACATTGCTGGCATCCTGAAGGTCCCAAGAGACAATACAGTTTGCCAATTCTCCTCCATGACTTCCTTATACAATACAACACAATTTTAATTTATACCCCGCCTTTCTCGGCCAAGGCTGACAAGGCGGCGACAACATATCAAAATCCATATAATACAATATAACAACATAATAATACAGTAATACAAAGGTAAATCAATACAAAAATCAGTACAATAATAACATAACATAATATAATCAGCAATATAAAATATCAGTAAAGAATTACAGTTAAAGTGCAACAATGGCAGCATGGAATGGCTGGGGTGGGGTAGAGAGGAGACGCAGCGCTCGGCAAGGCGCGGCACTCAGCGTCTTCCTCTTCTTCGGTTGCCCGACAGCCCAAAGTCCCAGGGTCCTTTTATTCCCCCCCCCCCCAGCGATGGAATGGCTGGGGGTGTGGTAGAAAGGAGACGCGGTGCTAAGCAAGGCGCGGCACTCAGTGTCTTCCTCTTCTTTGGCTGCTCGACAGCACAAAGTCCCAGGGTCCTTTTATTCTCTCCCCCCCCCCCCCAGCGATGGAATGGAGGGCTCTCTGGTCAGGATCCAGCAGTGCCAACTCTTCCTGCGTGAAGAACACTGGACTCTGATCTGGTTCCGCCCCATTACAAGGAAGACTGAATGGAATGCTTGTTCCTGGCATCCTTCCGCCTCTTTCACAAATGGGGAGAGACTCAGTCAGGCCCAAGGCAAAGAAGGAGAAAGTGCCATCCAGGAACCGTTTTGGAACAGCTGAAGCCCCACTTTCCGAGGGGGGGGGGAAAGAAAAAGGGAATATTAATAATAATTTCATGTCAGAAATTATTCTTTGTTGACAGGATTTTTGCTAGAGAAACTCTGCTCAGGGGATGCCCAAATGAGGCTCCTTTCATGTCCCCAAGATCTTTCCCCACTAGTAGTCCCTATCTATTTATCTACTTGCAATTTCTTGCTTTTGAACTGCTAGGTTGGCAGGAGCTGAGACAGAGACGGGCGCTCATTCCATCATGCATTACCCAGGTCTCGAACTGCCGACTTGCTGGCCTTCCAGCTAACAAGGCGAGCTTCTTAACCACTGAGCCACTGCAGCTCCTTAATGGAGTATTACAAGGGCAGAGCTATAGGATTTACATGACTTGTCTTGAACCCTTGTTCTAGAGCGCCGCTGGTGAAGACCCAGGATGACTCCGATTGGACACTAGCTAGAGCTGCTATTAGGGCCTACCTAGTGGCGATGGGGGTGATGAGGCGGCAATACTTCACCACCCTTATTGCCTCCGCTGATAATCGTCCAGCCGCCCTGTTCCGGGTAACCAGGTCCCTCCTCGGTAGGGGGAGATCGGGGGTTCAGCTCAGGGTTCAGCTGAGGACTTTGCTGACCATCTGGTGGAGAAAATCGATCGGATTCGTTCAGGGCTGAATCCCGGTGTGGATGGGGAGGGTCGGGGGGGGGGGCACTGGAGCACAGTCTTTCTGTACGATCTGGGATCGTTTTGATCCTGTTGTCCCTGATGAAGTGGACAGGCTCCTTGCAGCTGTGCGTGCCACGACATGTCCTTTGGACCCCTGTCCCACCTGGTTGGTGAAAGCCTCCAAGGTGGTGACAGGTGGCTGGGTCGGGGCGATAATAAATGCATCATTACGGGAGGGGGTATTTCCTGCACCACTAAAACATGCTTTGGTGCGCCCCCTCCTGAAGAAAATATCCCTTGGCCCAGCTGTCCTTAACAACTACAGGCCGGTTTCCAACCTGCCCTTTCTGGGTAAGGTTTTGGAGAAGGCGGTGGCACGCCAGCTGCAGAGTGTCCTGGAGGAAGCGGATTATCTAGACCCCTTTCAATAAGGATTCAGGCCCGGGTATGGTACGGAGACGGCATTGGTCTCACTGATGGATGATCTCTGGCAGGACGGGGGTTATCCATCCGTCCTTGCTCTTCTTGACCTCTCAGCGGCCTTCGATACCGTCGACCATGGTATCTTTCTGGAACGGCTCAAAGGACTGGGGATCCAGGGCACTGTGTTGTCCTGGTTTTCCTCTTTTCTGGAGGGCCGTACCCAGTCGGTGTGGTTAGAGAGTGAGAGGTCCAGCCCTAGGCTCCTCAAGTACGGGGTGCCTCAGGGCTCGGTGCTCTCTCCTCTCCTATTTAACATCTACATGAAGCCACTAGGTGAGATCATTCGTTCCCACGGGGTGCGGTACCATCAGTATGCGGATGACACCCAGTTGTACATTTCGGCCCGTGGGGACCCCAGTGATGCTGTTGAAATCCTATCCGGATGCCTGGAGGCCATTGAGGTCTGGATGGGGGCCAATGGGCTTCGGCTGAATCCCAGCAAGACAGAGTGGCTGTGGATAAGGGGCCCCGTGTTATCCAGGGAGCTACCATCTTTGGTACTGGATGGGGCTGTTTTGCCCCAGACAGACCCAGTGCGCAACTTGGGGGTCCTTCTGGACTCGCTGCTGCTGCTAGAAGAACAGGTAGTGGCTGTGGCCAGGAGGGCTTTTGCCTAACTTGGACCGGGGCTCCTTGCTTATGGTCACCCACGCTCTGGTCACTTCCCGACTAGATTATTGTAATGCGCTCTACATGGGGCTGCCCTTGACGGCCATTCGGAGGCTGCAGCTGGTCCAGAATGCGGCAGCCCGGGTGGTGATGGGATGCGGACGATATGCCCACGCCTCACCGCTACTTCGGGAGCTGCACTGGTTACCAGTTTGTCTCCGGGTGCAGTTCAAGGTGCTGGTTTTGACCTTTAAAGCCCTATATGGCAGTGGGCCAGGATACCTTAGAGACCGCATCGTCCCAAGAGTGTCTGCCCGTCCAACCAGAGCGCACCGGAGAGGCTCTCTAATAGTGCCATCAGCTAGGGGTGCACATCTATCCAGCACCCGAAGGAGGGCCTTCTCCGTGTCCACACCAACCCTCTGGAACCTCCTGCCAACAGATCTAAGACTTCAAAGAGAATTGCTGCCCTTCAGGAAAGGATTGTAGACCTGGTTGGCAGGGCAGGTGTGGGGCCCTAATGGGAACATGGTCCCCGCCTGCTGGCTTATGTAAACAATTAAGAACTCTCTCTTCTTCTTTTTATAGTGGGTGGGATGGGTGGGTGGGATATGGGTCTTTTAAAGTGGGTGGGATATGGGTCTTTTAAAGTGTTTTTATGTGTTTTTAGAACTTGTTGTAATGCCGCCCTCAGTTGGGTTCTGCCTCAGTGGGTGGCATATATAAATATGACTATTAAATTAAATTAAAAATATACAACAATACATACACACAATACATACACACAAAGAAAACACATGGAAAAACTAATAATAATAAAAAATACATAACAAACCTCAACACCATTAGAAAGTACAAAAATATTGGTAGAGATACCTGTAAATCTTTAAAACTAGCTATACAATTGAAATATATTAGTTCATCTTTAATACTTTTTTAGTTGTGTAATATTCATATATAATACTTTTTAATTATTGTTGCAATCTATAATCAATCACACAATAACTCCACCGATATTATAATGGTTATTACATTTTGTAGCAACAAATAATACCCAAGTGATATTTACATTTGTCGAGGAAGCTGAAAATATTTGTAACTAGCAGAGGTTGCCCGGCGTTGCCGGGCTGTTTTAAATTGTGTTGGAAGGTTAAATTGTATTAATGTTTGTTAAAAATTGCTTAGTCTGTAATTTTAAAAATGTTTATTTATACATTTTTTTTGGCTTGGCTGGCTGTTTTATGTAACTGAATAATGTTTTAGTTTTTGATTTTTTTAAAAAATAGTTGTACCGTAGGTAATAATTTTAATTATGTGAAAGTAAATGTTTTTTACATTCAATGTTTTAAAAATGTGTTTAGTTGTTTTGGGTTTTTATTTGAGTTAGAACTCAGCATAGGATTTTAATAATTTATTTTATTTTATTTTATTGACATATGTTTGTGATTTGTGTTAAATTGTGTTTTCGTGTAATTTTTTTGACTTGTTATTATTGTGACCTTTTATGTAAAATTGTGTTTTGTGTTATTGTTTTGATTTGTTTTTACTGTTGTGGCCTTTTGTTTGGGGCTGTTGTGTGTTTTTGAATTGTTTTTACTATTGTGGCCAGCAGGTGGTGCTGGTAGGGGTTTTCTTGTATTTTGACTGTTTTTTCTCTCCTGGCCTCTGGGTGGAGCTTCTTCCGGTAAGTAGTCTCTTTCTTTATTCATTTCGTTTCCGGTCGTCATGCAGGTAGGACATGTGGTGGTGAGTTGGCTTATTTTCTTTATTTTGTGGGGTGTGTGTGTGTTTGGTTTTTGTATTTTTTTGACTGTTTGTTTTGTTTTTTATTGTGTTTTGTTTACTTTGTATTGTTTTTTGGTGTTGTTTTTGTTTGTTTTTGTGTATTTTTGGATGTTTTTGATTGTGTTTTAAGGTGTTTTTTGATATTTATTTATTTTTACAATTTTTTTGTTGTTGTGGCTTTGTGGGGGGGGGGGTTGATTTAATTCCGCGAGTCGGCCTGGCTGGCTGGACTGTGGGAATTCCAACGCCGCTTTATGCGGCTTTGGGGGGGGGTTTATTTCCACGGCCTGGCTTTGCTGGCCAGACCGCGGGCGTTGGAGAGGGGTTCTTTATTGTGTTATGGTGCTTTGATTGTGTGGAGTCGTGAAAGTAGATCGGGGTTTCCCCTTTAATATCATTGGGTGGGGGGTTGCAATCCCCCTCTCCGCTGGCTCCCCTAGGGTTGGGAGGTTTGTGGAGACAAAAGGGATCTGTCCCCCCAACCCTTCTGGACCCAGGAGACCAGGGAGAGGGGTTCGATTCCCCCCTCCTAAAAAAACCTCCATTTTTAAAGAGAAGAAACCGCTTGGTTTCTTCTCTTTAAAGACAGAGTTTTTTTTGGGGGGGGTGGATTCGATCCCCTCTCCCTGGTCTCCTGGGTCCAGAAGGGTTGGGGGGACATACCCCTTTTGTCCCCACAAACCTCCCAACCCCAGGTGAGCCAGCGGAGAGGGGGATCGCAACCCCCACCTACTGATATTAAAGAGGAAACTCCAGTAGGGACCTTCAGGCGCCATTGGTGAGGGAAAGAAGGGCGGTTGGTGTTTGCGTGGCTGTGAGGTGGTGAGTTTTTTTTAAAAAAAAATCAGGCACCAGCTTCCTCAGTATTCTGCGCGCTCATGTCGCGCAGGACTCTGGGGCTTGTAGTTATGGGTTTGTGATTTGTGGTGCTTTTTTCCCCTGTGGCTTGATTTTGATTAGCCGCGGCACGTTTCTCAATGTTCTTTGTGGTCGCGCCTCTCAGCCTGATTGGCTGTGGCATGGCGCAAAGAACTTTGGGAAATGAAGTTGTTTCCCTTTTTTCGCGTTTGTGGGGCTGTTGCCCCAATGGCACATTTCTCAATCCTTTGTTGACCTGCGAACCCAGTTCGGCCGTGTGCACGAAGGGTGTTAGTAGGGCTAGGCTTAGGAACCTATACGAACTTCCAACGGTTAACCCTTGGTTTTATAGGTTAAGAGTATACATTTGATTTCCAGAAAGTTAATTGTTCGCTTACTGGCGCACATTCGTTTCTTTTCTCTGTTGCATATTCTATAAAGTCTTTCCAAATTGCAAAAAAATTATTCTCTTTAACAATTCCCAGTATTATTTTTTAAAGTTGTGGGCATCGGGGTTCTCAAGGAGTTAAAAATGGCCTCGTGCCTCATATGCATCCCACAGTCTACAGGTCTGCCTGACTCTCTCTTAAGTAAAAAGGTTGCAACTATTGGTTCTCCAAATATTCTGTTTTTAAAAGTCAGCAAGGCACTTGTCGGCAAATCTGGAAGTTGTGCTCCAAGGTGTATGGAAAACCAAATAACTCAGATTTACTCTGAAGCTACTTATAGTAGAGTGGAGGATGCTGATCCCATTTTCTATGTTCAAAAAAGGTTTAACCTCCAGCTGCTGGTTCTAACATGGGTTATGAGAGGACTGCCATGTTGCTTTTCACTTCAGGCAGCAAAATGTCACAACCCCTAAAAGACTCTTTTCCTCCCCCCCAAATAAGGCCCATCAACGGATGCTCTCCTTCTGGTGCCTCCATGCTACAATTTAGGTCGTTATGTAATGGGAGTGGTGCCTTTCCTCTGTTAACTGCTGAACCTAATCCTCAAACATGTTCTTGTGAACATGAAAAGGATTAGCAGCATAGGGAAATTTCACCTAATGGGGATTTGGTAGATTGACTGAATAGCATTGAATGACTTTTGGCTACGCTGGCTGGAGAATTCTGGGACTAAATGCTGGTTACAGGAACAGGATTCTAATAATTGTAAGCGCAAAACCCCATACATTTTAAAATTTCTGATGTGGATATACTGTACATTTAGGTATTGATATTCAGACTGTGGACAACAGTAGTTTCAAAGCTCAGAATCGTTGCTGCTTACATAGAGAAAGGCAGAGCACACCAAACCCAGAAAAACACTAAAAGACAAAGAGTTTCATTAATCATATACTACAATCTGCTTGCTTTCAGGTGACTTAAGCAAGAGTTCCACTTGGAGGTTGTGCTTGGGCTTTTTCACAATCCTGCTTGTAAATGTGCCCCAGGTTTATTATATAATACCATTTAAATACAAGTACAGTAGCTTTCAAGGATAACAGCAAAACATGCTGACATCATGTCATGAAAAAGAGGAAAAGAGGGGTGGGCCTTGCAAAGGGAGCCTATTCAGTTCCCAACTTTTCTACTGAAAGCCTAAATTCCTTCTTAAAGAACCCTGTCCTTGATTCGAAAGTTTGGATTAATTAAAGACCTAGTCTCAACTTTACAATTTTGCCTAAACTGAGCGAGAAGGTGGTAGGTAGCCTTGTAACTTAAGCCATTCCTGTGTGATATTGATTATCTGGACCTACTTCAGTTAGGCTTTCAGTGAAGATACAGGACTGGAATTACTTTGGTCTGCTTGGCAGAATTAACTGGAGATCTACACTGGGACTGGATAAGGGGATTAAAACTTTATTAATTCTCTTGAACTTTTCAAAAGCATTCAGCAACATTGACCATCTCTAGACCTTGGAGAATTGCAGGTCCTCCTGCCTATTTCAATTTTTTTCCTTTGTACTTTCTTGTCAAAAAATTTAAAACATTTTTAATAGTTCTAGGAGCCCTTCATAAGAAAACCAACCAGTCTAGAGGGATGCTTTAGCATATTTCTTAAATTTTGGGCAGTGGGAATGCTGGCTGACCACCTCTAGGCCCATGTGAGAAAGATATGGTTTAGAAAAAAGGTAGGGAAACATTTTGCTCCCCAGATGTTCTAGATTACATCCCATAACCCCAATTCTTTGCCATATTGGCTGGGTTTTCAGAGAATGACATGAAAAACATCTGGCAGATAAAAGGCTCAGAACTTATGGTGTTACAAAATTGTTTGAAAAACAGGTGATATATCAGACTTGCCACTTATGGCAAGAAGTGTGTTCCATGGGCCTTCAACTCTGACAAAGACAGTTTAGATTTTTAAACAAAAAGAGCTTATTTTTCCAAAATCAGATCTTGGAAATATTACATTAATTCTATGCGTTAATGTTAACTTCCAAAATGATACCAATAAAATTAACAAACAAGAAGAACAATGCTTTTAGCTATTAAATGTTATTATGTATTTCAGGGGTTCCCAACCTTTTCAAGCCAAGGGCCAGGTCAGGCTCTCTCAGTCAGCTTCTAGGGCCGGACGGCCATTTTGCCTTGCCTGCACAATGGGTGGTGGTGATTTTATTCTACCAGCTTCAAAAGAGCAGCCATTTGTTTCTCAAATGCCCTTGGAGCTGTGGGGGGCCACATGAAATGGTGCCATGGGCCGGATGCGACCCACAGGCCTTAGGTTGGGAATCCCTGATCTATTTCTATGCTCTTTGCTGAGAACATACATGCAAGTACACCCTTCCCTGTAAAAGGAACATACACCAGTATACATAAGAAGAAATATATTAGCTCCATGATAATTATTCAAATATTTAACTTCTAGACATGTATGGACTGCAATCTCTGAAACCCATAACAGGCCAGCTTTCTGGGAGCTATAGTCCACGAAACATGAGACTACAAATTTGGAAGCAAACATCTCTACACATAGTTGAGAACATATATCATATAGACATCAGCACATCATAATCATAGAGGTAATTGCAGAAAGCATAGAAATTGCCTATTTAACAAAAATCAACTCCCCCTCTTGCATGGATATTCATATCACAGGGACCAATTTCTTATCACACCCACAAGCTTCACAGGATAGTTACACAACTGAAAATGACAAGCTTCTAGATTCCCAGCCATTATGCATAATTTAATTTGAGAAATGCTTGTAAGATGTTTTCTTTTGAATCAATTCCAGCCTATCTCAAGCCCCTGGAAAATGAAGCTGCAATGGATTAATAACCCCTCACATAAACAAAGACTTCTTAGTAAAAAAATACCTTTGAATTAAAATGGTTGTCAGCACTTCCCTTTCTACCTGTCCTGCTTGTCTCAAATACTGAAAATTAAATAATCAGTTTTTGGCTTCAAAGAGGACTTAAAATACAGTTGGAACATTTAACCTGTCCTCTTTTATTTTGCAGAAGACTTTGCAATTTGACATTATGAAGCAAGCCACAGTAAACATGATATAAGTTGCCTACTCTGACATAGTAGAGTTGAGCACAGGAATTTGGGGAGTTGTAGCTCAAAACAACATTCCCCCAACTCTAATTGGAAAGTGATCAGTGACATGCAGAACAGATGAAAAAGTATTTATCCACACAATGCATAACTGTGAGATAGAAATGAATGCCACAAGCTGTAGCACTACCTCCAATTTTAAAGCAGATTGGTCTTTTCACTAGTTACCAGTCATGATGGTTATATATGCCTTTTAACAGCAATTGCTGGAGAGTTTTAGCTAGATTCTACTATTTCCCTCCTGTCCTGCTTTCTTAGTTTTGGCTGGCTGCTCTAGAAAGAGAAAACTGGGCTAGATAGGCATCTGGGCTGATCTAGCACTGTTGTCCTTATGTTATACAATTATTTCTTACTCACCATTATGCTTCAGGATAAAGATGGAAGCTGGGAAGCTGTTGGAAAAGTCACTGTAATCTATTTCGTACTTGTCATAATGGGAACCCAGCAAAGTGTTGTAGCCCTTCATCTCATAATGCACAGGAGACACACCACAGCTGGTATTGGTTACCCACATGGTGTAGATGTTCTTCTTGTGGCCCCAGTAAGATACATTCTGCCAGACAGTGCAATATTGACCTTTATAGTACTCTTCCCTGATGGACTGGAGAGAAATTAGAAAAAGGAAACACAAAAATAAGAACAATGGGAGCTGCTGTAGCTATTCATCCATCTAAAACTATTAGTCTACTCATTTACCAAAAACTACAACTGTCTACTTCAGCTTTCCTCAACTTTGGGCCTTTCAGGTGTTCTGGATTACAGTTCTTATAAACCCAATACAGCATATGAAGAATAATTATGGGAGTTGAAGGATATATGGGAAAAGGGAAATGCATTTTTTTGGATAAAGATATGATAAAAGCTGAGTTAATGTATAAAACAACAAAAGCAATGATGGAGGTTTGGATATTATTGAAGAAAAGGCTAGTGCCAGACACTTCCCCAGTTTTGGGATTGGAAGATATTAAGTCTTTCCCAATTAGAATAGACATGAGAATAAAAGAAATACTCCTGAGAAATGGTGTGTTCCTGCTGAGGGGATTGGATACAGGTGTGTAAAGATGATGAAAACAGATTAGAATTGTATAATCAAATGGATCTGAACTGGTTCCAAATAATGTCAGTGAATAAATGGAGTAGTAAATATATGGATGTAACAAGTTTAGAAAGAAAAATGACAGATTTTGAAGAATTAATTTACAAAATAAGAAAAGGCTTAATAGGAATTAAAGGGTTGGTAAGTAAGATATATAAAATATTAAATCAGGAAGGAAATCCACAAGATACGTTGAGAACAATTTGGGAACAAGATTTGAAAATAAAAATCACAGAAGCAAAATGGAAGAGTAAATTGAGAAAAAGGATTATGAGAACTTTGTCCATCAGGGTTAAAGAACTTAATTATAAGATGTTGTGGAGGTGGTACTTGACTCCAGTTTGGTTACACCGAATGGATAATACAAAAGCAGAAAATTGTTGGGAGATGTAATAAATCACAGGGGAATTATGAACATATGTGGTGGAGCTGTAATGTGGTAAAGGATTTTTGGATAAAGATAGAGAAAGAAATATCAGATATAATGGGTTGTGACCTTAAGCTGGAGTCGGGTATCACCTTATTGACAGATGTTGAAGGTATTGACATAGATATAAACAAAAAAAGAGTTGTTATCTATTTTTTTGACAATTGCAAGACAACGTATTGCAAGAAATTGGAAAAATAATTTGATGTTGAATGTGGAGGAATGGTATAAAGAACTTTGGAATAGTGTTGAATGATAAACTTACATGGGAGTTGAATCAGAAAAAGGGTATAATTAAGGAGAATAAATTTTGGGAAATTTGGAAATCATTTGTCGAACACACATTGTATAAAGGTAAAGGTGTACAGTATTAATATAGTGCTAAGACAAATGTAATCTCCAGGGCCTTGTAAATATCACTGGTGTTTTATGATTTTGTTTGTTATAATGTTTTTGAAATACTGGGAGTAGCCTATTTTATTAGATCATTGATATAATAGAATAAGTATATATATAATTATGTATACATTAGTATACTATGATTTATTATTCAAGAAATGCATGGTGTAGTAAGTATATTAATATGGGAAATACTCTTTATATCAAAGAGATAAAAATTACGTTATTTTTTTTCTTTCTTTTTCACTTACAGTGATACCTCATACAATGTCCAAACTTGGTTCCACAAGTTTGGACTTTATACGGATTTGGACTTTGTATGAGGCATGCAAAATCCTAGCCGCGATGCCTCATACAACATCCAAATCCTTGCCGCGATGCCCCATACAACGTCGTTTCCATAGAGATACATTGTACTGTAACAGCACAGACTTCAAGGCAAAGTCAAGGAAACAGACAGGAAACTGACAGAACTTAAAGAAATCATTGTCTAAAGGCTAAAAACATTACAAAAACATGTCAAATAACCCTGATTGTCCAAGAACCTGAAGAATGCTGCAAAAATCTCAGGAATGCTTCTAAAAATTCTGACGAAAAAATTCAAAAAAATCCAAAATCACACTCAAAACCACTCCTAAACACTCTTCGCCTCATGCAAAACCCACAAGAGCAATGCACGCATGCGTCCTGCCTTTTATACTGCCCAAGCACAATGCAACCTGGGAAAAACCCCAATGCCTCATAGAAAGTTGCACAACTTTGTATGAGCCAACTTTTTTCAAGGAATTAGGCGATGTTGTATGATTCCGATGTTGTATGAAGCGGACTTTGTATGAGGTATTACTGTATAATGTAATGTAATGTTGTTTATTTTGTATGTTTGTATTTATAAAAGTTAATAAACATTAATTTAAAAAAAGAAGGACAAAAGTACAGTGGTACCTCGGTTAACGTAATTAATGTGTTCTCTGGGACGTTTCTTACAGCAAAAATTACTATAACTGATTTTCCCCTAGGAATGCCTTGAATGCAATTTCCCATAGGAATACATTGAAAACCAAAATACATTAACCGAAACGTGGTTTCCTACAGGAATGCGTTGAAAACCTAATAATCAGTTCAGGGGAAAAAATTCTGTAAACTGGGCCACTATTTTCTATGGATTTCCTTTTGTTGTGCGATTTTTATGTTAACTGAGCCATTTGTTGATCGAGGTATAGCGTTTCCGGGAAGGGCTAGACTTTTTGCTAGATTTCCAGAAAATGCTGGCAAGTTTCCCAGTGTTTTCTACCCAAATGGAAAAAATGGAATCAGAGTCTGCAAACCTGAACTGAGAATTGAAGGTGGGATGAAGTGAGGTGGGAGGGCAAGAGGAAAGGGGATGCCTGTAATCCTTCCACCTCTGATAACTTTCTTCATCAACTCAAGCACCCTTTCCTCAGTTGCATCTTTACACTAGGGGAAAACATGATGGAAACTCATGACGTTTGGCCTCTGCTGCTCATAACCAGCTCTGTAAGTCCCATGGAATTTGCACTCTGCACTCCTTGAGCTACTTAGTACCCTTTATTTTTATTAATATAGTTATAATAATTTTGTGTCAGAAATTATTATGGGTTGAAAGGATTTTTACTGGAGAAACTCCGCTCAGAGGACGCCCGAAAGAGGGTCCTTTCATGTCCACAAGATCTTTTCCCACCGAAGTGGTCCCTATTTAGGTAAAGGTTTCCCTTGCTTGAAAGCCAGTCGTATCCGACTGTAGGTTTCAGTGCTCATCTCTATTTCAAAGCCGAAGAGCCAGCATTGTCTGCTTCTGCAGACGTTTCTGTGGTCATGTGGCAGGCATGACTAGACACCAGAACGCACAGAATGCTGTTACCTTCCCACCAAAGTGGTCCCTATTTATCTACTTGCAATTTCTTGCTTTCAAACTTCTAGGTTGGCAGGAGCTGGGACAAAGACGGGAGCTCATTCCGTCCTGCAGTACTTGGGAATTGAACTGCTGACCTTCCACCTCCCAGTCAGCGTCTTAGCCACTTGAGCCACTGCAGTCCCTACTTGGAATTCCTACTTGGAATTTCTTGCTTTTTAACTTCTAGGTTGGCAGGAGCTGGGACAGAGACGGGCGCTTAATCTGCCATGCAGTACCCGGGTCTTGAACTGCCAACTTGCTGGCCTTCCAGCTAACAAGGTGAGCCTGTTAACCACTGAGCCACCGCAGCCTTTACTTTTATTAAATTGAGGGCACCAAAAGCATGACTCAAGCTAACCAGTGTCATTTCCCCAAGAGGCCCCAGTGAAGGGCTTTCCAAGTGCAACTCCATTCTGACTGTTTCTCCCATTCTTTTGCCATCACAAGCTTACCTTGAAGCCTTTCATGTCAGGAAAGACTCCTTGCGGCTTCACGTGACTATCTTTGGTGCCATTTAATTGGAAACACTTCTTGGTGTTCACCATTTTCTCAGTAGTTGCCGGTGTTATCTTGAACAGGATGCCATATGGCTCCTCACATCCTAGCTGTAAGGTCACCACCTGTCCTGAAGAGCGATAAAGAGAAAAATTAGGAGGTAGATAATAAGGAATGGAGAGAAACAACTTTCAACCAATTACTTCTTATTCAGATGTTTCTTCAACATTTTAGTTCAAATGAACCACTAGCAGGTATTAGGGAAGAACCATTCTGTTTTAAGCAAAGTGGCCTTCTAGAACCAAACACTCTTCTAGATAGGGTGAATCACAACTTCTATAAACTTGTCTTGTGGACTATGGAATTTGTAATGCAAAGAAGAGGACACCATGTTGAAGGAAGATGGAGCAGACATTACTAGAATGGATGAAAAAAATAGTGTTAGACCAAAATTGGGGATATTATTTAGTGGTGTGTGTGTGTGTGTGTGTGTGTGTGTGTGTGTGTGTGTGTGTGTGTGTGTGTGTGTGTGTGTGTGTGTGTGTGTGTGTGTGTGTGTGTGTGTGTGTGTGTGTGTGTGTGTGTGTGTGTGTGTGTGTGTGTGGCATTTTTGTGTATGTGTATGTGACTTTGAGAAATTTGGAAGAAATGTGGGGGGTTGGGGGGGAGTTTATCAGAACCACAACTCCCCTTGCTGTCTCATTTCTGACATAAACTCCACAATGCCCCACATTTCTCCAAACTCCTGAAAAATCTCAAAATGATTTCCTTTCGCAGGAGATGAAAACATTTTCTGTCCTGCTCCAGTCCTTCCTATGTACCAGTGAAGTCAGATCTGCATGCATCTTTTCTTATTTTTCACAATCTCACCAGCTTTCTTGCTTCCAACATAGCCAGTAGTTCTCAATTTTTGGCATCTTGGAATTGCAGCTCACAGAATCCCTGACTATACACCATGCTGGACAAGGGTTCATGAGGCTGATATCCAAAACAGGTACTGAAGTGCCAAATGGTTGAGGAATATTACTTTAGACAATACATTATCTGGCTGCCTTCCCATCCCTTCTACTACAACCCTCTAGTTCAGGGGTTCCCAACCTTTTTAAGCTGGGTACTGGGTCATGCTCTCTCAGTCAACTTTGTGGCCCGGATGGCCATTTTGCACTACCTGCACAATGGGGTTGGCCATTTTGCCCCAACAGCCTCAAAGGGGCAGTCATTTTGTTTCTCAAATGCCCTTGGAGCGGTGGGGGCCACATGAAATGGTGCTGTGGGCAGAATCCGGCCCATGGGCCTTAGGTTGGAAGCCTTTGCTTTAGTTTCTTACCATCGTAATATTCAATGCGACTCTTGTTTCCAGTAAGGTTGTACCAGGCTTCAAAGGGCTCTTCAATTTCAGCATAAGGGAGGTTGATGATACCTATAAAACACAGTGAAAGTTACTAATTGAGAGATTCAAACAGCAATTGACTTATATCCCTGTATTAAATAAGCCCCTACAGAGATGGACCATTTCTTCTGCCTGCAAGAGACTGAAAGGTTGAACGTGTACACCAACAACCTTCCAGAATCTAAGCTGGTTTGGCTTTGGAAAAATGTTTTTACACCAGGTGGAAACCCTTTATACTCCCTTAAGTATATTCCCTTAATTAATTCTCTTAATTAAAGATCCAAATAAAGTAAAATAATCAGTGTTCATGGAAGGACTGGAGTTACAATGCAAAATGATCCCATGCTTTTAGGAGCTTCATACACATTTTTCTGGAGTGATGATGGACTTTTTCTTACTAAGTGTTAAAGCAAAGACTACAAATTGATCTTTTTGTTGTTCAGTTGCACACTCGAGTCCGACCCTTTGCGACCCCATGAACCACCACACATTAGGCTTCTCTGTCATTTGCCATCCTCCGCAGCCTGCCCAGATCAACGCCCATCGCATCAATGATGCCATCCATCCACCTCATCCTCTGATGCCCCCTTTCCTAATATCAAGGCCTTCTCAAGTGAGTCCTCTCTTCTCATTTGGTGGCCAAAGCATCATCTTCAGTATTTGTCCTTCCAATGAGCAGTCAGGGTTGATTTCCTTCAGGATTGACTGATTTGATCTTGCAACTTGCTTTAAACAAGGATTTAGACAGCACTTCTGCACCACCCTAGCAATGTAACCATCAACCTGATGAAGACTCATGTGGAGTCAAAAGCTACCCTCTGTATTAGAGATTCAGTGGTCTAATAAATGTATCAGCCAGTCTATGTTTTTTTGGGGGTGCTTAGCTAGGGAATGCTGGGTTTATTTTATTACTTTACTAGCAGAGGACCTGCCGTTGCTCAGGGGTACCCTGCCTGAGCCAAGGAGACACCTGGGCCTGCCCCCCCACCTACCCCACCCCAGCTGCCTTACCTTTTTGTCTGCTGTCATTGCGGCCGCTCTCTCTGCCCTGCCGCGAGGCGCCATCTCAGCCTGACTCTGGCTGCTGCCACCGGCCTCCCCAGCGACTACAGTCAATGAGTAGCCATCACAGCCCGGCCCCTCCGTCCTCCCGTGGGTTGTGTCAGGAGGAAGGGAGGCTCCATTTGGTCAGAAGAGCAGAAGATCCATGGGGGGGGGGCAGAGGCCTGTGGAAGGCAGCAGCCCGGTCCTGTCCTCCACCTGCCCCCCAGCTGTGTGTTCTCCCTCCCCCCAGGCATGCCTCAGGAGTGCAGAGGAGCCATGCCGTGGTGGCCGCCCGCTGACAGTAGTCATTGGGGCGGGGGTGGCCGTAATTGCCACCATTCGTACTGGCAGTTAGGTCGAGCGCCACCTGGAACTCCAGGCAGACTTTGGCACATGCGTGGAATTTCACGCATGCACCACAGCCTGGAATACCGGGTAGAGTTAGGCGCATGTGTGGATTCTTGCGCATGCACAGTCACCTCCCCTGGTTATTTCTGCTGGCCAGGGGGCATTGCAGCCTTTTGGGGGCAAGGACCCCAAGGCGGGCTGCCGGTTACCCACGCCAGCAACCCCAGACGTTGAAGGTAGGCGTGCACGCAGTTTCCAGCACAATCGGTGCAGAGTTGTTGCTTTGTATGAGGGAGCCCTGTGATGTCACGGAGCCCCAGATCTTGTCAGCTGGGAATTGGTTGAGCTGTGGCGATGACATCACACACACACACACCCTGGCTGGCTTTTTTCCTTTGCTTTTTCTCCTTTTGTTGGGTGCATCCCCTTTGCGGATTGATTTAGGGGGGCGTACCCCTCCCAATGGGGCTTGACACCCCCACAGTGACCATCCCTTTGGCCCAATGTATGTATGTGTCGCGTTTTAGCGCGATCGGTGCAGGAGTGTGGATTTATATAAGGAACATACAGCACCGGACCTTGATTTTAATTATATAGATTTAACTTCTATACTGATAGATATTTTCACTCTGGGCAGTTTACATAACCCTCCCCAACATACATAACCACACAATCCCAATACACAACCTGGTTGCAATGTGTTGGGGGGGAGACTTAATATATAAACCCACCCACCCCACACACAAAAGGCATGTCTGACAGTTTAGCTGGAAGTTACAGTGGATACCTTGGAGTCGTTATTCAGCAAGGAGTCCATGCATTGGTAGACATCTCCGCGATGACATTCTGCACATGCAAATGGACTTGAGAAGTCAAGTCCACCTGCATGCAGTTTTTAGCCATTCAGATATCACGCCACCTGCTGGCTAGGCGCATGCCCTCCATTTTCACCTGGTCCAAGGGATCCGACAGAGGATGCTTTGCTGAGCTTTAGTCCTGGCCTAACATCGCTGACAAGAGATGGGCAACACTGCCTAGTTAGACTGCTCAAGTCCCTGTGCCCACTCACGAGGCTCTCACCTAGCTGGAAGTTATAATACCAAAAATCAACTTTTCACAACTCTAGTTAAAATTGGATGTTCTGAGTCCAGCCCAGGTGTTCTCAACCTTTTCAAGCCATGGGTTGGACCACATCCTCTCAAACAGTTGATCGGGGCCAGACTGCTGGTTCCCACATCATAAAACAGCCATAAATGTAGACATGGCTGTTTTCGCCACTTCAGGCGCTCACAGTGGCAACAGTGAAGGCAGCAGGCCACATGAAATGGAACTGTGGGCCGGATCTGGTCCATGGGCCATAGGTTGAGAACCCCTGGTCTAGCCCCCCCAAAAAATAAATAAATTAAGAATCATGTAAAAAGCAACTGGAAGATGACACATCATGTAGAATAAATAAAAGCTAAATGATCAGTGATTGGGAACTCTGCACAGAACACCTGGTTGCAAAAGTGTAATCTTAGAACAATCCAACAGCACTTCTCTGGTCTGTTGTCAGATCCTTTCCACAGAGTACTGAAGCATTCTAGAAAGATAAGGGGCAGGGGTTTTGTATGGTGGAATGTGGAACCCATCCAAACAATTGCCCAGTTTCTTCACAGTGAAGCCCAATCGCCAATATGATCATGGGCCAGTTGAGTCAACTAAAACTAGTTCTGGGATAATCATAATTGCAAGATCTCCCAAAGACTCCTCAGGACAAGGTTTATGCAAAATGTTAATACAGGTACCTTTCTTTTTACTAAATCTGAATCTAAATCTTGCAACTATGGAAATGCATGTGGAGTAGACAACACACCTTTGAACCTATTGTGTCTATCCTCCTTTTTCTTCTTTTACCATTAAGTCTTGGAAGAGTTCTGGAAAACCTGAAAACTTGTGCTATCTTTGGAGGTTTTGGTGCTCAAAATAAAAAAGAATTAGCTAATTCTGCAGTACTGAAGAATCAGAGAAGAGCATAACCACTGATGCTACAGATGGTTATGGGACTGAAATTGCAATGGAGCAGAAAGATCTGCAGGTCACACATCAATACCAGGGTTTCCATGTGAATTTTTGTGACAAGTGGAGGCAGCCATTTGATCACCCTCTAGGTGAGGTAAATGACAATACTGTATCTTAAATTTGCTTAAAGGGTTGAGTTGTGACCATGTTTTTTAACCATTATCATATACTTTGAAGTTCTTTCCACTTCTGTGATTGCCAGAGACGGAGTTGGCTTAGTGGTTAAGACGCTGATCTCGATGACTAGAAGATTTGGCAGGTCAGCAGTTTGAGACCCAAGTACTGCATGACAGAGTGAGCTCCCGTCTTTGTCCCAGCTCCGGCCAAACTAGCAGTTCGAAAGAAATTGCAAGTAGATACCACTTTGGTAAACAGTGTTCTGTGCACTTCAGTGTCTGCCACATGTCCATGGAAATGTCTGCAGATGCAGCAGACAGCACTGGCTCTTTGACTATCAACAGAGATGAGCACTGAACCCTAGAGTCAAATATGACTGGAACCCTGGTGGCTCAGTGGGTAAAAGCACTGTGCTTGGAGACTGAAAGCACGGGGTTCGATTCCCTGAGAACTGCACGATAGGGGACATGAAAGGAGCCTCATCTGGGCATCCCCTGCAAAAATCCTCTCAACCCAGAGTAATCTCTGACACGAAAACACACCTTACTATTGCCATCTGCTGTGAGCTTTCATGGTGAAGCAGGGATTTAAATTCAGCTCTCCTAAATTCTAATCCATCAATCCATTACAACATGCCAGTTCTCTCTTACATGTAGCATTAGATGGGAGCCAGGTGCGCCCGCTGTCACTGTTGCCGTCGCTCCCACTTATGGGGCAGAGAATTGTACCCTGTGCTCTGTCCGGACTCTGTTGTGATGTGAGCCCAGCTTTGTACTTGTTTTTTGAACTGAATTGTATTGATTGTATTCATTGTCTTGTATTTTTCTGATATTGTAAGAATTATGTTGTTTCACTGAACTGTATTGATATGTATTTATTTATTTTTTATGTTGACATTCATTGGATCGCTTTTTGCTTTGAGTCGCCTACGGGCTGAGAAAATGGGGTATATAAATAAAAAGTGAAATGAAATGTTCATTCATTTCATTTAAAAGGTAAAACAAATATATGAGATAGACTCACTGCATGCAAAGCAAGAGATGTCATGCCTTAATTCGTTATAATTGTGATGATCATGGCATACGGCGTACATGAGATTATATGATTATGGGGTACATAAGATTGGGGGGTTGGGGTTTTCATAAGATGTAAGGTTTGAACTATCTCGCTTTGCATGTAATGAGTCTATCTCATATATTTGCTTCACCTTTTAAGTTGCATTACTGAACTGAATGAACATTTGCACGATATTCTAATTTTCCGAGTTTCACCTGTATACTGTATTCCTAGAAAGGATTGTGCAAGATCAGCACAAACCTATTCAGGTTAAACATGGAGACTGATTTATGTGAAGCATCTGCTCAATAAAATTCTATCTAGGCAGGTAACTGGAGAAAGAGGGCAGACTGGATTCCTCGGATATTCTTGTACACCTTTATTTGGCTAATGAGAAGATGCCAATTACAGCCTTGATTTTGCCTCCCATTAATTTGTTAATGTTGCAAAACATGCAATTCCTGTACACCCAACACCACAGTGAATAGGTCTAAATGGCAAACAGGTTGCAAAATATAGCAATAACATGCATTAATGAGAAGGTAGTATCAAGTGCTTGAAATCAATATAATCAGCATTTTCCCAATTGCAATTAGGTCTTCATTGAAATTTAGCCAATGCTGGCATTTCTAACACTCCTCTTGACTTTGTTATACAAACAGTAACAATTGGGTTGGTTACTTCTGCCTTCCTGAGCCTAGAGCAAGACTAGAATGCTTTGCTTCCTTAGTTAATGGGTTCAGGAATCCTTTGTCTTTAAATAGATGAAAGCAGGATTTCTGTTTACCATGTAGTTGTTGTGTACAGTACTGGGCTTGTAGTCAGGCCCTATTTAATTTGGATGTTGCTTTAAATAATTTTAATTGTTTTAATTTTTTAAATATCACGGATGTTTGAAAATTAGTGTATTCCAGGCATAGGTGGAAAATAAGGTCTCCTTGCTCGAAAGCCAGTCGATCGGACTCTAGCGTTCAGTGCTCATCTCTGTTTTCATATCAATGAAAATGGAAAGAAGGACAGCAATGGAATTGATTCACTCACTATGGATCATCAGATTACCATGCCATGATCTGCCTTTTCCCCCCACCTTGAGCAGATTGCCCATTTGCACCCTTACTTTGACAGGTACATCCCTGACAATGCTGGTCCGCACACTGGTCATCTGAAGAATTGGCTACTGAATTGCTCTCTATGTGGGGCTGCTTTTGTACCTGATATGGAGCTTACAACAGATTCAGAATGCTGTGGCCAGGATGATATCTGGAATGAACAGATTTGAATATATCACTCCAACTCTTGCTTGGCTACTCTAGTTTCTGTTGCTTACCATGTCAAGTACAAGGTGTATGCTTTTTAAACAGTCCTAAATGGTTTAGCAATTCCTTACCTAATGGAGCATCTTTCCCAAAGATCTGCTGCCTGCATCACTAGGTCGTCCCAAACCACACAGTTCCAGGTACTGACACCGAAAGTGGCAAAGAAGATTATAACTAGGAATTCAGCCTTCCCAGTGGTGGTCCCCACCCTCTGGAACAGTTAATCTGTAGAGTTGCACCAGCCCCCAATGTGCCTTATGGAAAGGGAGGGGAAAGAGGGGTGAAGCCTGCATTGAGGATAGCATTAGGCGTGGGGGACATGGATTTTAAGAGTTAATAACCACTGTGCTAGAGAACCTTCTTAAATGCCAAACTGGAAGAAAGTATAATTTTAGAGGTCTATGCTTTGCTTTGTGTCTGGCCAGGTTATCCTGCTATGGTAATAGAGTAGACCACACTGCCAGTGACTCAATGCTAAGTGTCAATCGGCGGTTAACTAACCTGACAACCATGAGGACTAACGGCTTGGGTGCTGAAGTCCATAAGGGAAGTGTGATAGTCTCCAAGTGGATTAAATCCCACATGAATCCATCTAGATTGAGGGCAGCAGTTTCATTAATTCTGGCCTGGGTCTGAGGAGGACTATGCGTGCCAAAAGGGCTCAGGACGAGAAAGTGACTTGCGGAATTGGATCAGTGGTACGGGTGTTATGCTGCAAAGTGGAAGGCAGATGAAAGGCCACTGCATTATAGTCTCAAGACAGTCTTCATGGCTAATCGCCATGAGGATCACCAATATTTGGATTCAGATACAGCAGAACAAGAAGACAAGATGGTTTGCTTAGCAGGTGCAGGAGATGTAACTTCAGATAACCGGTTAAAACTAAATGTCAGACCATAAAGTCTGCCACATTGTTAGTGGAACTCTGCATCTTATCTGACACGTCTGTTTCCTGCTTTTTTCATGTTATACAACCAAATTTTTCGAACCCGTGAAAGGATCCATCCCTTGAGCTTAGTGGGCGGATCCCTAGCTAATAAATCCCCCCCCCCAAATCTCATTGTTCTGTACAGGACAATGACAATAAGGATTTATCTATCTATCTTCAATTTTTTTTATAAAAAAACCCCCTAAATTTATGACAGCTGATGTGATTCGTCTCTTATGGCAGCATGGACTCCATTCTCTATCACAGTGATGGTGAACCTTTTAAAGACCCAAACTGCAACCCAAAAACCCACTTATTTATCGCAAAGTGCCAACACGGCAACAGGGGAGGGAGGAAACTCTCCCATTGGGCTGCTGGGCAGAGGGGCGGGGCATACTCTGTGCTGGGGGAGGGAGGAAGCACTCCCATTGGGCTGCTGGGCAGAGGGGCGGGGCAAACTCTGTGCTGGGGCACCCACATGGGTGCCCACAGAGAAGGCTCTGAGTGCCACATCTGGCATGCATGCCATAGGTTTGCCACCACTGCCAGTATAAGAACTCCACTTCCATTCCTGCTGCCGCTACCGCCACCAGACTCTTCACTCGCCCGGACCCAGCTTTGAGGACAGCTGTGTGTGGAGTGGCAGGCCGGTATAAAAACTCCACTCTCGCTGCCGCCGCCACTGGATTCTTCTCTCGGCCAGCCCCGGCTTCGAGAGAATGGAGGACAGCTGTGTGCGGTGTGGCCGGCCGGTATAAGAACTCCACTCCTGTTGCCACCGCCACCACCAGACTCTTCTCTTGGCTGGCCCTGGCCTCGAGAGAATGGAGGACAGCTGTGTATGGTGCGGCCGCTTGGCAATAAGAATGTGTTATATTGTGCTGATATTGTCTTGATGTTATATTTTGAACTGTAATTTGATATTGTAATCTGATTTAATATTGTGTTAATGTGATATTGTGCTGATGTGATATCTTGTAACTGTAATCTGTAGTTGATACTTTGATACTTTGTTAGCCGCCCAGTCGCATTGCGAGTGGGGCGGCATAAAAGTTTGAAATTAATAATAATAATAATAATAATAATAATAATAATAATAATAATAATAATAATAATAATAATAATAATAATAATAATAATAATAATAATAATACACTTCCACTGCCTAAGAGGAATAGCATCTATAGCAGTGATGGCGAACCTTGGCACTCCAGGTGTTCTTGGATTTCAATTACCAGAAGCCCAAGTCTGCACTCTTGCTAATCAGGGCTTCTGGGAACTGAAGTTCAAGAATAGCTGGAGTGCTAAGGTTGGCCATCACTGATCTATAGTGTGTGCACAGCCACAGCTGTGTGTGCTTCAAGATCAGATTCAGTACCTCCATCTTGCATACAGATCAGCTTTAATGCACAGAAGTTGGTTACAGCATAAACCAGTGGTTCTCAAACTTTTTTGGCCATGCCCCATCTAAGCATTTATAAAATCCTAATGCCCCCTCCCCGTGAGATATAATTCTTATTATTCAAAAGGTGAATTCCTGTTCACATGGAGGAAGCCTAAAGGCCATTAACTTAGTCTAAGCAAGCTTCTAATTGCCCCCTTAAAAATCAAATCCCCCCCCTCCCCCATGGGGCATGTGCCTGTGGGGATAACTAAAATTGGTTTAGCAGTGTGGCAGTCATCATGACTGAGTTGACAACATCAGACATTTTAGCCAAAGTCAACAAGGCCATGAAAGGCTAACTCAGAAAACCACTATGTTACATTTACCTTTGACATGATAGAGTTCTCCAAAATCAGGAGTTATGCTTGAATAATTGCATCCATTTCCTGAAACAGAAAAAAAGTTAAACAACAACAATTGAGAGGATGTTTTTTAAAAGGCTATACTGTACAGAAGTACCTCATACAATGATTTTAATCCATTCCACAGGGCTCGTTGTTGTATGAAAAAATTGCTATATGATGCACTTTCCCTATGGGATGCATTGTACAATGATTATTATTTTTTTGCTAAGCAGTTTTTCCCATTGAAAAATTGTTGTATGATTTTTTCCATAGGGAAAATTGTTATGCGGGACACAATTTCCCCCAAAAAACCTAATTGCTATGTGCTTACGTTGCTATACGGGGCAATTGTTGTATAAGGTTCCACTGTATTTTCTTTTCAATTGGTAGATATAACTGATGGGAAAATACCCTTGCAAGCTATTTGGGGGACAGAGAGGGCAAATTTCAGGTGGTATCTAGATATTCTAGAAACAGAGCTTGGAAAAGCTTCTTTATTAGACTAAAACTCTCAGGATCCCGGGAGTCAACATAACAGGGGGATTGTTGGAACTGTAGTCTAAAAGTAGAATATATCCAAGTTCTGAATAGAAAGCCCGGAGTTGCTTTGGTGATTAGGTGGCTATACAAATCTAAAGAAAGAAAGAGATTTTTCCTTCTGAATCAGAAGATGGACAATTGCAGACAGCGAGAAGCAGACACAGCGAAGGAGGGAATTTACAACATGATGAAACTTGAACATGAATCTAAACAGACTTGTGTCAAGTCACTCTGCCAAAGATCCCAAAGAAAACCCATTGTCATTAATAAGGAAGTATAATTTAACCAATTATTAAGCAACAAACAGACCAACACTACCACACCCTGAAAATAGTCCTCTTCTCTTTCTTGATGTCATCATTTTTCCACAATCAGACAAACCCATAATTTGCAAGGACCAGCAGGGTTTGCTGGGGTGGAAGAGTTGAACTACCTCCCTCTTGAAGAGCACCCTTACTCCAGAATTCACCCTCCTGGCTATTTTTTAAACTCACAGCATAAGCTCTTAGGCAAGATGAGGAAGTGAAGTACAGCAAGTCACTCTGGTTGCTATTGGCTTACAGCTAGGGCTGAAACAACTGAGTTAGCAAATTTCACTTGTAATCCTCTAATTTAGCACTGAAGGCTTCAAAAGAAACATGTTCTTCCCTCCCAGTTAATCCAGGTCAGCATTTCACCAAAGACTGTACTGGTACCTGCTTTGCTATTTCCCCCCAAATAACTTGGGAAGTTAATTTAAAAGGCATTTCATTATAGTTCCAGCACCCCAAAGCAAATAAATAACTATTTACAGAAAAATAACCAAAACAGATTTTTGTCACTCTAAAAAATATATCAAATGGTACAAGTTATTGGCTTGTGATATGAAAGATATCTAAAACAGTGAAACTTCACAGGCCATAAGTATAGGTAAAGGTCGTCCTTGCTTGAAAGCCAGTTGTATATGTCTCTAGGGTTCAGTGCTCGTCTGTTTACAGTGCTGTTTGTGCCTGCAGACATTTCTGTGGACATGTGGCAGGCATGCCTCAACATGGAACGCTGTTTACCATCCCACTGATGTGTTCCCTATTTATCTACTTGCAATTTCTTGCTTTTGAACTGCTAGGTTGGCAGGGGCTGAGACAAAGACGCAAGCTCACTATGTTGTGCTATACCCGGGAATCGAACTCCAACCTTCCAGTCATCGACTTCAGCATCTTAACCACTTACGCCACTGGCAGCTAAATCTTACTTCAACCCTGCATGAATGTGTTCATCACACTTGGGGACAGTATGAAGAATCTTAAGAGAGAGGGGGGCTTAGGAAGAACGGCAGTGGGTCAGTTGCCCAAAGGCTACCAGCAAGGCAGGGGGGCTGATCATGCATGGTGTTTAAGACATATTCTCTTTTGCTTTCTTATTCAGTTTTGCACTTTCAGATTACTCAATTATTATTATTATTCTGCCATATCCAAATCCAAATATTGATGGTCCTCATGGATCAGCCATGAAGACTGTCCTGAGAATATAATGCAGTGGCCTTTCGTCTGCTTTCCTCATCGCAGCACAACACTCGTACCACTGATCTAGTCACTTTCTGGTCCTGAGCCCTTTTGACATGCAAAGTTCTCATCAGCCCCAGGCCAGTATCGATGAAGCTGCTGCCCTCCATCAAGATGGATTTAATCCACTTGGGGACCATCACCCTTCCCTATGGACTTCAGCACCCAAAGCCGTTAGTCCTTAGGGGTTGTCATGTTAGTTAACCGCCACCTGACACTTGGCGTTGAGTCGCTGGCAGTATGGTCTGCCCTATTATCATAGCAGGATAACCTGGCCAGACAGGAGATTGCTCAACAGTTAAGCAAATCTCATTGACAGTAATGAAACTTTAGATGGAGTTCCACATACTTAAGAGATGCTGCTGCCTGAATGGGAAAAATAATCTAAGAGCTCACTTCACACAGTTCTTACAAAACTGTTAGCAGATACTGACAAATGATTAATACAGATGTGTGGGTGTTGCACGTGAGGAAATATATGATGCTGTGACTAACAGTGACTCTGCCCAAATAAAGCATGACAGGATCTAGTTCAAAGTGATGTACAGAAGACTGGACAATGTACAGTTGCCATTGACAGTGGAGGTAGAGTAAGATTCATGAACTGCTTAAATCTTTGAAGTAGTAGCTGTGTTAGTCTATGCAAGCATATCAGAGAGTAAACAAAACAAAACAGAAAAAAAGAGAGAAAAAGGTTGTGGCACCTTAAAGACTAACTCCTGTATTTAAAGGTGAGCTTTTGTGGATCAAATCCACTTCATCAGACATGAGGCTCATGGCCATAGCTGTCAAGTATCCCTTATTGGCTGGGGAAATCCCTTATTTTACCCTCTTTCCCGCCATCATCCCTTATTAATTAGGCTGCAATGCCCTATTGCCACCATTGGAGGGCAGCACAGGATAAGCATAGCTGTCAAGTATCCCGTATTTGCCAGGAAATTTCCCTTATTTCCAAATCCAAAACTTGACAGGTATGCTCATGGCATCAGCTTATACACATTAGGTACATAGGCACACAATGATTGGCCAGCCTAACAGAAAAGTAACATTGTGGCTTTCTACAAGTGGCAAAAATGGAAAATCCCCATTGTTATTAAAACCTGCTCCAAAGCCTGGCACAATTGCAAATGGTTTCAAAACAAACTTTTCTTGCAAGCTGATGTGGCTCCTGTCTGGCCGTATCCAAATCCAAATATTGGCGACTGTCATAGCAATCAGACATGAAGACTGTCTTGAGAATATAATACAGTGGCCTTTCATCTGCCTTCCACATCGCAGCGTGACACCCATAGTACCACGGATCCAGTTCCATGAGTCACTTTCTGGTCCTGAGCCCTTTTGGCATGCAAAGTCCTCATCAGCCCCAAGCTAGTATGATGAAGCTGCTGCCCTCCATTAAGATGGATTCAAGTGGGATTTAATCGACTTAGGGGCCATTACCCTTCCCTGTGGACTTTGGCACCCAAGCCATTAATCCTTAGGGTTGTCAGATTATTTAACCGCTGCCTGACACTCGGTATTGAGTCACAGGCAGTATGGTCTACTCTATTGCCATAGATGGAGAACCTGGTCAGACTGGTTGCAAAGGATGGATGCAATAAACATTGTGGCATTACACATTTGCCAATGAGTTAGCATCTATGTATCGGCAATGGTGTGAGTGACCCAGACAGAATTGCAGCATATAACAACATGTTAGTTGTGGTGCATCAAATTTGATAAGGTCCCAGAAACCCTTGACTGATATTTAATCTATCAGAATGCAAAATAAATGCTTTTTTCTAAAACCTAAAGTAAAGTTAAAGGTTGCCCTTGCTCGAAAGCCAGTTGTATCCAACTCTAGGGTTCAGTGCTCATCTCTGTTTATAACCAAAGAGCCAGCACTGTCTGCATCTGCAGACGTTTCCATGGACATGTGGCAGGCATGCCTCCACACCAGAGTGTACAGAATGCTGTTTACCTTCCCACCAAAGTGGTCACTATTTATCTACTTGCAATTTCTTGCTTTTGAACTGCTAGGTTGGCAGGAGTTGGGACAGAGACTGGCGCTCAAACTGTCATGCAGTACTCCAGTGTTGAACTGCTGACCTTCCAGTCGTCAAGTTCAGCGTCTTAAACACTTGAGCCACCGCAGTCCCTAAAACCTAAAAAGACTATGTAAAAACAAAGAATAGATGTTCTGGCAGCTAAAACTGTGTGGCCTTCCAAATGCTGTTTGTCTGTAATCATATAACGGCCTTAACCATTGGGCAACATGAGTGGTCCAACAACACACCCCCAACCCTGGTAAATTTAATGTGGAGGCTGTCAGGCTATAATTATGTCCAGATTGTCTTCTAAGTCACACAAGCTACCTCTTCTGTATTGTAAGGCTAATGGTTTCTATAAACTCTGTTCCAAGCCAAAACACAGGTGTCACTGTATAAAACACAGATGGTCATTATAAGACAGAAAGATTTGCATTGATTGCCTTTGGAGAATGTAGCCAAACTCATCTAGCAAGTTACAGGTATTGTAATTCACAACTACTTCTGCCTCCACATGCAGATGATCAATTATCTAATACTGTATTATGAAACAGTTCTGAGGGCATCCAGTTTACTACAAAAGGAGGTATACATCTCCTATGAATAAACTATACAAGAATTCAATTGACATTCATGTCTATAGTTCTAGCAGTAAATGCTGAAATGCATAATAACAGTACTTATCACCACATCAAAATGGAAAGTCCAAAAATATGCTGTTGCTGTAATTTGTCATTTGGTCCCATCTGATGTACAATGAAAAGATTGGGAACCCCTGGTTTAGTATCATCAAGCTAGAAATAACTCCAGTGGTCCTAATAGTGCTTTCAATGTAGTGAGATATTTAAAGATACTTAAGGGTATTTTTATGTGCCATCCCATCCCCCAGTCTATTTCTCTATCCAGTACCGCACACTGGATATCACACCTGATCTCTGCTAGCTTACACTGTCTCTTTTGGATCTGTAATTATTTAAAGCATAGATCGTCCATATGCCAAAAATGGTGTTTCCATCTATTAGCTCCCATGATTTCCAAACTGGATCTCCAGATGCTATTGGACTACAATTCCTGGATTCATCAGCATTTATGGGCAATGTTCAAGGATTCTAGAACTTAAATTCATCAATGTCTGTGGACTCATGTTTGGGAAACTTTTCTCTTCCTGCCATCCAAACATCTTTCCATATCAAAACACTGCAAGAAAGTTTACAATTTTCCTTCTTACCAACCAACTCTTACTCAACCTTTCATAAGTAGCTGACATACATAGATAATCATACATTGCAAACAAATCCCACAAGGAACACGTAACTCCAAGATGGAACTATGACCAGACTCTTGGAAAACTTTAAAGAGCCTTATCGACAACTCTGAAGAAACAGAAGATCAGAACAAAAGTATAGAATTATATTTAGGTGTGTTACTATATCACTGCAGGACAGAATGAGCTCCCGTCTTTGTACCAGCTCCTACCAACCTAGCAGTTCGAAAGCAAGAAATTGCAAGTAGATAAATAGGGACCACTTCAGTGGGAAGGTAAACAGCGTTCCGTGTGCTCCGGTGTGTCTAGTCATGCCTGCCACATGACCACAGAAACGTCTGCAGAAGCAGACAGTGCTGGCTCTTCGGCTTAGAAACAGAGATGAGCACTGCACCCTAGAGTTGGATACGACTAGCTTTCGAGCAAGGGAAACCTTTACCTTTACCTTTACTATATCACTAGCCTTGGCTCTTGTGCATTTAGCAAAAACCTGATCTATCAGCATTAGCAGATGAAAATACTTCCAAGTGTGCTGCAGAGAACTTTGCCTCTTGATTTTCTGCAAACTCATCGACAGCTGCAACTCGCATCCGAGAATACTTCTTTCCCTCTGAAGCAGGAAAAATGCCATTGGTGTAAATTTGCCATGAAGTCACCCACACGCTGTAATCATGGAGCCATCTCTTGTGGCACATATAAAATGCGGCATGCAGGATTTTACACTGGGACTGCAATGGACTGCCACAGCTTTGAGGATATTAACAAGGTGCGCCTTCACAGCCTGTCCATCTGGCATGGCCTCTTCTGCCTCCATGACCACTGGGAATCAAGAGTTCCTCCTCCGTTCATTTTGTCATAGGGCTCAATATGTTGGTTTCCAGTGGCATTTCTTCCACTAAGGGGACCATCACCCCACCTAAAGGGGCTCATCTGCCATAGCCACCAGTACTTCATTTTATCCCTCAATCGATCAGCATGCCATATCCATGAGCATGCTTAGTTCTCTGGTCCTTTTCTTCCCTATTTTCCCCCAGGTTGGTAATTACCAGAATTTCCTCAGCTTGGCAGCATCTCCTTCTTGAACCCAGCCAGAGGTACCCTTTTAGTTGCAAAAGCAGCCAAACTGTCTGTAATCAGTTAGCCTGGATTAAAGACAGAAACTACCATCCTGACGTATGTTTAGTTATTAATTTAGTTGGAAATATTTTTATTAAAGTGAGCGATTTAAAAGTTGTACTTTTGCATTATCCTTTCTCCAAAATTACCTTAGTTTAAAAAATAAGTTAGTATTTATTGCCACTAGTCCATTATACCTGTGTGGTGCAGCAATAGAAATACTGGAGCAACAACAGGAATTTACAGATTCTAGTCAAGGGGTGCCCAAACTATGGCCCATGGGCCAGATCCAGATCCAATGCCAATTCATCCGGCCCATGCCACCTTGTTGCAACCTCAAGCAGAAGCAAAACGCGCTTCTGGGAGCGACGAGGGTGGCATGGGCTGGATGAATTGGCATTGGGGCTGGATCTGGCCCATGGGCCATAGTTTGGGGACCCCTGGACTATAATCTGTAAAATCCTGTTGTTGCTCCAGTATTTCTTTTGCTGCACCACACAAGTATACTGGAGGAGTGGGCACCCTTGATTTAAGCAGAGAAACTGGCAGCTTAAAATCTATCTCATCCTGTTGCAAAACAGATTGTAAGGCACCTTTTACTTCTGCTTCCTGTGAGAGGAATCATGTGACCGGCCTGCTGAACCACATCACCGGCCCACTGAACCATGTGACCTGCCTACAGCTAAAAAAGTTTGGGCACCCCTGTTCTAATCTCAGGGTGGTTGCTGGATTCAGCCCAGGACTTGCTTTGTAGAGTTGCTATGATACAGACAATGATTTGATCTCAATACAGGAATGGTTGTATTAAATAGTAGACAGTAAATAGTAAACAAACAGCCACCTAAATCCCTTATCAAAACATGTATCTGTATCTCTCATTCTCTCTCTCTTGTTCAACTCTTGTGATTGGTTTGGAATTTAATCTGAAGATTACAAAGAGAGACACCAGAGACAGCATTTTCATCTTCATTCTAGTAAAATTCTTAGTGCTATCATGTGATATAAATTTAAATACCAGTTCAAAATTAACTTAATTGTTAGAACAGTTCTCCTTCAATGTAAATGTAATCAACAAACTTTTCAGCATATTAAAAACGAATTTAGGTACCCAATGGGAAGCACCAAGAGTGGGAGATTATCCGAGATTGGGGTGGGTGGGTATAAATGTAATTTTAAAATGAATAAATGCACGAATAAATGAATGAATGAATGAATAAATGTTTTACAAGGCTTGGGTTCTAATCCTAGTTCAGGCAAAAAAAATCAAAAATTCAAAGGATGCAAGAGGAAGGGGATACAGTGATACCTCATACAACGTCCAAACTTGGTTCCACAAGTTTGGACTTTATACGGATTTGGACTTTGTATGATGCATACAAAATCCTAGCCACGATGCTTCATACAACGTCCAAATCCTTGCCGCGATGCCATGTACAACGTCGTTTCCATAGAGATACATTGTACTGTAACAGCACACTTCAGGGCAAAGTCAAGGAAACAGTCAGGAAACTGACAGAACTTTAAGAAAATATTGTGTAAAGGCTAAAAACATTACAAAAACATGTCAAACAACCCTGATTGTCCAAGAACATGAAGAATGCTGCAAAAATCCCAGGAATGCTTCTAAAAATTCTGATAAAAATTCAAAAATATCCAAAATCACGCTCAAAACCACTCCTAAACACTCTTTGCCTTGTGCAAAACCCACAAGAGCAATGCATGCATGTGTCCTGCCTTTTATACTGCCCAGGCACAATGCAACCTGGGAAAAACTGAATGCCTCATATAAAGTTGAGCGACTTTGTATGAGGTAACTTTTTTCAAGAAATTAGGTGATGTTGTATGAATTTGATGTTGTATGAAGCGGACTTTGTATGAGGTATTACTGTACCTTTATTTTGGACCACTAAAATAAAACGTTGCAAGCTTTCAAAATCAAAAGATCTCTTCATCAGGCTGGCATAAAAAAATATTGATGCAAGTTAATGGCACATTCTTATTAGTGCCAGGTGTTCTTCATAGGGATGCATGCTGGACAAACAGCAAATAAATAAATAATGGTTTGTTTGTCATTAGGGGATGGAACTGATCAAGCAACTCTTCAATTATTTCCCCTACTCTGAAAGTCCTACTAGGGTCACTATAAATCGATTCCGACTAACAGCAACCAATCCGAATTAAGATGCTAAACCTGTTCTACGGATCGGAATTTCCGATCTCTGGTCTGAAGGTCAGAACCAAAGACCAAATCCTGGCACAGAGCAGAAAGATCAGAGCATTCCTTCCTAGCACACCAGCACACACACACACCCCTCCAAAAGACTCATGTCTTGCCTCCAAAATCTCTCCCCACTTGTAGGCTTTATTTGGGGGCCCGATCTCACCTGGGCCACAATTCCAGAAGAGCAGGACGGTTAACAAGCAATAGCGCCCCATGATCCGTGCTGGCGTCTCCTCAAGGTGTCTTCTCCTATCTCTATGCCTGCCGCCACCTCCCTCTTTTTAGGTGAAGTATGTGTTGTGCAGCCGGTGGGAGGAGCCACGTGTTCTCCGAGGGCGGGGCTCCGCCTTGCAAGGCAGAGCCCCGCCCTTGAAGAACACGTGGCTTCTCCCACCGATGCGAGGTGGAGTTCGTGGGGTTTGCACCCCACGATCGAGCTGACCAAAGTCTCTCTTCCCACTGCTGCCCCTTCTTCGCAGACTGGACACTATGGACGGCTGTAGGGTGAGGCTGAAGAAGGAGTCTAAGGTACTCTTTCTGCAGCCTCGCCGTAGCTCCTCTTGACACGTGTGTTGAATTCCCACGTGCTTTCAAAGGGGACTGGGGATGCCTGCAAAGCAGGAAGTGGGGATTCCGTGGAGGCACCCGTGGCTGAACGGCCCCCACAAACAGGGGAATGCAGAGGCAGAGTTAAAAGCGATGGGTAAAGGTTTCCCTTGCTCGAAAGCCAGTCGTATCCGAATCTAGGGTTCAGTGCTCATCTCTGTTTCAAAGCCGAAGAGCCAGCGCTGTCTGCTGCTGCAGACTTTTCTGTGTTCATGTGGCAGGCATGACTACTAGACACCGGAGCGCACGGAACGCTGTAGAAGTGGAAAATAGCACATGAATTGGGGTACACCCCCAGGGCTAGTCTAGCTGGTTTGTGGTGTCTGCCGCGGTTTCGTCCAAATAGGGAGGTGGTCTTGGAATTGTAATGTGATGAAAAAAGGTTCTTTAGCACATTCCTCATTGTGCATAACTCCCTGTGCCTCAGTCGTTTCCTCCGTGTTTTCAAAACAAACTTTCCAGACTCTGTAATTGTCCTTCAAAGGGGAGATCCTCCAGTCCAGTCCCTTGAAGATTTTGGATGGTAAATAGGCAAAGGTAAAGGTCACCCTTGCTTGAAAGCAAGTCATTTCTGACTCTAGAGTTCAATGCTCATCTCTGTTTATAGCCAAAGAGCCAGTGCTGTCTGTGTCTGCAGACGTTTCTGAGGTCGTGTGGCAGGCATGACTAGACACTGGAGGGCACGGAACAAAGCTGTTTCCCTTCCCACCAAAGTGGTACCTAATTATCTACTTGCAGTTTCTTGCTTTCAAACTGCTAGGTTGGCAGGAATTCGGACAGAGATGGGCGCTCATTTCGTCATGCAGGACTCAGGTCTCGAACTGCTGACCTGCCAACATTACAGCCATCAAATTCAACATCTTAACCACTAAGCCGCCGCAGTCCCAGGGATGTTAGATAAAACATTACAAAAAAGGCTCCAATGTTGTGGCACTTTAAAGACTAACTACTGTACAGTAAAACCCCGGGTTACAACGGATGCCTCCACGGGTGCCTCCACGGAATCCCCACTTCCTGCTTTGCAGGCATCCCCAGTCCCCTTTGAAAGCACGTGGGAAAACAACACACGTGTCAAGAGGAGCTACGGCGAGGCTGCAGAAAGAGTACCTCAGACTCCTTCAGCCTCACCCTACAGCCGTCCATAGTGTCCAGTCTGAGAAGAAGGGGCAGCAGTGGGAAGAGAGACTTTGGACAGCTCGATCATGGGGTGCAAACAGCCTCCGTTGTAACCTGGAAAAATTGTAAACTGAAACATCCATAGGGATGCATTGAAAAAAATGGTCCTGAATTGATCATTGTAAACAAACAAACAAACACATTAAAAATTTGTAAACCGGGACAGCATTTCCATAGGATTTGGCATTGCAAACCACAGCAAACTTAAACCAAGGCGGTTGTAACCCGGGATTTTACTGTATTTTAATGTTAGCTTTCGTGAATCAAGTCCACTTCATTAGGCATTAGTGAGACTTTTGAATGCTCTTTTCTGCCTCTTTTCCTGTTACCTTTTAGATCTGTGGTGATCAGAATTGTACTTAAAATTCCAAGAATCAGTGTGGTGTAATTGATAAGCACTGGGCAAGATCCAGATTCAAATCCTGAGCAGATATAGAAATGTATAAATGGCATCAATTTTGTTGTTGTTCAGTCGCACAGTCGATTCCGACCCTTTGCGACCCTATGGACCATCGTTCTCCAGGCACCTCTGTCCTCCACCATCCCCCTCAGTCCTCCCAGTTCTGTGCCCATTGTGTCTACAATACCATCTATCCATCTCATCCTTGGCCTCCCCCTTCTTCTTTTGCCCTCCACCTTTCCCAACATCACGGCCTTCTCAAGTGAATCCTCCCTTCTCATTTGATGCCCAAAGTACTTTAGCCTCATCTTTACTATTTGACCTTCCAATGAGCAGTCAGTGTTGATTTCTTCTAAGATTGACCTATTTGTTCTCCTCGCTGTCCAGGGTACCCTCAAAACTCTCCTCCAGCACCACATTTCAAAGGCATCTATTCTTCTGCGTTCAGCTTTCCTAATTGTCCAGCTCTCACATCCGTACATTACCACTGGGAATACCATTGCTTTGACTATTCTAATTTTTGTTTTCAAGGTGATGTCTCTGCTTTTCACCATGTTCCCCAGGTTTTTCATGGCTTGTCTCCCAAGAATCAGTCGCCTTTTTATTTCATGGCTGCAATCTCCATCTGCAGTGATCTTAGATCCTAAGAATGTAAAATCTGTCACTGCTTCTACTTCTTCCCCATCTATTCTCCAGGAACTGATCGGGCCTGTTGCCATTATCTTGGTTTTCTTGATATTGAGTCTCAAGCCAGCTTTTGCACTCTCCTCCTTCAATCCGATCAAGAGATTCTTTAGGTCTTCCTCACTTTCTGCCATTAAGGTGGTGTCGTCTGCATATCTCAGATTGTTGATGTTTCTCCCAGCAATTTTAATCCCATATTGTGATTCCTCCATCCCTGCGTTGCGCATTATGTGCTCTGTGTATAAGTTGAATAAGCAGGGTGACAAAATGCAGCCTTGTCTTACTCCTTTTCCTATTCCAAACCACTCTGTCATTCCGTGTTCTGTCCTAACTGTTGAACATCTTATGTAACACTAGCAGAGGTTGCCCGGCGTTGCCGGGCTGTTTTAAATAGTGTTGGAAAGTTTTTGTTGTTGTTGTTGTTAATGTTTGTAAAGAAGAGGTTAGTCTATAATTGAAATTTTTAAAATTTTTATTTATACAAATTTTTTTTGATGGCCTGTTATAAACTGTGATGAGTTTTGTTTGGTGTTTTGGTTTTGTGGATGAAAAAAGAATAAAGGATGATATACTTTTTCCAAAAAAAATATTTAACCCAATATTTTTAGTATGTATTTTTTAAAATTGTTGTACCATAGGTAATAATTTAAAAAATGTGAAAGTACATGTTTTTCACAATAAATGTTCTTAAACTGTGTATTGATGTTTTTGTTTTTTATTTGAGTAAAAATTCAGCACAGGATTTTTGAATAGTTTTTATTTTATTTTATTGACATCTGTTTTGATTAGTGTAAAATTGTGATTTTGTGTTATTTGTTTTTATTTTTTTTTACTCTTGGGGCCTTTTGTATGGGGCTATTGTGTCTTTTTGAATTTTTTTTACTATTGTGGGCAGCAAGTGGTGCTGGTAGGGGTTATCTTGTATTTTGACTGTTTTTTTCTCTCGTGGCCTCTGGGTGGAGCTTCTTCCAGTAAGTAGTCTCTTTCTTTATTCATTTCTTTTCCAGTCGTTGTGATGTGAGGTCGTGTGGTGGTGAGTTGGCTGTTTTTTAATTTTATTTGGGGTAGTGGTGGTGGTTGGATTTTGTGGTGTTTGGCTGGGTGCTGGGTGTGTTTGGAAATGTTTGTTGTTTACTTTGTATTGTTTTTTGGTGTTATTTTTGTTTGTTTTTGTGTATTTTTGAATGTTTTTGATTGTTTGTTTTTGTGTTTTTTGGTGTCCTATGGGGGGATCCCCTCTCTGCCGTCTCCCCTGGCTCTGGAAGGCTTGGGGGACAGACCCCTTTTGTCCCCCCAAACCTTCCAGACACATGGGACCCAGGAGAGGGGATCGAATCCAGGCCACCTTCTGATATTAAAAGGGAAATCTCAATTGTGGTTTCCCCTTTAATATCAAGGGGGGGTTGTGATCCCCCTTTCCACTGGCTTCTTTGGGTTTGGGAGGGTTGGGTTGAGAAAAGGGGTCTGTATCCCCAACCCTTCCGGACCCAGGAGAGCCATTAGAGAGGGGGATTCCCCCCCAACTCCATTTTTAAAGAGAAGTAACCGCTTGGTTTCTTCTCTTTAATATGGGGCGTGTGTGTGTGTGAAGGGGAATCCCCTCTCTGCCAGGTCCCCTGGGGTCAGGAGGGTTGGGGTGACAGGCTCCTTTTGTCCCCCCAAACCTTCCAGACTCATTTGACCCAGGAGAGGGGATCGAATCCAGGCTACCCTCTGATATTAAAAGGGAAATCTCAATTGGGGTTTTCCCTTTAATATCGGGGGGGGGGTTGTGATCCCCCTTTGGGAGGGTTGGGTTGAGAAAAGGGGTCTGTCTCCCCAACCCTTCCGGACCCGGGAGAACCATCGGAGAGGGGGATTCCCCCCCAACTCTGTTTTTAAAGAGAAGTAACCGTTTGGTTTCTTCTCTTTAATATGGGGCGTGTGTGTGTGTGGGGAGAGGAATCCCCTCTCTGCCAGGTCCCCTGGGGTCAGGAGAGTTGGGGTGACAGACTCCTTTGGTCCCCCCAACCCTCTCAACCCCAGGGGAGCCAGTAGAGAGGGGGAGCACAACCCCCCCCCAGTGATATTAAAGGGGAAACTCCGATTAGGAGCTTCGGGCGCCGTTGGGGAGGGGGGCTTTGGTTCCCGCGGCTTGGCGGACTTGCTCTCCCGGTGTTTTTTTTTTTAAAAAAATTGGCCGCCGGCTTCCTTAGCGTTCTGCGTGCTCATGGCGCGCAGGACGCTGGGGCTTGTAGTTATGGGTTTGTGCTGCGTTTTTTTTTAACAGTTTTCTTTTGATTGGCTGTGGCGCATTTCCGAACGTTCCTTGCACCACGCCGTGCGAGAGCCTCTCAGCCTGATTGGCTCTGGTGCGGCACGGTGCAAGGAATGTTGGGAAATGAAGTTGTCTCCCTTTCTTCGCGTTTGTGGGGCTGTTGCCCCACTGCCTGTTTTCTCAATCCTTTGTTGACCTGCGGACCCAGATTGGCTGTGTGCATGAAGGGTGAGTGCAGGCAAGTAGGGCGAGGCATAGCAACCTATAGCAAGTTCCAACGGTTAACCCTTGGTTTTATAGGTTAAGATAAGCAGCCATAAGTTAAAAGTGACATGATAACATGTAACATATAATCAGACTATGAGTTTACCTGAGGGCAGCATTGCATGGCACTTTTATTTTTTGCTTTCTTTCCTAATTATCCCCAATAAGAATTTCCACTTCCCTTTTTGACAACAATCACACTGTGGGTCAAGATCTTCACTGAGCTCTGTCCCACAGTCTCAAGATCTCATTCCTGATGTGTTGCAGGAGAATTTGGCTCTAGTAACAATACTCCTGCCAACCTAGCAGTTCAAAAGCTCATTTTTGTGGCTTTTCAGTGATCAAGTACAGATATTTTCTACCCAAAACTCTGTTTGCACAAATGGATCATATGACCAGACCCAATGGTACAAATGGCACTAAATCCAATCAATCTTAAACTCAGTACAGTATAGTAAATGCATTGAACCAATGGAAACTATGGGGTCTGATTTATGATATACATACGAAGTGGCTCAAGTGGCTAAAATGCTGACTGGGAGGCGGAAGGTCAACAGTTCGATTCCCAAGTACTACAGGGCGGAATGAGCTCCCATCTTTGTCCCAGCTCCTGCCAACCTAGCAGTTTGAAAGCAAGAAATTGCAAGTAGATAAACAGGGACCACTTCGATGGGAAGGTAACAGCATTCTGTGCGCTCCGGTGTCTAGTCATGCCTGCCACATGACCACGAAAACATCTGCAGAAGCAGACAGCGCTGGCTCTTCGGCTATGAAACAGAGATGAGCACTGAACCCTAGAGTCGGATACGACTGGCTTTTGAGCAAGGGAAACTTTTACCTTTACCTTAACAATATGTAAAATTGGGTGAGGATTTTTATGCCACTCTGCAACCACTTTACATTTGCTTATGCTGAAATGTATTTGTAATTTTTGAAACCTGTTCCTCTAGTCTGAAGCTTTTGGAAATCATCACTGTATTGTTTGTTTGCTTGAGTGTTTCGAAAGTCTCAGCCCAGATAATTTAATGTCATTAACAAATGTGACTCCTTCAGTGTTCACTTCTAACACCACATCACTTATGAACAACTTTAGATATTCCATATTGATCCATGGCAGGTTATAGCCCTCTTTTGGAAGAAACGATTGTTTATTTCTGCTCTGTGCATTCTGCTCTTAAATCACTTTCAGATCCCTAAAAAGAACAAGCCTGTTTATCGAATGAATGTTGTAGTCTCTCAGAAACTGCTGCTAAGAAATTTTGTCAAAATGTATTATTCTGCTTCTGACATTCAACAGAATCATTATGGATTAATGTACCCCAGATCTGCATATTTGGCGTGTCACGGCAAGACATTTTGGTGAACCAGGACTGTAACCTGCTGGTTTAAGGACAACTCTTACAAGTAACCTCCACAGACTTGAGAGATTTATTCAAACCACTAGTCACCTGCAGTTCCCGCAACCTAATTTAGGCCCTTGAATGTAAGTAACTAGGGTGCCATCTACAGTACGGAGACAAAAGAACAAGCAACCTGTACACATTTCTGGTGTTCTACAACTGCACTTTTGACCAATAAATTGGAACAAGCAATGGCTAGGCACTTTAGTTCAGAATATCTGACTTGCAAGTGATTGGAACAGAAATGTCACTAGATGCAAGTGATTAGGAAACAAGATTGTTATAGATTTGACACCCTAGCACCTCATGGCCTGAACCTATAAGGCAACACCTGGTCTTGTCCTTCTATTTCATAATACCCTCTCTTTTGTGTTTTATAGCTGCCTCATTGGATGGGCCAAATTTTTATTCAGAGCATCTGAAGATGATGGAAGCCAAGACTAGTGCATTGGAAATTTGGACTCTTAGCAGGGTCACTGAAGGAAGCATGGCGAAAGCTGAGACAGCGGAATAAGATATAACTACCCTTTTCAAGATTAATTACCCATTAGCTAAGGAGAATGCATTGTTCCAATGGTGGTGGCAGCAGAGAAACTCCTAGAGCAGGGGTTCCCAACCTATGGCTTGCAGGCCAGCCCCGGCCCACAGCATGAGTTCATGTGGCCTGCCACCACACTCGCCACTCCTGGAAGTGGAAGCGGATGTGTTTACATCATCTGTAAAACACACCCACGCATGTATAAATGTGCCCGTGGCTGTCATAAATGCGGAAGTGGGCACATTTATGGCTGTTGTAAATGCACCCACTTCCACTTCCAGGGGGAGTGGTCAGGACTGCTCAGCTGTCCTGGAGATGTGATCAGGCCCACGGCATAAAGAGGTTGGGAACCCCTGTCCTGGAGGACAAGCTACTAGGCAACATTCAATAGTGGAAAGTGTAACTGATAGAGCAGTAATGGCGAATCTTGGCACTCCAGATGCTCTTGAACTTCAATCCCCAGAAGCCCTGATCAGTAGGAATGCTGACGGGCTTCTGGTAATTAAAGTCCAAGAATACCTGGAGTGCCAAGATTAGCCATTACTGTGATAGAGGATCTTTTATGGAGGACAGTAGTGGCACGCACACCAACTCAAAGCAGCTTTTTATTATGGTCTAAAACCAGCATAGTACAGCAGAAAGACACCAACTCATATTTCAACTATTATTTATATTTGAAGTTATTTTAAATACATTTAAACCATTAAATTGCTTTATACTATTTTGTTTCATGCTGCCCTGAGATCTCAGGATAGGACAGGATGAGTTAGGTATCTGTTTTCAGAGCCAATGGTTGCAAGTTCAGTTCCAACTCTGCTTCTGGAAACAAGGCCAGTTTGTGCATACATCGACAAACTGCACAAACCTAGAGTGTTTCCCAGAAGATGGGAATGGTAAACTACGACTGGGTACTCTACACCTGTGGCAGTCCTGTTAAGTATTCTGTATTGGCCAGGATTTCCCATATTTTGGTGCTCGTTCCTCCCCTTTCCCACCGCCGTCCTGTATGTTGAACGACGGGGAAAGGGGTTACTGCACACGTGCATGCAGAACCCGTTTGCGCATGTGCAAATGTGTTCTTGCATGCACAAATGTGTTCTGTGCATGCACAAATGGGTTCTGCACATGCACAAATGGGTTCTGCACATGCGCAAATGGGTTCTGTGTGCCCACGCATGCGCAGTAATTTCCCATATTTTCGGGAGCCATGCTTGACGGGTATGACCTGTGGTCACCAATCATCTTAGACATGGAGGTGTGGGGGACAGATTAGAGTGCCCAATGCCTAAAGAGGGCCACGTCTTAAATCAAAATGTAACAGAATTATTAACCTACCAATTTAGATCAAAATTAAACATTCAGAGGTCAGTGAAGAAATGTTAACTTTAATGCAACCCATTTTGGAATAATATTTTACTGTGAAATATTTTTTTTAATCTACTCATGCTTACCTAGTCAATGTGATTTGTGTGACTGTCAAAGTCAAGGTTTGTGATAGAGATCCTTACAATGTCATGCAAATGTTCATCTGCAAGTCTTTGCCTACACTTGGATTTCACAATTTTCATCTTGGAAAAAGTTTGTTCACAAGTATGTAAGGTGCCAAAGACTTGTGAATATGCCTGCAGAAAATTTATTTAGGCTGTTGTGGTAGACCGTAATAGAAATCTAACAGACTACTTTCTTTGTAAATGTGTCTGAGATGATCACTGGATTGCAGATCAATTAGTTTCATTTGAAAAAAACAATATTTACATCTAATGGTGCTACTTCAAACAGCTTCCAAAACACTCTTATTTCCTTTCCATGCTTATGAAAAATCAATGAATCTCTTCTGGATTTTCAGTTGCCTTAATGGATGGAGCTTCTAGAAATGTTCAGCATGAGAAACACTTTGTATCCTTTTAACAAAAATACCAAGTACTGTACTGTATTTTACTCTCCTTTGCCTCTTTTTTCTTTCTTTCTTTCTTTCCTTTTTGCAAAAACAGGCCAGACATCTCATGTACCCATCCACATAGCTGTTTGATCTTTCTTGCAATCCTATATAGCTGCTGTGTAGTGATCCTCCTCCTCCTCCTGTATTCTAATCAAAATATTAGCAATCCTCATGCCAATCATTCAAGAAGACTGTCCTGAGACTATAATGCCGTGATCTTTCATCTGCCTTCCACATTGATCGCAGCATGACACCCATACCACTGATCCAGTTCTGCGAATCACTTTCTGGTCCTGATCCTTTTTGGCATGAGTCATTTTCTGGTCCTGAGCCCTTTTGGCACACAAAGTCCTCATCGACCCCAGGCCAGTATTGATGAAGCTGCTGCCCTCCATCAAGATGGATTCAAGTGGGATTTATCCCACCCTTCCCTGTGGACTTCGGCATCCGAGCCATTAGTCCTCAGAGTTGTCATGTTAGTCAACTGTCGCCTGACACTTGACGCTGAGTTGCTGGCAGTATGGTCTACTCTATTACAATAGCAGGATAATCTAGCCCAGGAGTTCTCAACCTTTTAAAGCCAGGGGCCGGGTCATGCTCCCTCAGACAGCTTTGGGGGCCAGATGGCCATTTTGCCCTTCCTCCACCACAGGACACTTCCTGGTGTGATGGAGGCGGCAGCGGAGGGGGGGGGGCGGCCACATTCAGCCTCTGGCCTGCAGATTGAGAATCTCTGATCTAGCCAGGCTACCTGGTGCAAAAATTCTAGTTTTGACTCTGGCTCCTAGTCTCAGTTGACCAAAGATATTGTATTTCCTGTGGCAAAGAACAAGACAGGATCCCATCCTATTCCTAACAAAAAGGCAAGCTGTAGTAGCATTTTTCTTCCTTACTGGTGATGGGGCACCACTCTTTAGCACATCACCTGAAGGTAGATAAGCTTAGGAACTTAATAGTAGACTGATCTGGTTAGCTTGGAATAGCAGCTTTATTTGATGTCCAGTTCAAAGTGATGAGGCATATAGCCATAGTAAAGGTAAAGGTCACCCTTGCTTGAAAGCCTGTTGTATCCAACTCTAGGGTTCAGTGCTCATCTCTGTTTCATAGCCAAAGAGCCAGCGCTGTCTGCTTCTGCAGACGTTTCTGTGGTCATGTGGCAGGCATGATTAGACACTGGAGTGCATGGAATGCTGTTTACCTTTCCACCAAAGTAGTACCTATTTATCTACTTGCAATTTCTTGCTTTTGAACTGCTAGGTTGGCAAACATCCAATGCTGCACAACATGTACAACTTGAACCTGGAACATGAGAAGGACGAATCAAGGTTAATTCCAAACTATAAAGTCAGAACATTGCAGAACTTGGTATGAATGAACTAAAATGGACTGGGGCAAGACATTTTCCACCAGATAAATACAAAGTGTTTAACTTTAGAAATTAGAAGAAATGGTTTTGCTGTAATAATGAAATAAGACGAGCTATATTATATACATTCTAGCGGTGATTTCAACCAGATTAATTGGAAAACCTATAAAGGTATCCATAACTCATAGACTCTGAGACATGCCAACTATGATGCTAAATGCACTCTTAGCATTGAAGGTGGAGTGGCATGAAGAGTCACATATCAGGAAGATGTGGGTGCTTATCCTCCTCTAGCAGAACTTCAGGAGTACCCTTGCTACAATTTGTTGTATCCCTTCCTTCCTTCCTTCCTTCCTTCCTTCCCTTCACTTAATACAACCAAGCCTTCTCATATCATCCCCTCTTGCCCCAATTAATTTATTCTGATATTGTTTACCATTCACTGCTAATTTTCTTTTATGTACCTGAAGAGAAATAGCTAACTTGGATCTTTGTCTGCTTGTGAAGGGATGTGTTTTTATGGGAGAGAGGTAATTGGGGGGGGGGGGAATGGCACAACTGTTGAATCTGCACGAAGTCATCCGGTGGAACTCTTTTGAGTGGCCAAAGACATGTCACATTCTGGCCATCAGTGATAGAATGTAGACCATACTGTAGCTCACAGTGAGAAATGTGCACAACACTTTGCAGGCAACATTTCCCAGATTCGCTCTGGATGCTGTAGTTGATACTAGTTTTATGGATGTAATGACGGCCTCTGCTCGTCCTGTGTGAATAGATCAGTTTGAAGTTTTTGCAGTCTGATGAGGTGGACATGACCCTTGGAGAGGTGATGGCCATCATGTGTCTATTGGACCCTCACCCTCCCTGGCTTATAAAACCTGCCTGAGTTGGTAGGAGGAATAGCGAATCTCTTTGGAGCAGAGTAGAATACCACCATGCTAAAAGTTGGCAGTAGTAAAGCCATTGTTTAAAAAAGCCCTCCTTGGATCCCACAGGATCAGATAATTACCAGCCAGTCTTGCACAAGGTGCTAGAGCAGATCATGGCTTCTCAGCTCCAGGGGTTCCTGGATGAAGCTGACTTCAAGCCTGGTTATGGGATGGAAACTGCTTTGATTGCCTTGGTGAATTCCCTATACTGGGAGCTGGACAAGGGTGCGGTTTCCCCATGCCCCGCAGGGCATGGAACGGCCCGCCAGAGGCCACCGCGGTGAGAGACGCTCCCAGCCCGTGGGCTCTGCGGCCGCCAAATTAAGGGGGGTGAATAAAGTATAGGGTTTGATTCACCCAATTACCGTGACCTGACCTGCGACTCGGCCAAGTAAGCAGATAGCTGACTTCTGTCAAGCATTAAGTACATAGTTCATCTCCCGGTTCGGGAAATCCCTGGCGCAGATAAGCCATGTTTGTCCCTGCCTAATCCCCAAGACAATGAGGTCCCTGAATCCATGTTTGCCCCAGCTGATTAAACTCCCCTTTGAAGAATTCCCCATTAACCCGTGTACGTGAGTGAGGTAATTTTCCTGTCAGGTGACAGCTTGCCACCGGTGCGCTTTTTTCCCTATAAATGATGTTGCCTTTTTCCAATAAAGCACTGATCTGATCTCGCTCCTGTTGCCTCGTGTTGTCATTGATCAGTCTCCTCCGGGCTCTAACGCCGCCCTAGCGGCCAGACATCGCTACAGCTGGTGACCCCGACGTGATTTACTCGTGAGTAAGAGACCCCGGAGAGGTCTACTCGTGAGTAGCGCTCCACGCGGTCCGGTTCTGCGCTTGAGCCGCGACCCGCCAGCCCGGAGGATAGCGCGGCGCTCTGGTCGGCAGCCAGCCGGACAGAGAACGGCCCGCCGCGAGGCATTCCAGAGAGACATTCCTACCGCTCACTCCCCGCTTTCGAGAGGGTTGCCATAGAGGGAAACGCGTTCCGCTCAGGGCAGGCTGTGAGCCCCTGACATCGCAGAGGCCGTTAGAAGGGCCCGTGGCAGAAGGTCCACGCTCCGAGGGCTACCCCAGACACTCGTCGCCCGAACCTGTTGCCTGCAAAGACGCGTCGAACTTCGTCCCGAGAAGGAAACTTCGGAGGACCATCGCAGGTAATATGGGGACTTGTTCTCCTCGACCAAGTCCGTCCGCTAGCCAAAGAACTCGGGAGCAAGAGTTCATAATCCTGGCCAGGGTTTTTCAGTTACGACTTCACAGCAGGGAGCTAGCGAGACTTCTGGCGTACCTCAGGGAACACTGCCTACTTTACCCAGAAGTAGGTACGTTAACCCTGAAGCTCTGGGATCAGATAGGAGACTGCATTCAGCAAACCCCGAAAGCTCCAGGAGGGATAGTCCGCACATGGCGGAAATGTAGGAGACTCTTAGAGCAGATCGAGCCAGTCCGGGTAGAAGCGGAAGAACCCCCGTTAGAGAAGCCATCAGGCATGCCAGTCGAGCCGACTGCGCCCGCCGCACTCTACCCGACATTCAGTTATCAGCAGAGTAGCGCAGGGAGCCTTCCCGCGGTGACAGCTGCAGACGTCACCGAGGGAACGCAAGGAATGAGAGGCGCTGGCGCTTCTCTGACAACCCCAGGTTCCCCAGTCGTGAAGAGTGCCCTTCAGCGCACAGCTGAGATAGAACTCAAGAAGGGGGAATTGCCAGTAGAACAGCTAGCAGAGCTTCGACAGATTTGTCCCATCCGCTTGGAGATGGACGCGCTCACGGGCGCACAGCAGGTAGTACACTCCCCAGTCCCGTACAAGCTTCTCATGGCTTTACGGAAAGCAATTTCAGAGACAGGGCTCCAAAGTCGTTTTACGAGGGGCACGCTTCAGCAAGTGTGCGAAACCACCATGTGGATTCCCCATGATTGGAAAGCCGTCATGAGGATGATGCTCACCCCCAGCCAGTACATGATTTGGGACAGCGAGTTCCGCCTAGAGGCGCAAGCTCGGGCTGCCAGGATGGGAGGCGCGGTAATCCCTGACCAGTTGTATGGTTCAGGTGCCTTTGAGTCCATCAACGCTCAGATCAACTTGCCTCTCGCCACCCTAGAGATGTCAGCCGAGGCTGCCTATAGGGCATACTTCAAGGTCCCAGCGTCTGGCAAAACGGCCAAAAATTACACCGCCATTAAGCAGGGAGCCCAAGAGCCCTACATGGACTTCATCAATCGCCTGGAAGAAGCAATCAGCAGGCAGATTGACAATGAGCACGCCCAGGAAGAGCTCATGATTAAGCTAGCCAAAGACAACGCCAACTTGGACTGCCGTAAAATCTTGCAGTCCCTGGGCAATCGCCCTGACATAACCTTAACGGACATGATCCGAGCATGCTCCGACGTTGGCACAGACTCTTACAAGATGGGTCTGCTAGCGGCAGCGGTGCAGGGGGGAAGAAGATCCAATGGCAAGAACAAGGGGGCATGTCACACTTGTGGCAAGGTCGGTCACTTCGCTAGGGAGTGCCGATCCAAGGGAAGCGGACAAAAGTCCGGCCGTCCCAAGGCTCCGAACACCCTCTGCCCGAAGTGCAAGAAAGGCTACCATTGGGCCAGGTTTTGTCCGAGTTCGGGAAACCGGAATCCGGGCACGTCTCTGGCCCCAGTCCAAACAGAGGCTTCCCTCACCCAGATCCAGAACTCCCCAGACCGAGACTAGATTCTAGGCACATTCCAGGCACTGCGAGGGCACAGGCCAGCCCCAGGGGCAGCACGGGGCTAGAACTGACTTGCCAGGCGGACGTTACATGCGACCTGCCAGGCACAGTCTATCTAGTCGACACCCAGTACATGGGACCCCTGCCCAGAGGCTTTATAGGTTTAGTTTTGCCCCGTAGTGTAGCTGGAGCACGCGGAATTTTCATAATTCCAGGAGTCATTGACTCCAATTTTTCAGGCATTCTCCAGGTCCAGCTTTGGGCGCACCTGCCCCAAACCATCCACAAAGGAGACACATTAGCGCAACTGATCATGGTTCCTTGTCACTCGCCAGCAGGCAGCCAGGGAAGGCTCAGGGACAGCTCAGAGCCCGGTTCAGCAGACCGCTCGAGCGCGAGTGAGGCAGTGCAAGGATACCAGGTCTTAGCGACAGTGGAGACCAACATTGAGTGGAAACAGCGCCCCGTTATCGAGGTATTTTTGAACAAAAGGGTGTTCTCAGGGTTACTCGATACCGGAGCGGATGTGAGTGTGATAAGCAGGAGCCAGTGGCCAAGAGAGTGGGCCATTGAGCCGGTCTCCGATGTGTGGGGGGTAGGAGGCGTCCAGGAAGCGTTCAGGAGCCGAGAGTGGGTAGAGGTCACAATCCCAAAGGCTGACGGCACAGCGGTAATTCGGCCGCACATTCTTGACGTGCACATCAACCTTTGGGGGCGAGACATTCTCCAGCAGTACGGTGCTACGCTTACCTTCGGGTAATGGCGTTGCCACTTAAATGGCTCACCGACACTCCGGTATGGGTAGAACAATGGCCGGTAGTGGGAGAGAAATTAGTTGCCCTCAAGCAGCTAGTTAAGGAACAGCTAGACGCAGGACACATAGAACAGTCCACAAGCCCCTGGAATTCGCCAATTTTTGTGATTAAGAAGAAGTCGGGGAAGTGGCGACTCCTCCACGATCTCAGGGAGATCAATAAATGCATTCAGCCGATGGGCCCGCTTCAATGCGGCATCCCAAATCCTAACATGATTCCCGAGGGGTGGGAGATTCTAGTTGTAGATCTCAAGGATTGCTTTTATACAATCCCCCTAGACCCCAGGGACCGGGAAAGGTTCGCCTTTACAGTGCCGGTCGTGAACCACGGTGAGCCCACGCAGCGTTACGCGTGGAAATTTTTGCCACAGGGCATGCTCAATTCGCCCACCCTGTGTCAAATTTACGTTCACGGCGCACTGGCAAAGTTCCGAAGCCTTTACCCTAAAGCAATTGTTTGTCACTTCATGGACGACATCTTAGTAGCGTTGCCGCAGCTCGGCAGCGAAATGTTTTCCGACCTCCAGGCCAGCCTGGGGGACAAAGGCTTACTTATTGCCCCTGAGAAGGTGCAGAGAACCGAGCCCTTTTCATACTTGGGCCATCGGCTTCTCCGCTCCTTCGCAGCACCAGTCCTGCCTCAGATATATTTACAAGACTCAGTCACCCTTGTAGAGTTGCAGCAAGTTTTGGGGAACATCAATTGGGCCAGACCGTATTTTCGTTTAGATACGGATCTTCTAAAACCGCTCTTCTCGCTGCTAACCTTAGGGAAGCAGCCGGCAGACCGGATAAAGATCTCTCGAGACGCGCGCTTGGCGCTCGAGAAGGTGAACCAAGTTCTCAGCCAGAGGTGGGTGGATAGGATCGCCCCGGGGCCATACGCCCCGATCCTGAATCTGTACATCGTGCGGTCGGGATCCATGTTCACGGGGGCGCTAGGAGTAGACTCAGAGAAGGGAGCGAAAATTGTGGAGTGGGTCTACTTGCCAAACACCTCTTCTCGGAATATCGTTCCGCCCCAAGAACTGGTCTCCGCGGTGATCTACCGCGGCAGACTGAGAGCAAGGGACATTTCTGGGCACGATTTAGCTAAGATCGTAGTCCCGTTCACCAAGGAACAAATCCATCAGTTGATGCAGCTAGGTGACTCGCTTCCGATAGCTTTGGAGGGATTCACTGGAAGCTTGGCATACCATTTGCCCAAAGACCCTAGGCTTGTCTCACTTCAGACGGGAACAGTCAGCTTGTTCGAATTGCTCTCGTTGGTCCCGCTTCAGGGGGCCAAGACAGTTTTTACCGATGGGGGACGCACGTATGGTGTCCTGACTTGGCAGGAGGGCGAAGCTTGGCACACGCTGCTAACTCTTCCACAGAAGTCCGCGCAGCGGGCAGAGTTGGCAGCCGTGAACCTTGCCTTGCGCACCTTCGCCAAGGAACGTTTAAACATCATCACTGACAGTCTGTATGTAAGGAATTTGCTCCACAGTCTACCGGGAGCTTACATTACTCCCGCGATAGACAAGAACCTGCTCAGCCTGTTTCTCACTGCTCAATTTCATTTGCGGAACCGCACAGAGCCGCTCTATATTGCCCACATCCGAAGTCACCAAGACCTACCGGGTCCGATTTCCGCGGGCAATAGCAGAGCGGATGCGGCGGCAAAGGAAATTCAGCAACGTTCAGTTTTGGGAGTTTTCACTACTCCAATTCAAAGTCATGCCTTTTTTCACCAAAACGCCAAGGCACTCGCTAGACAGTTCAATCTGCCGCTTTCCCAAGCCCAAGGTATAGTCCGCTCTTGCCAGCATTGCGCAGGGGCGCCGGGGGGGCCCTCGTGGGGGGTCAACCCACGAGGGACAGAGGCTAATCATGTATGGCAGATGGACGTCACGCATGTGCCGCAGTTCGGCAGATGGCAATACATGCACGTCTGCATTGACACTTTTTCCCAGTTCGTTTGGGCAACGGCGCAGAAAGGGGAGGCGGCTTCCCATGTGGAGCAGCACCTCCTTTCCTGCATTGCGGCGATGGGCAAGCCGCGGCACGTGAAGACGGACAACGCGCCGGCCTACAGTTCCAGGCAGTTGGCCGCCTTCATGGCTACTTGGGACATCAAGCACACATTTGGAATCCCCTACAATCCGCAAGGGCAAGCGATTGTAGAGCGGGTCAATCGGACGCTAAAGTCCTATATTGAAAAACAAACAGAAAGGGGGGAGCCACCAGCCCTCCCCAAGTCACAGGGAGAAGCACAGATGTGTCTCAACAAGGTATTGTTCACCTACAATCACCTTAATGTTTTTTCGGATCGCACGCCGCAGGAGAAGCATTTCCGCCGTTCGGAAGCTCTCCCGCGACCTATGGTCCGGTACCGAGTGCCACCAGACCCTTCTTGGAGGGGCCCGGTGCCGCTCATAACCTGGGGAAGAGGGTATGCTGCAGTTATGTCTCCTACAGGTGTCGTTTGGATTCCAGCCCGGTGTGTCAAGCCTCACTTGGAACCACATGGCGTGGACCCAGACCGACCCGAGTCCGATCCCGGAGATGGAGGGCCTCACCCTGACCGAGAGGACCCGCCGGAGGAAACGGCCGCCGCTGCCCAAGATCACCTGGGGGATGGTCAAGGCTCTTTGCAGTGACGCCCAGGACGCCGTGCAGCGCGAGGAGAAAGAGCCGACACCGGAGAACCTCACAGCTGCAGTTTTTGCCCTGATTCACGCCAACACAGCGGCGATCACCATCATCCTGGCCCTTTCCCTGCTCTTGGGGGGAGGCGCTCAGGCTACTCCGATCCAGGCCGACGGCTTGCCGCCTGGTGAAGATATTTCTGCGCGAATGCAGTACAACTTGTGGGAAAGGTTGGCGGGCCTCGTCAACCAGTCCGATTTTTGTCTACGGCAGGACATTGGTTCTGCATCTATCCTCAGCACCTGTCTCATCCCCGTGTGCCACGCTCTGGACGCGCGCACCAAGGATGGCGACTGGTTGTTGAAGGCGTTCTTTGGCCCACACACTCCTACCACCTTCTCAGCATACGCCCGCTGGGGGGGACGGCGACTTGCATCAACCTTGCCGGCTGACGCAGCCACTCTCCATACCCCTCGAGTGGCGGTCAGCCCGGACGCTGCTTGCACCCGAATGACCGGCTGTACCTCAGGCGGTCCGACTCGGCGCCGCTGCCTTGACCCCGGCAGCGGCAACTGGACTTGTAATAAACCAGAGACACTCATCTCGCTGTACGCTCACGTCACCCTACCTTCAGGGTGGTTTTTCACCTGCAACCAGTTCACATGGAACTATATTCCTGCGAATTTGTCGGACTCAATGTGTTGTATCAGTCGTTTGACACTGTTACTTCCTACTAAGGACATGATTGCCCCAAGCCCAAATGATTCTAATGTTTCACATGTTTCCAATGTTTCAAATGTCTCCCCACTCATACGGCACACACGCACCACCCAGTTAGACAGCTCTTGTGACAGCAGCTTCAGAGTGATGAGTCCCGCTGAGTATGTATCCCTAGCAGTCAGCCTTGTCGGCGTGCCAGGCTTGGCCGTCGGCAACGCACGGAGGATTGGCCGCTTGGCTTGCGGTTTGGCAAAAGCCATTAACCATACCTCCACAGCGATAGCGCTCCTCAATCAGGAACAGGCAGAACTTCGCCAGGCCGTTCTTGACAATCGAGCGGCTATCGACTACCTCCTCTTGCTGCACCACCTGGGTTGCGAGTCTGTTCATGGAATGTGCTGCTTCAATCTCACTGACAACTCCCGTAAGATCCAAAGCCAGATCACGAACCTCCACACCATAGTCCAGGGTATTACTGAGGGTTCCGCATGGGGAGCTTGGTGGAGTTCCCTGTGGAATTGGATGTGGTCATGGATTCCCTGGGGGTGGCTGCAAACGGTGCTTAGGGTAGTGGTGGGGATAACCATACTAGGCATTACGCTTTGTTGTTTCGCTCAGTGCATTCCCTCGCTGATCTCCAAGTGCCGCCCCAGAGAGAAACTCCGTGACGTCGTACCCGCTCAACAGCTGATGCCGCTCTTGCGCAAGGTCGCCAGTCAGGTCCTTAAATAGAAAATAAAGGGGAGATGCGGTTTCCCCATGCCCCGCAGGGCATGGAACGGCCCGCCAGAGGCCACCGCGGTGAGAGACGCTCCCAGCCCGTGGGCTCTGCGGCCGCCAAATTAAGGGGGTGAATAAAGTATAGGGTTTGATTCACCCAATTACCGTGACCTGACCTGCGACTCGGCCAAGTAAGCAGATAGCTGACTTCTGTCAAGCATTAAGTACATAGTTCATCTCCCGGTTCGGGAAATCCCTGGCGCAGATAAGCCATGTTTGTCCCTGCCTAATCCCCAAGACAATGAGGTCCCTGAATCCATGTTTGCCCCAGCTGATTAAACTCCCCTTTGAAGAATTCCCCATTAACCCGTGTACGTGAGTGAGGTAATTTTCCTGTCAGGTGACAGCTTGCCACCGGTGCGCTTTTTTCCCTATAAATGATGTTGCCTTTTTCCAATAAAGCACTGATCTGATCTCGCTCCTGTTGCCTCGTGTTGTCATTGATCAGTCTCCTCCGGGCTCTAACGCCGCCCTAGCGGCCAGACATCGCTACACAAGGGGAGTGTGTCTTTTTTGCTTCTGCTGGACCTCCCAACAGTTTCTATTACTATCAACGGTGGTATCTATTTGGACTGTCTCTTTGGGATAGGACCTCAAGACACTGTTACAGTGGCTCCAGTCCTTCCTAAAAAGGAGAACGCAAAAGGTAATTCTGGGGGTGGGGGGATCCTATTTGACACCCTCGGTCATTGGCCTGTGGGCTCCCTTGGAGTTCTGTTTTCTTTCGCATGCTATTTAACATTTATATCAGGGGTGGCCAAACTATGGCCCATGGGCTGGCTATGGCCCTGTGGACCAGGGGGGCAGAAACCCTCCTTAGCTAACAGCCCATACCCCCACAACTCACCCAGTGATGCCAATGTTATATATAATTTTTGCCCCTCCTGAAAACATTTTTGCCCCCCGCCCCAGATCTAGAATCCTGGCTACGGCCCTGCTGGCCCACAGCACCATTTCATGTGGCCCACAGCCACCCTTGTCGCTCCTGGAAGCAGGTGCATTTATGACAGCCATAAAACATGCTCACACATGCATAAACACACACACTCCTGCCATAAATGCTGCCGTAAATGCACCCATGGCTGTTGTATATGCATTTATGACAGCCGCGGATGCATTTTACAGTGGGAAGAATGACCTGACAGGCCCGCTCGACCATGTGACCAGCCTGCAGCACAAAAGGTTTGGTCACCCCTGATTTATATGGTACCACTGGAAGAATTTGTCCAGGGTTTTGGGGTCCATTATGCTGATAAAACACAACTTGTTGTCTCCTTTCCCTCTCAAGCTGAGGAAGCTGTTTCAGTTCCAGATCAGTGTCTGCTGTCAGTAATCTACACAAGATAGAGGTGCTCTGGTCAGTTGAAAAGCAGGTCAAGGAGTAGGGATCCATCCGGCATTGGATGGGGTTACATTACCTCTGAAAACACAAGTGATCAGCTTAGGTGTGCTTCTGGATTCATCTTTGAGCCTGGATACCCAGGTTTCATCTGTGGCCAGGAGTGCATTTCCACAGCGTGAGGGAGATCAAATCAAAGCTTGCTGGATAGCTCAGTGGCTGGCCTCCCCACTGTGGCTCCAGGGCAAAGAGTCAGCCTGTGTAACCTTGGACAAGCAGGACAATCCTAGGATGCCCCCAGGAGAAGGGAATGGTAAACCCCTTGTGAGTATTTTGTACCTGGGAAACCCTGAAAAGGGTTGCTATAAATCAGAACTGACTTCATCCTACATGTCTTGCCTCTTACATTATTTATCAGGTCATAAGAACATAAGAACATAAGAACAGCCTTGCTGGAACAGGCCACAGCCCATCCAGTCCAGCATTATGTCTCACACAGTGGCTCACCATTTCCTTCAGGGTATTCCCAAGCAGATGCCTTCACCTGCTTAGGATTCCCTGGAAATGGCATTGAGAGATATCCTGCCTATCTCTCCAACCCGGAGGTTGTTCTTAGGTATCCATAATTATAGCCATTGATACCCTTGTCCTCCATGAACTTGTCTAATCCTTTCTTAAAGCTGTCAAGACTGACAGCTGTCACCACTTCTTCTGGCAGGGAGTTCCATAGACCAGTAATCCTCTGGGTGAAAAAGTACTTTCTCTTATTTGTTTGAGAACTAGTACCCAAAAGTTTCATCGAGTGTCCCCTAGTTCTAGTGTTGTGCGATAGGGAAAACAGTTTTTCCTTATCTACTTTGTCCACACCGTCAAATTAAGGTTGAATTTACACTGAAAGCTAAAGGGAGGCTTGTGTACTTTTAGCACATCATGAAAGGTAAAGATTCACTAGAAAAGAATATACAGTAATACCTCATACAAAGTCCGCTTCATACAACATCGGATTCATACAACATCACCTAATTCCTTGAAAAAAGTTGCCTCATACAAAGTCGTGCGACTTTGTATGAGGCATTGGGGTTTTCCCAGGTTGCATTGTGCCTGGGCAGTATAAAAGGCAGGACACATGCGTGCATTGCTCTTGTGGGTTTTGCACGAGGTGAAGAGTGTTTAGGAATGGTTTTGGGCGCGATTTTGGATTTTTTCGAATTTTTTTAGAAGCATTCCTGGGATTTTTGCAGCATTCTTCAGGTTCTGGGACAATCAGGGTTGTTTGACATATTTTTGTAATGCATTTAGCCTTTAGACAATGATTTCTTAAAGTTCTGTCAGTTTCCTTGACTTTGCCCTGAAGTCTGTGCTGTTACAGTACAATGTATCTCTATGGAAACGACGTTGTACGAGGCATCGCGGCAAGGATTTGGACATTGTATGAGGCATCGCGGTTAGGATTTTGCATGCCTCATACAAAGTCCAAATCCGTATAAAGTCCAAACTTGTGGAACCAAGTTTGGACGCTGTATGAGGTATCACTGTACTGTAATGCTATAGAAAGGTAAAGGCATCAGGAAATAAGGCAGAAAGATGAGTGGGTGCAATAAAATAAGTTGGGTCCACTCTTCTCATATTTGCCTTAATAAAGGAAGTCATGATCTTGAGCTAGGAAGGTCTAAGCAGGGCTGTTAATTATAGAACATTTTGGACGTCATCTATTTGTAGTGTCACCATAAGATGGAAATGATTTAATGATACATAACAACAACCGTTCCACTGCACCATGCTGCTGGTATGCAGAACCAGAGATCCTTTTGAAACTCTAGTTTCATCCTGGAGGGATTTGTGAAGACAACAAACCTTCTTTCGGGGAAAGGAATGGAAAAGATGTGTACTGTATCCTACATCATTTATAGTGTTATAGGTTAAAACAATTAGTTTTGAATTGGACCCAGAAAGAACAGTGCAGATGGAAAAGTTACTTTTTTGGATTGTTAAGTCTCAGACTCTCCTATCCATAAGAGCTGCATTGCTTGGGTCAAGATGCAGCTAAGATAGGGTTACCATATGTCCCAGAAAACTGGGTTTGTCCTGGATTCAAAGTTGGAAAAATTGTCCCTGCCAGTTCAATAAAAATCATGTTGAGGTCCTGGATTTTTAAAACTTACTGATTGTGTATTATAACATACCATTAAAATAAATTCGAACTCTCGCCATAAAATGTGTGATTTCCTGCCACATTTGAGTTGGAGTATAGCTGGAGACAAATCTTAACGTCTTTGCCTCACACTACTGCCAGATAAGTGTGACCAGTGTGTTTCCTGGAACTGAGAACATAGTTGACTGCGACGTGACTTCTCAGAAGTACAACAGATCATCTTACAATAAGAATTAACTATTTTAAATAAATTCATTTATATATTGAGATATTCAATGCGAAAGTGTTTTATACTTGTCATTATATTATGTTTGTTTTTTAAAAAGGCTATTTTGTAGATAACCCACCCATTTTTGTCAAGTATACTTCTGTTTTGTGGGAGAAAATTATGGCAACTCTAAGCTAAGAAGACCAAGAAAAAGTGACTGGTTCAAAACTGCACAGCAAATTTCAGGGTTTTCCTGGGTGATGGGATTCCTTATCCTCCAGTTTTAGTCCATCAGTTGATCCAAGCTTCAAATGCTGTCCATTAGGGCCCTCTTCCCCAAA